>CM069911.1:101979692-103437192 GCA_036172215.1 Camellia granthamiana | reverse complement strand
CCCAGATCGATCAAGCCGCCTTACTCTGGTCCAAAGTGTTTGGGGGGTAACTGCCTTTTCGGAAGCAATGGTGAAAATACTACCTTGCAAAAAGAAAAATAAAGCAAAAAAAGAAACAACAATCAGCAAACGCACAACATTTCGGCTTAGATAAAGACAACACACAGTTGAAATCATAAGCTGGACAATCTGCACTCAAACACTGATTTCTGCCCCCAAATTTTCTGTTTCAAAAACTGATACCCTCAAACACTGATGTCCTAACACTGATACCCAAACTTGCAACTGATACATACATTCCTGTAGAGACACACCCTAACAGCATATATCAAGTAAGTGAGAGCCAAAACACCCCTATGGTGGGGTAGGGTTTCCCTGTCCTAGTTTCGTTAGGAACTAGGGGTTCACTACGCACGCATGCGGTTTCAAACAATCCTGCATTCGAGTAAGCAACATGTCCTAGTTTGGAACAGTCTCTACGGCTTCCGATATGCAACCAAGGTCAATTGGTTAAAAAGGGTGCCTCAGAAGACCACCTAATATACCTCTTGCTCCAAACACGGAGAAGTGAAAGAAGGATCAAACGGTACAGCGGTGATCCAGATCCAAGGTTTGTGTTCCCATCGTGGCAGAGCCCGCAACTGGTCAGCCTTATGGCACGCTTTTCCAAGCAAGCCTTCGGCAAACCGTTCAGGAATAGCAGATGGCAAACACTGTGACTTAGGCACACCTATGCACATGCAATGCAAAGAAACACATAAATGTAGATAGAACAACATATCATGAGTTCGAGTTAAGTTCTCTAAATCCCCAGCAGAGTCGCCAGAAACTATAGCTCGAATTTTTTGCACCCCCTTTCGGAGAGCTCGAATTGGTCCTACAGTTCGGACTCCTGTCACGGTTTTGAATCTAATCTCACAAAGTGCAATGTGAGACTGATAAACACCAAAGAGTCCAATTCGGCAAATCATTTTGGAAAACCAAATTTTGAATCAAATAATGTCAAAACTAGACTGTTTTGCCAGATTACAAAGTCGCTACCTAAATATTTTATTTTTGGAAAATTTCGGAAACCCTGACTCGTGCCAAAGGCCACGTGTCCGTCATCACCAAAGTTGCCTTGGCTCGGAAACTTAGGTACGAGAGGGGAAGGTCCTGAAATGAGCACCCCTACTCGCCCGATCAAAGGATCGGCCTCTACTAATCATGATATGTTATTTTATAAACATTATGCGTTCTTGTTCCGGTTTATTAGATAACCTTACTATGTGACACACACATACAAGTATAGACTAAGTCGCAAGACTTGGAACGAATTTAACTCATGTTTGTTCAAAAATGGTTTGAAATTGCCACCCGCAAGTGGGCTAAAATACGGATTTGCCACCCTCAAGTGTGCTTAAAACATGATTTGTCACTTCGCAAAGTGGGCTTAAAACTCACAATCATCGAATTGTTCCAATTCAGGCAACAAAGCCTTCACCCACAAGCATTCATACAGTTAAGCACTTAAGCAAATAGCCTCATGGCAAGCATGCGATCATGGCAACACTCACACTCATGCAAGTATGCTAAAGCGCAATGCTTGCAATGTACTGTGAGCCAAAACAAAAGCTAGTTAGAAATATGCATGATTCCTAACTATACAGAATGCCTAATACAACACATGCAATATGCAACTAACAGGCTAAGCTATCTAAGATGGCATATGAATGCAACGACTTGATACATGTATTCAAATAAGTACTGAAATATAATGCGGTTTGAATGATGCGCCGAGCCCGGTGCATGCAAGACAAATGAATGATGCACGCATGCAAACATAAGGTATGCTAATCAAAACGTGCCCTAAAACTAACCATCGAAAGCGGTTAAGTAAAAGGAAGAAAGAAGTGGGGTTGGAAGACATGCACACACACACGCACGCTTATTACAACATTACGCTCTCACGAAGGTGGGTCCGAATAAATCAGCTAAGCTACATTAAGCTAAGCTAATTATTACAAAACGAACTGATTAACTATTCTAGCTAATTAATACAACACAAATTAACTAGCTATGCTAAGCTAATTAAAATATTACAAAGTAGATTAAACTAATTAATTACAATACATGTATTAATTAGTTACAACTAGCTAATGAAGCGATAAAGTGGCCTCGCGGGCGAGGGAGACATGCATGCTCGATTGCTTTCTCCCGAAAATCCATCGCCTTGCCACAAGCTGTCTTTGTTTGCACTCGCCTTGATTACTGAACATTGAACCAACATTCCAGACTGCTTTTGCTCCAAGACAGGAACACTTTGCACAAAAATGGACTAGTGGCCGGTCGGCTACCTCAAGTGGCCGGTCGGCCACCCCTTTTTCCAAAATTCTGTTTTTTGCTGCAACAGAGAGCAACAGAGGCAAAGCAATGTATTTGCAAGGAAATGTGTATACTGCCACCCTCCTCATCATTTCTCAAGCTCAAAGGAGTGTGGCACTTGGCTCTCAAGCCACCAATCAAAGCATTTTCATGCATGATGGCCGAGGAACCAAGCTTGTACAAGCTTAATGAATGCACACATAAGACTCAAATGGCCACCACCCTATCATGCATGATCAAAGGTGACGACGACCAAGAAACGTGACACATTTCATCACTTTGAGTATGAAACGTCCCACATTTCTTGTGTTTGGATTAACGCCTGATCCAAACACATGCAATGCAACACAAATGCTTGTCTTGTTCATGTTTAATTTGCTCATTTTGTTTACACATTTTACATTACTGAGCCATTCTTTGACCGGTTAAGTCCAAAGTGATTATTCTCTAATGAGAGAGGGGTCAACCAAAGGATGGTTTAAGACATGAGAGAGATCATGCCTTTGGCTAGGAGGAACCCTCATAAGAGGGTTAAAGCCATTGAGCACATGCTCTATCTCAAGCTTAAACAGAATCATAAGATTAACCAATCCTGAAAACAAATGGAAAAATGAAGAAATGAGGGAGATTGCAGATTTTTCAGTGCTGAAATGGCATGAAAAATAATGCTAAAACATGCAAGCAACACATGCACAACATGTTAAGAGCCAAAAGCATTAAAGCTAGTGAAGAACACTACACTAGAGGCATGCAATACCAAACTCAAATGACCAAACCAGCTCTAGACAGAGCGAAAACATGCCAAAACAATGGCTAAAACATGCTGGGATAGAAGCACCAAAAGCAAGAAAAACATGCTCATGTATTGGCTCACAAACAAGGCTCAAAGCACAATTCTTAAAATCAATGAAAGAGTGAAATATGTGAGAGTGTAACAGAGATATATGCACTAAAATTCCATGCTAAATGATGCTATATCATGCAATCATCTCAAGCAAAGCATGTTAGAGGCCTTAAAACACAAAGCTAGTGAAGGCCTTTTACACTACAGCCATACAAGGTAAGACTCATATGACCAAGAAGGCTCAAAATAGAGCTAAAGCATGCTAAATCAGTAGCAAAAAAAGTTGAGATCAAGTCAAAAAGAGGTAGAAAAACATGCTCACATCATAGGCCATCTACTCATGCGAACAAGATACAAGGAGGGAGGCCACCCCCTCCTATTTTGGACCTCAAAACCGACTTTTTACCACTGAAATTCCCCTGGAATTCAGTGGTTAAAAGGCCAAAAAAGAGTTGTTTGAAAAGCTTTAAAAGATGGCTCAACACTTAGCAAACAAGCCACAAGAGATGGTGGACCACCCCTAACTCCAAAAGGGCCTTACACTACCATTTTTAAACCTTAAAAACAAAGGTTTTTGTAGTTGAAACTAGGCCAAAAACAGAATGCAAAGGTGGCCAAACAAGCAACCAAAAATAAGCTTAAAAGGGGTTAAGCCTATACCTTTGAAGCACAGCAACAAACAACCACTTTCTGAGCCAAAACCAGCTTTGAGAGCTCAAATAAGACCTCCAAGAACCTCAGCTACGAGGTAGTCTAATTTGGTGAAGGGGTTGTATGCAAATATGTAGAGAAAACTCACTTTCAAGCACTAAATAGGAAGAGAGAGAGAATTCTAGAGAGAGAGGTAGAAATTTTGCTCACAAAATTTTGTAAACCCCAAAATGAGGGAGAGACCTCCCCTTATATAGAAATGAAAGCCAAAAGCTTGCTTTCATCCCTCCATACACGTATATGGAGGAGGCTTTCAGTGATCAACAGCTGGCACAACTGGCACATAAAATATCTGAAAAATGAGAAAAATGGTCGTCGGCCATCATCAGTGGCCGACTGGCCATCAATGTAGCTGACCGGCCATCAACATAGCTGACCGGCCACCACTAGTGGCCGACAGGCACAAGTAATGGCCGGCAGGCTTGGGGAATGGCCGACAAGTCACCCTCTCCTCTAGAAACAAAGAAACAAGTTCTTGGCCCACAACCAAGCACAAAATAGACAAGATTAGAGGCTCCAAGGCAAGGCGCTCAGCCGAGACCTTCAGAGACTCAAAATGAACACGAGAGAGCACAATCATCGGGTGTTCAAACGATGACGTCCAAGTCTTAAGGACGGTCAAAAAATGGTGTCTCTACAAATATCCATTTATTTTTACTATGTTATCTTACCATTTGATGCATCAGCCTAGTTATCAACAATGCATTAGAGATACATTAGTGGTGAGACTTATTACACTTATCTTATCATTTAATACATTTTTACTGAAATTAATACAGTTTTTTTAACAATTTTACATATTTTCAAGACACTTTATACATACTTCCGAACATTAAACAATGTGAGAGGGTAATTTATGTATAAATTAGGCCGAGCTAAGTCTATCTGTTAGAATGGACCGAGCTAGGTACAGTCTCTTCGTCATTGGGCCACGTTGTGGGCTGAGGCAAGAAATAGAGTAGCTCAGTCTTAGGCCGGGCGGATATTCGGCCAAAACTTAAACCGGGTTGATTATATGTGATCCAGGAGGGATTGAGGTATGCCCAAAGCAGAGGACCGAACTTGGTCTAGCTCAGGGGAGCGTCATTTTTGTTGTCCAAAACTCAGAGCAGGGCTACTTTAGTTCGATTGACCGTGCTACCAGCATAAGTAAAAGTGTTACAACCATCTCACTTGGTTGGCAGTAAGTAGGGTGTTATCAGGATAGATATTATCCTTGGGAGTGTGATTCCTAGGAGGACTCTACTAAGGAGAGTTAGAGTCCTATTAGGATTGTGCCAGGCAAAATCTATAAAAGCTCACAATAAGACCTATGTACAGGTATCATAATTCTTATTCTTAAATACACAGAGCTTTTTTGTCTACTGTCAACTTTGCTGATTTAGGCATCGAAGAGGTTTCTGGCACACCCTCACCGGCTAGCTCACGTTTGTGTTTACAGGTAGCAAAGCGACAACGTTTGAAGGAGTGCAAACTTGATCAATAGGATTATACGAGAAGATTATTTTGTGCTCGCACAATTGGCTCCGTCTGTGGGAAATCATACAGAGAACAAACCTTTTGATCAAGTTTTCCTTCAATCAATGTCAATGGCGCATAACGAGGACTTGCCACATTCTGCTATTAATGAGCAGACCCTAAAAGGGGGCGGGAGGCGCGAAGGTTTGCCTTTTGTTCTGCCCATAGCAAAATTGGACCCCCAGCGACGGAACCCACGGAGAGACGTGAGAGAAAGACGGGGCACAATTCCGTGACGCTCTCAAATCCCTGATAGACAGAGGCGACGAATGAATCCTCAGGTTCTGGAAGATCGTGTAAGGGAGCAAGACGAAGTGATAAGGAGAATGGCGGCTAACATGGAGACCATGAAGAGATGCACAAAGGCAAGATGCACTCTCGCCACTCGGAAAATAGTAACAGGCAAGTCACACCATCACAGATTGAAAGTAGAAGCCTCCAGACAGGCGACACACAATCAAGGACTTCTAGGACTCGTTTCTCTAGGTCTGAGAGAACGAGGATTGAAAGGTCTTGTACAAAGGGAAGCAGTTATCGGCCCTCACATTCGTACCAAACAACATCTGGACACATGGAGTTGCTTAAGCCGATAGACTTACGGACCGTATTAGAAGAAAGGGCTCGAAGGAGAGAGGACACCCAGGCTCGTGACCCCCGAAGCGTCTTTACTTTACAACGGTTGGCTCCTAGGACACATGGGAGTCTCGAGTTTGGAATGCGAGTACCACGCCTGGCCTACGAACCAGCAAACAAAGCGTTAGCAAGGCCGCAGAGCTCGCCCGTTCGTTCCGGTAATTGAGAACGCACCATTACTGTTAGGCTTCCACCAGCCTAAATTCACAACTTATGAGGGGAAGTCGAACCCTTACATGCACTTGAGCCACTTTCGCCAGGTTATGGCCTTGTATCGACGAAATGAGGCTCTAATGTGTATCATGTTTCCTTCTAGCCTAGATGACCCGGGTTTGGCATGGTTTGAGAGGTTTCCAAAAGGAAGCATAGCTTCATGGACGCAACTTGCAGAGGCATTTGTGACTAGGTTTAGAACAAACACCAAGACCCTAGTGGAGATTAACCAGCTGCTCTCCATGGACATGGGCGAGAAGGAAACATTGAAGTCTTACAACAACTAGTATTAGGAGACTTTTAATCAGATTGGAGATTGCCACCACAAACCTAGCTATTGCACAGTACAAACGAGGCTTGTCGGCAGGCAATAAACTGAGGGATTCAATGACCATGACGTCACCCCTCATAATGGAGGCCCTAATGGAAAGAGTGCATCAGCACATCCGGGTAGAAGAAGATGTCGCTCGCACCAAAGCAAAATCTGGCACAACAGTGATGTCAGACAAAAAACTTGTAGCAAAAGTTAACACGGTCGGGCAGGAAGAACGACCGAGCAAAAATGGGTGGGGCAGACGAGCCAACAGAGAGGACTCCTAGGCAAGGAAGTTAAGAGTCTGCACCGCTATCACCATGGTGTTCAATAAACCTATCTACTGGATTTTTAGCAAGATATGTGACAAACCCTTCATTCAGCGGCCAGCCAAGTTAGGAGAAGTGCAGAAGGGCTACGATAATAGGTAGCGTTGCACCTTCCATGATGAAAAGGGGCACCGAACTAAAAACTGTAAACCATTAAGGCAATATCTAGAGGAGTTAGTGGCCGCAAGCCACCTGGACCAATATATTAAAGGGGGAGCACAGCCAACCCCCTAGGACCATAACAGGCCAAATGGGACGCCAGTCGATGGTCTGCCCCAAGGCATAATCAATGTGATACATGGGATCATCGAGCCTAAACGAGTATGTGAACTCCGAGGGATGATCAAGAAGGCTGAGCACATGAGAGAGGTAATGAGTGCACAACCTACTGTGAAAAAGGAAAAAATGGAGGCTACAAATGTCATCACCTTTTTTTGACAAGAAGTTAGCAAGGTTACAAAGCCCTCACAACGACGCACTAGTGGTGACTCTGCATGTCAAGAATTTCGACATCAAGCGGATCCTGATTGACCAAGGGAGCTCATGCTAGATAATGTACTATGAGACCTTCAAGCAACTCAAATTGGAGGACAAAGATTTACCACCCACAATATCTCCCTTAGTCGGCTTCAACTCAATGCCAGAATGGCCGATTGGCACAATAATTCAGCCAGTCAAAGCAGGAACAATGGCAAAGCAAGTGGAATTTTGGGTATTAAAAGTCCCATCCACTTACAACATAATCTTGGGAAGAGCATGGTTGCATGCCATGCGAGCGGTAGCATCGACTTACCACCAGGCGTTACGGTTCCCCAACAAAGCCAGAATGATTGAAGAAGTCTTAGGAGACCAAATCATGTCTAAGCAGTGCTTCATAACGGTAAACGGTAGCCGGGCTACAAAAGGGTTCGTACAAATGGTAGAGGAGCCGAAAAGCAACGAGCTATTCGCAGGCGTCAACAAGGCAGCTGAACAAAAGGCAGTGGAAGACTTGGTAAAGGTAAGGATAGATGAGAAAAACCCAGACAGGTTCTTTTTGCTCGGCTCGTCTCATCTTTGTCTAGCACCAAGAGAATAGAGATTATGGAGTTTTTGACCTCTAACATCGAAGTGTTTTCCTGGACGCCGTATGATATGTCTCGCATTGACCCTAACTTCATCTGCCATCAACTCAATGTCCACCCAATCGCCAGACCAATTATACAGCGAACTTGCCAATCGGCACTTCACCACGCAGAGATGATGGAGGAAGAAGTAGGAAACCTGTTAGAAGCAAGGGCAATTAGAGAAGTACACTATCCCAAGTGGATTTCCAACACCGTAGTGGTACCAAAAAAGAACGGCAAATGGAGTGTTTGCGTGGACTACAAGACAGTCAATAAAGCATGCCTAAAAGATAGCTTCCCTATACCACGAATAAACCAATTAGTGGACCTAACTGCAGGTTATAACCGGCTTAGCTTTCTTGATGCGTATCGTGGTTACCATCAGATCATTATATATGAACCGGACCAGGAGGTCACGTCGTTTACAACACCCAGGGGTTTATATTGCTACAAGGTCATGCCCTTTGGCCTAAAAAATGTAAGGGCAACGTTCCAACGGATGATCACCAAAATGATTGAGCCATTGTTAGGAAGAACAATGGAAGCTTACACAGATGACATGGTGGTCAAAAGTAAGAATGAAGGGGATCATCTCAAGGACCTAGATGAGATGTTTCAAATTTTGAAAACCTACGGACTGCGACTGAACGCATCCAAGTGCGCATTTGGTGTGAGGTCAGGAAAGTTTCTTGGTTTTTTAGTGACCAACCGAGGTATAGAAGCTGATCTGTCTCAGATCAAAGCCATTCAAGACCTAGAGAGGCCCAATACAGTCAAAGAAGTACAACATCTCACAGGCTTGGCTGTAGCACTAAACCGATTTATAAGTCGGTCGTCAGACAAATGTTGGTTGTTTTTCCAAGTGCTGAAGGCCAAATTTGAAATGGATGACAAGTGCAACTTCGCTCTAAAAAGCTTAAAAGAATACATGACCTCTCCACCATTGTTGGTAACCCCAATACCAAGAGAAGAACTTTTTCTATACTTGGCAATTTCCTCGTATGCAGTTAGCGCAGTGTTGGTACGGTCGGAGGGAATACAACACCTGCCCATGTTTTATGTTAGCAAGACATTGTTGAGTGTCGAAACAAGGTATCTACCATTGGAGAAGTTGGCCTTAGCTTTGATGATGGCTTTTAGAAAATTGTCCCACTACTTCTACGCCCACACTGTGATTATTTTAACAACCTTCCCCTTAAAAGCCTTGTTTGAAAGGGTGGATTTTTCTGGGTGAATTTTGAAGTGGGCAGTGGAGTTAGGATAGTTTGACATTAAGTTTCAGCCAAGAACCGCAATAAAAGCCCAAGCTTTGGCAGACTTCGTAGAGGAGTTTGCCCTAGGAAGTCATCAGGTTTGCCTGATCGACTTAACCAAGGAAAGGGGGGAAAGTGCCGCAGGGATAGCGCAACCCCCATAGCAAGACATTCAACTACATAGCAAACCATTCAGCCTTATAGAAAGGGAATGAGCAAACTGCAGCACGACGAGCAAGAACTTGACTGAAAGTTTAGTCCTAAGACAGCCAGATAGTGAGGACCAGATCATAGTGACGGCCAACAACTTAGAAGAAAACAACATCGGCATCGACGCCCCCTAATCCTAAGGCATCATCAGATCTGTCCACTTGCTGGAAATTATTTGTAGAAGAGATGTGGAAGCTCTTCGTAGATGGAGCATCTAATAGGCACGGTGCAAGACTTGGCATAGTCCTCATCTCGCCACATGGCTTGACAATTGAATAGGCAATCAACCTTGGATTTCCAGCATCCAACAACGAGGCCAAGTATGAAGCGCTGCTAGCCGGTTTGAAGTCAGCATTTCGTATGGAAGCTACCGAGCTGATGGTATACAATGACTCCCAATTAGTGGTCAACCAAATTTCAAATGACTACGAAGCAAAGGATGCTAGAATGTCCAAGTACCAAGAGTTGATTAGAAAGGAGATTATGAAATTTGAAGTCGTTAGGATAGAGCAAATCGGTCGAGAGGAAAATACTAAAGCAGATGAGCTGGCCGGTTTTGTATCAATGGCATATACGTCTATCCCACACCCATTATTAATAGACTTCTTGCCAAGACCGAGTATTGAAGAGCCAGAAGCAGCTGAAGCATGCTGCACCGATCTAGGTCTTTCCTGGATGGACCCCATCATAATGTTTTTAAATGACGGCATTTTACCTGCAGAAAAGAAGGAAGCCAACAAAGTTTGCACCAAATCACAGCAGTTTTGGCTTTCCCCATCCATGGTGTTGTACAAAAAGTCCTTCATAGGACCATACTCAATGTGTGTCCATCCTAGCAAGGTCAAGGCATTCTTGTTCGAAATTCACGACTGCGTGTGTCGAAGTCATCAAAGAGGGCGATCCCTGGCCTACCGAGCTATTTCACAAGGGTATTGATGGTTATACATGCAAGCGGACTCAGAGAAGTACGTCAAGAAGTGTGAGAAATGTCAAAAGTTCGCACATCAAATACATTAACCAGCCAGAGAGCTCCTACATTTGACCAGCCCTTAGCCCTTTGCAATGTGGGGCCTGGATATAGTGGGACCACTCCCAACCGCACTAAGCAACAGGAAGTTCTTTCTCGCGGCAACAGACTACTTCACAAAGCACTCACATCCATAACCCGGTTCGTCTGGCAAAACATCATAACCTAGTTTGGAATCCCTAAGGCTTTGATATCTGACAATGGCACCCAGTTTGATGGAAAAATCTTTAGGGGTTTTTGTGAAGAATACAAGATAGAATTTTATAACTCTACGCCGGCATACCCCCAAGCCAATGGCCAGGCTGAAGCTTGTAAAAAAATAGTCTTAGATGGTCTGAAAAAGCAAAAGGCAAATGGGCTGAGAAGCTTCCCCGTGTCTTATGGGCCTACCGGACTACACTTCGGCAGTCAACTAGTGAAACACCTTTTTCTTTGGCCTATGGCATGGAAGCAGTAATCCCTCTAGAAGTTGGCCTCCCCACTATCAGAAGCGAAAATTTTGATCCAAACTTGAATAGAGAGGCCCTAGCCCTAAAATTAGACGTTGCAGAAGAGAGAAGAGAAAGGGCACTGATACACATTGCCTCATATCAACAGGAGTTGTCCAGGAAATATAATAAACCGGTGCACCCAAGACAATTCAAGATTGGAGATTGGATACTGAGCAAAGTAACGAGCAACACTTTGGTGCTTGGAGATGGCAAGTTAAGACCTAATTGGGAAGGACCATACAGAGTGATTGGTTTGGCTGGAAAAGGGGCATATCACCTAAAAGACGTGGACAGTAGAGCTATTCCATGGCCATGGAACATGGCTAATCTCAAAATATTTTATTTTTAGCTCTTTCTTAAACACTTGTCATTTTTCTTTTTCAATAAAACAAGAAGACATTTTTTTGGTAAATTTTTTTTCCTCTGTTTGTAAAAATTGTTCATACTCACTAGGGGGCAATTAAGAAGGATGGCAGGTTTGACCAACACTTTTTTCATTCTTTAGCCGAGATAAGGATCTAGGCTCAAGAAGGTTGGCAGGTTTGACCAACACTCTTTTCATTCTTCAGCCGAGATAAGGATCTAGGCTCAAGAAGGTTGGCAGGTTTGACCAACACTCTTTTCATTCTTCAGCCGAGATAAGGATCTAGGCTCAAGAAGGTTGGCAGGTTTGACCAACACTCTTTTCATTCTTTAGCCGAGATAAGGATCTAGGCTCAAGAAGGTTGGCAAGTTTGACCAACACTTTTTTCATTCTTTAGCCGAGATAAGGGTCTGGGCTTAAGAAGGTTGGCAGGTTTGACCAACACTTTTTTTGTTCTTCAGCCGAGATAAAGATCTAGGCTCAAGAAGGTTGGCAAGTTTGACCAACACTTTTCGTTCTTCAGCCGAGATAAGGATCTAGGCTTAAGAAGGTTGGCAGGTTTGACCAACACTTTTTTCATTCTTCAGCCGAGATAAGGATCTAGGCTCAATAAGGTTGGTAGGTTTGACCAACATTTTTCATTATTTAAACGAGATAATGATCTAGGCTTAAGAAGGTTGGTAGGTTTGACCAATACTTTTTTCATTCTTCAGCCGAAATAAGGATCTAGGCCCAAGAAGGTTAGTAGGTTTGACCAACACTTTTCATTCTTTAGCCGAGATAAGGATCTAGGCCTAAGAAGGTTGGCAGGTTTGACCAACACTTTTCATTTTTTAGCCAAGATAAGGATCTGGGCTTAAGAAAGTTGACAGGTTTGACCAACATTTTTTTCATTCTTTAGCCAAGATAAGGATCTGGGCTTAAGAATGTTGGCAGGTTTGACCAACATTTTTCATTCTTTAGTCGAGATAAAAATCTCGGCTTAAGTAGGTTGGCTGGGCGAGGCCGAGCTGTTGAGCCCGGCCAGGTATGCAGTTAGAATGATACACTATAATAAAAGCATAGTGACCGAGCAAGAACAAGAACTTTTTCATTAAGTAAAAGGTTATAACAAGAGGTGGGGCTTATAGCCCAGTTACATTTCACAGAGCAAAAAAAAAAAAAAAAAAAAAAAGGGAGCTTCCTGGTCAAACAAAAAGGTCATCAAGATCAGTGTCTAGGTCACCACGGACTTCGCCACTGGGTAGGCCAACTCCGGCTTCAGCCTCCTTAGTTAGATTGGTCACGGGCACTCTGTCAACCGTATTGGGCAAGGTTTGGCTGAGCAAATCCACCAGAGCAAAAAGTGAAGACTGGCAACCGAGGTTGGTGTTGGCAGAAGGAGCATTAACTGGGTCAAGGACCTCATCTTCCTCCTCCCCCTCCCCCTCCTGATGGACCTTCTGCTGGACTGCGTTTGCGTAATCCGTCATATAGCTCGGTATAAAGTGGGGAGGAGGGTTCAAGAAGATCTCGGAGTCATGCCTCTGATCGAGTTTTTCAGCCGCAACCTTCCAGCCGCATTTAAAGAATATGTCTTTCGCTGCTGCTTCACATTGCTGGACATAGGTTTCCTTCCCTTCTTTAAAACCTCGGTCCTCAGTGTCCTCCATCTTCTTTCTCAACTCTTGGACCTCGACGTTCTTTTTCTTCTCCAACTTGGCCAACTTGCACAGATAGCGATCTTTTTTCTCGGTTAGCTTTTTGCTTGTCGGCCTCTGCAGTGCTGACTAGTTCAGCCAGCCTTGCATTTTTAGATTCCAGCTCGGTCAACTTCACCTTGGCCTCTTTCAATTTAGCTGCCTTGACGTTTGCATCAGCTACGGCCGATCGCGTTGTTTTTCGCAGTTCTAGTACACGTTTGTGGGCCACGTGGTTTTTCTGCAAGGCCTGCTGATAGAAAAAGAGTGGTCAGGATAAACCAAGCAATCAGATGGACAATATGGATATGAATAAATGGGTGGACGACTTATAAGCACCATTGACTTAGTCGCCGAGCGAATGGCTTTGAGCTCGGTCAGGTGATCGTGATGCTCCATTTCTATTGGCAAACAAACACTCTTGGAGAGGTTAAAAGCAAGCATGTGGTCCTTCTCAACAACCATTGAGTCTTTGGTGGACACAGAATGATTTTTATAGGATACGGATGGTGCCCACACAAGCGAAGAAGAAGGACCTGCTCGGCCAGAATGAACAGGCTCTGGGTTCGGCAGCATGGTCTCAGGGAACACGGTCTCTTCCTCATCCACCAAATGTTGTTGTTCAGTTAACGAGGTGTGCGCGCGCTTATTCCATCGAGATGTGGTTGCCCTGGTGGTTAGAAAGGAAACCACTGTCTCGCGCAGTTGAACGGAGGGTGCTAGTTCGGTTTGAACTTCGCCAAAGGTCTGCTTGTTAATAAGAGCTCACAAGGCCCTCCTTTTCGCCATTTCTTGTTCTTCAATAAGCAGAATTAGATTAATTTGAGGAAAAGTAGGGTCCGGCTCGGGTGAGGACTCTAGAAGGAAATCAGTTACTCTGGTCTTCCTCTTACCACTATAGTGGTAGGTCGGTTGCACATCAAGTAGTTCGGTCCAATCTCGATGCCGGCAGCGTAGCGCGGCTTGAAGTGCAGCTTGATTCGCATATGCGTAGGTTGATTTAAGATGGTTCAAATCTGCATGAGGGACAAAAATCACAAGGGTTAGTGCGGCAGTTGTTATGACGACAAAGAAGATTAAACCGGGTTGTCCTTACCGACTATTCTCTTGTTTCAATTGATGTTGTAGCCTGGTATCTGGGCTTCCTAATCTTCAAAATTTCCAGACACCCAGAGAAAATCATCGTCGTTCAGGTCTTTATCTAGTGTACTCTTGACGATTTTCTCTCGGCCCTTTCTTATTCTAAGGTAATAGACCCAATCGTCGTCATTCTGACTGTGCAAATATTGGTGGAATAGCTTGGCTAGTCCAAGGCTGAGGCCAAGGCGGCGGTTGAGTTCGGCGACCCCGTTTATTATTCTGTACGTATTGGTAGATAATTGTGTGGGGTATAATGTGGTTTGCCTAAGGAATTTACAAATAAGGGGTTGGACTGGGAACCGGAGTCCACCCTCTACGATGGACAACAGTGTAAATGGAACAAAGCCCGGCTTGCCCCAGGGTGTGGTGTCCAGCTCGGCTAGTTCGAATTAAACGTCGTCAAGGATGTTGTAGCCCCTTCGGAACTCGGCTGTTGCGTCGGGCGAATTCACAAGAAACAGGTATTTGCCTATGGGCATGGCTTTTGTTTGTAAAGTATCTGCTCAGCTCCTTAGCCCGGCTTTGTAGTGAATGGTGTGCCTGAATAAAACCTAGTCAAAGTCTGCACAATGAAGAACATAGAATGTGTTATGGCCAACTGGTGACCGGGCTAAGGTATCAGTGTAAATTAGTTCGCTCAGTCTTACGAGAAGTGACGGCGTATAGCTCAGCTAAACATTGAGGCAAGGTTTTTACTTGGTCTTGGAAAAGGGCGAGATTTTTATCTCGATCCATGAAATGAGCCAGGTTACAACCCGGTCATGGTTAGGCGATGTTTTCCTAGTTCGGTAAGGCGCATCTAAGTGAGCACAAACCTGTTTATAGCTCGGTTTCATTGTGAATTCTGGATCAAAATCAACGTTCTTGTGTGATTTCAGTTCCAATTAGGCAAGAGTTCTTCCTAAGGCGTGGGGTTTTGGGAAGCTAATTCAGTTCTAAGCTCATTTTTAGCGCATAAACAAAAACTATACATACTCTTGCAATATCAATATAATGGGTTTATAAAGCTAAGAGAATCAAGCACCTGAAGAGCGTTATATAAAGTGTTTGAAAGAAACATGGAACTTACGAGTTTTTTAGACGTGACGTTGATCAGCAAGCGATGTTCCTGCAGTAGTGTTGAGTTCGTTTTGGACAAAAGTACCAGGGTTTGAATGTGGGTAAATGCAGAATTGGAGTTTTGCTCTCAGGGAGTTGTTTTAGTTTTTGGGTTAGAAGATGAACAGTAACGATGATTGTTTGAAGACTAGAGGGATGAATGTGAAATTGAGGTAAAACAGGGGGACTATTCAAATTTTAGAGTAATGATTGATAGCTATCACAGTGATAGAGGCAATCGTGAGGAGCCACGTGTCCCAGTAAGGATGTGGTGTCAGCAACATGGGAGAATGGGCTGTACGACCTCAAAGACATGGAAACCAAATGAGTTTTATCTCGGCTGGCCTAAGTGTTCCGGTTCGGGTGGTTTTGGATATTTTAGCACGGCTTGAGGATAATAATCCCAATCATGCTTCGCAGATAGAATTAAAGGGCAATTGAGAGGGTAATTTATAGAGAGGGTAATTTATGTATAAATTAGACCGATTTAAGTCCATCTGTTAGAACGGACCGAGCTAGGTACAGTCTCTTAGTCATTGGGCCACATTGTGGGCCGAGGCAAGAAATGAAGTAGCTCGATCTTAGGCCGGGCGAATATTCAACCAAAACTTGGACCGGGTTGATTATATGTGATCCAAGAGGGACCGGGGTATGACCAAGGCAGAGGACCGAACTTGGTCTAGCTCGGTGGAGCATCATTTTCGTTGTCCAACACTCAGAGCAAGGCTGCTTTAGTTTGGTTGACCGTGCTACCAGCTTAAGTAAAAGTGTTGCAACCATCTCACTTGGTTGGCAGTGAGTAGGGTGTTATTAAGATAGATATTATCCTTGAGAATGTGATTCCTAAGAGGACTCTACTAAGGAGAGTTAGAGTCCTATTAAGATTGTGCCAGGCAGAATCTATAAAAGCTCACAACAAGACCTATGTACAGGTATCACAATTCTTATTCTCAAACACATAGAGCTTTTATGTCTATTGTCTACTTAGTTGACTTAGGCATCGGAGAGGTTTCCGGCACACCCCCGCTGGCTAACTCACGTTTGTATTTACAGGTAGCAAAGCAACAACGTTTAAAGGAATGCAAACTTGATCAAGAGGATTATATGAGAAGATTATTTTGTGCTCACACACAATGCATATGGGGCACTTTTTAGCATTTGTCATATTATATTAACAAGATAATAAGCTTAATGTAGTATAAAAATATGATAAGTGTAGCATTATTGTAAAAGAATAATGTTATATAAATAAAAAATATATATACATAATTTTTTTTATTATTATTATCTAAAATGACTTGGTTGCCTTGTTTTCTATTATTTTAAAAATAAAGGTCCATTAATATGACTTATATTTTTAAAAAAAGGTTTGGTTTCTCTCAAGTGATCTAAACCGTTCACTTATAATATGCATATAAACAATAAAGATGATTTCACATCGGTAGCTATAGGTTTAAATCATATTTGTTTTCAAAAAATAAACCATAAATATAATTTTAAAAATAGTCATTCATTTTTTGTAATACAAATTTGATTCAAACATAAAGTTACCGATATCCGATCATCTTAGTTTTTTGCATGAATATTCTACTCAACGAGTCCTAAAAAGTGATGATTCAAATCACAAAAACTGGTCCAAAAATGGACTTACCAAGTCCAAACGTTCTCTTAAATTGAGATGGCCAACTTAAGAGAAGTCAAATTTTTCAAAACATGACGTATAAAATTTTGTACAAATTTTTTTTTTTTGTTCATTATTTTCCCACTTAAAATGTTGGGTCTTGCTAACATGTGCCTCTAAGATACAGGTAAAAGATAAAAAAATTGAAGAATACTGGATACTTTTCTCTAAATTTAATACACATTTACTGAAATTAATACACTTTTTAATAGTTTTACATATTTTCAAAGTATTTTATATACATTTTCTATCATTAAACAATGCATAAGAAATACTTGTTAGCATTTCCTTAAAATGTTTATGCATTTTTCACATAGGTGGTGAGCAATTAAGAAATGTATAAACATTTATCATTTTTGTTAGCTCATTAAAAAGCGCCTCTCATTTTTTTAGATTTTTAGTCTTGAAGTCTATTAGTAATTAAAAAAAAAAAAAAAATGGGTGGTTAAATGCTATACTAAAGCGGGTAAGCTAATTAGGAAAATGTTTGGAATCTTCTTTTTGGGAGATCCCCACCACCCCCATAGTAATGTGAGCTAATGATATATTTATATATTTTTTTTTTCTTTCTCTTTTTTACTTGAACTAATTAAAAATTGTGAAGATGATATTTTGTCTAGATCTAAATTATTACTGAACTAATTATAGTTGGTGCCGATGTAGAGCCCATAATGGGGTGTGGTGTGTGTGGATGCAATTGAAGAAAGTCATGTTTGTCAGAACTTGCACCATCTATCTGTACTATCTTCCATACTATGGCAAAACGTTTACAGATTTTTGTGTTTGAAAGTTTCAAATTATTTTTCGAATAATGCTTGGGACCCTCTTGTGGGGTTATCTCTCACCCCCTTTGTCACGTGACGGGTGGTGATTGAAGGAGCAGGAAAAAAAAAAAAAAAATGTAACCAATGAGAGAGAGAAGGGGTCAAAGGGGGTGAGGGGAAAAGGGGATGAATCATTACTCTTATTTTTCACAAATTTTTTAATTTTAAAATACAAAATATTATTGGTTCTTTCTAATTAGGTATTATTTGCTTTAAGTCACAACAAATTATGCATATTTGTCAATATGGAAATATTTATTTTTTCTTAGTTTTTTAAATTTGTTCTTTTAAAAATATTTCATCATACAAAAATACACATGTCAAAATATTATTGGTTCTTTCTAATTAGGTATTATTTTGTTTTAAGTCACAATAAATTATCCATATTTATCAATATGTAAATATTTATTTTAAGTTTTTTAAATTTGTTCTTTTAAAAAATATTTAAAGGCACGTAAACCTTAATTTAAATTTCAACAATAGAAAAAAATCATGTAATCAAAATTTTCATATTTGGTTAGTTGCTTTATTTACAAAATATAGTTAGACATCTTCTAGGCAAGTATCACAATTTTAAAAAATAATAATAATAATAATAAAATAAAAAAAAATTGTAGTAGCGTAATAAAATTATAAATACATAACTCAAACATTTTTTTTTCCTAAAATCTTAATCGAACAATATTTACTTAAAGAATGATAAAAAAAATAAAAAATAAAATAAAAAAATTGATCCTGTAAATTTACTTAATTGGTATAACCATTTGTGACAAAATTAGCATCATATAAATTAATGGGGAACTTACCAATAAGTCCATACATAAAATTCAAAACTCATCTAGTCTCAAAATAAAATAGTTGCACCAATTAATCTTACATATTTTAAATTGTTACCAAAAAAATTCTATTTTTTTAAAATTTAAAGACACTGCTACATCCCACCACTGCCGGATTTCCATCAAGCGGTCACCGAAATGTTCAATATCACCAGAAAGTCATCGGAGTATCACTGAAATGTTCTAAACACCAACGGAAGTCGCCAGAATATCTTGAATGTTCGCTGGGTGTTAAGAATATTGTCGAAGACTCACCGAATGTCCAGAATATTGTCGAAAAAAAAAAAATAAATAAATTGAGAAATTTGAACAAAAAAGCATAGCAAAATGTGCTAAATATTGATAAACTAAAAGAAGAAAGAAAATGTAAGAACAACAAACAATAGTAATGGGGAAAAAATATATGTTATTTTCAATTTTTATAGAGTTTTAGTAAATAATCTCAAATATTGATCAAAATGAAAAGCAACTTTTGAAATTGTAAAATGTTACAGTTTCAAAGTATGATTCCATTAAGCATTTATTCTTATTAATCAAACTGAAAAATATGTTATGAAACTGTAAAATTTTGTAGTTCTAAATAAAGTTATGAAACTGCAAAATTTTATAGTTCCAAAAAATGATTCATTTCAGCACAAAAAAAACTAAAATTGTAAAATTTTACAGTTTTCATAGCCTGTAACTAAAATTCGAAAACATTTGTTCAAAATTTAAAAATTTTCTCTATTATAAAATGAAAATAGAAGTGTGTAGTACAGAAAAGGTAAAAAAAAACTGAAAGATCAAAGGAAATAGGTAGATATAAAGAGAGGCTTGTACTCCGACAAATTTAGATCTAGCTGGATCTAACATAAATTTATATTGGTCACTCTATATTTTTGTCTTCATTTTGTTGATAAGAAATTTGTGTACATATATCATATTTTACATAAAATGGACCATAGTATAAAAATTATGGGCATGTTTAGTTTGATTTTGGGATAGTTGTTTTTGAAAAAAAATTTGGGGAGAGAGTTTAGAATTTTTTTTAGTTTGTTTGGTTGTATATTTTGGGAGAGTTGTTTTTTTGGGAGTTTGGGATGATTTGATATTTTGGGAGAATTTGAGTAGATGTGTGTGAGAGAAAAAGTGATTGAGAAGGAGAGAGGAGAAAGAAAAAGTGATTGATTGATGTGTAAGAGAGAGAAAGTGATTTTGGAAATTTTTTGAAAAAAACTCAAACCAAACAATTTTTTAGAAATTTTTTTCTAAAACTCATCTCCCAAATACAAACCAAACATACCCTATATGTTTCATTCTTCTCCCGTCTTACATTCTCTTTTTATTCTGCACAAAAAACAATTCATCCTCTTATTAGAGATTACTTTTATGATATTTAATTTTTTTTTTTCCTGGTACTATACATGTGCTTGTATATATGAAAAAAAATATATATTCATCTTTTGATCTGTCCTTTCTCACCTTGTTTCGCTAGCCATAGGCAAACCTAGTTAAACTATACAGGAAACTCATCTGAATAATTCCAAATATTCATTTATTTATATTTTATATGTTGTGAAACATGTGGTTGACCATGATAAATTTGATAAATGGAATTAGGTGATGAAATAGTGTTAACCATTAATATGATAGATAAAATAGTGTGTTTTTACTATTAATATTTTTCTCTATATATATGTCATCGAGTTAAAAAGATCAGTAGAGAAAGAAAGAAAGGGCAAGAATTATACTGAAATGTATAGTTAAAATCATTAAATAAAATACATAAATAGATCTTGAAAATCTATATTTAAAGGTTCTTGGAGAACCAAATATAAATTTCGAAAGAACTTAATTTTCTCTATATCTTATGTTCAAATTATTAATTTATCTAATTTATATTTTCTTTATTTTTATAACATTATCTATACTATTATATATGTGAGCACTTAGATTTTTTTTCTTGAAACTTTATCTATCTTTATGCCAAGTGTCCAACTATCTATCAAAAAAAAAAAAAATCTAGACAAGAGAATAGGCCAAGACTTGAACTCAAGATCATAAATTTAATAAAGAAGACTCTTATCACTTGAGATACAACTAATATATATTAAATATTTGATTTTGATTTTGTTTTTATTTTTATTTAACTTGTAAACATACATTGCGTATGACAATTGCTAGTATATTATACTAGCACATTGTGCTATATAACCTAATTAACCTTATAAATCATGAATTCTCAATCCCCCACACACTTTCTCTTTTTCTTTTTTTTTTTCCTTTGTGTGCGTGCGTGCGTGTGCGTGCGTGCGTGCGTGCGTGTGTGGTGGGGGGGGGGGGGGGGGAGACAAACCCTCTTATACACAGTTGCAATAGAGACTGAAACAAGCAAATGCTGTGACTAGATCAGGTGGATCTACGCTGACAGCACTAGCTCCTCTTCTTGTTCCACTCTTATGTTTGCAAGGATATCAACGCACTTGTTCGCCTCTCAAAATATGTTATGATTACTCAATCTGTCCCTAGAGAGGTGACCAGTCACTAATTTTAGATTACCGAAAGCTTGTCCTGACAATTCACAAAATATTTAATAATTTTATAAGACCTTAAGTGAATGCATTCTAATAATAACAATTAATAAGTCCATTCAGCGGTGCTATAAATGAAATGAAATAACGACCATGCTACGTAGCTCGAAAGCTACGTAGCTCGAAAGGCTTGAATTTTTTTTTTTTTTTTTTTTCAGACGCAGAGGAGAGGAGAGGAGAGGAGAGGAGGAAGGAGGGGAGAGAAGAGGAGGAGGGAGGAGGGGACTGGAGGGGGCCTAAAAAATGGAGGGGGAGGGGAGGAAGTGGAGGAGGAGGCGGCGGAGGCGACGCGATCGGGGCAGAGCCGACGAGGGGCGGAGGCGACGCGATCGGGGCAGAGCTGCGAGCTGCGACGGCGGAGCTGCGAGCTGCGACGGGCCGGCGGACAGCCGGAGGCGAGCTGCGACGACCTCCTCTTCCTCTTCCCTCTCTTCTCTTTCTCTCCCTCTCCCTCTTCTCCCTCGTCCTCTGCAACGAAAATGGCAGAAAAAAAAGAAAAAAAAAAAAAATCAAAACCCCAAAACGACGTCGTTTTGGGGTTTTGAGCCACATTCGAGCCTCTAGTTTCGAGCACTCAAACATTTTCCATGAAATAAATACATACATAATTATATTACATAAACATAACATTAAGTACATTAAGTACAAAAATAAAACTATTTACAATCAAAAGTACAAAAGTTCTTAACCCCTTTCAAGACTTCCTAAACTTACAAAAGTCTGACTTGGAGACGTCGCATCCAAAGGCTTCACAAAAAAGATGCTTCATAAGCGGAACTCTAAGGTTGCTCTTCTTGATGATCACCTACATACATATAAGGGAATGGAGTAAGCCATAACCCAATGAATAAAATCAGAATAAAGTGGTTAATGAATGAGTTCTAGACATTCTTAAAACATTGTTAACATTTCCATAACATATTTTGGAGATAAGTAAAAGAGCTTTTATCAAAATATTCAGAAATCAAACACAATATGTAGTACATCCAATAGAACAGAACAAAACAACCATTGTAGGTTTCTTGAACAAAACAGAACAACCACATTAGGTTGTGAATAGAACAAAGATCTTTGTAAGCCAAGACACATAAGAACGTCCACCAATAACTGGGACACACTAAAGGATGTCACAACAGATTAATCAAAATATGGAATACTCATTCATTCAGAACAAAATACAGTTTTATAAAACATTTCATATCATAGCATATTCAAAGCAATTTCATATGAAAATAACTTTACAAAGGTGTTACTCACAGTTGATATGAATCCGATATTACTCCTCAATGGTTTGACCTACATAATACACGTACAAACATTGATAATATGCAACAACAAATTGAACTTAATTTCTTCTTGAACTTAGTTGTTGAAAGGATTAATTATAAGAATTAAACAAAAAATCTTACCTAAAATTATTCAAAGGTGAGTTTCTTGTTAAATTGTTCAAATTTCCCTTTCCTCTCTTCTCTTCACTACTTCTCTTCAGCTGCACTTCTTGAGCTCTCCTCAATTCTCGAGCAAAAAGATGAGCTCTCAACTCTCTCTAATTACACATTAACTTAGTTATTCCATTGTTAATCCTAATTAATTATGTTTAGTCCTTAATTTAATTAATCTCACTTAAGTCTTAATTTAATTATTCTTAATTTGTACTAATCTCACTTAATTTTAATCAAGCACCTATGAGGCTCTATTCATTAGACGAAAACTATTAAGCTCCTCACTTAGGATTTTTTAAGTCATATAGACATTCAATTTCTGATTCAAATAAAATCCCTTAACAAATATATCACATATACATAATACAAATAAAAATACAAACATGACTAAAATGAATGAATCCAAAAATGCTATGCATGGTTCAGTTATCACACAATCACTTCTTTTTATAGAGAATTTTTGCATCTTTCACTAGTGCTTTGGATAAGACTAAGGCCTCGTTTGGTAAGTGGTGATTTTAGTCAAAAATTCAAAAAGTCACTATCAAAAAGCTAATAATCAATACTAAAAAGTCAAAAAATCTATTTTCTCTCTACTTTTTGCACATCTTTTAATAAAAAATCAAAAAGTCATCCCAAACATACTAGTTTTTTTTTACATCATATTTTAGCTAAAAATCTAAAAAATTATTAAAAAAACATGTTCCCAAACGAAGCCTAAAGCCTCCTTTGGCAATTACGTGTTTTAGCTAAAAAATCAAAAAGTCATTATAAGTTATCACATCACTCTCTTTACTTTTCTGCACATCTTTTCGTAAAAAGTTAAAAAATTAATAAAATAATTTGTTTCCAAATAAAACCTAACTACAACTTTCTTTTTATAGAGAAATCTTGCATCTTTCACTACAACTTTGCTATCATTCTCATTTTCAATACATTATTGTCTTCTTTTTCTCAAAAATAATTGTAAGTACAGGGTAAATTCCCTATATTTCTATCTTTAGACTATCTGCATTATCAAATTTTTCGGAATTATTTGTTTGGATCGTATTTATTTAAATAAGGATTTGAAAATAGAAAAATAAATGAAGAAAAATATTAATTTATATTTCATTTACATTATCTTTACCATTTCTCTTTATATTTTGTAAATTCTTTACCAAAATTGATGGTTCAAATACAATCTTAGACAATAAACAAAGGGAAACAAAATGGTGAGAGAAACGTGTGGTGTCCAAAAACAAGAAACAAAGGGAAAACAAAATAGACTTCCAACCTGTATTAAGGTTTGGCTGGCCAATCCTACATCTTTAAGTCCATATAAACACACAACAATATCAAGATTGGATAAATTATGCTATTGGTCTTCTTAGTTTGAGTGAAATTTCGTTTTAATATTTGTAATTTCAATTTAAATCTTATACTTTCAATTTTGTTACAATGTGACTTCTTTGTCATGCGTTTTTCACATTTTAAACAAAAAAAATTACATACAAAATTAGAGACACTAAAATGGAATTCAAAAGAAATTATAAGGACTACCAATGTAATGTGCCTATAGTTTTTTTTGAATTCCATTTTAGTCTCTCTAATTTTGCATGTGATCTTTTTCAATTCAAAATTCTAACGGTAAGTGACAGATAGACAACATTGTAATAAAATTAAAAATACATGATTTAAATTTTGTAATTGATACTTTACTTAAATTATAGAGATTAATAGTCTAATTTATCTATCAAAATTCAAGAGAGATATTATATTCCTGTCACAATGCCAATAATTTTCTACACCTACCAAAGAAAGCGCAAAAGGAAAGAAAAAGATTTCGACACATTCAAAATTAGCTCCACTGGTTCAACCAAATTGGCATCACACGTTTTCATGCACACAACAATGGCAAATCATCTACATTTTTATTAGGACATTGACATGTCAACACAAATTTAAAAATATATATATATATATATAAAAGATACAAAATGTGAAAATATATATAAAATATATAATTTTATATATTTATTATATGTTATGTATAAAAATAAGCAACTATATATTTCATGTATATAAATATTTAATTAAAAAATCATAATAAAATCAACAATGATAGAGACCACTAATTTTGGAGCTCTAAAATGACCACTAATGACATGGCACTCAATAAAAAAAGAAAAAAAATACAACACAAAGACCAAAACATCAAATCATTCATGGTGGGCCCTACTGCCACATCATTAGTAGGAGCACTAATTAGTGCTCCCACTCATTTTCCTAATAAAATACTATTTAACACTAACTTCTAAAGTTTAAATAAGGAGAATATATATAGATTTATATTGTCTTTATTTGAACAAATTACAAAATGTGCTTAAGGTCTATAACAGAAATACTTTGGACTGCTAGAGATTATGAAAATCACATCTCATCCCTCAGATTTATATTGCGTAACAAATGACCACTTTCATTAGTTCACCGTATGTTGATCTAAGTTTAGGTACATCAATTTTATGAAAAAAAAAAACCCATTTTACCCTAAAACCAGAGAATCCCTCTTTCTCTGCTTCTTTTTTTTTTTTTTTTTTTTTTTTTTTTTTGTCCTTTAGGTCTTAGTAGCCCAACACAATCAACACCTACCAAAATTGAACGCCACCTACTTCGTCAACCAACAATCTCTACCAACATCGATCACCAACTATCCGCTGACCCCTCTATTAATCCAAAAATGATTTTTATTTAAGGAAAACTTAGGCTGTATTTGGGACGCTTTTTCAAAGTTAATTATACCCTTTTATTTAAGTTTTCTGTTTGTTTACAGTTTTTCAAAATTAATTTCACATTTAATTTTGAAAATTTTGTCTTAGGCGGAAAAATTTGGATTAACCGATCGTCTCACCGGTTGACCGGAACAGTAAATTTTTTTTTTTTTTCTTTTTTGCAATTGACACATATTAATTTTTATATATTCCAAAAAAATAATTTTTAATTTTTTATGAGCTTTAATAGAATTTTGAGTTGTGTGTTTGGTTATGAGTTGTAAATTTTTGTATCAAATATCATATGTCACATCAAAAATTCTCTACTCAATTCAAAACTCTTTCACCAAATAAATTTTCTACACTCAAATCATAATTCCAAAACTCACAAACTCAAAATACAACTCCTACTCTCAAATCATATTTAGAAAGCTCTACCAAATGCAACCTTAACTTTTTTTATAAAATATTATTAAAAAATGTCAATAATTATTAATTTTTAAAAACAGTTTAAAAATTATTACAAAAAATGTCATTAATTATAAGTTTAGCGACAATTTCAAAAAATCATTACAAAAACGATACTAATTTTCAATTTTCAGCAATAATTGGAAAAATTCATCACAAAAAAAAGTTACTAATGGTAAGTTTTAGCAACAATTTATAAAATTCATCACAAAAAATAATTAATTTTTAGCCACATGTAAAAAAATCTTCACAAAAAATTATTTTTAGCGACGATTTTTTTATGACTTAATTTCAATAAAACTTGGACACTATTTGGCATAAACTAAATAAGTGTACTTATTTAAATAGTACACTTATTTGAATCACATCATATCTCTATTTTTCTACATATCTTTTTATAAAAAATCAAAAAAATTATTTATTTAAATTCAATTATTAGAAACTATTGATGATTTACCTTTTCACGTTATACCTAGCACAATTTCACTCACTGGACAATTTATCATATAAGTTCTTATTATGCATGTTGGAACTATTCAAACATATTCCTAAATTACAATCCCTTATTCAAACGAATACCTTTTGATTTAAACTTCTTAGTATCACAAGTCTCAGTTAGACAAAGAATGGAAATATTGTTGTTTTTTATTTTTGAGCTTGGACCCAAATTATTTATCGATGCTACCTATGTAACTGTGGGGGTTTCAAATCCATCCTACATTGACCCGTTAGAAGTTCTTAACTTATCTTATAAGTGTGTTATACTCATAAATCTCCAAAAAATCTTTTATAATAAAGGAAGAACAAAATTGTGTATGCTTCCGTAACAATATCTAGGTGCGAGCTAAATCAGTGGAGGGCTAATGTGGAGGATCCAAATCCGTCCCATATCGGTCCGCTAGAAACTCTTGACCCACGTTATAAGTGTTGCGTCACATACCCACAACAAATTTCTAAAACCCCAAAAGGCTTTTTTTAGTAAAGAAAGAACAAAACCGTGCGTACCCTCGTAATACAAAGTGGACAATATCAGAATAAAACTATGCGTCCCCCTATGATACAAAACAGACAACCGTTTGGTAAGAAGAGTTTGGAGCTTTTTTGGTTATTTTAGCCACAAAAGACAAAATAGGCTATTTTAGCCACAAAAAACAAAACATCACATCCAACTCATAATCATTATACTCTTCTCTCACAAAAAAATTCAAAAAAGCCAAAAAACCAAAAAACCCTTCCCAAACCAAGTTTTTTAGCCCAGGCTAAAATAGCCAAAAAAGCCAAAAAGCCAAAAAGCCAACCCACTTCCCAAACCAACCCAATATCTTGGTGCGTGTTACAGCAATGGAGTGATCCACACAGTAACCATGTCTGGAATTAAACTAAAACGTAGTTCATGACTAAAATTTTGATTTTGCTTTGAATGGGTGAGTAACCGAACATTAATTTGAGTGAACATTTGGGTCCATAACGATTATGACTATTGCCTACATTAGTAAACAAATCCGAATCAAAATCAAGTCAGTCGTAAATTTATTATTATTATTTTTTTATCGGAAGTCAGTGGTAATTTTTTTAAAAATAAAATTTTGACTTTGATTTGAATAGGTGAATAGCTCAAAATTTAATTTGAGTGAACATTTGGGTTTACAGGCATTATGATTGCACCCATTTGAATGGGTTGCTTAAAAGTATCCAGACCCAGGAACAAGTTCGAAATGAAATCCAGTCGGCTACAATGAACTTGGGTGCTAAAAATGATTTTGTAAATATAAATTCATTAACCCAGATGACCTTTGTTGCTGTAATTTCAAATGCTTCAATTAAGGATAAATTACAAATACACTCTTTGAGGTTTATTTAAATTATAAATTATCTCTTGTAGTTTTAGACATTACATTATACCCTCTAAGGTTTATAATTTCATAACAAATAGATCATTTTATTAATAAATCATCATGTTAATTAACAATTTTTAATAATGTTAAAATTTTATTTCAATTAATAATTCAGATAATTTTATTATTGCATAGGTGAACAATTAGAAATTTTGCTTTTTCAATTAATTTTGCTAAATAAAAATTTTTGATAGGAAGATATTTGTAATTTTTCAAACTACAAAGAGAAATTCGTATTTTAAGAAAACCTCAGAAGGTGTATTTATAATTTACCCAATTTGAGACCTATGAAGTCTGAAGACTTGGGCTTGATGGGCAATTCAAGAAAACTGTATGGGCTGCCATCTTAAGAACATCTAATCGAATAAATTTTGGGCCATCTGTGGGCCATGAAATTGAAGCTTCAAGAGGCTAACTTCTTATTGGACTATTTTTATACGCCTAGGATGGATTTTTCTTATATGTCATGAGAAACTGAGGCTTTGTTTGGCAACATGAGTTTGTAGTCGAAAAATCAAAAAATCATTATAAGTTATCACATCACTTTATCTACTTTCTGTATTTTTTTACAAAAAAAGCCAACTAAATAGCCAATTCCCAAATAGGGCCTAAATAAGCATAATTTGAACTAGGGGGTTGTTTGGGATTATGTAAATAAGTGTACTTTTTGACTTTTTACGAAATATAGGTTGGGTATGGGTTAGATTTGAAGTGATGTGATAGAGATGTGATATGACTTAATAAGATGATGTGACTTAAATAGGATAATAACTTTTTGACTTTTTAACTTTTTTAAGTTATAACAAATAAGGCCTAAGTTTAAGGTCTTTGAAAGACAATTTTTGATCTTTCAAGAACCAGAATTTACGCATAAGAAGAAACACTTGTTTTTGGGCCAATACACTTTTGGTCATTTTTTTTATTTTTTTACATAATCGGATTCGTGTCTTAGGTGGGGTCCTTTGAGCCCACCTTAGGATGGTAAACTTCAGAATCAAGTGACAATCCCCAATTGCATTATCCAAATAAACAAGAGGGACTAACAAAAGTAAAGCCGAGTTGGGCACGTGGAGAGCATACCCACTGACTAGCTAGGCTACTTTTGACCATGCCAAGCCGAGTGATAGCCCATAACAAGCCTTCACAATGGGCCGTCTATAATGGCTGTCAATTTGGGGGCCTATCAAAGGCAAACTATGGGACTATAATTTTTTTATTTTTGCTGGGTATGGGACTATAATTTTGGGAGGCATTTCTTCTAATTGGACTATAAAATTGAAAACCATATGGGCTTTAATATGTAGATATTTTGAAGACCAAAATTTAAGAGATTCTATTTACATTTAAAAAATCATTTAGTACGGTTTATTTTTCAGTACTCCCAAAATTTGGACCTTTTGTGGGCCAGAAATTTAGAAATAAAAAGGCCCAAAATCTGGACTTTGGAAAGGCCTGTATTGAGTCTCGATGGCCAGAATTTGGACTATCTGTTAGTCATGGAAGTAGAACTCAAAAGGCTAAGTTGCTATTTTTTTTAACAGCAATGATTCAAAACATTAATTTTGGTATTCTAATAACAAAAAAAAAAAATGAGGACTAAAACATCACATTACAGTAAGTGGGCCCACTGTCAATTCATTAGAACTGACTTAAAAACTCAAGAATTAAAATTCCAAAACATTTTTTTTTTAAAGGCTTCTGAGAGGCAAAGACATGGGCCACGTTACACTTTGTTTGGATCACAGGGTGAGAAATGAAAAAAAAAAAATATTGTGGTCGCTTATTTAAGTGAGGAAAAATAATCAGTTTGTTTGGTTCTTGTTTTCAAAAAATAATTTTCAAAAAATTTTACTTTTTTATTTTTTGTATTTTAATATTTTCAATGAATTTTTTTTAATAGGATTAATTATCAAAAAGTCCTATCTATATATTTGGTTGTAGCTTAGGTCCTGTCAAAAAAATTTTGAACCATTAAGTTCCGTTTATAGGTAAAAAGACGTTTTACCCTTTAATCCTAAAAGTAAGAATGTTCTCAATTTTAAAACTGAGAATGTTCTCAATTTATAATTATCAAAACTAAGAAATTTCTCAATTTTTTTCTAGTATGAATTAAGAATATTATCAAAACTAAGAAATTTATAATTATCAATTTTGAAAAATTTCTCAATTTTTTTCATGATTAAAATTGAAAATATTATAAACTGAGAATGTTCTGATCAATGTTAAAAGTATCATCTTCTGATACACTTTCTGTAACAAATTCCAAATCCATTAAATCTTTATCCGCAAAGCGAACAATAGGATTTTTAAAACACTAATCAATGAAATGTAATAAAACCGATATCGAATTACTAAATTAAACATACAAAATTTTATCGAACTAAATTGTATTATGCTCGATTGTGTATATTGAATCTCACTGCTGTGAAATTCCTAGGGTTTAAAAGAAAATGGGGATTTGCAGATTAAAGGCATGTTTGGATGTGATTATTAGCTTGAAATCAATAGTATGTGGAGCTCTATATTTTTAGAGATGATTAAATAGAAGAGAGAGATTTACCAGTGAGAAGATTGAGAGAGAATGCGAGAAAGTGGGTCTGGGTTTGGAGGAACGTACCTATGAGAGAGAGAGAGAGAGAGAGAATTGATTGAAAGAGAGAGGAAGAGAGGAATCGAAAAACAGAGCCAGAAGTCTTGGAAGGATAAATTGGTCTATTAAAAATTAATGGGATTTGAAAGAGTAAATAGTTTTATTTAGGACTTAATGGATTATAAGTTCACAAAATGAGACTTGTATGTAAATGTCCCTTTTTAATATTTTAAGTATTTTTTTTTTTTATTTTTAAACACACCTAACATAAATATACTAAAAAAATATAATGTTTGTGAAAAAAATCTTTAAAAAAATACATTAAATACCAAAAAAAAAATTATAGAAATTCAGTACATTTTTCATATTTTTGTGTATCTATTAATTTTTTAAAATATTTTTTCATAAATATTTTACTATTTAGATACATTTAAGTAGGGTGCATCTAAAAAAGTAAAAAAATTGTATAAAATTTAAAAAATATTCACCAAAAATAAAAAAAATACGAAAAACAAAAAACTCAATTTTCAAAAAATTAAATTCAAAAAACTGAAACCAAACATACAGAATTTTATTTTATTTTTTTATAAGATATTTTTTAATTTTTTTTCGTCTTTCTCTTATTTTTTCATGTGTTCAACTGGGCTCACAACTAGGCTCACTGGTCGTGCTAATAGGCTGCGTCACATGAATCAACGGACGAACCTGAACTATAAATCCCAGTTCCAAATTCAACCCGAGCTTCATTCAACTTAATTTTGCCAACGCAAAGTACAAATTTGGACCTAATAAAAGCTCGTGAATAACAGGATTTTTGAACCTAACGATGACGCTTAGCCCACACCACCCAGAAATTTGAATTTCAAGTCCCCATATACCTTAACAACTCATTAGTTATTTCAACCTCATGGTTTCAACATCCTGTGTCATATTTGATTAAAAGTAGTTTAAGAAGTCATGGAATGGTACCATTAAAATTGGTTAGGTACGGCCTCTAGAACGTCTCAAGTCCCTAAAGACTGCGATGCTCCTAATAAAAAAGCATGGGCCCCCTCTTATTTGTTATTTATTATGAGATTTGCATACGGTCAACTTTAGCCAACTCCCAAGAGCACCAGTGGTGTGTAGCTCTAGTGTTTGACATAGTACAAATGACTTCTTTTCTTTTCGAAGACAAATGGACATGTATTCAATGTATACTTTTTAATTAATTGAATACATTTTCAAGGTCTATGAGTCGAATTTTGTTTTAATATTTAAATTGTTATATATATGAAGGGCTAAATATAAACGAAGCAGGTCAAAACTTTAAACTGCTCAAAACCATTAAGCCCAATCCATCTGACCATTTTATATGAGCCAAACACTAACATGAGCCAACCACATCAAGCCCTGATCCTCATAGATTATCCCTCAAGTCAACAACACTTGGGCCAAGATTGTCTAGACATGGCCAACTCAGACAAGGCATTGAGATGGGTTGAATAACATGGGTCGAGCCTATTATTAGAACCGAAGTGGGCCAAGCTCACACAAAGTTATCCATATAGGCCAAACCCATCTCTATAACAACTTCATAGAAGGCCGAACAAGGCCAGGCTGAGGAGCCGAGCAGACCAAGTAGAGGCCTTACAGGCAAGCATTGAAGCTGTGAGTACAAATGCCACCTCAGTTGGTCCCTCTCTATGAATCAAGGAAACTATTAGGAAAAGGAATGAGCAAATGATAATGATGGCTCATATATGCATGTGCAACTATGGGCAACCAACTTAGTGGTCCTCACCTTGAGTTATGATAGAAAGCACCAAGAGACACCAAACCTCCCTGACCCTTACTTGGGGAGCAAGGCAAGTAATCTATATAAATAACACACCCATCTCATTGCAAAGTAAGTAATTCCAATTATCTCATATACAATACATACACTCTTGATATAACAATCTCAACCTGTGATTAGTCTATAATCCATGGTTAAGAATGTCTAATAAGTAGGGGTAAGCAGCGAATATATCGATCCGTCCAAACCGACCGAATTGAACAAATCCGCCTCGTTTTGGACGGATGCGTGATGATGAGCGGATGGTTACGGATTGATTTATTTCAATCTGCCTAGTTTTAGATAGATGGCGGATTTGAGATTCCTTTAGCTACAACCAAACCGCCAAACTGTAAGCACTCTTAATATTTTGTAAGACTTTGTGTTTTCAATTTATTTAGATATTCTGTTTGTATTTTCAATTGAAAAAGAGTTTAAATATTTTGTTGAATATATCCTGTTGAAAAAGGGTTTTCAACTTGAATATATTTTTTGAATTGAAAAAAAATATATATATATATTTATCTATATTTTTTGGTTTTTAATTCTAACTCTAAAAATAAAAAATAAAAAAGATGATATGTGCTGGTTGGTTTTTGTTTTCAAAAACAGATATGGATGTAACAATATAGGGGCATGCAATCTCTGTTACTGCTCTGTTGATAGTTTTAGTGGTTTGAATTGTTTTTATATTTTAAGAACCACAAATTGTAATACTTTATGTAGATGAGGCATGCAGTGATTGTAATATTCTAAAATTTCAAACTTTCTTTCTTTAAATGAAGCATGCAGTGATTGTAATACTTTTTTAAGTTATTGACTGTAACACTTTTTTTTTTTTTTTTTTTTTTGGAGGAAGTGCACATGTTGAAAATTTGTAAACTTTTAAACCGCCAAACTGATTCGCATCCATCCGCTAATCTGCCAATCTGCTCAGTCCACATTCACTGGATTGGCAGATGGATGTGGATTGATTTTCTCCAATCCGCCAATCTGGCGAACGGATGGCAGATTGAAGATTCCGTGGCTGCAACCTACCCGAACCCACCCCTACTAATAAGTAATTAAGATGAAATTCTACTTTAATTACATGTGTTATATGATATTTGTGCTTCTATCTATCTGTCATAGAAATATCTGTCTGTGTTTCTATTCTATTCTGCGAATTGAAGGCCTTATCGGCTACAGAATACGAAATTCACCAAGAATACATGTTATTTAGGATTTTTAGAAAATTATGATAGGCTCAATTGAAATTCGATTCACAACGAAGTAATTAGAATAAAATAATGTTACTTGATTAGTCTTAAACCAATTTTTATTAAGCTTCCTTAATGAGCCTATATAAGGCCTAATTAACTCAAGAAGCTTTTTCTATACACTCCATTTCATCCATTTTGAGCATAAAATGTTAGAGAGAGAGGGTAAGACGAAGAAAATCACACCTAAGTTTGAGGATTGGAAAGACTTTGAGGAGAAGTTGAAGAATTGACTTGTGAGGTCAAAACATCTACACATAAGCCATAATTGAGCACCTAAGGTAAGGAATCAAGTCTGTAGTTGTATAATTGGGGTACTTAACACAAGTATTCAAAAGAATTAAGTGAATTGAGGCAAGAATTAAACTTAATGAAGTAGAAGAGAAGAGTATACATACATGCATGTGCATTACATTGCATTTAGAGCATGTTGTCTAAGTATTTGTCCCATGCATGTTCATATTTTGGTTTTGGTTTAATAAGTCACCATGTTTTTTAGTAGAACATCTCACTTGATCATGATTTGGAGACTTGGAATCTTGTTCATATCATGCATGTCATGTTCATGTTATGTTTTAACATTCCAAGCTTGATTTTGTATAATTGACAAGGCTTTTGAGCTTAATTTTGAGAAATGGCTTTAGACTCATGATATATTATTAATTTATAAGTGTTTTCTTAAGTTTTAGCCCAAAAGAATATGTTTTGTTGCTTTAGAATTGAATTTTGAAGTTGGGAGTGTAATTTGGAAATTCCAAAATTCTGCATCACTGCTTGAGCGACAGAAGTTGCCCTTGAGCGACCACCATTTGTTTTGCACCTTAGCTCGAGTGAACAAAAGTTGGCTCGAGCGTAAAATTCATGCTCCTAGAAGTTTTACAGAATTTTGCAAACTGCTCGAGTGACTAGAGTTGCGCTCAAGTAAGGACCCTGTTTGCTCAGTCTTTGGCTCGAGTGACTGTCGAACGTCCGTCGAGCGGAAAAATTTAGCAACCAGTACTTTTGCAGACTTTGTAGACCGCTCGAGCGACCGATGTTGCACTCAAGTGGACTGCCTTATTTTTGAAAATTTGACTAAGTGTTTTGAAGTATATTTTGGCATCCTCATTGCATCTTAGGCATTTTTAGGCCTTAATTAAGACATAATAATGAGGATAAAGATTATAAACACACCAAGATAGAAAAGAAATAAGTTCAGTGTTTTCCGAATGTGTGTTTCAATATGTATTTGCTGTGTGTTTCAATATGTATTTGCTGTGTTTGTGTAGGTCACGCGCCATAGACTATCTAATCCATTTGTTTTATCTTTTCTAATATCGAAGCTATCTGTGAGTAATGTAAAGTTATGTTTAACTTCAATTATTTTTTGATGATATGAAATGATCAGTTTTCTGAAATGTTATGTTTTATATGAATGAATGATTGTTCAAGTTTCTGAAATATATGCGTGGCATCCTTAGCATCATATGATATGCGTTCCTTTTATGGGTCATCGGAATGCCTTTATAGCCATCTCTTTATGGCTCATCAGAAACATCTCTATGCACATGAGTCATCGGAATGCATTTATCGTCATCCCTGTATGGGTCATCGGATTTGTTAGCACTAATGGATGTACAACGTATAATCATATGGGATATGTGAACTTTGAAAATGAATGTGAATATAAATATGAATCTATTTCTAAATTTGAATTCTGATTTCTGAATTTGTTATGGATATCATTCATTAAAATCTTTACTTTGTTATTATTCACTGGGCTCTAACTCACTGTATTATTTATGTATGTAGGTGACCAAACACGTGACCAGGCTCATAGTGGATTGCCTAGAGTTCTGTTTGTCTGCCAGCCACTGTGCCTCCCGAGGAGGTTTCTTTTGAGAAGTGAACAAATTTTTGTGAACCATGTTAATGATCTTTTTGTATCTCTTTTGTTAAGTTTGAACATGTCTTCGTTTGTCTGTATATATATATATATGGTGACGTGGGATGAAGTCAATATGTAAATTAAGTTTTAAATTTTTTGTCTTATGTATATCTACACAGCTCTATGGATGTTATATATTTGTATTTTCTTCTGCTAGCCCTTATATTTTGTTTAATTTTTGCAGAGGCCTTTGGTAATCCCAAGATTACTGGCTGGTTACGACACTAAACCTACAGTGTGAGGCCCCTAATATTTGTAAAACCTATTAAGTCCTTGACTTTTGAATTATTTCAATAAAGACCCTCCAATCCTTATTTGTCTTCAATTCTAGTTATAGAATCGAACATTCGTGCCAACCAAAAACTCAAAAACCCTGATTGAAGCCGGAACTCAAGAACCATTTCTAAAACCCAAATAATAATTAAATTAAATTTCTAAGTATATTTTCCATACAAGAAACCCTAGGTATCCGGTTTTCAGTACAATTCGCCATTTAATTCAAAACAGAGAAACTTTATCCGAATTAAATTTCTGGACCTTAAATAAATTAAATACTACACTTAATTAGACGTTCAAATTCATAAATTAAGATTTTGGCCCTCATATTTTACTTAAATCACAAATTGACCCCAAGTTAGTACCATTATATATATATATTTGTACATTTTATTCATCAAATCTTTTTGTACACAATATCTATGGAATTTGTACATAAAATAAATAGGAAAATCTCCCAAATCTTGAGCACATGGCCAGCTATCATACCTCCTAGGATATAATCATTGTACTTTAGAGACAAATCCCTTAAATCATGGAAATAATTATGACTTTGGTACCATTTCTCTATATATATATATATATATGTATATCTCATGTACTTGTAACTAGAATAGATTAAATTAGACTTAAGCCTAATTAGATCATAACTAAGGTCCTACTTATCAACTATTCCATTTCATTTGAACTAAATACAACTTAATTCCATTACATTTCAACCAAAGGACATTTTAGACAATTCGCACTATTTTTCCTATAAATACACCACCATCCTCCATCTATTTGAACATCAAACACCACACCCACACACCCACATGTCATAGAGAGAGGGAGAGGAGTGGAGAGTGAGCTTGTGAGAGGGAGAAAGAAGAGAAAGAGAGCAAGTCTTGCAAAACTAGCTCCATAAGCATTTAAGTAAGCCACAACATAACTCTCTATTTTATTTTTCTTTTTCAAATACATGCTCTTAAAAGTTTTAAACATTCATTTCAGATGTGTTCTGATGGTATTCTTGTGTTAAAAATGAAAGAAGTTGAGCCTTGATTCTACCCTTTTTTTATTTCTCTTAATCGATATAAGACTACATTTTCAATATCAATCTCTCAAAATTTCCAAAAGCACACCTGCACCTTAATTTCTGAGTTTAATACATATTATTTATCATGTTTTCATCACAAGATAAGTGGAAAATTTTCCCTAGTTGGCCTCTTTTCTCACCAAATTTCTATTTTCAAGAACTGTGTCAGAAAATTTTGTTTTACAGCCAACTTACAAAAATTCTATTAAATAAAAATCTTCTGGACCTCCATTTTATGTCAAAATATTCCTTAAGGAGTTAGCTTTCAAGGGAAATTAGTTTCATTAAAAAACAGTGAGTGGTTTGTGAGAAATTCTGATTTTTGTAACGGTCAACAAATTTGGACAGCGCTGGAGTGTTTCTTAAATAACTAAAAATCTAGAAAAGCTATCACATTTCTGAAACATGTTTTGAAAACTAGATTAAATTCTCTACGAACCATAGGAAGGCCAAGTTCAGAAAAAATCTGAAATAGCCCTTTTGATTTTAATCTTTAAATGCTGCTGAATCTGGAAATTTAGTTTTGTATGGGTGTTTTATGCTCTTGTGTTCATAAATATGCTTATTAGTTGATGATCATGTCTTGGTATGATATTGTATGTGTTATGGTTATGTTCCTCATCTTCTTCATTTTAATGATGCTCATGCTTATGTGGATATTACTATCTTGTTGAGTTTGTTTTAACTTGACTTAAAACATTAATCCAAACGGAAAACTTAATTGAGCGGCTAATGGGGTTTCGATCACTTGAAGAATGAAGAGATGATAATGTGTTATGTATGGATTGATGGGATATACTCCCTAATTGAAAGTTAAGTCTTGCGCAAGCGGTTGTCACGTAAACCCTAGAATGGAACAAACGTATTTAGACTATTTGCGATGGTTTGATTGGTGAGATAAGGTTGGGTTTGGATGGGACATTCAAGGGGATAAAACTTTTTTGGAAGGATAAGGTTGGATTCAGGGTGATAAAACCTTTTTTCTTTTCGCTGTCCCTTTTGAGGCCTTACGGCCAGCGCTATGCGGTATATAACCGTTGGTAGGCAACCGAGGTTAGTTTTGCAACAATGCAGCAAAAAGGGGAGTTCCGAATAGTCCGGTGTCCAATTCTTGTGGTTGGGAGGATGAAATCTCTTTGGGGGATTTCTAAAATACTAACCACTAACATTATCACATTTGTTATCTATTTTAATGACATGTTCATTTCCTCTATTATTAAAATTGTTGTTATTGACTTGAATGTCATGCTTCACTACTTGCTTGCTGTAAATATGCTGGTGTATTGGATTGGGAAAAAGGGACGGGGTGTGTGTGCATTTACTGGGCATTCAAAACTCATGGCGTTTCATGCCAGGTATTGAAGACTATTAGACCAGTCAAAGGCAAAGCTGAACATTTGAGGACGAACGACTACCCTAGGAGGATTAGAAACTAATTTATAAACGTATTTTGAGATTATAAGTGATAGATCTCATGTGGAATTTAAGACTTGATTTTGTAATTATTATATATCTACACATATCTTTTATATTACCTATTCCTTATTTTCTATCAACTCATGTAGACCTTGTGTTAATACCATGATAAGATCTGTCAAAAAGGTAGCTTTGCTATCTAAGGAGATTGGACTTTGAAGGGAGGCTGGTTTGACTCCTCTGATTTTTCCTGGGATCTTACTTGGTTATTGATCAAAGTACTCATTAGTGACGTTTCTTATTTTTGTAATCTTAGATAGACCTTGTATTTATATGTTATTATATTATCTGATGTTCCCTATTTTTGAGGCGTCACATATAGGGGCGGGTTTAAGTCGTAACACTTGAGCTCTTTTTACACCTGGAGAGATTTCATCTTTTTCCTCATCTCCTAACTTTCACACCAGAGGGGTTTTTCGGCCAACCCCGACTGGGCAACTTTCACAATTCTTTCCCTTTTGCAGGTCCTTCGGATCCTACATAGCCCATATTAGTCACAGTGCCCTGATTCAATCATCTAGTGTGGAAACCACCACACACAATATATATAGATTTTTGAAGATTATCAATAATAAAAAAAAATTAAATTGATCGTATAATCATAATCGCATAATTTCATTATATTTGTCTTTACAAAAATAAACCAAATCTTTTGACATTACACTCATCGTTCAATTTTTTCAAAAAACAAAAAAAAATGTAATAAAATTATGTGGTAACAATTATCATATCAATCTAACTTTTTCATTAGTAATCTATATATAGAGGCTTGAAAAATAAATAATTTAAACCATCGGAATAAAACTAGTGATGGGGCTATGAGCCCAAATTAGACTAGTCTAGTCCAAATCTTGCACTAGAGACAATCTTGTCCCTTTTGAATATCATCTGATGTAGGACGAACATCCAGGGAAGATGGGCAAGGCCACCTTGGATCCCAAATTTTGTCTAAAATTTAGGACTTCCAAATAATTTTAACTTCTATGTTAAATTTGGTTCATTGAAATAATGTGAATTGAAATAATCATTCTGTCACAATTTTGAATTTCACATTTGGTTCATTAAAAACAAATAAAAAATATTACAAATAGAATTGTCATTCATTTAGATAATAGTTATTCTATAAAAATAAAAATAAAAAAAGTTAAGGAATGACCATTTCATTTCATTCAATTTCATTATAGTGAACTAAACATGTATTATAGTATTAGTAGTTTAAAATGAAATTTTATCCCAAAAAAATTAAAAACAATTGAAGTAGTGAATTATTTAAAGTTATGAAAGGTTGTTTGCCAAATATATGTTTTTTAATAAAATATTGTTGGCTATATCAATTACAACTACTTCTAGAGAAATAGATATTCTGAAGCTGAAGTTGATCAAATTTTATATTTAATCAACTATATTAGGAAAAAGAAAGTTTGAATATATTTATCTCAATAATCATGATTTACTTCTATCTCTATCTCAATAATTATGATTTATGTTAACCATAAAAATCATATGAAATTACTCATGAAACACAATATTGAAATTATTGTAACAATAAATTATAGTAGATTCACTCACTGATATACTATATTTAAATTGGATTTATCATCTAATATTTTAACTGATTTACATTAAAAATCCTAGTACTTTTAGGCCATGTTTGTTTGGGCGGACTGGATTAGATTGGATTAGCATTCCCATGACTAATAGTCCTAGGATTACGAATCCGTTGGATTATGTATCCTATCTTAACTACTAGTCAAGTTTAAAATAATTAGTCTGTACTTCAATTGTTTAACCAAATATCGGATTAATAATTTTATTGGACTATTAGTCCAATCCCAAACTCATGTCCACCCAAACAAACATGGCCTTAGTATTTATATATATGTAAGCACATTAATTTGGGTAGGTACAAGCAAAAAAATAAAAATAAATTGACAATACTTTCTATTTTTCCAACAGTAATATTATTAATTTAATATATACAAAGGGTTCAATTTTTTGAGTTTGCCTTGAGCCCTATAAAAATTAGAACCAACCCTGATTTGATATGTATAAATTTTGGAGACACAAAATATTTTTTCTTCAAAATTTCTATCTCTCTATTATAATTGCATTTTGTGCTTCCTACTTAGAAATTTCCGTTGTACAATTAAGAGTGCATTGAAAACAAGGGAGAGAATATTTGACCAATTTTTTTAAATTTGAAACTTTAATACCCAAATTTAGTTAGGCTAACATTACTTCATACTCTATTTAAGTTGAGGACTTCAGTCAAATATTATTGGGCCGGTTGGGTTAAAAGGGTTGAATTAATAATCATTTTTGTTGTTATTTTGGCATTCACCATTTTCTATAAAATTTATATTTTTAGAATCCTATTGATATGATCTATGAGTAATATAAAATTATGGAAAAAAAATCATGAAATTTTACTATTTTCATTATTACTTCATAGTGAAATTGATCTAACTTCATACAAAGTGAAATTTCACTTAGAAATTTTTATATGCAAAGTCAATAAAATATAATTTTTTACACCAAAAAAAAAAAATCTAAATTTGATTATTAATTGCAAAAATTTCGTTCTTAATTTTATATTTATTACTAAGAAGTTCAAATTGAAATTTCCAAAATAAAAAAAAACATTTTTTATATTAAATTAGTAAAATTTTGCCATAACTTTTGCAACACAGAGACAGAGAAAAGCACAGTGACACCCAAAAAAAAAAAATTTGTATTTCAATACAGAGACAGAGAAAATAACAAGAAAAGAGAGAGTGAGAGGGGAAATAAGATAAAAGAAGCAGAGATTCAAAACTCCTACATTAGATTTGTGCACAAATGGGAGATAATAAAACAAACAGATCGGAGAGAAAGTAAAACATGCTATATCAATTCATAAATCACAGAGAGAGAGAGAGAGAGAGAGAGGTGTTTGCCAATGGTGAATGATGGTGGTAGATGACGAAGCGTTGGTAGATGTGGTTGAGAGAGAGAGAGAGAGAGAGAGAGAGAGGGGGGGAAAAAAGAACGAACGCTGACAAATGCGGTGATGACACTAAAGATACAGTAGAAGTCATATCAGAGATAGATCGTAATGAGAGAGAGAGAGAGAGAGAGAGAGAGATGGGCTATTTGTTACAGCTTCTAAAAAGTGATTATAACATATTTCAATTTGGGAGTTTGTATTAAATTGCTTGGTGTAGTTTTTACTTATAGCTTATAAGATAGAAAAATAAGCTGAAAATTTGATTATTTGGAAGATAGGGGTGCTTTTAGCTTCTATTTTTTTATTATTACTTTTTAGCTTAATTAAAATAAATAAAACTCTACCGAATAGGGCTAGAGAAACGACTGGTGGATTTCTAGGATTAAAAGGGCATTTTGGCGCTTATATGTCAAAATTTGCTCTTATTATCCTTCTAAAATTTTAAATCTGTAGGACCTTAATTGCCAAACTAATTTTTGTTGCCTTTAAACTCTTACAATAGAGGATCTCTTCCTAATTTTCTCATCAATTTAGTATGTAAATTAAGAAGTATTTTTTGTAATACTAAATTAATCGTGTGTGAGTGATTTTTTTACCACACTGCCAGCTCAGTAATCAGCTGGAGAGTACTGGCAGAATAGATGACACCTGGCTGACCTGCAACAGAAAGAGAAGATTCCGGCGGTGGTTCGTCCACCCGGGGGCACTCCGATGATCAAGTCAGTATATCTCTCAAAGATAATCAATAGTACTTAACTCACTATTCAGAATATAAATTGCGTACCTTAGACCCATCGGGGGTGCCTCTCTTTTATAGCTAATTCAATCCTAGTCCCCATAGAAACCTAGCTTCAATGGACTTCTACTCAGTGCTTATCCTGGACTCTCCAAGAGATAAAGATAAACTCCCTAAGAGTGTTATCCTTATCCATCCTGAAGTTCTTCCTCATTCTAGGACTCTTGTGTCTTATCCGCTTATCCCAGATTCCGATATCTTCGGAGATAACCTCGGCCTAGCCGAGATCACCTCGGCGTTATGATCAGCACACGTGGCACCTCGGCTGACACGTCGGTGTCACCTCGGCCACGTGTTTGTACTCATAAAATATATCCCCACAACTGCCCCCTAGGTTCTATTACCTCGGCATCCTGAGGTGATGGAACCTATATCATTACTTGATTCCAGTACGTTGGCTTAAAATTTCTCAGCCGAGATCATTATACAGGCTGACATGTCTGTTTTTTAAAGAACAAGAATTCCAAGAGCTCCTTCACGCGTATGAGCTGTCAAGCATAATAACTCAACTGTTTTAGCCACGTTTTTTCTCCTTACTGGATCGTACTCCGCACGCGCTTGTAAGTCATCTCGCGCCTGCATGTGCCGTCTGACAAATCCGTCTTTCCAGGCTCCTTAATTTTATTTTGCTGCCGTTTCAAGTTTTAACAAAACTTTTCCCTATCTTCCGTCCTTTCACTTTTTTTCATCGTTTCTGAGGCTTTCTCTCTCTCTAGCTTTTTCTTCCAAATCCTCCATTGCTCAAGCTTCTAAAGCTCTGCAACTTGCTCTGTCCACCTCCTCCGGCGAGGTTCTTGCTAATCTTTTCCGCTGCTGCTATTCGTCTGACTTCGGCGAACTCTACACCGGCTTCTTTTCTTCGGTGAGTTTACTGTTTCTCCTAATTTCAGTTTTTGATGCTCTCCACTACTCGTTGCCATTACTGCTTTGCTCAAACATTCAATTTATGAATCATGTATCTGAGTATGTCTATTTCATGACTTTGCTTCGCCGATGTTTTGAATACATACACTGCCCACGATTTTCCTGCACTTTTGCCACTGTTCTTGGCTTTACACTTTTGCACTCATTCTGCCACAGTGTTCTTGATTCTAAAACACATTCTTGCTTTTCTATTTCTCTGTGATTTTTCCAGATTCGTGCCCTCAATCCTCGTTTCCATAGATCTAGGCTTTGGGATTTGTTTGTAGAACCCACGATTCTTAGAAAAAAACTGAAACTATTTCCCACTGATTTTGTATATTTTTAGGTTTTAGCTGAGGTCCCTAAAACCCTCCAAAACATTCCTTTCTGAATTTCAACTCTTCCTAGTTAAGCCGATATCATGGGTATGTGGAAGTACAGAGTTGACACCCCGACAAAGTTAGAGCACTTTAGGAGAGAGTTCGACATCCCGGCCGACGTTCATCTGAGGTTGGCTGGGGAGGATGACTCTATCATGCCCACAACTGATTCTATGCCCTTTCCCGTTGTAGCCTTTATCGAGTGCGGACTTCAGCTCCCACTCAATATCCTTTTCCGTGAGATACTTTATTATTATAAGTTGAACCTGATGCAGCTTGCCATCAACTCCTACCGAGTCATTAATGGCATAATTGCCTTAGCCAAACAAGAAAGCGCTAGGGTTACCTTAGCCGATATCCAATACTGCTACACCATGTATGGCCTCAAAAAAGATACGGGCTACGTTTACTACCTCAAGCCGAGGTCCACAGAGTACAAAATTGTCGCCAACCTCCCTGACTCTAACAAGGGAGCTGGGGATGACTATTTCATTACCTCGGGGAATTGGGAGTTCGCTCCAGACGAGGACCTCCATCTCTACCCTCTTTCTCGATCAGTTTTTGTAGAGGGCAATGGTAAGAGCCCTGTGTTCGTGCTAACTTGTTTTTTAAAGTCTTCAATACTTTGTTTATTTCTAATGTCTGTTTTTCTTGTAGCTCTTCCTCAGCCACCAAAGGGCTTCCGTCAGTCTTTCTTTCCCAGCAAAGACTTGAGGAAACTTTTGGATCTATCAGTTCACAAACGGAGAGCCCCTCTGGTACTATATTTCATCCCAACCTACAAATCGACGCTGCCTGACGTCCCAAAGAAGAAGAAGAAGAGCCAGTCACCTCCTTCTGCCACAACTCCTCAAGCTGCCTCTTCATCTCGGCCAGATCAAGGGTCGACCTCTGATCTAGCTGAGCAGCCGTCTACCTCGACTCCATATCTGATCCCAATGTCCCAACGCCGTTGACGACGCCGAACAGTTTTTGCTGCTGAAATGGGCCGCCAAAAAGCAGTCGCTAAGGATCTTTTGGCCAACATTCCTGATTCAGTTGATGCTCAACCAGCACCAACCCAGCCTCCAAAGCCAAAGCAAAAAAGGATAAAAAAGGCTCAGCCAAAGGCAACGGTGACTCAAATTGATTTTGATGACACCTTGCCAATTTCCAAATTGGCTGAGAGTGAGAAGACCACCTCTGTCCCCGAGAAGAGGTCTGCTGAAATACAACCATCCGAATCCACCAGATCAAAAAGGCCGCGGTCATCATCTGCAACTACCTCGGGGTCCCTAAAGTATGATGCCCCCTGGGCCCCCAAAATCGTACTGGAGGACAAGCCAGTTAGGGCTGGCGATAGCGCTGATGACATTAATGTCGGCGTTGCCCTTAGTACCGTTCTGTTTCTTCCTGGCGATCTCGACCGAAACGCCGAGTTGAGCGAATATAAAAACTATGCTCTGATGCTCCAGCGCTCTGTTTAAGTAAGTGTCTTTATTTGGTAACTTTTCTTTCTTTCTCTTTTTTATACTTTAGAAAATTTTGTAATAACTTCTGCTCCGTTTAATTTTCTCTCAGGCAATCCAGCATGCCCACTCTTTCTCAGTACAATCTTTTGAGAACCGGAAGGAGCTGGCCAACAAAAAGAGGGAGGTTGCTAGTCTGCAAAAGACTAATAGAAACTTGCAATAAAAAATGAAGACCTTGGAGGATCAAGCCGAGGCTGCTATCAAAGCTCAAAATGTCGCCGAAGAAAAGGCAGAATCCGCTGAGGCTATTAGGAAGGTTCTCGAGGCCCAAAATGGAGAGGCCAAGGAAAAGATGTCCCAGGCCCAGAAAGAACTTCAGGATGCTCTGGCAACAAAAGAGGCCGAAGTCAAGGCCGCCGACGAGAAGGGATATAATGAGGGGGTGACCGATGTCACGGCGGATTACGAAAAACAAGTAAAGCAGGCATACAACAAGGGTTTTACCCTTGGTTGGATGTCTTTACTTAAAAAGCTCGAAATCCCTGATGACTCCCCCCTCAGGAACACCGACGTCCTTCCTCTGTCATTCCCCCCAACTCCAAGCCAATCCGACAACGATTCTGAGTCTGAGGAGGAGGTTCTGGTGAGCAAGTCAAAAGAGGCTGCTGGGGCCAAGTCCCCTACTCCAAATGAGCAAGTCCTGGACTTGACTCAGGATGAGGAGGGTGAGGAGGTTCCCAAGGATGCTATACCCGAGAAGGCATCTTCGGACGTGTCTCTCGCCGACAAGAGCCTCAATCAAACCCTTCAAGAAATCGATGTCGAGCTTGCGGCCGGGAAGGCTACCGAAATGTCTTCCCAGCAGTCGTCTAAACTTCAAACCCAACCATCTGCTGTTGCTAAGGAGTCTTAATTTTGATGTCTTTTTTCCTTTGTATTTTGTACTTTTGTTTTTCTCCTTTTTGGAACAATTTGTAAGCTTTGGCCGACATGCCTTCTTTTGAACATTAATACAACTTTCCTGCTTGTATCTTTGTCTTCTCTTTACTGCTCTTGTTTGATTCCACACTTAGAATATTTTGCATATTTTTAATATACACTTCAGTCTTGTGTAACCTTCTCGGGGTGACACGCCCTGGTTATACAAACTGATAATTTACCTTGGCACACCCTTGGTTTCAACTTGTAAATTTCTTCATAAAATTTCAACAAGTGTTTTACCTTGGTTTAACTTTATCTTGTAAACTTTTCTCAAGTTTAAACATAATCTCAGTTTAATTTCAACTTGTAAACTTTTCTCAAGTTTCAACAAGTGTTAAACATGATTTCGGTTTAACTTCAATTTGTAAACTTTTCTCAAGTTTCAACAAGTGTTAAACATGATCTCGGTTTAACCTCAACTTGTAAACTTTTCTTAAGTTTCAACAAGTGTTAAACATGATCTCGGTGTAATTTCAACTTATAAACTTTTCTCAAGTTTCAACAAGTGTTAAACATGATCTTGGTTTAACTTCAACTTGTAAATTTTTCTCAAGTTTAAACATGATCTCGGTTTAACTTCAACTTGTAAACTTTTCTCAAGTTTCAACAAGTGTTAAACATGATCTCGTTAAACATGATCTTGGTTTAACTTCAACTTGTAAACTTTTCTCAAGTTTCAACAAGTGTTAAACATGATCTTGGTTTAACTTCAACTTGTAAACTTTTCTCAAGTTTAAACATGATCTCGGTTTAACTTCAACTTGTAAACTTTTCTAAAGTTTCAACAAGTGTTAAACATGATCTCGTTAAACATGATCTCGGTTTAACTTTAACTTGTAAACTTTTCTCAAGTTTCAACAAGTGTTAAACATAATCTCGGTTTAACCTCAACTTGTAAACTTTTCTCAAGTTTCAACAAGCGTTAAAACCATTTTTCTTTTCTTTGCCCCCTAATGTGAACCTAAGTTCCACTTGGATTCTCATTATACATGTATTCTAGAAACAACGTTATGTATTTTTATCAGTCACAAGTGTATAAACAAATAAACAAGCTAAAACTTTATTTATTGACTTCGGCAAATGACAAAAGAACAAAAAATTCTAATGATAGAAAAATTTCAAATTGCAAGTGTTCCAAGGCCTTGGAAACTCTTTGCCCTCATTATCTTCAAGCCGATATGCCCCATTGCCCAGTACCGAGATGATTCTGCAGGGTCCTTCCCAATTTGGGCCAAGCTTCCCCTCTCTAGGATCTTTTTTGTTGCCAACGACTTTTCCCAAAACGAGGTCACCGATTTGAAACTCCCTTGGGTTGACCTTCTTGTTATAAGCTCTGGCAAGCTGCTGCTGGTATGCTGCGAGCTGAATTGCAGCTCTCTCTCTTCTTTCTTCTAGAAAATCCAAATCTCGGGCTAAGAGTATATCGTTAGTCCCGTTTTCTACTCCCTGGGTTTTGATCCCTGGGATGCCGACCTCCAGTGGAATGACGGCTTCTGTGCCATAAGCCATGGCAAAGAGGGATTCCCCCGTTGATCTTCTCGGCGTAGTTCGATATGCCCAGAATACATTGGGCAATTCATCCACCCACTTTCCTTTTGCTGCTTGGAGCCTCTTCTTTATCCCATCCAAGATCACTTTGTTGGATGCTTCTGCTTGTCCATTGCTTTGGGGAAAGCTTGGGGTTCAAAAGTAGTTCTTGATTTTGAACTTTGCACAGAAGCTCTTAATTAGCTTACTGTCAAATTGCGTTCCATTGTCTGCAACTATTGCTCTTGGAATCCCAAACCGGGTGATGATGTTCTTCCATATGAAGCTCTTCACATCCACATCTCGAATCTTGGCAAGGGGTTCAGCTTCTATCCACTTGGTGAAGTAATCTGTTGCCACCAGCAGGTACTTCTTTTGTCCAGTTGCTTGGGGGAGTTGTCCAACAAGATCCATGCTCCATTGGGCAAACGACCAAGGACTGGATACTGGGTTCAGGTCTGCTGCTGGTTGGTGTATCAGAGGTGCAAACCTTTGGCACTTTTCACACTTCTTCACATAGGCTTCTGTATCTTTCTGTATGTAAGACCACCAATACCCCTGGGTAATGGCCCTATGGGCAAGTGATCTGCCCCCAACGTGGCTTCTACATATTCCTTCATGAATTTCATATAAAAAATCTTCAACTTGTAAAGGATGTACACACCTCAAAAGGGGTCCAGTGAAGGATCTTCTGTAGAGATGTCCCTCTGCTGTCAGACTGAACCTTACCGACTTCAATCTGATCTTGTGTGCCTCTTTGTGATCATCTTGCAATTTTCCTCCTTTTAGGAATGCTGCTATTGTATCCATCTAGCTTGGTTCCATATCCACACACATTGCTTCACGCTCTGTGGTCAGTGGTTCGATGCTTGGGCCTGACAAATAGTCAACGATTATTGTCCTTGCTTTTCCAGGTTGTACTACACTAGCTAGGTTGGCCAATGCATCGGCGTGACTGTTATCATCTCGGCTAACCTGAAGTAGTCAGCAGTTCTGAAACAAGGCCGCCAACCTGATGACCTCCTTTGCGTAGGCCGACATCCTTTCATCTCGGGTTGCAAACTTTCCCGTTGTCTGGTTGACTATAAGTTGTGAGTCACAAAAGACTATTACCTCTTCTGCTTGTACTGCTGTTGCCAGTTTCAGTCCTGCAATGGGTGCTTCATACTCTGCTTCATTGTTTGAGGCCTTGAACCTAAACGAATCAATTATTCTAGTACCTGCCCATCTGGGGATATCAGTACTACTCCTGTCCCTGCTCCTTGTCGGTTTGAACTCCCATCAACAAACAGTCGAAATGAGTCGCCGATGTAAATGCTGCAGGGTTTGAGTTTTTCTTCTTTCCTTTGTTTTTTCGCTTTTAGCTGGGCTCCTCCTTGCTTGTTTGGACATCGTTCACCTTGGCTCAACGGAGCCCGATGTTTGATGGATTTTGGTGTGAACTCTGCTACAAAGTCGGCCAAAACTTGGCCTTTGATTGCTGTTCTGGGTCTGTACTCTAGGTCATATTGGCCCAAGGCGACTGCCCATCTGGCTATTCTTCCTATCAGGTCTCTTTGTTGCAGCAAGGACTTCAAGGGGTGTTCAGTTAGCACCACAATTTTATGGGCTTGGAAGTAATGGTTCTGCTTCTTTGAAGCCATTACTAAAGCCAATGTCAATTTCTCTAAGGGTAGATACCTCGTTTCTACATCGGCCAGGGTTTTGCTTACATAGTAAACAACCCTTTGCTCCCATTTTTCTTCTCGGATTACCACCGCGCTTACTGCGTGTTCTGAAACTGCTAAGTACAAAAACAATTCCTCTCCAGGTTCTGGATTTAAGAGAACTGGAGCCGTGGTTAAATACTTCTTCAAGTCGGCCAAGGCGGCTTCGCACTCCTCGGTTCATGAGAAGTCTATGGCTTTCTTCACTAAGTTAAAGAAAGGCTTGCATTTGTCTGAGCTTCTGCTTATGAACCTATTGGCCCTGTTTGGTAGAGCTGTGGGAAAGTGCTTATAGCTTATGCCTAAACAGCTTATAGCTTATAACTATGAACATAAGCTGATTTCTGACTTATAAATTAAGCATCTCCTGCCCCACTCAAAGAATAAGCTGATTTTTGACTTCCAAAAAGCTATAAGCTAAACCAAACACATCAAAATAGCTTAAATTAAGCTGAAAGCTGAAATAAGCAGCTTTTAAGCTGCACCAAACAGGCACATTCAGGGTTGCGGCCCTTCCAGTCAACATTTGTACCTGTTTTGCCGACGTCGGGCTCTTCAATTCCAGAATGGCCTTAATCTGATCTGGGCTGGCCTCAATGCCCCTTCTAGTCACCAGGTATCCCAAAAACTTTCCAGATCCCACTCCAAATGCATATTTCGATGCATTGAGTCGAAGCCGATATGTTTTAAGGATGTCAAAGACTGCTTTCAGGTCGGCCAGATAACCTTCAGGTTCCTTGGTCTTCACGACCATGTCATCGATGTAAACTTCCACCGTTCCGCCAATCAGGTGTTTAAACATCTTGGTTACCAGTCTTTGGTAAGTTGCTTCTGCGTTTTTCAACCCAAAAGGCATCACTCTGTAGCAGTACAGTCTTCTCTTCATCTGGGGGGTACATGACTATCTGATGGTACCCCCTATAAGCATTCAGGAAACTCATCCTTCCATGCCCTGAAGTGGCGTCTACTAGTTGGTCAATCTTAGGTAGAGGAAAGCTGTCTTTGGGACAGGCCTTGTTCAGGCTGGTAAAATCCATGCAGACTCTCCATTTACCATTATTTTTCTTCACCACCACTGTATTTGATAGCCATGTCGGGTAATTTACCTCTCGAAGGGCCCTAGCCTCCAGAAGTCTGTCTACTTTCTCTTCCACTACTTTGACGTGCATCAACGTCAGTCTTCTTGCTCATTGAATTACAGGTTTGGCTGACCTGTCAACGTTCAGTTTATGGCAAGTGACCTCGGGGTCAATGCCAGGCATTTCGTAAGGCGTCCAAGCAAACACCTCAATATTTGCTCTCAGGAACGCCTCCAACTCTTTTTCCTCTTCTTTGGCTAAGCCCGAGCCAAGAAGAAAGAAGCGTTCTTTATCCCCCTCCTGGACGAGGATTTTCTTCAGTGCTTCTTCACTCTTCTCGGCTGGCTCTTTGCCGACATCCTCTAGGACCTCCACGTCTTCGTCTTCGATCTCTGCCTTCTCTGGTTCTCGTATGCTGCAGGTGGATTTTATTGCTGCCATGGAACAGTTCTTTGCCTACAGTTGATCCCCTCTGACTTCTTCTATCCCATGCTCTGTTGGGAACCGCAGTAGCTGATGATATGTTGAGGGAACAGCCCCCATTGCATGCAACCATGGCCTTCCCAAGATAATATTGTAAGGGGAGGGCGTGTCGATCACGGTGAATTCTGTCTTTATCTTCTTGGTGCCAGCCTGCACCTCCAAGCTTGTTGCGCCCAGTGGCCATGTCGGCGTTCTATTGAACTCGACCATCGGGCCGTTGGATTGCTCCATATCATCAGGGTGAAGGCCCAGCTCCTTGTAACATCGAACATACATGATGTCACAAAAGCTGCATTGGTCAATTAAGATGCGTTTCACTTGGCACTCCCCAACCTGGAGGGATACTACCAAGGCATCGTTGTGCGGATGTTGTACTATCTCAAGGTTGGCTTCAGTAAAGGACACTACCGGTCCCTGGTACTCCTCTGCCCGATGTCTCTTCTTCCCGACTTGGTAGACATGCTGTAGGTGTTTTACCTTTTGGGTCTCCCCCCGAATTTCGTTTTTGTTGACCTTCGAGTGAATGACATTAATTATCCGAGGTCCTCCTACCTGAGGTTGCTGTGCTAGAGAAAGCGGAGCTGCTGGTGCCTAAGGCAGTCTTGCCTGCTCTTCTCTGGTCCTGGCCTCGTCTACAAGGTCCCTCAAATGGCCCTGCCTTACTAGGTCTTCCAGGTGTGACTTTAGGGCTCTACAACCCTGAGTCAGATGCCCATCTTCGTTATGGTAAGCACAATGCTTACCCAGGCTCCTTCCCATAAATTCTCCGAGTACCCTTGCTGGTGCTCTGAAATAGGGTTGGGTTCGGATTTTATCCAAGACTTTGTGAATTAGGATTCGGAACACAGTTGTGACTGCATGTGCAACGCTTAGTCCTACCTCCTGCTTGTTGGATCCGTTATTACCTCGGCCTCGTTTCGACGAGCCGTTTTTCTTCTCTTGTTTTGTCTCCTTAGCCCCTGATATATCTTCCTCGGCTCTGGCATATTTCTCAATTCTGGCCATGAGCTCCTCCATGCTTTTTGGCAATGTCTTTGCCAAAGATTTTCGTAGTGGACAGTCGTTTTTTAGGCCGTTCTTGAAAGACACGACCACCACCTCTTGGTTGCACTCGGGTATTCGGTTGAACACCTCATAGTACCTTTTTGTGTAGGCCCCTAAGGCCTTCATCCTTACTGATTCTTAGAGCCATCAATGCATCCACCCTCAATGGCTGTAGCTTGTTTATTACGAACCTGGCCACAAACATCTCGGCCAGGCCTTCCTAGGTCTTCACACTTCCCTTTGGCAGTTTGTGAAACCAGTCTGACGCAATCTCCCCGAAGAATGAGGGGAACACTTTGCAGAGCAACGGCTCGTTCCCACTATATAATGCCATTGAGTTCAGGTATAATCCAAAGTGAAAGTTGGGGTCTGACTTACCGTCGTATATTTGGAACCTCGACATACTAAATCTCTTTGGAGCCTCAAATTTGTCCAATTCTACCGAGAATGGTGTTCTCGATTTAACTGTTGAAATTACCTCGACATGATCTTGCTTCCTCTTGAGGTAATCTCTTAAGTCCTCTTTGGTCCGTCCAGGAGCTCGGCTATCTCCCGATTTCAGTCTCTTAGGTGCACTACTTTCAGCTTCGTTGTGAGCCCTTTTTGATCTTTCTCCGTTGGTCGCGTCGAAGCACGACTCCTGCCTCTGAGCATGCCGATGTTCTCTGGGGTCTGCCTCCTTGGTGCGATGTGTGCTTCGAGACTCTTCCCTTCCTGGCTCTCCACGCCCGACCTCCCTTGAAGGTCGGTGAGAATGTCTTTCGCTTCTGGGGTGCTAGGGGGCTATAGGGATAGTTTTTTGTCTTCCCTTCTGGGCATTAGCCGTTGGAATCGGCGTGTCCTGCAGCGGGAATGGTGGCTGCATTACGTTGTTCTGCATCATGAAGTTGATGACCGATTGTAGGTCCGCCAACTTGTTCGCCATCTCTTTAACCTCTTCATCCCTCCGTAGGCATCTGTCCTTCTATTCCTGGAGGTTATCTTCGTTATAGTACCTGCTTTGGTCTGTTTGTTTTGGTATGTTGCCTTCCTAGCCGACGTCTTTCACTCCGTAATTCTGGTCTTCGTTGCAATTGTCCTTCTCGACGTCAACGTCAACAGGTCTCCCACTCCCGTTAGGAGTGTCATCCCCAACCTTCTCCCTTTATCCGTCGTTGGCCATCTATTCTTCTTTCTTTCCCACAGACGGCGCCAAATTGTGTGAGTGATTTTCTGACCACACTGCCAACTCAGTAATCAGCTGGAGAGTACTGGCAGAATAAATGACACATGGCTGACTTGCAATAGAAAGAGAAGATTCTGGCGGTGGTTCGTCCACCTGAGGGCGCTCTGACGATCAAGTCAATATATCTCTCAAAGATAATTAATAGTGCTTAACTCACTATTTAGAATATAAATTGCGTACCTTAGACCCATCGGGGGTGCCTCTCTTTTATAGCTAATTCAATCCTAGTCCCCATAGAAACCTAGCTTCAATGGACTTCTGCTCAGTGCTTATCCGGGACTCTCCAAGAGATAAAAATAAACTCCCTAAGAGTGTTATCCTTATCCATTCTGAAATTCTTCCTCATTCTAGGACTCTTGTGTCTTATCCGCTTATTTCGGATTCCGATATCTTCGGAGATAACCTCAGCGTTATGATCATGACACGTGACACCTCGGCTGACACATCGGTGTCACCTCGGCCACGTGTTTGTTCTCAGAAAATATATCCCCACAAATCGATAATACTACTGTCAATAATAATAGGAAAGCTTTAGTGTGCAATACACACCATATACAATTCTGTTCACAAAATTACGCAAGTTTTCACAAATTTACATAAGTGATCTAAAAAAATGCATAAGTTAAACATAAATTCGCGTAAGTTCACGAAAATTTAAGACTTACACTAATTTGTATTCAATTTACGCATTTTTATGACATCGCATATATATGTTCGTAAAAATTTACGTAATTTTGTGATAGAATTACATACGGTGTGTATTGTATACCAAAAAATTTTGTATTATATTGTGTTTTTATTTCAATGTTAAAGGGCACAAACCATGCATGTGTTCTGTCGGCTGTCTTGTTGATGAGTCATATGTTTGAAAATTTGTTTCACATAAATCAAACCCCATTTATTTTGAACCTAAAAAAGTCTATTAATTAGGTGAAAGAAGTAATATTTGATTTGATTTGATTACGAAGACAAACAATACACGTTGGTCGCTCATGATGCAAGTGCACACATTTGATATAGAAAAAGAAAATGACATATTATCAGGTTGAATTTTATGGATTTTTCCTTATAGTGAAGAGTCTATATCATGGACTGGTGTATCAATTCATTGCGGGAAAGAAAAGATGATAAAATCACTAGAATGATATACAACAGCCCCCTGGACAAAAAGAACGTGCCCCAGAAAAAAATGGAGAAGTGTGAAGGGAAGAACCCTCAAGCTTTTGTTGATAACGTTGAAACGTTCAAGGAGTAAATATTGAATAGGACATTGATATACTATGAGGCAGTATTATTTACTAACGAAAAATTTTGCATTATGATAAAGAAAATGTTTTAAAAATTAGGATAAATTATGCAAATAGTTCTTGTACTTTACATAATGTGTTAATTTAGTCTCTGTAGTTTCAATTTGCTCGATTTTGTCTCTTAATTTAACGGATTGTGTCATTTTAATCTAATGAATAATGGTTGTTAAATCAATTTAACGGAAGGTCAAATAATGTGTCAATTTAGTCTCTGTACTTTACATGATGTGTCAATTTGGCCACTGTAGTTTCAATTTTCTCGATTTTAATAGGGACTAAATTGACACATTAGAAAAAATACAGGAACCAAATTGACACATTGGTTGACTTTCCGTTAAATTAACTTAACAACCGTTATTTATTTGACTAAAATGACACAATCTGTTAAATTAAAGGATAAAATCGAACAAATTAAAACTATATGAACTAAATTGACAAATCGTGTAAAATACATGGATTATTTACATAATTTTTCTTAAAAATTATTATAGAATTATGTGAGTCCCAATATAAACACGCGACATAATTGTGGGATGCATTTTCTGTTCGGACACTTTGTCCGTACACTTTGTTTCGGATGGTCAAACGCTCGGTTAGGCACTTTACTCGGCCAATCTTTGTGGATGCCTAGACTTGAGCGAATGGTTGAGATAATCTAGAGAAACCCTAATAATTTACCGGAATAATACCTATCACCTCCAAAAATGAGGGCAGAATCGCACGAAAAAAAGAGCAACAACTCAAGTAAATTATTCTACGTGAGGAATCATGGTCTATATAAAGAGCAGACCCACAAGAGATCAACTATTAACAAGTTAAGGCCCGTTTGGTAAATCTGTAGGAAAGTGATTATAATTTATAGTTTAACAATTTATAACTTATAACTGTGAATATAAATTGATTTTTGACTTATAAATTAAGCTTCTCCTCCCCCACTCAAAGAATAAGTTGATTTTTGACTTACAAAAAGTTATAAGCTATATTGTTAAGCTGAACCAAACGCATCAAAATAGCTTAAATTAAGCTAATAGTTGAAATAAGCTGAAAATAAGCCCTACCAAACAGAGCCAAAATCAATACTAGCTAGTAACAAGCAATGGGGTCTTGGAATTGCCATCTGAAAAATGATAAAGAGGAAATTAACATTCAGTGGTAATCTTTAAAAATTATTACACATTAATACAAAAAATATAATTATAATTCTTAATATTTATTACTTTTTTTTGTAATTTTTTTTTTTTTAATTACCACTGATAGGTTATTTCCTTTTATGATAACGAGTATGTATACTTTTCTTATGAGTGAAGGGAAAGGAGAGGACGGCCTAAAACACACTGAGCATCATCCACGTAACGAAACACACGGATCATACACGGATGGATGGGGATAGGGTTCACTTTACAATTTATTTCTTTTTTTTGAACGCTTACAATTTAGATTAGGAAGGACACGAAAACGTGGTAAATTGGGTCCTACGATTGCATTACTCTTTTCTTTTCCCTTATAGAAAGCTGTTGTATGTATGCTTCTTTTCTCCCACCTTAACACATCTTCGCTCCACATTTTCAGCCTGTTTGGTTTCAATTGATTTTTAAAATCCTTTTTTTTTTTTAATTTTAAAAGAATAAATATCAAAAAATATCTTTACTCTAAAAATATATTTATATATGATGAGTGTTTTCTATTTTTTTTTGTTTCACTACGTTTGTTTTTAAATTGAAAATAAAATCAGAGCAAATGTTAGTGCAAGATGTTAGTAGGTAATGCATGTTTTATGATATTTGATGCTCCAATAGAATTGATAAGTTAAATTTCATGGAGGGGGATTCCCTCCAGTTCAAGATCTAGATTGGAGAGATTATTTGGGTCTATATGGTCTATCACGGGTCTCGTTTTAATGATCTGAATTATTTATTTTAGGAGAAATTACATGCAGGTAAGAGTTGGAGAAAAAAATTACCTACACATTAAGGGATACAAGTGATACTTGCACCCCCATAAGTTTGTAATTTTTTTCCTCAACTCTAACCTACACGTGGTTCTCCCTTTATTGCATCGAGTACTTCATATGTTTCATCCATACAAAAAATTAGATCGATCTTCAGTCTAGATTTTAGACCGAAGGAATCCTCCTCCAAATTTTGTATATTTGGTATTACAATGCTAACTATGAAAGTGTGTTTACAAATCAAGGGGTTCTAACCTATGTTACTAGCCTTTTGGCCACCAAGTCTTTTTAAGGGGAGATCTTAGATTCCACTCTTATGAATAGAATAGGAGGTAAGATTAGAGTTGTGCAAAATAATGTCTCATACCGATCCGCATCAATCCGTATCGCTCTATCTGCTAATTGCAGATTAAATTTTAAAATTTATAATTTACTTTCAAAATCGTTCCGCCCCGCTATAGTTAATACATATATATTTTTTAACCTCTAATGAAATAGCAAAGTAAAAATGACTATGAGAGAGATTTAAGATGTGAAATTTGTTACAAATTAGTAGTTATATATATAAAATATATTATGTAAAATTAGTTTGTGTTATATATATGAAAAATATTATGCAAATTAGTGTTATATATTATGTAAAAGTTTGATAATTGATTAGAATATTCTTCAATTTGTCAATCCGTCTAAAACCATGAAAACAGCGATTTGCCAATCCATCAAGCAGTCATTTGATTTATAATTTTACTCTCAAACCATCCGAACTGCACTACCCATACCCCTAAGTACGACTTAAGTGTTTGGAAGGAGAGGGTGAGAGTTTATTAACTTTTGTCGATAAAAAAAATAAATGAAAAGTGTGTTAATAATTGAGGAAAGGAAGTGAGGGAGGAAAGGGGGAAGAAAAGACAAAATATGTCAGCGTAAGAACTATTATAATTTTATTTATTTGATTTACATACATATAGATTTACAAAAATACTATGAACTCTTCCTTATCAATCCATAATTTTTTTTTTTTTTGATCGGCAAAAAAATCTTTATTGATGAAAACATACAAAGTATGAAAAGATACATCAATAAAGAGGAGCTTAGAGCTAGCACAAGCTTCAAGCTCCAGCTAGTGAGAAACCAACAAACAAAGCTAAGCAACAGAACGAAAACAACACAGCAAATAGAAGCCACAGATAGGCACAAACAGACCTACAAAACAGAGGAGCTTGGAGCTTGACAGAGCCAACTTCTCCTGAATTGGCCTACAAACAGATCAAAACTAACTTACAGCTTGAAGCATGGACCTTCAAACAAACAAAACCATCTTCTCTTGAAATGACAGAGTAACCCAAGACTGAAAGCAGATAATTGAATAGGTTCAACCTTCAGATCCTCTTTTAGCAAGCCAGACCACTACAGTAAGGCATACAGAACAACTAAACCCAGCTTGACAGATCGACCACACTCCTATTGACTGGGATAGAAGCTCCATAGTAGCCCTTAATAGAACAGAAAATCAATGGCAGCCCTTATTTGCCTCAAATTTAGAACAATATCATTAACAGAGAATGGGAAGTCCTTGAGAGAGGCTTTAAGCCAAAATGCTAATCTGACCTTGATGAGTTCCCACAAGTCAGCCGATTTAGGAGGGACATTAGAGAAAACACACTCATTCCTATGTTTCCAAAGAGACCAAAGGACAACTAGGGGAATGACTCTCCAAAATTTCCTGAGAAAAGACTTAAAATTCACCCTTATCCACCAGTTGAACAGACCTGCCACAGATAAAGGAATGCACCATTGAAGACCTCAATTCTGAAGCACAGAGGACCAAATAGCCCAAAAGAAAGAGCAATGAAGCAAAATATGTTGAGCAAATTCTGTAGTAGAATTGCAGAAGATGCAAGATGTGGAAAGGTTATTGCCTAGAATGCCAAGATTGTACAAGAATTCAGAAGTTTTAATTCTGTTTTTCCATGCCAACCAACCAAAAAAGTGGACTTTGGAGGGGATAAGATGTGATTCCAAATAAACTTGTTTAAACTGAGTGAAGCCCCAGGAAGAGATATACTAAAGGAGTATAAGGAAGACACAGTGAAGATACCAGAACCAGCAGCCCAAGCTAAACTATCAATACACTCAAGACTTAGTGAAGGAGCAGAGGATAACAAATCAAACAGACTAACTTCATCCGCCAATTCCCAAGCATATAATGCTTTTCTATATAGGAAGTTCCAACCATTAGAGCTAGTTTTCATTGCACAAAAAAAGTGAAGGAAACCGGACTTGGCAAAAGAGAGGGTGAATAGAGTAGGGAACTCATCCTTGAGGGAAGTGGCACCACACCACTTATCATGCCAGAATTTGATTCTGCGGCTATATCCCACCTTAATTAGGCAATTATCCAAGAAGAAGTTGAATATGTTTCTACTCTGAACCCTTATGAATATAATATCCTTCAACACTCTAGAATGTTTTTAGGAAGATTTCACTAGAGGAAGCCAGTAGTCGACCTCTACCTTATATTTATTGCATAAAACTTGCCTCCATAATGCATTAGATTGAGCACCAAATTTCCATCACCATTTGAGGAGCAAACAAGAATTCACATCCCTAATTCTCCTGATGCCTAGACCCCCTTGATGAACACTCATTGTTACTTCTAACCATTTGACCAAATGAATCTTCTTTTTTAATTCAGTACCACCCCACAGGAACACAGTCTCTATTTCCTCCAAGTCACGAGCCACACCTTCGGGCATCCTAAAGAGAGAGAGATAGTACACAGGTAAACTTAAAAGACTAGACTTAATCATAGTTAATCTTCCAGCGAATGACAGCATTTTCCTCGCCTATCCTGAAAGTCTTGCTCTAACATTATCAAGAATAGGTTTCCAAGTTGATTTCCTACCTAGGTTGGCACCTAAAGGCAGCCGCAAAAATTTCAAAGGTAAGTCAAGCGCCTTGCAATTCAAGAGGTGTGCAAAAGAATGTAGTGACTCATCCACCACACTAACTCCACAAACAACACTTTTGTGGTAATTGATTCTAAGACTGGATAGAACTTCAAAGCACCTGAGAATTCTTTTGATAATAACCACCTGATCCAAATCTGGTTCACAGAAGAGGATAGAGTCGTCAGCAAATTGGAGATGGGATATGAGGACCTTATTAGCCCCAACCAATACTCCTTTAAGAATGCCAAGATTAATTGCTCTGGTAAGAAGAATATTAAGCCCTTCAGCCACAATATTGAATAGGAATGGTGATAATGGGTCTCCTTGCCTAAGGCATCTTTGCGGAGAGAACTCACTAATTGGTGATCCATTCATTAGTATGGAGATCCAGGCTATAGATACACAAGCTTTCATCCAAGAGATCCACTTAGACCCAAACCCAAAACTAGACATCATGGAGAATAAGAATTCCCAGTTTACAAAATCAAAGGCTTTCTCAAAGTCCAACTTGATAATTAGCCCTTGTCATTTGGCATTCTTCCAATCATCAACTACTTCATTAGTAATAAACACCCCATCAATGACATTCCTACCTCCTATAAAAGTTGTTTGAGTCTCACCAATAATTAAGGGCATCACTGGCTTCATCGTATGCACAAGAACTTTTGCCAAAATTTTGTAAAGAGAACCAACCAGGCTAATGGGTCTATAATCAGTCAGATTGATAGGATTGACAAGCTTGGGAATGATGGTAATGAAGGAGCTGTTGATACCATAGGTGAGCTTGCTATTTCTGTGGAAATCTCTAAAAAATTGCATGATCTCTTACTTCATAATTTTCCAAAATTTTTGGTAGCATAACAAGTTGAACCCATCCGGGCCCAAAGCTTTGTTACCATTACTCTCTGTGATGGCTGCCAAAACCTGTGCTTCCGTGAAGTCAGATACCAGGTGGAGAGATACAGAGCTGCGCTCAATTGTTTTGAAGTCCCCAACCAACACAGGCCTACTCACCCAACTTTCCGTGAATTGATTCCTGAAGTGATGGAGCACTTCTTGCTTGACTCTGCTAGGTTCCTGACAGGACTCACCATTAACTGAAATGGAGTTAATCATATTTCTACTTTGTTTAGTACTTGCGATAACATGAAAATATCTAGTGTTTTTGTCCCCCTGCAGTGACCAATTCAATCTAGATTTCTGATGCCATAACCATTCCACCCTTCTATAGAGTTTCCACCATTCACCTCTAACCTCCCTTGTCTTGTCCTTTTCTGGAGCAAGTAGATCTCTGGTCTCCACAGTGATATCTAGTGCATGCAATTCATCTTCTGTAGCCTTGAACTTAGATGAGACATTGCCAAACACTAGGGCTGTTTAAAAATCTGTTCAAACCGGTAATCCAAACCAAACCAAACCAAACCGTACGGTTTGGTTCGGTTCTATTAAGAACCGGTTCGGTTTTGGTTTAAGAATATGAGAACCTTAAAAACGGTTCGGTTAATGGATTTTATGAAAAAACCACGGTTCGAACCGAACCGAACCGAATTTTAAAAGATATATATATAATATCAAGTTTTATTTTTATTAATTGGTTTTTTGTAATTTTAATGATATTAGAATGATATAGATATGCAATGTTGAGTAATTTCTTAATATTATTAGTTTTTATCATAAGTTAAATCTAATTAGTTGGAGTAATTATTTTGCTAATACTAACAATTTATTCTTGCAAAAATAGAAATTTTTGGAATCGTGAACCAAACCGAAACCGAACCGTTATTTCGGTTTGGTTCTGGTCCGGTTTTACAAGTGTAATAGTCTGGTCTGGTTCTCAAAATCACATAACCGTTAGGATCGGTTCGGTTCTTGGTTTTTCTCAGAACCAAACCAATCTGGACCGTGTACACCCCTACCAAACACTTCCGAATTCCATTTCTTTAATTCCAGTTTTAGGTGCTTAAGTTTTTGATGGATTATATAACCAGCCCAACCCAAAAATTAGAATTCTTCCAACAAGTAATAAAGAGATGAGAGAAACTGGGATGCAAAGTCCAAGCATTGATAAATCGGAAAGGTTTGGGGCCCCAATCTCTGTCATCTTCCATCAACAATAAAGGGCAGTGATCTGATATGAGCCGAGCCAAACCCCAAAACTTCATGTTGAAGTGAATCAACCATTTAGGGCTAAGCAAGACCCTATCAATTCTGCTCCATTTCTGTGCCTCCTAAGCATTACACCAAGTATATTTTTTACCATAGAGAGGAAGGTCATTCAGTTCAGAAGCATGTATAAACTCATTAAGTTGTTTCATACCCCTATCTCTCCGGCAACAACCAACTCCCTCTCCCATATGCCTTATCTCATTGAAATCTCCTCCCAAGCACCACAAGAAATGGAAAGAAACCTTGAGGTTCAAAAGAGTATTCCAAAAAGAGAATTTGTTGCTAACCTCATTAGGTGCATAAATATTAAGCAGAACACAATGAAAAGAGTTGTATAATGTACCTGAGAGAAAAATAAACCTCCTGTTGCAGCAATTGCCAAATAATTGGAAAACACATGGATCCCAGATGCACAGAAGCCCTCCTGCCGAACCTTCAGGGTCCACAGACAAGAACTCCATATTCCTATTACCCCAAACCCCCCTAACCACAAAGTCCGAAAACTACTACCTTCTTTGTTTCTTGAAAGAGTGCCACATCAATGTGCCTATCTTTTAGGAGCTTTTTAATTCTACCCCTCTTCTCAAGCTTGCCAATACCTCTAACATTCCAGGATAGAAGCTTCATAAAGAGACAAATACACACACTGAATATCCCCCAGCTACTGCACTTACATCTTAGCCTTACCCTCATTGATAATTCTTTCTTTGTCTTTAAGCTCCAGATCATTGATCTTATCTATCACTACATCTTCTTTCCCTTGGAAGTTTATTCCAAGTTTTTGCCCTAGCTGAACAGTAGCTGTAGCTTCTTTGAGGAGATAGCTATGTGGGTTTGAATAACCCTCAGAGAGATCAGATTATGCAAGGGCAGCTACTGCTGGTCTAAAGATAACAGATTTGGAGCTATGTTTGCTGATAGCTGAAGCTTTATATCCATAAAGTCGAGCAAAATGGGAGAAGCCCTCCATCTGTGCCTTATTTTTCCTTGGTTTCCTGGTATTCCGCAAGTGAGTGAGGGAGATAGTAGGTGTTTTTGACTTGGCCTTGATTGTGTATGCTCAGAATTTTTGACCCACTAGTAGCTATACTTGTATGCGGCCCAGGGGAATTGAAAAACAGCATACCATTGGTAGTGGGCCTCATGTTCTAAGCTTCATTTGGGCCTTGAGCAAACTGCTCACATAGTGGGTGGGGCCAAGTCCACCTCAAGAGAAATGCCAGGCCCAAGTCCCTCCCTTGGTCCACTAAGACTTTTGAAAAATCCAGTTGTGGAAACTTGCTCCATAGACTTCTCAAACTTATCATTGCACTTAGGACAGGGTGTACGCTCCTTCATCATTGCCTCTTTTACATCTACAACACTAGGCCTACTAAACTCTACATCACACGGTGTCTCTTCAACCAGTGTGTCCATCTCCTCTTCACTATAGCCGTGAGGAGGCTCCTTCCTCTTTGCCACCTCATTGAGGGAAGCCCCAACACCAAACAGATCACACCTTGCTGCCACCTTATCTTGATCTTCCTTCCCCTTGAAACACCCCTCAGAAAGAGAAGCTTTCACTACCTTGCAAAAGTTAACATTAGAGATGCAATCTTCCACTGCTGAACTAGAAAACTCCTCTGTATTGCCAAGATGATCTTCATAGACAAGTGTTACCCAAAAAACAACCTAAGAGGGGGGTGAATTAGGTTTTTACAAATAAAAATAATAATACCCTAATAAAAATTATGACTACCACAATAGATAAATATAGTTAATGAAATAAAAATAATTAAAACAAGTGTTCTAACAACAATGTCAGTTAATGATTTTAGCACAGTGAAAATATGAAATATAGTTATAGCAATTTAAATAAAATAAAGAGATAAGGGAGAGAGAGGCAAACAAATTTATAGTGGTTCGGCTTCAACTCGGCCTACGTCCACTCCTCAAGCTTCACTTGAGATTTTCCACTATTCTCTAGCTTCACAAAGTGCTAGTAACCTTTTCACAGATGGAGCAATCCTCCACAGATTTTACACAGACTTTCTAAGTCAAGAACACTGAGTGTACTACACTCTTATAAGGTTGAAAAGAAAGTGTTTTTGCTTTCACAGAAAATTACAAGAATTATCTCTCAAAGATAGATATAAAAATGAAGCTCTGGATTTTCTGTAAATCTCACACAGGAAAGATGAGCTTAATGCTATAAGGCTCAGTGTATAATTTCTGAGAGAGAATGTAAACAAAAATTGAAGAATACTTTTGAGAGAATTTTTCAAAGAATAGATATGAGTGATTATAGATCAAAGAATATTTTCTGATTTTTTTTTTTAAACTTGTTTACATTAGAGGCTTTGGTATATATAATGAAACTTATAGCCGTTTATAGCCGTTGTATTCATTTGAATTTATAGTCGTTTATAGCCGTTGTATTCATTTGAATATCTTCCACTCCATCATTACTAATTTGAATATCTTCCACTCCATCATTACAAATTTAAATATCTTCTACTTGAATCTTTTGAACTGCTGCTGTGCTAGGCTGTTTGAACCTCTGTTTTGGGCTGTTTGAACTCTTGATTTAATCAAATATTAAATACATTCTAACAACATTTAGGATAAAGGTTTAGGTGAGAAATAATGGGACAAAATAAATTTTGATTCTATTTTTCTCTTTCAAATAAATTAAAACATAATTAAATAAATCATCAAAATAAATGTTAATTCTATTTTTCTCTTTCAAATAAATCATCAAAATAAATTTTGATTCTATTTTTCTCTTCCAAATAAATTAAAACACAATTAAATAAATCATCAAAATAAATTTTGATTCTATTTTTCTCTTCCAAATAAATTAAAACATAATTAAATAAATTATCAAAATAAATAAGTCTAACAACAAGTATTGGGTGTAGTATACCCTTGCACTCCAGGTTTATGGTCTTGTTGATGAGCTCCATGCACGAAGTAACAACTTTGATTCTGGAATAGGAAAATGACTCCGGACGGCTAATATCACCCTCCAGATTAAGGATAGTCCCCCACAAAGAGCCAATGTTGTTTAGTGTGTTTCTGTTCCAGAGGTTTAGGGATATACCTTGGCACCTCAACCACACACATCTCTTTTGCTGTATATGGACTCCTGGGTTCCATTCCAACACAAACAGACTCCAGGCTTGAAACCATTCCTTAATACTATGTATATTGGATTTCAACTCCTTCTGGGATTTGAATGTCAAAATTACATCACGACCTCCCCCCTCTCTGACCACAACTTGATCTAACCCCTTCTCCTTCAGGGCCTTTCTGATGCTGTGGATAGAATAATTAGAGTGCAATTTGATGATTACACTTTCATATAGCCAACCATGACCATCTTCGTTGAATTTGATGGTCGTGACTGCTGTTCTAGTCGTAGATCTTGTGTCCCCTTTTAGTACCTCAGCAAACAATCTGTGGCCAATAAAAGGTAGTTTTCTCTTACCTCTGTGTGCACCAAAAGCCTCTCTGCTGGTCTGGGGCTGACCCTTGCTGTGCACATCCCTTGTGTTCCTATCATGAATGGCGTATTTCACTTCGAGTACTCTGTCATCCACCAAAAGTCCATTTGCTTTATGTATGGCAATATCTGAGGCTACATGGCAGTCGTATCTCAGAAAGCCAAATCTTGAGTTTGTCGTTTTCCTTCTTTTGAAAGGAATGAAGACATCTTTGACAATGCTAAACTTAGTGAAGAGTTTGAACAAAGATTTAGCATCCATGGATCTAGGCAGATTATGCACAAACACAATAGAAAGACCAATCCTAGATACTTTTCCCTGAGATCCACCTCATCTCCATTGATTCACCACCGGAATCCATCCGCCAGAACCTCCTTGCTTCTCCATCTCTATCACTTTCTTTTTTTGTTTTTATTTTAATTTCTCGTAATAATTGTTATCATCAATCCATAATTTATACCGAATTAATGTGTTCATTTGAACCATTAATTCCATTTTTTAGGATAAATTATAAATTTATAAGTCTAAGTTTATAGTGTTGTTAATAGATTCATACACATTTGAGTTCATTGCATTTTTACTAAACTCACACTATCACATCTCTTAACATTTTTATTGGGTTACTTACACACTTTTTAAATTAACAAAAACTTAACGCCCAAAAAATGGACCCAACCTTCATCACTTTTTAATAACTAACATATTGGATGATGGGATAAAGATTTTCTGTTATAATGAGAATCTAAATCCCTAGAATAATTATCGATAGTAGGAGATCAAATAATTAAATGACCCGAAAAACAAGAAATATAGTGGATAAAACACAAAATGTTATTAAATAAACATTTGATCACGTAGTAGTAGGGTGTAAGAAAAACCAACGTGGAACCGAGCCGACCAAGTAAAATTTCATTTTTGAGTTTGTTTTTCATAATATACGGCCGATTTGAGTTTTAAATAATTTTATATTGATACAAACTGAATTGATTGAAATATTATATTTAAATACTTGAACAGTAGAAGATAAGTGATCAACAATATACGTTTGTAATAAAAGTTGAAAAAAAAAGAAAAAAGAAAGACATTTATTAAGCATCTTTCACCATTTTTCTTTATTTATTCCCAATATAAAATTCTAAATTTTTTTATAAAATCTCTCTTTTATACTAAACCAACAAAATTAATAAAATCGAACAATAGTATACGATTAATTTCAATTCCTAAATTAGTAAAATCGAAAGGTTCAATCAAATATTAAATTTTCTCCCAATCCCGACCGAACTAAATCATTTACACCATATATGTAGTACACCAAAACTAGTAGATAATTTGTGATTGGTTTGACTCATAACCCGGCCAAAGGCGGCTCCGAATAAATATTTCCAAATGGCGGCCTCGCCAGAAGCTTATAGATAGTCCCTTCATTAAAAAAAAGGAAAATATAATTTTAAAAAAATCATATCAACCATTTTGAGCTTTGACTGATGAAATTCGAATATTAAAGATTTCTTGTGACGTAAATAAATTTCTTGTCCTATGTACGTATGTATGTTCATACTGAAATTTCGTTGGTCATGATTGATCACATTATTATTATTTTTTAGTGTTATTTAAAGTAAATGACAAAAGCAATGACATAACTACACGAATATGATTATCCTTATTGTTTATTGCATTTTTAATCCTCAGAAAATCTATTATTTATGGTGACACAGCCAACGTCACTTGTGATTTCAACATTCTCTTTTAAAGCATTTATATGTTTACTCAATGCTGACTCATAGGATTATTTTTTATGAATATTCCAAAAAATTAACCTGTTCAAGTAAATAATTGCTTTTCAAATTATTTATCATACTAACTCACTTTTTAAAATTATATGTTCAAAATATGATTTTATGGTGAAATCGCATCTCAAACATGCGATTTCATATTGATCTGGTCCATATCTGCACACCAATAAGTCAGGTCAATATGAAATCACATCTTCAATATCTGATTTCACCATGAAATTGTATTTTCAACATACGATTTCATGAAATTGCATTTTGAACATGCATTTAAAAAAAAAGGTTAATTTGATAAATAGTTTAAAAAGTAAATTACTTTCACAAATAATTTGATTTTTTTGAATATTAAAAAAATAAAAAATAAAAAAACTGGCTCATAGGATTAAGAAAAGCAACTGTGATGGATCCTGCCTTCATGAATCATGATTCATGATGCTTCCTCCGCCCTCAAGTTTGACCTTTTTTTTTTTTATAAGTCTAATTTTTTTCTTTCATTTTTTTTTTTTAAAAACAAAATGTTACATTTAATTTAGTCTCTATGAAGGCCTCGTTTTGCAAGTGAAGATTTTACTTAAAATGTCAAAAAATTAATACAAAAAAGTCACTCATTATTTTACATTTTTACACGTATTTTTGTACAAAAATAAAAAAATCACTAAAAAAAATCAATTTCCAAATAAGCCCTAATTTGAAATCTAAGATAATAGATTGGCTACAAATTTAACCTTTGATATTGATATGCAAAATCCATCTAGTCCCCATGATCTCATGACCTACCCTAAAAGAAGAGAAAGAGTGACCTGAGTAGGCAGTCCGATAAGTTAGTTCACTTGGAATGGCACAAATAAGAGAGAGAGGGGGAGAAAAGCCCGAATCAAAGAGAAAATGAGGGGATTTAGGGTTTAAAATGTTGCTTACCTAATATTTATTTTATCTTTGCCTTTTACAGAGTCTCTAATATGGGCCACTTAGTTGTGTTAGGCCCCCTGTGGTGTGTCATGCATATATAATTGGGCAGAGTCTAAAGTTCTCCTGTTATAGTTAATTTTATATCTATCAAATATTATTTGCACAAAGTTACCGTCTTGAACCCATAATCTTAAGATTGAGAAATAAAATTTTAACGGCTCTAGAAGAACTAATTAAGAAGATAAATATTGTTCACCTAAATAACTAAGCAAAATTGTTTTATTTCTTTATTTATTTTTATTTTTATTTTTATTTGTTTTTTGAGCAATGAAATTGCCTAAGGCTGCAGAGACCCTGTGGGGGCATCAGATTGGTAAATTTTTTGGTCTTTCTTGTGCTGTTCTAATAATGTAATGACATTGTTTTCAATTTTACTTCACATTTGTGCTAATTTTTTTTTATAACAGCCATAATCTATGTAAACTGAAATCCAAGCCAAAACTAAGTCAGGATTTCTGTTTCAAAATACTACTAAAAATGTAAAGGGATGTTATTGCTTTGTGCTTAAGAGTGATAAAATATAAGATAAGAAATCAAAGTGCGTGTGTGAGTGAATTTTCGATCACACTGCCCTCCTTAGTGATTCAGCTGTAGAACACAGGCAGAATAGATGGCACCCTGTAACCTGCACAGAAAGGAAAGGCTCCGGCGGTGGTTCTTCCACCCGGGGGCACTCCGACGATCAAGTCAGTATCTCTCAAAGATAATTCAAGTGCTTAAATTACTGCTCAAGGCTTAAAATTGCGTACCTTAGACCCGCCGGGGGTGCCCCTCTTTTATAGTTTAACTCCCTCCCAGTCCCACTAGAAGTCTGACTTCTATGGACTCTAATTCCGGATTTACCTTGGACTCTTCAAGAGATAAGGATAGACTCCCTGAGAGCATTACCTATATCCATCTTGCAGTCTTTCTTCATTCTAGAACTCCTGTCCCTTATCCGCTTATCCCGGATTCCTGTATTCTCGCAGATAACCTCGGCCTCGCCGAGATCATTCTGGTATCTCGTCCAGGACACGTGACACCTCGGCTGACACTTCGGTGTCACCTCGGCCACGTGTTGGTACTCAGAAAATACATCCCCACAACTGCCCCCTAGGTTCTATTACCTCGGCCATCTGAGGTGATGGAACCTACATTGGTACTCTGGCTGAACATCGGCTCGAGAATTTCCCAGCCGAGATCATTTACTTTTAGCCCGACATGCTCTCTTCGGAGAACAAGAACTCTAGTAAACTCTTTCACGCGCATGAGCTGTCATGCATCACTTTCTAGTCAATTTACTTACGCGTTCTGTCTCCATTGGCTTGTGCCTGTGACGCGCTCGTAAGCCGCCTTTTATCTGTTTACGCCGTCTGACGTCTGCATTACCCCAGGCGCATTAAATGCTTCTGTTTTGCCGCCGTTTCAAATTTTGACAAAACTTTTTGCCTCTATCTTTTGGCTCTTCACTTTTGCATTTGGCTTTCTCGCTTTCTCTCTCTCTAAACTTTCTTCTTCGAAACTGCCATTGCTTCAAGCTCCAAGCTCTGCGATTGTCTTTCCTTCTCCTCTCTTGTGAAGCTATCATTATCTCGTCACATCTGTAGCTGCCGTCGGACCTCGGCGAAACTCATTCCGGCTCTATTTCTCTGGTAAGCTACTGTTCCCTTCGCTTCCATTTCTGTGGATATTTTTTGCTCCCACTTTTGCTTCAAATCTTGTGTCTCATATATCCGAGAGTATTCAAGTGAACTTGATTTCTGTCCATACACTGTTCACCACTTTCTTGCGCTCTTGTCACTGTTCTTGACCGTATACTCCATGTATTTCTTATGCTTCTGACAGCCCTACCTCTGTTCTTGATTCTGAAACTTCGTTCTTGCTTTTCTGTTTTCCTGATTTCTGCCCTCCATACTTGTTCTTCGTAGATTTAGGTTTGGGATTTGTCTGTAGGACCTATTAACTCATAGGAAAACTGAAAACTAAAGCCGAGGTTTCCATAACCCTTCAAAAACCTCTTTTTTCTTGAAATTAAATACCCTTACGCCAATATCATGGGTATGTGGAGGCACAGGGTGAACACCCCAACCAAACTAGAATTTTTTAGGCAGGAGTTCTCTATTCCCGACGATGTCCATCTGAGACTTGCCGGGGATGATGACTCCATTATGCCCACTGACAACTCAATGCCCTTCCCCATAGTAGCTTTTGCTGAGTGTGGACTTCGGCTGCCACTTACTACCCTTTTTCGTGAGGTTCTCCACTTCTATAAGTTGAACCCTATGCAACTTACCATTAACTCCTACAGAGTGATTAATGGTATCATAGCCCTGGCTAGGTGTGAGAATGTTAGGATTACCCTGGCCGATATCCAGTTTTGTTATACCATGTGCGCCCTGGACTTAAAAGACAAAGGCTTTATCTACTACCTCAAGCCGAGGTCCACTGAATTCAAACTTATAGCCGACCTCCCAGACTCCAACAAGGGGGCTGGAGACGACTACCTGATTGCCTCTGGAAACTGGGAGTTTGCCCCAGACGATGATGTCCACTTATACCCTCTTCCTCGAACTGTTAAGGAGGGCAAGGGTAAGAGCCCACTATCAATCACTTGTTTCTTTTTAAGTCTTCAAAACTTTGTCTGTTTCTAACACTAGTTTTCTATTGCAGATCTTCATCAGCCACCGAAAAATTTTCGCCAATTCTACGCCCCCAGTGAAGACCTAAAAAGACTTCTGGATCTCCCTGTGGCCAAAAAGAAAGCTCCTCTGTTGTTAAATTTTATCCCAACGTACAAGTCCGTTTTGCCCGACGTCCCCAAACGAAAGAAGAAAAGCCACTCTCCAACCTCTGTCACAACCCAAACTGCGTCCTCATCACGAACAGACCAAGGATCTACGTCTGACCCAGCGGATTTGCCATCCACTTCGGCACCATACTTGATCCCTATTCCTGAACGAAAACGTCGGCGACGACTCGTCAAAACTGCTGAGATGGTTCGCCGAAAGCCCGTGGCTCAAGACCTTCTGGCCGACCTTCCAACCGACGTCGATGCTCAGCCGACGTCCATCATGCCCCCACCAAAGCCAAAAAAGACAAAGAAAGCTCAGCCGAAGGCCACGGCCGCCCAAGTTGAGACTGAGGACACACTGCCGATTTCGCAATTGGCTGGGAGCCAGAAGACCGCTTCCGTTCCTGAAAAAAGATCTGCTGAAGCACAGCCATCCCCTTCCTCAAAGTCAAAGAAGCCGAGGTTGTCCTCTGGCTCAACCTCTAAGTCGAAAAAACCCTTGGTCCCCTGGGAGCCAAAAATTACCCTGGAGGACAAGCCAGTCTTCGAGAGTGACAGCGCCGAGGATATTAATATCGGCGTTGCACTCAGTACTGCCCTCCTGCTCCCGGGTGATCTTGAGCGGAACGCCGAGATCAGTGAGTATGAGAACTACTGTCTCATGCTTCAGCATTCTGTTCAGGTAAATGTTCCTACTTGGAACTTGTTACTTCCTTTCTGTTTCTCACTTAGAATATTTTCTAACATTGTTTTTTGCCTTCAGGCCATCCAGCATGCCCACTCCTTTTCTATGCAGTCGTTTGAAAACCGGCAGAGGCTTACCGACGCCAAGAGGGAGGTCACTGCCCTTAAAAAGTCCCACAAAGGACTTGAAGCAAAGATGAAGAAACTGGAGGACCAAGCCGAGGCTGCTATTAAAGCCCAAACTTCTGCCGAGGAGAAGGTCGGCGCAACTGAGGCTATAAACAAGGTTCTTCAAGCCCAATTGAAGGAAGCTGAGGACAGAAGGGCCCAGGCCGAGAAGGAGCTTCAAGAAGCCCTGGCCACGAAAAAGGCCGAAATTGAAGAGGCTGATGACAAGGCATATGCTCAAAGCATGGCCGATGTTGCTGAGAACTACAAGCTTCAAGTCAGGCAGGCGTGCAACAGGGGCTTCTCCCTTGGTTGGATGGCTGTGCTGAAGAAACTTGACATTCCGGCTGACTCGCCTCTGAGGAATGCCGATCAAATCCCTGTGCCATGCCCTCTGCCTCCTCCTTCAAGTCAAACTGAAAATGATTCCGAGTCTGAATCAGAAGAAGAGGAAAAGGATGATGATGAGGCCCTGGTCAGGAAGCCCAAGAACGCTACTGGGACTAAGTCCCTTCCTCAGGATGATCAAGTCCTGGACTTGACTCATGATGAAGAGGATGAAGTCGTCACCAAGGAGGCTACTCCTGAACAGGCGCCATCCGACGTTCCTCCAACTAAGAAAGGCCTCGAGGAGACACTTGCAGAAATTGACGCCGAGATCGAGGCGGAGAAGTCTGCCGAAGTGGTTCCTCAGGGATCTGCCGAGGTAGTTCTTCAGGAAGTGGCTGAGGTTCAAGCCCAAACTGCTCCTGAAACTGAAGAAACACAACCGTGATGCTTTCTTTTCTTTTTCTGTCTTTCTGTACTTCTTGTACGTTTTTGTTTTGAGAACAACGTAAACTCTGTACATGGCCGATGTGTCTTTTTCCATTCTGATGCTGAACACAACTTTCTTCTACTGAGTGTTTGTATCTTTGTATTCTTATGACTGCTTCTGCATGATTCTATACTTAGAATATTTTGCAAGTCTTTTCCTCCTTTGTAAAATCTCCTCGGGGAAAAATACCTCGGGTGTGTTTACCCGAAGATTTATCTCGGCAAGAACTTCACCTGTAAATTTTCCATAAATTTCAACAAGTATGTAGCATACACAATTTTAACTGGCAAATTTTTCTCAAGTTTTAACAAGAGTCTGAATCAATAAACTTAATTTAACTTCATCTTGTAAATTGCTACAAATTTCAACAAGTGAAGATAAACAATTATCTCGGCTTAACTTTAACTTGTAAATTGCTACAAATTTCAACAAGTAAAGATAAGGAATTTATCTCAGCTTAACTTTAACTTGTAAATTGCTACAAATTTCAACAAGTAAAGATAAGGAATTTATCTCAGCTTAACTTCGGTTAAGCATAATTTCTGTTTAACTCCGGTTAGACATTACTGTCTTCTATCTGCCCCCAATGTAAACCTAAGTTCCACTTGGCTTCTCATTATTCAAAGAACAACATTATGCACAGTTTCATACGTTCTGGGAAATTCTGCTAAGATTTCATTGATCATATCGGCAAAAAAATCAAACAACATCTAATGATAAAAAAACTTTAAATTACAAGTATTCCATGGTCTAGGCAATGCTTTGCCTTCACTATCTTCGAGCCGATATGCCCCATTTCCTAACACCGAGGTAATTCTGTAGGGCCCTTCCCAGTTTGGGCCAAGCTTGCCCTCTCTGGGATCCTTCTTATTGCCGACGACTTTCCTCAAGACCAGGTCGTTGACCTGAAAATCCCTTGGATTAACCTTCTTGTTGTAAGCTTTGGCAAGCTGTTGCTGGTATGCTGCAAGCTGGATTGCAGCTTTCTCTCTTCTTTCTTCTAGTAGATCCAGATCTCAGGCTAAGAGCACATCGTTAGTCCCGTTCTCAACTCCCTGGGTTCTGATCCCTGGGATGCCGATCTCCAATGGAATGACTGCTTCTGTGCCATAAGCCATGGCGAAGGGGGATTCCCCTGTTGATCTTCTCGGCGTAGTGCGATATGCCCAGAGCACATTGGGCAATTCGTCTACCCACTTTCCTTTTGCTGCCTGCAGCCTCTTCTTTATCCCGTCCAGAATTACTTTGTTGGATGCTTCTGCTTGCCCATTACTTTGGGGAAAACTTGGTGTTGAAAAGTAATTCTTTATCTTGAATTTTGCACAAAAATTCTTGATGAGTTTGCTGTCAAACTGTGTTCCGTTGTCGGCAACTATTGCTCTTGGAATCCCAAATCTGGTGATGATGTTTCGCCAGATGAAGTTCTTCACATCCACATCTCGAATTTTGGCAAGAGGCTCTACTTTTATCCACTTTGTGAAGTAGTCTGTCGCTACCAGTAGGTACTTCCGCTGCCCAGTTGCTTGGGGCAATTGTCCAACGAGATCTATGCCCCATTGGGCAAATAGCCAAGGGCTGGAAACCGGGTTCAGGTCGGCAGCTGGCTGATGTATCAAAGGTGCAAACCTCTGGCATTGTTCACACTTCTTCACATAGGCCTCTGTATCTTTTTGCATATAGGGCCACCAATACCCCTGGGTAATGGCCCTGTGAGCTAATGATCTGCCCCCTGCGTGGCTTCCACAAACTCCTTCATGAATTTCATATAAGAAGTCTTCGACCTGAAGAGGGTGTACACACCTTAAAAGAGGTCCAGTGAAGGATCTTCTGTAGAGATGTCCTTCTGCTGTCAGACTGAATCTTACCGACTTCAATCTGACCTTGTGTGCTTCTTTTCGTTCTTCTGGCAGCTTTCCTTCTTTCAGGAATGCGATAATTACATCCATCCAGCTTGGTCCCATGTCCACACATAATGCTTCTTGCATTGTGTTTGGTGGCTCTATGCTTGGGCCTGATAGGTAATCGATCATTATTGTCCTTGTCTTTCCGGTTTGCATTGAACTTGCTAAATAGGCCAACGCGTCGGCGTGGCTGTTATCATCTCGGCTAACCTGAAGAAGTCGGTAGTTTTGAAACAGAGCTGCCAGCCTGATGACTTCTTTTGCGTATGCCGACATCCTTTCATCTCTGGCAGCAAATTCTCCTGTAGTTTGATTTACTATAAGTTGTGAGTCACAAAAAACTATTACCTCATCTACCTCTGCTGCTACTGCCAGCTTCAGTCCAGTAATCAATGCTTCATATTCCGCTTCATTGTTCGAGGCTTTGAACCCCAGTCGAATGGACTGCTCCAATATCTCTCCATCGGGGGAGATTAACACTACTCCTGCCCCTGCCCCCTGCCGGTTTGAGCTCCCATCAACAAAAAGTTGAAAGGAGTCGCCGATGTAAATGCTGCAGGGTCTGAGTTTTTCCTTCCTTGGTTCTTTAGCCTTTGACTGGGCTTCTCCTTGCTTATTTGGACATCATTCATCTCGGCTCAACGGAGCCCGATGTTCGATGCATACTGGCGAAAACTCAGCCACGAAGTCGGCCAAGACTTGGCCCTTAATTGCTGTTCTCGGCCTGAACTCCAGGTCGTATTGGCCCAAAACTACGGCCCATCTTGCTATTCTTCCAGTTAGGCCTCCTTGTTGCAACAGGGATTTCAGTGGGTGTTCTGTTAGTACCACTATCTTGTGAGCCTGAAAGTAATGGTTTAGCTTTTTTGAAGCCATTACCAAGGCCAGCATTAATTTCTCCAGTGGTAAATACCTTGTTTCTGCATCGGCCAAGGTTTTACTTACATAGTAAACAGCCTTCTGCTCTCCCTTATCTTCTCGGATTATCACAGCACTTACTGCGTGCTCTGAAACTGCTAAGTATAAAAACAGTTCCTCCCCAGGTTGAGGTGTTGAGAGGACTGGAGCCGTGGTAAGATATTTCTTCAGGTCGGCCAAAGCAGCCTCACATTCCTCTGTCCATAGAAAATCCGTGGCCTTTTTCACCAGGTTGAAAAAAGGTTTACATTTGTCCGAACTTCGGCTTATAAACCTGTTTAGGGCTGCGGCCCTTCCAGTAAGCATTTGAACCTGTTTAGCCGATGTCGGACTCTGTAATTCCAGGATGGCCTTGATCTGATTTGGGCTGGCTTCAATACCCCTTCTAGTCACTAGGTATCCCAAGAACTTACCGGATCCGACTCCAAATGCGCACTTCGATGCGTTGAGTCAGAGCTGATATGTTTTGAGTATGTCAAAGACCTCTTTTAGGTCAGCAAGATGATCTTTTGGTTCCTTGGTCTTCACGACCATGTCATCAATGTAGACTTCTACTGTTCGGCCAATCAAGTGTTTGAACATCTTGGTTACCAGCCTTTGGTAAGTTGCTCCTGCGTTTTTCAACCCAAAAGGCATAACTCTGTAACAATACAGACCTTTTGGGGTGATAAACGCTGTCTTCTCCTCGTCTGGGGGGTACATGGCTATCTGGTGATACCCCCTATAAGCATCCAAGAAACTCATCCTTCCATGTCCAGATGTGGCGTCTACCAACTGGTCGATCTTTGGTAGAGGGAAGCTGTCTTTGGGACAAGCTTTGTTCAAGTTTGTAAAATCTACGCAGACCCTCCACTTGCCATTCTTCTTCTTTACTACCACTGTGTTTGACAACCATGTCGGGTAATTGGCTTCTCTGATGGCCCTGGCCTCCAGTAGTCTATCTACTTCCTCCTCCACTGCTTCGACGTGCATCAACGTCGGTCTTCTGGCCCGTTGTATTACTGGTTTGGCCGACCTGTCAACGTTGAGTCTGTGACACGTGACCTCGGGGTCGATGCCAGGCATTTCATAAGGTGTCCAGGCGAACACCTCAATATTTTTCCTCAGAAAGGCTTCCAGCTCCCTTTCCTCTTCTTCGGCTAATCCTGTGCCGAGAAGAAAGAATCGTTCCTCATCACCCTCCTGGACGAGGATTTTCTTTAGTGCTTCTTCACTTTTCTCGGTCGGCTCCTTGCCGACATCATCCAGGACCTTTATGTCCTCTTTTTCAACTTCTGCCTTCTCTGGTTCCCGAATGCTGCAGGTTAATTTCATTGCTGCCATGGAGCAATTTTTTGCCTGCAACTGATCTCCTCTGACTTCCTCAATCCCATGTTCTGTTGGGAACCGTAGCAGTTGATGCAATGTTGAGGGAACTGCCCCCATTGCATGCAACCACGGCCTCCCCAGGATAATGTTGTAAGGCGAGGGCGTGTCAATCACAATGAATTCTGTCTTGATCTTCTTTGTGCCAGCCTGCACCTCCAAGCTTGCTGCGCCTAATGGCCATGTCGGCGTTCCATTGAAGCCGACCATCGGGCCATTTGACTGCTCCATGTCATCAGGGTGAAGGCCTAACTCCTTGTAACATCTGACATACATGATGTCGCAGGAGCTGCCTTGATCAATCAGGATGCGTTTCACCTGGCACTCCCCAACCTGGAGGGATACTACCAAGGCATCATTGTGCGGGTGCTGGACCATATCCAGGTCGGCTTCTGTGAAGGCTATCATCGGTCCTTGACACTCTTCACGCCGAGGTCTTTTCAGTCCGACCTGGTTGACGTGCTGCAGGTGTTTAGCCCTCTGTGTCTCCCCCCGTATGTCATTTTCATTCACTTTTGAGTGGATCACATTAACCACCCGAGGTCCGCCTGCCTGTGGTTGCTGCGCTGGAGGAGGCGGGGCTGCTGGTGCATGAGGCAATCGTGCCTGTTCTTCCCTTGTTTTGGCCTCATCTACAAGGTCTCTCAGATGGCCTCTTTTCGATCCTTCCCCGCAGGATACATCGAAATACAATACCCGCCCCTGAACATGCCGATGTTCTTTGGGGTCTGCCTCCTTCTCGTGATATGTCCTTCGGGACTCTTCTCTTCTCGGTTCTTCTCGGCCAACTTCCCTGGAAGGTCGGTGAGAGTGTCTTCCACTCCTCGTGTGCTGAGGGGCTTCGGGGATTACTTTCTGCCCCTTCTTCTGGGTGTTTGCTGCTGGCATTGGTGTGTCCTGCAGCGGGAATGGCGGCTGCATGACGTTATTTTGCATCATGAAATTGACAACCGATTGAAGGTCTGCCAATTTGTTTGCCATCTCTTTTACTTCCTCATCCCTCCGTAGGCACCTATCCCTTCATACCTGGAGGCTATCTTTGTTGTAGTATCCGCTTCGATCTGTTATATTTGATGCGTCACCTTCCTTGCCGACGTTTTTCTCTGCGTGATTCTGATCACGAGTTTCTTCGTTGTGGTTGTCTCCTTCAGTGTCAAGGTTGATAGACCTGTTGCTCCCTGCGGGAGCGTCGTCCCCAACCTTTTCTTGCTGTACGTTACTGGCCATCTATTCGTCTTTCGTTCCCACAGACGGCGCCAAATTGTGTGACTGAATTTTCGATCACACTGCCCTCCTTAGTGATTCAGCTGTAGAACACAGGCAGAATAGATGGCACCCTGTAACCTGCACAGAAAGGAAAGGCTCCGGCGGTGGTTCTTCCACCCGAGGGCACTCCGACGATCAAGTCAGTATCTCTTAAAGATAATTCAAGTGCTTAAATTACTGCTCAAGGCTTAAAATTGCGTACCTTAGACCCGCCGGGGGTGCCCCTCTTTTATAGTTTAACTCCCTCACAGTCCCACTAGAAGTCTGACTTCTATGGACTCTAATTCCGGATTTACCTTGGATTCTTCAAGAGATAAGGATAGACTCCCTGAGAGCATTACCTATATCCATCTTGCAGTCTTTCTTCATTCTAAGACTCCTGTCCCTTATCCGCTTATCCCGGATTCCTGTATTCTCGCAGATAACCTCGGCCTCGCCGAGATCATTCTGGTATCTCGTCCAGGACACGTGACATCTCGGCTGATACTTCGGTGTCACCTCGGCCACGTGTTGGTACTCAGAAAATACATCCCCACAGTGCGTATAGCATTACTCTTAGAAATAAACATTTATCATTAGGAATAAACTCGAGTTCAGAATTTGGACAATTAATTTTGAATTTTATAAATATGGTTGTCCAGTTTAATTGTCTCAATACATTAAATCGTTTTTTCTACTAATGATATTCTGACTCTAATTTAAGTCCCTCACATTGATGTTGTTTGGTGTAACTTATAAAATTGTTTATAATTTTTTTTTTTTTTTAGAGTCTGTGTCAGTTGTTTAATGCACTTGTAGTTTATAAGCCAATAATATTAAATAAGTTGAAAAAAAGTTAAATATTTGAAAGTTGTAGGAGGGAGGTTTTAGCTTTTGGCAAAAATATTTGTATTAAAATATTTTGGCAAAAATTCACAACATAGATTTTCACTAGTAAAAAAGAACTCAATAATTTTTAGTGAATAAAATCCTTTAAAATAAATTTATCATGCGGCAAAAACACAAAACTAATGCTTGAACTGTCTCTCATCGTTATAGAGAAATAAAAAGAAGTACAGAGATGATGTAAACTTTCACTTGTTGATGTTCTTGTCATTGTTGATCTTCTTGTGGCCATCTTTGAACGCTACACGAAGCCATATAGACCACATAATCCATTCAGTATATGTAGTAAGATTGAGCGACGGATATTTTGACTCGTCCAAATCGGTCGAATTGAATTGATTCGTCGCATTTTAAACGGATGCGTGATGACGAGTAAATGGTTGTAGATTGATTTTTTCCCAATCTGCTTAGTTTTGGACGATCACAAATTTAAGGTTACTTTGGCCGCAACTAAACTGTCAAACTGCGAGCATCCCTAATAATTTATAAGATTTTATATTTTCAATTTTTTTAGATATTTTGTTTGTATTTTCAATTGAAAAAGATTTTAGATATTCTATTGTGTTTTCAATTTAAAAATCCTTTCATCAAATGACAAGAGTTGATATTTGGTATTTTTGTGTGCAAACGTGATTGAGACCCCCACTTTCCCCCCACCCCACCACCCCCACCTACATGTGGAGGTTGGTTATTGAAAAAAACAAAAAAAAAAAGCAAAAAAAAAAAAAATTCCTAGCCAATCAGACCCCACTGGGGGTCCTGGGGGTCACCCCCCAGTGGGAGTCTGAAACATTTTTGTTTTGTGTGGAAAATATAAAATTTAATTTTGTTATTTTTTCAAAAAAAATCAAATTAAATAGCTTTTTAATAAAAAAAAAAGTAATGAAATAGTTTTGATAATGCATGGTTTTCTTATATGTATTTATTATTGGTATTTAACAATTTACTTGATAATTTTTTAGTTATGTTGAGTTGGATTGTTATCCCCAAAAAAAATGTTGACAAGTTATTGTATTATGTTCAAAATTTGTAAAAATTTAAACCGCCAAATCGATTTGCATCTATCCGCCAATTCGTCAATCCGCTCAATCAGCATCCGTCAATCCGGCAGACGGATGTAAATTGATTTTTTTCAATTTACCAATCCAACAAACGGATAGCGAATTAAAAACTTTCTAATCACAATCGAATCGCGAACACTATTATAAGGAGATGTTATGTGTAAGTCTCTCCTATTTCACTCCAGCAAAAGAAAATTTTCAACTTTTGTTTTACCATAAAGCCATAGTAAAATTTCATTGTAAATATACTTTTTATTTTTGTCTAATCAATGAGATTGAAATTTAGAAAATTATTTCATATGCATGTTAGACATAATGAGACATGCTGAACATTAATTCATGACTTTTTGAGCAAGTTTAGTTTTTTATATTAATTTTGGGTCTTGTTTATTTAATTTTTACATTTAAAATCATAAAGAATTTAATATAAACAAAAACAAATACTGTGATCATTTTTGTGTTTCATAGAGAACATAGATCTTGTTTGAGAAATCTCTCCGAGATGATTCAAAAAAATACAATTTTATATATAAAAATAAGCATCTATATAAAAGTTATATAATTTTAAAATTTAAAAATAAATTAAATATATTTTGATAAAGATGGCAAACCTTTAGATGTTTCTTATCCTTGTCCTCATTGGCAATGGAAAAATTTGACAATAAAATCTTCTAGAGAGCTCCAGATGGCCAAAAATCTCTTTTTGATCATTTTTACTTCTCCAAAAGTGTGAATATCTCTACTTTTCTTTCAAAATTTTATGTTTTTCGCATCTGCCCAAATAGCCGTTGGACCTTTGAAATGTTTGACCTTCTACATCTCTATTCCTAGTTTGAAAGCTTTTTATTTATTTATTTATTATTATTTTTTTTTTGTGGTCAGAGGATTGACTCTCTGCTTGCTGCAAACCAGGTTCAAATCCTCCAAGGAACCTCATTATTGAAATCAATGAAAGAAGGCTACATTTGGCAATATATAAATTAAACTAAACCCTAAAAGTCAATAAAAAAGTTTAAAAAATCAAAAATCAAAAATCAAATAAAAAAAGTCAAAAAATCATTCTCATTTTCTCTACATTTAACATTTTTTTTTTTTTAAATCAAAAAATCATATCCAAACACTTTATTTTTTTTACCTTATATTTTAATAAAAGAAATTATTAAAAAATTCAATTTCTAAACGAATCCTAATTAAACACGATTGGTTATATCTTGTGCAGTTTTGTCCTTCTAATTTCTCTTTATTTTTTTAAGAGTGAGACAAATTAAAAACTGCATGGAACCTGACTGCAAAATGGAATATTTATATTCCCAAACCCAAAACTTATTTAAAATTTTTATAAAAAAATATTATGAAATTTTTTTTTCAAGAGATTCGCAAAGACAAAATTTTCCATGTGATCACATGATCCCGATCAGTCGTATTCCACCATAATCGCTTTGGTTAGAATGAAAATTCCAACGATGCAACACTATCTTAAATGAATTTATTCCCTAAACATTTGAAAATCAGCATTAGGGATTTTTTAAGGATAAATTATAAATACATCCTCTAAGATTTGCTTAAAGTATAAATTGCCTCCTGTGATTTAAAAAATTACAAATATCTCCTTGTTAGAATTTTTTATTTAACAGAATTAACTAAAAAAATAAAATTCATAATTACTCTCCTGTACAATAATAAAAGTATCTAAATTATTAATTGAAACATATATCATTAAAAACTGTTAAGTAACTTGATAATTTATTAATAAAAAGAGCGATTTATTATGAAATTAGAAATCTCAAGGGATGGACTGTAATTTCCAAAGTCACAGAGGGTGATTCGTATTTTAATCAAATATTACAAAAAAAAGGTAATTAAATATTACTTTAATAATTAATATATTTTAAAATGATAAATTTTAATATAACTCCATCGTTCTTATATAATTTTTTTTTTTTTGGGTATATATATTAAGCAAAAATCAAAAGTATCCATGAAACATCATGGGTCCACCAGAGTCATCCATGAATCATGGGCTGATCATCCATCAACAGCTAGGCTTTGGAGATGATGTGCATCCAACAATGCAAATGTCAATACACCTCATTCCAGACCCCACAAGAGAAAAATTATTCCGTGCCCTCGAGGCACCACCTGCTTATCATACACCACCAATCATCAAACAATATGGATTTTACTTTTCTCTAATCGTTGACACAAATTTTGTAGAATCATTCCTCTCCACCAATCACAACTTTCCAAAGGCATCAATCGACCACGCCTAGAACAATAACATCTCTTGTTATTAACTTTAATTAAACATGTAGTTAATTGTCGTTTTAAGAAGTTAACTAGGTAGTGCCGTTAATATATACATACGTTGGGAAGTAAGTTTAGGGTTTTTTTTAAAGTTAAAATTTACCACCTAACAAAATAAGGCAAAGTTTTTTTAAGTGCACTTTTTGTCTTTTTTGACTAAAAATTTGAGGTTGAAAATATGGATGTTTGAGTTAACTTTTTAACTTTTTATGGAAAATGTGTAACAAAAAATTGTGAAAATTGGTTTTTAGAGGAAAATTTGAATTGGGAGTTGTGCAGCCGTAATTGTTGACTTTTGGTGAATAGTGTTAACTTTTTAACTTTTTGAGTAACTTTTTGGCTTTTTGAATTATTTAGGAGTACCCAAACATTTAAATAGTCAATAAGATAAAATATCACATTAAATTCATAATTATTTTATTTTATTTTTTTTACAAATATCACATCTAATTATAAAAAAATTAACTATCTTTTCTAACATAAAAATTTTAACCAACAAAAATAATCAAAAATTAAAATAAACATACTTTAATAGTTAACTTTCTAAACCAAATAATATATGCAGTGTTTTGAGAAGTTAATGTTTTGAGAAGTTGTTAAAAAATTAATTTTTTAACTTCTTTAATTTATTTTATATTTTTATAATAAAAAAAATATGAAAAATAATGTGATTCAAAAAAATAAAAAATCAAAAACTGACGTTTTTAACTCTTCCCAAAAAGCCCTATACAATGAGAGAGAGAGAGCATTAATTTAGTTAGAGAGAGAGAGAGAGAGAGAGAGAGGAGGGGGGAGCTTCCTATATTTGACGAATAGCTTCCGCGTGTAAAGTTCGAACGAAGTCATTGTCCAAAGACACGTCCGGTCAAAACAGCGAACCTCCCTTACTTTGGCCTGCATTGCACTCCACCTTCTCTCTCCAAAAGCCCTTTTAAGCTTTTCCATTTATCCCCTCTCTCTATTGCCATCACCTGAAACCAAAAACATATACATACATAATTTTGTATTTGTGTTTGTTTTGTATAGTTTTGAATCATAACAAGAGAGATATGGGTTTATTGAAAGAAGGAAGACCAACACGAGTGCTGAGAGGAGTTAAAACTCTCTTCTTCTTGTTCGCCATGCTCATCTCTCTCCTCCTCTTCTCCGCACCAGTCATTCTCGCCATCGCCGACGCTCTCCTTCCTTCAGCTCTCTTGTCCGCCTCTCTCTCTCCTAATTCCCCTCTCTCTCTACAAACAATCTCATCTCACTTGAGAAATTACGACTTTCGATACTCTCTCATCGACATACCTCTCATTTCCCTCATTAGATCAGCTCTCATACTATGTAAGTCTTTCACAACAACCAGTTTTCTCTCTCATCTCATATACTATATATAATATTAATAATAATAATAATGAGTATTATGGTTTGTGATTTTGCTTATAGGTGTTTATAGTTGTTGTGATGGACCGAGGCTATCGAGGGGACCGTATTTGGGAATAGCGACGGTGTGTTCAGTGTGTTCATTGGTGTATGTATCGTTGAAAGCTTCGTTTGTGTTTGGGAATTCGACAATGGATAGAAGAGGAGGAGGGTATGTAAGAGGTGTGGAGGTGGCTTTGTTCGTGTGGTCGCTGGGTTTGGCAGTAGCTCACGTACTTGTGGCCTATAAAACTAGTTGCAGAGAGAGAAGAAAACTCCTTGTTTACAAAATTGACATTGAAGCTGTAAGTCGATCTCTCTATTCCTTTTTCTTTTTCTTTTCTTTCATCAATTTTTTTTTAATCAAACACGGTCTTATTGTGAAACTGTAGGCACGGTTTGGATTCAATTTCATATATTTACAATTATTTATAAATTACACATTAATTAAAGTCTCAAAATTTCTAATGAGAGCGAAACTAAAAATGCCTCAATTTATGGCTTGCCCCAAAGTTCACTTCATTAACGGTCCCATTTTTTATTTTTTTTTGGTCAAAGATAGAATGTTAATTTTGTCAATGAAGTTAAGTTACAACTTAAAATGACCGTCACTGATCTATCAAGTCGAATCCTAAACTTTTCACTCATCGCATTTTAAAATGCCATTACATGAAACTCGGCCACAAACACCTCGGCATTAACGGATGAACTACTCATGCGAGTTCTATAATACAAATTTTTGACTTATCACTGCACAAAAAGTTGTCAATGTTATTTATATTTATTAATATTAGTTCTATTAACTTTGTACCGGTGAGAAATCTGTTGGAAAATAATTTATATATAAATTTCAATAAAAATAATATAATAGTGATATTTTTAAAATTATAAATTAAAATAATAAATATTTTAATTTAAAATAAAAAAATTATAAAAGATCATAGTATCATTATTCTGTGAAAAAAAACAAATTTATATGATTACTCAAACTGTTTATGGATAGTATTACTGATATAAAAATTCAACCAATGGGTAGGGAGTATAAGGGTAATTTACCTAAAATTTAAAAATATCACTAGTAATAATATAGATTTTATATGTATATATGTAGAGGAGGAGGAGGTATGACAAATTCAAATTGGGAAAATTGGAGCCGTTCAAAGTTGCTGGCCTGGGCCCAGAGGCTACAACCACAATTTTGATTTGTTTCATTAGTTGACCCCCAACTTGAGAATGACTGCGAATCCAATTCCTATTCTAGAAGATGGCTTTTCAAACAAACAGTAAAGATCTGTGAATATTATTTTTATGGTTTTTGCTTAGCTAGGCTGAGACTTTATTTATTAAGCCACCTATATATTAATGCTAATTGAGGCAGTTTGCTTGGATGTGGTTTTGGGTCTTGTTTTTGTTGGTTTTTTTTTTTTTTTCTTATGTTTGGTTGTTGTTTTTGGGTTTGTCTGGTTTTAAGCCCTCTGTTTTGGGTTTGTTTGGCTGTTTTCTTTGAGTCTATCAGTGTTTCAATTTATCCTCTCTATAATTGGGATTTATGATATATTTTGAACATATTTTATTGTCGAACTTTTATGATCGGCTCTGCGTTGCAGTACGAGCACAGGCACAAAATATGTGTTCGAATATTTTCATAGTTTTTTCTTCCTATGTGCTTCTCACTTTATTTTCACTTTGTTTGGTGTAAGTTTTGAGTTGGATGGACTCATGTAAATGCCATTTGGCTTCCTGAATGAAATATTTCTTCAGATAAAAATAAAAAAGAAAAAAAGTTACATCAATTTTACATTCATATTTGCCAAATAGGCCCCACTTCATTTATGTATGGACTCAGCACTTTGAAATATATGCAGTTTACATTCACCTATATATTTTAAAGGCATAGTTTAAATTCACAATAATCTTACAAAAATACAGAGTACATATTGCAATGTTAGCAGGAAAATGTTAGAGATCTCAAATGTTTTACCAACATTTCTACCAAATGTCTTACATGAATATAAGACTCACATGAGACTTACATGGTGTGGGTCCTACACCCATGTGAGATATTTAGTAAAATATTTAGAGTCTTGACATTACTCATGTTAATAACACTGTATACATTCTAATAAGATATGAATTCATCCAAAATGAATCATTTTATGATTTTTTTATAAATATTTTTATATTAATATTATTTTTTCTCTTTCGACCTGGTAGATAAGATGCTCATTTATTAAACTGATATCTAAATTTGAGTCTTTTCATTACTAATTTCTTATTTGGTGTAATTTATTATAAGTTAAAAGTTGATAATCAAAAAATATAAATTAATACATCATTACCTCAACTTCTATAGATAATTATTTTTTTTTTTTTTTAGCATTTTTAAAATTATTTTTTTCTAATAAGTTATAAGTAGAAATTCCACCAAATAATCAGACATAAACTTTCAAATTAAAATAAACTATAAACAAGTCATTTAAACAGTAACAAACACCTTCAATATAATTTTCTTTCTCCTCTCTATCTATCAATTGTTAAATAAATAATTACTAATCCCTATATTTAGGTTATCCCACCTGTGGTGGGCTCCAAGGTGCATTCGCCATTTGACTTTACTCACACTTTGCCCACAAAATTGATGAACATGATCTTAAATCTATCTACTTTGTTCTTTTGAATAAGTTTCTTCATCATTTTAATTTTATTGGTTAAAGAGTTACACTTACAATACAATTAATCCATCTTGAAAAAAGTTAGCTTTCAGACTAAGTGAACCGAACCGACCAAAAAAAATATTCTAAAGCAGATTTTGGTATTTTGATTCTCACACACACAAAGCAAACAACATGCACTGAATAAATTCTCCCAAACAATCATATTTCAGGTGACAGCATGCAAAAAGGGGTTTCCGAGGTATCAAAAAATTCTCCAAGAAGAAAGAAAGAAGTAGTAGTACTAGTATGAAACAAAGAAAGGGTGGCCAATCTGCAAATTCTCTTTGGCTCATCACAGTTTTCCAGAGCCAGGCTTCAGGTAATTTCTTTCCCCATTATTTATTTATTTGTCTACAAAGATGATGTATTGGTAATTTGGTAAACTCATTTTCATCATCACCCATGTGCTTCGTCATTGGAAATCCTATGAACCCAAAATGTCTTTGCGCAATAAAGATTGAATTGGTGTAATGTAGAATTTAGGTATAAAATGAACGAGTCACAAATTGATATTTCGAAATAAAAATTTGAATAAAATTTCTTAAGTGTGTAGTGCTGCTGACTTCCGAATTAAATGGGATACAACCACTCAGTTCTCAAATACGTGTCACATAATTTATAATTATACGATTTAATTTGTTCTATTAAAAAATTGAACAATACTAGACACCTACAATTTAGACTCTCAAATTCACCCATAACGATATAGTAAGGAAGTTGAGCCCTGTGTATAATTGAGTGTGTACAAATCAAAAGTTGACATCTATCATATCATATCATTGTGGGTCAAATTGTTAGTGTTTTTTAATTGTAAATGCATAAGAAATGAGTAAGATTTTTATGATTTTTTTCAACACTTTGGTTCATTTCACGCCTAGCAACTAACCCTGGCTTTTCATCATGGCTGTGTGTGTTTTTTTACAGGTTTTAACCACAAAGGAGATCTGTAACCGGGTGCTCTCTTAGCAATAGTTTATAGCATAGTATGTGGGTGTACATCCATTTTCATACACCATATATATATGATGATATGTATACAGATACATACATTTACATTATTGTAAAGTAGTGTTCTTTTGTATCATCATTACTATAGAGGATATACCACTTTGGAGATTCGACAGACATCGATTCATCCTTCCCCCAACATGTACATTACTTTAATTTATGTATAAACACAAGAGAGAATTTTCAGAAACCTGGCAGAGAGTGTATGTTTTTAAGAACTTGTAAATTAACCAACTTGAAGCAGTAAATTTCCTCAGAGGCCACAAGATACACAAAGACTCTGTTAAAGTGGGGCTTCAAAGAAGACAAAAATCTGCACAGCCTTGTGTTCACATTTAGGGGAATAAAAATAAAAATTGAATACAACAATAATATATATCGAGATGAAGTGATATCACCATCGAAATGTCACTTACTAAATTATGTTTAGTAAAGTTATCGTACTTGTGTGTTATTATTAGATGGTGCTATCACATTGTTATAATGACATGATATTACCGTTGTATTCAAGTTTCAACAATTTCTGAACTAATGATCATTTGTTTTCAAATCCCTCTATTCTCTTGTTTCAATATACTCCCAAGGATTGAAACATGTTAGAATCTCAATACAGACGGTTGAAAAAAAAATATGTATTGAGACACATCTAGATGGAAAGATTTAAAGACAGAGAATCCCATACTTCATTTCCGTAGCCTCAATTGCTAAAATTTCATAGCAATCCAACAAGCAAAAGAGCAGGAAAATGTCCAAGACTCCAAGAACAAGCATCAACCTAAGAAGGAAGCAATCTTAAATGTTAACCTCCCATCTGGTTTTTCTGCTAGATGAAATTGAGCCGAAACATTGGGCGTTTTCTGGTTTTGGAAAACTAATAGTGGTTCAGGCTCTTTGATAACAGACTTATCAAACAACATAAAGATGCTTCTAATCTCATTGAAAAAGGTTTCCCTAAAAAATGTTCAAATTACAAATATGGTTGCTCAACTTAATCAAATAAACCTTTTTCCAGTTTTGAAATTGTTACTAGCAACTTTACTTTGTACATACAAAATCTTCAAACCACGTTCAAAAGTAAAAATGCTATGATCACTTCATCATTAATCTTGGGAGAGAAAGAAATTGACTGACCAGTAAAATGGAGTGGAAGTACAACCAACGGCTGCAACATATTTTTTTAAAAAAAAAAAAAAAAAAAAAAAAAAAAAAAAAAAAACAAAACAAAAAGAGAGAGAGAAAGAAAGAAAGAAACATTGAAACAAACAATGCAACAATACCAGCAAAGCAACAACACAGCAAAGCAAAACAAGAACACCCATATTACAGATCATACTTGCTCATCCTATATGAAAAGATACTAGTCCTAAAAATTAAAGCATCCTTGGTCCCCATCTACAAAACAACACCACAGCAAAGCAACAGAATAACACCCATATTACAGATCATACTTACACTATGAAAGGATAATAGTCCTACAAATTAAAGCATCCTTGGTCCCCATCAAGGTTGTTAATTAGAATATCACTAGTCCCTCGGTTAACTAGATCACCCAACTAAGATGACCTTTAGCAGTAGTTACATTCATTCATAGCTCTGTACTTTCCATCTTAACTCAGGTTCGGTCCAAAAGATTATTGAGTTTGGCATATATCTAACTTTGTACATTCACCAGAATTCGTTATGCAATTGGTCCATAGTCATATGATGTACAACATGCAATTTCAAGTTGATTTGTACTTGCCATAATTAAAAATGATAGGCTCTGTTATGTTATCAGTTTTTCCAAAAGTTTAAGCTGTCAGGAAATGTTCCCAACAATATATATATATATCAAGCTATCTAACACCCTCCCTCATGTGCAACCCCGTCTTGCACGTGGAGAGACAAACAGAGAACTAAACAGAAGGAGAAGTATATATATATATCAAGCTATCTAATACCCTCCTTCACGTGCAACCCCGTCTTGCACGTGAAGAGACAAACAGAGAACTAAACAGAAGGAGAAGCAGACAATAAACAAAGAAGACGAAATCAAACGAGGACCGAATACCAAAAGTTAATAGAGAGAGTTGAACCCAAGACCTCTTTCAACTAGGGTCCTGATACCATATTAAGTTAATAGTTTTCCTAAAAGCATAAGCTGTTAAAAAATAGGTCCAGCAATGTATATCATACTATCTAACAGGCTCACCCTTCTTTCTACAAGTTTCTTATTAATTTCTTTCTTTATTTCCTCTTTTAGGCAAGTGTTGTTGGATTTATTCTCTAGTGTGGCCCAATAGCCTACATATATCAACATGTTTTAATTTATTTGGATTCCACAATTATATAAAGCCAATATTTGATATAAAGTTCAGTAATTAAAATTTTAATATAATTACTCTTCTAAGATAAAAAGGAAACCTTGATAGATAGGAATTCTTCTGATAGAGTTTATCTGGCCCTCTTCTCTCCTCTATATAAGGATGTGTGACTCCCCTTTTTATATCATGAGTATTTTTTCATCACTCTAAGTTTATAGTTATCCTAATTAAGAGAGACAGTGAGAAGAAGGTGAGCCAAGAATTAAAGGTTATTAGGGATATTTTCTCAACTTCTCTAATTCAATGGCTGTCAAAGGTATGTTCGTTTTATTCTTGAGTTGTATTGAATTCAAGATCCTGTAAAGTTTAATTCCGCATTATTATTATGGTTACATGTATTATTAAATCTTACATGTGGTGTCAAAGCCTAAGTTTAGTGAATCAATACACCTTGAAATAATAATATATCTATGAATATTATTATTATAATTATTCATAAAACTTATGAACCATGTGGCATCAGAATGGCAAGGACGTGGCTTGTATTATCATATTGGTAAGGACGTGGCCTGACAATATTTGGAATGCCAAGGACATGGCTTGTATCACTCAAGTCAATGTGTAATATGCATGTTTTGATTTATTATTAATTTTAGCAATAATAATTTTTATAATCATTATAATATGACACTGAATTGAGTGTAATATTTATATTAGCTGCCGTTATGACAAAGTGCATAAACTAAAAGCAATTTTAGAATTTGTTGAATCGTTTGGTCTATTAAATAAATATATTTGACTGTATTGTGTTAGATAATTATGTTTTCACCTTGTCTGATTATGTACACTTATTGTCTATTATTGTTGATATTTATATATTTTCATGATTTAAATTTGATATCATGATATAATTTTATGATATTGAATATTAAATATTGAAGTGGTTAATTCATATTAGGTGTAATTCTTATTGACCATTATATGAGATATTCATGATTGTCATATTGAATAATTTAATATATATATATATATATTCTTGTTTGTCCAGAGTTATTATTATTATCATATTGGTAACTGCAATCACATAAAAAAATTCTAGAAATCATAGAAAATAGTGATTGAATTAATGATAATTAAATAACTCAAATTAATGAATGTAACAATGCCCGCGAGGGACCTCGCTACAGTTCGGACTCGATTTTGTTGCGGTTCTAAATCTGAACCAAAGAGTCCAACTCTGGCAAATCGTTTTGAGAAAAACAGATTTTTGAAAGAAGTGCCAAACATGGACTGCTTTGCCAGATAACAGAGTCGCCACCTAAATATTTTTTAAAATGGGAAATTTAGGAAACCCTGACTCGGTGCCAAAGGCCACGTGTCCGTCATCACCAAAGTTGCCTCGGCTCGGGAACTTGGGTACGATTGGGGAAGGTCACATCGTGAGCACCCCCGCTCGCCCGGTCAAAGACCGGCCTCTACTAACCATGATATCTGTTTTTGAAAACTTTGTGCGTTCTTATTCTGGTTATTAGCCTAGGTTACTATGTGATGCTCGCAGCAAACAAGTATAGACCGAATCGCTTGAATTGGAACGAAACATTTCATGTTTGTTTGTTTGAAAATGGTTTGATGGTGCTACCCGCAGGTAGGCTAAAATGCGGATTTGCCACCCTCAAGTGGGCTTAGAAAACAGTGATTTTGCCACTATCTAGTGGGCTTAAAACAAACAGTCAACGCATTGTCCCAATTCAAATAACTCAACCTCCACCCACAGGCATTCAAGACAGTTATATCACATAAGCAAATAGCCTCATGGCAAGCATGCTATTCATGGCAGTCACTCACACGCATGCAAGGATGCTAAAGCATAAAACTTACCGAGTACTCCCAGCCAAAACAGAAACTACATTAGAAATCATGCGTGATCCTAAGAATGCAAAGATGCCTAATGCAACACATGCAGAATGCAACTATAGCAGGCTCGGCTATTCTAAAGATGGCATGTGGAATGCTACAACTAACACGTATTCAATTAGGAATTGAAATGCGAATGCAGTTTGTATGATGCGCCGAGCCCGGTGCATGCAAACAGATGAATGATGCAAACATGCTGTCATGCTGTTATGCTAATTGAAATATGCCCTATATCTAACCATCATAAGCGGGTAAATAAAAGGGAAGAAAGACGTGGGATTGGAAGACATACATCACACTCACCCACACTTATTACAATTATGCCCTCGCGCAGAGGGTCCGAATAAAATAATACAGTCCGAATGAAAGAATAATACAGCCCGAATAAAAGAATATTACAGATTTCTAATTAATTAACAAATTAAGTAAGAAAACGGTAAAACTGGCATGCAAGCCAGGGACTGCCTTGCTTCTGACGGATGATGCATGTTGGGCTGCCTTGCGCGGAAATCCACTGGGATGCCCCGATTAGCCTCTGTTTACACTTTTTCTCGAAATACGTGCCAAGTCCCGAAAAGTTACTGTTTTTGGGTTTTGCTGCAACAGAGAGCAGGAAAAGGGCATAGCAATGTATTTCACAAATATATGCATGCCTCGATCCTCGTGCCACCAATCACGCATATCGATGCATGATGGCCGAGGAGCCGAATTGCACAACTCAATATAGGATGAATGCAGATGAATGCGACAACAAAACCTGACTCCATCATGGGTAATCCGGAGTGTCGGTGACTTGGGAATTGAGACGCGTTCCGTCACTCGGAGTACGGAACGTGCCTCGTTTCCCGTGCCCGGGCTAACTCCTATCCCGAACATGATGCAATATGCATGATATGCATGAATGGAACCTAAGATGCACAATGCAGATGAAAATGAGATGTCTCGAAATGCGTGCACACAGGCACGCAAACCGAGGTAATGCATGAATGCAATCTAAGATACAACCTAGTGTGCACTATGCTAGTGAAAACGAGATGCCTCGAAAAGCGTGCACACGGGCACGCAGGCCGAGGCCATGATGTGAAATGCAAATCGGATAAAATCGAAGTGCCTCGAAATGTGTGCACACGGGCACGCAAACCGAGGCGATGATGTGAGATGCAAATCGGATAAAACCGAAGTGCCTCGAAATGCGTGCACACAGGCACGCAAACCGAGGCGATGATAAAATGAGATGCAAGTCGGATAAAACCGAAGTGCCTCAAAATGCGTGCACACGGGCACGCAAACCGAGGCAATGATAAAATGAGATGCAAATCGGATAAAATCGAAGTGTCTCGAAATGCGTGCACATGGGCACGCAAACCGAGGCGATGATAAAATGAGATGCAAATCGGATAAAATCGAAGTGCCTCGAAATGCGTGCCCACTGGCACGCAAACCGAGGAATGCATAAAATGGCATGCGGAATGCAGTGATGGGCTTACGCCAACATGAGAGAGCCTCAGCCGCACTCACATAGGCTGCCGTGAGACGAAAGCGAGCTGCCTCGAAATGCGTGCATACGGGCACGCAAACCGAGGCATGATATAGAATCATGAAATGGCATGAAAATGCATATTGGGCTTACACTTACATGAGAGGGCCTCAGCCGCACTCACATAAGATGCCGAGAGATGAAAATGAGATACCTCGAAATGCGTGCCCACGGGTACGCAAACCGAGGCATGGCCCGAAGGCATGAAATGGCACGGGAAATGATATGCAAGCATGCAAACCAAATTTCAGCACCTAAATGAAGGGGAAAACAGCCCCGAAATGATACGAAATGACAACCAATGCATGAAATCATCCCGAAATGCGATATTAAGCCCCCGAAATGGCCTACAGCTACACTAAACATGCAAAATTGATACATGACAGCAAAAGAAGTAGCAAGGCAGTCCCAAATATGGCATTTTTCCAGTACAAATCATTGATAAATAACAACCACAAGTATGATAAAAATGGCTTGCAAAAATGGGGGAAAAGAGGAGAATTACAAAGCAAGTGGTATCTACAATGCTCAAACTGAAAAACACAGTTCTACAACATTAAAGAGGAGCCAAAAATATGCATATTTACAGTAGATGACATCCCCCAATTCAGTGTGTAGATCTGCTAAACATAGCATGCAAAATAATGTGCCAAAAGGGGCTATAACATAAGGTACCAAAAGCATGCATCAATCAACCTTGGACCCTTAATAAAACTTGAAGAAAAGACCAAAAAAAGACACTTTATAAGCCTTATGGAGGCCGAAAACAGAAGCTAAAATGGCCTAAACAAAAATGCAATTTTACGGGAAATAAGGCCAATATAACATAAAGTGCCAAAACCATTCACCAAATGGCTTAAGGTCCTTAACAAAACATGAAGAATAGACCAAAATAAGCCTCTTTCTAAGCCTGATGAAGGCTGAAATCAGAATCCAAATAAGCCTAACAAAGCATGCAAGATAGGCAAAGAACATGAATTCAAGGCAAGTGACATGTAGAGCAAGAAAACCAGGTTGAGCCCTTCTTCAATGTTGAAGAGGGGCTCAAAATAAGCACAATATCAGTAGGTTGAATGCTCCAAATCAGATCACAAGTAGGCCAAATAAAGCATGCAATTTTACGGTAAATTGGAAGAAATACAAAGCAAGTGCATGCTAGAATCACCAAACATGGTTGAGCCCTTCTTCAATGTTGAAGAGGGGCTCAAAATAAGCCCACTAACAGTTTATAGTATGCTCGAAATCAGATCACTCAAAAGGAAAATAAAGCATGCAAATTAATGGCCTAAAGAATGGTATTGAAGGAACTATATCATGGAGACACCAAATGAAGTTGAGCCCTTCTACAATGTTGTAGAGGGGCTCAAAATAAGCACAAAATCAGTAGGGGCCAAAGCCTAAAACAGAAAGGAAATAGGGTAAAGAATTGATGGAAGAAAATGCTAGAAAAAGGGATTTAAAGACTTACCCTTGAAGACAAGTCTTTTGCTTCTTCTTGCCTTAATGAAAGTTGCTTCTTGGCCTCTGGAAAACACCCCTTTGCTGCTGGAATGGAGGTGGTGATGGTGGAGCTTAGGGTTGATGAAGGAATTAGTTAGGAAGCTTGAAGTTTTTTAGGATTTTGAAGATGGAAATGAAGGTTTTGGGAGAGGGAGTCTTGAGGTGGATTTTTGTAACCCTATAGAAGGAGGAGGGCAGCCCCTTTAATAGGCAAAAAAAAGGTGTAAAAGGGGAGGGAAATGCACCCAAGCTTTCCCTCCCAAAATATCCCCCGGATCCCCGGGATATTTTGAAAAAATATCCGGACAGCTGGAAAGGGCTGGAAAGCAGAAAGCTGGCCGGCCAGGTAAATTTCTGGGAGGTGGCCGGCCGGCCACCCCACCTGGTCGGCCAGCCACTCACCCTGGCCGGCCGGCTATAGCCAAAAATTGAAGAGGAAAAATGCTGGCCGACCACCACTCCTTTGTGTCCTCCCAGGTGTGTAGAACAGTGTTCCAAGGTTGGAAATTGGCAACACTGAAGCAGGAGCCACAACATAGAGCTTGAAGAAGAGGCTCAAAAATGAAATCAACAATTGCTGGCCGACCAGTAGTTTTTAGGGTCCTCCCATGTGTGTAGAATAAGGTTCCAAGGTCGGAAATTGACAACACTGAAGCAGGAGTCACAACATAGAACTTGAAGGAGAGGCTCAAAAATGAAACTCTGAGTTGCTGGCCGACCATGCACTTTTAGGGTCCTCCAATGTCCCCTGATCACAGATATGTAGCTTTGGTTGGAAGAAAATATCCCCAGGGTGTTCAACATTGGCCCGGAAGTGAGTAAAACGGGCGCCGGAAGAGCGAAACTGGTTATTTGGGATAATTGCTGGCCTCTCACCCCCCAGTGATCTTCCTGGTGTTGAAACAGAGGTACCTACCAAATTTGAACAAAAACTAATGAGAAATGAACACCCGGAGCCAAAACCGGGCAGTTCGGGATCTCGAAAATGGGCTGCAGGTGCCGGAAGTGGTGTTCAGCAGCGAAGTGGGCATCTGTGACCCCAGTGTCCCTCGGAATGACAAAACAGAGGTTCCTGCCAAAAATCAGAGAAAACTGATGCAAAATGAATGCTCGGGGCCCAAATCACGCAGTTCGGGGTCCCGAAAACCGGCTACAGGCACTGAAAGTGGCATTCAGCCACGAAGTGGGCATCAGAGGCCCCAGTGTCCCTCGGAATGATAAAACAGAGGTGCATGCCAAAAACCGGAGAAATCGGAGATGGTTGAGTGGTCCCGAGCCGAGGCACACGGCCTGACGGCTCCGAAAACCGGGAACCGGGCCCCGAAATGGGCAAAATAGCCTACGGCCACGAAACGTAGCTCACGGCCACCGAGAGATAGCCTACAGGACCACTCCCTTCCCTCAGGAAAGAAAACAGAGAAAACCGAGTCTGGTTCGCAAACCGAGACAAGGCACAGAAGAGAGTTCGGGAGTCCGGAGGCAGGGCGCACGGCCGCGACTCTGAGACTTCTGAACGAGCACAACATGCAACATCACCGAGCGCTCAATTGGTGACATCTGAGTCTTAAGGTCGGTCAAAAATGGGGTGTCTACAGTTGCCCCTCTTTGACAGAACTCGGAAGTCAAGAAGTGACGGGAGTGAATGTCAAAGCCCAGAGACGACCCATTTTTGACAAGGCCGAAGACTTAGACAATCATACAAGATGAACAGAGATGTGTGCCCGCAGGCGTGCCCGCAGGCAAAAAAGGGCAAAATGCAAAGTGATAGGCACGGAGCCAAGTGATCATGCAAATGCAGCAAGCTGTAATGAAGCAAGTATTGACAAATAGATGCAACAGTTTTAAGCAAGAATGCAAAGCAGCAACTACATTTCATGCAGTTAGGAATGCGGAGAATTTATTCAATTCTCGTCGCGTCTCACACGGAGAAGATACGATACCTGTGCGATTCGTCTGGTCGCACCAGCCTCAAATGAACCGTACATACAATATCGTGCCTGCAAAATAGAGAAATTCAACAAGAACAATATGCCAACAACATATATTCAATGCGATTCCTATGATTCGAAAAATTTGACACACACAGTGTCGGCGAGTGGATGCATCACAATGCGAGAAAAGATAACGTGCGACAATGCATGTTTAAGCACAGAAGTACTGTATACCAAGAAGACATGCATGACAATGCAAAACATTCATGAGAATGCAAATTATGAGCCAAATAATGACAAACGAGCACAAATCAGGATGCCTGTTTGTTGCGCAACAACGAGCTGAAAAACGCGCATTTCGGCGATGGCAACTCGATCGCGGCCTCTGATTTACCTCCCGGAGAGGTCACAACATGTTTAGAAAGGATACACTCTGATTTTGATGAATACTGATGAGACACATGTCAGAATTTGCAATTAAAGTTCCGGTGGAGCAATTCGGCGCCAGAAAGTGCGCTTTTCTTCAACTTTTTCAGGTCTCGGGAACTCCGATTTTCCTCAAAATTTGCAGAGAGGCAGGGGAGGGGGTGGGGAGCATGGTCGGCCAGCCCACTACCCTAGGAGAGGCCATCGGCCAGGGGGAAAAAGTGGATGGCCGGCCAGCCAGGTTAGGTGGCCGGCCGGCCACCTGCCCAAAGTAGGGGCATTTTGGTCTTTTTCGAGATTTCTATATATACACACCTCCAATGCCATCCGAAATCACTCCCCCAAGTGTGAAATTCTCTCCTCTTGCTCTCTAAGCCATTTTCTCTTTCAGATCTGCATTTTACACGCGCCCCTCGGCCTCCCACGCAAGTTGTTTTTGCGAAATCTTCCAGTTTTAAGCACTTTGAGCCAGCTAAATTTTGACTTCGGGGCTTCTCTTCTCATTTTCATTACTTGAGGTAATTTTGTCTCATTATTTGGAAGATTTTTCCGAGAGTTGACTTTTGGTTGACTTTTCGTTTCCCGAGAGTTGACTTTTGTTGACTTTTTCCAATTTTGGCTCGTTTCGCTCATTTTTGCTCCTCATTGCAGATTTCTCGACATGGCGGGCCATTTCCCTCGCGGTAGAGGTTTTCCAGGTGCCGGAGATGATTACGACATTATGACATTGCCCCCGAGGGTTCGCCCTTTTATTCCCGAGCGATATGCCCCAGCAGTACATAGGCTTCCACGAGCCGTTTTTCGTCATTTTACCGATTTCAACGATCGGGTACCAGGGGATCTTCTTCTGCGAGAACCGGAGCGGCACCTCTCCTACGATGCAGAGGTATTTTACTTTATTTTCTGTATCTTTCGTGCATTTTGTACCTTTGCCATGCTTAGACACACAGTTTAGCTTATGACATAGTACTTGCATCCGGAGCTTGTAACTTTAGCCACTTGAATTTTGTGAACACAGCTCATTGACTGATCGCAGCACACATTAGTTAGGAATTGAACACACGGCTCAAACATTGATTCACTGAACACACAGCCCGAAGTTGAAAATGAGCACACAGCGCATACTGACTAAGAGTAGAACACACAGTCCCAAAACTCAGATTTACTGAACACGCAGCCCAGATTTGAAGTGAACACACAGCCCACTGATTAAGAGTAGAACACACAGCCCTAAACTCTGATTTACTGAACACGCAGCCCAGATTTGAAGCGAACACACAGCCCACTGATTAAGAGTAGAACACACAGCCCTAAACTCTGATTTACTGAACACACAGCCCAGATTTGAAGTGAACACACAGCCCACTGATTAAGAGTAGAACACACAGCCCTAAACTCTGATTTACTGAACACACAGCCCAGATTTGAAGCGAACACACAGCCCACTGATTAAGAGTAGAACACACAGCCCTAAACTCTGATTTACTGAACACACAGCCCAGATTTGAAGTGAACACACAGCCCACTGATTAAGAGTAGAACACACAGCCCTAAACTCTGATTTACTGAACACACAGCCCAGATTTGAAGTGAACACACAGCCCACTGATTAAGAGTAGAACACACAGCCCTAAACTCTGATTTACTGAACACACAGCCCAGATTTGAAGCGAACACACAGCCCACTGATTAAGAGTAGAACACACGGCCCTAAACTCTGATTTACTGAACACACAGCCCAGATTTGAAGCGAACACACAGCCCACTGATCTTCTGAAATTTGAACACAGCTCAAAACAATTCATTTGCACACAGCTCATTTTCACTTCATTTGCTGATACACGCATTCATTCTAAATGCAGGCTGGCTCTCGCACAGTGCGAGGATATGGCTCCACTGCCGCGAGGGAGTGGTATGCGGAGCTTCCGGAAGCTGTCCGGGACTTGGTTGACTTCGCAGGATTTGGACCATTCTGTAGGGGGTTATCACACTGTCTCATCAGTAGGACATTATTTGCTGCTCTGGCGGAGAGATGGTGGGACACCACCAATTCTTTCCATTTTCCTGCGACTGGGGATATGACTATGACCCCACTGGATTTCGCTATGCTCACCGGCCTAGACCTAGGCGGTGGACCCATTCCCTACGACGAGGATATGGGTGAGTGGGAGGCTGCTTGGATGTATCTATTGGGGGCCTGCCCGCCTGTAGACAGAGGTACCGGGAGAGTTCGGTATACTTGGTTCTCTTCCCATTTCCGGCGGCCACAGATGGAGCCTGAGTCTCCTGCGGAGGCTGAGCAGTACGCCCGTGGTTTCCTTATGTTCCTCTTTGGCACCACTCTGTTTGCCGATAGAGGGAACATGGTCGGGTTGTATCTACTGAGCGCTCTGGTAGACCTATCACAGGTCGGTCAGTATGATTGGGGCGGCGCTGGCCTGGCTACCCTTTATTGTTACATGAGCGCAGTCTCTCGCGGGCGGGGGGACTTACTTGGCGGCTACTGGAGAGCTTGGGAGGTACATTATGTCCTCTTGATTTACATTTTGCTCCTCATTACTTATTCACTGCACACACGGCGCACTTTGCATTCTGTATTCTGCCTTTAGCACCTTGCATTCACATTCCGCACTGCTTTTCTCAGCTATGGGTATATGCATATTTCCCCACATTAGCCCCGGAGATGGAGGTGGCAGGACCTCCTATTACTCCGTTTTCGTTGATGTTTGAGGGCGAGCACCTATCGAGGCCCCGAGAGACTCTCTTCTCTCTGCGACAGTACTTCGACACTGTGCGCGCGACAGAGGTATTTCAGAACTCTCAATTCCTTTCCTCTTCAACTTTGATCTGCTTTGTATTTTCTTGATTTCTGATTGATTTGTACACTGGTTATCCGCAGATCACTTGGCAACCCTGGGCAGTCTTCGGCGATGATCTCGAGAATCAGTACCCCGGAGGGTCGACTAGTTCCCAGTATAGGTTCCTGCTCGAGGGACCAGTCGGCAGGGCTTGGTTCCTGGGGGAACGCTTTCAGTGTCAGGTGTGGGGGTATGATTCTCAGGACCCTCCTGCTGTGCCTCCACCCACTATGCGGACTGCCGACAGGCTAACTACTGAGGAGGTCGCTAGGGATATGCAGGGCAGCGATGCTTTATTGCATCTTGTTGAGGGGAACTACGCCACCTATCGCCGCATATATCTGATGCCCCCCTTGACGGGAGTCCGGGCTCCGCCATTGAGACCTACTGGCGCATCATCTTCGAGTCGTGCCCGTGCTACAGACATCCCTTCTTCTAGCAGGGCTGGTGCATCTAGAGGTAGAGGTAGTTCGATTCCTCTGATCCCTCCGACTCTCGATCATCCTGGATGGCCAGATATGCCGACTGAGTTGACGAGTTGGCAGTATGGGACTACTTCTCCGATTCCGATCCCTATGGAGCCTCCGATGCCTGGTCACAGATATGTCAGTGATCCCGACTCACCACCGGTATGTGCTACCATTTTTCATTTATCACACAGACATTTCGGCAGTTGCTTATTTATTGATGGCTTGAGCTTGTATCTGCAGCCACCTCGGGAGTACATAGATCAGATGCTCGGAGTGGTAGCCTCACTTGAGGGGATGGTCCTGCGTAGAGAGGCACAGATGTCCATCATGGGCTTCCAGGTACCCTTCACCTCTCTTGCATTTATCATATTTCTGTTAACATGCTGGTTTTGAGCATTCTGCTGTACTGATAGGCTATGTAGAACACATCTGGCACACACCCCTCTCACATACTATACTTGCACCTGCTTTTGATATTTGAACTGATGTATTGCACTTTCCATTTTCAGATGCCTCCCGTATATGCCTCGACACGGGGCGGGCCATCCGGGCCTTCTCAGAGAGGTCGAGGTGCTAGACCTTCCCGAGGTACAGGGTCTCGAGGAGCTGGGCCATCCAGGCCTTACCGAGGAGCTCGAGGGGCTGGGTCGTCTCGCAGACGCAGGGCACCCATTGTCGAGGATAAGGAGGAGGAGGTCGCAGACCGTGTGTCAGAGACATCTCCTGGGGAGGGAGGCTCCGGTCTTGGTTCCGGGAGCGGAGGCGAGACTGAGGGGGATCCGGAGGATGACAGCTCTGATCCGGATGGTGATGAGGGTGCAGAGGTTATCCCGCAGAAGAGGATGAGGGGGCCTCCTCATTCCCGTTCCCGAGGGCATTGATGTTATTTCCTGCTTTATTTTACTTTTTTGGCTAGTAGTTTGTAGCACTTTGCACATTGTTAGGCAGTTTTATTTCTGTAAAAACTTGTACCTTTATTTTGTTGTAAAACATAATGGAATGAAACAGCTTTTGAAAAGATGTTTGTATTTGAAATTCTTGGCATCGCATCGCATCATTTTGCACAAAAATGGAATTGAATGGAAATGTGCCTTGTGTATTTATCGGGTCAGGTAGTGAACCGACACAACAAATCAAAACAAATCGACTTACTAAGAAATAACAGAATCTTAGCAAGTTTACAACTCGATAAGCAAAACACAACAATATTAACGACTCAATAAACAAGACTCAACAAAATTGTGTAACTAAAAAGTAATAACTCAAAACACAAAATGCGACAGCTCGACAAAACTTACAACTCGATAAGCAAAACAACAACTCGATAAGCAAAAATACAACAGAACATTCTTCAGACGGACAATCTGGATAATGGAATATATCCGAAACTGATAGAAATGGAGACCTTCAACATTCCCGATGCATGAAAGTGCCTCAAATTTTCTTCTGGCGGGCCAAACAGGACCAACGCGAGGCCGACAACACTTTGCATTTGGAAACTAGAGGGTGGCCGGCCTACTAGAAAAGAGGGCCGGCCGGCCACCTCCCCCACAACCACCGAAACGTTGACACGTGTCCTTTGAATAGTGTTTTGCCGCTCTATAAAAGCCCCTCCCTTGGAACTTATTCATTTCATCACCTTTCCTCACAAAAATGGAGGCATTTCTCGCAGAAAATCTCACATCTTGGATTTCTTCTTTAGATGGCTCGGAGAAGTTGAATTTCCGGGGTTTCGGCTTGAATGCACTATTCACGCTGGGCCGGACCCCACTGCACCTCCCTTTCCTCCAAGCTGCGGCAAGGTTTTGGAACCCGGTGACGCACGTATTTAGCTTTGGCGGGCAAGAGGTCTGTCCTACTTTTGAAGATTTCCAAATTTTGATGGAGTCTGAACGCTCGGAAGAGGTCCTGCCCCAGTCTCGTTTTGGCCATGCCCAAGCTCTAGGGCGGATGTGTGGTCTTAACGCGCATGATGCCCGATCCCTGATTTGTAATGGGATGTTGGATATCCCGAGCTTGATTTACCGATTCTCCGATGCTGGCGACCGCAATGACTATCATTGGCAAGGCTTCCGGCAGCACGCCCTCTGTTTGTGCCTACTATCTCACTTTCTGTTTGTCTCTGGCTCCGGAGAAGCTAATATCCGTTTGATTGAAGTCGCTCAAGGCCTAAAGGAAGGAAAGAGCTGTATTGCTATGACTTTGGCCGAGACACTGATGGGTCTAGATGCCTTCTATCGCCGGGAGACGACCAGGTTTGCAGGGAGTCCACTACTGCTGCAGGTAATGTTTCCCACCCTACCCCACATAAATATTTGCTCACATCACTCGGCCCTCGGGCTCGGTTTTTCTCACAAAACCCTCATCTTACTTTTCTCTCATCGCGCACCTCTCTATTCTTTATTCTCTCATTTTTCATCCCTCCCCAGATATGGTTGATGGATAAATTGCAAGTTGTGGACTCTTGTCCTACTTACTCAGCCCGTGGCTACTTCTTTCAGCAACGCCTAGTCAATGCTCCTGATGAGAGCTGGTGGTTTGAATGGATGTGCAACTTGTCAGCCGAACGCATTGCTTGGCGCTGTCCTTGGCTCAATCTCCCGGCGATGAGCTATAGCATGTTCCAGGATACCGGGATTCGTCTGATCGGCTTGACTCACTGTGTATTTTATTTTCCATTTCGTATTCTGCGCCAGTTTGGCCATGATCAGACTTGCCCTCCGGAGGGAATTGAATATCCGGTCGCTTTCCCGGTTCGAGGCGCACATCTTGCCCGACACATTACGGCTTGGAGGACCAGAGAGCTCCTGTCCCCTGCCCCTGTTTTCAGTTGCACTTTATCTGACGAGTGCTGGGATTGGCTAAATGAAGAGGCGCAAATTGGGCCTAAATCGGCATCGGAAGCTTCAACCAGCTCTGGAAGGGGGCGCAGGGACACCTGACTTGACTATGCCCTAGATTTATTGCTTTACTAGTACTTTCAAGTTTTCGTTATAAGTGTAATAAAAAGCAACTTCAATTGTATGCAAGAGCAAGAGAACTCTGTTTTGAAATCAATGAAATTGAAGGTTGTGGTACTGAAAATTCTCCGCTTTGGTCCAAAAATGGTCTTAGTTGTGAAAAGATTAGTTTGGACGAAGTCAACTTTTATTAAAACTTTTCAAAACTATTTTCGATATAGATCAGAACTGGACACGCTTGGGATCTGTCACTGAGATGCACAACCCCGGATCCTAGCAACTGGAAAGTTGCCCCTAGTTTGAAATGATACCGCAGCACTCCATTGCAACGGAAAGTTGCCCCTAGTTTGAATAGCACTGCACCAGAGATTACGATGAATGCTGATGGATAAGGATGACTGAGATGATCAAAATGGACAAAGTTGATCGGGGAAAATATTTATGGCTGAACTTCAGGATGAAGCTGCCTACGTATCCCAAAGATGGGAATCAAGCCTTACGTAGTTCAGGCTTAGGTTCGCTCGGGTATTTTTACTCTCCTTTTGCGCTCTAACTTTTGCCAAGGCCGCCCTTTGCGGGTTTTCAACCTTGCGAGCTCAGTTTTTATATTTTCAAATTTTTCGTGCTCTGAGTTTTGCCTAGGTCGCCCTTTCGGGTTTTCGGCCTAGCGAGCCTCTCAAGGGTAGTATTTCTTCAACTTGTCCATATTGATCGGTTGTGAAAACTCTAAGCCATCCAGATCCATCAGAACCACAGCTCCACCTGACCAGATAGACTTGATGATGTAGGGACCAGTCCAATTAGGTCTAAACTTGCCCCTTGGGTCGTGGATGGGAGCTCGGTTGTCCTTGAGCACCAAATCTCCTTCCTTTAAATTCCTGGACTTAACCTTTTTGTTAAAAGCCCGGGCGATTCTGCGTTGATAGCCTTGAATGTGGTACAGTGCCTTCAGTCTTCTTTCATCAAAAAGCATGAGTTCCTCAAATCTGTTTTGCTGCCAATCTGCTTCGGCTATTTGGCACTCGGCCAATACTCTCAACGACGGAACCTCAATCTCAATTGGTAGAACGGCCTCCATCCCATAGACTAATGAATACGGAGTCGCCCCTGTAGAAGTTCTGATTGAAGTCCGGTAGCCCCATAGAGCAAACGGCAGCTTGTCTGGCCAGTCCCGGTAGGTTGCCACCATCTTCTGCAGTATGCGCTTGATGTTCTTGTTGGCGGCCTCAACTGCTCCGTTGGTTTGCGGCCGGTAGGTAGACGACTTATGAAAAGCCACATTGTATTTTTCCAACAAGTCAATCACTTCCTTCTTGAAGTGGGAACCATTGTCTGAAACGATTTCATTTGGGACCCCGTAGCGACAGATGATGTTGTTCCTGATGAATTTTGCAACATGTGAAGCCTTCAACACTGCATAAGATTGGGCCTCAACCCATTTTGTAAAATAATCTATCGCTACCAAGATGAACTCATGCCCATTCGACCCCTTTGGCGTGACAGCCCCGATCACATCAATTCCCCAGACAGAAAACGGCCATGGCGAAGTCATGTTGTACAACTTTGACGGCGGAATGTTCATGCGATTTGCATGAATTTGACACTTGTGACATCGTCGGACGAAACCAATACAATCCTCCTCCATGGTGGACCAATAATAACCTTGTCTGAGAATCTTCCTTGCTAACATTACCCCATTCATGTGTGCTCCACATTCTCCCCCGTGGATGGCTTCCATCAGACGCTTTGATTCCTCTGCATCAACGCACAGTTTATGCATTCCCAGATGACCCCTTCTATACAGTTTACCCCCACAAATGATGAACTGAACGGCCAATCTTCTTATTGCCCTTTTGTCTTTGGCATTTACCCCTGTCGGGTACGCTTCTTTCTCCAAGAAATTCCAGATATCGTGATACCAAGGGTGTTCGTCCTGAACTTCATCTATGGCTGCAATCGACTCATAGGCAGGTGCAAATTTCTGGTCAATAATGACTGGACGCATTCGGACTCCACACGGGATGTCTATCATTGATGATAGAGTTGCTAAAGCGTCTGCGAACTTGTTGTTCTCTCTCAGTAGATGAGTAAAACTTAACTTTTCAAACCGAGGAATCAGCAAGTCCAAGGTCTGGTGATACATCATCATATTTTCCTCTTTTACTTTCCAGTCTCCTTTAGCTTGAGACACAATAAGGTTCGAATCCCCAATGACATCCAGCCGTTTTGCCCCTAGTTCTAGGGCTGCTTCTAAACCAGCAATGCACGCCTCATATTCTGCTTCATTGTTCGAGACTTTGAACCGGAGTTTGAAGGCTAGAGGGATACGGGAATTGTCGGGTGCTATCAGTAACACTCCTATCCCATACCCATGTTGATTTGACGCTCCGTCAAAGTACATCGTCCAAGTTTCATCGTCGATATACAGAATTGCTTCATCTGGGAATAGATATTCAACTGCTTCATCCCCCTCAACCGGATGGTCGGCAAGGAACTCTGTTACTGCTCTTCCTTTCACTGACTTGCGCGTGACATATGTGAGATCAAATTCGGAGAGCAACAGCAACCAACGAGCTAGCCTACCCGTAAGTGCTGGTTTCTCGAAAAGATATTTGATGGGATCGAGTCGAGAAACCAACATTACGGAGTGAGCTAACAGGTAGTGCCGCAGCTTCCTGGTAGCCCATACCAAAGCTAAACAAGCCTTCTCCAGCGGTGTATAACGAGTTTCATACTCTAGCATCTTTTTGCTCAGATAGTAGATGGCTCTCTCCACCCTGTCTTCTGACTCTTGTGCAAGCATGCAGCCCATCGTGGTCTCAGTGACTGATAGGTACAAAATCAACGGTTTCCCTGGTTCTGGCGGTGATAAAACGGGCGGGTTCTGTAGATATTCTTTGATTTGCTCAAACGCAGCTTGACATCGGCCGTCCCATTGGAACTTCTTTCCTTTCTTGAGGAGGCCAAAAAGTGGTTCACAAGTCAAGGTTAATTTTGAGATAAACCGTCTTATGAATTGCACTTTACCCAGAAAGCCTCGCACCTCCTTTTCAGTCCTTGGTGGTGGCATTTCTAAGATGGCCTTGATTTTGGAAGGGTCGACCTCGATGCCCCTTTGTGTAATCAGAAACCCCAGCATTTTCCCCGCTGTAACACCAAACGTACATTTTTTAGGGTTCAGCCGCAACCGGAATTCCCTGATCCTTTGGAAAAACTTATGCAAGGCGGTGTAGTGGCCCTCTCTTTCTTTGGACTTGACAATCATATCGTCCACATACACCTCAACCTCTTTGTGGATTATATCATGTAATATTGTGGTCGCGGCCCGTTGATAAGTAGCCCCAGCGTTCTTCAACCCAAACGGCATCACCCTGTAGCAGTATGTCCCCCACGGGGTGGTGAATGCGGTCTTTTCCCGGTCTTCGGGTGCCATCACTATCTGATTGTATCCTGAGAAGCCATCCATGAATGAGAGCAATGCATGCCCTGCTGTGAAATCCACTAACTCATCGATGTGCGGTAGGGGAAAGTCGTCCTTCGGATTAACTCTGTTCAGATCTCTGAAGTCTACACACACCCGGATCCTGCCATCTTTCTTCGGTACCGGCACAATGTTGGCCAACCAAGTCGGGTATTCGGATACCAGCAGGAAGCCTGCGTCAATTTGCTTGGTGACCTCTTCTTTGATCTTGAGAGCCCAGTCCGGGCGGATCCTTCTAAGCTTTTGCTTGACAGGTCGGGCCTCGGGGTCAAGGGGGATCCGATGCTGTACAATCTCAGGATCGATTCCAGGCATGTCTTCGTAGGACCACGCGAAAACATCTTTGAAATCTTTTAATAAAGCGACTAAGCGCTCGCGTTCCTCCGAAGACAACGTGGACCCGATCTGGACCAGCCGCGGGTCCTCCTCAGTACCAATGTTCACAGAAATGATTTCGTCCATTAATGGCTTAACAAATCTCTCTTGCTCCTGCTCAATTAAACGTTGTAAAACCGGAAGAACTTCGTCCTCGTCGTTTTCATCAAAATTTTGAAAGTCTGAATTAATGCAATAAATTAGGGGTACGGAAAAGTACTCAGAAACCACAGTTGCCTGATTCTCATTAAGTTCATCCAAATCGTCCTCGGTTACAATAGACTCAAATGAGAAAGAAAAAGACGACCTGGACAAGACCGTGGCATCCGGGTGAACACCCCTCGGATCACCAGACTCAGACTCAGTCGAGCTGGAACCTGATTCCGACTCACAAGACTCGGTGGAATCAGATTCCGGCTCACTACCTGACCCGGTGCTGCTGGACAGAAATCCCTCCTCGTATTGCCAGGTGAGGGAGGGTGCGATTGATGCATCCAAGATAGCTGCTGGTCGGCTCGCAGCCGTTTCATTCCCGATCATGGAAACCAGAAAGTTATCCCCCAAGCACTCTTGGTCGATCGGAGGATCCGAGAGGAGACATGCCAGTGCTACCCCCATTTCAAATTCAATGCCCTCAGGATCCACTGTCTTATTCTGCTCAACCTCAGTCGTTGGGTCTGTCTGCTCTGTGGCAACGTCATCCCCGGATATCTGCAGGTCGAAGAAGATTTCGAAACCTGGTACGCGCTTCCTCTCCGCGTTGAACCATGGCTCTGGGAAGCCACAAAATGGAAAATCTTCCCCCTCTCGGACGAAGCGTCCGTTCAGGGTACCCTGGATGGGCCTGTGCATCAGATCAAAAGGCTTCCCAGCCTCACTACAACAAATTTGAGATTTAAAGACGAAACAAATTTGTCCCAAAATGTATATATTTCGTCACCCAAACTAATTATGACGAAAATTTTTCGTCACCCGTTTTGTCGCCAAAGCCTCGTCGCTAAAGGGTCTTAGAGACGAAAAAACAATTTCGTCATTAAAAATGATAAATTTGTGACGAATTTTTTTGTCTCCAATATGCTCTGTTGAGAACATACTTGTTATTAATTAGTGACAAAATATTTTGTCATTAAAGGAAGAAATTAGAGACAAAAGTATTTCGTCATAAATATAAGAAATAGAGACGAAATAATTTTGTCACGTTTAATATAAATGAAGACGAAAATTTTTTGTCAAAGAAGCTAGTAATAGAGACAAAAACAAATTCATCATTAAAAATGATAAATTTGTGACAAATTTTTTTGTCTCCAATACACTCTGTTGGGAACATACTTGTAAGTAATTAGTGACAAAATATTTTGTCATTAAAGGAAGAAATTAGACACAAAAGTATTTTGTCATAAATATAAAAAATAGAGATGAAATAATTTTATCACGTTTAATATAAACGAAGACACAAAATTTGTCAAAGAAACTACCAATAGAGACAAAAACAAATTCATCATTAAAAATGATAAATTTGTGACGAATTTTTTTGTCTCCAATACACTCTGTTGGGAACATACTTGTAAGTAATTAGCGATAAAATATTGTCATTAAAGGAGAAATTAGAGACAATTATTTTGTCATAAATATAAGAAATGGAGACAATAATTTTGTCACGTTTAATATAAACGAAGACGAAATTTTTTTATCAAAGAAACTACACTACAAGAATTAACACATTTGCCGACCAAAAAATTAGTCACTAAAAGTCCATTTTTGGTCGGCAAAACATATTCCCAACCAATTTTTTTGGTCGCCAAGTTGGTCGGCAATTGAGGGTCGCAGAAAGTAATTAGCAACTAGAAAGATTTTTAGTCGGCAAAAAGTTCTATTTGGCGACTAAATTGTTGGTCGCTAAACATATAATTATCGCGACTAACCTATTTAGTCACGAAAAGACTTTGGTCAGCAAAAATTACATTCAACGACCAAAAGCAGGAAAACAATACACCTGTAATTCCTAATAATTCATTCAATCCATAATAAACCTATAATTTTAAAGCATCATTTAAATCAACTGAATCATTAACATTCGACACAATACATAATTCATTAACATTCGACACAATATAACTATTCTAAGTTTTCATTCACAAGTCACATCCATCTAGCATAACAATTTGAAACATAACTATTTGTTATCCATGCGCAACTATCAACAAATAAAACTACTAATATTTGTTATCCATACACATCCATCCAAAAATATTTAATCCTCTCAAAAATGCTTATACTGCCAAGTAGTCTTGTACAATTTAACTTCGCGCACGAGATCATCTATTATCCATCTATACCAAAGAAAATGAGAAATAATGTTAGGTTTGTTTTTAATGAAAATATTTGAAATGAGTAATTAAATTATCAATTTCAGAGAATCGTAAGTTCAAATCAAAATTTCTAACTCATTTGCAGATAATTAAATTATCAATTTCAAAGTATAAACTGCTAATTACAAATTTGAAATGGGTATTAACAGATTGGACAATGAGACTAATGTTTACACAGAGAAAAGTGCAAGATTCATATATGGTCATGGCAAACACAATCAAGCTTGACAAGCACAGATAGACATAGAAGACTACTACAGTGTTGAAAACAATCTTCCTCTTATTTATGGTTTTCTCTGTTTTTTCGTTTCTTTTCTTTTCTTTTTCTTTGTTTATGGTTTATTTGTTTCTCCTTATGTAGTTACTTCAAAGGAATGATCTTGAAAAGTTTGTGAACCTCGAAATCGACCCTCCTAAGGGTGTTCTATGCTATGGTCCACCTGGTACCGGTAAGACACTTTTAGCTAGAGCTGTGGCTAATAGAGCTTATGCGTGTTTCATCCGTGTTATTGGAAGTGAACTTGTTAAGAAATATGTTTGATGATTACTATTCCATTTCATTTTAGGACATTAATATTCCATTTCATTCCAAGGCCAGAGGAAATTAAAAATAAAAATAAAAATAAAAATTTCACATGTAAGAGCATCTCCAGCAATGCTAGTTAAAATAGCTATTCAAAATTTCATTTTACTATTTTAGCTAGTCATTTTTTTAATATACACTCCAACAAAGCTATCTAGTTTAGCTATCTTCTATTAAAATATTCTTATACTTTAACTACCTTCTTTCCAATCTTAAAAAAAAAAAAAACTAACTTCTTTCAATTTTATATGCCTTTTAATTATATGGTTTTCACTTTAATTATATGCCTTATATATATATAAATAAAGATTATATGCCTTACATATATATATATATAGAGGCACTAATATAAGAAACCTTCATTTCACACACCTGGATTGATTGAATTCAATGGAGATGCTGGTTTACCTTCATTTCACATATAAAGATTCATTTCACACACCTGGTTTACCATGTTGCAGGAGATGCTATAACCAAGCAAAAAATAAGAACATCAGTGGACAAAATAATATATACTCTGATTGATAAAGCAAGATTGCTGTATGAATTAATGTAGACTCATCGTACCCAAAAAAAAAAAAAACACATTCAAGAATGAAAGATAACATAGAAATCAGCAAAAGCTTTCACTTCCTCTCATTTTTGTCTTCCTCATAATAGAAATTAAGCCAGTTTGATGTCACATTAGAAGAAAGTTGGAATAATGCCCAGCTTAAACACAACCATAGATCCCAAATACTTGGGGCAAACTACACATTCTTTTTTGCCCATAGCTACATCTAGAGCCATGTGTATTAAGCATCAATCCATTGTTCATTGCCTCAATTTGATTGTAAGAAGTAAATGGAGATTCCGTGTCTAACGCAGCGAACCATCAATTTAGGAGAGAAGAATCAATCTTACAAGGTAATAACCAAAGAACACCTAGACTCCACAACATAATCCCTAGACAGAAAGTGGGATCTCACTGCCAGTCAATGATACATATAACACACATGTAGAAGTAAATTTCAAAAATACCTGAATAACATAATTCCCATATTGATCTTGTGCCAGAGTACAAACAGAATGCATAATTTCATCCATGATAGTTTGCTGTGTCTTTGGATCATCACAGTGCTCCAGAACCCTCTGCTGACATCAAATGACATTACATGATAGATGATATAGAAAACCAACCAAATTAGGCACTCAACTGCAAATTTCTAACCTGAATGACACGACAACCATAAGGATGTGTGGAGAGTGCCACAACTTGGCCAAAGAAGGCTGAGATAATAAATTGAATTCGATCTTGAGGGACACATTCTATGCACTTAATGTGGCTCTCTCAATGGAGTGTAATAAAATGTTTTTGTTTAGTTGTGGCAAACGACTTTGAAGAATTAATTCATAATACTTGCCCCTTTATTCCATCTATTCTCCTACAGTTTCTTGTTACAAATTTATACATATCATTCCTTGTTCAAGTAGCCAACTATACAAGGTAGCAAAAATCCTTGGCATAATGGAATACCATTCCTACCTTTACTGGCGTATTTGTAGATATTCAATCCTATTTTCCGGTTGATGGCAGTAAAGAGAGGACAAAAAGAAAGCAAAACTTTATCAAGTAAAAAAAAAAATTCTACTCCATGATTCCATTGATTTTGTTTTGAACAAATGAAAAACCGAACCAGATGAAATAAAAATCATTTTAGCTCAAAGGTGAAGAAACTAATTGACTGTACTGGTAGCTTTTATAAGTGTGTTTGGATCAGCTTTTTAGCTTTTTTATGGGCATTCTTCCATTAACCTTCAAATATCTACTTTTTCTATCGGGTTTCAGTGTTGGTTTTTTGTGGGTTTACAAAAACCCAAAACTAAAAGCTAAAAAAAAGGTCAAAAACCTACTGCAGTAAGTCATCATGCTCCAGCTGCTCCAGCAAAAATTAATGCAGCAATATCATAAGCTTCAAAACTTTAGAGTACAATTTGGACAGCCAGGAAAAATAATAACTTAAAAAAAAAAAGAAACGAACAATCAATCAATTGTATGACTTAAGGTTGTACAAAATACCACCCAACCTGCTTGACCTGCTCTGCCTTGTGCAGTTTAAAAGTGTTGCCAGTGTGGGTTGGGCAGCCAAAAACATTTTTTATGTGGCTTGGTTTAGGTGCAAATCAAAAAAGCCTATGTGGCTTGGTTTAGGTGCAAATCAAAAGTGAATAGACAAGAGAAATCAAATAGAATCTTGTGTGTGATACAACTTAAGCAACCAAAACATACATAGGTTACCATAAATCTATCCTTCGGTGTGTTCAAATGTCTAAATAAACCAATGTACCATTTTTTTCATTTCTATAATTGTACCTAATATTTGATATCATTAATTCTAATAAATTGCCACAATTTGTCACTAACACGTCAGTCTAGAGAGCACTGAATCTGAAGATTTCAACTCACCAAATGGCAAAATTGAAGAGAAGTCTCACTTGGTTATGAAAGAACTATCTAGGTTCCAGGTTTTTTCAAAGCACTGCAATAGAAAGAGTGCACACTGCATATATAATAACAGAACTATTTCAATGGAGTTGAACTATAATAACAGAACTATCTCACTGGCACACATGATCACACATGCACACGCACAGAAAAGTTGCACCAGCATAAAATAAAACATAAATGAGTAAATATACATACATATACATATGAAATGGGGAAGGAAAAAAATTAAAATCATGCAAGATCATACTCACTTGCACTTTGGGTGTTGATCACAGCCTATAAAATAACCAGCACCAAACCTGCTAACTTTGAAAATCAATGTGCCTTCCAAACAACTCGGGCATGACCTGCTTTTATCAGGAAGAGAAGAAAACAAGAAATCCCCAAATGTTTTTTCCAAAATACAGCTTTTAGATAAATATAGGACACCAACACCCATAGGAATGGATGAAACACAGAAACTTCACAGTAACAAAGCAATATAAATTAAAAGCAAAGCATAATTTATCCACCAATTCAACTATAATTTCATCCTATAAAACTTCCAATCTTATAAATAAACCTACACAAGCAGCCCAACAATACATAGTTTAGATACAACAATAACACCAAACACAAGTTTTTTAAAAAGCTTCAAATATATATATATTCAATCTAAAAGAAACAAATCACAAATCGCTACTGAATCAAGCTCTCCAACAAATATATATATATATTCAATGTGCAATAGATAGATATAAATAAATAAAAACATAGATACATGACATATATATATACCACTAACAAGAACTAAAAAACAGAGACAAATCTAAAAGATTGAACAAATTAAAGGTAATAAAAATAAACGTTGAACAAATATAAATAAACGTAGAGACCATGTGACTTTCTTCATTTTCTTCTAGGTTATCAACTAAAATTTTCCAATTTCTGATTACCACAAGATGCATACTAGAGAAACATCACAAATAAGTCTGAGTCAATATGATTCCCTCACTATAAGCATGACCTGAATGCAAAATCACTAATTATGGAAGATTAACAGTTCCTTCTTCATCTAGGATGTAATTTCAAATACATGCTTCTACAGAAACAAAAGGTGCAATGGCTGGCATTGCAGTTTGTGAATACCTCTAACCTTTTGCCATTTTTAGAAAATGACCACCAACCCATATAAACCCATACACTACACAATTTACTAAACTCAGCCTAACATCCGTTTTTCTCATTAACCAAAAAATACCAATATCTCTGCTACAAGTTTTTGTGTGATCAAATTACTAAAAGCTTATTATTTCAAATTATGATTAAGATATAAGCCTATCCTCGTATCACAATTAAAGCAAGGTTGTTAAACTCAGGATAGTTCATCTGATAGTGATGCTTGCTCCATGATCAAGTAGGAGGCTCAAACTGGGGATAATAATATTCTACAGCCAAAAAGAGAACAACAATACAATGATTGTGAAGATTGGAAAAGGACACTATTTAATAGTTAAGTGCATCATGTCATTAAGTTTTCAAGGAATATAATGAAACCCTAGCCACAACAGTTGGCCTAATTTCAACCTCGAGGTCAGATGCACCAACCCACGCAAAACACATAAAATAGAAAATAAAACCCTTGAGGTTCCATGGGACAACCTCTGGATATCAAAAGCTGCAGTGCTTCAACTGGGAAGAGTTCCTACAATCATATGAAAATACAATTTTACACTAATAAAGCAAAGGATGCAGCTCAATGAGTAAAGCACTCCCATTATGAGTAATGTGTTAATTAACTGTTGTGTACAAGAAAATCAGCAATCAAATCCACTTCTTAGTCTTTGCTTCAATTCGAAAATAATTGAGTACAACCTGGAAAACAAACAAGTTAATAACTTAATATTCACAATCAATCACAGGAGTAAACAAACCAACATGCCTATTGCTTCTTATAATTTTTATCAAGTCCGTGTCATATGCCCTAATCTGCCCCTAAAAAAGATTAATAATATATAGATTCCGAAAACATAACAGAAAAAAACAAACACAGAAAACATGCACGCACACGCACACACAGACTAGGAAGTAGAAATAGTAAGGAGAAGTGTTTGTCTCACCAAAAGTTTTTCAGCTTCAACAGAAGAAATATCTAAAGATGAATCATGGGTCCCAGTTTCTATCCTTGAAAGGAACAAGTCCCCATACACAATCTCTTCCTTGCCTCTGGCATTTCGTTCAGTTATGGCTTCAGCAATGGATCAGATCAATTTGTAAGTATCCAGAACCTAGTTTTGCATTAACAAAGAGAAGTGTAGTAGCAGTAATGATATCTTGAATAAGAATAAAGTTGAAGAAAAAGAAAGAAAAAAAAAAGCGTGTGCAAATTTCATTTGATTGGATGGTGTGTGCCAAATGGGTGATGACAATATTATTGCTACGCAAGCATACATGGGTGTAAATGAGCTGTGCCAGGCTGAAATGAGCTCTAGAAACTTCAACTCTGAGCTTGTGCTTGACCTAAATTCCAGCTTAAACTTTGTGCTTCTAGATATATTTATGCTGTTTATACACTATTGAACTTTTGTTTTTTGGATGAACAAAATCTGGTTTCCTTGAGTACTATCTCAAAGTTTGTACTTTCCAGGATGATTCAATCTTTAAGGAGTGAGGCTACAAAGTCAGAAGATACATTTGCGCAGCTTCAAGAAATTCAAGAATCTGTTAGACTTGCTTTTTTGAACTGTTTGCTGGATTTTGCTGGTATGATGAATTGGTTACTTCCTCGATTCTGTTTTCCATAGTATTTTATAATGAAATGCAGCTGTAAGTTGTGATTTCCATTTGTTGTTCATTAATCAGGCCATCTGGAGCATACTGGAAGTGATCTTGCCCAAACTAGATCAAACAAAGGAAGCCCACATATGCCAAATGGATATTCTCATGAATTACAAGAAAGTTTATCTGATCCTCTTCCTGGAAGTGTTGTTGATCCACATCAACAGCTTTTGCTGGTTTTGAGTAACATTGGAACAACTGCACTAGATTCACCAGGTTTCTGAGATTCAAATGAAACCATTTCTGACTCCACATTTCTCTCACAATTATATGGAGAACCACCGCGGTCAACATAAATGGTAAATTTTAACAATACCATTGGCAATAGCTAAGTACCTTTTCAGTAACCTTTTCATTCCGATCATCCACAGTTGTTTGTTGTTCCTCACTTAGCCCCTTCTTTCTATTTTTTATGGCACGGAGGTGAGCACGCGATGGAGCAGCTGTACGAGATGCCACAGAAACTGCCAGCTGACCTAGGGATCCCCACCGCTCTCCAACAACCTATACAATTTTAGTGCATCACATCAAAATGATAAAGATAGAAGATAAGATACCCTACCTTGCATCAAAAAAGCACAAGATAATTACCTCCTCAAGGGCCATTCCTTCACGAGCTGCCTGCTCCTGAGCTCGCTTCAAGGCTTTCAGTCTCCAACTTGCACCTCCATCTCCAACAACAGTAGAAGACAGAAGTTGGTTCCGTCCAGCCTTTGTCCCATCAGCTTCTTCCGGATAACCAGTTCCATTATTCTTAAAATATGGATTCAATTCTCTGGGATTTTCTTTCATCTGACAAAAAAAGAATATATATAAATATATATGTAAAAACTACTGCCTAAATGCATACATAACAACATGAAGAAAAGAGACAAAGACCAAACATTCATTACTTAGTTTATGTATAAATAATTTACTTTCTCCACAGAAAAAAATATAATAACTATTGAAATTAGTTTTTCCAAGAACTAAAATACTTCAAATTCCTGAAAAATGGGACATTAGCCACTGTGAAATAGCAACCTCCAATAAATTGTTAAACCCTTTTCACCCTAATGTTGAATCATTTGTGAAACTCTCTACAATATTACAATTTTGGGATAACTAGGAATCTGAATCTGTCAATAAATACAGCAACTTATGCAGCAGATGCATAGATTCAAAAAATAAGATCAATTACAGAATCTGAATCAATTCAGAACGGATCACTAGACCATGATCAATTCCAAATAGTTGGGATAACTAGGAATCATGAACAAGAATATTCCACACAGTAATCATAAAACGTGCTTTGAAGATTCAAATAAAAAAAATAAATAACAATATTGAATCTTGCAAGACTAGCAACAACCCAAATCGCTATTCTAGCTAACATGATCTGAAAGAAGACAAATAGGAAAAGTGAAGTGAAAAGTGAAAAGAAGAACGAAAAAAAATAAAAAAAAAGTCATCAAAAAAGAAAGAAGATAGATGCAAAGATACAACAGAATCGAATGGATGATGATACTCACAGCCCACAAAGGCAAAGCAGGAGCTCGGCCAGTGATGATCAGCCAAACCCAACCATACCCAACAAAGTAACAATCAAAACCCACATAGAAAACCCACATAGATAGAAATCAGAATCGCACAAAAAAACAAAAACCCAAAAATCAAAACCATTTTTTAACAAAGAAAAACAGAGATTGAGCTGATTGGAACCTCGTTGAACGATGAAATCGTTGGTGAAGTAACAGAGGACAACCCAGACACCAACGCTGCACATTTTCTGGTCCCAGCAATTGGTGAAGAAGCTTTGAAGAAGCAGCTTCGGAGCTCATAACTCGAACCAAAATTCGCCGCTCGTCGCTCGCCTCCGTGAGAGAGAGAGAGAGAGAGAGAGAGACGTGTTGTTTCGAAACAGGGCTCTGCAAACCTGAAAGGAAATGAAAAAAGGGGGGGAAAGACGGAAAAAAAGGGGGGAAATAAGTTTGGGCGGGCGGGCGGGCGGGCGGGCGGGCGGGTCAGTGAAAAAAACAGGGGGAAATTTTTTTCATTTTTTTTAATGAATTTTTTTTTATTTGGCAGAAGTAGGGGTAATATTTCAATGAAAAATATTTTCCGTTAAAATAACATTAATTTTTTATGGTCAGTTAAAAATATTTTTTTGTGGCCGATTTTTTTTTATACTAAAAGTCAATAACTATTTTTTTGTGGTAGAGGAGAGGAAGCGACAGTAGTGGTAAAGGTGGTAGATATGAGGTGCTGGTACTGATGCTGGCGGTGATGGCGAAGGAGATTAATGGTAAAGTTGTGGTAGTGGTAAAGAAGATAGAGTGGCGGTGGTAGATGAGAGGTAATAATAGTAGTAGAGAGTGAGAGAGAGATAGAGAGACAAAGAGAGAAAGAGATAGAGAGTGAGAGACAGAAAAAAAGACAAAGAGAGAGGAGAGATGAATGAGAGAGACAGAGAGAGATAGAGAGAAGAGAGATGAGCGAGAGAGACATAGAGAGATGAGAGATGAACGAGAGAGACAGATAGAGAGATGAGCGAGAGAGACAGATAGAGAGATGAGCGAGAGAGACATAGAAAGAAGAGAGATGAACGAGAGAGACAGAGAGAGAGATAGAGAGAAGTGAGATGAGCGAGAGAGACAAAGAGAGAAAGAGAGATAAGAGAGAGCGAGAGGAGAGAGATGAGCAAGAGAGATAAAGAGAAGAGAGATGAACGAAATAGACAGAGAGAGAAAATATATGAGAAAAGACATAGATAAGTGAGAGACACAGGGAGAGACAGACAGACAGACAGACAGACAGATAGAGAAGAGTGATGAGTAAGAGAGAGAAATAGAAGAGAGAGGGGAATATGACAAAATGGGTGAAGAAAAAGAGAGAGTGATGGAATGAGAAAGACAGAGGCGCGAGAGAATCGATGGCAGAGAGAGAGACGTGTTTAAGCCCTAACTCATTTTAGTGTGTTTGAAATCCCTCTAGAGTTCCTCACCAAATTAATTTAAAAATCCCTCCAAAACGATAATAAATAAAAAGTAAAATTATAATAATAAATAATAGAGAGAGAAAGAGAGAGAGAATAGTGATGAGTGAGAGAGAGACAGAGAGAGAAAGAGTGAAAAAGAGACAGGGAGAGAAAGAGATAGAGACAGAGAGAAACAAAAGATGAGTAACAGATAGACAAATAAAGAGAGAGAAAGAGAGCGAAAATAGATGATCGAGAGAAAAACATAGAAAAAGAGAGAGATAGAGAGAGAAGAAATATGAGTGAGAAAGACAGAGAGAGATAGAGAGAAGAGAGATGAGCGAGAGTCAAAGAGAAAAAGAGACAAAGACAGATAGATAAAGAAGAGTGATGAGTGAGAGAGAGAAAAAGATGAGAGACAAAGAGAGAAAGAGATAGAGAGTGAGAGAGAGAGGAGAGATGAATGAGATAGACAGAGAGAGAGATAGAGATAAGAGAGATGAGTGAGAGAGACATAGAGAGATGAACGAGAGATAGAAATAAGAGAGAGATGAGCAATAGAGACAGAGAGAAAAGAGAGATGAGAGAGAGCGAAAGAAGCGAGAAGAACAAGAGAGATAGAGACAAAAGAGATGAACGAAAGAGACAGAGAGAGATACAGAAATGAGAGAAGAGATAGATGAGTGAGAGACAGAGAGAGAGACACAGACAGACAGATAGACAAACAGACAGAGAGAGAAGAGTGATGAGTAAGAGAGAGAAAGAGAATAGAGAGAGGAAGATGAAAAAATGGGTGAAAAGAGACAAACAAAGAGAGAGAGAGAGAAAAAAAGAGCGAAAAAGATAAACGAGAGAGACATAGGGAGAGATGAGCGAGAGAGATAAAGAGAAGAGAGACAGAGAGAGACGAGAGATGAGAGATAGAGAAAAGAGAGATGAGCGAGAGACACAAAGAGAGAGAGACAGAGAAGAGTGATGAGTGCGAGAGAGACAGAGACAAAAATAGAGACACAGAGAGAGACAGACAGACAGAGAAAAGTGATGAGTGAGAGAGATATATATAAATTATTTTTTATTTTTCTTTCAACGACGAAAATATTTTAGTTGCCAAAACTATATATACCGCGGCTAAAATAATTTTTAGTCGTTGAAATTAAGGTTTTGCCGACCAAACTTTTGGTCGCGAAAGATAAAAAATAATTTTTTATTTTTCTTTCAGCGACTAAAATATTTTAGTTGCCAAAACTATATATACTAGGACCAAAATAATTTTTAATCGCTGAAATTAAATAAACTATATATACTTATATAATATATATATAGATTTAATAAGAATTTATATTTGTTTTAGATATTTTTTTTAATATACAAATTATTTTTTATAAAAATAATTTAACAGTCCCATCACTAGCCATAGTATATGGGAGAAGTTGAAAAGGGTGTAGGAGTAGGTATGAGAAAAGTCAAAAAGTGGGTTGGGAGAAGTCAATAAATGCTGAGTTCTTTTTTTTTTTTTTAAATTAAAAATTTTTAAAATTAAGATTTGAATATTGAAGCTCACATAAGGTTTGTAATATTATATAATTAAAAAATATTACAAAGCGGAAAAGGGACCGGGTGGACGGGTCACCGGTTCAACCGCCGGGTCAAAGCGGTCGAACTGTGACGTCATAATTAATATTATATAATTAAAAAATATAATTATAAATTATAAATAAATAAAAAAATATATAAATAATCAAATAAAAATAAAAATTGTTGCATAATATTTATTAATAATGTTTTATAAAGTTTTAATTGATAAAAAAAAGTCACTTATTTTAAAGAAATTAAATTTTTTAAACATTCCCTCCAAATAAATTGATTGAATGCTAGATTTAATTTTGGAGGGAAATGAAATTTTCAACTCTCCCTCCAATCAATATGTTTCAAATTATTTGATTGAATCCCACATAGAATTTTGTAGGTTCTCTTTGAAAAAGCTTTTCCTATAAATAGGAATAGACTTTCATATTGTTCTCAAGCTTTCAATGAGACTCTTCCTTATGAGAAGAGATTCTTGAAATAAGAATTTTTAGTCAAAATTTTGAAATATATATTTATATATATATAAATATGTAAGAAAGAAAGTAAGGAAAGAAAGAAAGAAAATTGAAAAAAAAAAAAAAAAAACTGACCGGTTTTGGCCGGTTCGACCACTGGGTCACCGGTTTTACCGGTTCGACCAGTGGGTCGCTGGGTTTTCCCGGTTTTGGCCCCAATCCGGTTTCAGGGGGTTGACCGGACCGGAACTAGGCCCGGTCCAACCGGTTCGACCGGCCGGTCTGGTCCGGGTTTGAAAACAATGTACTAAACAAGGTAATATTTTCTATTAATTTTGAAAATTACAAATTTTTTATTATTTGTTTCTCTGTATTTTTTCTCACAAAAAAATAGCTACATTAATTATCTTTTTTTTTTTTTTTGTTGCAGAGAGGTTTTGACCTTCGATTTTTCTGAAATGGGTGTTCTAGATGGAAAGGGTAGAGTTGGTTCAGACAATGAGAAAAAGTGCTTGCGTGCAAGAGGGGCCTTCACTGTGAGAAAGAATAGTGGGTTTGCATAGGGTGCCTTCTTGGATAATAGCTTCAATGTTGGCATGTACGAAGGGCTTAAGTGTGAGACAGAAGAGATAGGCTTTAGCGCGAAATAGAAGAAATGGTTTACAAAGTGTCTTCTTGAGTCACGACTTCAATACTTGTGAGAGAGGAGTAGACTCAAGTGCGAGAGAGAAATGAGGGTTTGTAGAAAGTGTTTTCTTGGGTCACGACTTCAAGGTTCATGTACATGAAAATGAGTGATAAGCATCAGAGTGTATCTCTTGGGGTCACAGTTCCAATGCTTTGAAACACAAAACCACGGCATTTTAATAAAGAGAAATGATTAGTGATAAAATATTTTTGTATCCTTCAATACCAGAACAAAGAATTTATTATTGGTGATGAAATATTTTTGTCTTCCACAACTTAACCTTATGAGACGAAAAATATATTCGTCACGCAATTAATTAGAATTTATTAGTGACGAAATATTTTCGTCTCCCACAACTTATTCTTCTGAAACAAAAATATATTTGTTGCCTATTTAATAGAAAGATGAAATGACATTGTCTGCATGATGGAGTGTTTATTGGTGACGAAATATTTTCGTCTTCCATAACTTATCCTTCGCAGACAAAAATATATTTGTCGCCTAATAAATGGAAATATGCAACGACATCGTTTAATAGGTATGGAATTTATTGGCAACGAATTACGTTCGTCACAAAAAAAATTATATTTTGTGACAAAAATGTTTGTCTCCAATGAGCTAAAATAATTCGCGCCAATGCAGATGAAATTGGCGCCTCATTTTTGCACACGAAATTTTGTTTTTGTCTCCTATACTTTTGAGAAAAATTAAAACAAACGACAAAATTAATATTTCGTCATTTTTGGGTTAAATTTTAAAACAAATTTTTTTTTGTCACAATAGCCCAGATTTCTTGTATTTTTTATTGATTTTAAGTATTTGGGGACGAAATTTGGTTTTCCTCTCTAAAAATAATACATTTGGAGACGAAATTATTTCCTCTCTAAAATTTTTTACAATGGTGACGACAAATTTCGTCTCCAAAATGACGCCAAATCTTCCACCAAATTTTCCAAGGGCAGGAAATTGTTTTGTGACGAAAAATAAAATTTAGAGACGAATAAAATTTTCGTCACCTATTGTTTTATTTGATTTTAAGCATTTGGTGACAAAATTTGGTTTTCCTCTCTAAAAATAATACATTTGGAGACGAAATTATTTCCTCTCTAAAATTTTTTACAATGGTGACAACAAATTTCGTCTCCAAAATGGCGCCAAATCCTCCACCAAATTTTCCAAGGCCGGGAAATTGTTTTGTGACGAAAAATAAAATTTAGAGACGAATAAAATTTTCATCACCTATTGTTTTATTTGATTTTAAGCATTTGATGACGAAATTTGGTTTTCCTCTCTGAAAATAATACATTTGGAGACGAAATTATTTCCTCTCTAAAATTTTTTACGATGGTGACGACAAATTTCGTCTCCAAAATGGCGCCAAATCTTCCACCAAATTTTCCAAGGGCGAGAAATTGTTTTGTGACGAAAAATAAAATTTAGAGACGAATAAAATTTTCGTCACCTATTGTTTTATTTGATTTTAAGCATTTGGTGACGAAATTTGGTTTTCCTCTCTGAAAATAATACATTTGGAGACGAAATTATTTCCTCTCTAAATTTTTTTACAATGGTGACGACAAATTTCGTCTCCAAAATGGCGCCAAATCCTCCACCAAATTTTCCAAGGGCGGGAAATTGTTTTGTGACGAAAAATAAAATTTAGTGACGAATAAGATTTTCGTCACCTATTGTTTTATTTGATTTTAAGCATTTGGTGACGAAATTTGGTTTTCCTCTCTGAAAATAATACATTTGGAGACGAAATTATTTCCTCTCTAAATTTTTTTACAATGGTGACGACAAATTTCGTCTCCAAAATGGCGCCAAATCTTCCACCAAATTTTCCAAGGGCGGGAAATTGTTTTGTGACGAAAAATAAAATTTAGAGACGAATAAAATTTTTGTCACCTATTGTTTTATTTGATTTTAAGCATTTGGTGACGAAATTTGGTTTTCCTCTCTGAAAATAATACATTTGGAGACGAAATTATTTCCTCTCTAAAATTTTTTACAATGGTGACGACAAATTTCGTCTCCAAAATGGCGCAAATCTTCCACCAAATTTTCCAAGGGCGGGAAATTGTTTTGTGACGAAAAATAAAATTTAGAGACGAATAAAATTTTCGTCACCTATTGTTTTATTTGATTTTAAGCATTTGGTGACGAAATTTGGTTTTTCTCTCTGAAAATAATACATTTGGAGACGAAATTATTTCCTCTCTAAATTTTTTTACAATGGTGACGACAAATTTCGTCTCCAAAATGGCGCCAAATCTTCCACCAAATTTTCCAAGAGCGGGAAATTGTTTTGTGACGAAAAATAAAATTTAGAGACGAATAAAATTTTCGTCACCTATTGTTTTATTTGATTTTAAGCATTTGGTGACGAAATTTGGTTTTCGTCTCTGAAAATAATATAATTGGAGGCGAAATCTTATTTTCATCACTAAAACATGCATATTTGGAGACTAAATATTTTTTCGTCACGCGTTTTCGTCACCATAGACCTTTTTTGTTGTAGTGCCTGCTTCGCTCTGGCTCTTCTTTGGTGGGCAGATAACCCAGTCCAAAGGTATGTGGATTGTGTGGCACTTCGGCCAACGCTGCGACTCCTTTCCTGCCGCTTCTCCCCAATCCCATCCCGGGGATATATTGTAGCTTGTTCATGAGGTAGACGGCTTGAGCGCTGACATACACACCTTCATTCATAGCCATAATGTTTTGAACCACCCGGACCTCAGCCAAAGTAAATCCCGATATAAACACGTCCTCCATGCCGTGTTCAATCTCTAAGACTGGCGTAGATATCTCCGGAGGGGGATGGATTGATGAATTCCCAAACACAATGGCTACTCCCTTTCCATAGGGGTATTTCACCATTTGATGTAGAGTGGAGGAGACAGCCTTCACCTGATGCAACCAGGGTCGCCCCAAAAGCATGTTAAAAGATGCAGGGACCTCCAAGACATGAAAATCTACCTCGTGTTGTCCAGGCCCAATCTTGGTTTGGATTCTTACTGTCCCTAGGACATCCCTACTTGTATTGTCGTAAGCTCTGATTACCTGAGTGGTCGGTGTGAAATCTGCAGGCTTCAGCCCGATTGCATACGCCGTTCTGGCTGGGCAGACATTGATAGCGGACCCGGTATCAACTAGTACCACCGGAATCCATTTGTTCCTGCATTCTACAGAGATGTAGAGGGGTCTGTTATGATCCACGCCCTCAGGCGGCAGTTCCTTATCTGAAAAGGTCAATGCCGGGGAACCTCCTCCCGGAAAAACTAGCCCAACCAGTTGCTCTGGTGTAGTTTCGATGGAGAGTTTGGCCTTGTCCATGGCAGATAGGACAGCCTGTCTGTGTACCCGCGAAGCCATAAGCAGTCCACAGATGGAGATGTCTGCTTGTATCTTTTTAAGCTGTTTCAGCACAGCCTCTTCTTCAACTTGTTTCTCCCTCTGCTTCTCCGCTTCTTTATCTTTCCCCGATGCTTCGGGTTGATCAAGGTGTGGGGGCTTGAAATACCGCCCACTTCTAGTCATATGGTCCACCTCTTCGAGGTACCAGGTGCTGTCTGGTTGGCCACCCGCCCAATCTTCGTCTGTGTGGGCGAGATACAAGTCATCATCTTCCCACCACATTCCATTAGCATCTAACAGGCACCTGTCTGGTTCCGGCTTGTTTGCGCTCTCAGCATTTTCCTCCCACATGCTCACAGCATGTTCAGTTTTTGTGCTCACAGCATTCTCAACCTCCTCATGGTTCTTTGCTTTTCGGATCCTCTCAGAATCCCATTTCTTTTCTTGTTCCTCCAGTGTCAACTGTTCGGTTTTCAAAATGTCTTGGTCCCGAGCGGAATTCTTCGTACCGGCGCTCTCCGGCAATTCGATCTGACTCTCGGCCCTTCCGACCACAAATGGTACTTTTGCCCCTGCCGGGCCTTGCTCTAATTGAAATTCCACTATGTCTGGCTGATCATCTAACCACCCAATAACTTCCGCTGACTCCTCGTATTCGAACCAGTTGATTGATGCATCCGCTGATTCTTGGTCATTGAAAAACTGGAGGTTGGCGAAGTCCTGTTCCATTGTAGTCAGATCATCTGCCCCTTGTTCAGGTCTGTCTCCCCGGATCATGCACAGTTCAGTCTTCTCTGGCAACCCCACACTCAGCTTAGGCTGGCCCATTGACAAGATATATTCACTCGGATCATAAGCCCTTCCAGCTAGATTCCCAGACTGCTCCATCCCAGACTCAACAGTTTTGCTTTCCTCGGAAGCCTGCCCCGTTCCATTTTCGGTGGTCACCACCTTTGGCTCAGGCTGGGTTGTGGAGGTGTCCATCATGCACAAGTCAGTGCTATCAGGAAGGATCACCTTTGGCTTGGGTAGGTGGGAGGGAGTAATGTAGATACTAGGGTCGTAAGACACGTCCCCAGTTTGGATGAAATTGATTCTTTTGGGTGGATCTTGGTTATGTACTGGGAGTGGGTTAGTTGTGACGTTGGGTCTCTCGGGAGGTAGAATGATGTTTTTGTCAATGAGGTCTTGAATCTCATGACGCAGCCTGTAACATTGGTCGGTATCATGACCATGCTGCTGGTGGTATTTGCAATATTTGGCTGGGTTATGGGAAGGGGGGAGTGGATTTGGAGGGGGCCTCGGTTCCAAGGGTTTCAGATGTCCCTTTCTGACTAGAACCCCGAGGACTTTGGACAAAGGCATATGTAGTGGGGAGAAGGTTCGTTGGCCTCTGGATTGGTATCTTGAAGCTTGGTTACTGCTCCCAGATGCATCAGAAAAAGGTGTGGCCGCTGCGGGCCTTGGTTGGGGAGGGGGAGTGGTGGTGACCATACCGACCTCTGAAGTCCTTGCATTGGTAGAGCCACTCGAGCCCGCATTGTTGTTTCGGTTGAATGTCCGCCGGGGTTGTTCCCGGTCTTGGTCGATCAATCCTTGCTTCATTGCATCTTCGATCTGTACCCCCATCTCGTGTAAATCTGAGAAGGTGGGGAAAGGGAGTACGATCATTTTCTGCATTAACTTAGGTTGGAGATTGCGCACAATCATCCGGATTTGATCTTTATCTGTTGGCCTCAAGGTCATCATCGATGCCTTTGCTCTCCACCGAGTTACAAAATCAGAGAAGGTCTCTTTTTGTTCCTGCCTCGTCGTTTCGAGATCGCGTGTTGTAATCTCGATCTGAGTATTATATGAATATTGTGCAACGAAGGCTTCGGCTAACTCATCCCAATTTCTCTTCACATCATCTTCCAATTTTGCATACCAGATGGCCGCAACCCCTGACAAAGTTCTGCCAAATAAAGAAAGCTTTTGCGGTCGGGTTAGGCCCATCGGCCTCAAGACGTCTGAAAATAGCCGGAGATGGACCATAGGATCTCCTGATCCGTCAAAACGATCAATCTGCGGCATCTTAAATCTGTCCGGCAGTGTCACGGCCACGTCAGTGTAGCCATCTTCAATATCTGGGATGGCCTTCACCCCCTGTGATTTCTTGAAGAGCTTTTCCAGTTTGCTCAATTTCAGAGCTGTCTGGTCTACCTCGAACTCAAATGGAGATTCCGGGTGATTGGGTGTAAGATTCTTGGACAGTTGCGGCGGAAGCGGGGGCGGAGCCAGCCCCGTTGGAAGACTCGTGTCCTCTTGAGTGTTTTGGAAGTTTGGCGGAGCGTTCTGTGGATCTGGGAGGGTATTCTGGGTGTTCTGGGTATTCTGAGGATTTGGAGGGGCATTCTGGCCTGTAGGTATCTGTTCAGGTAGTGGAGCTCCTAGCGGAGGAGGAATCTGATGCGCCCCTAGTGGAGGAGGGACTTGGTGTGAAGCAGATGCTGCATTCTGCTGTTGTAATCTGGTGATCAACTCAGACTGCTGGGCCATGACAGCGGCCTGCTGTTTAGAAAATTCCGCCTGGCGGTGTAACAACCCTCGTACTGATTATCGATAACCCACTGAATTACGTACTGATCTCTGTCAAACCGAACTGATAATGACTGATAATTGAATTAACCGAAGTACTGAATGAACTGATTGAAATCGAAACTGAAATTGAATAAGTTTATCTGTTATATTGCATTTCTATCTGTTTGATTGATTGAATATCTGTTTGAATTCATATGTTTGAACTGTTAATTGAAGGCCTTATCGGCGGCCGAATTAGGAACCGTTTAGTGTTTTGGAATCAGTAGAATATTTGTGATTTAATGGTATATTTATCTGAAAATTGATTAGGAATGATTAAACTAGATTAAATTAAGCCAATTAAAGAGTTTGATTTAATTACGATCTTGCCATGGTGAGTGGCCACTACCTAATCATCTTTGAGCCTTGTATACACTTGAACATATCAATTGATCAGCCATTTCTTTGCTTTCCAACCGACCAAGCTAGTAGAGAGAGAGGGAGATTGAGCTCAAATTATTGAAATTACTAGAAGAACTTGGAGATTCATAACATAGGTTGCTAGATTGGACTTCTAGACAAGTGATTGAAACTCTAGGTAAGAATTTATCTTCTTATTGTTGTCATTGAGCTCCATCTTGCATGTTCTAGGCTCCATTGTAGAATCAAACCATGATTTAGTGCATAGAGGTTGATTTATGCTTAAATTGTTGCATGCATGTCCATGTTTAAGTTAAAGTCCATGTTTTCACTTTGTTTTCCAACTATTGAGCTCTTGAGAGCAAGATTTGAAGCTTGAAATTGGTTTGAAACTCATGCATGTCATATTTGAATGTTGTTCATGCATGTTCTTGAAAATTGGTTTGGAAATGAGTTTGATTAAACACCCTTGGGCTTTGATTTCTTAAATTGAGTTTTGAAACATGTTATTCTATGTGTTTAAAAGAGTTTTTCTAGAAAATAGCCCAAGAGGATCGAAAACATTGCTTTTAAACTTGGTTTTGAGCTTGGGACTCAAATCTGGGATTTCCAGATTTCTGTTGTCCGCTCGAGCGGAGGAAGTAGCGCTCGAGCGGAGAAGTCGAGCTCCCAGCATCTTGCATTGTGCATCAGTCCGCTCGAGCGGAGCATTGGGCGCTCGAGCGGAGGACTGGGTGACACGCTCGAGCGGGCGTCGAGCGGAGATTTCACCTATCCAGTACTTTTTGGTCCGCTCGAGCGGGGGATGTTGCGCTCGAGCGGGGACCTTTGTTTGCCTTTACGCTCGAGCGGGGAAACCTGAGCTCGAGCGGGGCTCTGTTTGACTGAAAATTCTGCAAATGTTTTCTAAGTGCATCTTTGCATCCTCATTCCATCCTAGGCATTCTTAGGCCAAGTTTAAGACATCTTAATGAGGATTTAGATGTAGAACACACCGAGGCATAATAGGAAGTTAATTATTGTACTTCCCCAACTGTTAAACTTAGAGTGTGTTCAATGTGTTTACTGTTTAGGGTTGGCACTCGGGGACGCGCTCTAGCATACTGTAGCCCAATCTCTGTGAGTAACAGATTATGTAAAGATATGTTCAAAATGGTTATCTTTGGAATACTGAACTGAATTGTTTATTGAACTGATATTGTTTATTGAATGAATGTATGTCCTGTATTGTGAACTGTATTGTGGCATCCTTAGCATTGACTGTTACTGTTACAGAGCTCTGTCGGTTCCCTTGTGGAACCATACTGTTTACTGACTGATGGCCATCACTACTGTTGGGTCCGTTGAGGCCCGGTCCTTTTGGACCTACTGTTTATAGGCTAATGGATGTACCACATATGATTGATTGACTGACATACTGAAAGACTGAAATACTGTTTAATGAACTGTTTTCATTAATGTAAGGACATTCATTCATAACCTCTTTACACTTATTGTTATTCACTGGGCTTTAGCTCACTGTTTATATATATATGTAGGTTCTCAGCAGCCAGACCGGAGCTAGGAGCGTGGGTTAGTCCCCCAGTTTTGTCAAGCCAGCCTATGTGCCTCATTGCGAGGTTCCGAGACGCCATGCTATGGCTTGGGGTGTTTTTGTGTCCCCCACCTGTCTCTTGACTGTTTTGTATAATTGTATAAACTGTTTACTGTTTACTGTACTGTTACCGAGGGATTTGATTCCCGTACTGAATGTTGTGTATGATTGTATATAGACTGTACTGTTTGAACTGAATGAATGCATGAAAAATGTTTTTGGCATACAGATTTCCACAGCTCGATGGACACTAGTTATTTACTGTATTGGCTTCCGCCAGGCCCTGTACTCTGTTTAACTGTATTACTGTTCAGCAGGCCTTTGGTAATCTCGGATTACTGGCCAGTTACGGTACTAAACCCATAGGGCCGGGTTTGGGTCGTGACAGGCGGATAGCATCATCTTGCATTTGTTTCATGCTCTCATTCATCTGGCGCATCATCGCCTCTATTGCTGTATTCTGTTGTTCCATCTGAATAACCGGCAAGTATATCTCTATAGCGGACACAGAAATCTCAGTTCGACTGTCTGTTGCTAAAGTAGACTGCTGTACCAGTAATCTCTGCTCTGATGGACTGCGTTTCCTCGGCCTCCTTCTGATAACCGGGGGTAATGAATGGAACACCGGATGTCCGTCAACTAGATCCTCGGATCGAGTAAGTCGGCGACCTCGTGTCCAAAATGCTTGGGGAATATCTGATGGTTCGGAAGCAATTGTGCCACAAACTGTCCTAGCAAAAGATAAATAAAACGAAAAGAAAAGAAATAACCAGAAAAACGGGCAGCATAACAGCTTAATTTAAATACACATAACACACAGTCGGGCATACAACACGCAGTTTTGATAAACTGGAAATACACTGTCCTCAACCACTGATCATTATTCCTGTATCACTGTTTCCCAAAACTGAATCGGATATCCGCAGACAACTGATTCTCAGATATTGACTGATGCCCGCAGGCCTGACGCCCAATCTCAAAAACTGATGCCCGCAGGCCTGATGTCCACACTTATACTGATACATGCATTCCCTGTAGAGACGCACTCTAGCAAGCACATAGCAGATAAGTGAGAGCCAAAACACCCCTATATTGGGATAGGGTTTCCCTGTCCTATTTTGTCAGGAACTAGGGGTTCACTACGCACACAGCGGCTTCAAACAACCTATGTCGGGTAAGCAACCTGTCCTAGTTTGGAATGGTCACTATGGATCCGAATATGCACTAGGTCGAATGGTCAAAAAGGGTGCCCCGGTAAAACCGGGGTTTGTGCTCCCATACTGGCAGAGCCCGTAACCGATCAGCCTTATGGACATGCCTTGACAAGACAAGCCTCCGGCAAACCGCTCAGGAATAGCAGATGGCAAACACGGTGTCCTAGGCGCACCAATGCAAATGCAATGCAAAGAAACACACAAGTGTAGTCAAAACCAGATATCATGAGTTCGAGTCAAGTTCTCTAACTCCCCAGCAGAGTCGCCAGAAACTGTAACAATGCCCGCGAGGGACCTCGCTACAGTTCGGACTCGATTTTGTTGCGGTTCTAAATCTGAACCAAAGAGTCCAACTCTGGCAAATCGTTTTGAGAAAAACAGATTTTTGAAAGAAGTGCCAAACATGGACTGCTTTGCCAGATAACAGAGTCGCCACCTAAATATTTTTTAAAATGGGAAATTTAGGAAACCCTGACTCGGTGCCAAAGGCCACGTGTCCGTCATCACCAAAGTTGCCTCGGCTCGGGAACTTGGGTACGATTGGGGAAGGTCACATCGTAAGCACCCCCGCTCGCCCGGTCAAAGACCGGCCTCTACTAACCATGATATCTGTTTTTGAAAACTTTGTGCGTTCTTATTCTGGTTATTAGCCTAGGTTACTATGTGATGCTCGCAGCAAACAAGTATAGACCGAATCGCTTGAATTGGAACGAAACATTTCATGTTTGTTTGTTTGAAAATGGTTTGATGGTGCTACCCGCAGGTAGGCTAAAATGCGGATTTGCCACCCTCAAGTGGGCTTAGAAAACAGTGATTTTGCCACTATCTAGTGGGCTTAAAACAAACAGTCAACGCATTGTCCCAATTCAAATAACTCAACCTCCACCCACAGGCATTCAAGGCAGTTATATCACATAAGCAAATAGCCTCATGGCAAGCATGCTATTCATGGCAGTCACTCACACGCATGCAAGGATGCTAAAGCATAAAACTTACCGAGTACTCCCAGCCAAAACAGAAACTACATTAGAAATCATGCGTGATCCTAAGAATGCAAAGATGCCTAATGCAACACATGCAGAATGCAACTATAGCAGGCTCGGCTATTCTAAAGATGGCATGTGGAATGCTACAACTAACACGTATTCAATTAGGAATTGAAATGCGAATACAGTTTGTATGATGCGCCGAGCCCGGTGCATGCAAACAGATGAATGATGCAAACATGCTGTCATGCTGTTATGCTAATTGAAATATGCCCTATATCTAACCATCATAAGCGGGTAAATAAAAGGGAAGAAAGACGTGGGATTGGAAGACATACATCACACTCACCCACACTTATTACAATTATGCCCTCGCGCAGAGGGTCCGAATAAAATAATACAGTCCGAATGAAAGAATAATACAGCCCGAATAAAAGAATATTACAGATTTCTAATTAATTAACAAATTAAGTAAGAAAACGGTAAAACTGGCATGCAAGCCAGGGACTGCCTTGCTTCTGACGGATGATGCATGTTGGGCTGCCTTGCGCGGAAATCCACTGGGATGCCCCGATTAGCCTCTGTTTACACTTTTTCTCGAAATACGTGCCAAGTCCCGAAAAGTTGCTGTTTCTGGGTTTTGCTGCAACAGAGAGCAGGAAAAGGGCATAGCAATGTATTTCACAAATATATGCATGCCTCGATCCTCGTGCCACCAATCACGCATATCGATGCATGATGGCCGAGGAGCCGAATTGCACAACTCAATATAGGATGAATGCAGATGAATGCGACAACAAAACCTGACTCCATCATGGGTAATCCGGAGTGTCGGTGACTTGGGAATTGAGACGCGTTCCGTCACTCGGAGTACGGAACGTGCCTCGTTTCCCGTGCCCGGGCTAACTCCTATCCCGAACATGATGCAATATGCATGATATGCATGAATGCAACCTAAGATGCAACCTAGTATGCACAATGCAGATGAAAATGAGATGTCTCGAAATGCGTGCACACAGGCACGCAAACCGAGGTAATGCATGAATGCAATCTAAGATACAACCTAGTGTGCACTATGCTGGTGAAAACGAGATGCCTCGAAAAGCGTGCACACGGGCACGCAGGCCGAGGCCATGATGTGAAATGCAAATCGGATAAAATCGAAGTGCCTCGAAATGTGTGCACACGGGCACGCAAACCGAGGCGATGATGTGAGATGCAAATCGGATAAAACCGAAGTGCCTCGAAATGCGTGCACACGGGCACGCAAACCGAGGCGATGATAAAATGAGATGCAAATCGGATAAAACCGAAGTGCCTCGAAATGCGTGCACACGGGCACGCAAACCGAGGCGATGATAAAATGAGATGCAAATCGGATAAAACCGAAGTGCCTCGAAATGCGTGCCCACTGGCACGCAAACCGAGGAATGCATAAAATGGCATGCGGAATGCAGTGATGGGCTTACGCCAACATGAGAGAGCCTCAGCCGCACTCACATAGGCTGCCGTGAGACGAAAGCGAGCTGCCTCGAAATGCGTGCATACGGGCACGCAAACCGAGGCATGATATAGAATCATGAAATGGCATGAAAATGCATATTGGGCTTACACTTACATGAGAGGGCCTCAGCCGCACTCACATAAGATGCCGAGAGATGAAAATGAGATACCTCGAAATGCGTGCCCACGGGTACGCAAACCGAGGCATGGCCCGAAGGCATGAAATGGCACGGGAAATGATATGCAAGCATGCAAACCAAATTTCAGCACCTAAATGAAGGGGAAAACAGCCCCGAAATGATACGAAATGACAACCAATGCATGAAATCATCCCGAAATGCGATATTAAGCCCCCGAAATGGCCTACAGCTACACTAAACATGCAAAATTGATACATGAAAGCAAAAGCAGTAGCAAGGCAGTCCCAAATATGGCATTTTTCCAGTACAAATCATTGATAAATAACAACCACAAGTATGATAAAAATGGCTTGCAAAAATGGGGGAAAAGAGGAGAATTACAAAGCAAGTGGTATCTACAATGCTCAAACTGAAAAACACAGTTCTACAACATTAAAGAGGAGCCAAAAATATGCATATTTACAGTAGATGACATCCCCCAATTCAGTGTGTAGATCTGCTAAACATAGCATGCAAAATAATGTGCCAAAAGGGGCTATAACATAAGGTACCAAAAGCATGCATCAATCAACCTTGGACCCTTAATAAAACTTGAAGAACAGACCAAAAAAGACACTTTATAAGCCTGATGGAGGCCGAAAACAGAAGCTAAAATGGCCTAAACAAACATGCAATTTTACGGGAAATAAGGCCAATATAACATAAAGTGCCAAAACCATTCACCAAATGGCTTAAGGTCCTTAACAAAACATGAAGAATAGACCAAAATAAGCCTCTTTCTAAGCCTGATGAAGGCTGAAATCAGAATCCAAATAAGCCTAACAAAGCATGCAAGATAGGCAAAGAACATGAATTCAAGGCAAGTGACATGTAGAGCAAGAAAACCAGGTTGAGCCCTTCTTCAATGTTGAAGAGGGGCTCAAAATAAGCACAATATCAGTAGGTTGCATGCTCCAACTCAGATCACAAGTAGGCCAAATAAAGCATGCAATTTTACGGTAAATTGGAAGAAATAGAAAGCAAGTGCATGCTAGAATCACCAAACATGGTTGAGCCCTTCTTCAATGTTGAAGAGAGGCTCAAAATAAGCCCACTAACAGTTTATAGTATGCTCGAAATCAGATCACTCAAAAGGAAAATAAAGCATGCAAATTAATGGCCTAAAGAATGGTATTGAAGGAACTATATCATGGAGACACCAAATGAAGTTGAGCCCTTCTACAATGTTGTAGAGGGGCTCAAAATAAGCACAAAATCAGTAGGGGCCAAAGCCTAAAACAGAAAGGAAATAGGGTAAAGAATTGATGGAAGAAAATGCTAGAAAAAGGGATTTAAAGACTTACCCTTGAAGACAAGTCTTTTGCTTCTTCTTGCCTTAATGAAAGTTGCTTCTTGGCCTCTGGAAAACACCCCTTTGCTGCTGGAATGGAGGTGGTGATGGTGGAGCTTAGGGTTGATGAAGGAATTAGCTAGGAAGCTTGAAGTTTTTTAGGATTTTGAAGATGGAAATGAAGGTTTTGGGAGAGGGAGTCTTGAGGTGGATTTTTGTAACCCTATAGAAGAAGGAGGGCAGCCCCTTTAATAGGCAAAAAAAAGGTGTAAAAGGGGAGGGAAATGCACCCAAGCTTTCCCTCCCAAAATATCCCCCGGATCCCCGGGATATTTTGAAAAAATATCCGGACAGCTGGAAAGGGCTGGAAAGCAGAAAGCTGGCCGGCCAGGTAAATTTCTGGGAGGTGGCCGGCCGGCCACCCCACCTGGTCGGCCAGCCACTCACCCTGGCCGGCCGGCCATAGCCAAAAATTGAAGAGGAAAAATGCTGGCCGACCACCACTCCTTGGTGTCCTCCCAGGTGTGTAGAACAGTGTTCCAAGGTTGGAAATTGGCAACACTGAAGCAGGAGCCACAACATAGAGCTTGAAGAAGAGGCTCAAAAATGAAATCAACAATTGCTGGCCGACCAGTAGTTTTTAGGGTCCTCCCATGTGTGTAGAACAAGGTTCCAAAGTCGGAAATTGACAACACTGAAGCAGGAGTCACAACATAGAACTTGAAGGAGAGGCTCAAAAATGAAACTCTGAGTTGCTGGCCGACCATGCACTTTTAGGGTCCTCCAATGTCCCCTGATCACAGATATGTAGCTTTGGTTGGAAGAAAATATCCCCAGGGTGTTCAACATTGGCCCGGAAGTGAGTAAAACGGGCGCCGGAAGAGCGAAACTGGTTATTTGGGATAATTGCTGGCATCTCACCCCCCAGTGATCTTCCTGGTGTTGAAACAGAGGTACCTGCCAAATTTGAACAAAAACTAATGAGAAATGAACACCCGGAGCCAAAACTGGGCAGTTCGGGATCTCGAAAATGGGCTGCAGGTGCCGGAAGTGGTGTTCAGCAGCGAAGTGGGCATCTGCGACCCCAGTGTCCCTCGGAATGACAAAACAGAGGTTCCTGCCAAAAATCAGAGAAAACTGATGCAAAATGAATGCTCGGGGCCCAAATCACGCAGTTCGGGGTCCCGAAAACCGGCTACAGGCACTGAAAGTGGCATTCAGCCACGAAGTGGGCATCAGAGGCCCCAGTGTCCCTCGGAATGATAAAACAGAGGTGCATGCCAAAAACCGGAGAAATCGGAGATGGTTGAGTGGTCCCGAGCCGAGGCACACGGCCTGACGGCTCCGAAAACCGGGAACCGGGCCCCGAAATGGGCAAAATAGCCTACGGCCACGAAACGTAGCTCACGGCCACCGAGAGATAGCCTACAGGACCACTCCCTTCCCTCAGGAAAGAAAACAGAGAAAACCGAGTCTGGTTCGCAAACCGAGACAAGGCACAGAAGAGAGTTCGGGAGTCCGGAGGCAGGGCGCACGGCCGCGACTCTGAGACTTCTGAACAAGCACAACATGCAACATCACCGAGCGCTCAATTGGTGACATCTGAGTCTTAAGGTCGGTCAAAAATGGGGTGTCTACAATGAATAGAGAATATTGTTCGTTAGTTCCGTATTCATAAGGTTTACTAATTTAATAGCTGCCAAAGTGGCCTAGACTTGTAAAACTTATGAATATAGAACTACATAAAAGAATTGTTAAAATGGTAACATTAAAGTCGATAATATTCTCAATTGCAATTATAATTAGGAAATTGAGACTAGCCCAAAGGAGAGTCACTTTCAAATAATTATGAACTGGGTAGGGTGATATAACTTATGTAATTTGACAGATTAGAATTGAATACCCAAAGATAACATGACTAGCTCAAAAGCTGCATAAATTACTTTAGACCAACATAAGTGATTCTTGACAAGTGGACAATAGATATACCTAAGTTTTGTCCAAAGGAAAGACTTATGTGATATCAATAGTTCATCATTATAATTCTCAAAGCTTAATATGTACATTGTTTATGGTATATTGTTTATGCCTATTTCCGCGTTACTTATAAGACCTTGTGTTAATACCTCTTAAGATTTGTCAAAAAGATAGCTTGCTATCTAAGGTGGTTGGACTTAGAAAGGAGGCTATATTGACTCCTCTGACCTTCATGGGATTTTACTTGGTTATTGACCAAAGGACTCTTTAGTGACATTACCCTCACCCTTAAAGTAAATTTTTGGGGTGTCATATGTTTTATCTTATTTCAGTGATAGTTCCCACCTTATTGCACTCTCTTGCATCAGGCGTCTCTCTACTTACTGGCATTATTATGGTTGAATTGACAACAATAAAATATGATGACAACCGAGGAGTTCAGGATCACATCCTCAATATGGCTGACAAAGCTACAAAGCTTAAAACTTTAGGGATGCAAGTTGATGAAACTTTCCTCGTGCAGTCTATTCTCAACTCACTTCCATCACAGTTCGGCGCATTCAAAATTCACTATAACACCAATAAAGATGAGTGGAGTTTGAATAAGTTGACTAATATGTGTGTTCAGGAGGAAATGAGGTTGAGGGAGGAAGGACGTCAAACTGCATTAGCTGTAACTCATGGAGCTATAAAGGAAAAGAAAGGTAATTTTGTAAAATCAAAGAAAAATCCACCCAAGAAAAGAATGGGCCTGGGAAAGAAAATCAGGCTCAGAATGGTTTCACTGTCAAGTGCTACTTTTGTGGCAAAAAGGGACATGTAAAGAAAGATTGCAGCAAGTGAAAGGCTTGGTTTGAAAAGAAATGTAAGAAATTTTCTTTTATTTGTTATGAATCAAATCTTACTGAAGTACCTTCTAATACTTGGTAGATTGACTATGGGGCCACGACCCACATTACAAATTCTATGCAGGGATACCTCTTAACTAGAAAACCGAAGGAAAGTGAAAGATTTGTTTATATGGGGAACCGTCTCAAAGCTAAAGTCATAGCTGTAGGAACCTATCGACTGATCTTAGAGATGGGTCATCAGATAGATCTAGAAGACACTTTTTATGTTCCTTCAATTTCTAAGAATTTAGTTTCGTTATCCAAATTAAATCGTGTTGGATATTCAGTTTTATTTAGTTGTGGAAAACTCAATTTAATGTTTAATTCAATAATGATTGGTTCTGGTAATTTATGTGATGGTTTATATAAAATTGCCTTAAATCATGAGTTTGCACAATTATTAGTAACTCTGCATTCGAATATTGGTTTAAAACGTGGTTTAATTAATGAAAAATCCTCAATCTTGTGGCATAGACAGTTGGGGCATATCTCTAGAAATAGAATTGAAAAATTGGTAAAGAATGGGATCGTAGAAAACCTAGACTTCATTGATTTTGAGATATGTGTGGATTGTATCAAAGGAAAGCAAACTAAACACACTAAGAAAGGTGCCACAAGAAGTAATGAGCTTCTTGAGATAATTCATACAGATATTTGCGGGCCACTCAACATCACATGTCTTAGTGGTGAAAAAAATTTCATCACATTTATAGATGATTTCTCACGTTATGGATATGTGTATCTAATTCATGAAAAGTCTCAGGCTGTTGACATCGTTGAGGTGTACATAATTGAAGTTGAGAGACAATTAGATAAAAAGGTTAAAATAGTGAGATCAGTTAGGGGTAATGAATATTTGCCAAATTCTTAGAAAAGAAAGGCATTCGTGCTCAATATACAATGCTTGGCACGCCACAGCAGAACGGAGTTGCTAAAAGGCGTAATCGTACACTTAAAGATATGGTTAAGAGTATGTTAAGTTACTCAATTATACCCATTTCACTGTGGGGTGAAACTTTAAAGACTGCAATGTATATCTTAAATAGGGTTCCTAGTAAGGCGGTCCCGACAACTCCTTTTGAGTTATGGACTGGTAAGAAACCTAGTTTAAGACACTTACATATTTGGGGTTGTCCAGCAGAGGCAAGAATCCTCAACCCACAAGAGAAAAAGTTGGACTCAAAAACAATATCTGGATATTTCATTGGTTATCCAGACAAGTCTAAATGGTACAAATTTTGTTATCCTAATCACAGTACGAGGATAGTGGAGACTGGTAATGCTAGATTCCTAGAGAATGGTGAAATTAGTGGGAGTGAGAAAGACGAGTGGTGAATTTCGAGGAAATTGGGGTGGATTTGCCAACATTCGACCCTTACCGAAAAATTGTTGTTCCTCAGACTATTCCACAAGCTGAGGGAAACGAACAACATAATGAAAATCCTTCACCACCTTATGTTTCACCACTTGATGAAGATGCCACCATTGAAAATATTGTAAAACCACCACAACTGGCAGTTTTGAGAAGATTTCAGATAGAAAGAAAGCCTACCATTCCAGATGATTACATGGTGTATCTACAGGAATCCGATTTTGATATTGGGATTAACAAAGATCCAGTCTCATTTTCACAGGCCATGAATAGTGATTATTCTACTAAATAGGTCAATGCTATAAATGAAGAGTTAAAATCCATGCAATAGAATGGTGTTTGGGATCTCGTCGAATTGCCTAGTAATTGTAAAAAGGTTTGGTGTAAATGGGTCTTCAAGACCAAGCGCGACGCAAAAGGCAATATCGAACGATTTAAAGTTAGACTTGTTGCCAAGGGTTTTACTCAAAAAAAAGGCATAGACTATACAGAGACCTTCTCTCCAGTATCTAAGAAGGACTCGCTTAGAATCATCCTAGCATTGGTAGCTCATTATGACTTAGAGTTGTATCAAATGGATGTGAAAACTGCTTTTCTAAATGGGAATATGGATGAAGAAATTTATATAGAGCAGCTAGAAGGATTTGCAAAGAAAGGTAAAGAGAATTTAGCTTGCAAATTTAATAAATCCATATATGGCCTTAAACAAGCTTCCAGGCAAGGGTATTTAATGTTTAATGATACCATTACCTCCTTCGGATTTAAGGAAAATGTAGTTGATCATTGCATATATCTGAAGGTTAGTGGGAGTAAGTTCATTATTTTGGTGCTATATGTGGATGACATTTCGTTAGCTAGTAATCACCTTGGCTTATTGCATGAAACCAAGGAATATCTTTCCAAGAACTTTAAAATGGTCGCTATGGGTGAGGCAAACTATGTTATTGGCATAGAGATATTTAGGGATTGATCTCGAGGATTGCTAGGACTAACTCAGAAAGGATAAATTGATCGTGTTTTGGAGAGATTCAATATGCAGTTTTGTTCAGCCGGTGATGCACCCATTATGAAAGGTGATAAATTAAGTGAAAAACAGTGTCCAAGGAATGACTTGGAAAGAAAACAAATGAAAGAAATTTCATATGCATCAGCAGTAAGGAGCTTGATGTATGCCCATACATGTACCAGGCCAGATATTAGTTTTGCAATTGGAATGTTGGGAAGATTCCAAAGGTGCCGTTTGGTAACATTTGCATTTTCGGTTCTCTGTTTATATTTACAAAAATTTAAAAACCTCAAATAAAAACTTGTTTGGTAAATTTTTGATTTATAAATCAGTGGTCTTTGTTTATAAATTTGGCCAAAAAATGTAAACTCAAAAAATGTGTTTCCGTTTTGAGTTTTTAGTTTTTTTTGTTTTTACCACCCAACACTAGCCACCACCCGCCACCATTTTCCACCACCGTCTTTCGCCAACACCACCCACCACCCACCCCCTACCACCACCTGCCACCACCACCCACCACCCGCCACCACCACCCACTTGCCGCCACCACCAACCACCTACCACCTACTAGCCACCACCCACCTGCCACCCACTCGCCACCACCACCCACCCCTCGCCACCACCGCCACCACCCACCACCACCCACCGCCCGCTACCACCCGGCACCACCACTCATCACCACCATCCACCACCCGCTACTACCAGCCACCCACCACTACCACCCACCTGCCACCCACCCGCCACCACCACCCACCACCACCACCACCATCACCCACCACCCATCACCCATCACCACCACTACCCGCTCGCTACCACCCACCACCCGCCACCGTCACCCACCCAACCACCACCACCACCCGCCACCCGCCATCCGCCATCCGCCACCCACCTGCCACCACCACCACCACCTACTCGCTACCACCAGCCACCGTCACCCACCCACCCACCATCACCACCCGCCACCTACCCGCCACCACCACACACCTGCCACCACCCACCGCTACCCGCCATCTGCCGTCCGCCACCCACCTGCTACTACCACCCACCACCCGCCACCACCACCACTACCACCCACTAGCTACCACCCACCACCCGCCACCGTTACCCACCCACTCGCCACCACCACCAGCCACCTACCTGCCACCACCACTCACCACCCACCACCACCTGCCATCCGCCACCCATCTGCCATCGCCACCCACCACCCGCCACCACCCACTCGCTACCACCCGCCACCGTCACCCACCCACCACCACCACCACCCACCACCACCCGCTACCCACCACCCACCGTCACCACTTTTCACCACCGTCTTCCGCCACCACTTGCCATTTCTCACTCTTTTTTATATTTTTAAATTTTTTAAAACATTTTATCAATTATCAAACGCGTTTGTAGTTTATGTTTTTCTAAAAGTAAACAAAAAATAAACAAAAACCAGTTTATAAAATTTTTGTAAATATAAACTAAAAACATAAACGTTACCAAACAGACCCAAAGTAATCCTAGAATGGAACATTGGAAAGCAGTGCAGAAGGTTATGAGATATTTTTAGGGAACAAAGGACTATATGCTCACCTATAGGAGATCAGAACAGTTGAAAGTGATCGGATACTCAAACTCAGATTTTGCTAGTTGCCTTGATAGTAGAACATCTACATCAGGTTTTGTTTTTCTACTAGTTAGTGGAGCAATTTCATGGAAGAGTATGAAGCAGTCCACTATTGCTTCATCTACTATGGAGGCTGAGTTTGTGGCATGCTTTGAGGCTACAAATCATGCTTTATGGTTGCGAAATTTCATCTCAAGACTTGGTGTTGTTGACTCAATTACCAGGCCACTGAAGATATATTGTGACAATACCGCAATAGTTTTCTTCTCTAAGAATGGAAAGTAGTCCAGTGGTTCCAAACACATGGAAGTAAAGTACTTAGTTATTAGAGAAAGAGTCCAGAAACAACAAGTGTTAATTGAAAACTTAAGCACATCTCTTATGATTACTAAACCATTCACAAAGGGATTGTCACCAAAGACATACAAAGAGCATGTTATTAGGATGGCTCTTTTAAGCAACCCTTGATGTGTATGGTTAATCGTGAATGCTTATTTTTATTTGACACTATTTGCACAATAATAATTTTGTTTCTATTTTTCCTGTTTCTAAAAGTGTGTGTACACATTAATTTGAATATTGATAAACAGGAAATGTCTTAACAAGACAAATTACAGGGGCTTTTCAGGCAAATAATTACACATTCCAATAATGGACTGGGTTGGTGAAGGTTATCGATGGTGTAGTGCATAGAAGGATATATGACATAAATGTTATATAACTGCTATGACTCACATTGGTGATCTGAAGTAATCACAGTATTATAGTTTCTAATCTATCTGTACTTATTGGCTATTTTTAAAATTCGTGATCACGTGTCAAAGTTTTTAGTGTGGAATCCAATGAGTCAAAAAATTTTATAAATTGCATATTTTTTTATTTTTTATTTTTGGAAAAACTCATAATTGCATCATAATCAGCTTAATAGGCCAAGTGGGAGAATGTTGGATTTATTCTCTAGTGTGGCCCAATAGCCTACATATATCTACATGTTTTAATTTATTTAGACTCCACAATTAGATAAAGCCAATATTTGATATAAAGTTCAGTAATTAGAATTTTAATATAATTACTCTTCTAAGGTAAGAAGGAAACCTTGATGGAGAGGAATTCTTCTGACAGAGTTTATCAGGCCCTTTTCTCTCTTCTATATAAGGATGGGTGACTTCCCTTTTATATCATGAGTATTTTTCCATCACTCTAAGTTTTATAGTCATTCTAATTAAGAGAGACAGAGAGAAGAAGGTGAGCCAAGAATTAAAGGTTATTAGGGGTATTTTCTCAACTTCTCTAATTCAATGGCTGACAAAGTGTAGACGTGCCCCGAGGGCTTTGCTTCTATAGTTCGGACTCAAATGTCACGATTCTATCCCACAAAGTACAATGCGAGACCGATAAATCATCAAAGAGTCCAAATTCGGCAAATCGTTTTGGAAAACTGATTTTTAAGAAAGAAGTGTCAAACATGGACTGCTTTGCTAGATACAGAATCGCCACCTAAATGTTTTATTCTGGGGAATTTAGGAAACCCTGACTCGTTGCCTAAGGCCACGTGTCCGTCATCACCAAAGTTGCCTCGGCTCGGGAACTTGGGTACGATTGGGGAAGGTCATCTATGAGCACCCCCGCTTGCCCGATCCGAAGATCGACCTGTACTAAGCATGATATCTTGTTTTTGAAAACACACGCGTTCTTATTCCGGTTAATTAGCTAGAATTACTATGTGATGCACACGGCAAAACAAGTATAGACTAGATCGCCTAATTTGGAACAAAGCATCGCATATCCGTTTTGTTTGGAAATGGTTTGAAGTTTGCTACTCGCAGGTAGGCTAAAAATGTGGATTTGATGAATTGTTCCAATTCAAGCAATCCAACCTTCACCCACAGGCATTCAGGCCGTTATATTACATAAGCAAATAGCCTCATGGTAAGCATGCTATCATGGCAACACTCACACGCATGCGAGATGCTAAAGCATAAAAGCTTACCTAGTACTCTGAGCCAAAATAGAAACTAGCTAGTAATCAATGCATGATCCTAGTTCATGTTAAGATGGCTAATACAATGCATTCAAAATGCAATCAGAATAGGCTCGGCTAATCTAAGAATGGCATGTGAAATGTGACAACTCCATACACGTATTCAAGTTGGAATTGAAATACTATGCAATTTAGTATGATGTGCCGAGCCCGGTGCGTGCAATACAGATGAATGAATGCAAACATGCGAGCATAAGTATGCTAATTGAAACGTGCCCTAAACTAACCATCAAAAGCTAGTAAATAAAAGGGAGAAAGACGTGGGGTTGGAAGACATTCACACACGCACGCACACTTATTACAAATTTGCCCTCTCGACGGAGGGTCCGAATAAAAAATACAAACCGAATATACCCTAGCTAATTAAATATTACAAAACCCCCAATTAATTAACAAATTAATTACAAAACAGTCTAAGTATGAAACTAAAGAGGCCGCCGCAGCTCCGCCTCGGAATGATTGAATGATGTATGCTCGATCGCCTCACTCGAAAACCCATTGCCATGCCACATGTTGCCTCTGTTTGCACTGCTTTGCGCCTCTAAAAACTGTTCCAGCTTCTATGACACTTCTGAACCACCTTGGGGACATTCTGAGAGTCCACCGACCAAGATATAAGGCCACCGGCCATGGGAAAATGGTCATCGACCAGAAGCAGGGATCTCGGCCAGATATTGTTAGCCGGCCAGCACTGAATGTGGCCGATCAGCCATCCCTTCCTGCAGAATTCTGTTTTTGCTGCAGCAGAGGACAGACAGTGCATGACAAGGAATTTACAAAACAATGTGTGCACGACCACCCTCCCTATCATGCTATGAACTCAAGGGAGTATGGCTCTCGACCCTCGGGCCACCAATCACGCATTTCGATGCATGATGGCCAAAGGTGCCAAGTGTGCAAATTAATGTAGAATGAACGTAACAAAGCAAATGAATGCTACACACTCTATCATGTTGGATCAAGAGTGTCGGCGATCGAGGATTGAGACACGTCTCATCACTTCAAGTACGAACGTCCCTCGTTCCTCGTGTTTGGTTTGACACCCCAAACCAAACATAATGCAATGTATGTATGCCAGATACAATGCAAAGCAATACAACTAATGTAATGCAACATGAGCAACGCAACCCAATGCAATCAACCTAAGCACACAAGCTAAGTCAATGTAACATGAGCATGTCAAGAATCATGCAAACAGCCCAAACATGCAATCACCAATACAATGGAGGAAGCATGCAATAATACATCTTGGAGCAAGTATGCAATGGTAACGGACCATGTAAATTCAAAGCATGCAAATATCATGAAAGCAAACATGCTTAATGGACTTAAACCAAAAAAGGAGGGGGGGGAGGAGGGGGGACCTCAGCCGTGCCCTAGTCAGTGGCTAAAACACCCAAATCAAGGGACTAAAAGAGGAGGCATGCAAGCACATACATTGGTCCATAAGCTAGACCACAATGCACAATCTTCAAACATGAGCAAGATGGGATAAACATGAGAATATGACGATGCAATAAGCTCTGAAATCATGTCAAGAGTGATGCCAAATCATGCACATAGGATAAGTATAGCATGCTAATGGACTTAAAGCTCAAAGCTAGCCAAGGAGCTTGTACCAAGGCCACATCAACCAAGCCCCAAAGGGCCAAGTGAACCAAAACAGTCCCAAGGTAGACCAAAACAAGGCTAGAACATGCATGGAATGTGGCCAAAACATGCTAGAAAGGTGAGCACAAAACATGAGGCATGCAAGGCCAACAAAGGGGTGCTACACTACACCTACTACAACCAAACATGGCATGGCTTAACCAATGAAAATCAGAGTTATGGAATGTCAAAATAAGCCCACAAACCCACTGAGGTGGCATCCTAAAGGCCTAAGCATAAAGGCATGCACAATGGTCCATTCTTGAAACACAAAACAACAACTCTTCAAAGCAATGAAAGAGTGACAAATGCAAGTGTATGACCATGAAATATGCACTGATATATCATATGGAATGATGCCAAATCATAAGAATAGTCCTAGCAATGCATACTAAAGACTTGGACATTCAAAGCCAACAAGCTAGGTTGAACCATGGCTATACAAAACAATGCAAGCATGACCAAAACAACACCAAAAAGACCTTAAGCATGGTAAAAAAAGGCTAAAATATTCTTTGGGTCAAGCCAAAATCATGCTAAAAACAAGGCTCAAAGCACAAAGCATGTTAGGGCAATTTCATGGAAATGCACTACAAGTGCATGGTGTATGTAAGGAGCTATTAAACCAACTTTAGACGGAGTTATGACATGCTAAAAAAACCCCAAAAACCCACTGAAATGAGGTCAACATGAGCTAGAAGGACATGCTCAAACATGAAGCATACAAGACTAGTTTGCGAAATTTACACTACAAGTGTATAAACCAAGCATGGAATGACCAAGATAGGAAAAAACGGTGGCATATGACAGAAAAATAACCACAAATACCAGCTAAGACATGGCCAACATGAACTTAACAAAGGTGCTCACATGTGAGGCAAATATGACAAGTATTGAACACAACAAGGAGAGGGGATGGCCCTCTCCTTCTTAGGACCTCAAAACACCATCCCCACCACTGAAATCCCTCTAGATTTCAGTGGTGAGAAGGCCAATACAAGGTGGTCCCGAAGCTCACAAAAAAGGCACAAAAATGAGGTCGAACAAGGTCTAAGAGGGGGTAAACAACCCCAAACACAAAAGTGATCTTAAACAAAGATCAAAAGCATGCAAAATCAGAACTTTTATCAGTTATAAGTTAATCTCAAAACAGCATGCAAGATGGGATAAAATCTTGTGCAAAAATGGGGAATAAAGAGGGTAGTTTCTCACCCTTGAAGAACATTGAAGGACAGCAGCAAAACAATCACTTTTCTGAGCCAAACAACCTTCAATCAGCCCAAAAATAGGTTCCAAGGGACCTCAAGCCAATGGTGATCAACTTTGATGAAGGAAGTATATGCAAACAAGAAGTATTTCTCTACTTCTGTGGACTTATATGCACAAAAGGGCAATGGAGAAAGGCTCTAGAGAGAGAGGCAAAGGTTTTTGTCTGAAAATTCTAGAGAGAGAGGAGTTTTTAGAGAGAGAGGCTCCCAAACTTGCCCAAGAAGTTCTCCCTTTGCAAAATGGGAGATATAGGTTCATATATAACACAAATGAGCTTTTGGTCAAAAATATCTGATTATAGGACAGCTGGAGCTTGCTGGAAACAGCTGGAGATGAAATATCTTCAAAAAAAATGAATTTGGGTCACTTTTGGCCGATCGGCCATCTTTAGTGCTGGTCTGCTACTTATTTGGCCGATCTGCTACTTTTGTGGCCGACAGCACATATTTGTGGCCGACAGGAAATTCTACTCTGCATGTCCAACTTCAAATGGATATAACTCCTTCATATGGACTCCTTTTCTGGTCATTCTTGTGTCCAATTTGAAGCCCCAGAAGTAAGCTTTCCAATGATGGCAGCCTTGCATCAAACTTCCAATTGTGAAAAAAGTTATGCCTCTTTTGGTGAAGCCACTCAGTTTCAGTCTAACCGGAATGATGCCCAACTTCAACCAATCATATCTCCCCCATCCGGACTCGGCTTTGGGAGACTCTTGCATGAAAAATGAAGCCCCGGAAGTATTATTTCCAACGGTGGTGGCCTCATAGCTGAAATCGAAGTGTATAGACAAATAGGCCTGATTTAGCAAAGACCACTTGACTCTCTCTTAGCGATTCATACCCAATCTTTTTCTCCAAATTGGTTTCTTCCCTCTTCTCCTCTTTTCTTCAACTCCAAACCCTTAAACAAGGTGTTTTGAAATATTTTTCAAAGATCTCAACTCTCTTTTATTCATTTCCACTTTGTCCTTGCTCGATTTTCCGAAAAGCGCATCATTTAACAAAATGCGAGCCTCAGAGCATCGTAGAAACTTTATTTCAAAAATGTTTTGAAAGAGAGGGTTTTAAGGTCTAAAAACCATTCAAAATAGCTTTGGTCCAAAATGGGGTGTAAGGTTGGGATTTGACTCTCCTCTTGTCGAAGAAATTGAACTTTGCTCTGTATAGCCTGCATCACTAAGTAAACCATCAGTAACGCCCAAGTCTTAAGGGCGGTCAAAAATGGGGTGTCTACAGTTGCCCCTCTTTGACAGAACTCGAAAGTCACGAAGTGACAGGAGTGAATGTCAAAGCCCAGAGGCGACCCATTTTTGACAAGGCCGAAGACTTGGACAAACAAACAAATAATATAGATGTGCCCGCAGGCTAGGGCAAAATGTAAATGACATGCATGATGCAAGAGCATAACTTATGATTATGCAAAGAGAGCTGTAATGAAACAATTATGCAAAATAAATGCAACATTTTAAGCGAATGCTATGCAAGCAAGTAAACACAAACCAAACTACATCTCATGCAAAAAGGATGTAAGAAAATTATACAATTCTCACTGCGTCTCACGCGGAGAAGACTAAGAGTGACCATTGGGGACACCCGAGGTCTCAAACAAGATCCCGACGCATTGCACGCGAAAGGAAAGAGAGTGATACAAGCATTGGAACATGTTCCAAATGCTCTTAACCAAAGAGGGAGAAACATAGGGACATATCCTGGTGTTTCGGAAAGATATAAGCATTGGAACGTATTCCAAATGCTCTTAACCAAAGAGGGAGAAACATAAGGACATATCCCAGTGTTTCGGAAAGGAGGAGAAACATAGGGACATATCCCGGTGTTTCGGAAAAAGAAGGAGAAACATAGGGACGTATCCCGGTGTTTTGGAAAAGGAGAAGAAACATAGGGACGTATCCCGATGTTTCGAAAAAGGAGAAGAAACATAGGGACGTATCCCAGTGTTTCAGAAAAAGAGAAGAAACATAGGGACGTATCCCGGTGTTTCGGAAAAGAAGGAAAAACATAGGGACGTATCCCGGTGTTTCGGAAAATGAAAAGAAACATAGGGACGTATCCCAGTGTTTCAGAAAAGGAGAAGAAACATAAGGACGTATCTCGGTGTTTCAGAAAAGGAGAAAAAACATAGGGACGTATCCCGGTGTTTCAGAAAAGGAGAAGAAACATAGGGACGTATCCCGGTGTTTCGGAAAAGGAGAAGAAACATAGGGACGTATCCCGGTGTTTCAGAAAAAGAAGGAGAAACATAGGGACGTATCCTGGTGTTTCGGAAAAGGGGAAAAAACATAGGGACGTATCCCGGTGTTTCGGAAAAAGAAGGAGAAACATAGGGACGTATCCCGGTATTTCGGAAAAAGATGAAGAAACATAGGGATGTATCCCGGTGTTTCGGAAAAAGAAGGAGAAACATAAGGACGTATCCCGGTGTTTCCGAAAAAGGGAAGAAACATAGGGACGTATCCCGGTGTTTCGGAAAATGAGAAGAAACATAGGGACATATCCCGGTGTTTCGGAAAAGGGGAAGAAACATAGGAACGTATCCCGGTGTTTCGGAAAAAGAAGGAGAAACATGGGGATGTATCCCGGTGTTTCGGAAAAGGAGCATGCAAAACAATGCAAGTGGAAAGTGCGTGACAATGCAAGTGTGGAGGTGTGCATAACAATGCAGGTATAGTGCGTGACAGTGCAAGATAGAAAAGGTGCATAACAATGCAACTGGAACGTGCATAACAATGCAGGTGGAGTATGCATAACAGTGCAACTAGAGTGTGCATAACAATGCAACTGAAAAGTGCATAACAATGCAACTAGAGTGTGCATAACAATGCAACTGAAAAGTGCATAATAGTGCAACTAGAGTGTGCATAACAATGCAACTGAAACGTGCATAACAATGCAGGTGAAACGATGCATAACAATGCAAGTAAACATGCAACATCAACAGCATGTTTGAAGTAAACTACTGAATAAGGAAATACGCGCCTTAACGAGACCAATTCAAACGCAACCTCCGATTTACCTCTCGGAGGACTTGGTAACATGCTCAGCTTAAAAGGGTATACCCTGTTCATATTGGCGAGAGGTAACATCTGCATGTGAAACCCTTAGGTGCTGCCTGAACTGCCATTCTGGCTTGAAGCAAGCTTACACTTGGGGTCGAGATACACTCATACTCCAGAGAAACGGCGAGGCCTGAGAAGGTGCACTTGGAATGCAGTCTCAGAATTTGCCGGGGTAAAAACACACTAAGATACTCCACATTTTCTCTCTTTTCTTTTGCTTTGCAATCTGGAACCCACATAGCTTCAGATAGGTCCTTGTCTTACTATTCACACTTATCGGGGGTGGACCCTGCAATTTTATGAAAGAACAAATACTGTTTTGCACAAATGTGGAGAATGGCACAGCACTCTGAGCACAAAACGATTCATTTTTTTTGAATTTGAGAAATGAGAAAAAGTTTTTGACTGGGTATTTGAGCCTATGACTGAACACAGCGCACCACGACTCAACAAAGGAAAACAAAAGGTGAACAACCTAAACACATCGAGAAACACTCGAAACGACTCACAACAAGAATCGAGACAAACAAAACAACGGACACGACACTCAGATGTGTTCCAAAGACAAGGGACCTCTTAGATCACAAGGAGCCAGTTTCTCCGGTATTGTTTCCCACCCTTTCTCATTTGTGATTCTCACATCACTCTGGCACTCAATCTCTATTTTTCTGAAAAAGCCATTTTCTCACTTTTTCTCTCATCGCACATCTCTCTATTCTTCAATCTCTCATTTTTATCCTTCCCTTGGGTGGTTGATGGATGAACAGGAAGTTGCGGGCTCATGCCCCTAGCATTCTGCTAGATTCTCTTTCTTCTGCTCACAACAGTGAACTTTCTCACAGTGGGGTTGTGCTACAACTAGGTGTGTAGCAAATCTACAGCTGACATCGGTTAACGATGCTCTGCTGGGGAGTTTGGACGTGATCAGATCTGTCCTGATGAGGGAGTGGAATATCTCGATCCATTTCAGTTTGTGCTTCGCACTTGGCTTGATACCTCGCTGCTTGGAGGATGAGAAAGCTTTCGGCCCTTTGCTGTTACCTTCAGTGGTGCCCTTTTCTGGCATGGTAGAGTGCCTTTCCTGGCAAGTATGTTGACGACGGGGAAAATACTGAACATCTAACTCAACTGTGCCCCTAGTTCATTATTTTGACCATTTTTTGTTTTGGCTTTTTACGAAAACAATTTTGACCAGCATGAGAGTTAGATTAACATGCTTGTTCAACTTTTCTGATTCAAAAATCATGCAAGTTAGTTTGTGAGCACTGAAAATTTTCCTTGAAAATGGTCTAGTTTTGGAAAATGGAATAATTTTTGAGAAAATTAGTCAACTTCATTAAAAATTCTCAAAATTTGTTTTTACAAACGGCCACTGCTCGACCAACATAGAATTTATTCTTGAGATGCACAACCTCAGATCCAAATCAATGGAAAATTGCCCCTTGTCTGAAGGACACTGCATGGCAACGGAAAGTTGCCCCTTGTTTGAATAGCACCGTAACACACTGAACGACAACGGAAAGTTACCCCTTGTTTGAATAGTACCACAGCACACTGTACGGTAACGGAAAGTTGCCCCTTGTTTGAATAGTACCGCAGCACACTGTAACCAGTTCTCAAGGTGACGATCATAACCGAACTCTCGGATACAGAAATGACAAAGATGATCTGAACCATTACATGGACACAATCGATTTGGAAGTATAAATGGCTAAACTTCAGAATAAAGTTGCCTACGTATCCCAAACATGGGAATCAAGCCTTACGTAGTTCCGGTTAAGGTACACTCGGGTATTAACCTCTCATTTTGCGCTCTAACTTTTGCCAAGGCCGCCCTTCTGGGTTTTCAACCTTGCGAGCTTTGTTTTTCTTTTCTTTTTTTCTTCTTTCTTTTTTCATTTTCTTCATTTTTCTTCTTTTCTTTTTTTCAATCTTTGTATTTTTTATTTTTTATTTTTCCTTTTTTTTTCTTGCTCTAACTTTTGCCTGGGTCGCCCTTCCGGGTTTTCGGCCCAGCGAGCCTCTCAAGGGTAAAAGTGTAGCTTTGTCCATGTCAAATGGTTTTGAGATCTCGAAGCCATCTGAATCCAGGAGAGTGGCTGTTGTTCGCTGATGATGTAGGAGTCCATTCAATGGGGGCTGAATTTGCCCCTAATGTTGTAGATAGGAACTCAGTTGTCCTTCAGCAATACTTTCTTCTTTCCTTCCTTCTGGGATTTGGCATTCTTGCCGATCTTCCCTGGTTTGCAGAAAAGACTCATCTTTGACTCTTCGAGCATATCTGACATTTTTGCCCCTAGTTCAAGGGCTGCTTCAAATCTGGCCACACAGGCTTTACATTGTAGTTGACGGTTGAACATTTTGAATCCAAGTTCAAAGGTTTGAAAGCAAGGGGGTCGAGTCTCGAGGCTGAGAGCGATCCTAAGCTGCACAATCTCAAGAGCGATTCCACACAGGTCTTCGCAAGACGGCGCAAAACATTTTTTGAAATCTTTTAAGAATGCGACAAATCACTCGCGCTGAAGACAGTGTAGAACCAATTTGGATCAAGCCAGGATCCTTCTCAGTACTTACATTAACAAGCATGATCTCATTCATTAAAGGCTTAGCATGCCTCTCTTTCTCTCAGTTGATCAAATTTTTGCAAATCCCGAGGAATTCCTTTATCTTCGTTTTCATCACAGTGTTTGAAAAGTTTTGAAAAACTTATGTCAATGCAATGACTTCAAGGCACAAAAAAGACACAGTTTTAGTCAAATATCGCCATCTCATTCAGAACTTCTGGCACAACTGGCATAAGGCAGAAGCAAACACAAGAGTGTGAAAATTACTGCTGTTCCATTCAAAATTTGTTAGCACAACTGGCTCCAAGGCAGAAACAGACTCAAAAGAAAGCAAAAAGACAAACACAAAACAAGCAAGTGATGTCCGAGGTAACGCCCCTGGAATCACTTGACTCCTATACAACAGGACTGACTCGATACAACAAGACAGACCCCAACTGACTTAGTATGAAAAGACTGACTCTATATAGCGAGACAGACTCTAAACAACATAAAAAAACTAACTCAATACCGGAGTCAAAAAGTACAAAAGCTAGTATTTGCAAATGCTCAAAATAGTACGTGCCATACGCCACATCTGGGGTAAACTGAGTGCCACCCGTAGGTGGTTTATCCGCTGATCACATCACATTATCCCCCAAGTTCACATCCAGTGCCGATAGAATTTGCGAGACTGGTGCGGCGATGACGTTGTTGTCAATCAAATTTTGTATCTTGTGGTGAAGACGGACGCAACTGTCGGTGTCATGACCGGTTTGTTGATGGAAAGCACAGTACTTAGCCGGGTCATGCTTTGGAGGGAGAAGGTCGAGTAGAGGCTGTTGTTCTAACGGTTTCAGATGTCTTTTCTTGAGTAGGACCCCCAGAGCTTTAGACAAAGGCATATAAAGCGGGGTGAAAACCCTCTTGCCTCGGGTTAGATAGTCCGAAGTTTGGGGGTTTGGATTGGATGCACCAACAAAGGGGGTGGCTGTTTTGGAGTGGTGGTGACCATTCCAACTTCAGAAGATCTTGCAGCTGTGTCACCACTGACGGCCGCATTCGAACTACGTGTGTAACCCTTCTTGGGTGACTCCCTTTCGTGGTCAACCAGACCTTGTTTCATTGCATCTTCAATCTGTACCCCAATCTTGTGTAGGTCCATAAAGGTGGGAAGGGGTAAGACTATCATTTTTTGCATCAGCCTGGGTTGGAGGTTGCGTACAACCATCCTTATCTGGTCTTTGTCGGAAGGCCTTGTAGTCACCATCGAGGCCTTTGCTCTCGATCTCATCACAAACTCTGAAAAACCCTTTTTTGGCTCTTGGCGGGTGACTTCAAGATCACAAGTTGTGACCTCGATCTGTGTGTTATAGGAGTATTGAGCAATGAAGGCCTCAGCCATCTCTTCCTAGTTCTGTTTCACAGAGTTCTCCAATTTCGCATACCAGATTGCGGCTATCGCAGACATGGTTCGGCCGAATAGTGACAGCTTCTGGGCTGTGGTCAAGCCCATTGGCCTCAGGATATCAGAAAACAAGTGGAGGTGCACCATTGGGTCTCCAGAGCCATCGAAGCGGTCGATATGTGGCATCTTGAACTGGTCCGATAATGTCACTGCCGAATCGGTGTATCCATCCTCTATGTCCGGAATGGAATTCACACATTGAGCCTTCTTGAATAGCTCCTCAAGCTTACTGACCTTTAGGGCGGTTGGGTCCATCTCAGATTCAAACAGTGTATCTGTTAAAAAGTCCAGTGCCTTTGAAATGTGTGGTAGAACTGGTGGCGGAACTGGTCCTGTTGGGGCGTCCGTATCTTCCTGGATGTTTATAGTGTCCCCGAGTATCGGAACTCTAGGTGGGGGAGGAGGTGGGTGCGAAGCAGATGCTCCGGCTTGCTGTGGTTGTTGCTGTTGCTGAAGTCTGGCTATTAACTCTGCCTGTTGGGCCACTACTTCTGCTTGACATGCAACCACTTCTGCCTGGCGGGCAGCATCCTGCTGCATGGCTTGCATAGTTTCCTAGAGCTGACGCATCATCTCTTCCATGCCTGCCATAAGGTGCTGATCTAGCTAAATAACAGGTGTATCTCCCTGAGGTAAAAGCGGATATCTCAACCCAACTGAGCACAGGTGAGATGGAGAATGATCGCTGATCCAAAGACTGTTGAACTGGTGATCTGTGCCTGACTGGCCTTTTTACCCTACCTCTGGCAAAGGAACACTGATTGCCCTTGAACTGAATCTCTGACCTGACAAAGTCTATCAGCACAAGTCCAATGTACCCGAGGGATATCGGAGCCTTCTGAAGCTATGGTTCCCGAGACTACCTAGCAAAAGAGAAAACAAGCAGTATCTCAGCCCAATTTCACCAGAACAGATATGAGCAAAGCTGAATGACTGTGCTCTCCACTGAATTCTGCCCCAAATTCTGCCTGTAAACTGATACCCTCAAGTAAAACTGATTCCCAAATATTGGTGCCCTCAGGCCTGATACCTAGACTTGTAAACTGATACATGCATTCCTGTAGAGGCCAACTCTAAAAGCACATAATCAAGCAAATAAGAGCCAAAACACCCCTATGAAGGGGTAGGGTTTCCCTGTCCTAGTACGAAACTAGGGTTTCACTACGCACACAGCGGTTTTCAAACAACCTACAATTGGGTAAGCAACATGTCCTAGATTTGGAATGGTCACTACGGATTCCAAATATGCACTAGGTCGAATGGTCAAAAAGGGTGCCCCGGTGAAAACCGGGGTTTGTGTTCCCGTCGTGGCAGAGCCCGCAATCGGTCAGCCTTATGGCGCGCTTCTCGAAGCGAGCCTCCGGCAAACCGTTCAGGAATAACATACGGCAAACACGGTGTCCTAGGCGCACCAATGCACAAGCAATGCGAAGAAACACATAAGTGTGGTCAAAACAAGATATTATGAGTTCGAGTCAAGTTCTCTAAACTCCCCAGCAGAGTTGCTAGAAACTGTGGACGCGCCCCGAGGGCTTTGCTTCTACAGTTCGGACTCAAATGTCACGGTTCTGAATCTAATCCCGCAAAGTGCAATGCGAGACCGCTAAATCACCAAAGAGTCCAAATCCAGCAAATTGTTTTGGAAAACTGATTTTTAAGAAAGAAGTGTCAAACATGGATTGCTTTTCTAGATACAGAGTCGCCACCTAAATGTTTTATTCTGGGGAATTTAGGAAACCCTGACTCGTTGCCTAAGGCCACGTGTCCGTCATCACCAAAGTTGCCTCGGCTCGGGAACTTGGGTACGATTGGGGAAGGTCATCTATGAGCATCCCCGCTCGCCCGATCCGAAGATCGGCCTATACTAAGCATGATATCTTGTTTTTGAAAATACATGCGTTCTTATTCCGGTTAATTAGCTAGAATTACTATGTGATGCGCACGGCAAAACAAGTATAGACTAGATCTCCTAATTTGGAACAAAGCATCGCATATCCGTTTTGTTTGGAAAATGGTTTGAAGTTTGCTACTCGCAGGTAGGCTAAAAATGCGGATTTGATGAATTGTTCCAATTCAAGCAATCTAACCTTCACCCACAGGCATTCAGGCAGTTATATCACATAAGCAAATAGCCTCATGGTAAGCATGTTATCATGGCAACACTCACACGCATGCGAGATGCTAAAACATAAAAGCTTACCTAGTACTCCAAGCCAAAATAGAAACTAGTTAGTAATCAATGCATGATCCTAGTTCATGTTAAGATGGCTAATGCAACGCATTCAAAATGCAATCAGAATAAGCTTGGCTAATCTAAGAATGACATGTGAAATGCGACAACTCGATACACGTATTCAAGTTGGAATTGAAATACTATGCAATTTAGTATGATGCGCCGAGCCCGATGCGTGCAATACAGATGAATGAATGCAAACATGCGAACATAAGTATGCTAATTGAAACGTGCCCTAAACTAACCATCAAAAGCTAGCAAATAAAAGAGAGAAAGACGTGGGGTTGGAAGACATTCACACACGCATGCACACTTATTACAAATTCGCCCCCTCGACGGAGGGTCCGAATAAATAATACAAACCGAATAATTAATCAACTATCCTAGCTAATTAAATATTACAAAACCCTTAATTAATTAACAAATTAATTACAAAACAGTCTGAGTATGAAACTAAAGAGGCCGCCGAAGCTCCGCCTCGGAATAATTGAATGATGCATGCTCAATCGCCTCGCTCGGAAACCCGTTGCCATGCCACATGTTGCCTCTGTTTGCACTGCTTTGCACCTTTAAAAACTGTTCCAGCTTCTATGACACTTCTGAACCACCTTGGGGACATTCTGAGAGTCCACCGACCAAGATATAAGGCCACCGGACATGGGAAAATGGTCATCGACCAGAAGCAAGGATCTCGGCCAGATATTGTTAGCCAGCCGGCACTGAATGTGGCCGACCGGCCATCCCTTCCTGCAGAATTCTATTTTTGCTACAACAGAGGACAGACAGTGCATGGCAAGGAATTTACAAGACAATGTGTGCACGACCACCCTCCCTATCATGCTATGAACTCAAGGGAGTATGGCTCTCGACCCTCGGGCCACCAATCACGCATTTCGATGCATGATGGCCAAAGGTGCCAAGTGTACAAATTAATGTAGAATGAACGCAACAAAGCAAATGAATGCTACACACTCTATCATGTTGGATCAAGAGTGTGGACGATCGAGGATTGAGGCACGTCTCGTCACTTCAAGTACGAACGTCCCTCGTTCCTCGTGTTTGGTTTGACACCCCAAACCAAACATAATGCAATGTATATATGCCAGATACAATACAAAGCAATGTAACTAATGTAATGCAACATGAGCAACGCAACCCAATGCAATCAACCTAAGCACACAAGCTAAGTCAATGTAACATGAGCATGTCAAGAATCATGCAAACAGCCCAAACATGCAATCACCAATACAATGGAGGAAGCATGCAATAATACATCTTGGAGCAAGTATGCAATGGTAACGGACCATGTAAATACAAAGCATGCAAATATCATGAAAGCAAACATGCTTAATGGACTTAAACCAAAAGGGGGGGGGGGGGGAGAGGGGGGACCTCAGCCATGCCCTAATCAGTGGCCAAAACACCCAAATCAAGGGACCAAAAGAGAAGGCATGCACGCACATACATTGGTCTATAAGCTAGACCACAATGCACAATCTTCAAACATGAGCAAGATGTGATAAACATGAGAATATAACGATGCAATAAGCTCTGAAATCATGTCAAGAGTGATGCCAAATCATGCACATAGGATAAGCATAGCATGCTAATGGACTTAAAGCTTAAAGCTAGCCAAGGAGCTTGTACCAAGGCCATATCAACCGAGCCCCAAAGGGCCAAGGTGAACCAAAACAGTCCCAAGGTAGACCAATCAAGGCTAGAACATGCATGGAATGTGGCCAAAACATGCTAGAAAGGTGAGCACAAAACATGAGGCATGCAAGGCCAACAAAGGGGTGCTACACTACACCTACTACAACCAAACATGGCATGGCTTAACCAATGAAAATCAGAGTTATGGAATGTCAAAATAAGCCCACAAACCCACTGAGGTGGCATCCTAAAGGCCTAAGCATAAAGGCATGCACAATGGTCCATTCTTGAAACACAAAACAACAACTCTTCAAAGCAATGAAAGAGTGACAAATGCAAGTGTATGACCATGAAATATGCACTGATATATCATATGGAATGATGCCAAATCATAAGAATAGTCCTAGCAATGCATACTAATGACTTGGACATTCAAAGCCAACAAGCTAGGTTGAACCATGGCTATACAAAACAATGCAAGCATGACCAAAACAACACCAAACAGACCTTAAGCATGGTAAAACAAGGCTAAAATATTCTTTGGGTCAAGCCAAAATCATGCTAAAAACAAGACTCAAAGCACAAAGCATGTTAGGGCAATTTCATGGAAATGCACTACAAGTGCATGGTGTATGTAAGGAGCTATTAAACCAACTTTAGACAGAGTTATGACATGCTAAAACAACCCCAAAAACCCACTGAAATGAGGTCAACATGAGCTAGAAGGACATGCTCAAACATGAAGCATACAAGACTAGTTTGCGAAATTTACACTACGAGTGTATAAACCAAGCATGGAATGACCAAGATAGGCAAAAATAGTGGCATATGACAGAAAAATAACCACAAATACCAGCTAAGACATGGCCAACATGAACTTAACAAAGGTGCTCACATGTGAGGCAAATATGACAAGTATTGAACACAACAAGGAGAGCAGATGGCCCTCTCCTTCTTAGGACCTCAAAACACCATCCCCACCACTGAAATCCCTCTAGATTTCAGTGGTGAGAAGGCCAATACAAGGTGGTCCCGAAACTCACAAAAAAGGCACAAAAATGAGGCCGAACAAGGCCTAAGAGGGGGTAAACAACCCCAAACACAAAAGTGATCTTAAACAAAGATCAAAAGCATGCAAAATCAGAACTTTTATCAATTATAAGTTAAGCTCAAAACAGTATGCAAGATAGGCTAAAAGCTTGTGCAAAAATGGGGAATAAAGAGGGTAATTTCTCACCCTTGAAGAACCTTGAAGAACAGCAGCAAAACAATCACTTTTCTAAGCCAAACAACCTTCAATCAGCCCAAAAATAGGTTCCAAGGGACCTCAAGCCAATGGTGATCAACTTTGATGAAGGAAGTATATGTAAACAAGAAGTATTTCTCTACTTCTATGGACTTATATGCACAAAAGGGCAATGGAGAGAGGCTCTAGAGAGAGAGGCAGAGGTTTTTGTTTGAAAATTCTAGAGAGAGAGGCTCCCAAACTTGCCCAAGAAGTTCTCCCTTTGCAAAATGGGAGATATAGGTTCATATATAGCACAAATGAGCTTTTGGTTGAAAATATCTGATTATAGGACAGCTGGAGCTTGCTGGAAACAGCTGGAGATGAAATATCTTCAAAAAAAAAATGAATTTGGGTCACTTTTGGCTGATCGGCCATCTTTAGTGCCGGTCTGCTACTTGTGATGGCCGGTCTGCTACTTATTTGGCCGATCTACTACTTTTGTGGCCGACAGCACATATTTGTAGCCGATAGGAAATTCTGCTCTGCAGGTCCAACTTCAAATGGGCATAACTCCTTCATATGGACTCCTTTTCAAGTAATTCTTATGTCCAAATTGAAACCCCAGAAGTAATCTTTCCAATGATGGCAGCCTTGCATCAAACTTCCAACTGTGAAAAAAGTTATGCCTCTTTTGGTGAAGCCACTCAGTTTCAGTCCAACCGGAATGATGCCCAACTTCAACCAATCATATCTCTCCCATCCGGACTCGGCTTTGGGAGATTCTTGAGTGGAAAATGAAGCCCCAGAAGTCTTCTTTCCAACGGTGGTGGCCTCATAGCTTAAATCGAAGTGTATAGATAGATAGGCCTAATTTAGCGAGGACCACTTGACTCTCTCTTAGCGATTCATACCCAATCTTCTTCTCCAACTTGGTTTCTTCCCTCTTCTCCTCTTTTCTTCAACTCCAAACCCCTAGACAAGGTGTTTTGAAAGATTTTTCAAAGATCTCAACTCTCTTTCATTCATTTCCACTTTGTCCTTGCTCGGTTTACCGAAAAGCGCATCATTTAACAAAATGCGAGCCTTAGAAAATCGTAGAAACTTTATTTCAAAAATATTTTCAAAGAGAGGGTTTTAAGGTCTAAAAACCATTCAAAATAGCTTTGGTCCAAAATGGGGTGTAAGGTTGGGATTTGAATCTCCTCTTGCCGAAGAAATTGAACTTTGCTCTGCATAGCCTGCATTACTAAGTAAACCATCAGTAACGCCCAAGTCTTAAGGGCGGTCAAAAATGGGGTGTCTACACAAAGGTATGTTCATTTTATTCTTGAGTTGTATTGAATTGAAGATCCTGTAAAGTTTAATTCCACATTATTATTATGGTTACATGTATTATTAAATCTTACAAGTGTATCAGCTTGAATTTTACAGATTAAAACCTCAGCAATTTCTAAAAGTTACATATTTTAAGAGAATGAAACGTTAGCATTTTCTATAGTTTGAATCTCCTTTTGTGTCATCAGTGACTTGGTATTGTAAGTTTTTCTTGTAAAAAAATAAATGTGAAGCAAGGCAAATTTCCAATACAATTATTTGTGCTGCAGTTCTCAATAAAATCAGAGCATTGTACTAGAAAAGAGTTTACACTGTTATTCTTTTAACCAATTAATTTTAAGAGTTTATAACCCCCTCTAGCATTTTCCCAGATAAGGGTTTCCAACAACATAAGAAATCATTACCAAAATACCACGACCAAAATTCATGCTATTATTTTGAGCAATCTAAAGGTTGTGTAAAATACCGCGCAATTCACTAAAATTGCACCAATCCTAATCGTTCTATCTGCTAACCGTGAATTAAACTTTAAAATTTATAATCCGTCTTTAAAAGCATTCCGCTCCACTATAGTTATATATTTTCACCTCTAATGAAATATCAAAGTAAAAATGAGTGTGAGAGATATTTAAGATGTGAAATTTATTACAAATTAGTAGTTGTATATATGAAAAATATTATGTAAAATTAGATTGTGTTTTAGATTGAAAAATATTATGCAAATTAGTATTATATATTATGCAAATGCTTGATAATTGGTTAAGAATATTTTTCAATCTGCCAATTTGTCTCAAACCGCCTGAATTGCATCGTGCACACCCCTATCTAAAGAGCAAAGTATATGACACCCAAAGTCACCAGCTATGAAGTTAGATTCATGGGCTATATATTATCAAACATTTTTTCAAGGCCACTCAATTTTGTTGATTGTTCATTCCATGGCCTCTCAGCCTTAAAATTTCTTCACCTTCCCATCCAATTTGAAAGATACACCTCTTACTAGGAAAACTTCCCTTGCCTATACAACTAGGTACACAACTCTGGAATTTCCTCCTTTAATTGAATACATTTCTAATTCAAAAATGTGAATTTTAAGTGCAGTAAAAAATATTAAGAGCCAATACATCAATCATAATCATCTGAATTCTGACGTAATAACATATATAATAGACTGCAAAATAAAAGATACATTGCTAACTTACAAGAAGCTAGGGCTACTAGCACTGCACAATGTGTATATATAACAAAGCTTGAATTCATAAATAGAGGATAAGCTAATAAAGACGCATAAAGTATTTCAAAGAAAGGTTAAATGCTACATTGGACTTATTAGAGGGTTAAGAAAAAGAGTCAATGTCAAAGTCGATTACAGTTTACAAAGTTTGTCAATCAAATCTGATCCAACCCATGAATGTCCTTGGATTGGAACAGTTTTCTGAGAATTGAGATTGTGGGAAGTGAAATCCTGGGTTCTGCATACAGCAAAAGTCAACAGGAGATACAAGTTAATCAAAGGCAATGAGATGTATCATGGGTTTGACATCCATTATAATGATGTTACACCTAACCAGATAATAATTGTTAAATCAAATATGTAATTACCAGTTTACTACTACTTATTATCATTAAGAGCTATGCTCTCTAAAACTGGGGTTTACCCGTAGGGTCAATGACAATAGAAGATGGAAATTATAATTTAAGGAACCAAAGCCAAGTAATTTTATGTGAAAATACAACACGACAATAATAATCAACAATCAGGTTCCCCTCAATATTGATTGCCACTATATAACATAATCAAATTAATTAGGTCACCATTGCAAAAGCGACTAATGCAAGGATCAAACAGAGGCAATAAAATATAAGAATTGAGTATATTGACAATGATCAAGATATTTGAAATAAGAGAAGCAAATAGTTTTTAAGAAACATAAATTCATCAACCTATTGCAAATTTCCTAGTAGGCTTTTCTTTTACTAGCGTGCACATATTATCCATCTTTACAACTAAAAATCAACTTGATGCCATATTATGCATTCCACTACACTATGAGTCTATGACAAATGCAACTAGACCCTGACCAAAATAAGAATCACTCTTCTATTGTGATTGTTGCACGTGTTTCCTTGGGTAGCTAATGCACCACTTAATATGGACTAGGAAAAAGAAAGAGGATCAAAAAACATTCTTTGACACTTCTCAAATCTCAATTACTTCTTAACTCAACTCAACAAATCTTAATCCCTAATCACTCGAGTCAGCAACATGAATTTGTTTTCTCTAGTTGGTTCTATCCCAAGCCACATCATAGCTAAGTTAACGGGAATTATGCTTTCACCATCTCAACTTATATCTTTCTCAACCTTCCTAGTGTCTTTTTGCTACCTTCTACTTGAATTACATCACTCCTTATCAGTTAATTGGTTTTGTGTTACACGCAAGGTTTTAAATAATTGTGGCAGTTACCATAATGGCAACGGTAGTGTTGACGTTGTTGCGAGGTGTAACGGACGTAGTGTAATGGTGGCATCAACCGGAACTGTGAATTTTTTTAATTCTTCACACAACGTGAAGAAAACATACTGATATGCATATTTTTATTTGAGAATCACATTTACTGAGATTCAATATGATTTTTAGTATTTTTGTTTAGTTTTAAAACATGATCCAATAAATATACTAATTTTTATATGGAAAATGATATATATGTGCACTTTCTAAACCCAATATGTAACACCCCACACAATATAATTTACATAGAACTGTTAAAAGTACATTCTTTACATATACACAACACATTTCCATTCAAATATTTCTCTTTCTCATTGAACTGCAGATTTTGCTTACAAAACAATTTCAAAATACGTATCTCTATTCAGTGAGTTAGAGAAGATTACAAAACAATTACATTGCCCTTCTAGTTACTAATTACATTGAGACATTAACACAAAATTACAAAACTCAAAATAAAATAGAAGAGGAGTTCCATGCTTTCATTACAAATTCACGTTCACAAAAGGTTAGATAGAAAAAAAAGTCTTTCTCTTCTTCTTTTTCATTGACAGCTTTGGGGCTCTTTATTCCCTAAAAGGTTAGTAAATAGGAGTGAGCAATTGTACAGTAGAGAATAACTTTAACTAAGTATATAAACATTTGATTTAAATATGCACGACTTTTATTAACGCCTAAGAGTTCACATTTCTTTTAAAAACTATTCCACATCACACAATTTATATTCAACCTCCACATTTTTCTATCCTCACACGGATGGCATGTGGACGCCTCAAACCTTTCCACTTTTGTTGTCCTCACACGAACCGGCCAGTAGACACCTCACAACATCTCCACATTCGTCGCTCTCACACAAACTGGGCACGTAGGCACCTCAAACACATGCCCATATTCGTCATCCTCACACGAACCGAGCAAGTGGGCACCTCAACACATTTAAAAATATCAACATTGTAATCACAACACAAAATGTAACGCCCCAAAATAATAGGCAATATACCATCCATTATATACATTAAATAACTACACTAACATAAGTAATTATCTTTCATTGATTCCAATTGAGTTTACAAAAGAGTGACATATACAGATATACATTCATAAGTCTATCCCTGAATCTATATCATATGTCACAGCAAGAGATAAGATATGAAAATAAAACAGATAATAAATGTCCTAAAGGCTTACAACTTTTCAAGACAGTGCTTGGTTACAACAAAAATAGAATTTAAGTCCAATACACTTAAAGCCCTTGGCTTATACAAAAATGAATATAACAAAATGAAGCTCTTGCTCTAAGTCCTGCCAAGCTATTGCCTTGGCGGAGGCATATCATCAGTACCTGAAATGTTTTTCCCACATAGGGTGAGCCAAAATCCAATAGAAATAATCCAACACAGTATATGAATCTTAACAAAACTATAAGGTGAATGCATATGCAATGCTTGTATCAAAATAATTTATCTCTTTCTAAAAACCATGCAATGCCAAATGAATTTCATAGTTCATAAAACATTCTCCTTTCAAGGGAAAAATAGGGTAGTGAATCATATTTTTGGAAATCTTTAAAACAGTATCACATTTCATGAAAATTTCGTCCACAGGAAACCATAAACCGACACCCATGTAAATGTAGGGTATACAAGCACTACAATTGCCATTTTACGGATATTTTGTCCTCGGAATCAGCACCCATGTATACGCGCAGTTTTTGGGATTTTCATCTTGGACACACAAGCCAACTTATTTGATATAACAACAACTCCTTTCCAGATTCACCCATTTTCTCAAAACAATATACATTTGCAATATATAAATATGAAATAATAACCAATGCAAATGAATAAGAAAAACAGTTTCAATTTCCCTAATTCTCATGCAATTTCTACAACAATCATAGCTATCCTTCACCGATAGCCTAAAATAGATATTTCTAAATAGATAAATAATATTCCATAAAGATAAACTTTCCAAATTCCAAAGTGTGAGTGGTAATACATACCCAACTCCACCATCGTCATCAAAACCAATCCAATTTCATAATTTCAATATCAATCTCATTATTTATATAAAATCAACATTTATCATAATTAGGGAAAATGCCTTTTTTTCTCAAAATCAATTCTACATATCGAAACCAACTATTTCACCACAACTCAACCTCATTTCCAACCCCACAACCATTTTCATGAAACCATTAAAAAGCCCCTATTTTGGTCTTTAACCCAAAACCCTAGATTTGTTCCAAATCTTCCAAAATCTCAATATTGTTTAGAAATAACAAATAACTAAGTTAAAACTCATAAAAAATGTGGAGATATCCCTACCTCAAGTTTTAGAAGAAGAGAGAGAGAGAGTGTAGGAAACCCAAACCGATTAGAATAAAGCCCTCGTCGAGCTCACCCTTTTTAACAAAGGGACAAAGGTGAAGAACTTGATGGATCTAGGTGTATTTATAGAGAGAAGGCGAGTTTTAAAGAGAGGGAGTCTTAACTTAGGGTTTTGAAATGTTTATAGAGAGAGAGAGAGAGAGAAAGAGAAAGAGAAAGAGAGAGAGATATTAAAAAAAGATGTAAAAAGTGACTTTTACATATTGATATACGCGCAGACCGCCTAAGCGCAAGAAGTGTCACTTGAGCATCTAGACACAAAAGATGTGACTGCTTGAGCGAAAGAATCTTCGCTCAAGCGTAGAATTCGAACTCCCAGAAGTTTTACAGACAGAAGACCATCGCTCGAGTTCAACAATGGCCACTCGAGTGCAAGAAGCATCACTCGAGCGTAAAATACCACTTTCTAGTAGTTTTGCAGACCTGCAAAAGTACTAAGAGTTCAAAAAGACCACTTGAGTGCAAAAAGTGACACTCGAGAGAAGGAGCAAGATTCTAGGCAACAAAAGTTTGAAAAACAAGCTATCAACCTATTCTAAACGCAATCACATATCCTAAAAGCCAAACTCAAAGACAGATATGGGAAAACAAGACATGCATAACTATATATGACAACAAAACCCGGATCCAAAACATCAAATGAGTCAAGTCCAAACCAAAATCACTATAATCTTCCCCCTTTAGAAATTTCATCCGCAAAATTTTAAACTAAACATTAAAACCATGTTTTAACCAAATACAACAATGATAATATTTCAATTCATCACCATGACCCATCTGGTCATCCATTTTCATTAACATGATACACGAGTTTTCAACACTTAATATACAATTCACATTTCCAAAACATATACAATGTTTATATTACATTAACATAACAAAGTTTTCAATATATGCTCAAACATCAATAAATAAGTCCGGATACTTCTCATGGAGTTTTGTTTTACACTTCCAAGTGGCCTCCTCAATCCTGTAGTGTTGCCACAACACTTTTACCAAAGGAATCATCTTGCCACGCAAGATTTGGTCTTGGTCTCAAGTATCTAAGACTTTAACCAGTCTCTCCTTATACAAGCATCCTCATCAACCTCTAACCCAGTCCAATCCAACACGTGTGAAGGATCTGGCTTATACTTTCGAAGCATACAGATATGAAACACGTCATGAACCTCAAAAAGCTGCGGTGGCAAGGCCAAACGATAAGCTACCTCCCCAATCCGCTCTAGGATCTCAAAAGGTCCAATAACCTAGGAGACAACTTTCCGCTCTTCCCAAACCTCATCAAACCCCGTCTAGGTGATATCTTCAACAAAACGTGGTCTCCCATCTCAAAGGATAACGATCTCCTCCTATGGTCGGCATAGCTCTTTTGACGACTCTGAGTCGTAACTAACCTCTTACGGATAAGTGCAACTTTCTTCGTCATTTTTTGGACCAACTTTGGATCCAACATAGGTGCATCACCCACCTTGGCCCAACGCATAACAGATCTACACAGTCGGCCATACAAGGCCTCAAACGATGCCATGCCAATACTCGATTGGAAGCTATTGTTGTAGGCAAACTCCACTAAGGATAAGTGCCTCTCTCAGGACCCCTTAAATTCGAGGATACAACCTCAAAAAATATCCTCAAAGAATTGAATAGTATGCTCTGACTGCTCATCAATCTGAGAATGATAGGCGGTACTAAAAGTCAACCTTATGCCCAAGGCATTCTGCAAACTCTGTCACAACCGAGCCATAAAATGCGAATCTCTATCCGAAACGATAGTCACAAGGACCCCATGAAGCCGAACTATGTCCCTAATGTAAAGGTCAGTTGGATTATCTACCGAGTCACTCATACGCATAAGTACAAAGGGGGTGTTTGAGAAAAAGCTTTTTTAGTTTTTTGGCTAAAATAACACTAAAAGAGAAAATAGACTAAAATAATTAATAAAACAAAATGTCACATCAAATCCATAATCATTTCACTTTTTCTCTCACAAACATTATATCCAACTACAAAAAATTCAACTATCTTCCCAAACACAAAAATTTTAGCCTTCTAAAATAGCCAAAAACTAAAATAGGCTACTAAAATAGCAACTTCCCAAACACCCACAAAGTGCGCTAACTTAGTCAATCGGTCAACTACCACCCAAATGGCGTCATTACCCCGTTGATTCCTAAGAAGACCCACGACAAAATCCATTGTGACATGCTCCCACTTCTACTCGGCTATAGGCAAGGGTTGCAGCAAACCCGCTAGCTTCTGATATTCGGCCTTCACTTGTTGACAAGTAAGGCACCTCAACACAAGCACGGCTACATCCTTCTTCATCTCCTTCCACCAAAACTGGCGATTAAGGTCGTGATACATCTTTGTGCCTCCTAAGTGCACCGCAAGGCGTGAATGATGAAACTCTCGGAGTACCTCCTCTCGACAAGACTCCGGCACGAAAAGACAGTCAAGATATCTAACACTCAAGGCAGAATACACATTCAAGCTTTTCTCTACCTTCCCACCAGATATCTTCTCCCGGAGGGTTTCTACCTCAAGATCACCCTTTTGTACTTCTATAATCTGCTCACAAGTATAGGTTGTGCAACTACCAAAAACAAAGTTGCTACCTCAACGAACTCGCCAAGATGCAAGTCAAACTCACCAACAGCACCCAACATCTCCCATTCTCAGATGGCAACACTCGCTACACTACTAAAGGACTTTCTACTCAAGGCATCAATCACTACATTGGCTTTCCTCAGATGATAGTGCAACTCAAAATCGTAATCCTCCATAAACTCCATCCACATTTTTTGCCTCAAATTTAGGTCTTTCATTGATAATAGATATTTCAAACTCTTATGATCAGAAAACACCTCAAACTTCTTACCATAAAGGTATTGCCTTTAAATTTTCAAAGTGAAAATCACGGTTGCTAATTCTAAATCATGGGTAGAATAGTTCCTATCATGTGTTTTCAATTGACGTGAGCCATAAGCTACTACCTTTCATTCCTGTATCAAAACACAACCCAAACCTTCTCGTGAAGCATCACAATACACAAAATAGCCCAAACCCCTCTCCAGAATAATCAATACTGGAGCACTTCTCACAAGTCTCATTCCATGTAAACTTGATTCCCTTTTCTTGTTAGTCTAGTCAAAGGTGAGGCTAACTTAGAGAAATCATTCACAAACCAACGGTAATACCCAGCTAACCCAAAGAAACTATGAATCTCAAAGGCATTCTTAGGTTGTTCCCAATCTTATATTGCTTTTATCTTAGAAGAGTCTACCATCACTCCTTTTCCAGATACCACATGGCCGAGGAATTTAATTTCTTTCAGCCAGAATTCACATTTCCCAAACTTAGCATACAATTTATGGACTCTAAGCAACTCAAGCACAACTCGTAGGTGTTTCTCGAGTTCCTCCTCGAAAGGTGAGTAAATTAGAATGTCATCAACAAAGACGACTATGAAACAATCTAAGAACTCACAGAATATTCAATTCATTAGATCCATAAACACGGCTGGTGCATTGGTTAGCCTAAAAGGCATCACTAGGAACTCATAATGACCATTAGGAACTCATCAAGTCTATCTTAGAGAAATAACATGACCCCTTCAACAAGTCAAACAAATCATCTATGCGTGGCATTGGGTACTTGTTCTTAACAAAGTCATAATGCACCATCTTTCTTCTTGGCAAAGAGAGCCGGTGCTTCCTAAGGTGAAGTATTAAGACGAATAAAACCATTATCTAGTAATTCTTAGAGTTGAATCTTCAACTCACTCAACTCGGCGGGTGCAAATCTAAACGGTGCTATAGAAATCGGTGTCATGCCAGGCACTAAGTCAATAAAGAACCCAATCTCACGATGGGGTGGCAAACTAGTGAGATCCTCAGGAAAAACGTCCGGGTATTCACAAACTACCCTTGTCTAATCAACTCAGATTTTATCACACTCAATACCCAAGAAAGTTGCAAGAAGACAACAAAGCTCACTCCGACCACGCGGATCATACACTGGCGATAAAACTCTATCAGCTCTGTCCCCCATGAAATAAAAATAATCACCATTCAAGGTACATACAGTAACCCTTTGACAGTAACAATCTATGACAGCCCGATACGATGACAACCAATCCATACCCAATATAACATCAAAACTTGACATGTCGATCAACACAAATGCAAAAGGAAGTCGGCGATTGGCAACCTCTATCTCACAACCCCAACACCTTGTTCCAAAACAATCTCACCACCAATAATTAACTCTACACTGGGTGGAGATGCTAACCGAGCCAACTCTAACCCTAATGCCGATGTAAATACAGACGAGATGAATGAATGGGATGCACCCGTATTAATTAACACATTGACAATAGAATTGCATAACAAGAAAGTACCTCTCATAACTAAAGCACTGGCATTAAGTCTGGCACGGTAACAGCATACACATGCCCTGCAGGTCTCTGCTCCACCTGCTCACCCCTCGTTACATAAGTCTGATGTACTTACTGAGCCGAAGAGGCTCCTTGATTGGCCCTCGAGGCCTGTGTTGACTGTACAGGCTGGCGGCTCTATGTCTGCTTTGAACCATACGCACCAGGTACGCCACCTGACTGAGGGTAAAACCTCCTCACATGCGTTGACTGCCCACACTGATAATAAGTAAGTGGCTGCCCTCTCCCCTGACTCTGGCTTTGAGAACGAGTTGCAGGCGATGCAGACTATTGCCCTCCTCCTCTCTGCGGGCAAGTTGGTGACTTGTGACCCAACTAGCTACACTTGAAGCAAGAGAAGCCTTCTTAACTACCTCTCTCTGAACCCGAACTCGGCATAGGAAAGGTAGATCTAGACTGTGCAGCCTAGGACTGTTGTGGGGCGGGACCCCTCTGCCTCTTACTGTCCCAACTGTCTTCCTAAACCTCTTGACTCCTTCTAGAGCCCTTCATTCATTCCTCCTCTACTTGAACTGCGATCTCAAAATGAGCTGCCGCCTCCATGAGGCATCCTCCCTAATCATTGACCCAGCTACTTTGAAAAGAAGTCCAGTCCTCAATCTCTTCTCGAACTTGATACAATGGCATTCCTCTATCGTCACGAGTCCCGATGCAAATCTAGAGAGGCTTGTGAAAGCTACCTCAAACTCGGCTATTGGCAAGCTAAGCTGCTTGAGCTTAAAAAATTGGTCCCTTAACTTCTCCCTAGCAGTGAGAGGCAAGAACTTGTTCTGGAAGATGTTGACAACAGCCTCCCAAGTCACCCCAATGCGCCCACATGCATACTTTCACCATTGACCCGTATCTCCTTTCAGCTAGAAGGATGCCAAGGTCACTCTTAGCCCATCGTCTTGGATGCCAAGCATCTCAAACGTCTTCACCATCTACTCTAATCACTTATCCACCTTCAATAACTCCTTAGGATCACCCAAAAACTTGTCCGGAGTAGACCAAAAGAACTTTCTCTTTAAGAACGACGGTCCTACCTCAGTAACTTGGGCCTGGACTTTATTTTCAACCCTGAGAATGTCCATGGATTCCAACAAAGCTCTGGCCATTTCATGGGCCAAAGGGCCCATGGCCTGCTGACCAACTGGTTCGACCACATTGGCCTGACCAACTCTTCTTCCTTGTGCCGGAATGTCATCCGGTAATGGCACCTCATGCCGTCTAGGCCTACCACACATACCACCACCACGTCCACTTTCTGACATCTTAATGGAGGTAACAAATGAGATTAGCACATTTACAAATGTGCCGAAGCTAACTCACTCGCATCCTAAAGCGGTGGACAACAATTAATTCACTCCACATAAGAATATAATCACATAAGCACATACGAATTTTCTTTCTAGATAATGATCGTCCTGCGACGTTGCCAGAGTTCCAATTAGAAATAGTAGTGATCAAGTGCTCTTCTAATAGGACTTCTAAAAACTCGTAGACCCAATCAATATCTTAGAAATTAAATCTCATACCCATACAATCACATAAGCATGTTATCACATAACATACTATACATACAAATATCTCTATCAAGCGAGATAAACTTATTATGATAAGAACCACTTCGCATCCAAAGTATTCAAACCCGGTACGCTCTAATACCAAATTGTAAAGCCCCGAAATAATAGGCAATATACCATCCATTATATACATTAAATAACTACACTAACATAAGTAATTATCTTTTATTGATTCCAATTGAGTTTACAAAAGAGTGACATATGCAGATATACATTCGTAAGTCTATCCCTGAATCTATATCATATGTCATAGCAAGAGATAACATATGAAAATAAAACAGATAATAAATGCCCTAAAGGCTTATAACTTTTCAAAATAGTGCTTGGTTACAACAAAAATAGAGTTTAAGTCCAATACACTTAAAGTCCTTGGCTTATACAAAAATGAATATAACAAAATGAAGCTTTTGCTCCAAGTCCTTCCAAGTTATTTCCTTAGCGGAGGCATATCATCAGCACCTGAAATGTTTTTCCCACATAGGGTGAACCAAAATCCAATAGAAATAATCCAACACAGTATATGAATCTTAACAAAGCTATAAGGTGAATGCATATGCAATGCTTGTATCAAAACAATTTATCTCTTTCTAAAAACCATGCAATGCCAAATGAATTTCAAAGTTCATAAAACATTATCCTTTCAACGGAAAAACAGGGCAGTGAATCATATTTTTGGAAATCCCTAAAACAGTATCACATTTCACGAAAATTTCGTCCACGGGAAACCGTAAACCGGCACCCATGTAAATGTAGGCTATACAAGCACTACTATTGCCATTTTACGGATATTTTGTCCCCGGAATCGACACCCATGTATACGCGTGGTTTTGGGGACTTTCATCTTGGACACACAGGCCAACTTATTTGATATAACAACAACTCTTTTCCAGATTCACCTATTTTCTCAAAATAATATACATTTGCAATATATAAATATGAAATAATAACCAATGCAAATGAATAAGAAAAACAGTTTCAATTTCCCTAATTCTCATGCAATTTCTACAATAATCATAGTTATCCTCCACCGATAGCCTAAAACATATATTTCTAAACAGATAAATAATATTCTATAAAGATAAACTTTCCAAATGCCTTTTTTTTTTTTTTCTCAAAATCAATTCTACATATCAAAACCAACTATTTCACCACAACTCAACCTTATTTCCAACCCCACAACCATTTTCATTGTAATAACCCCGACCCGTAATTAGCCACTAATCAGTAATTGAGGATGTTAATTAAGCGGATTAAATAAATTATGGGTTTGCTATGTAATCTGTAGGATATTTGGCCTTTTGTCTGTTACTTATAAAATATCTGTCGGGAATTCCGCCTTAAAATGAAAATTGAGAGCCTTATCGGCATCCGAACCTAAAATTGATTGCACTAATGTGTTATTTGGAATTTTAGGACACCATGGCGAATTTTATTAGAAATTGATTCGGTTTAGTAAACATCGCATGTGATTAGATTGACCCTTGGTGGGGACTATTTTGGATTAACTGAATTTCGTGCTAGCCTGAATAAATTAAGATTTCTTACGTTTGATTTAATTATGCATGATTGGTGCCTAATCTAATTCTATTAATGGTCCAAGATGTGTTTGAGTGTGTAATATGTTGTAGCATTTGGTGGTGTGAGTGTAGAGGATAAAACTCCTTGTGTGTGAGTTGGAGGCGTGCATGTATGTGCACGTGTATTGGACTCAAAAGTAAGGTGTGTGTTGTGTACATCAGCCGAGTGAATGAATGTTGTGTCATTCTCTTGCTCCTCTAATCCTCTGTATTGAGGGAGTTGGCTTTAGAGAGAGAGAGAAAGAGAGAGGGAGAGAGTGAGTTCAGCTAAGAGAGTGAGAGAGTGAACTCAAGGGTTTGGAGAAGAGGAAGAAAACTGAGAGGATTCACTCCCACACATCTGGAATCAGGCTCTAGGTAAGAACCCTTAGCTTATGTTCTGCAAATTAACTTCCATGCATCATGATTTCAGCTCGTCTTTGAACCATTTACATGAAATTAGCAAGGGAAATGGGTCTATGAACATACAAATGGTTTTCATGAGTGTTCATGGTAGAATCATCTTTGATATGATCCTTTTGGGTTTGAGTTTGGAAAGTCCTTGCATGCATGCGAGTTTTATTCATCATCTTTACGAAAATATCAAGTTTCATGTTCCAAAAATTCATGAGCTTATGGACTTCATTTCATGATTTGTGAAACAAAAGAAAGAATTTAGAAAATCTTCCATGCAAGAGTTTTTGAGTTTAAATTTGCTAAAACCATGGGTTTGAGCTAAACGTTTGAATATAATCATGTATCTGTGTTTTTGAAAGGTTTTCCAAGTGTTTTGAGCAAGCTTGGCATGAAAGTGGCCATTGAAATCACATTTTGAAGCTCAACCCCTGTTTTTGAAAACCCAGAAATTTACAGTCCGCTCTAGTGAGGAGATTTCGAGCTCTCAGTATATTTTTGCAGGCATGAGCTCTCCGCTCGAGCGACCACTTGGACGCTCGAGCAAACCCTTTGCATATTGTCTATACGCTCGAGCATGGGAGTTGCAGCTCGAGCGTGGATTTCGACCAACCAGTACTTTTTCCAAGTTTGCAGGTCGCTCAAGCGGGGGAAGTCACGCTCGAGCGACCCCTCCCATTTTGCATGTCCACTCGAGCGAGGAAAGCTACGCTCGAGCAGGGACCTTATTTTTCAAAAAATTACCTAAGTATTCCAAGGCATGTTTTGGCATCCTCATTGCATCTTAGGCATTCCTAAGCCTTAGTTAAGCCATAGTAATGAGGTTATGGATTAGAAGCACACTAAGGAATAAATGTACTAAGTCCTGAGGCTTCAAGTGTGTGTGTGTTAAGTAATGTGTTAAGAATGAACCTGAATCAAAGTAATGAAAGCTAAGCCTTAATGGCCACTTGAATGTGTAATGATAAGACATGCTTGTGCTATGTATTTTGTGATTGTAGGTCAACAACTGGGGATTGATTGACCGCTTACTGGAACCACTGTGAGGAACGTTATCGTAAAGATACGTTTATATGAATTATGTTCCAAATGAAATGTGATAAGCTATGATTTCTGATATGATATCTGTTTTACGTAAACGAACATCCCAAGTTTGAAATCTCTTATGGCATCCATAGATAGTCCCAAGTCATGGGGGACGGCATGAAAATGCGGGTCCATGACATACAAGTTTACGAGATCTCGTTAGCCACTTCATTGTGGTGATATGTGTTTAATCGGTATCCGGAACCGATTACTCTAGTCGGAAGACGTTTTGTGATATGTTCTATGAGATGTACCATTATTATGTTCTGATACAAGACTGATTATGCTCTGTTCTGTTTTATGAATATGATACGTATGGATTTCGTTCACTAACCCCTTTACCTTAATGTTATTCACTGGGCATTAGCTCATTGTTTGTATATATGTGTATATAGGTGAGCATTCTGGAGTTCAAGCCCGAAGGCTTTTGCCGGGTACTGTGTTTCTGTTGTCAGCCAACCACTGCGCCTCACGTGGAGGTTCCCGAAGTGTCCTATGTTCAGTCCTTTGGGTCCTGTATATGTATAAGACTTGATTTGATGTTGTTGGCTGTACTTAAAATACTGTAATGTGTGTGGGTATAACGTATGGTTGACAATCGGATTTGTATATAAAGTTTTAAATATTCTGTTTCACATAAGTCAGCACAGCTCATTGGACAACTATATTTATGTATTTGCTTCTGCTAGCCCCTTAAACTTGTTAATCTGTTCAGAGGCCTTCGATAATCCAAGGATTACTGGCCGGTTATGATGCTAAACCTATAGGGGCGGGTTTGGGTCGTGACATTCATGAAACCATTAGAAAGCCCCTATTTCGATCTTTCACCCAAAACCCTAGATTTGTTCCAAATCTTTCAAAATATTGTTTAGAAATAACAAATAACTAAGTTAAAACTCATAAAAAGTGTGGAGATATCCCTACCTCAAGTTTTAGAAGAAGAAGAGAGAGAGAGTGTAGGAAACCCAAACTGATTAGAATAAAGCCCTTGTCGAGCTCACCCTTTTTAACAAAGGGACACGAGTGAAGAACTCGATGGATCTAGGTATATTTGCAGAGAGAATGTGAGTTTTATAGAGAGTGAGTCTCAGCTTAGGGTTTAGAAATGTTTAGAGGGAGAGAGAGAGATGAAAAAGTGATGTAAAAAGTAACTTTTACGGACTGATATACATGCAGACTGCTCGAGCGCAAGAAGTGTCGCTCGAGCGTCTAGAACCAAAAGATGTGTTCGCTCAACGCAAGAATCTTCGCTCAAGCGTAGAATACGAACTCCCAGAAGTTTTACAGACAGAAGACTATCGCTCGAGCTCAACAATGACCGCTCGAGCTGACATCGCTCAAGCGCAAGAAGCATCGCTCGAGCGTAGAATACCATTTTCCAATAGTTTTGCAGACCTGCAAAAGTATTAAAAGTTCAAAAAGACCGCTCGAGCGCAAGAAGTGACGCTCGAGTGAAGGAGCAAGATTCTAGGCAACAAAAGTTTGAAAAACAAGTTACCAACCTGTTCCAAATGCAACAAACACATCCCAAAAGCCAAACTCAAAGAGAGATAAGAGGAAACGAGACATGAATAACTATATATGACAACGAAACCTAGATCCAAAATATCAAATGGGTCGAGTCCAAATCAGAATCGCTATACAAAAATGACTAGGACTCCCCAATTCTACTTATCTATTATCCGTTAAGTCAAAGGGTTACTTATATGAAAATTTAGGGCTTTTCCATTCAACTATTTATTTTCATTGCTTTAAGTATATTTACTCACTATTTTATCATTGATTCGATAATCCACCATCAATTTCACACCAACACATCATCTATACAAAGCTCATATATATATATACACACCACATCCATCTCAATAGTTTAACACACTCTAAGATTCACACACATTTAAGCCAAAATATAAATATACAAGGGTATAGGTATTCCTACCTCAAGGTTGTACAACGAAAGATAAAGGCCCACCCAATGAGCTTCCGAAATACCACAATCTATTCGGCTCAAAACATAGCTCTTGATGAGGAGAACAACTTTAATGAAATCCCAAGGATTGATTCTTGCTCTATCTAGATGAAATCTAGAGTTTCCTAACTAGGCTTTTGGAAAGAGGCTGCTAGAAAGAGAAGAAGAGTGGAAGAAATGATTTGGAACAATGTTTGGATTGTAATATAACTCTGTTGTCCCGACCAGATCGCTCGAGTGAAGTGCCAAAATACAAAGGACCACTCAAGCGAACTTTCCACCGCTCGAGCGGTAAATGTACGGTCTTAGAAGTTTTGCAGAGCTACAGTGAAAACATTGGGATCTCGCATTCTTCGCTCGAGCAATCATTTCTTCGCTCGAGCGATCTCGTTTGCAAACCTACGAGATATTGGGAGCTACAAATCTCTGCTTGAGCGATCACCCAAAAACAGCTGTTACACAATATATGTAAGTGTGATGATTAGAGAAGATATAAAAGAGAGTGTGAGAGAGAGAGAGAGAAAGTTGCCTTAGATATTATAGACACAAATTTCAAAACGTGAAATGTTTCAACACATTTCAAAATTCATGCTACAAATTTCCACTGTTTAGTTTTTGGACCAAACAATGTTAAATATTTGAATAGAAGGCTCCTATTTCCGATCTGTATTCTAGATCCTTAATTACACATTTTAATCAAATAAAACCAACGATTAGTGAAGAACATAAAATTTAGAAGAAGAACCTAAGAAAAAGAAATACTTTTACTAAATTGTTAGGGGATTTAAAACCCTTGAATATACAAGGTAAATTTGTTAGGCTTCGAACATTTTACCTATCACTCACTATTGCACTATACGTCTGTGGTGTTGGCTTCTAAGTTCTCTCGATCCTTTCTTCTGCCGAGAACTTCTTCGATTTCTTTCTCTTTGAGTTTTTTTATCTCTCCTCTAATTTTTTATTTTCGATCCTTTGATTTCTTTTTCATATTCAATTGAAAAAGGCTCCTATCTCTACTTAACGGCTTTAGCCTTCAAAAGAGGCTTTTGTCATAACTTGATGGCTTTAGCCTTCAAAAAAGGCTTTTGTCACCATTTAATGGCTTTAGCCTTTCTTTATATTATTTTATTATTTTTTAACTACCATGTCTAACATTTTTCTTTCCAGGCATTTTGATGGAAAAGACACTTGAATACCTTCGATGTGACAAGAATGATGTGCTAGACAAGTCTAGTCCTAAAATTATTAGGCACAATCCTATCATTACCTTGTCAATTTCTGCCAAGTTGGACCCTTACATTCCTCTATATACGCCTTCCGAAGACCTGGTCTACACAAGAATCTGACAATGTAACGAGATTCTTGGGAAGGGGCACCCTAAGGCAATCGGTTCGTTCCCTGTCTCGATCCTTCATCTGTTTTCTAAAACCATTGATTGCTCTAAATTTAACATTCTTCTTAGGACGATGAAGAATGAGAATTTAAGATGGGATATTTCTTTTAATGTTTGTAGTGTCCCTGCTAGACATGTCGCCTTAGTGTTTGCCTCACAAAAGTTGAAACACTATGTCTTGGAACATGAAGTCAAGTTAATATCAATAGCAGATCCCTTGAAATACATACTTTCAAGGTGTAGACACCCCATTTTTGACCGCCCTTAAGACTTAGGCGCCTCAGGTTGATCACTCAATGATGAAAGTTATGTTGTACAAATGTTCGATTTATTCAGCAAGAAGAGCTTCTAAATCCTAACCTTACACCCCATTTTGGACCAAAACTATTTTAGACCTTAAAACCCTCTTTTTCAAAATATTTTTCCAAATGTTTCTACAATGTTTCGAGGCTCGCATTTCGTTGAAAAAGCTACACTTTTCGGTAAACCGAGTAAGGACAAAGTAAAAATAAAGGAAAGGGAGGTGAACTCTTTGAAAAACCTTTTAAAAAATCTTATTTATAGGCTTGGATTTGAAGGAAATGGGAGGGGATAAAAGAAAACTAGTTGGGGAAATGGTTGAGCATGAAACTGTTAAGAGAGAATTGAGCAACCTTCGCTAAAATTAGCATATCTTTTTGTAAACTTAGACTTTACTTGTGAGGCTATGGGAAAGTGGACTTCCGGGGCTTCAATTTAGACTCAAAAATCTCCTAAATCCGAGTCTGGATGAGGGAGATATGGTTGTTTGAAGTTAGGCATCAATCCGTTAGAATAAAAATAAGCAGCCTTCACTAAAATATGCATATCTCTTTGCACACTTAGACTTTAGATGTGAGGCTACCATCATTATAAAGTATACTTCTGGGGCTTCAATTTAGACTCAAGAATGACCTAAAACCAGGATGAAGGATATATGCCCGTTTGAAGTTGGGCCTGGAAGCAGATTTTTGTGGCCGGCCGCCCACTATTTGTGGACGGCCCCCCATTTGTGTAAAACGCAAATATTTGTTGCCAGCTGTTCCCATACTGCACCAGTAGTCTGTATACAGATATTTCTAAGATAGACACATGGTTTTCTATATATACTTGACCTTCCCTCATGTTTTTAGGTTACAAAAAATTCAAAAATCCCCAAAACTTGAAATTCTCTCTCTATCTCTATCTTGCAACACACACACCTTACTCAAACACTTCCTAAACTAATATTGGAGCTCTCCTTGCTGAGAGTATTGAGTCCATATTTTAGCCCTTGAGAGTGAGAACTTGTGGGTTTGTTAACAAAAGGGTTGCCTTGTTTCAAAAGTTATAATTTTGAGCATCTTTACACTACTTGTTTTCTATCTTTTCTTGACGTTTTTTTAACTATTTTTGGACTATTTTTATGGGTTAAAACTTGTGGTTTAAGGCCATTAAAGGTAGAGGGGTTTACTACCCTTCTTTGAACCTTGCTTCCTAGGCCTTCCTTGTGTTTCCCATCTTTTCATCAACTTTTTTTGAGCTTTTTACCACTGATTTTTAGAGTTTTTCAGAGGCTAAAAATATGATTTTGAAGTCCCAAAAATGAAGGGGTTAGCCACCCCTCCTTTGGCTTGTTTACTAGCTTAAATTCTCTATTATTTTAGGTTACACATTTAGCTGTTTTTACCTCAATTCCAGCACTGTTTTAGCTTAATTTAGGACTATTTTTATGTGTTAGTTTCATTTATGTGCTTGTAGTGTTATGGTCCTTATAGGTTTGGTGGTTTAGGCCTTAGCCACCAACCTATTTGAGTTGATAGCATTTATTTCTTGCTTTCCATACTTATGTTCACCTCTAAGCATTTCTGCAACCTCCCTCCATTCTTGGCCTTTTCTCTTTGTTTTGAGAGTTGCTCCAAAAGGAGTGTCGTTTAAGCTTGAAGGGTGATATTGTGCTTAATGGTTTAATCCCTTTGGAGGTTCATTACCAATGGCGTGATCTCCCTCCCATGCCTAAAACAACATTTGGTTTGGTACTTCTCTCCTTTAGTGGACTTAAAGCTCATTATTAGACTTGATTGACTAATGAATGGAACGTAATTTAAAAAAGGGTAATCAATGGTTTAAAAATGGAACAAGATAATAAAATGGTTTAGGTTCAATCGGACGTTAATTGAACCCATTGAGTCTTGAGTCGTTTCATACTTGTTAGTGATAAAAACGGTTCAAGAATCAATGTCAACCCTTTCCCTTAATCAATCCATGATAGGGAGGAGGTTTTGAGAGACTTTTATTGTGTATTTATCGAAATTGTATCCCTTGATTCATAAGTCATCACGCAATGAAATTATGCCAATTGATGGCTTGCGAATCGAGCCTACCTCTCCTTTGAGTTGTTTGATGATAAGGAGAGGCAGGGTGGACAAACATCCCTTGAGAATGCTCTGTTTGTGCTCTGTTTGTTCTCTGTTGCAGTAGAAAATAACCAATTTTAGTGGCCGGTAGGCCACTTTAATGGGCGATAGGCCACTACTTCTGGGTTGCCGGCTACTTTTTCCAACAAGGCAGTGTCCCTTTTCTAGCAAGTAGAGTAGAGGCCGAGGTGGAAAAACGGTGCAATTTTTTAACTGTGCAGCAGAGGCATTCCGGTACCAAAACAGAGAGCATTATCGGGTGGAAATCCACATCCATGCATGAGCCATCCCTCAATTCTCGGGATCCGTTAAAATGATGTTGTAATATTAATATGTTATACTTAGAGTAGCGGACATGTAACTAATTAGTTAAATTAGTTAGAATAGCTAGTTAATTTTGTGTTGTACTTAAATTAATTGGCTAAAGTAGTTAGTTAATTTGTGGTGTTGTAATAATTAGCTAGTATAGTTAATTTGTTTCATTTGGTTTTAGTTAAGTAGTTTAGCTAGTCCATTTATTCGGACCTTCCTGTGCGAGGGCAAATATGTAATAATGCATGTATGTCTTCCAACCTCACGTCTTTCTCCCTTTAATTTACCCGCTTATGATGGATAGTTTAGAGCATCATATTTTATTTAGCATATTCTATGATTCGCATCCATTGTCTTGCATGCATTAGGCTTGGTGCATCATTCTAACAAGCATTGCCGTTTATTACTTCGTTGAATACGTATTTAAACCACATGCTATCAAATTGATTCACGTGTTATATTAGTAGTCGATCCTATTAATTGCATCTTGCATGTGTTGGATTAGACATATTGCATTAATTAGGGACATGCATGTTTTCTAATTATTTTGCTTGTTTTGGGTCGCCTCGGAGTACTAGGTGAGCATTTTATTGCTTTAGCATATTGCATGAATATGATTGTTGCCATGTTTAGCATAAATACCATGAGGCTAAGTGCTTAAATGATATACTTGCTTGAATGCCTGTGGATGAAGGCTAGTTGTTCAAATTGAGATAATTTGATGAATGTACATACGAGCTCACTTTTTCAAGTGGTACATATTCAAACCTTTTTTTCAAAACAAACATAAATCAAATATTCTAATTTTTGAAAATTAGGCTATACTTGTGTACATCACATAATAAGATTAGCTTAATAATCGGAACAAGAACATATCATGTAAATAAGAATCACATCATGATTAGTAGAGGCCGATCTTTGATCGGGCAAGTGGGGTGCTCAATTTATGACCTTTCCCTCTCATACCTAAGTTCTCGAGCCGAGACACTTTGGTGATGACGGACACGTGGTCTTTGGCACAAGTCACAGGTTTCCTAAATTTCCCAAAAACATTTAGGTGACGACTCTGTAATCTGGCAAAGCAGTCCATTTTTGACATTTTTTATTCAAGATCGATTTTTCAAAAGATTTGACGGATTTGGACTCTTTTGTGTTTATCTATTTCACATTGCACTTGTGAAATCAGATTTAGAACCACGGGAGTTCGAATTGTAGGGTTATCGTATCCGAAAGGAACACGAAAAGTCAAACTACACACGGCTTATACTTTCAGGAAAAATTGCAAAGTGGGCTGTAATTCTCTAACAATTCGCAATTGAATATGTTCTCTTAAAACCGTAAAAGGGCAAGCTCTAACAGACTTGTTGGTAGCACATCCTATACCTAATGACTCTCCTCAAGCAACTGACTTACCAAATGAAGAGATTATGCAAGTAGAGGTGCAGAAAAGATGAGAGATGTACTTTGATGGAGCTTCAAGGAGTCCAGATAGCAAGAAATAGAAAATCCTAAAAACAAGAAAGTCGAGATTGGAATTGTATTTGTGACTCCAAACAATTCTATAATCACTCATTCTTTCACCTTAAATGATGGATGCTCCAATAATGAGGCAAAGCATGAAGCTGTAATTGCTGGACTGGAATTGGCATTACAAATTCCTTTTGAAGAACTCTCGATTTATGGAGATTCAAAGTTAGTGGTAAAGTAATTACATGGAGAGCACATTGTTAAGAAAACAAGTCTCATCCCTTATCATAAAAGGGCTGATCAACTGCTCTCACAATTTAGGGGAGCGCATATTTTCCATGCGAAAAGAAGAACAAATGCTCGAGCCAACTCACTAGCAAGCTTGGCTACATCACTCACCCTAGCAGATAGCAAAACAATTACTATCACGGTGAGCAAAAGAAGGGTGTTACAACCTTTGAAAGAGGTCTCCGATTTGGCTTTAGTCTTGGTTGTTACTACGAAAGAAGAAAATGAAGAGGATTGGCTGGAGCCATTCATAGATTATCTCCAACGTGGTAAGCTACCAGAAGCTAAAGCAAAAAGAATTGAGGTGAGGTGCCGGGCTACTAAATTCATCTTGAGGAAAGATAGGTTATACAAAAGATCTTTGGATAGGATGTACATGCAGTGTATAGCCAAAGAACCAATCCAAGAGGTTATGGCCAAAGTACATGTTGGTGTATGTGGGGCACATCAAAGTGGTCCAAAGTTACATATGAAGCTAAAACAATTGGGCTACTATTGGCCGCCATAATTTCATATTGCATAGACCACACTAAGAGATGCCAAGTCCGCGAATGCCATGGAAATTTTCTCCACTAACCTCCAGAGCCTTTACATGTGACAACTTGTTCTTGGCCATTTGTAGCATGGGGCATGGATGTTATTGGTCTTTTTATACCACTATCTTTAGCATGATATCAATATATCCTGGCAGTTACAGACTACTTCTCAAAATAGGCAAAAGTCGTAGCCTTGAAAGACATAAAAAGCACAGTTGTCTCTGAGTTTATCTGAACCCATATCATTTACAAGTTTGGGATTCCATTAAAGTGTCATCATGGATAATGGACAACCATTTAGGAGTGATGCTTTGAACAAGTTATTCTCCAAGTACAAAATCTGAGTCAACAATTCATCAAGATATCATGTACGTGCCAATGGTTTAGCAGAAGCTTTCAACAAAACATTGTGCAAAATTCTCAAGATGGTGGATAAGAACAAAAAGACTTGGCATGAAAAGTTGAAGCTTTGCTAGCTTATCGGACTTTGCACAGAACTCCTACTCAAGCAACCCCTTATTTGTTAGTTTTTGGAGGGAAAGCGGCGTTACCACTCGAGGTTCAAATATCGTCATTGCGGGTGGTAATACAAGAGTCCTTGACAGAAGATGAGAGTACAAGGGTGAGGTTGGCTGAACTCCAAACCTTAGATGAAAGGAGGTTGTATGCTCTACAGAACTTGAAGATATATCAATAAGGCTTTACTCCTTTAAGAAATGAGACTTGATACTAATGGTTAGAACGCCCATAATGGTCTCATGAAGAACCAAGGCAAAACTTGAGCCTAAGTGGGAAGGGCCTTACTTAGTTGCACGAAACGGGAGTAGAAACGTAGGAGTCTGGCCACTTAGAAGAGTTGCAGTTTGAGAGCGCTTATATATTATTTTTGTTAAAAATATTTTTAATTTATCTATATAAACTTTGTGTTTTTTATATTTAATTGACATATATATATATGTTATAAATGAGTTTTAAAATTTTCATTTTTGTATAATATTTAATTAATTAAATACAACATAAAAAATAGTTTTAAAAAATGAATAGCAAATAAAATTTCATTCTACATATAAAAACAAAATGAATTAATAAATTCGAACATTATAAAATATTTTAATTCATTCTCATTAATACCATCATCAAAATAGCTCTCTATAAAAAAAAATTAAAAAAAAATAAAAATAGGCCATTATCATTGAAACTTTAAATTGCATAGACCAAAAAATTAATGAAGTAATATTATTGAATTCAAAACACAGAGACCAATAAATATAATGGAGTGGCTAAAAATAAATACTCAGTGGACCTAACTCTTATATCCTCTTTAAATTGGACTTTTTATCAATTTTATCTTAATCTTATACTTTTTAAGTATATCAAGATTAAGTAAATTTAAAAAGTAAAAGAAATGATTAAAATATTTTAACAAATCACTAAAAATATAAAAATACAAATTCAAAATTCAATGAATTATTTTTGAATTCAAAACCAAAAATATTGACTTGATTAATTCCACTTGTTTCCAAAATGTTCACTTGATTAATTCACGAGCTCAAGCTGCAATGGCCTCATCTCATCATCATCTTTAGAAAAATAAATAAATAAGGGTAAATTACAATCACTATGTTTGATTTTAATTTTTTAAATTTAATTTTTTTAAAATTAAATTTTTTTTTCCGTATTTATTTGTTTTAGTGAATATTTTTAGAATTTTAAACAATTTTTTTTTTACTTTTTTAGATGCACCTTATTTAGATATATCTTAAAAATAAATATTTGTACAAAAATATCTTTAAAAATTGATAAATATACAAGAATACAAAAAAAAATGAACAGAATTTTCATTTTTTTTTTTGTATTTTTGGTATTTAGTGAATTTGTTTTTAAAAAAATTCACAAATATTATAATTTTTAAGTAGATTTATATTTGGTGTATCCAAAAATTTTAAAAAAAAATTGCTTGAAATATTTTAAAAAATTCATTAAAAAAAAGCACGAAAAATAAAAAATTTCAGTTTTTTGAAAAGTGAATCCTGAGTTAGGAAACTAAACAATCTGATAATTTTGAAAAAATATAATATATCTCACCATTTTCATATAGTTATACTAATTTTTTTATATGTTTGATGTTATTTTTTTATTTTTATTTTTTGAAAAAGGTTTATATTTTAAATTCTATTCGACTAAACAGAGCAAAAAAAATAAAATAAAATAAAATAAATATTTTTTTTTTATAATAACTTTTGTGGATTTTGTAAATTATTTCAAAATTTTTTTTTTTTACTTAATGCTAAATTGATTGAAATTAATGCATATGCTATAAATATATAAAGATAAAGAAGATAAAATATGTATTTTAGTATAAAATAGATAAAAATAACATTAATCCATCTATATAATTAACGAATTACTCATGAAAATGAGATAAAACGTTATGTGAAATGAAATTTTAAGAAAACTAAATATAATTATTTAAACTTATAAAACTTAGTACATATTTTTTTTCAATTTTCATGAGAGGTGATGTAATTTATGCAATTTACTATATGAATAATTTATAATTTATTTAAATTTTCATAAAATAATATATAGTTATATATTTATATACGTCATAAGGAAAAGTAGTATTTAATAAAAATTATTTCTCAAAATATTTATTTAAATCCTAACCTCCAATTGCTAGTAAATAAATCATATATCATACAAAAATTAAAATAAATAAACAAGTAAATATCATACAAAAATTAAATAAAATAAACCAGTAAATATATTCACGCCATTATATATGTGCAATTCAAATAAGTAAGAATAAAAAGAAATAATAATGAAATTAATATTATAATGTGTACTTAACTTAAGTAGTATGAATCGTCCTACGTTAAACCATGGTCATGGGTTCAAGCATTACCCACCTCTTTGTGTAACTTTTTTAAAAGAAATAAATAAAAAACACTACCACGTGACATGAGGAGAGCAAAGTTTTGCTACACCAATTGAGGCCTTCACTTAATAATAGTATAGATAGATACATACATACAATTGTGTCCTTTAAACAAATCATCATTTTAGACAAATGTAAAATTTAAATAGCACTAGGAGTCTCTATTTACATACCGCCCATACCATACTTAATTCAAACCACACATTTTTTAATTTTACTTTCTTATCTTTTTTTGAATTTAGACCACCAAATTCCTCAAATACTCTCGTTTTCATCATTTTCCAACTAACTCTAACCCTAAAGTCGTTGGCCCACCATTTTCCTCATCATATTTCTCTTCCATTTCCTTCCTCATTAATGTAGACACCCCATTTTTGATGGCCCTTCGAGACTTAGATGTTCCTACAGGTACATCCGATGACGAGTCTGGTTGCTCGTCGAGCGCTAAAAGTCCTTAGCAAAACGCCACAGTGATCACCATTGAGCTGAGGTTGTTTGAGGCCCCCTTGGAGCTCTACAAGTTGTTTTTGGCTTGAATTGTTGCTTGGAACCACTCTCCTTTTCAAGAGGTATAATACTAGCCTTTTAAGCTAGCTTTGCTTACTTGTTTTTCCACCTTTTTCCTACTGTTATGGGCTGATTTTGAGCTATAAAAAACTTCGTTTTCATGGGCTGAAATTGGTGTTTTGGGCCATTAAAGGTTAGAGGGTGGTTTATCTCTCTTTATTCCTTGTCATTAAGGCCTTTGCACTTTTGTTTCCCATTATAAAACTACCTTTTTTTGGGCCTTTAACCACTGAATTTCAGAAGTTTTTCAGTGGCAAAAAACTTGTTTTGAAGTTCAAAATTGGAGGGGTTAGCCTCCCCTCCTTGTGTCTTGTTTGCTAGTCTAGTTAACTTCATATGTTAGCATGTTTTTCTAGCTTAGCTTAGCTCAATTCCAGCATATTTTTGCCTCTGAAATAGCCTGCTTGAGCTCTGTTTTGGGTTGTTTGGGTCAGTAAGTCTTGTTTTGCATGGTTGTAGTGCAATAGTCCTCATAAGCTTGGTGTTTTAGGCTCTAGACACCTTCTTGTTTGAGTTGATAGCATTTGTTTATGCTTTTATCACTCATTTTCAACACTTAATCATTTCTACAACCTTCCTCCTTTCTTGGTTTTATTTTTTCTTTGAAAGTGGTTCAAACCATTTGCTTGTTTAAAACATGAAATTGAGATTTTGTGCTTAATGGTTTAATCCCTTTGGGGGTTCATCACCAACGACATGAGGTCTCTTTCATGCCTAAAACAATCTTTGGTTTGGACTTTCTTTCCATTTAGAGGACTTAATTCACCATTTAGACTTAATGTGATTAAAGGATGGTTGGTAACTAAAATGTGTAAACAAAATTAATAAGTAAAAGAGGCAAGATAAGCATTTCTTTGTGTAGCATTGCATGTGTTCAAATCAGACGTTAGTTTGAGCACAAGGAAAATGAGACATTTCATATTCAAAAGTGATGAAATGTGCCACTTTCCTAGGTCTCCATTGCCCTTGATTATGCATGATAGGGTGATGGTTCTTGAGTGTGTGGCTTTGCATTTATTAAGCTTGCATACCTTGAATCACAAGCCATCATGCAATGAAATTGCTTTGATTGTTAAATTGTGGTTTAAGTTCATAATTCCTTGAACTTGTCCATGAAGATGAGAGGTGAATTGTGCATACAATCCTTGGAAAAAATCTTCTTTTTGCTCTGTTTGTACTCTGTTGTAGCATGGTGATCCAATGTATCAGTGGCCGGCAAACCACCCTTTTGGCCAATAGAGGGCTGGCAACATCTATCCATGGCCAGTAGGCCACTGATGTAAACTTCAGTTGATTTTGGTAAGATGGAGCAGGAAGGCTCTGGAAATGCTCAACCCTGTAAACAGAGGCTTTCGAGAGCAAAATGAAGGTCTTTTCGGGCCAAAACCGAGCATGTGCATCTTCCACTCCCCGAGGCGGAGTAATGGCAGTGTAGTTAAAGTCTTAATTGCTTACTTCGTGTATATTTGTGTTGTAAATTAATTAATTAGTTTACTAGTTAGTTAAAAGTGTTGTAATAATTAGTAATTAGCTTAACTAGCTATTCATTTGGTTTGTAATAATTAATTTAATTAGATTAGCTTAATTAGCTTAGCTTAGTTACTAGTTAGTTAGCTCTTATTCATTCGGACCCTCATTTGCGAGGGCGTAATGTTGTAATAAGTGTGCGTGCGTGCGTGTATGTTTTCCAACACCACGTCTTTCTCTCTTTTAGTTAACCGCTTTTGATGGTTAGATTAGGGTCACATTTCAATTAGCATACCTCATGCTTGCATCCATTCATCTTGTATTGCATGCACCGAGGCTCGACGCATCATTCTAACTGCATTGTCATTTCAAAACCTTATTTGAATACGCATTTAATCACATGTCATCAAATCGATTCATATGCCATATTAGTAGCCGAGCCTATTAAATTGCATATTGCATGCATTGCATTAGGCATCTTGTACAGTTAGGAATCATGCATGTTTTTCTAACTCATATTTTCTTAGCTTGGAGTACTGGGTGAGTTTTTATGCTTTAGCATACTCGCATGAATGTGAATGTTGCTATGACTAGCATGCTTGCCATGAGGCTATGTGCTTAAATGCTAAACTGCTTGAATGCCTGTGGATGAAGGCTTGTTGTTTGAATTGGAACGATTCAATGAATGTGCATTTTAAGCCCATTTTGTTGAGTGGCAAATTAGGTTTAAGCCCACTATGTTTGGTGGCAAATCCCCAAACTTTAAGTCCACTTGAGGTAGCAAATTCAAACTATTTTCACAAATAAAAATGAGTTGAATTATTCCAAATTGAGCAAACTAGTCTATACTTACTTGTGCGCATCACATAGTAAAGTTAGCTTAATAACCGGAATAAAAACACATAATGTTTATAAAAAATCATATCATGATTAGTAGAGGCCGACCTTTGATCGGGCGAGCGGGGGTGCTCAATTCATGACCTTCTCCTCTCGTACCCAAGTTCCCGAGCCGAGGCAACTTTGGTGATGACGGGCACGTGGCCTTTGGCACGAGTCATGGGTTTCCTGAATTTCTCCAAAACAAAATATTTAGGTGGCACCTCTGTATCTGGCAAAACAGTCCAATTTTGGCATTTTTTATCCTAAAATCAATTTTCCAAACGATTTGCCGGATTTGGATTCTTTGGTGATTATCAGTTTCACATTGCACTTATGAGATTAGATTCAGAACCGCGGGAGGCCGAACTGTAAGGTTTTCTTTTCGAGCTCCGAAAGGGGGCGCGAAAAAGCCAAGCTACAATTACCCACTACCACCGTCATGGTCATTGTCATTGCCGTCATCCCTGTCGCTTTTGGCTTATCGCCATCACCTCCATTTCTCTTCACCACCTACCTATGCTCTCTCTCTCTCTCTCTCTCACTCATGATAGTGAAATCGCGATCTCCTCTCTTTGTTGTCGAACTACGGCGACGTTGCAAAGAAGTGAAGATGGGTTATGGAGTTGCGAAGAGGGAACTGAGAAGACGATGAGGTGATAAAGTTAGGGAATATGTGGCAAAGATGAGATAATAGAGGAGACAATGGTGGTAGTAGTGGTTGGTGGTTTTGGGGAATAACAGGGGTGGCGAGGAGGAAATTGATTGGGGAAGGTGTTGCGAGGTAGATGGCTTGGGCGTCTCCGTCTAGGTTTTGCAGAGATAATTGTTGTTGGATGGTTTGAATTGGGGTGTACTTGTTCTATTTGGTAATTTTGTTGAGGGGCAAAATGATAATTACAAAAAATTTAAAATTATGGGGGTGTTTGGCAAAGGCTTTTTTTTGGCTTTTTGGACTAAAATCCACAAAAAGACAAAATAGACTAAAATAGCCACTAAGACAAAATGTCACGTTAAACCCATAATCATTTTACTTTTTGTCTCACAAATATCACATCTAACTATAAAAAAAATACAACTATATTCCCAAACACAAAAATTTTAGCCTACTAAAATAGCCAAAAACTAAAATAGCCTACTAAAATAATAACTTTCCAAACACCCACTTTGTAAACTTCTAAATTATCATTGTGCTGTGATTTTAACTTTTCAAAATTAAATAGAAAATAAAAAATGACTTTTTAAAAAAATTTCAAACCTACTCTCTAAACGATCTAGTACTTATATGAGATAGTTAATTTTAAAAGATTCTTCAAATGATTGCATTACAATTGTTATTAATATTTTTTTCAAATTATTTCTTTCTTTAATATTGGAAGATAAATGACTAGAATGAGAGTCATTTATGTAGCCTCCCTACAATTTATTTATTATTTATTAAGATTAAGATGTGAAATTTCATTGCTTTTCACAAATTTTGAAGCCAACAAAATTAAACTATAATATGTGATCGATTTTAATTTCTTGATTAATAAAATTGATTTGTTGCTAAATCTTCTTCAACTCTAATCAAACCAAACTAAATTGCTTACACACCCATAATAAAGAGAGAGAGAAAAAAAAACTCCACAAGAATGGAAGAAGGAAAAGAATTGCAGTTTAAAATGGGCTTTAGTATAATTTCACTATCACCACAAATGTCTACACACACAAAAAAATATAGCCCTCAGGGGCTTTTTGGCTAAAATAGCCACAAAAAGACAAAATAGGCTTTTTAGCCCAATAAGACAAAATGTTATATTCAAATCATAATCATTTTAGTTTTTTCTCTCACAAAAGTCAAAAAGACCAAAAAGCCTATCCCAAACGAGGCTTTTTAGCCCCAGACTAAAATAACCAAAAGTCAAAAAGTCAACCCACATCCCAAACAAACCCATATATTATGGGGCTTTTAAGAAGAAAGGCCTTAAGATAAAGCTAATCTTGATAAAAAGAGTTAGGTCACTGTAATAGGATGATACTAAAGTTATCAAGAGAATATGGTAAAGAAAATAATGACAATAGAAGAGGGTGGTGTAAGGATTAGGGTGTTTAGAGGAGGAGCAACTAGTGATCAAAATGCGAGGAAGATGAGGTGAAGAGAGAGAGTGAAGGATATGCTTTGTTGGTGAAGGAAAATGATGAAGTGCTATGGCAATGGGTTCGTATGTTGGGTGGAGGTAATTGATAGTTACAATGACCGTGGATGGTAGGTGAAGAGCTAAGTTAGAATTAGGGTTTGAAAATTAGAGAAGATGATATATTGGCACTATTTGAAAATTAGTAATATGAATTAAGGGAAAAAAGAATTCAAATTATTTGATGTGACTTAAGTAAATAGTGTAAAATGAGAACACGTAGGGTATGCAAAATAAAGTTGAAAAATTATTATGAGTTTGTATGGAGTGAACTAAAATAGTATACTTTTTATTTTTTATCTTTTCAAGTCATATCATCTCTCTATTTTTTTGTATATTTTTGTGATGCTCCAAAATTTTTAGAACATCATAAGAAATTAAATAACAATAACTTATTAAATTAAAAAATTTAATATCTTAATAGGAAAATTTAAATTTCTCACACAGTAAGAAGTTTAACAACACTAAATAAAAATTAAAATTAAAATTAAAAGTCCACATACAACATTAAACAACGTCATAACATCCTAATACATAAGACAGTAAAATTTATTTTGCTAAAGTCAAGATTTCAAGTTAGCCACAGTTTTATATTAGCAGCAGCTCTAATTTCAGCTTTCATTCCTTTCTCGTCAAAATTTGGCATAAAACTCCAGGGCAACAAAAATGCATGCCATGAGTTTTGCAACACAGTAAGAAAATATAACCAACCTACCATTCTTTTTAAAAGAAATTAATCAGATTAATAATCATGACAATTAAGAGAAAATGATGAAATTAATAGCATGATAATATAACAACCATTAAAATAATTTTAATAATATTAATAGTTTAGGTGACACTCAAAATCTCACCAAAGAGATTTTCTTACCAACCACTAAGCTATGGCCACGGTTAATTTGAAAACCCACCATTGGTCAAATATTCAAGAACTATCAAGGATGCCCACATCCAAAGTTATATACCCAAGCCGTGGTATCCGTGGTCTGCCCCAAGGGAACGGTCTACCAGGGGTATGTAACCTCCTTGCGTGCCACCCGTACATCCATCTTTATTCCAAAACCGAATACCAAAAAAGGGTTCAAATAAGTCCCGTGCAACGTCCTCAAAATAATTACAATAATCTAACTCCAAGCACTAGTACAAAGTGATATATATACAATAAGAAGCTTCCATTAATCAGAGTCAATATACAAAAGGTGACACATGCGATATACATTCATAAATCGTTCATCCTAAATCTACAACATGTGTTACAAGACGTATATAAAGAATGAAAGCTAAACCGAGATTCATATGCTCTAATGGCTTACCTCTTTCCAAGACCATGCTTAATTATAACAAAATGAGTCATACATGGCTTCATTATAATAAAGTCGTAGTGTCATGGCCCGAACCCGCCCTTATGGATTAGGGTCATAACCGGCCAATAATCATGAGATTACCTACGGCCTCAATCAAAAATCAAATCATGTCTAATTACAGGGACCAAATAGCGGAAGCAAATACTTACAAAGATTGTCCAATGAGCTGTGCATACATGGCTTAATCAAAAACTTTCTCATAGGTATAATAACTCACACCATACACACATCCATATTATGTACTACATAAATCCAGGATCATTCAAAAGTTAGTGTAACAAAAGGAAAAAAAAAAAAAAAACAAGGTTATACACAACTTGGCGGCATAAGACAGCAAAAGGGCAAAAAGGAAAAGCAAAATAAAACAAGGCCTCTTACGCGAGGCGACCTTGGTTGACTCCTCGAAACTCAGTATCTCATAGCTCACTGGGGCTAGAGTTGGACATCTCGTTGCTTACTTATATACTTAAATATAAATAGCGAGCTAACGCCCAGTGAATAATACCAAAGCAAATGAGTTCATGAACAAGATTCTTATAATCATAATTTACTTTTACGCTTGGTAATCAATGATAAAGCAGAACGACCTCAGGTCCTTTCTATCATATCCCAAGCACAAAACGACCTCGGGTCCATGTAGCATACAAAACGACCTTGGGTCTATCATGGGCAAAACGACCTTGGGGCCATCTTACACTCAGAACAACCTTAGGTCCATTATACACAAAATGACCTTAGGTCTAATTCATATCCACATTTGTGTGCACACATTTAGATCCATGGTCATATACATATTCATCCTTGTATCCAAAACGACCTTAGGTCCATCCAATTCCTTATTCCAAACGGCCTTCGGCCCATTTAACAATTATACAGAACAGCCTTAGGCCCAATCCACATCCTTACTGAATATACTGAATGGCCTTAGGCCCATTTCATACTCATACGTCAATCACTTCGCAAGTTTTATTTCGAATTAAGTGATTAGAATACTCGTTCATAATGTCACTTCAAAAAATTAGAACCTTACCACATAGGCATCATTTAGAAAACAATGTATATACAAAAATATCTTTGCTAAGATATTACTCACAGTGTTCTGGTGCTTGATTCGTCCTTGCACTTGACCCTACATAATTCATAACACATTAGGTCATAATACAATTCAATCCGTTCTTTAGTTTGCTTAATGTTCTTAGGCTTCTTACATGCCCTTTAATTCATTTAGAATGCTCAATGCGTGCCTAAGAATACTCAAGAATGAAAGAGAATGGAATTTAGAACATAATACAGCTTTTCAAAAATTTATGAAACAGAGCACCTCGCTTAAGCACAGTTTTGGTCGCACAAGCAGTCTGTAAAACTCTGCAAAAGTACTGGATGCATGAATTTTACGCTCGAGCAAGACTTCCGTCGCTCGAGCGATGTGTCAAATAAAACAGGGTTCGCTCGAGCGCAAGGTTTGTCACTCGAGCTACCATACAAGTCTCTGTAAAACTTCTAGGCGCTTGATTTTTACGCTTAAGCGACGCTTTCCTCACTTGAGCGAACAGGTCAAATTCTGGAATTTCCATAATTATGTTTAAAGCTCAAACTTGATGTTCAAAGGTCTAAGGCTCGTGTTTTTGGTACAAAAACATGGAAATACATTATATAGCATGAGAACATAGATAATTTGAGACCAATTGTCCAAAACCATGATCTAATTCTTAAATTATTTCATATTCTTCTTGACAACTTCAAAACACATGTAACCAAGCTTCATAACTACATGGATTATGCATGCATGTATAATATAGACTCTAATACCATTTCAAATGGTAGAAATGATGGTCAAAATCACGTGACTCAACAAAACCACGCATGCATATGTAATTTAGCACCAAATTCTTTATATTAAGTTTGTATTCTACCACAATTCATCAATTCTTCTTGAATACACATATTCACGTACTTTAACTCATGAATTAGAGTTCAAATACTCACTTAGAGCCTTCAATCCTTCTAACTCTAGCAACTTCTTGAGCTTAGCTTCCCAAATCTTTAATCTTGAAGTCAATTCCCCAAGAATTTGGTCTCTCTCTCTCTCTAAATCAAGTGTTTCCCCTCTCTAAGGTGTATAACTCAGCCAAATTGTGAGAAATGAGCTCAACAATTTGAGCTAAGCCTCCAATTAGCACATATATAGGTCTCACTAATTATATTGACTAATCAAGGCTTAAGCCTAATCAAATGGACTTAATTAAATCAAATTAATCTAATTATTTCGATCCAAATCAAATTTTAATTGAATTTTACCGTAGGCTCTAAAAATTACCCTAATCACAATGGGACAATCAATTTCGCTTTTTGTCCCCTCTACGGCCTTCAATTTAAATTTTGTAATAGGAAATTGAACAGATTTTCCTACGGTGGACAGATAGAAATTTAAAACCACATATAATCATATAATTAACACTCAAAATCATATCAAGCATTTAATTTTAAGCATAACTAAGATTAATTAGCATAACACAGAGTAGGGTTATCACACCTAGGCTTGTACAGAAGGTAAATAGAAAATAAACAAAAGTGAGCCTTCAGCTCTACAATCTTTCGAAGCTAAGCTTTTGGAGGAGGCATATCACTAGCACTTGAAAATGATTTTTTCCAAATAGGGTGAGCCAAAGTCCAGTAGAAACAATCTAACACAATATATGAATCTTAACAAAGATATGAGTGTAATGTGCATATACAATGTTTGCGATAAAATCATTCATAATTTACAAGATCATAGTATGCCAAATTTTATAGCTCATTTCGTTGTTCATGTCCATTTCTTTCAATCACCCAATACTGAGGATATAACTCACAGAGTCTCAAATCAATATGGTTATCATACAAATATATTCATTTGCCATTTTACAGAAATTTCGTCCGCGGGATCAGCACCCATGCATACAAATGATTTTCGGGACTTTCAACTTAATTCACTGGAGTTCATCCCCTTTCTCCTCCCAAACATAGAGTAGATGCCCTTTCTCCTCCTGAACATTATACATATACAATGTATTAAAACACAGTCATGTTCAATGACAACCAATAAGAGATTAGTTTCAATTCACTTAATCCTTATGTAATTTCTACACCAATCATAGCTATCCTCCACCGATAGCCCAAAATAGATATTTCTAAACAGATATACAATCTACACAACAGATAAATTATCTAAATTTCCATAAGTGAGGGATAATATACATCTAACTCCACCATTGATTTAAACATTTGTCCAATTTCAGATTTCCAATACCAATTTCCTTATTTATACAAAGCAATTATTTTAAACATTTTAGGGCAAAACTCCATTCTCCCCCAAATCCAACCCATGTGTCAAAATCAACAAATTCAACATAACACACCCTCATATCTATACCCATAACCATTTTCAATACCTTCCTTTGAAAACCCCTCTTTCAGTTTTAAACCAAAACCCTAGGTTTGTTTAAAATCCTCCAAATCCCAACATTATTTACACAATAACAAATAACTAAGTTAAAAATCATAGGAGAGTGTAGAAAGTCCCTACCTCAAGCTTAGAAGACCAAGGAAGAAGTGGAGGAACTTCAAAGATGCCGAAATCAAGATCTATTCAGATCAAAACGGAGCTCTTGAGATGCTCTGCCTTTTTTCCCAAGACATTAGGGTAGGGAAACCAACAGATCTAGGTGAAAATGTAAAGAAAGAGTGAGTTTTAGAGAGAGAGGGTTCCAATCTAGGGTTTAGAGTTAAAGAGATGTGAAAAAGTAATATAAAAAGGTACTGTTGCGAACTGATATACGCACAATCCGCTCGAGCGCAAGAGTTGATACTCGAGCGTCAGACACAATAAGTTGTTCCACTCGAGCGTAAGAAACGACGCTTAAGCGCAGAATGCACACTCTTAGTAGTTTTGCAAACAACAGACCAACGCTCGAGAGCAAAAAAGGCCGCTCGAGTGCAGAAAGGTCTGCTCGAGTGTAGAATACACTCTCCTAGTAGTTTTGCAGACCTGCAAAAATACTGAGAGTTTATAAAGCCCACTCGAGCGTAAGAAGTGCCACTCGAGCAGAGGAGCAAAATCCTAGGCAACAAAAGGTTTGAAAACCAAGCAACCAACCTATTTCAAACATGTTCAACAAAACCCAATAGCTAAACTCAAGTAAGAATAAGGGGAGAAAGACATGAACAATATTCAGAAACCATAAAACTCGAGTCCAGAAAATCAAATGGGTTGGGTCAAAAACTGGAATCGCTATATCCCGTGCCATCTTAAGGTTTTTGTGACACAATTGTGTAAAAATTATCAAAAACCAGGGCTCACCCTGAATTACCGGTACCCTCAATCATTAATTTTGTACATGCCATTAATCAGCTTTGTTAGTTTTTGTATTAATCACAAATAATTAAAAAAATTCACTCACCATAAGTGTTATACTACTTCATTAAAATTTATAACAGAAATATTACACATATGTTATACAATAATCAACCAATATACAAAATTATAATAAACAGTTAAATTAAACCATAGTATGAGTGATAATTTTTAAATACTTAAAAATGAACGACAATCACACACATGCATGGACTACTAATTTACAATATTTAATTAATTAGACCAGCATAATATATGATTTTAGTCCAAATAAATAATTGATGTAATAATCTTGGTTCATTCTCAATCAACCCGGAAATTTTCAGAATATGCTTTTCGTAATTAAAATTATAAATAAATTATTTATACAATTCTAAAATTCATGAGAAAAATATATAGAATATTCAATAAGCATGTTATGGTCATTTTCCGAAAAGCATGTCCCAAAAATAAGTTATAAATAATTCTGTAAAAGTCCAAGAAATTTTATGACACAGATTTATAACATTTTCTTAAATTAATTCCATACTTAAATTTATAAATCAATTCCATAATCTAAAAATTTATTATGAAACTAGACTTCTCAAATTTCATTTTTTATTTAGAAATTACTAGATTTGGTTTAATATAGGATTTTTAATGATTTTTCAAACATATAGTGAAATCTGTCTACAGCTCCAGATTTAATTAAAATTTTGTATAAATTTGTACAAAACTAAAATAATTGTTACAAAAATTCCTAGATGAACTAGACATTATTTTCAACAACTTTGTAGAAGAAATAATCTCAAAATTTCGAGTATAAAATTGTCTAAAAATTCGTACAACATTCTAGCAAATTTAAGAGTTATATAATCAAACCAAATAAAATCTTTAATCATCTCTTTAATGGCATAAACTGCACATACAAGTCAAATTCCACAATTATATCATGATTTAAAGCTACTACTAAAAATAACCTTCAAATATTTAATATACAAATCATAAATTTACATACAAATAAACAACATTTTATCGAAATTTTTGCTATGAACACAATTCTAAAAATTTAACAATTAAAAAAAATGAGAGAGTTGAGAGGTTTTCTTACCTAGTAGTAGGATTGAAAAGGGGTGATGAAACGGTAGGAAAAATTATAACTTCCTTGATCTTCTATTCTTCTTCTTAGCTTAACTCACAAAAAAACAAAAAAAATTTATTACTTTTCTTCGATCAGTTAAAGAGAAGGTGCAAACTGTTTGTATATATATATAGAGAGAGAGAGGCTCTTATCTGAGGCGCTCTCTCTCTCTCTTCTCTAATCATTCTATTGAGTCCCATCGAATTTTCTAAACCCAAGAGATATAATGAGAGCCTATATTCTACAATCACATGCACGAAAACAAGTGTCGCCCAACACTACCACTGAAAATCTAATTTTTTTTTGGTGTGTGTATTTGTGTAGGTTTCTCAAAATTAATTAACTAAGGTTTTTAACTAAGGTATTCAGTAAGGATAATTATTATGTTAAATCCTTATTAAAATAAATTATAAACAATAAATATTGAATACTCACAAAATTATTATTCTTAATAATGTTTTTGTTATGGATTAATTTAACACTAACTTATACATATATTAGATAGACTCTGAATAAAATTAATTTATTTATTTATTTTCTTCTAAGAATAATTAAATGCGGGTTCTCACAATTTTTTTATAAAAAGTCAAAAAGTGTAATTATTTAGATCATCCCAAATAACCCCTAAGTACTCTCAGAGTATCACACGTCCACACTCCTTCATCAATCACTATTCAGCATGCCCCTCATTTGCTTCAATCACACAACACAAAATTATAACATCTCACATTCTCCACCAATCATAATATCATGGAACAACATGTGGCTGTCCTGTGAAAATACCAATAATCACCCGATGAAGTTCCTAGTTTTGGATAAATTACGAATGTGCACCTAACACTTCCTAAAATACAACCTCGTTTGGTTCGTATTTTGAGATATTATTTAAAAAATAATTTTTCGAGAGAATTTAGAAAATTTTAAAATTTATTTAGTTGTATAGTTTAAAAACATTTTTGAAGTTTTGGAGTTTAAGATGATTTGATAATCTTTTAGAGTTGAATAGATAGATGTAAGAAAAAAAATGATTGAGAAAGAAAAAAAAAATTTTGATTGATGTATAATAGAAAGAAAATTAATTTTAAATTAATTTTTTTTAAATTTTAATCAAACATATTTTTAAAATTTTTTCTCTAAAAAAATAGTTTGAGACACAAACCAAACATGCTCAAATTGTCCTCTCGTTTTAAGGCACTATTTAACATCCCTATATTAATACACTAGCAGTCACCCGTGCGATGCACAAAGATTTTATAAAATCAATAATCATTAAAAAAAATTACTATTTTGTTGTATTCTCTAATATGGATAAAATATTTTTTTTTTCAATCAATAGGAGATATTACATTAATCATTCCACACAGTATAATAAATTAAAATAAAATTAATTTTAATTCTCATCATATTTAGTTAGTGGTTAAAAAGTTTTACGTGTTGGACAATCTTCTGTGTAAATAAAATAACTTGAAATAAATTCAAACAAAATAAATAAATAACATACCGGATTTATTTATCGAACCAAATTAAAATTAAGACCAAGTCGAGTGTGTGACACTCTGTCCTTAAGACAGATTCGCCTCGCTACGGTGTTTACGGTTGAGTGGCGTCTATCTCCCAGGATACAATGATCTTCACAAATTGTAGTAGCACTCCAAACAATTTGTTCGGCAAACCAAACCTGTATTCTATACTCTCTTTAATTTATTCTAAATCTAATATGAAGAATATATGAGAATTGGACAGCAACAAAGTATTTTGCAGACTGACATATGGCTCTGTAGGACTGCAGGAAAATTGATCTATATATAGACAAACAAAAGACCCGAACAGGTGTGACACAGATTTGAACAGGTTTGATTCAAAAATCAAACAGATCTGTAACTGATTGAACAGATTCAGTAGTTATATACCTGTTCTGTCTGTTAGCCCCTTGGAACATTATTTTTCAAATTGTTTTGAAAGTAGTACCTCCGGTAGAAAAGTCAAACCTGTTGGAAACTTTATTATATAAACTATTTTGAATATATATATATATTAAACTATTTGAATATATATATTAAACAAATTGAATAGTTTAATAAATAAAGGAAGATGTACAAATTTTAGGAAACCACTTAGGAACCCCAAAATTTGAATTTAGAATTAAATTAAATTCCCACAATTACAAACTTTAGGAAACCACTCAGGAACCCAAAATTTGAATTTAGAATTAAATTAAATTCCCACAATAATTTTTATTGAAAAAATTCAAATGAATTTTATCTAAAAAATTAATGTTAGACCCGAAAACAACGTCAACTACCCATTCACTCATAAATGGTTTTTGACGTTCAGTCTTCACCGTGTGACTTGCCACGCGGCAAGGAACACGTCACATCTTCGGACCCACCCCAAAAGACATTTGGGGCCCACTCAATTTTGGGCTCAAAAATATGCCTATATTAAACCATTTTTCTAACAATCCCCCACATGAATGGAATTTGACGGAGAGAAAATGCAACAATATGATCTAATTTCAGAGGGTACAGAAATTGGTAATATTTTGCAAATGATAGGTAGCTTTTGGCTTTGAACCTTCCCTTGTGAGACACTATCGGATTTACTAGCTAACCAGTGAACATGATGTCTTGAACTGTTCAGCTGTTTGTGTAAACCAAGACAATAGAACTCACACAGTATATTCCCAAACACAGTTTAGTTCTCACTAATGTGTTCATTTTGGCCTTGAACAACCTGGTCTTTCATGAGTGCTCTAGAGAATTGTAGCCCTTCACAAATCTCATAGAACCGGCCCAGTTCACACTCACATAGGTGATTCTTATGAAGAGTATCCTGCCATACTCCACTAGGTTTACCTAGATATAAGAATCATTAAAAGTTTTACGTAACCTAAAACGCTGCAGACATCACTATTTCATCATAGAAATGGGCAGGAGTTAGACTCCCCAGTGATCCTTCTGAGTCATTCACAACTCGGTTGTCCCTTTGAACCTAGATCTTGGGATCCCCAGTCAACTAGGTTGGGTTGCCGTTGTGGTAACTCTTATTTAATAGGCTTAAGTCTCATTCCCCTCAATGAATTCTCAACTAACTCGCTTGCTAACTCTTTGGTTAGTGGATCCACTATGTTGTCTTTAGACTTAACATATTCTATGGAAATAATTCCATTAGAGAGTAGTTGTCTCACGGTGTTATGTCGACGACGAATGTGTCGTGACTTACCGTTATACATATGACTCTGTGCTATATCTATAGCTGATTGACTATTGCAATGTATGCATATAGCAGGCACCGGTTTTGGCCAAATTGGAATATCTTCAAGGAAGTGGCAAAGCCATTCTGCCTTTTCCCTTGCTTTGTCTAAAGCTATGAATTCAGATTCCATAGTAGACCTAGCAATACAAGTCTGTTTGGAAGATTTCCAAGATACAGCTGCCCCACCAAGAATAAAGACATACCCACTGGTGGACTTCGAGTCTTTAGTATCCGATATCCAATTTGCATCACAGTATCCTTCAAGTACTGCTGGATATCTAGTATAATTAAGCCCAATGTTACGAGTAAATCAGAGATATCTTAGAACCCTTATCATTGCTTTCCAGTGTTCTACTCCCGGATTACTCGTATATCTACTTAATTTACTTACTGCATAAGCTATATCTGGGCGAGTGCAGTTCATCAAGTACATTAAGCTTCCAATAATTTGGGCATACTCTAATTGAGAAATACTTTCCTGTATATTCTTAGAAAGATACAAATTAACATCTACAGGTGTTCTAGCAAGATGATCATCATCTTTGCTGAATTTGTCAAGTATTTTCTCAATGTAATGAGATTGTGACAAAGCACATCCTTCTGATGTTTTGGTAATTTTCATACCAAGAATTACATCAGCAATGCCCATGTCCTTAATGTCAAAATGTTTATTCAACATTTTCTTGGTAGTTTTAATCATATCATTATTACTACCTATGATGAGCATATCATCTACATAAAGACACACAATGACATAACCTTTGTCTGTGTTTTTAATATAAACACATTGGTCACACTCATTAATTTTAAATCCATTTGACATCATTGCCTTGTCAAATTTCTCATGCCATTGCTTTGGCGCTTGTTTTAAACCATATAATGATTTAACCAATTTACACACTTTCTTTTCTTTCCCTAGAACAGAAAACTCTTCTGGTTGTTCCATGTAAATTTCTTCATTTAACGCACCATTTAAGAAAGCGGTTTTCACATCCATTTGATGAATTTCTAGATTGTATAGAGATGCAATGGCAATTAGCATTCTAATGGATGTTATTCTAGTAACCGGTGAGTATGTGTCAAAGTAATTAAGACCTTCTTTTTGTCTAAATCCTTTGACCACAAGTCTTGCCTTGTACTTGTCAATTGATCCATCCGCTTTCAATTTTCTTTTGCAAATCCACTTGTACCCAAGAGGTATACAACCTGGTAGCAAATCTACCAATTCCCAAGTGTGATTTTGCAAGATGGATTCAACTTCACTATTGACAGCTTCTTTCCATAAAGGAGCTTCAGGACTGGACATAGCCTCTTTAAAAGTTAAAGGCTCATTTTCTAACAAAAATGTTAGGAAATCTGGATCAAAAGATTTTGAGGTTCTAGCACGTTTACTACGCCTAGGTTCCTCTTCCTCATTTTGGTCTAACTATTGTTCTTGATCATATTCTTGATCCTTACTAGTAATAGCATCAAAAGATCTTTTATTGTTACTAGTCTCTTATCTAGTCTTATTTGGAAATACATGTTCAAAGAAAGATGCATTCCGAGATTCAATAATAGTATTTACATGCATTTCGGAATGTTCTGATTTATGAATCAAAAACCAATATGTACTACTATTTTTGGCATAACCAATGAAAATGCAATCAATGGTCTTAGGACCTATCTTAGTCTTTTTAGGACTAGGAATATCCACTTTAACCAAACACCCCCACACTTTTAAGTATTTGTATGATGGTACTCTTCCATGCCACAATTCATAAGATGTTTGATTTATTTTCTTTCGGGGTATTTTATTAAGTATATAATTAGTAGAAAGTATTGCTTCCCCCCACAAGTTCTGAGGTAATCCAGAACTTATTAACATGGCATTCATCATTTCTTTTAAAGTCCTATTTTTCCTTTCAGCAATTCCATTTTGCTGAGGTGAGTAAGGAGCGGTGGTTTGATGAATTATTCCATGTTCTTTACAAAATTCACCAAAAGGTGATTCATATTCACCACCTCTATCACTTCTAAGTTTCTTGATTTTCTTACCAAGTTGATTTTCAACTTCATTCTTATATTGAATGAAAGTTTCCAAAACTTCATCATTGGTTCAAATTAAATAAACATAACTATATCTAGTATAGTCATCTATAAAAATGATAAAATATTTTTTTCCACCTCTAGTTTGAATTGATTTAAAATCACAAATGTCATTATGAATTAATTCAAGTGGTTCCGTACTTCTTTCAATTGAATGAAAATGAGTTTTAGATAACTTTGCCTCAACACAATTTTCACATTTATGATTTGAATCAATGTCAAATTTAGGTAAACATTCTATATTAATTAATCTACGCAAAGATCCATAATTAACATGTCCTAGTCTACCATGCCATAAATTTGAAGACTCAAGCAAGTAAGAAGAAGATGTATTATTATTAATAATTGAAGGTACAACGGTCATTACATTTAACTTCAAAAAGGCCATCAGATATGTAACCTTTTCCTACATACATCCCGTTTTTGGTAAGTACAAACTTGTCACTTTCAAAAACTAGCCTAAACCCATTCTTACTCAACAAAGATCCGGAAACTAAATTTTTGCGAATGTCCAGTACATGCAGTACATTGTTGAGAGTGAGTTCCTTTCCACATGTCATCTTGAGTACAATCTTTCCTTGTCCTTCAACTTTGGAAGTTGAGGAGTTGCCCATAAAGAGTTGTTCACCATTGTCCACTATAGAATAAGATGTGAACATCTTTTTGTCGGCACAAATATGGCAAGTAGCACCAGTGTCCACCCACCATTCTTTAGGATTTCCGACAAGATTTGCCTCGGAAACAACTGCAGAAAGATTGATATCATCTATACCATTGGAAATATTGTCCACTTCAGTCATGTGGGCTTGAGCAGGCTTCTTGCTTGTTCTTTTTTTACTTTTGCCTTTGCTACGGCAATCTTTGGCCCGATGTCCCTCTTTGTCAAAGATGTAACATTTGCCAATTAAACTTGTACTTTTTATTATCCCCCCCTTTAGAGCCTTGTGATGAACTTTCTCCAGAAGACTTTCGTTTCTTGGTTTTTGAAGCATGTTTCACCACATTTGCCTTAGACTCCATAGGATGCTTGCCAGCCCGCTTTTCAGAATTACGGTTGTCCTCCTCAATTCTCAAACGCACAATTAATTCGTCCATAGAAATTTCTTTGCGCTTGTGTTTGAGGTAGTTCTTGAATTCCTTCCAGCCTTTTGGTAATTTTTCAATTAAGGCTGCAACTTGGAAGGATTCCCTGAGAAACATGCCTTCTGCGTGAATGTCATGCAAAATGAGTTGGAAATCTTGAGCTTGGCTGATCACAGTTTTTGAATCAACCATTACAAAATCCAAGAATCTGCCAATCACAAATTTCTTTGAGCCGACATCTTCCGTTTTGTATTTTTTCTCCAACGATTCCCAAAGTTCCTTTGTTGTGTTGATTGGACTGCAGACGTTGTATAATGTGTTGTCAAGTCCGTTTAATTTTCTGTATATAATTAATTTGGTTAAATAAAACCGTTTAATTTTCTGTATATAATTAATTTGGTTAAATAAAATTTTATTTTATTTCCAAATTAATTGAAAAATAAAAGTTATAGTTTTTTATTTCTTTTATTTTACAGAATTTAATTTTTTGTGTGGAATTATTTTGGTTAAATAAAATTTTATTTTATTTCCAAATTAATTGAAAAATAAAAGTTATAGTTTTTTATTTCTTTTATTTTACAGAATTTAATTTTTTGTGTGGAATTATTTTGGTTAAATAAAATTTTATTTTATTTCCAAATTAATTGAAAAATAAACGTTATAGTTTTTTATTTCTTTTATTTTATAGAATTTAATTTTCTGTGTGGAATTAATTTGTTTAAATAAAATTTTATTTTATTTTCAAATTAATTGGAAAATAAAAGTTACATTCTTGTTTCTTTTATTTTTACAAAATTTAATTATGTGAATTTGGTTTAATTTTCTGTGTAGTGTAAATTCTAATTATAAATAAAAGAAATAAGAATATAACTTTTATTTTTCAATTAATTTGGAAATAAAATAAAATTTTATTTAACCAAATTAATTCCACACAATAAAATAAATTCTGTAAAATAAAAGAAATAAGAATATAACTTTTATTTTTCTTCCAATCAATTTGGAAATAAAATAAAATTTTATTTAACCAAATTAATTTCACACAGAAACTTAAATTTCTTGTAACACTCCAATAATTAAAATACTGAAACAGAATTTTAAGTAATGAAAACTCAGAAAATAATTTCTAAAACCCAAAATTAATTTCTGAAAAAATTCCACAAAAATATATTCTGAATTGTTAATGACACAAGTATCGTACTACTAGTTGTCAAAGAAAATAGACAGTATATTACTACTATCTGTCAAATAGCATATAATCACTATTTGTTTTTCCAACCAGAATATTATTTTGTAAATCCACAGAAAATAATTTTCTTAAAAGAAGAAAGAGAAAAGGAAACAAACGAAAAATTCTGTAAAGAGAATAATTCGAATTTGTCTTAAGATTGTTGGCCAATCTTCTGTGTAAATAAAATAACTTGAAATAAATTCAAACAAAATAAATAAATAACATACCGGATTTATTTATCGAACCGAATTAAAATTAAGACCAAGTCGAGTGTGTGACACTCTGTCCTTAAGACAGATTCGCCCCGCTACGGTGCTTACGGTTGAGTGGCGTCTATCTCCCAGGATACAATGATCTTCACAAATTGTAGTAGCACTCCAAACAATTTGTTCGGCGAACCAAACCTGTGTTCTATACTCTCTTTAATTTATTCTAAATCTAATATGAAGAATATATGAGAATTGGATAGCAATAAAGTATTTTGCAGACTGGCATACGGCTCTGTAGGACTGCAGGAAAATCGATCTATATATAGACTGTAATAACCCTCACCACTGTTTACCGAATGACCACTGATTATTGTTAAACCGAGACTGATTATAATTGATAACTGAAGTAATCGAAATACTAAACTGACTGACTGAAATCTGAAACTGATTGATTGAGTATATGTTTGATAAATTGCATTCTATCTGTTTGCTTGCCAAATTATCTGTTCATGTCTTTATGTTTAAATTGCTAATTGAAGGCCTTATCGGCGGTTGAACCGGAAATCGATTAGTGTTTTATGATTGTCATAATTTATGTGATTTTATGGTGTAATTATCTGAAAATTGATTTGGTATGATTAAATTAGGTTATATATTGATAAATTGCAAGTATTGGACTTATTTACCGAAATGCCACTATATCAAACACTTTGATCTTCATATTACACTTGAGCAAACATTTCATCAGCCTTTTTTCCTTGTTCTTGCCGTCCAAGAGAGGGAGAGGGAGAGAAATTGAGTGTCATTTTGATTAATGCTTGGAGACTTGAAGAAATTGTTAGAGAATTGCATAATTGAGCCTCCTTACCTTTAATTCAAGACCTAAGGTAGAGTAACTACCCTCTTGTTCATAAATTTAAGTGATTCTTGCATGATTCATGTCAAATTGAAGAACTAAGACATGATTTAGTCTTAGATTGTTGAATTATTGCTTAATTCATGCATGCATGTTTACATCCTTGGGTTTTGATGTTGTTCTTCATGAAATTGTACATGCATGTTCATATTTTTACAATGGACCATGATTTCACCATGTTTTTGAAGATATTGACTCATTAGGGCATGAAATTGAAGCTTTGAAATGGTTTAAATTCATGCATGTTTGCATGTTCTTCATGTTCATAAAAATTGAGTTGAAATTGGATTTAATTAACTCACCCTTGGGCTTTGATTTCTCAAATTGAGCTTTGAAACTTGTTGTATATTGAGTTTAGATGTGTTTTCCAGAAATTGGGCCCAAGAGGTCGAGTTTTGAGCTAAGGAATGCTTGGTTTAAGCTTGGGAGGCAAATCTGGAAATTCCAGAATTTGGCTTCTTCGCTCGAGCGAAGGATTCCACGCTCGAGCGACCATCGTTTATTCTGAGCTCCGCTCGAGCGAAGGAATGGTGGCTCGAGCGTAAATTGCAAGCTCTCAGATTCTTGGTGCACGCAGACGCACGCTCGAGCGAGAGAACCTACGCTCGAGCGGAGATTTCCAACGTCCAGCACTTTTTGTATTTTTACAGACTGCTCGAGCGAGGAAGTCCACGCTCGAGTGACCCCGCTGTTTTGACAAGCTCGCTCGAGCGAAGAAAGCCACGCTCGAGCGAGACCCCTGTTTTCTGAAAATTCTGAAAAATGCTTTTAAAGTGCATCTTTGCATCCTCATCCCATCGTAGGCATTCTTAGGCCTAGTTTTAGACATCTTAATGAGGATATAGAGGTAGAACCACATCGAGGCAAATTAAGGATTAAGTTATCATCTTTTCCAACTGTGTAGCTTAGTGTGTGTTCAATCTGTAAACTGTGTAGGGTTAGCTTTCCGAGGAGACGCTCTAGCTTACCGCAGCCCAGAACTCTGTGAGTAACAATTGTGTAAAGATATGTTTAACTGTGAATATTTCTGACTGTTTAACTGAACTGCTTTCTGAACTGAAACTGTTAATTGAATGAATGTATGTCCTATATTCTGAACTGTATTGTGGCATCCTTAGCAACTACTGTTACCGACTGTTACTGTTACAGAGATCTCTGTCGGTTCCCTTGTTGGAACCACTACTGTTTACTGATTGATGGCCATCATTTACTATTCGGTCTTTAAGACCTACTGCTTACTGTACTACTATGCTAACGGATGTACCACATATGACTATCATGACTGGATGACTGATATACTGAATCAATTGACTGTTTTCAATACTGAAAGGACATTCATTCTTAACCTCTTTACGCATTATGTTATTCACTGGGCTTTAGCTCACTGCTCATATATATGTAGGTGTACAGGCACCAGACCGCGGCTAGAAGCGTCGGGGTAAACTCCAGTTTTGTCCAGCCAACCTATGTGCCTCACCACGAGGTTCCGAGCCTGTCAAGCTACGGCTTAGGGGTGCTTTAATTTCCCCCGTCTGTCCCTGTAACTGTTTTGTTTACTGTATAGACTGTATAGACTGTACCGTACTGTTTAATAGGGATTAAGTCCCTGCTCTGAATGATTGTAAATATTGTGCATACTGTCTTGTCGCTGACTGTATGTAGGTATGAAGGTCTTTTGCATACAGATTCACAGCTCATTGGACATTGTTTATTTACTGTATTGGCTTCCGCCAGCCCCTGTACTCTGTATTACTGTATTACTGTTAAGCAGGCCTTCGGTAATCTCGGATTACTGGCCGGTTATGGTGCTAAACCCATAGGGGCGGGTTTGGGTCGTGACAGAGTGGTATCAGAGCGATACTTACCACGAGTTATACCGCACACGCGTGTCCAAATGAGCTATAGGGTGTCCTAGAAAAGTGATTAGGGCATTGCATGAGCATGATAAGTGTGTGGCTATGACATGACTGAATATGTGTTAACGTGATAAACTGTTTAAGTATGCAACTGCTTATGTTGATAATTGCTACAATTGCTTATAGTGAAATGGATAATGCAAGAACTGCAAATGAATCTGAATCCTCATCCTCTGAGGCAAGAATGGCAAGACTGGAAAGAATGATGGAACTAATAACTGAAAGATTTGATCAACAACAGAATCAACAGCCCCCACCTCCTCCTCCGGTACAGCCGGAACAGAATGTCAATGTTGATGATGGGGACATAATTGCTCTCACCCATAAGTTCAGCAAAATGAAACCGCCATCCTTTCAGGGAGGCCTTGAACCGTTAAAAGCTGAAGCATGGGTTCTTGAAACAGAAAAATTGTTTGAGGTTTTTCCGTGCTCTGAAGCACATAAAGTACTGTTGGCCACCTTTACTCTGCAAGAAGAAGCTAGAAGGTGGTGGATGCTTATCCGTGAGGACAACACTGTAATGACTTGGGCTCAATTCAAAAGAGCCTTCTTTGAAAAATATTTCCCACAGTGTGTCAGAGACAGAAAAGTAACAGAATTTGAACAGCTGAGACAGGGTAGCATGTCCGTTGCTGAGTATGAAACAAAGTTCACCGAGCTTGCTAGATATGCACCGCACATGGTGGACACTGATTACAAGAAGGCCAGAAAGTTTGAAGGCGGCCTTAATGTTGCAATACTGGACAGAATTAATGTTTTGAAGCTACCGAACTATGTAAATGTTCTTGACCGAGCTTTGATGGCTGAATCAAACATCGAGGCACTTAAAACTGAAACACCAGCGTCTGAATGGTGTGGCAAAAGGCAGGGTTTTAAATTCAAGAAAGGCAAAAACAACCCGTTGAACAAGAAACAGAATACAGGGTCAACAACTACTTCTAGTCAAGGGAACTGGTCTATACCGCCCTGTTCTGAATGTGGTAAGAACCATAAGGGAGTTTGTTATAAAATTTCTGGTGCTTGTTACAGGTGTGGCAAGGTGGGCCACATGGTCAAAGATTGCCCTTCCACTGCTCAAGGCAATAGTAAAGCTGCACCAAGCGTAGCAGCATTAACCGTAGCACCAAAACCTAACCCCAAGGCTACCGGGAAAGAGCCTATGAGGCAGGGCCGAGTGTTCGCCCTAGTACCGGGAGATGTACAGAATACTGAGACCGTTGTGTCAGGTATCCTCTCTATTTGTGCTCAAAATGCATATATTCTGATTGATTCGGGGTCTACACATTCATATGTATCGCATGCTTTTTCGCGGAAACTGAATAGACCATTAGAACCCGTGAATTACTTGTTAGCCGTATCATTACCCGTTGAGGGATCCATGACTTGTGCATACATGTACCTTGCTTGTGAAATTATTGTTGGAGATACACATTTGTTTATTGACTTACTGCCTCTGAACATAGATCATTTTGATGTAATATTGGGAATGGACTGGTTAACGAAATATCATGCCGCCATAGACTGTGTAACGAAACAAGTAGTTTTCCGTCCACCTGGTTTGCCTGAATTTGTGTTTAATGGAAGTGGAGTAGTACCTCCTCCGTATTTGATTTCATCTGTGAAAGTTGATGAATTGATTAGAAATGGGTGTAAAGGGTATCCGTGTTCTGTATTGACTGTATCTACTGATGATAATATTAATGCGAACAGTATTTCCATAGTCAGAGAATTCCCAGATGTTTTTCCAGATAATCTGCCAGGGGATTTGATTGACAGGGAGATTGAATTCACCGTTGATGTGGTTCCGGGAACACAGCCAGTATCTAAAGCTCCTTACCGCATGGCTCCGACCGAATTGAAAGTGCAATTGCAGGAATTGTTAGATAAAAAGTTAATCAGGCCTAGTACTTCACCGTGGGGCGCACCTGTCTTGTTTGTGAAAAAGAAAGACAGCTCACTGAGACTGTGTATTGACTACCGTGAACTGAACAAGGTAACTGTGAAAAATAAATACCCATTGCCTCGTATTGATGACTTGTTTGATCAGTTACAGGGTGCTCAAGTGTTTTCTAAGATTGATCTCAGATCAGGATACCATCAGTTGAAAGTTAAACCGGAAGACATTGATAAAACTGTTTTTCGAACGAGGTATAGACATTATGAATTTTTAGTTATGCCTTTCGGAGTTACCAATGCACCTGCTGCATTTATGGATCTCATGAACAGAATCTTCAAACCATACCTTGATGACTTTATAGTTGTATTCATAGATGACATTCTGATTTATTCCAAAAGTATAGACGAACATGAACATCATCTGAGACTTGCCCTACAGACCTTAAGAGAACAGAAGCTTTATGCTAAACTGTCTAAATGTGAATTTTGGCTTGATCATGTTATGTTTTTGGGACATGTTATTAGCAAGGATAGAATTTCAGTTGATCCGCAGAAAGTCGAAACTGTAGTAAACTAGCCTAGACCAACAAATGTGACAGAAGTTCGAAGCTTTTTGGAACTAGCTGGATATTACAGAAGATTTGTCAAAGATTTTTCCAAAATTGCCTTACCGTTGACACAGTTGACTCAGAAGGGGATATCATTTGACTGGACTGACCAAAGGGAATCAGCATTCCAAGAGTTGAAAACTCGACTTGTGACTGCACTGGTTCTTACCCTACCTTCAGGTACGGATGGTTATACTGTATTTAGTGATGCTTCTCATAAGGGTTTGGGGTGTGTTTTAATGCAGAATGGGAGAGTTATTGCCTATGCTTCCCGACAACTGAGACCGCATGAAAAGAACTACCCGACCCATGATTTGGAACTTGCCGCAGTGGTATTTGCATTGAAAATCTGGCGCCACTACCTTTATGGGGCGACATGTGAAGTATATACCGACCACAAGAGCTTGAAGTATTTCTTCACACAGAAAGAACTGAACATGAGACAGCGGAGATGGCTAGAATTGATTAAAGACTATGACTTACAGATTTTGTACCATCCGGGAAAAGCCAACACCGTTGCCGATGCATTGAGTCGGAAATCAATCGGGAACTTAGCCTGTTTACTCACCGGGCAGAAAGAATTGCTTTGTGACCTTGAAAAATCTGAAATTGAAATCGTTTTGCGAGAACAAGGTGGAACAATGGCTGCTATTTCGGCTCAACCAGCATTGATTGAAGAAATTAAAGAGAAACAGCAATAGGATGGCTTCTTGAAGAAGATCATCAATGAACGAGAATCTAAACCGAGGCCGGACTTCAAATTTGAGAATAATGTACTGAAATTTCAAGAAAGACTGTGCGTACCAAATGATTCTGAACTGAAAAGAAGAGTTCTGCAAGAGGGCCACAATTCAAAATTTTCTATCCACCCAGGGAATACGAAAATGTACCAAGATTTGAAATTGAATTTTTGGTGGCCGGGAATGAAGAAAGAAATTGCTGATTTTGTATCAAAATGTCTTCATTGCTAACAAGTTAAAGCCGAACATCAACAACCCGCAGGCTTACTGCAGCCCTTACCAATACCGGAGTGGAAATGGGAACATATCACCGTGGATTTTATTGTGGGATTGCCTCGCTCCAATAAAGGTATGGACTCAATTTGGGCTATTGTTGATAGACTGACTAAATCTGCTCACTTCTTACCTGTCAAAACAATTTATAATGCGGACAAATTGGCTGTGATTTATATTGATGAAATTGTTAAACTGCATGGAGTGCTTGTGTCCATTGTTTCTGACAGAGATTCGAAGTTTACATCGAGATTTTGGCAAAGCTTACAGACTGCATTGGGTACTAAACTGAGACTGAGTAGCGCCTATCATCCTCAGACAGATGGTCAGACAGAAAGGACCATCCAGACTCTGGAAGATTTACTGAGAATGTGTGTCCTTGATTTTCAGGGGAATTGGGAAAGCCATTTGCCCCTAGCTGAATTCGCCTACAACAACAGCTATCATTCAAGTATTGGGATGGCGCCTTTCGAGGCATTGTATGGCAGAAAATGTAGATCTCCAATTTGCTAGGCGGAAGTTGGAGATGGGCCTTTGCTTGGGCCCAAGATTGTATATGAAACGACTGAAAAAGTGAAACTGATACAACAGAGACTGAAAACTGCACAAAGCCGACAGAAAAGTTATGCAGATGTCAGAAGACGAGATAGAGAATATGAAGTGGGTGATCACGTATTTGTCAAAGTGACACCGATGAAAGGCTAGACTCGTTTTGGAGTCAAAGGCAAGTTAGCGCTGAGGTATGTCGGACCGTATGAAATTACTGAGAAAATCAATCCGGTGGCGTATCAAGTTGCGCTTCCTCCTGAAATGGGGCATATGCACAACATCTTCCACATCTCTATGTTGAGGGATTACCTCCGGGATCCTTTCCATGTGATTGAGCCGACTCATGTAGTACTGAGTGATGACTACACTTACGAGGAATGGCCTATTCAGGTTGTAAATAGACGGATCAAGAAATTGAGAAACAAAGAGATCCCATTAGTGAAGGTTGACTGGCAAAACCATGGTGGCGTGTATGCCACTTGGGAAAGGGAAGACGACATGGCCAAGAGGTATCCTGAACTGTTTCCACTGAATCCTGTGTTCTTCCAGAGTGAAGGTAACTCGAGTTTAGAGGACTAAACTCTTTTTAAGGAGGGGAGACTGTAATAACCCTCACCACTGTTTACCGAATGACCACTGATTACTGTTAAACCGAGACTGATTATGATTGATAACTGAAGTAATCGAAATACTGAACTGACTGACTGAAATCTGAAACTGATTGATTGAGTATATGTTTGATAAATTGCATTCTATCTGTTTGCTTGCCAAATTATCTGTTCATGTCCTTATGTTTAAATTGCTAATTGAAGGCCTTATCGGCGGCTAAACCGGAAATCGATTAGTGTTTTATGATCGTCATAATTTATGTGATTTTATGGTGTAATTATCTGAAAATTGATTTGGTATGATTAAATTAGGTTATATATTGATAAATTGAAGTATTGGACTTATTTACCGAAATGCCACACTAGTGGCCCACTATATCAAACACTTTGATCTTCATATTACACTTGAGCAAACATTTCATCAACCTCTTTTCCTTGTTCTTGCCGTCCAAGAGAGGGAGAGGGAGAGAAATTGAGTGTCATTTTGATTAATGCTTGGAGACTTGAAGAAATTGTTAGAGAATTGCATAATTGAGCCTCCTTACCTTTAATTCAAGACCTAAGGTAGAGTAACTACCCTCTTGTTCATAAATTTAAGTGATTCTTGCATGATTCATGTCAAATTGAAGAACTAAGACATGATTTAGTCTTAGATTGTTGAATTATAGCTTAATTCATGCATGCATGTTTATATCCTTGAGTTTTGATGTTGTTCTTCATGAAATTGTACATGCATGTTCATATTTTTACAATGGACCATGATTTCACCATGTTTTTGAAGATATTGACTCATTAGGGCATGAAATTGAAGCTTTGAAATGGTTTAAATTCATGCATGTTTGCATGTTCTTCATGTGTCATAAAAATTGAGTTGAAATTGGATTTAATTAACTCACCCTTGGGCTTTGATTTCTCAAATTGAGCTTTGAAACTTGTTGTATATTGAGTTTAGATGTGTTTTCCAGAAATTGGGCCCAAGAGGTCGAGTTTTGAGCTAAGGAATGCTTGGTTTAAGCTTGGGAGGCAAATCTGGAAATTCCAGAATTTGGCTTCTTCGCTCGAGCGAAGGATTCCACGCTCGAGCGACCATCGTTTATTCTGAGCTCCGCTCGAGCGAAGGAATGGTGGCTCGAGCGTAAATTGCAAGCTCTCAGATTCTTGGTGCACGCAGACGCACGCTCGAGCGAGAGAACCTACGCTCGAGCGAGGACTGTGTCATACGCTCGAGCGGGCGTCGAGCGGAGATTTCCAACGTCCAGCACTTTTTGCATTTTTACAGACTGCTCAAGCGAGGAAGTCCACGCTCGAGCGACCCCGCTGTTTTGACAAGCTCGCTCGAGCGAAGAAAGCCACGCTTGAGCGAGACCCCTGTTTTCTGAAAATTCTGAAAAATGCTTTTAAAGTGCATCTTTGCATCCTCACCCCATCGTAGGCATTCTTAGGCCTAGTTTTAGACATCTTAATGAGGATATAGAGGTAGAACCACCCCGAGGCAAATTAGGGATTAAGTTATCATCTTTCCCAACTGTGTAGCTTAGTGTGTGTTCAATCTGTAAACTGTGTAGGGTTAGCTTTCCGAGGAGACGCTCTAGCTTACCGCAGCCCAGAACTCTGTGAGTAACAATTGTGTAAAGATATGTTTAACTGTGAATATTTCTGACTGTTTAACTGAACTGCTTTCTGAACTGAAACTGTTAATTGAATGAATGTATGTCCTATATTCTGAACTGTATTGTGGCATCCTTAGCAACTACTGTTACCGACTGTTACTGTTACAGAGATCTCTGTCGGTTCCCTTGTTGGAACCACTACTGTTTACTGATTGATGGCCATCATTTACTGTTCGGTCTTTAAGACCTACTGCTTACTGTACTGCTATGCTAACGGATGTACCACATATGACTATCATGACTGGATGATTGATATACTGAATCAATTGACTGTTTTCAATACTGAAAGGACATTCATTCTTAACCTCTTTACGCATTATGTTATTCATTGGGCTTTAGCTCACTGCTCATATATATGTAGGTGTACAGGCACCAGATCGCGGCTAGAAGCGTCGGGGTAAACTCCAGTTTTGTCAAGCCAACCTATGTGCCTCACCGCGAGGTTTCGAGCCTGTCAAGCTACGGCTTAGGGGTGTTTTAATTTCCCCCGTCTGTCCCTGTAACTGTTTTGTTTACTGTATAGACTGTATAGACTGTACCGTATTGTTTAATAGGGATTAAGTCCCTGCTCTGAATGATTGTAAATATTGTGCATACTGTCTTGTCACTGACTGTATATAGGTACGAAGGTCTTTTGCATACAGATTCACAGCTCATTGGACATTGTTTATTTACTGTATTGGCTTCCGCCAGCCCCTGTACTCTGTATTACTGTATTACTGTTAAGCAGGCCTTCGGTAATCTCGGATTACTGGTCGGTTATGGTACTAAACCCATAGGGGCGGGTTTGGGTCGTGACATAGACAAACAAAAGACCCGAACAGGTGTGACACAGATTTGAACAGGTTTGATTCAAAAATCAAACAGATCTGTAACTGATTGAATAAATTCAGCAGTTATATACCTGTTCTGTCCGTTAGCACCTTGGAACATTATTTTTCAAATTGTTTTGAAAGTAGTACCTCCAGTGGAAAAGTCAAACCTGTTGGAAACTTTATTATATAAACTATTTTGAATATATATATATTAAACTATTTGAATATATATATATATTAAACAAATTGAATAGTTTAATAAATAAAGGAAGATGTACAAATTTTAGAAAAACCACTTAGGAACCCTAAAATTTGAATTTAGAATTAAATTAAATTCCCACGATTACAAACTTTAGGAAACCACTCAGGAATCAAAAATTTGAATTTAGAATTAAATTAAATTCCCACAATAATTTTTATTGAAAAAATTCAAATGAATTTTATCTAAAAAATTAATGTTAGACCCGAAAACGACATCAACTTACCATTCACTCATAAATGGTTTTTGACGTTCAGTCTTCACCGTGTGACTTGCCATGCGGCAAGGAACACGTCACCTCTTCGGACCCACCCCAAAAGACGTTTGGGGCCCACTCAATTTTGGGCTAGAAAATATGCCTATATAAAACCATTTTTCCAACATTACGTGCTTTTTGTATTTTGTCTTTCTTTTCTTTAATTTTATATTGATTCACTAAACATAGATATGTTTGAAAATGTATTAAAGTTGAACAGACAACCACAAAAAATAGAATTGTTTAATTTTTTTTTTTAAAAAACCTAACATTTGCATTTGCTCAAATTCTGAATTTGCTTAAAAAGACATTTAAAAAAAAGAAGAAATTTGTGGTTTAGGTATCAAAAGAAATGGGTTCCTAAAAATTAATTTAATTATGAGTTATTTTAATGATTAAATTTAAAGTGTAAATTCATATTCAAATAAATTCTGATGCTCTTTTCACTTCCAAGCTAACATCTGCAGCCAAAAAAATTAAACACAAATAGTTAATAAGTGAGAGAGTCACGAATTAGTAATAGTAGCATTTGAAAAAAGAATGAAATTTCAATTAAATGGCACATAATTAGTAAAAAAAAGAAATAAAAAAAATACAGATTATAGGAAAAAAAGAAAAAGAAACAAAAAGAAAAAGAGAATTTAAAGAAGAATAAAATAAGAATATCCATTTACATAAATTTCCTTTCCCACACATGCAAAAGCTCATGTAAGTACATATTTCAAATATAAAGTAGATACAATTGAAAGAAAAAAAAAATGCTTTTGACTTGACTTTAATGCAAGATTTTTTAGGTACCACGAAGGGAGTTGAAAATAGCTCAATTTTATTTGTGATTTTTTTTTTCTTTTAATTTTCAATCTCTTATTCGTGGCTCCTTTTGCAAACATTTGTTTTTTACGGAAAAGATTTAGACAAAAGATATACTTAAAATTCTATCATATTTGAAATTTATGTAGATAATTTGTTAATGATTTTAAAAGATAAAATATTAAGTTCAACTTGAAGATAAACTTTGAAAAAATTAAATTGAAATATATGGATATTCTACAACGAATACAACTCCTTGTCAGTAATTGGAGGGTGTTGTTCGACAATGTTGGACCCTGATTTGGGCCCATGGTGATAGCTTAAATCGTGCAATGTGTAGAACCTATCGAGTATATCATCTCTGCAAAAAATCACGTTGATCGAATATTGATAATTGCTTGATTAAATCACATTTTTATCACAATTTATTTTGAAAATTCCATTTGCAAATTATATTGAAATGTGATTTGATCAAGTGGTTATCGATATCTGATTAATGTGATTTTTTAGATGAATGATGTACTCAATGTATTCTACACATTAAATGGTTTGGATCGTTGTCATAGGCTCAAATCAGGGCCACCAATGCCAAACAACATCCTCTAGTTATTGGAGAGGAGTTGAGACAATCAAGTTCAAATAGAAAAAAAAAAAAAAAATATTTCAAATTAGATTTGTTTGGATAGATTTTGAAGATTTTTAAAATTTAAAATTAAATATTGAGAGATAAAATAAAGATTTTAATTGAATATAGATAGATATCAAATTTATTAATTTTATCTATTTACATATTTGATTTATATATTTTTTGTTATATTTATTTTAAATAAAATTAGAAATTAAGGAAATGAGCAAAGGAGGCTCTAGAGGATGCCATCCAGAAAAAAGAGTGCCCGAGAATTTAGTATTGAGAATTTGGTAGTTTCTCATATTCTACACTACATTCTTATAAATATTTTTATAATAATATATAAATTTTTATTTTTTATTTTTTTAATCTTTAAAATAACATCACCTTTTCTATATATATATATATATATTTTCATAAAAAATCAAAATATATATATTTAGCTCATTCAAATACACTCTACATCAATTGTCGCCGGAAGAGAGAGACAGACGGCAGAGTAAAGTAGTGCAGTGTAATTCTGAAGTAACGAAGCAAAGAAAGAGGGAAAAAGGTTGAGCGAGAGAGAGAGAAGCAGAGAGATGAGATATAATTTCGATTTACAGGAAACCGAAGCAGAGGAGCAGCAAACCCTAAAGCCTACATCATCACCATCATCATCCTCAACGCCTACTGATGAACTGAAATGGCTTCCTCTCCAGAACCACCCCGTCTTCTCCACCGCCGTGGACGGGGGTGGCTCTTCCTGCTCCTCCTCCTCCTCCTCATTCTCAATGCCCAAAAATCTGATGGCATGGGACGGAGCCTCTCGCCTTTACTTCTGGGACTCCGTTAAGCAATGCCTCCATCGGATCTCCATTCGCTTAGCTGACCCCGACCCCTCCTCTATCCTCGCAGCTTCCCCATCTAAGGTCATCTCTCTCTCTCTCTCTCTCTCTCTCTCTCTCTCTCTCACACACACACACACACACACACACACACACAATGAAAAGTTTCTAGTATATATTTTATCATCATTAGGGCAAGGGCTTATTTATAATTAAAGAACTTTGGAGCTGTTGCGAATGATGGTATAATAATTAAGTAACCCATAACTTTTTTGAATATATGGTTGATGGGGTATTGGATTAGGACCTTGCTAACTTGGAATGAGGTCAAGTTGTTTTTAAATTATAATTTTTCATTTCCTGGGTTCTTCTTGACTTTAGCTTATGGATGGAGGGTTTGTTCTCTGGAATTATTTTAACTATAAACAAGAATTGAGTCTGCACTTGTTTTGTTGAATGTTTAATGAGGTATTGAAATACCTATATTATTAGAATTTCTAGTAAATTGGAAGAACAAAAGAGTAAAGACTGTCCTTTGAAAACTAATCCTTTTGAAATAATTTTCGCATACTAGCTTGTGAATACTTATTCCATAGATTTCTTTTAAATTTTTATTTATTTTTTAGGTTCCTTTGTCATGCTTTAATATTTTGCGTATTGTATTTGTTTTCAAGTGTTTAGTTGATGATGCTAGTAATTCTTATAGGTAATGCAACCAGATGTGCAGCTCACTTTTGTGGTTAATAAGATCTCCATCAATAAAAGTGGATCAGCACTACTGCTAGTTGGATCAGATGGTCTATCCATCATGTACCTCTATGGGCGTACTTCTACGAAAGATGGTAGTACTATTTGCAGGTATGGCCACAACTATGGACTAAAGAGGTCTATCCTTCTTAATATGGACTAGCTGGCAGGAAGCTATCCATATTGTTTGTTTGCATGTTCTGTCTCAGCTGGGCATGGAGAAAAACTTATGGGAATCCTTGTAATTAGATTGATCTTTGGCTGATTGTTTGGAGCATTATGTGCCACAGAGTAGTTACCAATTGTTCATGTCCTAGCCACGTTTCTCTGGGATATATCATCTTTGTTTCTAAAAGCTAAGAGAGAGAGAGAGAGAGAGAGAGAGAAGGCACAAAACCTAATTAGGTTTCTTACCTCTCTAAACACATGCATTTATAATAATAAGGGAATAAGTACAATGACATTATTATCCTCAAGCACATAACTTAACACTCTCGTCAAGCTGGTGCATAGATATTCCTCATGCCCAACTTGCATACAATAGGATGAAACACTTTACTCCATGACCCTTTGGTAAACACATCACCCAACTGAACGTTAGAAGTGACAAAAGACAAACAAACGATGCCACTATAAAATGTTAATCAATCTCGATATGCTTAGTTCTATCATGCTGAACTGGATTATGAGCAATGTTAATAGCAGCCTTATTATCGCAATATAATCGCAAGGGACCACCACTCAACAATCCTAGGTCAGCCATAAAACTTTCAACCAGATCAACTCACAAATGCCATGTGCCATGGCTCGATACTCCGTTTCTGCACTCGATTTGGCAACAACGGATTGCTTCTTACTCTGCCAAGTGACCAAATTTCCTCCTACAATTGTACAATAGCCTATGGTAGACCTCTTATCATCAATAGCACCAGCCCAATCTGCATTGGTGAAGGCCTCTAACCTTAGATGCATCATTGGAGAGCAAGATGCTTTTTGCAGGTGTTAAATTGAGATACCTTAAGATTCTATGAATTGCATCCAAATGCCCCATCCAAGGATCATGCATGTATTGGCTAACAACGCCAACAAGCTTCCCACAAGCCTTTGATACTTCCCTTTGTCCACATGTTCTCCGTCACTACTACTGAGTCCATGATTAGCCTCAATAGGAGAATCAACATGCTTACATTCCAACATGCTTATCTACTCAAGTAAGTCCAAGATGTATTTCATTTGAGAAATAAAGATGCCATTATCTGATCTAGCAATCTCAATTCCAAGAAAGTACTATAAGGGTCCAAGATCTTTAATTTCAAATTCCCTGGAAAGTTGAGCTTTGACTTTGGACATTTTTTCTTCATCATTGCCTGTCACCACAATGTCATCCATATAAACAATAAGTATAGTGATCTTATCTTCACACTGTTTGATGAACAAAGTGTGATTTGCATGGCTTTGCTTATACCCAAATCTGAGCATCGCCTTAAGAAATTTGTTGAACTAAGCTTTAGGAGATTGTTTCAACCCATACAAAGCCTTCTTTAACTGACAAACCTTCCCTCAGTGGTTGGAGAAGAAAAATTTGGAGGAACATCTATATACACTTCTTCTTCTAGATTCCTATGAAGAAATGCATTCTTCACATCCAACTGCTGGAATGGCCATCCTAGAGTTGTTGCACAGGAAAGAAGAACACGGATGGAATTCATCTTGGCCATTGGTGCAAAGGTTTCCGTAGTCAATGCCACAATTCCGAGTGAACCCTTTGGCAACTAGTCTCGCCCTATATCTCTTAATGGATCGATCAACTTTCTGCTTGAGAGTGAACACCCATTTGCAACCCACAGGCTTTTTCCAGAGTGGTGGAGAAACTAACTCCCAAGTGCCATTCTTACTCAGTACTCTCATCTCCTTTGCCATAGTTTCTTTCCACTTAGAATCATTAATGCTGTGTTTGGTTGGGGGATTTGGCAAGGGAAAGGGAAAAGGTGTGTGAAACTATGTGAAATGTAGGTATATTTTTTTCACATTTCACCTACTTTTTCCATTTCCCTTTCCAAATCCCTCCTCAAATCTCTCAACCAAACACAGCATAAGAGCTTATTTCTAACCCTGCAGAATAGAAACAGAAGACAAAGACAAAGACAAAGACAAAACAAAGTCACCGTACGATGGCGATAATGAGTCATATGACACAAAATGAGATATAGGATGCTGAGTATAAGATCTAACTCATTTCCTAATAGCAATAGGAAGATTCGAGTCATCGACTTCATGAACATCACTAGCAGTGACAGGAGAATTAGCAACCAATGGCTCATGACTTGAAACTGGAGATGGAGATGGTTGGCATGGCAGCACATCAGGCACCTATTCCTTCTATCATCGAGAGTAGGTCTTGAGATCTGATTTATCCAACCGACGACACTCCCCCTGAATATAAGAGTCCTCCTGAACGCAAGGAATTACTTTCCCCTCACTACATGGCTCACCCTTCCCTTCACAACTACTAGAAGGAAAAACCATAGAATTCGGAAAACCAATCTCTTCTAGAATAGAAACCTTCTCCTAAAAAGATGATCCTTGGAAGAATGGCTTAGACTCACAGAACGTAACATCTACAGAAACATAAACCTTGCGAGTGTGAGGGTCAAAACACCGATAGCTGTTTTGAGTAGAGGAATAACTGAGAAAAATACACCGCAGGGCCTTGGGATCAAGTTTGCTGCGAATGGAGCAAGGGGAATGGGCAAAGCAGACACAATCGAAGGCCTTAGGTAGAAGGAAAATAGGGTGAACAAACGTCTGAGGAAGAAGGTTAAGAGGGCGTTGAAATTGGAGGACACTCGAAGGTATGCGGTTAATAAGATATGTAGCGGTAAGGACCGCATCACCTTAGTATAGTTTAGGTACATGCATTGTGAACATAGGAGCCCGAGCAACCTCAAGAAGATGACGGTTCTTGTGCTCGGCAACACCAATATGTTCAGGGGTACCGACACAACTGGTTTGATAAAGAATCCCATGGGCTTTAAGATGGGCCCGGAATGCACTGTCAATATATTCAGTGCCATTGTCACTCCGGAGGACTTTAATGGGCGTAGCAAATTGAGTAAACACCATCTTGTGAAATGTTTGAAAGCATGAAAAAATTTCATTTTTGGTTTGGAGCAAGTAAACCCAAGTCACACGAGCATAACAATAAATAAAAGTGACAAACCACCAATAACCAGATACAGATATAATACGAGATGGACTCTAAACATCAGAATGAATAACCATAAAAGGAAAAAAAGACTTCTAACGCAGCACGGAAGTGAGGTTGATATACCCGAATCCACGGGGCTGGAACTGAAATCCACCAGAAAAAAATATCTTAGGAAGAATATTATTGATATGTCAAAGAAAAGGTCCCTAAGCCTAATGGCTTACAAGGATATTTATACTACTAGAGCTTTAGAGAAACAGTAAAAAATCAAAATCAAATCTTGCTAAAATTCTACTGGAACATTTCTAATGAAACAAAAGGAAAGTGCTTAAGGGTTGGTTTGGCAAGGGCTCATTGGGCTTTTTTGGCTCAATGAGCCACAAAAGACAGAATAGGCTCATGAGTCATAACAGACAAAACATCCCATCCAACCCTATAATCATTACACTCTTCTCTCACAAAAAAGTCAAAAAAGCCAAAAAACCAAAAGCCCTTCCCAAACCAAGCTTTTGAGCCCAGGCTCATATAGCCAAAAAAGCCAAAAAGCCAAAAAGCCAACCCACTTCCCAAACGGAGGCTTAAATTTCTCCTGGCAACAATTAAGGAAGTGTTCCAAAAAATCCTCTCAGCAACTTTCAATCAATCAAGCTAACTTTATCAAATTACTAATCTCTTGCAATTGCAATCAAATATTCTGTCCTGCATCAGTCCCCTCCTCTTCAGAAGAACTCGCCCTCGAGTTGCTCTCTGGGTATAGCAGCTCATCTGGATGGTACTCGAACAAATCTGCAACATTGAAGGTGGGAGAAATTTGCATATCCTCTGGAAGATCAATCACATAAGCATTGTCATTAATCCTTGCCTTGACTTGGAAAGGACCATATCTTCTGTTTGCCAACTTGTTGTAAGTAGCTGCTGGGAATCGGTTTTTGCGTAAATACTCCAGTACTTGATCTCCTTCTTTGAACACTGTAGTTCAGCGATGCTTGTCTACGGACACCTCATACTTGTTATTGGCTTTCTCTGGACTTTGCCTCACCTCAACCTGAATATTCTGAACTTGATTTGCCATGTTTTCAGCCGCAACACTTGATCCTGGAAGCTTTGGTAATGAAGCCAAATCAAGTATAAGCTTTGGAGGTTTGGTGTAGACGAACTCAAATGGGGTTTTCCCTGTTGATCTGTTGAATGTGCTGTTGAAGGCAAATTTGATCTGAGGTAGAGCTACATCCCACTGTTTTGGCCTGTTACCGGAGACACATCTGATCATGTTTCCCAAGGATCGATTTGTCACCTCGGTTTGCCTATCAGTTTGTAGATGGCTTGTGCTACTGTAATTCAAGCTCATATCAAAATGCCTCCATAGTGTTCGCCAAAAATGACTGAGAAACTTAACATCACAATCCGAAGTAATAGTCTATGGAACTCCATGTAGGTGAACAATTTCTTGAAAGAAGAGGTTTGCTACACGAGTAGTATCTGACGTCTTTTTGCAAGGAATGAAGTGTGCCATTTTAGAAAATTTGTCAAGTACAGACATAAACTCCATACCTCGTTGAGTCCGTGGAAGACCCTACACAAAATCGATGGAAAGGTCCTCCAATATATTTTCTGGTTTGGGCAGTGAGGTGTACAGGCCTGTGTTTTGTGCTTGCCCCTTTGCTTTTTGACAAATATGACACTTTTGCACGAACTTCCCAACATCCCTCTTCAGTTGTGGCCAATGGTATCGTTCTCCCACTAAAGCAATGGTCTTGTCTCGTCCCACATGACCTCCTAAACCACCACTGTACAAGTCTTGAATGATTTTCTCCCTCAGAGATGTCCTTGGAATGCATAGTTGGTTACCATAAAAGAGATAACCATCTTGAATATGATAGTTGCCAATAGCTTGTTTTAGTTGACACTTGTTCCACGGACAACTGAAATCTTCATCATCCTGATACAACTCCTTAATGAATTCAAAACCAATAATTTCATAACTCAGAGTTGTTAGCAAAGCTGCCCATTGACTCAATTCATCAGCCACCTTGTTCTGTTTCCCTGTCTTGTGTTTTGACATAAAAGTGAACCATTGTATGAAGGAAATCCATCTCGCATGCATTCTGCTCAACCTCCTCTGTGTATTAACAAACTTCAATGCCTGGTGATCGCTGTACAACACAAATTCCCCTTGAATGAGATAATGCTCCCAATGCTTAAGAGCTCGGATGGCTGCATAAAATTCCTGCTCATAAGTAGTCCATTTCTGTCGTGCCTTGCTGAGTTTCTCACTAAAATATTCTACTGGTCAGCCTTCTTGAGATAGGACTGCTCCAATTCCCACAATAGATGCATCGCACTCAACTTCAAACAGCTTATCAAAGTTTGGTAGTGCTAAAACTAGAGCACTGCACAACTTCTCCTTGATCAATATGAAACTCTTCTCTTACTCATCTCCCTACTGATACTTCCCGTTCTTCATACACTCAGTAATTGGGGCCACAATACTACTGAAGGTTCGGATGAACCTTCTATAGAAAGTAGCTAAGCCATGGAAACTTCTAACTTGACTAACATTTGTTGGATTCAGCCAATCCTGGATTGCCCTAACCTTCTATTCATCCACTTGAATACCATCTGCTTCGATAATAAATCCCCAAAACAGCAGCTTCTTGGTCGAGAAGCAACACTTCTTTAAGTTACCGTATACCTTTTTATCTTGAAGAACTTCTCTCAGATGTCCCATACGATCAACTTCTGATTGACTGTAAATCAAAATGTCATCAAAATACACCACAACAAACTTGCCAATAAATGGTTTCCGAACCTGGTTCATCAACCTCATAAAGGTACTTGGTGCATTCGTCAACCCGAATGGCATAACCAACTACTTGTACAATCCTTCCTTTGTTTTGAAGGCTGTCTTCCACTCATCACTAGGTCTGATCCTTATTTGATGGTAACCACTACGCAAATCGATCTTCGAAAATATTTTAGACACAGCAAGCATGTCTAACATATCATTCAAGTGTGGTATGGGAAACCTGTACTTCACTGTAATCCTGTTGATCGCTCTACTATCCATGCACATCTTCTAGCTCCCATCTGTTTTTGGCGTTAGTAATGCTGGTACTGCACAAGAACTCATGCTCTCTTTAATATGACCCTTCTGATTCAGTTCATCAACCTGTCTCTGTAACTCCTCACACTCTGCAGGACTCATTCGGTAGTGTGAAAGATTCGGAAGACTTGCTCTGGGGACCAAGTCAATACAGTGTTGTATATCCCTCATGGGAGGTAGGTCATCAGGAAGCTCATCAGGGGCGAGGCCTGAAAATTCTGCTAACAAAGGCTGTAGATTCTCTGGAGCATTGAAGTTCATACGCATTGATTTTGGTCCCTTGACAACTAAGGCAACAAATTCACCAGCCTCTTTCATATCTTTAACAAAATCAGATACAGGAACTGAGACAAAGGACTTCCCTTCCACTTTAGAAGCTTGAGGTAGTTCTTCTCGCATTGGAACTAATTTAATTCTCTTCTTGTTCCAATTGAACACGTAAGTATTATCTCTGCCCTTATGGGTTACATCGACATCATACTGCCAAGGCCTCCCTAGCAGCACGTGACATGCGTCCATATTTACTACATCACAAGTTACTTCATCCCTATAACTCTTACCAATTGAAAGAGGAATGCAACAAATTTCTGTTACCTGGATTTCGGCACCTTTCTTGACCCATCCAATCTTATAAGGGGAAGGATGACGCTTGGTCTTCAACTGTGACTTGTCAACAAGAGCCTTTGACACAATATTTTCACTGCTGCCGCTGTCTATGATTATGTCACACACCTTTACATTGATGGTATAACAAGTTCTGAAGATGTTATGCCTTTGCAGGTCAGACTCCTGCTTTGGGGCATACAAAAGCCTCTGCGCTATACACACAACTCGATCTCCCGCGGTAACCTCAACATCTTCATTCTCATTATGACCTTCATAACTATCGCTTTCTTCATTCCCAAATTCTGCATTATCATCCTCAGTTATGTTCACCATATTAGCCTGCTTTCGATTTGGACACTCATTAGAACGGTGCCCATGTTGATTGCAACAATAACACTTGTCAATGGTTGGACGTTGATAAGGATTATTGTTACGGTTCTGTGGTGCAACAACAGGCTGTTTGTTCAGAATTGGATCACGCTGGACTACTCGTTGAGCTTCTTGTTGCTGCTGACTCGCTGGTGTGGTTTGCTGATTAAGTTGTTTGTTCCGGTCAACTGTAGCTTGATTTGAATCAGAACCTGATCTGTTAGAAGGCTGATTTCTCGCTGGTGGCCTTGACACTTGTGGTTCCACCTTGTAAGCTAAATTAACAGCCTCTGACAAATTCCAAATAGTGTGAAAGGCAATCTGATCATGTATTGTAAGGCGCATACCTCCAATATACCTTGTTACTTGCTTGATTTCTGTTTCAGATAAATTATTATGGGCGTTCAAACGATAAAACTCTTCAGTGTAATCACTGACAGATCTATTACCCTGCTTGCAATTTGGTATTGTTGATATAAGATTTGTTCATAGTCTGGAGGTAAAAACTTGGCACCAATCAGTTGTCTCATCTTATGCCATGTTTGGACTGGGTGTTTGCCTTGCTTCCTCTGATTTTGTTGTAGCTGCTCCCACCAAGCAGAAGCACCACCTTTAAGCTTGTAAGCCACTGACTTGACCTTGTTAGAATAGGAAATAATATTTATATATTTTATTCTTATTTGTTTTTATTTTCCCTTAATTGATGTAATGGGCTGGCCCATAATTTATGCCTTATGGCACTCCTGTAATTATTGATTATTATCAATATAAAAAGGGATGGGGTCTAACTTATTCTCTATCTCTCTCTCTCTCTCTCTCTCTCTCCTCGAACTTTACATGGTAGCAGAGCCAAAACCCTAGCCCACCCCTTCTTACTCTTCTATCATCCTTCTCTAGCACCACTGCCGACAATCCTTTCTTCCCTTAGTACTTCGACAGCCACTGTAGACCCTCACCCAGCCCAGACCACACCTCCGACAGCTTTGCCCAGGCCTTTGGCTGTTCACCTGGGCTCCTCGACAGCCTATTAGGCTTAGTCAGCAGCTCCTCTGGCCCTCTTGGCCTCTGTTGGCTTCTCTCTTGCCTCCTAGGCCTCTGTCGACCAGCGTCTAGACAGGTTCGTCTATCTTTTGTAATGGTTGCACGCTAGACAATGTGTTTTTTTTTTTTTAAAAAAAGAAAGAAAAAAAGATCCAGTAAAAAATAATTAAAAAAAAAAAAAAAATAGTTCTTAATTCTTTATGCTTTCATTGTGGTAGTTGTGTCTTTCCTTTCACCATTCTCTTTCGGGTTTGTGATTGGCATTGTGTTTGAGAGTTACATAGTAGAGTATCCATGGCAGATTTCCTTAGTGAGTCCACTACTTCTCAGCCATCTAAGAGCGAGAGTTTCATTATATCTCCTACTATGACTGATAACTTCAACCCTGACCTTAAGATCACCACCTCTCTATTCAATGGTCAGAATTATCAAGCTTGGTCGCAAAGTCTGACTATTTTTTTAAAGAGCAGAAGGAGGATAGGGTATGTTGATGAAAGGATACAGGCATCCAGTACCACGGATCCTAGTTATGACCAGTGGGAAATCACCAATTCCCTAATCATGGGTTGGTTGATACATTCTATGGTACCTAAGATTAGAGAGGGTTACTTGTCTATGGACACTGCTCAGGATATTTATGAGGCTGTAGCTACTACTTACTCCAGGAAGGGAGACTTCTCACAGGCTTTCGAGTTACGTCGCTCCATTGAAAGGTCGGTACAAGGTGAGCAGACTATCCTCCAGTATTTTACCTTCCTTAGCAATGAGTGGAAGTGATTTGATCACCTTCAGGATTATAAGCCTGTCTGTCCCACTTAAGGTTCTGAAAGCGGTTGCGGTCGCCGTAACGGTGGCGGCGGCGAGATTGCGGTTGCGGTTGCGAGGTGTAAAGGCCGTAGTGTAACGGTTGCGGTAACCAGAACCGTGAATTTTTTTTATTTTTTGCACAATTTGAAAAAACTTACGGACAGGCATATTTTTTTTCCATGATCATATTTATTGGGTTTAAAATAAATATTGATCAATTTTTGTAAATTTTTAAGTATGATCCAATATATTTCATATTTTTAAATCACTATAAACTGAGTTTTTTACATTTTATTTTAGTAATTAATGACTTTATATTATACAATAAATCAATCACTAACTATTATATATAAGATAAACAATGACAAAAGTAAGAGAATAAATAAGAGCCTAAATATATATATATACATATTTTTACCATGTCAAATAGATAATGACCACACTTATTATTATTATTATTATTATTATTATTATTATTATTATAATTTTCAAACAATATATAGATAGGCATACACAAATAAAATGGTTGAATGATAGCTGCTGAATAGAATAGCACAGGTCTTACAGTTTCAACAAATCAATAATATGTTCTTCATCTTCCCTCTTCTCTCTCTCTCTATCTCTTGCTCCTCCATCTTCTCTCTTTATCTTCCCTCTTCCCCCATTTTTAGCTTCTTTTTTTTGTTTTTTCGAAAGAAGCAGTTCGGAATCGTTACGTAATGGTGCGTAACAGGCCGTTACAGCTGTTACGGCACCGTTACGACAGTTGCTACAGCCGCCACTATTGCCGACACACCTATGAATCTCAATTACACTGCAAAAGCGGCCGTAACGGGTGGTGGTAACCACCACAATCGTTACGTAACGGTATTACGTAACGGTTGCGGCCGCTTTTTAAAACTTTGGTCCCATTGATTCTACTGGTTACCGAAAATTTGTGGCACAAGAGCGGGTCTTCAAGTTCTTGGAAGGCCTCAATGTGGAGTATGATTCGGTTTAGAGTAGAGTACTTGGCATGGATGTGCTTTGTTCTCTCCAGGAAGCCTTTGCTTTTGTGTAGAATAAGGAGAGTCGTCGTTCTGCGATGCTTCCTTCTGCTACTATTGATCGTTCGGCGTTGGTTTCGGCACCCCCTCATGATGGAGACCGTGTGTCTCGTGGTTCTCATCCTTCCTCTGAGAAGGATAATCTTTTCTGTGATTACTGCCGTAGACCTTGACACACACGAGAGACTTGTTGGAAGCTATATGTGATTCCTTCTGGTGGCCGAGGAGATCGTCCTGGTTCTCAACAGGGTAGGTTTGGTCAGTCTAGAGGCCGAGGGGCTATGCTCGGGCACATCTTTCAGACACGGTTGAGCCACCATCTTCATCTCCCGTTGTCTCCCCTGCTACTGATGTTTTGGGGTTATTTGCCTCGAATTTTGAGATTACTCTTCGCCACTTGCTAGATCGTCGAGCCTCCATTTCTGCTATAGGTGCACCCTATTCTTCCTTTGCTAATTCAGGTAACTTGGCTTTCTCCCTATGTGCATTGCTATCTCATGAAACTGGACCATGGATTATTGATTCTGGTGCTTCCGACCATATGTCTGGCTCCTTTAATTTATTCTCAGAGTATAACCCCTCCTCAGGTCAGGAAAAAGTACGTATTACTAATGGTACTATTTTGTTTGTGCCAGGGGAAAGTTTAATTTATGCTATTTCTTCCCTTCCTTTGTTTTCTGTTCTCTATGTTCCCAATTTTAGTGTTAATATTTTATCTTTGAGTCTTATTACTCGTGATTTAAATTGTAGCGTGACATTTTTTCCCGTTCATTGTCTTTTTCAGAACCTTATCATGCGGAAGAGGATTGGCAGTGGTAGACAGGAACATGGTCTCTACATTCTGGATTAGACAAACAAGTTGGCTGATTCTTCTATTCAGTTACCATCCACCACGGAGGATATTTGGCTATTGCACCGTCACTTAGGACGTCCTTCTTTTTTATTATTTATGCATTTATTTCCTTCTGTTTTTGAGAAAAATAATGTGTCAGATTTTCAATGTGAGTCTTGTCAACTTGGAAAACATCACAGAGCCTCTTTTGCTCCTTCTATTAATAAAAGTTCAGTTCCTTTTTCTTTGATTCATTCTGATGTATGGGCTCATCCCGTTTTGTGTCTTTAAACGGTAAAAAATGGTTTGTTACTTTCATAGATGACTGTTCTAGGGCCACTTGGGTTTATCTAATGAAAGATAAAAGTGAGGTGTTTTTTGTGTTTCAAAACTTCCATAAAATGGTTTGTACTCAGTTTAGGGGCGGTTGTCAAAATTCTACGTTCTGATAATGTGGGGGAGGGAGGGAAATATATTAACTCTGGTCTTGCTAGTTATTTCGCCACTCATGGCATTATTCACCAAACTTCTTGCACTAATACCCCTTAACAAAATTAGGGGTGCAACTTGGGCGGGCTCAACCCGAGCAACCCGAGCCCAGCCCGAATTTTTTTAGGGCTTGGACAAAATATTTTCAAATTCGGTACGGGCTTGGGCAAAAATTTAGAAGCCCGAATTAAATTTGGGCGGGCTTGGACAAAGATGTCAAACAACTCGAGCAACCCGAAGCCCGAATTATACATATATAGATATATAAAAATATTAAATATAAATATAAATTATTAGTCATTACATGATATTAAAGTAATTTATATTATTAAATCATATTGAATATATATTATATATACAAATAATATAAAATCTTACTTTTTTTCTTTTTATTTTCACTCATAAATTGTAAGGACTACTAGAGTGACATCTCTCTTACATTATATAAATTATTTGTTTTGATGGTATTAATGATTTTCTATAAAAAAAAAAAAAAAAAAAAAAAAAAAAAAAAAAAGAAAAAAGAAAAAAAAAAGAAAAATTGAAATTCATTTACAATTCGGGCAATTCGGGCAACTAGGGCAATTCGGGTTTAGCTCGGGTTGGGCTTGGGCAGACAACCTCGGGTTATAATTCGGGCTTGGGCAAGTCTCAGCACAACTTGGGCTGGGCTTGGACAACCTCCCAACCCGACCGAACCCGCCCGAGTTGCACCCCTAAACAAAATGGTGTTGCAGAACGAAAAAATCACCGTCTCTTTGATGTGGCCTGTTGTCTATCCTTTGAGATGCAGGTTCCTCGATCCTATTAGGGGGAAGTGGTTGTCACTACCGCTTATTTGATTAACCGTCTTCTTACCCAAGTCCTTAAAAAACAAACACTTCTTCAAGTTTTGTTTGGGTCTCTTTTTTCCGTGTTCTCCATTTTTCCTTAGACCTTTGGCTGTGTTTGCTTTGTCTATAATTTTTCATCCACTCGTGGTAAATTGGATCCTAGGTCTATTAAGTGTTTTTTTGGGTTATACTGCCAATAAAAAAGGGTTATAAGTGTTATCATCCTCTTACTTGCAAATGGTGTCTTCATGGATGTTATCTTCTTGGAGTCTCAGTCTTATTTTCTCACCTCCCTAGTGTCACAGTCATCCCTTCAGAGGGAGCTTTGGTGTGAAGAGATTGTTCCACTACCAACAGTTGTTGAACAGATTGTGAATGATGAACCAGCAGTTGTGGAAAAGAAAGCAGACAAAGTTTATGTCAGGGACAAGGATGGACAAAAAGTCATCTGAATGCAAGAGAATACTTTTCTTCCTCTGTTGCCAACTTCTTCTGGTGATGAGTGTTCAGAGTCACTCTCCTCTCTTGTAAACCTAGGTAATTCTGATCCTACTGCTCTTATTCCTGAGTTTTTAGATGTTGATGTTCCGATTGCTAATAGGAAGGGGGTTAGGTCATGTACTCAACATCTTATTACTAATCATATCTCTTATTCTAATCTGTCTTTCTCATATAAAGGCCTAGTTTGGCATAATTTAAAGAAGCGAAAAAGTCAAAAAGTCATTATCCTATTTAAGTCAAATCATCTTATTTAAATCACATCATCTCTCTACTATATCATTTCAAACCCAACCCATATGTCACGTTTTTTCGTAAAAAGTCAAAAAGTGCACTTATTTAGATCATTCCAAACAACCCTGAAGCCTCTCTCTAAATTTTTTTCTTTGACTGTACCTACCAATTTTCAAGATGCTCTCTCTATTCCTGAATGGAAACATGCCATGTTGGAAGAGATGAGAGCTCTCAATAAGAATGGCGCTTGGGAGTTAGTGGAGTTACCTAGAGGCCAAAATCATGTTGGGTGTAAGTGGGTGTACACTGTAAAACACAAAGTGGATGGTTTCATAGAACGGTACAAAGCAAGATTGGTTGCTAAGGGTTTCACTCAGACTTATGGGGTAGATTATCAGGAGACTGTAAATTTGGATTGGCCACTTTATCAGTTTGATGTAAAGTATGTCTTCCTTCATGGAGACCTATCAGAAGAGGTCTATATGGATATTCCCCTTGATTTTGCAGACGCCAAGTCCAAAGGTAAATTATGCAAGTTTCGAAAGTTGCTTTATGGGCTAAAGCAGTCTCCTAGGGCTTGGTTTAAAAGGTTTGCTTAAGCTATGCTGAGATATGGGTTCAAGCAAAGTCAAGTTGATCACACTTTGTTTGTGAAACACTCCTCACATGGTAAGACCACAGTTCTTATTGTTTATGTTTATGATATTGTTCTGACAGGGGATGACGTTGAGGAAATCTCTCGGTTGAAGGCATACTTAGCCAAGGAGTTTGAAATCAAAGACTTGGGTAATTTGAAGTATTTCTTGGGCATTAAAGTAGCTAGGTCCAAAGATGGCATCTTCATATGTCAGAGAAAGTATGTACTTAACTTGCTAAAGGAAACTAGGATGCTTGGAGGTAGACCATGTGATACACCTCTAGAATCGGGCCAGAAATTAAGTGAGGATCAAGAGGGAGAGCCAGTGGACAGGGGGGGATACTAGAGATTAGTGGGCAAGCTCATATACTTATCCCACTCACGTCCAGACATTGCCATTGTAGTTAGCATGATTAGCCAGTTTGTGCATGCTCCTAGAACTTCCTACTTAAATGCAGTTATGAGAATCCTAAGATACTTGAAGTTTTCTCTTGGAAAGGGTTTCTATTTCTCAAAACATGGACATCTCGGTGTGGAGGCATTTATTAATGCAGATTAGCTTGGATCAGTCATTGATAGACGATCAACCTCTGGATATTGCACATTTGTTAGAGGCAACTAGTCACATGGCAAAGTAAAACAGAATGTGATTGATAGATCTAGTGCTGAGGCAGAATTCAAGGTTATGACTCAAGCTGTATGTGAGTTGCTATGGATTAGACTATTGTTGGGAGACTTGGGGATCCATCAGACTAATTCCATGAAGTTGTACTGTGACAACATGGCGGCGATCAGTATAGCTCATAATCCAGTTCAAAATGGCAGAACCAAGCATGCGGAGATTGATAGACACTTTATAAAGGAAAAACGCACTAGTGGCACCATATGTACTCCATTTGTGAAGACTGGGGACCAATTAGCAGATATTCTCACCAAAGGAATAAGGAGCAAATTATTCCATAACATTCTCAACAAGTTGGGGCATGAGAAATATCTTCGCACCAGCTTGAGGGGAGTGTTAGAATAGGAAATAATATTTATATATTTTATTCTTATTTGTTTTTATTTTCTCTTGATTGATGTGATGGGCTGACCCATAATTTATGCCTTAATGACACTCCTGTAATTACTGATTATTATGAATATAATAGGAGATGAGGTCTAACTTAATTTTCTATCTCTCTCTTCTCTAAATTTACAGTCCTGCCTCTCCTCTGGAATTTCCGTATACTTGAAAAAATTCTCAACTTCATATAGCCAATCTAGAAATCCTCAACATGTAAATGACCATTAAAACTAGGTGGGTCCACTTTTACCTTGAATTTTGAAGTCCCTTGTTCACAATGGCTATGCTTTCGACGCTGTCCACGCTACATATTGCCAAGTTCTTCATCACTGGAACCATCTACATAGGCTGGTTGCCTATGCAAATTATCAGGAACGTTACCAACTCCTGGGCGGCTACAAGGCAGATTCTCGTTGACTCGTACCCTTTCGTGATCTTGCTCCTGGTTGCCACCAAGTTGTAGGCGTGCAAGTGTTCGCTGTGTCTCCGCCAACGTGTGTCGAAGTTCATCAAATTGTTGTTGGTTCTGCTCATTTGTTCGCCTTTGCTCTTGATTGGCTGCCTCTTGATCATGCATAGATATCCAACGGGCTTGCACCCCATGATCTTCGTTGACAAGGTGGTTGCCACCATTATTGTCGTTAGCCATCAATCCAAGGTGCGTTATGGTTCTGATACCAACTAACGCAGCACGGAAACGAGGTTAATATACCCGAATCCACGGGACTGGAAATGGAATCTACCAGAAAAAAATATCCTAAGAAAAATATTATTCACTTTGCTTGGTTTGAGTTTTCTAAAAACATTTTTTTAGAAAATTCTACTTTCTTGTTTTTCGTATTTTTTTGTTTTTACTGAATTTTTTTAATATTTGAAGCAAATTTTTTTTTTTTAATTTTTACACACCTAACATAAATACACTTAAAAGTATAATTTTTGTGAAAGAAAATTTTAAAAAAATCACTGAATACCAAAAATACAAAACAAAATACGAAAATTCAATACATTTTTCGTATTTTTGTGTATTTATTAATTTTTAAAATAATTTTTCACAAATATTTTATTTTTTAGACACATCTAAGTAAGATGCATCTAAAAAAAGTAAAAAAAAAAATGCTTAAAATTTTAAAAATATTCACTAAAAACAAAAAAATGACAAACAAAAAACTTTATTTTCAAAAAATTTAATTTAGAAAACTCAAATCAAACACACTGATTGATATCTCAAAGAAAAGGTCCCTAAGCCTAATGGCTTACAAGAATATTTATCCTACTAGAGCTTTAGAGAAAAATAGTAAAAAATAAAAATCAAATTTGCCTAAAATTTTTCTAGAACATACCTAATAAAACAAAGGGTAAATTACACTTTATACCCCTGCACTTCGTACTAAATCTCATGTTGGCCCCTACACATAAAACCATGATAGTTAACCCTTGTACTTTTGGTCAAATCCTACTTTGATCCCTACATATGAAAACCTCTTGCACTTTTACTCAAATCCTACTTTGATCTCTACACAAGTGTCAATATTCTTCTTCTGTTACTTCATTTTTAAATCATTAAAAAAATTCAATAATGTGACAAAAATATGACTACAAAATGAGGGTAAAAGAGAAAAATCATTCATGTTTTTTACCAATACACTTTGTCCTACATGATAAGCAGATGAGAGTTATATAGTACAATATTATATGTTCGTATGGTAAAAATTGGGACGAAAATGTAAGAAAGTAGAGCTTTTAAATAAAAAAAATGCGACAAAGGAATCAAAGAGAAAGAAAGATGAATAGACAAAAGATAGTTACCGTAAAAAAACAGAGTTTCGTGATTTCAATTTATGTAAAATGCTAGTTCATCTTCTTAATTGTTTACAATTTGCGTTTTATTTTAACCTAATACAGTCATATTTTGATGTAAATCTTAGGATAAAGTGTGTATTGGTGAAAAATGTAGATGATTTTCCTTTTTTACCTTCATGTCATAGTCACATTCACATTCTTATCACATGATTAGATTCTGTTAAACATTTAAACAATTGAGGAACATAAAGGAGACATTAACACTTATGTAGGGACTAAAGTGAGATTTGACCAAAAGTACAGGGGGTTGACTGTCATGACTGTCACAATTTCATGCGTAGGGATCAAAGTGGGATTTGATACAAAATGCAAGGGGTTGACTGTCATGATTTCATTTGTAGAGGCCAAAGTGAGATTTGGCTCAAAGTGCAAGGATGCAAAGCGTAATTTACCCTAAAACAGAAGGAAAGTGGTTAAATTTCTCCCAGCAACAATTAAGAAGTGTTCTAAAAAATCCTCTCAGCAACTTTCAATCAATCAAGCTAACTTTAAGCAATTACTGATCTCTTGCTATTGCAATCAAATATTTTGGCCTGCATCAACTTCTTTTATTAACGGGAGGATAACAAAAACGTTTATGTTTAGCAAACTCACAAACATCACAATGAAAATTGTTCTTATGACAATCCTTTACTAAAGTAGGAAATTTTTTTCCTAAAATAGAAATAGAGGGGTGTCCTAAATGCCGATGCTATTGATGTAATAGGGGAAGGATGGAAGTGCCAGTTGCTTGAAGGGCCTGGTGAGAAGATCCAAGGGAAGAAAGTCTAGCATCTAGAAAGTACAGGCTCCCATGTGCTTTACTACTACCAATTGTTCTCCTCGTACCTAGTTCTTGAAAAACACAATGAGAAGGATAAAAGGTTATGGAACAGTTTAGCGAATTGGTAAGACGACTAACAGAGAGTAAATTAGTAGAAAATTGGGGAACATGAAGAATAGAAGAAATAAAAATAGAAGGAGAGTAATGAGCAGAGCCTGTCCCAGACATAGAAGATAATGACCCATTAGCAACTTTTACTTTATCCTTGCTAGAACAAGGAGAGTAGGAGTGGAAAAGATGAGACAAACCTGTCATGTGGACAGTAGCGTCAGAGTCAATGATCCAAGTAGATGAAGGAGAAGAAGCACTCAAGGCACTCGTAGGAATACCTGTGGAAGCAAAGTTGAAAGTGTTAGCATATAATAGATTAGTAGCCGAAAGTTTCATTTTCTTTAATCACCGAAAGTAGCATTACAGTAGTGGTTGTATTATTTTATGCCCTCAGGGCCCTTCTTGTCTCTCTGTTGTAACCCTAATTTCATCTATAAATGAAGGGATGATTTTATATCATACCCAAGCTGATTATTCAAGCTTCATGGTATCAGAGCCTCTAGGGTTCGAAATTACCTCTGCTTTCACCTTCCTCAGCCTTCGTTAACCTTCGTCAGTCGCCTTCCTCCGCTCGTCGAGCCCCTCCCGCAGGTCGTCAGTCTTCGTCTGCCTCCGTCGCACCTTCGTCTGCCTCGGTCGAGCCTCCGTCCGTCGCCGTCAGCCATCGTCAAGCCCTCATCAAGCCTTCTCTCCTCTCGGTTGGTATCCCTAGTCCTATATACACAGTACTAATACATATATATATATATATCTGAATACCTGAACTTTTATGTATATATCTCTACACAGTACTACTACTATATATATATCTAAATGAATACGTAAACATTCGATAAAAAATAAAAAATAAAAAATAAAAATAAAAAAAAAAAAGAGGAAAAGAAAAAAGGAAAAAGAAAAAAAAAAAAAGAAAAAAAAAAAAGGAAAAAAAAAAAGAAAAAAAAAAGAGGAAGACAAAAAAAAAAAAAAAAAAAAAAAAAAAAAAACAACAACAACAACAACTTTATGGTCTCTTAATTTTGTTATGCCTTCATAGTGGTCATTGTGCCACCATCTTCCGGGTTTGTGATCGCCACTAGTTTTGTTGAGGGTTCTGTAGTATCGTATCCATGGAAGATTCCACCAGTGTGTCCCCTACTTCTCAAACACCGAGGAGTGAGAATCTTATTATACCTACTACTATGACTGAAAACCCCAACCCTAGTTTAAAAATCACCACCTCTCTATTTAATGGTCAAAACTACCTCGCATGGTCTCAAAGTTTGACTTTATTTTTGAAGAGCAGAGGGAAGATGGGATATGTTGATGGCAGGATACAGGCACCTAGTACCACTGACTCGGGTTATGCCCAATGGGAGATTACCAACTCTTTGATTATGGGTTGGCTTATTCATTCGATGGTTCCTGAACTTGGTGAGGGCTACTTATCTATGGAGACTGCCCAGGATGTTTGGGATGCTGTGGCTACCACCTATTCCCGCAAAGGGAATTTCTCACAGGCCTATGAGTTGCGCCGCTCTATTGAGAGCTCCCTTCAGGGGGAGCAGACTGTCCTGCAATATTTCACCTACCTCACCAACGGATGGAAACGCCTTGACCACCTGGAAGACTATAAGCCCGTTTGCCCTGCTGATTCTGCCGGGTACAAGAAGTTCCTCGCACGGGAACGGGTCTTTAAATTTCTGGCCGGTCTAAATGTGGAGTATGATCCAGTTCGAGGTCGAGTTCTGGGTATGGACACTCTTCCTTCACTTCAGGAGGCATTTGCCTATGTACAGAATGAGGAGAGTCGCCGGTCTGCTATGATGTCCCCTGTCTCTACTGACCGCTCAGCATTACTGTCTACTCCTCGAGATGGCCTCAGCCTGACTCCCATCCCTCCGTCTGCTGCTAAGGAGTCTGTAGTCTGTGATTACTGCAAGAAGCCGCGGCACACTCGTGAGACGTGTTGGAAGCTTCATGGGACTCCATCCGGGGGTCGAGGTGATCGGTCTGGTTCTCGAGGCGGTCGGTCAGGCCAATCTAGAGGACGTGGTTCCTATTCCCGGGCTCATCAGACTAGTGCCGTTGATCCACCTGATTCTAATTCTGCTTCTGTTGGTCCAACTTCTGATACTGAGCTGGAGGATGCTTTGCGCCAATTGTTGGACCGCCGGTCTTCTTCTGCTCTCAGTACAGCTTCCTCGTCCTTTGCCCGATCAGGTAACTTAGCCTCTTCTCCTTGTGCTTTCCTGTGTCATAAGTCTTTGCCTTGGATCATTGATTCTGGTGCCTCAGATCATATGTCTGGCTCCTCTGATCTTTTCTCTGTCTATAAGCCCTCTTCAGGTCAAGACAAAGTTAGGATTGCCGATGGTACTGTTTCTTCCATTTCTGGAAAAGGTTTAGTCCACGTCACTCCTACCATACATCTGTCTTCTGTTCTCCATGTTCCCAATTTTTCTGTTAATTTGTTATCCTTGAGTCGTCTCACCCAGGATTTGAATTGTAGTGTGACGTTTTTTCCTGATCATTGTCTTTTTCAGGACCTTGTCACGAGGAGGACGATTGGCAGTGGTAGTGCAGAAAATGGTCTCTACTTCCTAGATCAACCGGACAAACTTGCTTATCCTTCCACCACATCTTCTACTACCCCCGCTGATTTATGGCTGTGGCATCGGCGTCTTGGGCATCCTTCTTTCCATTTACTTAAGCATTTATTTCCTTCTGGTTTTGCCAATCATCATGTGTCTGACTTTCTTTGTGAGTCTTGTCAACTCGGAAAACAGCACAGAGCTTCTTTTGCTCCCAGTTTGAATAAAAGTTTAGTTCCTTTTTCCTTAATACATTCTGATGTTTGGGGTCCCTCTCGTGTCATGTCTGTAAAAGGTCATCGATGGTTTGTTACATTTATTGATGATTTTTCTCGTACTACTTGGGTGTATCTCATGAAAGATAAGAGTGAAGTTTTCTCTGTGTTTCGCACTTTTCATAAGATGATTTGTACTCAGTTTGGGGCCACTGTCAAAATCTTTCGTTCTGATAATGGCGGGGAATACATAGATTCTGGGTTAGGACAATATTTCTCTACTCATGGCATTATCCATCAGACCTCTTGCACCAATACCCCTCAACAAAATGGGGTGGCGGAACGCAAGAATCGGCATCTTCTTGACATGGCTCGGTGTATGTGTTTTTCTATGAATGTGCCTCGACCCTATTGGGGCGACGCTGTTCTCACCGCTGCCCATCTTATTAATCGTCTCCCTACCCAGGTCTTGCAAAAACAGGCTCCTCTTCACGTCCTCCTTGGTTCTCAGTCCTTGTTTTCTATTCCCCCCAAAATTTTTGGTTGTGTCTGTTTTGTTCATAATCACTCTCCCTCTCGTGGTAAGTTGGACCCTCGCTCCCTCAAATGTGTTTTCCTTGGTTACTCTCCTACTCAAAAAGGGTATAAATGTTACCACCCTTCTTCTCGCAAGTGGTTTGTATCCATGGATGTTACTTTCTTTGAGTCCCAGTCCTATTTTTTGTCCTCTCCGGTATCACCGTCCTCATTTCCGGGGGAGCCTTGGTGTGAATTGAGTCCTGTGCTTCCTCCTGTGCTTCCTCCTGTGCTTCCTCCTGTGCTTCCTGTGCCCCCTATAGTGGAACCCGTTGTTCTTGCACCACCCTCTTCTACTGGGACTATAGAACCTGCTGCCACCAAGGATAAGGTCGAGCATGTTTATGTCCGGGACATCGACAGACAACACTGGATACAAGGGACCACTTCTACTACTCCACTGCCATCTCCTGCTTCTGATGAGAGTCCAGGTAACTTTGAATCTCTTGAATCCATTGATCTTGATGTTCCTATTGCTAAGAGAAAGGGTGTGAGATCTTGTACTCAACATCCTATCTCACAGTTTGTGTCATACTCTCATTTGTCATCCTCATATAGAGCGTTTGTGTCAAATATTTCCTCTGTTAGCATTCCTAACCATTTTCAGGATGCTCTTGCTACCTCTGAGTGGAAACTAGCCATGATTGAGGAAATGAAAGCACTTAGGAAGAATGGCACTTGGGAATTGACTGAGTTACCTACGGGCAAACGACCTGTGGGATGTAAATGGGTATACACTGTGAAACACAAAGCAGATGGGTCTATTGAGCGTTACAAGGCAAGACTTGTGGCAAAAGGGTTTACTCAGACATATGGCATCGATTATCAGGAGACCTTCGCACCTGTGGCTAAGATGAATTCAGTCAGAGTACTTCTCTCTCTAGCAGCTAATCTTGATTGGCCGCTTTATCAGTTTGATGTCAAGAATGCCTTTCTTCATGGTGACCTCGAAGAAGAGGTATATATGGACATTCCTCCTGGTTTTGAAAATCATCAGACAGAAGGCAAAGTATGCAAGCTTCGGAAGTCATTATATGGTCTCAAACAGTCTCCAAGGGCTTGGTTTGAGAGATTCACTCAGGCTATGTATAAATATGGCTTCAAACAAAGTCAGGCAGATCACACATTGTTTGTGAAACATTCCTCACGTGGTAAGACTACAGCACTTATTGTTTATGTAGATGACATAGTTCTTACAGGCAATGATAGTGAGGAAATACCTCTGTTGAAGAAATATTTAGCAAATGAGTTTGAAATCAAAGACTTGGGAAGCTTGAAGTATTTTCTGGGAATTGAAGTTGCTCGCTCTAAGGATGGGATATTTATCTCACAGAGAAAATATGTGCTTGACCTGTTGAAGGAAACTGGGATGCTTGGCTGCAAGGCATGTGCCACTCCACTGGAACCTAATCAGAAATTGGGGGATGATGAAGGAGGAGAAGTTGTTGATAGGGGGAGCTATCAGCGATTAGTGGGAAAACTCATTTACCTATCTCACTCTCGTCCTGATATTGCTGTTGCTGTCAGTGTGGTCAGTCAGTTTATGCATGCTCCTCATCAGATTCACCTTGAGGCTGTCATGAGAATCTTGAGGTACTTGAAGTCTGCCCCTGGTAAGGGTCTTTATTTTTCAAAATATGATCATCTTCGTGTGGAAGCCTATACAGATGCTGACTGGGCTGGATCAGTAACTGATAGGAGATCGACTTCAGGGTATTGCACATTTGTTGGAGGCAACCTAGTTACTTGGAGGAGTAAGAAACAGAATGTGGTTGCCAGGTCAAGCGCAGAAGCTGAGTTTAGAGCTATGGCACAAGGTGTGTGTGAACTTTTATGGATCAAGTTATTGTTGAGTGATCTAGGTATCGATCAGAAGGATTCCATGCGGTTATACTGTGATAATAAGGCCGCCATCAACATCGCTCACAATCCAGTTCAACATGACAGGACAAAACATGTTGAGATTGATCGCCACTTTATTAAGGAGAAACTCACTAGTGGTACCATTTGTACTCCTTTTGTCCAGTCAGGTGAACAACTTGCTGACATTCTCACCAAGGGGGTTGGGAATAAACCATTTCATGACATATTAGGCAAGCTGGGCATGAGAGATATCTTCGCACCAGCTTGAGGGGGAGTGTTAGCATATAATAGATTAGTAGCCGAAAGTTTCATTTTCTTTAATCACCGAAAGTAGCATTACAGTAGTGGTTGTATTATTTTATGCCCTCAGGGCCCTTCTTGTCTCTCTGTTGTAACCCTAATTTCATCTATAAATGAAGGGATGATTTTATATCATACCCAAGCTGATTATTCAAGCTTCAGAAAGTAGAGGGAGGATCAGAAATAGGGACAGGAAGAATCAAGCCGAGCCATCAGACGCTGAAAAGTGTGCAACTGATCATGGAAAAGTGTAGCAGAATCACTCGGGGGTGATGGTAGAAGACTCAGAGAGATTGGCATAGGAATAGCGCCACCACGTTCACTAGTACCACTACGGGCTCCACTCCGGCCTCCAGGAGGATGACCATGTAACTTTCAACAATGTTTCCTATCATGCGGGTCTTTCCCACAATAATCACATGTAATCTGACCAGATTAACACTAGTACCTTTGTTCCCAGACTTGGAGACATGGTCATCCTTTGGAGCAGAAGAAACAGTAGGAGCAGAGCTATCTTAGAGAGTTTGATGAACCATAGCACTATGTCTGCTCTCTTCTTGCTGAACATAAGCACATGCCTTATGCACAGTAGAAAAAGGATCTCGGCCAAGAATTTGAACACGAATCTGATCATACTCAATGGTAAGACCAACAAGAAAATCGTAGACCCTCTTTGGACACCATCAGCTGAAAGGTAGTAGTATCTTGAGAACAAACAGCTTGGAAGTTTTGATAATAGTCGAGCTCTTGCCACAAACTACTCAACTCGGCATATTACTCGGTAAGAGACCTATCCTTCTAATCAAACCCATGTATTTTCTTTCATAACTCATAGGCCTAGTCATCATTACCACACTGGGAATACATCTGAGCAGCGGCAGTCCAAATCTCATAAGCTGTATCCATCAAAATAAAGGAGCGGCTAATACTGGAGTGGATAGAGTTAATGAGCCAAGTCATGATAAGAGCATTTTCCTTTTGCTGTTTATCTCGGGCTGGTCCATCCTCCCTGGGAGCCTTAGTAATCCCCTTGATGTAACTAGACATGCCACGAGCAGTAATGGCCAATTGAAAGGAACGCAACCAAACCAGATAATTGGTACCTTCCAACTTGATTGAAGTAAGTTGGAGAGAGGAATTATCACTAAGAGAGACATTGGAACTAGATTCTTTCACTTCGCTAACTACAGGAGTCTTACCATCATCTGCCATGGCCTAGAATAGTGCTAGCACACCCAACAAACAAGACAACCGTAGGAATCTATCAAAAGAAAATTGTTTCTCAACAGAAACAGCCCAACAACATTAAAAAAGGGACTAGAAAAATAGTGGTTGAAGCAAAGGAGTAACACGCAGACCTTGGAAGGAGCCCGACAGCTTTGTGAAGCCAAAAAACAATAAAAAACCATCTAAAAGCATCAACCGAAGCCAAAGAGCATCCTAGGTCATCTGGTTGGTTCCCGTAGGTGTGGACCCAAGTGATGAATCGATTAAAAAATTGACAGAATGAAGAAGTCGAAAAATTGGACCCATTTTCCTAGAAAATAAAGAAAAATTGAAAAAATAGGCACCCAAAACGCTTATTTTTTATTTTTCTGGTGAACCCTCTACCCTAGTCGTTCATGGTAGTGATTTTTTTTTTTTTTTTGTTTAAACATTATCAGGCAGAACATAAATCCTTTTGCTTTGATACCAAGTTAAGAATGAAACACAAGAATTGAAACAGAGAGAGAAGAGAACCAGAGATTTACTGGAAGAGAGGCACAAAACCTAATTAGGTTTCTTACTTCTCTAAACACGTGTTTATAATAATAAGGGAATAAGTACAATGACACTTTACCCTCAAGCACATACCTTAACACTAAATGATTAAGTGATTTGTTTAGAAAAAAATGCTTTGTTTTGCAACTTTTTATTTATATTTATATGTTATATAAGGCAACCACCTTGGTGCTTGTCTACCATGAAGGGCGTCACCTAGACTCACCTAGTTCTTTTGATGACTAAGATACATACTTTTGACAATGCTTCCACCATATTATATTATTGCTAGTTTGGTTTGCATGCTTCTATCAATGACATTCTTGCTAGGATTTGCATAAATATTATTGGTTTTTACCATTGTTATTAAAGACGTGCCTAGGCGTGTGCCTAGGCCCAAGTCTTATCAAGGCGTAGTGAGTGAGCTTCAGAACATCTCAGGCCAAGCGATGTAAAACATGTCCCAAAAAGACGCTTGAAGCATGCGCTTTGGGCTTAGGCTCAAGGCGCATGACTTGTGCGCTTCTTTTAAAATATTTATTTATTACAATTACTACCCTTGATTTCACTTGATCTCATTATTTTTTGTTTACATGTTGCTACAAGGGATTAAACTCTTAAACATATATTGCAACCCAATAATTTTTGAGCCCTAATTATACAAAGACGTTGATTGGATAGAGCTTTGTCTTTGACCAGACCAACAGTTGTCGTTATTCTCCTTCTCCTTCTCTATGCTTATCTTACAAGGCACTTTGATTTTGTCGCTATTTTCAAATGTTCATGATGTATGAGCTTAGATGATTGTGTTTATGCGTAACCTTGAATTATTTATTTCTCTACAATAAAATATTGGTGTTTGTTGGTATTTATGTTTTAAATATTTAATATTACATTTTACTTATTTTGAACCTTTGAATTATTTTCTTATATTAAATTTATCTATTTTTTATTGTCAATATGAGCCTTGCTTCAATGAAGCCCGCGCCTTGCCTTGCCTTGCGCCTAGGCCCTAGGAAACCTTGGCGCTTCAGAGTGCCTATCGCCTTTAAAAACACTGGTTTTTACTATATTAGTTCCCAAGGATGACTTTGCCAGAATTAGCTTGAATTTTTTGGATTTTGATTGTATTATTTACTTGGATGACTCAGCTCTCCCATTCCTGTTAGTTTTTTGATGCCTGATGGACTAGTTCCTAGGAATTCATGATCTTTGCTTCTTTTCTACTTCCTTACTGACTTAAAGCCTTCCTCTTCGATCTTAATGATCCTAGTGATCTAATAGCTTTTTGTGAGCTCAATTCATAGTTGTTTTATTTTTCCTTTTGTTTGGTAAGTACAATAGTGGATTGTTAGCCAGATTCAAATAATTGTGGCTGACTACAAGGTGATATATAGCTTTGATGATAATAGGAAGTTGGATGTTAGGATGTATGACCAAATTCATCTTGGCATATTGATTACTGATGTACCAATTATTATCTACTAGAAGACCTATACACCTAACTCGCACAACTGAAATTGCTATGGGAAATCATGGGGAGAGTGGAGAGAGTAGTGGGCAACTGAACACAGCAGTCGATTGATTTTACTTTTTAATCCTTAAAGTAATTACTAGGCAAACTAAATATTTGGAAAAAATATAGTATCGTTGTGTTTTTTTTTTTGAAATCAAAAGTATGTGACAAAGTTCACACCAATGCGATAAAATCTCGAGTTACTCGGTTAAAACGTCAGGTCCTCCTGGGGTTTACACCACCCTCCGCCCTCTCTGTGTGAGAAGCGGTTTGGCATGGAGCGTTTTGCCCATTCTACGTGCGACGTAGTCTAGCTTGTATCTTTTCCACCCTTCCTACGTGAGGTGTAGTTAGGTCTGTTTTTTTTTTTTCCTTACGTGATGCGTGCCTGTTTATTCACTTCTTTCCGTGTGAGACACGGCGGGGTTTATTTTGCTCTGATTTACATTTTCATTCAAACGTTGCATTCTTGTTTAGATTGTAGCGTTGTTTCATTGCTTCATTTACATTCGAATGTTTCATTGCATGATCATAGGTTGTTTGCTTCATTTCATTTTTGCATTTTGCCCTTTAGTTCAATCTTTAGCTTTTATGATGGTTGACTTGTAGCTGCATCAGATGATTCGGATTGATGTGATGGCACTGGTCAGAATAGATGATCCAAAGAATCATTTGTCTATTGTTTCATCTTCTAGATTCTCACCTTTTCAATCTCAGTTCTTCATTAATATCACTTTATCAAGACTGCTTTCAACTCAATTCAACAGAGACTTGTCCAACTACATGGATCCTGTTGAGAGCCATAACGTCTATTAAACACGTGCTACCATGTCTTTCCTTTCATTACCTCATCCACTTTAACGATCTTTCCTTTGGCATTTCTCTCAACTTGGACCATGTCAAGTTGAAAAACAGGGAGGATGCCAGTAAACAGGTGGCAGCTCATATAGAAAAAGTTATACGTGGGTTCAATTTAAGTTTTTCGCTTAGCTGTTATGCAAGTCTAGAAATGAATCAAGGGCTTTTTGGTGAATATCTGGATTTCATTTTTAGGGAGGAAGGGTGCGTGTGCTGTTTTATTATATATATTTAGTTAATTATTTTCAGTTGATAGGATAGCTGCTAAATATACTTGTTATGGGCTTTAGCTGTCCTCTGTTTATTATCTTCTTGTTTCTTTACTTGTTTGGTTCACATGCTTCTATACTGTTCTAAGACATCCAATCTTGAATGTGGGGTTTCTCATTTGCACGGTTCATAATGTCAGTCTTTCAGTAGTTTCTTTTTACATGTTAGACAGGTTTTATCAGAATTGGATGCTCTAAATTGAACAATTACTATGCAATTATTAGTTAGCATGACTTGCAGGTTCTGACATTGCTTATGTTTGTTAACTAATCTACAGGACTGTTTCAATAGGCTCACAAATTTATTTCATTGGCAACAATGTGATACGAACATTACAGATTTCATGGCACCCTTACAGTGACACCCATGTGGGAATCCTCTCTTCCGATTCTGTTTTCAGGTATCACATTCCTCGTTGACAATTGTTTGGGTGGTGTTGACCTAGGGTGAGATTTCATGGCACCCTTATAGTCACAACTTTAAATTTTGTAGAGCCTGTTTTGATTTACAAATCATTGTTCCCCAATCCTTTTATACTGTTTTGCTTGAATTCTATTTTACCTTCTTATCAAGTTAAACCTTTCAAGTAATTGTTCTGAAAAAGGGTCTATGTTGATTTCAACTTCAACTTCAATTATTTATTTGAATGATTTCAAATGCTAGTGTTCATTTGGCAACTTGGCCTTTTTGGTGGCTTTTTGGCTTTTTATTGGAATGATTTTTTTAGTTATATAGATTGTTGTGAGGAAAAAAATGATTGATTGATGTGTATGATGTGACATTTTGACCTTTCTAGCCAAAAAGATAGCTGCCAAATGGGGCCTAATAGTTTGTGCTAATTTTCATGTCATTCAATTTTTAAGATTGATGTTCAACTAGTGTTGAAGGCTAACTCGAAAACTAACATTGATGTTTTTCTCAAGTGTTGGGAGGCTATAGAAGCTCACATTCACTCTCAAAAGGCCATTGAACACTTCATTTTTAGAGTGTTTATCTATGAAGGACGGACACCTCTCCGAGGGCTCCGTACCAGTGTTAGACACGCGTCGGACACGGACACGCGGTTGACACGTGTCCGACACTCAGCAGAGAGTGTCCCATTTTTTTAAAATTTTTTTTACATCCGGACACGTTTAGGACACGTTATAGACACGTTTGGGACACGCGCGGGGGCAATTTCACAATTTACCAAATTTTTTTGGGGTCGATTTGAAAATAAGCAAAGACAGATCAAAATTTGCCCTAATCATACTTTGAATCTACTTCGAATGGAAGAGAAACAGAAGAGAAAGGGTGAGAAAGGGAGGACCTGCGATCTTCAGTCGAGCTTCAGTCAAAATTTGCCCTAATTTGTCGTCGGTCTGCGATCTTCAGTCGAGCTTCTTCTTCTTCGTTCTGCAATCTACGATCTGCCATCTTCAGTCGATCTTCTTCTTCGCTAAGGTACGACTTTCTTCGATCTTCTTCGATTGCGCTCTCTCTCTCTCTCTCTCAGCCCTCTTTCCTCGATCTTTTTCGATCGATCTTCGCCCCTTCTGATTTCATTTTTTTCTTTTATTTTTTATTTTCTTTTTTCCTTTTATTCTGATTCGATTTTTTTTTTCTTTTATTTATTTTTTCTTTTTTTCTGTTATTCTGTTTCTTTTTTTCTTTTATTCTGATTCTTTTTTTCTTTTATTTTTTTTTCTTTTATTCTTATTTTAATTTAATTTTTTCTTTAATTCTGATTTTATTTTATTTTATTTTTTCTTTTTTTAATTATTTTTTATATTCTGATTGCAAACAATGCAATATAAATAAATAAATAATATAACCCCTAATTTGGTCTTAAATAATATAAATAAATACAAATAATATATTTATTTTTTAATTTTACATATAATAAATAAAATAAATAAATAAAATTAGTATATATTTTTTAATTTTGCATATAATAAATAAAATAAATAAATAAAAATAAATACAAATAGTATATATTTTTAAATTCTACATATAATATATAAATAAAATTATATATATTAAACGTGTTCCCAGCGTGTCGTGTCCCCCATTTTTTGAAAAATTGCGTGTCCGCGTGTCTGTGTCTGTGTCGTGTCCGTGTCGTGTCTCGTATCCGTGTCCGTGCTACTTAGGTGTTTATGAAGTGTATAAACACTTGCTCAACTTTAAGGAATTCAAAATGTGGGCATTTAATAGTTTTAGATTTCATAACAAGCTAAAGTTGGCTAGCTAAATTTTTCGAGTTAGTTCAAGCCAATTAGGCTTGTATTTTGAAATCCAGTTTGGTCGGCCATGGCTTAGGCCTTGGTTGGCGAACCTATGTATTGGATGTAGACATTCTTTACTTTTGTTAGCCAACTTGTATGGTTTGGCTGACCATGTAATTTAAGAGAGTACAAAGCTTGAGTGATGATTATGATATCATCCCTTTTTATATTAATCAATCAACTGTTACAAGAGGAAGCTCTAAGGCACTGATTAAGGAATCACTTTTTATATTGATTGATTGACTGATTAAGGAATCACAATCAATCAATCAATCAATCAATCACAATCTAATCTAAACATGGAAACAAAGAACACTCCCCCTCAAGCTGGTGCGAAGATATCTCGCATGCTCAGCTTGCTTAGAATGTCATGAAATGGTTTGCTCCCAACTTCCTTGATGAGGATGTCTGCAAGTTGTTCGTCTGACTTCACAAAAGGAGTACATATCATGCCGCTAGTAAGTTTCTCCTTAACGAAGTAGCGAACAATCTCAACATGTTTTGTCCTGTCATGTTGAATAAGATTATGAGCTCTGTCATGTTGAACAGGATCGTGATCTATGTTAATGGCAGCCTTATTATCACAATATAGCCGCATAGAGTCTGTCTAGCCTATCCCCAGATCACTTAACAACAGTTTGATCTACAAGATTACTCCTCCAAGTAACAAGATGACACACATACCTTGTGTCATAGCTCTAAACTCAACTTCTGCACTAGATCTAGCCACCACATTATGTTTCTTACTCCTCCAAGTAACAAGATTGCCGCCCACAAAGGTACAATATCCTGATGTAGATCTCTTATCAGTTATTGACCCTGTCCAATCAACATCTGTATAGGCTTTCACTCTGAAGTGATCATGTTTAGAAAAGTAGAGGCTCTTTCCAAGAGAAGATTTCAAGTATCTTAGAATTCTTATAACAGCCTTTAAGTGAATTTGATGAGGAGCATGCATAAACTGGCTAACCATACTGACAGCAATAGCAATATTAGGACGAGAGTGAGATAAGTAAATGAGTTTACCCATTAGTTGCTGATAACTCCCCCTGTCAACAGCTGCTCCTCCTCCATCATTACCAAGTTTCTGATTAGGTTCCAATGGGGTATCACATGCCTTACATTCAAGCATTCTTGTTTCCTCCAAAAGGTTAAGAACATATTTCCTCTGTGAGATGAAAATCCCATTCTTGGAGCGAGCAACTTCGATTCCCATAAAATATTTCAAGTTCTCCAAGTCTTTGATTTCAAACTCACAAGTTAAAATATTTCTTCAACAGGGTTAAGCACCATGTCATTCATATAAACAATGAGAGCTGTAGTCTTACCACGTGAGGAATGTTTCATAAACAAAGTGTGATTTGCCTGACTCTGTTTGAAACCATACTTAAGTATAGCTTGAGTGAATCTCTCAAACCAAGTCTTTGAAGACTGTTTGAGACTATATAATGATTTCCGAAGCTTGCACACTTTACGCTCTATCTGATGATCCTCAAAACCAAGAGGAATGTCTATAAATACCTCTTCTTCTAGATCACTATGTAAGAAAGCATTTTTTACATCAAACTGATGAAGTGGCCAATCTAAATTAGCTGCTAGAGAGAGAAGTATTTTGACTGAATTTATCTTAGCCACTGGTGCAAAATGTCTCCTGATAGTTTACTCCATACGTCTGAGTGAAGCCTTTTGCCATAAGTCGAGCCTTGTAACGCTCAATGGAATCATCTGCTTCACAGTACATCCATTTGTATCCCACCGGTCGTTTGCCTTTAGGTGACTTAGTTAATTCTCAAGTGCCATTCTTACGAAGTATTTTCATTTTCTCAATCATGGCATGTTTCCATTCAGAGGTAGCGAGAGCATCCTGAAAATAGTTAGGAATACTAACAGAGGAAATGTTTGACACAAAGGTTCTATAAGAGGAAGACAAATGAGAGTAGGATACAAAGTTTGAGATAGGATGTTGAGTACAAGATCTCACATCCTTTCTCTTGGCAATATGAATATCAAGATCAGTAGTGTCAGGAATAACAATATCAATAGACTCAAGAGAAACAAGAGGTTCAAAGTTACTTGGACTCTTATCAGAAGCAGGAGATTGTAGTGGGTGAGCAGAAGTGGTCTCTTGTATCTAAGTAACTTTTTGTTTGTCTTTGTCCTTGATATAAACTTGCCCTACCCTGTCATTGGTGGCATTGGATTCTATAGTCCTAGTAATAGGTGGTGCAAGAACAACCGGTTCCACCATAGGAGCAATAGGGACAACATGAATCTCTTCACACTAAGGCTCCCCTTGATGGGATGACTGTGGCACTGGAGAAGACAAGAAATAGGACTGAGACTCAAAGAATGTGACATCCATGGACACAAACCACTTATGAGGAGGGTGATAACAGTTATACCCCTTTTGAGTAGGCGAGTATCCAAGGAAAATACACTTGAGAGAGCGAGGGTCAAATTACCACGAGTAGGAGAATGATGGCGACAAAACAGACACAACCAAATACTTTAGGGAGAATGGAAAACAAAGACTTTGAACTGAGAAGGACTTGAAGTGAAGTTTGTTTTTGCAAAACCTGGGTAGGAAGACGATTAATGAGATAGGCTGCGGTGAGAACGTCCTCTTCTCAGTAGGACCGAGGCTCACTCATAGAAAAACACATCCCGCGAACCATATCAAGAAGATGATGATTCTTATGCTCTACAACCCCATTTTGTTGAGGGGTATTGGTGCAAGATGTTTGATGTATAATGCCATGAGTGAAAAAATAGCTCTCTAACTCCGAATCGATGTATTCACCTTTATTATTAGAACGTAAGATTTTGACAATGGCTCTAAATTGAGTACAAATCATTTTATGAAAATTTTGAAATACAGAGAAAACCTTACTTTTTTTCTTTTATAAGATACACCCAAGTAGTACGAGAAAAATCATTGATAAAAGTAACAAATCATCTATGGCCTTTTAAAGATATAACATGAGATGAACCCCACACATCAGAATGTATTAAAAAAAAAGAGCTAAACTTTTATTAAGACTTGGAGCAAAAGAAGCGGTGTTGTTTGCCAAGTTGACAAGGCTCATAAAGAAACTCAGACACATTATTGTTTGTAAAAACAGATGGAAATAAATGCCTAAGTAAATGAAAAAAAGAATGTTCAAGATGCCGATGCCACAGCCTTAAATCCTCCTTGGTGGTTGGGAACTGGATGGAATGATGAGCAAGTTTGTTCGGCTAATCCAAGAAATAGAGACTATTTTTTGCACTACCACTGCCAATCGTCCTCCTCGTGACAAGGTCCTGAACAGGACAATGATCAGGAAAAAATGTCACACTACAGTTCAAATCCTTAGTAATACGACTCAAGGATAGAAGATTAATAGAAAAATTGGAAATGTGGAGCACTGAAGACAGGTAAGGTAGGGGTGACATGAATTAAACCTTTCCTAGAGATAGAAGAAACAGTACTATCTGCAATCCTAACTGTGTCTTGACCTGAAGAGGGCATACATGTTGAGAAAAGGTCAGAAGACCCCAGTCATATGATCTGAGGCACTAGAATCAATAATCTTTGGCAAAGACTTATAGGAAAGAAAAGCACTAGGAGAAGAGGTTATGTTACCTGAGCACGCAAACGAGGAAGATGCACTGGGAGCAATAGAAGACCGGTGAGTCAGCAAATGATGCAGAACATTCTCATTCAGGAGAAGTCATGCTAGATAAACTATCAGAAGTCAGACCAACTGAGGTAGATGTAGAATCAAGGGTGTCAACGGCACTAGACTAATGGACCCGTGGATTTGAGCTATGTCCTCTAGACTAGCCTGATTGACCGCCTCTAGTACTAGACCGATCACCCCCACTCCTTGATGGAGCCTCATGAAGCTTCCAACATGTCTCACTAGTATGCCGCAGCTTGGGGCAGTAATCGCAGAACACAGTTTGATCATCATATCAGGAATGTTGGAAACTGATGTCAATCGTGTCTGAGTTACCTTCTTTCTTTAGCCACTGCCAGTTCTTTGGCATTAATGTGAGCTTATCTAATTATATTTGCATTATGGGTCATCTTGTATGCGATTGATAGTTATAATTCTGAAGCATATGATTTTTTCTTACATGTGGGAATCTTTGCTTGGTGATACAATTTTTCCCTATTTTCATGGCAGTTTATTTTTGTTGTTTTCTTGGAGATGCCAAATCTGAATCTTCTTTTAATATTGGATGAAATAACCAAATATTCATAAATGATGCCATTCCTTTTGAGTTTTGACTAATGAGGGCCATCTTTTGCACAGACTTTTTGATTTGTCTTCAGCTCTTGGGCAACCTGAGCAGGAATATTATTTACAGCCTGTGGAACCAGGGAGATGCAGGAATGCTGCATCAATCTGCCCTGTTGATTTTTCTTTTGGAGGTGACCATTTATGGGACAGATTTAGTGTAAGTTCAGTTGAATCTTGTGATGTTGCTTGATTTTTCTATATATTCTTGGTGAGGCCTATTCATTGGAGCTATCATGCTTCTGAAGATGAATGGAAGGGCCTGAAGTAATGGGTCAATATAGTTTTAAGCTAGATGCTCTTTGAAGTTGAATAACCCCACGAGTTTAACTGAGAAAATACAAAAAATGAGAAGTAAAGATATAAGGTGTCCTGTTGTGGTTTCTATCGGATTCACAGTTGCTCTGTAATGGCTTGCTTTTATGAATGAATCTACTTTTTATTTTTTATACAAATGTTGTGTAGTGAAAAAGCATGAATTATGTTTTCTTCTTGAGCATATTTTTATCTCATTACTGATACTTATGGTTCTTTTGGTGCTCCCTTATTTTATTGAAGATGGACTTATTTTTAGACTTCAATGAATGCGGTTGTATAATATTTAGAGTAAATTACAAATACCTCCCTCGAGGTTTCAGTTGAATACAAATTCCTCCCTTTGGTTTCAGAAATTACAGATTCCCCCTTATCAGTTATGACACTAACAGATGAAATTAAGTTACTAAATTACCCTCGTCTCTGTTATAAAAAATATATTAAAAAAAATATATTTCTCTCTCTCTCCTCTCTCCCCCTTTGCCCCCATTCTCTTTCTACTTCACCAACACCACCCACCATTGATGCCACAAGCTCCCACCATCTCTTATGATCATCTGCTGCAAGAAAAAAACTAAAGAATTCCTTACCCTTTGTATCAATGCTTTTTCAACAAAACAAGGCTTCCCATTTAGGCATTAAAAGCTTCACCGCCTGCCTTTAATTTTCACATGCTTTTGCTTCAATCCTATTGTATGGGTAATTAGTGGAATTTTTTATTTTTTATTTTTATTAATAAAGGCAGCCAAACAATAGAATTGCCATTGTTAGGAACCCTTTACTAAAGGCAGTGGAAAAATTGTTAGGAATCCATTGATCTCTCTCTTCTTCACCACACTCACGGCAGCCAAGCACCACCTATTGCCAATCATCTTTACCACTCTCCCATCTCTCTACTTTAGCCACCTCTAGTCTCTCGGAACCAAGCACCATCCTCAACCTCCATTCTCCCACCCTCATCCGGCCACCCCATCACCTCCCCCGACTCCCCCAAATTCTCAACTACTGTCCCTGCCCCCTTCTTACCCCTCTATCACCTCCCCCAAAGTCTGTCATTGTCCCTGCCCACTTTCCGTCCCTGCCCACTTTCCATCCCTCCACCACCACTTTATCACCTCCTCCTTCCTTTGTCAAACCCTACCCAAATCAGTCATATCCATGGTTGATTGAAGATTGAAGTTGAAATTGAAGAGATGGCCATGGTGGCTATTGGGTGTTCAGTCTAGGAGGGTGGCAAAGTGGAGAAGAGGGTGTAATTTAAGATAATACAAAGCTTGGGTGATGATTATGATATCATCACCTTTTATATTAATCAATCAACTGTTTCAAAAGGAAGCCCTAAGGCACTGATTAAGGAATCACTTTTTATTTTGACTGATTGATTGACTGATTAAGGAATCACAATCAATCAATTAATCAATTAGTCAATGAATCAAAATCTAATCTAAATAAGGAAATAAGAAAATATTCTAACACTCTCTTTCAAGTTGGTGTGAAAATATCTCGCATGTCTAGCTTGCTTAGAATGTCATGAAATGGTTTACTACCAACTCCTTTGGTGAGGATGTCTGAAAGTTGTTCGCCTGATTTCACAAAAGGAGTACATATCGTGCTGCTGGTGAGTTTTTCCTTGATGAAGTGGCGATTAATCTCAACATGCTTTGTCCTATCATGTTGAACATGATTGTGAGCCATGTTGATGGCAGCCTTATTATCACAATATAGTCGTATAGAGTCTGTCTGGCCTATCCCCAGATCACTTAACAATAGTCTGATCTACAAGAGTTCACACACACCTTGTGCCATAGCTCTAAACTCAACTTCTGCACTCGAGCTAGCCACCACATTATGTTTCTTACTCCTCCAAGTAACAAGATTGCCGCTCACAAAGGTACAATATCCTGATGTAGATCTCTTATCAGTTATTGGCCCTGTCTAATCAGCATCTGTATAGGCTTTCACTCTAAGGTGATCATGTCTGGAAAAGTAAAGGCTCTTTCCAGGAGAAGATTTCAAGTACCTTAGAATTCTCATAATAGCCTCTAAGTGAATTTGATGAGGAGAATGCATAAACTAGCTAACCATACTGATAGTAATAGCAATATCAGGACGAGAGTGAGATAAGTAAATGAGCTTACCCATTAGTCATTGATAACTCCCCTCATCAAAAGCAGCTGCTCCTCCATCATCACCAAGTTTCTGATTAGGTTCCAGTGGGATATCACGGGCCTTACATCCAAGCATCCCTGTTTCCTTCAAAAGGTCAAGAACATATTTCTTTTGTGAGATGAAAATCCCATCCTTGGAGCGAGCAACTTTGATTCCCAGAAAATACTTCGTGTTTCCGAAGTCTTTGATTTCAAATGCACTAGCTAAATATTTCTTCAACATGGGTATTTCCTCACCATCATCGCATGTAAGTACTACGTCAGTCACATAAACAATGAGAGCTATAGTCTTATCATGTGAGGAATGTTTCATAAAGAAAGTGTGATTTGTCTGACTTTGTTTGAAACCATATTTAAGCATAGCTTGAGTGAATCTCTCAAACCAAGCCCTTGAAGACTTTTTGAGACCATATAACGACTTCCGAAGCCTGCATACTTTACCATCTGTCTAATGATCCTTAAAACCAGGAGGAATGTCCATATATACTTCTTATTCTGGATCACCATGTAAGAAAGCATTCATTACATCAAATTGATGAAGCGGGCAATCTAAATTAGCTGCTAGAGAGAGAAGTATTCTGATTGAATTCATTTTAGCATCTGGTGCAAAAGTCTCCTGATAGTTTACTCCATAAGTCTAAGTGAAGCTTTTTGCCACAAGTCAAGCCTTGTAATGCTCAATGGAACTATCTGCTTTGTGCTTCACAATATACACCCATTTGCATCCTATTGGTTGTTTGCCCTTAAGTAACTCAGTTAATTCCAAAGTGCCATTCTTACGAAGTGCTTTCATTTCCTCAATCATGGTATGTTTCCATTCAGAGGTAGTGAGGGCATCTTGAAAATTGTTAGGAATATTAACAGAGGAAATGTGTGGCATAAAGGCTCTATAAGAGGAAGACAAATGAGAGCAGGACACAAAGTTTCAGATAGGATGTTGAGTACAAGATTTTGATAATTTTAGAGAAATCCAAGATTAGGGAATGATTGTGATATCATCCCTTTTTTATATTAATAAAGATTAATAATTAGAAGTGGCCCTAAGGTTTAGAACAATTATAATTGAATAAAAACCCAACTAATAATATACTATTCTAACACTCCTCCTCAAGCTAGTGCGAAGATATCTCTCATACCCAGCTTGCCTAGGATGTCATGCAATGGCTTACTCCCAACTCCCTTGATGAGGATGTCAGCGAGTTGTTCACTAGACTGCACAAATGGAGTACATATTGTGCCACTAGTTAATTTCTCCTTAATGAAGTGGTGATCAATCTCAACATGCTTTGTCTTGTTGTGTTGAACGAGATTGTGAGCGATGTTGATGGCCGCCTTATTATCGCAGTATAACCGCATGGAGTCCTTCTTATCAATACCTAGATCACCCAAGAATAACTTGATCCATAAGAGCTCACACTCCTTGTGCCATAGCTCTAAACTCAGTTTCTGCACTTGACCTGGCAACCACATTCTGTTTCTTATTCCTCCAAGTAACTAGGTTGCCTCCAACAAGGGTGCAATAACCTGAAGTCGATTTCCTATCAGTTACTGATCCAGTCTAGTCGGCATTTGTATAGGCTTCCATACGAAGATGATCATGCTTTGAGGCAACCACATTCTGTTTCTTATTCCTCCAAGTAACTAGGTTGCCTCCAGCAAAGGTGCAATACCCTGAAGTCAATCTCCTATCAGTTACTGATCCAGCCCAGTTGGCATCTGTATAGGCTTCTATACGAAGATGATCATGCTTTGAAAAATAAAGACCCTTACCAGGAGCAGACTTCAAGTACCACAAAATTCTTGTGACAGCCTCGAAGTGAATCTGACGAGAAGCATGCATAAACTGGCTAACCACATTGACAGCAATAGCAATATCAGGACGGGAGTGAGATAGGTATATAAGCTTACCCACTAAACGCTGATAGCTCCCCCTATCAACAACTACTCCTCCTTCATCATCCCTAAATTTTTGATTGGGTTCCAATGGAGTGTCACAGGCCTTGCAATCAAGCATCCCAGTTTCCTTCAATAGGTCAAGCACATACTTCCGCTGTGAGATAAATATCCCATCCTTAGAGCAACTTCAATTCCCAGAAAAAACTTCAAGCTCTCCAAGTTTTTGATTTCAAACTCGCTAAATATTTCTTTAGCAGAGGTATTTCCTCACTATCATCACCTGTAAGAACTATGTCATCCACATGAACAATGAGCGCTGTAGTCTTATCATGGGAGGAATGTTTCACAAACAAGGTGTGATATGCCTGACTCTGTTTGAAGCCATATTTAAGCATAGCCTGAGTGAATCTCTCAAACCAAGCCCTTGGAGACTATTTGAGACCATATAATGACTTCCTAAGCCGACATACTTTGCCCTCTGTCTGATCATCCTCAAAATCAGGAGGAATGTCCATATATACCTCTTCTTCGAGGTCACCATGGAGAAGGGCATTCTTTACATCAAACTGATGAAGTGGCCAATTTAGATTAGCTACTAGAGAGAGAAGTATTCTGATTGAATTCATCTTAGCCATAGGTGCAAAGGTCTCCTGATTCGCCATATGTCTGAGGGAATCATTTTGTCACAAGTTTAGCTTTGTAGCGCTCAATAGAACCATCCTCTTTGTGTTTCACAGCATACACCCATTTGCATTCCACAGGTCGTTTGCCCTTAAGTAACTCAGACAATTCCCAAGTGCCATTCTTCCTAAGTGCTTTCATTTCCTCAATCATGGCAAGTTTTCACTAAGAGGTATCAAGTGCATCCTGGAAATGGTTAGGAATGTTAATAGAGGAAATATTTGACACAAAAGCTCTATATGAGGATGGCAAATGAGAGTAGGACACAAAATTTGAGATAGGATGTTGAGTACAAGATTTCACACCCTTTAGCTTGGCAATAGGAATATCAAGATCAATAGGAGTATCAAGATCAGTGGACTGACGAGATTCAAAGTTACCTGGACTCTTATCAGAAGCAGGAGATGGCAGTGGGTGAGCAGAAGTGATCTCTTGTATCCAGTTAACTTTCTGCCTATCTTTGTTCCTGACATAAACTTACCCTTCCCGATCCTTGGTGACATTGGGTTCTATAGTCTGTAGTCCCAGGAAGAGATGGTGGGACAAGAACAACTAGTTCCACCATAGGAATCATAGGAATCACTTCTTCCACCATAGGAATTACATGAATCACTTCACACTAAAGGCCCCCCCTGAAGGGAGGACCGTGACACCGGAGAGGACAAGAAATAGGATTGGAACTCAAAAAAAGTGACATCTATGGACACAAACCACTTATGAGAATGAGGGTGATAATACTTATACCCCTTTTGAGTAGGAGAGTACCTAAGGAAAATACATTTGAGGGAGCGATGATCCAATTTACCACGAGTTGGAGAGATTGTGGACAAAACAGACACAACCAAATATTTTTAGAGGAATAGAAAACAAGGATTCGGAACCTAGGAGGACTTGAAGGGAAGCTTGTTTTTGCAAGACTTGGGTAAGAAGACGATTAATAAGATTGGCGTCTTTCAGGAGATACACCCAAGTAGTACGAGAAAAATCATCAATAAATGTAACAAACCATTGATGCCCTTTCACAGACATAACACGAGATGGATTCCAGACATTAGAATGTATTAATAAAAAAGGAACTAAACTTTTATTAAAACTAGGAGCAAAAGAAGCTCTGTGTTGTTTTTCAAGTTGATAAGACTCACAAAGAAATTTAGACACATTGTTTGCAAAAACATATGGAAATAAATGCTTAAGTAAATAAAAAGAAGGATGCCCAAGACGCCGATGCCACAACCATAGATCATCTTTGGTGGTAGGACTTGTGGTGGAAGAATGAGCAAGCTGGTCCATTTGATTCAGGAAGTAGAGACCATTTTTTGCACTACTACTGCCAATCGTCCACGTGACAAGGTCCTAGAAAAGACAATGATCAGGAAAAAAAGTCACTCTACAATTCAAATCCTTTGTAATAGGACTCAAGGATAATAGGTTAACAGAAAAATTGGAAACATGGAGAACAGAAGATAGAGGTATGGTGGGAGTGACATGGACTAAACTTTTCCCAGAAATAGAAGAAACATCACTATCTGCAATCCTAACTTTGTTCTGACCCGAAGAGGGCTTATAGGCAGAGAAAAGGTCAGAGGATCCAGACATATGATCTGAGGCACTAGAATTAATGATCCAAGGCAAGGACTTATGAAAAAAAAAACACGAGGAGAAGAGGCTAAGTTACTTGAGCGGGCAAATGCCGAAGAAGATGTACTGAGGGCAGTAGACGACTGGCGGTCCAGCAAGTGACGTAGAACATCCTCAAGCTCATGAGTAGTCATGCCAGAGAGACCATCAGAAGTTTGGCCAACGGAAGTGGAAGTAGAATCAAGTGTATCAACGGCACTAGACTAATGAGCCCGTGGATGAGAGCCACGTCCTCGAGACTGGCCTGACCGACCTTCTCTAGAACCAGACTAATCACCTCGACCCCCAGATGGAGGCGCATGAAGCTTCAAACACATCTCACGAGTATATCGCGGCTTGCGATAGTAATTTAGAAAACAGACTCCTTGCTGGCAGACAGTGGAATGGGAGTCAGGCTAAGGCCATCTCTAGAGGTAGACAGTAATGCGGAGTGGTCAGTAGAGACAGGTGACATCATAGTAGACCGACTACTCCTCATTTTGTACATAGGCGAATGCCTCCTGAATTGAAGGAAGAGTGTCCATACCCAGATTCGGATTCCGAACCGGATCATAATCCACATTGAGACCGGCTAGAAACTTGAAGACCCTTGTGCAATGAACTTCCTGTACCCGACTGAATCACCAGTGCAAATAAGTTTATAGTCCTGCAAGTGATCAAGGTGTTTCCAACCATTAGTGAGAGAGGTAAAGTACTGAAGAACAGTCTGCTCCCCTTGAACAGAGCTCTCAATAGAGCGGTGCAACTCAAATGCCTGTGAGAAATTTCTCTTTGCGGGAATAAGTAGTAGCCAATGCCTCCCAAATATATTGTGCAGTGTCCATAGATAGATAGCTCTCTCCAATCTTCGAGGCCATAGAATGTATCAACCAACCCATAATTAGGGAGTTGGTGATCTCCCACTGATCATAACCCTGGTCCGTGGTGCTGGGTGCCTGTATCCTGCCATCAACATACCCCATCTTCCCTTTACTCTTCAAAAAAATAGTTAAACTCTGTGAACACGCTAGATAGTTCTTACCATTGAAGAGAGAGGTGGTGATTTTAAGACTAGGGTTGGGGTTATCAGTCATAGTAGTAGGTATAATGGAATTCTCACTCTTAGGTGTTTGAGAAATAGTGGACCCATTGGTGGAATCTGCCATGGATACTATACTACCTACCCCTCAACAAAAAACTAGTGCCAATCACAAACTCAGAAGATAATGGAGGAATAGTAAGCACGAAGACCACTAAGAATATTAAAGAAATAAACACTCATAATATATATATATATATATATTTGAAGAAAAGAAGAAAAGCAGAACCAACCGAGGTCAATACCTCATCACAGACAATAGCAGAAGGTGAAACAAACAGGGAGATGACACAGAGGGAGACGACGGAAGCCAGAGAAGGCCTCGGGGTTGTCGGCTAGGTCTGAGAGACTGCCAATGGCAGTTGGCAAGGCAAGATGACACAGCCACAGTGGTCGACTTAGGCCAGAAAGGCTGTCGGCAAGGTCCAACACGTGACTGGGGACCTGTGACAGTGATCGAAGGGTTTGACTAGGCAAGATGGCCTGTCGATAGGAACCATAGCGGTCGACTTAGGCTAGAAGGCCTGCCGACAAGGACCAAGTAGTGACTGGGCACCTGCGACAATGGTCGACTTAGGGTTGCCTCCGGTAGGTTCAGTCAAACCTAGATGGGAGCTCTGTGGTGGCTGTGTGGTGTATGGGTTTAGGGTTTATGGTTGTGGCTCTGATATCATGATAATTTTAGAGAATTCCAAGATTAAGGAATGATTGTGATATCATCCCCTTTTTATATTAATAAAGATTAATAATTACAAGAGGACCCTAAGGCATAGAATAATTACAATTGAATAAAACCCAACTAATTATATACTATTCTAACAGATTTCACACCTTTTCTCTTGGCAATAGAAATATCAAGATCAGTAGTGTCAGGAATAGCAATATCAGTAGACTCAAGAGAAACAAGAGGTTCAAAGTTACCTGGACTTTTATTAGAAGCAGAAGATGGCAGTGGATGAGCAGAAGTAGTCTTTTGTATCCAAGTAACTTTCTATCTGTCTTTGTCCCTGATATAAACTTGCCTTTCCCTGTCTTTGGTGGCACTAGATTCTATAGTCCCAGCAATAGGTGGTGCAAGAAGTGGTTCCACCATAGGAGCAACAGGGACAATAGGAATCTTTTCACACCAAGGCTGTCCCTGAAGAGATGATTGTGACACCGGAGAAGACAAGAAGTAGGATTGGGACTCAAAGAAGGTAACATCTATGGACACAAACCACTTAATAAAAGGAGGGTGATAACAGTTATACCTCTTTTGAGTAGGCGAGTATCCGAGGAAAACATACTTGAGAGAGTGAGAGTCCAACTTACCACGAGTAGGAGAATTATTGTGGACAAAACAGACACAACCAAATATTTTAGGGGGAAAGAAAAACAAAGACTCTGAACCGAGAAGGACTTGAAGTAAAGCTTGTTTTTGCAAAACCTGGGTAGGAAGATGATTAATGAGATAGGCTGCGGTGAGAACGGCCTCACCCCAGTAAGATTGAGGTACACTCATAGAAAAACACATGCAGCGAGCCATATCAAGAAGATGACGATTCTTACGCTCTACAACCCCATTATGTTGAGGGGTTATGTTACACGGACTCTTCAAAATAGATCAAATACTCATGTCGGACACCCGACACTTGGACAAGGGTATGGGATATGTGTCGGATACTTTTCAATGGATACTTCTTATATAATTATATATAACACAATTATTATATGTGCATATTATTGTATAATTACTATAAATGTCATTTTGACACTGTAAGTTACATATAGTACCATTTTATCTCACATATTAGATTAAAAATATAAAAATATGATATTTTTTGCCGAGTCCGCGTACCCTTAAATTTAAGATTTAATGAGTCCGACCTCTAGATACATACCCGACACCCGTACCTGAGTCCATGTAACAGAGTTGAGGGGTATTGGTGCAAGATGTCTGATGTATAATGCCATGAGTGGAAAAATAGCTCTTTAGCCCCGAGTGGATGTATTCACCCCCATTATTAGAACGCAAGATTTTAATAATTGTCCCAAATTAAGTACAAATCATTTTATGAAAATTTTGAAACACCGAGAAAATCTCACCTTTTTTCTTCATGAGATACACCCAAGTAGTATGAGAAAAATCATCGATAGAGGTAACAAACCATCTATGGCCTTTTAAAGACACAACACGAGATGGACCCTACACATTAGAATGTATTAAAGAAAAAGGAGCTAAACTTTTATTAAGACTTGGAGCAAAAGAAACTTGGTATTGTTTGCCGAATTGATAAGACTCACAAAGAAACTCAGACACATTAGTTTGTAAAAACAGACAGAAATAAATGCCTAAGTAAATGAAAAGAAGGATGCCCAAGACGCCGATGCCACAACCATAAATCCTCCTTGGTGGTTGGGAACTGGATGGAATGATGAACAAGCTTGTTCGGCTGATCCAAGAAATAGAGACCATTTTCTGCACTACTACTGCCAATCATCCTCCTTGTGACAAGGTCCTGAAAAAGACAATGACTAGGAAAAAATGTCACACTACAGTTCAAATCCTTAGTAATATGACTTGAGGATGGAAGATTAACAGAAAAATTAGGAACATGGAGCACTGAAGATAGAGGTAAGGTAGGGGTGACATGAATTAAACTTTTTTTAGAGATAGAAAAACAACACCATCTACAATCCTAACTTTGTCTTGACGTGAAGAGGGCTTATATGCTGAGAAAAGGTCAGAAGACCTAGACATATGATCTGAGGCACAATAATCAATAATCCATGGCAAAAACTTATGGGAAAGAATAGCACTAGGAGGAAAGGCTAAGTTACCTTAGCGGGCAAACGACGAGGAAGATACACTGGGAGTAGTAGAAGACTGGCGGGCCAGGAAATGACGTAGAACAGCCTTAAGCTCAGGAGAAGTCATGCTAGACAAACTATCAGAAGTCGGACCAACTGATGCGGAAGTAGAATCAAGGGTGTCAACAACACTAGATTGATGGGTCCGTGGATTAGAGTCACGTCCTCTAGACTGGCCTGATCGACCGCCTCTAGTATTAGACAGATCACCTCGACTTCCTAAAGGAGCCCCAGGAAGCTTCCAACACGTCTCACGAGTATGCTGCGGCTTGCGGCAGTAGTCACATAACACAGTATCCTTTCCTGAAGAATGGGAAAGAGGTAGTGACAAACTAGCTCCATATTGAGAAGGAGCAGAAAGTAATACTAAATGGTCTTCGATAGCCGGTGGTAACATAGTAGAATGACGACTCTCCTTATTTTGTACATATGCAAAGGCCTCTTAAAGAGATGGAAGAACATCCATGCCAAGGACACAACTCCAGACCGGATCAAACTCCACATTAAGGCCTTCCAGAAACTTGAAGACCCCTCTCCCGTGCAAGATACTTTTGGTAACCGAGTCAATTGTACAGACAAGCTTGTAATCCAGGAGATGATCTAGGTGTTTCCAACCATTAGTCAGAAAGGTGTATTACTAGAGAATTGTCTACTCCTCCTGTACTAAGCGCTCAATAGATCGGCGCAGCTTAAAAGACTGAGAAAAATTCCCTTTTCAAGAATATGTAGCAGCGACTGTTTTCCAAATATCATGAGTAGTATCCATGGATAAATAGCCTTCACCAATCTTAGGAATCATGGAATGAATGAGCCATCCCATGATTAAAGTGTTGGTAATCTCCCATTGGTCATAGTTAGGATCCCTAATACCTAGTGCTTGAACTCTCACATTAACATATCCCACCTTCCCTTCTACTCTTTACAAAAAGTGTCAGCCATTGAGACCATGAAAGGTAATTCTGATCATTAAACAGAGTGGTGGTGATTTTGAGGCTAAGGTTCAGGTTCTCAGATGTAGTAGTCATAACTGGACTGGAGCTCTCCCCTTTACGTGGGTGAGAAGTGATGGATTCACTAGTTAGGTCAAGCATAAGAACTATACAATTTCAATCCAAAAAACCTTGCACGAATCACAAGAATGGAAAGAGGAATGGAATCGGCTGGAATAAGCAAAATCACATACAGACCACTATGGAAGCATAACAATCAGATTAATGGGTCATCTATGGACCCAAAAAATAAATCAAATATCGGAAAATGAACCTCAAATCAAAACAAGTGTTGAATTGTGTTCAAGAAAGTAGAGGGAAAGAAACTTGGGATAACAGGGCAGCCCTCAAACACTGATCAACAAGAGCCGAAATACACAAAGAGAGGCTAGGACAGCCCTCACAATAGAAGGGCCTTCGGCTAAAGTTGAAACAGCTCTGTGGGACCTTGGTTGGTTCTGACAAAGACTCAGGGACTAGTGGTGGAGGATGGGTAGTGATAGGTGATGGCTGGTTGGTGGTAGCGGCTGTGTGGGTGACGATTTTTAGGGTTTTAGCTTTGATATCATGTAATGTAAGAGAATACAAAGCTTGGGTGATGATTATAATATCATCACCTTTTACATTAATCAATCAACTGTTACAAAAGGAAGCCCTAACGCACTGATTAATGAATCACCTTTTATATTGATTGATTGCTTGACTGATTAAGGAATCACAATCGATTGATCAATCAATCAATGAATCACAATCTAATCTAAATAAGGAAATAAGAAAATATTCTAACAAAGGAGGAAGAAAAGAAAAGAAAGAGAAGAAAGAGCGAAGAGATAGAGAACTGAGAGTGAGAGGTAGAGAGGTTGTTGGGAAAGAAAATAAAGAGAAGACAGGGATGAAAGAGAGTAGAGGAAGGCAGGGGGAGAGGTGAGCCTACAGCATAAAATTAGTTTTTTTACAAAAAAAGGATATTTAGGGTAAAATGGGTATGTCGAAAAATAAAATTGCTAACATCAACAAAATGAATTAGTTGACCTAACGTTTGACTAACGGATGCAATTATTTGTTATGTGATTTGAATCTTTAGGGAGCAGGATGTATTTTCCAGGACCTGTGGGAGTTAAATGTATGTTAGACAAACCTCAGGGGGTGTCATTGTAATTTACCCTAATATCTATCTGTCCAATTTTGTCTTGTTTTATGTTCGGCAATATGTTATCTATTAAGTTCTTGCGCTGGTCATAGTTGATGATCCTTCTCAATCATGTGAAAGTTGTTCCTCCTGTTATGCAGTCAGAACACTTTTCAAGCTCGAATGTTCTCTTAATATCTCTCTCTTCAAAATCTGTTAGCTTGTTCTCTGGTGCTGCTACTGAAGTTTTGCTGTATTGATCATTATGCCTTGTCATTGAGATTGGTTATTATTTTCAATATTGTATAATGCAATTATCAACTAACATTTCCATTCCTTCTTGCAGGTTTTTGTCCTATTCAGTGACGGTTCAGTTTACATCCTTTGCCCAGTTGTTCCTTTTGGAAGGTAATCTTAATTTCATATTGTGCTCATTGCCATAATTGTCAAGTTGACAATCAAATTGTGAATCAAAATCTTAGTTTTGTGAATCATATATTAAATCAAACTGAGAATCTTAAGATTCGCACAAACTATAAAAATAATGGAAACAATTGTATTATTTATATATGGAAAAAAAAAAATGATTTTGCTATAATTTATACAATAGTTCTTATATAAAGATATGATTACCCTTCCTAATTGGGAAAGCATTGCTTTAATAGCAAGGGATGTGTGCCCAAATTTTACCAACCATAAAATTATTTAAAAATCATAATATATTCTATCTCGACATTCAAAAAATCACTTAGAAGCCCTAAATAGAGTTTTAATAAAAAAAACACTTTATATATGTTTATTGTTCAAAAAAAGTAAAAAAGTGGTTGTGGAACGGCCTAACTTATGTCATATAAAACCTTGTTTATTTCAGTAAAATAACAATAGATAATTCATTGATTCAAGTTGTTTTAGCCTTGCATATCTGTAGAAGATATATTTTGAAATTTTTCTGAAGAAAAAAAAAGAGAGAAATAGGTTAAGAATTTGCTAGGTTTGACTAGATCTAATTGGATCCTTTTAAACCCTTTGATCACCAATATAACAACAAATCATGTATATGTATTGATTATTTTAGTACGAAACACACTTAGGCCCTGTTTGGTAGAGCTGTGGGAAAGTACTTATAGCTTATGTCTAAACAGCTTATAGCTTATAACTTTCAGCTTAAGCTGATTTCCAGCTTATTCTTAAAGCATCTCCTGCCCCACTCAAAGAATAAGCTGATTTCTGACTTCCAAAAAGCTATAAGGTATAAGCTATAAGCTAAACCAAACACATCAAAATAGCTTAAATTAAGCTGAAAGCTGAAATAAGCTGAAGTTAAGTGCTGCCAAACAGGCACTTAAAAGTTGTATAATGACAATTTCACAAAAAAAAAAGAGGTGTAAATAAGAGTCAGAATTTGTTGGAACCGAGAGTTTCAAGAATCACATGAATTGACTTGTGAATCATGTGATTCGCCATCAATTTTATACCAAGATAGATTCACCCATAGATTCTCATCGATAAATGCATGAATCATGAATCGAATCACAAATTGAATCGTGAATCGTAAGGTTCTAATAGCATAGCTCATCATCATTAATTGTCTGAGATAAGGAGTTATTACTGCTTGCTGCTTCTTCCTGGAATCAGCAATATAGACATCATAATGTTTAGCACTTCAGCTTATGAGAAACTCAAGAAACTTGAAATTGGGATCGTGTGTGGGGAGTTATTCTGTCTATTACTATGTGCGATACGTATAATTAATTATGGAAGCAGGTGTCATTTGATACTCAACTCTGGTAGCACTTGTATGAAAACTGGTTTTCAACATTGTGTTAAATCGCATGGGTTTGGGGGGCAAATGCTTCATGTTGTATTCAGCCCCGGGAGTTCCTATGCTATATTATTTAGTCATTATGGGCACATAATTTAGGTATGTTCTGTGTCATAAAGTATCTGATGAATGAGAGATTAGTTCATCTCCCACAATGTTTCCATGTTTTAGTGGTATGGATGGTCTATCATGAATCATGATGGGTCGGTTAGGGTTTTGATGATGCTTTATGTTGGATGCTGACAAAAATTTGAGCGGTTTGTTTTGCAACAGTGTGTATAAATGGGAATCTATATTGGAGATATATGGTGATGCTCAAACATTTGGTCTGAAATCTGCCAATTCAAGAGCAGTTAGTAATTCTAATATGGCGATCTCTTGGTTGGAAGCAACATTTCCCGAGTTAACTCACCAGGCAACAGGAGGAGGAAATCTATCGGCACTTAAAGCTCAGCCATATGCTTTATTTGATGCATCCATTTCATTGCAGGTATTGTTCTTCTGTTACCTGATTCTTTGTTGTAGTGTTTTCAGATGGGCCCTAGGTTTAATTGTATTACTTGACGATGCTTTATTAAGTTGTTGCATATTGTAGCCAGAATATTATACATTTTCTTATAGAAAGTTCCTTTCTGTTTCTCTGAACGACCCCCGCTTCTTTGTCAGTGATGTCTGTTATTATGGCTCAATTACTATTGTTCTTTTTGCTTTTGTTTTTCCCTGCAAAATTATACTTGTATTGCTTCTTGAATTTGTGTTTTTGTATCACTTGAATTCCTTTTCATTTTGTTTAGCTATCATAATTACTTCTCTGAATTATATTTTATCCCATTACTTCTTGTAATCTTTGCCACCGTTTTAAATTTGAGGGCTTATTTTTTTGGTTGACATCCCTATGTAGTTTTTAGCAATTCTTCCATGCTAAGAGACAGTGGCTGCAAGCACATGATTCTGAAATGTCTTTTAATAGAATTTTGAAACATCTATTTCAAATGTTGAAGAGAACCTTTCATGCTTCTCTCTGCTCGTTCATCATCAAATATTAAAAATTGAAGACATCTATTGACCTTAAAACCTCTAGAACTTTCCATAAAAAACTTCTAAAATACAAAATATTATTACTCTTATGCTCAGTTTTGATTGTTGAGAAAGGAGGCTACATTCACTCTGGGAAAATGATATTCTTACAGAATTTTTCTATAGATTTCATAACAAGAATGACGTGGCAGTGGCATTTGTGAAATTATGAGAACAATGATGAGTGCTTTCATTGTAAATGAAGGGATCACAAGATGCCACATCATTCTCTACGAAAATTCTATATATAAATTCTGTTTGTATATATTTATCAGTGAAAGCATTTTGGTTTTTAGTAAATAAATTGTGTTTTTTATATATTAAAAATTGTATATATATATATCTCTTTCTTTTGTCACAAGTAAAATTGTTTATGTGTCTCCTTCAGAATTATAAGATTTATAATCTGGTGTAAATTTTGAGTCTAGTTGATGTTCGACAAAGATATGTGCTCCATTGCATTTACATTGGAACTTTTTCTTTAATGATTTCCAGGGTCCTCTCCCTAAAGTATGTCATGATGGTGAACAAGGTTCAGAAGTGCGGGTTGCAGAGTTTGACGGGCGGGCAATCAGTTTACTGTATAATTCAATCAGCAAAGATTCAATTCTGGTGACTGCATGGAGTGGTGGACAATTGCAGATAGATGCTTTAGCTGATGAAATACAGCCAGTCTGGGTTGTTGGTAGCCCACCTCGTCTTTGTGTTGATTCTTATGACCGGATTGTTGGTGTTGCTATGATATGTGAATCAATCCCTGGTGACCACTCCATTGTGAAGCTTGACCAGCCACCTGATCATACTGTGTGGTCAGGATATCCTCCCCCTTTGTTGAGGTTGGCAATGGTGGATTTAGCTCTGCCTAGAAACAGAGAGAGTAGTTCTCTTATTTCAATGTTTGTTGATCCTCTTATCCCAGAAAGAATATATACCTTCCATGATGGAGGGATAGATTCCATAGTGTTGCATTTTCTCCCTTTTACAAGTCAGACAAGTGGCAAAGATGAAAGCATGAGAACTCCCTCTGTGCATCCTGTTCTTAGTACATGCCAGGGAGAATCCTCATCCCCTCTTTTTGGTTTCATGGCATTGTCTGATTCATTTGGATATTCATGGATTGTCGGGCTGACCTCTTGGGAATGCATTGTGCTTGAGGTGAAAAGTTGGGATCTGTTGCTTCCCATTCATGTTGAAATGGAGAAGAAAGCCACAACCTTGGAAGAATCAAGAGACACAGACACTCCAGCTATTATAAGCAAAGAACTCCTTGGTGGCCCTAAGGTGGTTCTTCCTCCGTCATCGAATCTACGCTCTGTTACTGCTGATTCTATTGAAGGTCGATCAGCTCTTCATCAGTACTTCAAGCTTTTTCATGAAAATTATGTGGAGTATGCACACAAGGTAACAATGGGTGATCTGGTTCACATGTGACCATTTTTAATTATATATATCTATCATGTTCACTTCTACGAGGTTATCTCTTTTATCTCATGTTGTTTCTCATCTCATCATTTGTTATGTGGGAAGAACATATTCTTGTTTGTAACTTTGAAGTTGCAGAACAAATGTTTCCTCATGGTATTTTTCAGAATATAGTGTGATATTTAAAGTTGAGGAGCCTTTCATAATTCATTCATTCAACTGACCCAGTACAAGGAGCCCCTCTTTCGCCTCTCCCCCATCCCTTCTCCCCATAACAGGGGGAGCGAGGGATTGATACTATAAAATGAGCATCAAATTTATAGAGGTAAATTACATCTACACCCCTTGAGATTTGAGTTTAATGCAGATGCCCTCTTCACGTTTTGGAAATTACACTGCACCCCTTGTCCGTGTCTTTTCACAGAAATAATGGAAAAAATGTAATGACTTTAATAACCTCAATTACAATAGTCAAGTTACTATATTACCCACAAGGCATCTATTATTCTCTTCCTCTTTCTTCTTCCCTCCCCCATTAATGGACCACCACAGCAGCACCATTTCTTCCTCTCTTCACCATTGAAGAGAACTCCTTCCTAGAAAGCAAACCCCACCAGCACAGAGCAAACCCGCCCTCCACTATTAATGCACCACCATCACACCACCGACTGCTGCTCCTTGCTCCCATTAACAGGCCTCTTCCTCACCATTTAACAAACAACCCAATCAGGCAACAAACCCACCCCTCCAGCTATCATCACCAAAACCACCATCCTCTGCCACATCTTACCCCAAATTAAACACCCAAATCAACACCAAAAAATTCTCAAATCAAGCCCACCAACCCTTAAAAATTGTGTAAATTTTGCAAAATAAAACGATGATGAGAAGCAGTTTTGATAGAAGTGGGTTTGTAGGAGTTGTGATGGGGTTGGATTTGCGGTAGCTTTGGTCGCCTAAGTGCGTTCGCTGGTTTGTTTCAGTCAGTGGGACTTCCTTTGATGATGCCCTGTGCAGGAACTACCAGACCCACCAAAACTCCACTCAGCCCCTCTCACGGCTGGTTGTGGTGAAGTGTAATTGATGGGTTGATATATATGCATGTAGTATATACACAGTAGATTGAGAAGAAAAACATATGGTAATGGTGCTGTGTGGATCAGATTAGGCTAAAGTGTTGTATGCATACATGTTTGTAATTAAACAATCCTTCAAGGTTTAGAACTGATGCGTTTATGAACATCTAGAGTTGCAAAAGCAACTAATGGGTTTTCGGTTGCCAAATAATGGTCTGTGCTTGGAAAAGGGTTAAAATGACATTTTAAATAAACTAATGGCTTACATCAGCAAAAACTGTTAGTCAACTACCGGAAGGGAAAGTTTGTTTGTAATGTGATTACAAACCTCAGGGAGTGCAGTGTAATTTTTGAAGTGTGGAGAGGGAATCTGTATTAAACTCAAACCTAAAGAGGTGTAGATGTAATTTACACCAATTTATTATTATTTGGAGGTAAATCAAATGCCAGCTATAAGCAGCAGCTAAACATAGTCATAAATCTTGAGCTAAATAATTAAATTTGAAGGCCCTTCTATGATGGCGCTTGAACTTAGCAATGCTTTGCACTGCCTTATTTTTTATTGTTCAGCTGTTATTTTGCTGTTCTATACTATGGCTTTTTAGGCTTTACATTGATATCTAGTAAAAGATGATTTGGAAAATATGCTTCCTGATTATGATTTGTATGTATTCCAATGCTGTTTTGAGATTGTTTTGTTTTGTTTCTGTTTTTGGTTTGGTTTGGTTTTGTTTTGTTTGTTTGGTTTTTTTTATTTATTAAATCCTTACTAGATAATACAGTCGTGTGAAGACTTCACTCTGGTTTTCTAGGTGTACTTTGAACTCAAGCATCATGGGCCTCAATTGAAGAAAATCATTGAAGACCAGCATGGTCGTTTGCGTGAGGCACAACAAAAGCTTTTGAAAATTGAGGAGAAACAGGAAATAATAGAAGACCGCATTAGTCATGCAACTCAGATGCACAGTCACTTCGAAGAACGTTTGCGAAGGTTGAGAAAGTTGCCGGGGGTGCAGAAGAAACCATTGTCAAAAGCAGAGAGAGAGTTCAAGTCGGAACTGGGTGAGTAATTTATTTTGTGAATTGTTATTCATAGCTTAGTTATTGGAATATAGAATAATTATGAGCTAGATTATTTTTTTATGTATGCTAGTATTGATTTTATTAGATATCTTGATTAGTAATTTGTTATCTGTCCGTGAATAAATCTTTTAAATATTCCTAATACATTGCAAATGTAAACGAAAGTGCTTTTGCTTCCCTCTTATGAATTGTGCTTTTCCCACTACATAAGCTGTTCGTAATAATTACTCTTCAAAATGCAATTGTTTCTGAATTTTGTCATCGCCATTAGCTCATTAACTTTCTAAGTCATGCTATTCTGATTAACTCGTGTTTGGAATAATTCTGAATGCCGAACATTTTCGCAACTCCAACGTTAAGAATTTATCTAGATGGTTCAAACTCATTTTTCTAGGTTGGCTGGGATTTCTTTTTTAAACAAACGTCATTTAACATACCATTTTGATTCTTTTGCAGACAGGTTTACTGGAGTGGAGTTGGGCGCTTTACATTCTTCCATCGAAACTTTGAATGCGAGGTTGAAAAGATACACACGTTCTTCACAGGGCGATGTGTTGAACCAACAGAGGCAACTATCAGGTAGAAGGAAGAATTATGTCCAAGATGACCAAATCTCTCAACTCAAATCGTCAGTGGCCAAACTTTCACTTGTCAACAGCGAGAATACAAAAAAGGTTAAACTTCTTGAATCTTCATTGAGCCGCCGTGAAAGCGACAGCTGATGTAACTGCATTTCTGGTTGGGTACTGTGGCTGAATTTTCAAGCTACATGTCAATTTCACATCTGTTTGAGTTTTGGACAAATGAAAATCTAACAAATACCCCTTAGAAGTCAAGACGGAGCTAATAAAATTGCCAACTAAGAGAGCCCACGCTATCAACACCTGAAGTTGTTTAGCTTGTCTGAAGTGCAACATGCTCTTGAATTCAAAGATTATAGCTAGTGGGTTGATGTTCATGTCTCGTGCTAAAGAAGTATGTATGTGTCTTCATTCAAGAACTGCTTTAGACTAAGAAATAGATGTAGTTGGGACAAGCCTTTCATGTGCAACTCATGACACTTGACCTTATATATCACAGTTTTCAACCAAGTTTTTATTCTGTGAAGGGCAGACCCAAGGCTCCATGGTTTGATTTAATTCAGCTTTGACAGCTGTTCCGAATGCGATTGGACGTCTTAGGCATTGACTATACCCAGCAGCACAGCTAAATTGTAAACCTTTGTGCTAAGTGTCTTAAACGGTGATCTGTATGGGGTCCGAATTTTTACTAGTCGAAATGTTTGGTTCAATCACTTTTCTTGGTTTGCTAATTGAATTATGAGTAATACTCAGAACCTAGACTTCTCAACCCAGAAATTATTCATAATTATTATCTTGTGATTCAGATTTATTTTACACATGGACTCTACACTATTTAAATTTAATTTCCATCACACAACACACTAACCAAAAAAATTTGGGAAGTTATGTCTGGGAGATTAGCTTTTTCTTGATTTATTGCCCAGCAATGGAGATAGAATATTCATTGGTTTGGAGCATTTTAGGGGGTTAGATTGCATTTGTGGTGGTTGTTATCTATTCTAATGGTTTTATTATGGCTGCTACTTTATTATTATTATTATTATTATTATTTGAAAAGTATTGGTTCACTTTCCTATATAGCACGCACCACTTGATTTACTTATGTTTAATTATACGTATATTTTGGGTGATTGACACTTTATGCGGCTACCAAGCACCATATTTTTGGAATTTTCTTAATGTTTAGATTATGAATTTTAATAAGGATTCGACCAAAAAACAGCTGTTAGAAAATTTTATTCTCAATTTTTTATTTTATTTTATATTTTTTAAAGCATTCCTACCCGAAGTAATGGTCCAAATATAACATTAGATTGTAAAGGTAAGAAATGAGTTCACCATAATGGCACATGAAAAGTAAGTGCATCACTTTTGAGGGCTCGAGGAACAAAATGGAACTGGCACTTGATTAGGCAAGTACTATGAAATTTATTCAATGCTCACAGAGTGAGTCGGTGGTGGTCCTCCAAATAAGTAATTATTAGTTTAAATTATGAAATTTATTATTTTTATGTTAATTTTAGGAGATAAAGTGATAAGCATCAATATGCAAATGAAATGGAATATTATTTCAAGAGTATTGAATAATTGGACTAGTTCTAAAAAAAAAAGAAAAGAAAAGAATAATGGACCAAAATAAAAAAAATAAAAAATAAAAAAAGGAAAGAAAAGAAGAAAAAACTTTAGAATGTGAATAAAAGGAAAGGAAAATCACCTACTCATGAAAGCTAGAGCAAAATTGCAACTACTAAGTTCTCTAATTTTGAAGAGATTCTAATGTTGTGTTTAATTCATGAATTTCAATGGAAATTTGAAAAAATAAAGGAAAAATATAAGTGAAATATAAATAAAATATAACTATATTTTATATATATTTCACATCTTTTTCATTTCTTTCTCTAAATTATTTATCCAAATCTATGAACCAAATACAACGTAAGAGTGATTTTTTATTTTTATTTTTCCTTCATATATATATATATAAAAACTATACAAACAAGTAATTTGAAAGAGAGACTCATTTATTAGCGTTGGGAAGTACAAGGAATTGTAGGCCCTTTGGTTTACCTGAGTTCTTTCTTCCCTTGAAGTTTACAATACCTCGCCTTATAAGATTTTTGCCACAAGAAAATGTAGTCGCAACTCTCTTTGCCTTGATGAATGTAGTAGTAAGAACAATTTGGAGACAAAATTTCAACATTGATCATGTGATCTCCACGAATTGATCGAAAGTATTGACCAAAAATCTTGCATAAGCATATGCTAAATATCATATTATGTAGCAATGCTCCTCCAATGGAAGTAAGGGGCCAAAGTTTCATTATCATATATATGCCTATTTTCCCTGCTAATGAAACTTACAACTCCTCAGCTCAATTGAATGAATACCAATTTACATATCTATATATAAATACATAAACTATACGCTAAATTATATGATTCCCAATATTTATTCTCCTTTTGGCTTTCTACCTCTTACTCTTTACAGAGGCCTAGACGCATCCCTGCTGCTGCTGTCGTTGGACGATGATGGGGTACCTCTTTTGTGTCTATGTCATCGGAAATGATACAAACTTCAAGAAAGAAACCAGATCAGAAGTAGAGAGAAAAACAAACTGAAGAGGGAGAGAAAATGAATTTCATTATTATTATTTTCTATATCACACACTATAAACTGTAATACATTTATACATCAAGTCCATTACGTACATGACCCACTCAGCTATAACTAACAACCTAACCTATTACGTGTGGACATTCATCTAACAGAATCTCAACAACTTGTAATTACATTCTAACCATTAGCCTTAATACCCCCTTTCAAGCTGATGGGCAGTGTAGTGACCATCAGGTTGGCCTTGAGTCGTTGGAATTGAGCAGTTGACAAGCCTTTAGTGAAGAGATCAACTAGTTGATCAGTGCTGGAAATAAACTTGACCTCAAGATCTTTCCGAACCACCTTTTCTCAAAGAAAGTGGAAATCAATCTCTATGTGTTTGGTGCGAGCATGGAAAATCGGATTGGAAGCAAGAGCCAAAGATGAGATATTGTCACACCAAATTAAAGGAGCTCCAGGAAGACAAATATGAAGATCACAAAGAACCATTCACAACCAACAGAGTTCAGCAGCAGTTTGAGCAAGAGCCCGATACTCTGCTTTGGTGGAAGACCTGGAGACAGTGGGCTATTTCTTGGAGGCCCAAGTGATGAGATTGGACCCAAGGAAGACACAAAAACCTGATGCGGAACGCCTATCGGAAGGGTCACCAACCCAGTCAGCATCAGTGAAAGCGAACAATTGAAAGGAACCAGGTTTGTAGAGAATACCATGATCAAGAGTGTACCTTTAAGGTACCGAAGTATTCTTTTAAAACATAATGAGTATCTGTAGGGTGATGCATGAATTGACAAACAGTATTAACTGAAAAAGCAATATCGGGTCTTGTAAGTGTAAGGTATTGAAGTGCTCCAACAATGCTACGGTAAGAGATGGGGTCAGCAAGTGGAGTACCCTTAGATTTACTAAGACGAGAAGAGAGAGAACATGGACTATTACAGGTTTACAGTCCATCATATGAGATTTACGAAGCAAGTCAGAAGCATACTTAGCTTGATTAATGAACAAACCAGTGGAAGTGTAGTGAATCTCTAAGCCAAGAAAATAATGTAAAGGGCCTAAATCTTTCATCTCAAAGGTAGAACTAAGTTGAGCAATAACACTAGTGTGCGTACCGGATTCCGCACTAGATGAAAGTGGATCGAAGCTCCACAACTGAAATGGATTATGCAGGAACTGGGGGCCTGCAACACAAAGTGCCGTTAGAGCTGCCCGGCTGGGGTTGGCCAGAAAACCCCTCCGTTGTGAGAATGAGTGGTCAGAGAAGATGTTGAGTCGTCACTTAATAGGGGGAGAAAAGTCGAGCGTTTCAGTTTAAGTAAATGGAGTTGAATTTAGTTGAGTTAAGTTACCTTCAATGTGAAGAGAGTGGGGTTTATATAGAATCCTTTGCTTGTTGCACAAGATGGTTTCATGAAGCTTTGGTGCCTCCAAGCTTCCCTTAACATTGCTCAAGGTGGGGGACCTCAAGGTGGTTTGACTATAGATCCATGTGCTCATTGTAACTGTGCATATAACAAATCACATTTTCTTTGCTAACTGCCCCCGTAACCTTAGGGGCGGGGGACCAGCTGAAGAAGCAGTATGCTTTTGCATGTATTCACAGCTTCCATAGTTTGAGGGGCTTCTTCAGTTCGGTACCGGTGTGCCTCAAGTCTTTTGTAAGATAATCTGCTGAGATGGGCTGGCCCATTTGGATATGTTTGTGTGGGCTCGGCCCATTTCGGTTCTGATGATGGGTTCGGCCCATCAGTTCGATCTATGGATCAAGTTTGGCAGCTCGGCCCAGCCCAACATCGCGGTTGGACTGGCCTTTTCACTATGTATTGGGCCCAAGTGCTTAAGGACTTGGGAGAGCCATTCTTCATGGAGATGGGCTTAGCTGGTTGACACATACGTTCGCTTGGCCCACTTGGGTTTGGGTCTTAGTGGATTGGGCTGGCCCAAAGCTTGGATCCGACCCGTTTATATTTTGCCTCTTCAACTAGTAATAGAACTAGGATTATTACTGGTAATGATAATGTCATCAACATATAATAGTAGAACAAGATATGTAGAATCATGTTTGTAGGTGAACAAAGAGGAATCAGCTTGAGAAGCAACAAATCCAATAGAGAGGAGATGATCAGTAAATTGCTCAAACCATGCTTGTGGGGCCTGTTTGAGACCATAAAGAGACTTTTGAAGTTGACAAATATGTTTGGGACAAGATGGATCAACAAAGCCTTGAGGTTGCTGTATATAGACCTCCTCCTTAAGAATACCATGAAGAAAAGCATTACTTACATTTAGTTGCCTTTAGGACCATTGAAAATGGGCTGCCAAGGAAAGAACCAATCGAACAGCAGTGGCCCTAACAACTGGGCTAAAGGTTTCATCATAATCAAGCCTTCCCTCCTAATAAAAACCTTTAGCAATAAGCCTTGCTTTGTGACGAGCAACAGACCCATTAGGATTATATTTAAGTCGATACAGCCATTTATAGCCCACAACATTTTTGGTAGGAGGAGGAACCAAAGACCAAGTATATTGGCGTTATAACAGAGAACTCATCAGCCATTGCCTGTTTCCAAGGGTCAGACTTGACAGCAACAGAGAAGGAGGTAGGCTTAGGAGAGGCAAGCTGAGTATTGAAGCAAACCTTTTTCTTGGAGATTCCAGACTTAGATCTGGTCTGCATAGGATGAGAATTTGTGGGCAAAGGAATAGGAGCAGGAATAGGAGAAGTGGGGTCAGGAATAGGGAGAGTTGGAGCTGGAACAGGAGAAGGGGAGGCAAGAGCAATAACAACAACAGGAGGGTCAAGGACTGTAGTAGGAGGATGAGGAGAGTTAGCAGTAGGAGAAGAAGGAGAAACAACACCTACAGAATTAGGAGGAGGACCTAACAGAGAAGGACTGCAATAATGACGAAAAAATAAAAGAGGAGATAGCCAAGATTGGAAGCCAGAAGTAGTGGAAGAAGATGAAGACACAGAAGGGCAAGCAAATGCAAAAATAGCTTCGGCAAAAATAACCACACACCATAAAACGACACTGCCCGGTTTTTGGCTGCAGTTTATGAGAGTTATAAGGCTTCAGAAGAATATAACAAGCACAACGAAACACCTTAAAGGAGGAACAATCAGGAATTTGCTTAAAAAGGATGAAAAATGGGAAAGAGTCATGAAGAGGCATGGTTTTTGGCTGCCCGGTTTTTGGCTGCAGTATATGTAGGCATCCTGTTGATAAGGAACACAACTGTAGCAAACACAACTGTAGCAAAAACATAATTCCAGAAGTGCAAAGGCATGGAAGCCTAAGACATTAAAGTCAAAGCAGTCTCAACAATATGTCTATGTTTTCTTTCCGCAAGACCATTCTATTGAGGAGTATGGGGACAAGAAAACTGATGGAAAATGCCATTGAGAGCAAGAAAAGTATTGAAATTCGAACAAGTATAATCACCACCACAATCAGTCCAAAAGTTCTTAATTTTGGTGGAAAGTAAATTTTTAACACAAGGCTTGAAATGTAAAAAAACAGAGTATACTTCAGATTTGTGTTTTAGAGGAAAAAGCCAATTAAATCTACTAAAATCATCAATAAAGGAGACATAGTACCAAAAGCCATTGAGTGAAGTGATGGGAGCAGGGTCCCAAACATTACTATGACCATTTTGTAAAGGAGCAGTAGCTCTAAACAGTGAAGGTTGAAAAGGCAATCTAGACAATGTTCACAAAGACAAGGTATAGAAGTCCCAACAGGGGATTTATTGTTCAAAAGAAAAGATTTGCCAACCATTAGATGCAGGACTTTATGATGAGGATGGCCACAACGATCATGCCACAGTTGATGCCCAACCTTAGCTTTAAGATGAATAGGAGTGTTAGGAAGGTAGGATGGAAAAGAAGATGATGCAGTAGCTTGAATTAGATAAAGGCAATCTTTACTCTGGCCTTTGTAAAGGACTTTCCCCGTAGGAAGATCCTGAATAGAAAATTGGTGAGCATCAAAATAGAAAGAACAATTATTGTCTTTGCATAATTGGTGGACAAACAAAAGATTGGAAGAAATAGAAGGAACTCCAAGAATATTGATGGGTCATTTTGCACACCAAAAATAAATCCTTTCTAAGACCTTAATTTAATATAATAGTGGTTTAGTTTGGGTATTGATTCACAGGGACTAAAAGGCTAAGTTGTTTAAATATTAGAAAATAAATTCTTAATTAATTCGAATCAGATGAATATTTTGATTTCAATATAAAATTAACTAAAAACAGTTATTAAACAAAAAGAAAGATTGATGTGGAATTGAAGTAGAAAATAGTTTGGGGTTTCGAAAAAATATCTAATCTCATAACAAGTAATTAACATATTGAATTCTAGTTAATCAATGATTCGGATAATAGTGATATATCATGGCTATAAGCCCTGATATCATTATCAAGAGGATGAGTATAATCAAATCGTAAGCACGAATTATCTTCGGTCGGCACGAATCATCCATACTAAACTAGGGTTGTGGCACGACTCGTCTTCCCTAAGCATGACTCGTCTCACAATTTGTATATACAAGCAAGTAAAATAGCCTATGAACCATGGACACTCCAAAATCAGTACCGTGGCGGTGTCCGACACAGGGACACACCGAGGACATGTACAGGACACGCCAGATGGTGTGCCCCTTTAATTTAATATTTTTTTTGTAGGGGACACAGCAGGGACGTGACAGGGACACGTCATGGGACACGGCGGAACTATTTTTTTTTTTTTTTTTCTTTTGCCTCTCTTATTTAATACTTTTGTGAAAAATATTGTTGGATGTTAAATGTTTTCCCCTTCTCATCTTAGTTTTTGTTATCGTTTATTATGACTTTTTTGTGAATGGATGATCTATTAATTTGTTTAAATATAGTGGTTATATTTATTGAATTAATGTTACTATGTTAGCGTTTGTTAATTTTGATTTACGATGAATGTAATATGAATCTACGTAACACATAAAATTATATAAAATAAAATTTGCCGTGTCCCCCGCCATGTTCGTGTCCCCATTTTTTGAAAATTGCCGTGTCCCGTGTCCGTATTCGTGTCTGTGTCCATGTTTGTATCTGTGTCCGTGTCCGTACTTTATAGAAAACAGCTATATGAATATGCATTCTCAATCACAGAAATCAAATACATAAATTGGATGAAAACTTTTTTTGAACAAAAGATCTTTTTAACAATTATACTACGATCATCCATCTAAATATAAAATTACAAGTTACTTGATTAGGGTTTCATCTCAATCCCGAAGATGGTTGAGATGGAAAACCTTTTCTCCTTGCCTCTCTCCACTTTTCTCTAGAATCCTCAATGACCCTAATGATCAATATGCTTCTCTATTTATAGATATAAGACGCATCTAAATAGAACTCAAGAAGTTAGAATTCTCTAAAATAAAAGAAAAATTCGGATGGAATTATTTTCAACTTTTTTGACTCATCTTGTGGGCCCATTCTGACCTAGAAAATGTTAGAATTGGAAAATTCTTATTTCACACAAAAGTGTAGCCCATTAATTTATCTTTCCAATGCTTCTTGTTCATCTTAATCCGATATCAATAAGAGAGATATGCCCAAAATACCAAATGTTGTGCAGAGTGACTCTTCTAGCGGGATTGCATCAAATCTAACTTTCATTTCTTCAAATTTCATGGGTTGGGCTTTTCTTGCTTGATTAAAATTATTTACATTCTTCTAAGTTCAATTTCTACTCATAAGCTTGAGTGATCTACATATACACAAACATATTAAAATCACCAAGTAACAATGATTTAAAGGACCTATTTCGGCAGCCATAAAATAGTGTGAAGTTTGAATGTGTGTGAAGCAGTCGAAAGAGAAGTCACCTATATGAGAGATAAAAAATTCTTGACCACTACCGACGAAAACCATCTCGGGGCCAGGAAATTCGTGATTGATGGATAGATTGAAGAGATTAGATGTGATGTGATTGGTTGGCCCTGTATCTGTGAGCCAATGTTGATGAGCAGTAGAATAGGAAGGTTGACGAGGAACATAACAATATGGTTGCTAAAAGGTTGTATTCATAGCCGCAATCTAAGGCGGAGGTGCTTTACCTTGATAGGAGAAATTGAGGCGGTGACAACAATCCAAAGCAATATGTCCAGATTTGTTGCAAATTTGACAAATAGGTCGATTTGAATGTGACCCATAGGAAGGCCTGAACTGATTGGCTGATGAGCAGGAAAAATTGTATTTGTTTGATAACTAGTGAATTAGGCCTCGTTTGGGAACAAGCTAATTTAGTAATTTTTTGGTTAATTGGCTAAAATATAAACTAAAAAAACCTAAGTATGTTTAGAATATTTTTTGGCTTTTTACAAACAGATGTGCAAAAAGTAGAGAGAAAAGAGAATCTTTGACTTTTTGGTATGGATTGTTGACTTTTTGGCTAATTTAGTAATTTTTTGGCTTTTTAGCTAAATATGAGGGTTCCCAAACGAGGCCTTAGTAATAGTTTATGTTTGTATGGAAAGATAGGAGTGAGATTTTAATCATGTAAAATTTTATAAATACTTTTTGTATTATTATCAAATTTAGATTTATACCCACTAAAGAATAAATAAATTTGTATTCAATATTATTTTTATATATATATTTTTTAAATATTAAAGTATTTAATTATCAAAAAAAATTTACTCAATGTTATTCAGTTTGTTTGATTCTAATTTTTAGAAAACAATTTTCAAAAAATTTACTTTTTTATTTTTCGTATTTTAATGTTTTCAATGAAATTTTATAATATTTTAAGCAATTTTTTAAAAATTTTTAGACACACCTAACGTAAATATACTTAAAAAGTATAATATTTGTGAATTTTTTTTTAAAAAAAATACACTAAATATAAAAAAATACAAAAAAAAAATGAAAATTCAGTATATTTTTTGTACTTTTTTGTATTTATTAATTTTTTAAAATATTTTTCGCAAATATTTTAGGAAAATTTGGCTATAAACCCCATTTACCTTCTTTTCATTGTTAGAAAGACTAAGAAAAAAATTATACTTTCTAAACCTCCTCATAATTATAAAGTCTTGCATAAAGGACAAAATTTATGATTTAAATATTTTATCAGGCTATTATACCTCAACTAATCTTCCCACCTTCTCCACCCACTGTCTCACCACCTTCTCTGTCTCTATGACTCTGGCTAGCCAAAATCAAGTTCATCTAAGCCTAAGATTTATTCAATCTTTGACCTAGAACACTGACCTGGTTCAAGCAATCGCAATCTGACCTGTGTATTTGAATTGAAGCTTAGTTTGAAGATTTAATCTAATTTGTGTCTGTCAAGAAACCAAGGACTTCATTGCGAAACTGACCCGATTCAACAATCAACCCGAATTTAAGCTTCTGAGACTTGCGATTACGAATTGGAGTCCTTCGCGATCTGACCTTGGGTTCTCTCTTGTGACTCGCTGTTCTTTGAGTCAACTTGGATGAGAACTTTGGATTTCGAGTTCCAATTGGACTTGTGATTTCAGTTTGCATCTGGCTTGAAGGCTGCGACCTCTAAGTTTGAACGACTTGCAGATCGACTTCGCTAATTGAATCGAAATCAGACTTATGTTTGCTATCTTGAAGCGAAATCAGACTCGATTTGAAGCTTCGATTGCAATTTGAAGACCCATCGAGTTCGCAATTGTGACATAAAGTCTCTCTCTTGGTAGGTAGTATATTCTCCTTCTTGATACAAACACATAACACACACAGAAAGAAAGATGGTGTTGAGGTTGCAAACATGGATGATTTTGAAGAAGGTTTATTTATTTATTTATTTTTATTTTATAGTCTAGCTGGTTGTTAATCTTTTTTTTTTTTTTTTTTTGTTGGCTGGAACATATAAATGCTGTTGGAAAGAGAAACAGATAGAGAAAACTCATATTATGGTCTGTGTAATTTCAACAGATAAATGTTGATGGTGAGTAAAATTTGAATCTGGTTCATTCATTTAGTATGTATTTTATTTTTTGTAACAATAAAATTTTACTCTGGTCAAAAACATATTGATTTGCTTAACAATATAAAATTTTACTTTGAGTCATAATAAACTTTACTCTGATTCAGAGAAAAATTGTACTTTTAGAGTAAAATTTTATTCTGAATCAGAGTAAAGTTTACTATGATTCAAAATAAAATTTTACTCTGGTTAAAAACATGTTGATTTGCTTAACGATATAAAATTTTACTTTAAATCATAGTAAACTTTACTTTGATTCAGAGTACTCTAAATCAGAGTAAAGTTTACTATGATTTAAAGTAAAAGTTTACTCTGAAATTTTACTCTAGTAAAAACATGTTGATTTGCTTAAAAATATAAAATTTTAAATTTGACTCTGAAATACTCTGTGAAAATGGCTTAATAGGAGAGCTGATAGATATGAGTATACTATAATAAAATAAACAAGTTTTAAAATATTAGGGGGTTTTGAAAGTACATATATAATTCTTGTCTTTTTGAAAGACAAATTAGGCAGTGAGGGGTCTATCACCAAATCCCTCAATATTTTACTATTTAGATACATCTAAGTAAGGTGCATCTAAAAAAGTAAAAAATTGCTTAAAATTTTAAAAATATTCACTAAAAACAAAAAAACACGAAAAACAAAAACTCAATTTTCAAAAAACTGAATTCAGAAAACTGAAATCAAACACACTGATTATTATTATTTTTAATATTATTGAATCCAACTATTAATAAAATTTTACTGAATTATTTGTGTTTATTATTACATGAGTCATATTATAAGTCTCATTCCAAGTATTATAACAAATTTAGCAATAAATACAAAGGTAAAATAGTCAATTAATCTATAGTCCCAAGAAATTCATTTTTGAATACCACCCCTTTTAGGCCACTACTAATCCCCTCATCCAAGACCTTTCATAGTCCTATGAAACTCTTCCCTTAACCATTTTTTAAAACAAACACAATTTTTTTAACCCTACCTCACTACTAGTCCAAATCCCATTCTTCCAACTCTAGAAAGAAACGGCTATATGATCTGCCTTCTCGGCCTCGATTAGAGAAAAGTCGGGCCTCGATGATTGGTAAAAGAAAAGGAATTGTTGTTGCGATGATTTGAATCCATAGAAGAATCAATCGTAGCAATCATAGCCATAGGATGTGAACCTTGTGAATATTATTCAAATCTTTCAAAGACAGTTCTTCTGAATGAAACAAAATATGAAGATCTTCAAATCTTATTGGCCCCGTTTGTTTTGGGATGTAATGGATGGGAGGAGATTAGGATGGAGATGGGGTTATTTAGTGTTGTGTTTGTTTGTAGAGTTGGAGAAAGGATTAGGATGGATGAGGGGATTAAGATAGAGGTTAGAAGGGGGATTGGGATGGAAGAGGTGGAGGTGGTATTAGAAAAATAGTGAGGGCATTAGAATTTTTTTTATTTTTTACATACTAGGAATTTTTTTTAAAACATTGATGTGTGATTTTTTATATTTTTTTATTTGTTTTATTATTTTATATAAAAATTAGTTAACAATTCCTATACTAACAACTATCATAAAAACAAACACAATTTTACTTAATCCCCTCACTATCAATCCTCTCACTATTAACCCCCTCACTATGAACTCCCTCCATTCTACATCTGAAAACAAATGAGCCATTGGCTCATTCCTTGTTCGTATTGCTGAACAGAAAGCATGATAATCATGAGGTAAGCCATTGAGGACGATGTGCAGTATCTCTTCATCGTCAATGAATACGGAAAGAGCCGAGAGCTTGTCTTGTAAATCCTTCACATACTGAAGATAGGTATCAAACAAAATCATCTCCCTTTTTGACATTATGCAGTTCCATTTTGAGATTCAATATGTTCAATTTCGAGATTGATGTGAATCTCCGTTTAAGAACACTCCAAAAACCTTGACTAGATGATTGCCCTACAACAAATAAAACAGCCGAAGAAGAAAGAGTAGAGTTAATCAAAGTGACAAGAGCCTGATCTGTGACGATCCATTGGTGTTACGTTAGATCTTCAATCGTTGTAGATCTACCATTCTCATTACAAAGAAATTTCTCAGGACATGAAATTGTACCATCAACATAACCTAGAAGAGAATATGCTAGTAGAATAAAATTGATTCTGTATTTCCACAAAATATAATTTGAAGAATCAAGTTTGACAGAAACCAGATTTGCAATATTGGAAAGCAAGAAAATAGGATTTTGATGAGTTGATCCAATTCCTAAATTCATCCTTGAAGCAGAAACAGTAGGAAAAGTAGTCGCAGTAGTTGAAGAAGACGTTGCCATTGTTGAATGGGCTTGATGCTCTGATACCATGAAAGAAACTAGATCAGAAGTAGGGAGAGAAGCAAACTGAAGAGAGAAAGATAATGAATTTCATTAATTGGGTTTGATTTGAGTTTTTTGGATTAATTTTTTTTTTTTTTGTAAGTAAATATATTTAAAATTTTAAGTATTTTTTAACTTTTTTATAAACACCTTACTTAGATGTATTTAAAAAGTAAAATTTTGTGAAAAATGTTTTAAAAAATTAATAAATACATAAAAATGCGAAAAATATACTAAATTCTCTGTTTTTTTTTTTTATAAATATTTTTGGTATTTAGTGAATTTTTTTAAAAAAAATTTCATAAAAATTATACTTTTTATATGTATTTATGTTAAGTGTGTTTAAAAATTAAAAAAATTTGTTTAAAATATTAAAAAATTTCAATAAAAAAAATACGAAAAATAATAAAGTAGAATTTTTTAAAAAACCAAAACAAGCAAGCAAATTATTATTATTATTTCCTATATCACACTCTATAAACTGTGCTACATTTAGGCCCTATTTGTTTCCATTTTCATAATCCGGAGTGAATTGTGAATGATGAACGATGAACAATGAACATATCTCTTATTTGTTTGCAGATTTGGGGAATGGATTCATAAGCCGATGGGCTTCAGATGGGCCTTGCATATTGAGATTGTTAGTCTACCCTAACACTTGGTATTGAAAATTAGTCCGTTAGTATTAGGGGAGTGATTTACTTTTTTACCCTCTTTTCTTTTCTCTCTCTCTCTCTCTCTCTGTGTGTGTGTGTGTATTTCATTCGGTTTTCTCACCAACCAAATAGAAGTGTAGACAAATTGCAAATTAGATCAATAAAATTAGAAAGTGATGCTCCGATGTTTGACTAAATCAGACAAAAGAGATACAAATCAAAAGACAACATGGGTGAACTCACAGAGGAGTGATGCTTCGATCGCCATTGACTCCGATTAGACAGAAGAGTGATATTCCAATCAGGCAGAAGAGTGATGCTTCGATCGCCATTGACTCTCTCTCTTTCTCTCTAGACCTTACATGGATGAACTCACAAAGTGAAAAGGCAACATGTTTTGTTAATGTTCTGAACACTTTGGTCGAAACCATGGGCTAGTTTTTGGAGAAACCATTGGTTGGTTTCTTTAATAATAATAATAATAAATAGATTAATAGTTGAATTTTTTATTATTTTTAATTATATGATTTTAATTATAATTTTTGAATAGTTTAATTGGGTAATGCATTTATTAGTTGGAATAAATTTAAATTTAATATTAATACAACAAGGGTATTTGTGTAATTTTACATGGTTAATCCCATTCTTATCTCTCAAAACAAACATGAACTATTACTAGTTCACTGGTTATCAAACAAACACATTTTTCTTAATCATCTCACTAACAGTCCCGTTACTAACAGTCCCTTTATTATTGATCCCCTCACTATCAATCCTCTCTATTCTATTTTTGAAAACAAATGGGGCCTTATACATCAAGTTAGGGGAGAGCAGCAGATATACCGATCCGCTTAACCGAATCGATCCGCTGCATTTTGGACGGATGCGTGATGACAAGCGGACGGTTACGGATTGATTTTTTCCAATCCGCCTAGTTTTGGACAGATGACGGGTTTAAGATTCATTTGGCCGCAACTGAACCACCAAACAGCGAGCACCCCTTGTAATTTGTAAGACTTTGTGTTTTTAATTTGTTTAGATATTTTATTCGTGTTTTCAATTGAAAAGGAGTTTAAATATTCTGTTGAATATATTTTGTTAAAAAAGAGTTTTCCACTTGAATATATTTTTTGAATTGAAAAAAATAAATGTATTATTTATCTATAGTTTTTGGTATTTAAATCTAACTCTAAAAATGATAAACAAAAATGATTATATATGCTGGATGCCCCAGATCAAGACACGTTACTTCATAATAGCTGGACACATTTCCAAATCTTTATCCATTAGGCTTTAACATTTATCTCAAACTATACTTATTTGCTTAGCTTTAGGCTTAATTTTGCTTTGGCCCAATTCTTAAAATAATTATATACCATCGTTTTGATAGGACACAATGACCCCTCTAATTAAATTACATTTTGGCACATATAACTATTAAATTAAATATATTATTATGGCCTCGTTTGGGAAGTGGCTATTTTAGTAGGCTATTTGGCTTTTTGGCTATTTTAGTAGGCTATTTTAGTTTTGTGTTTGGGAAGATGAGATGAATTTTTAGTTGAGTTGTTGTATTGGAAAGTGTGTTGAAATGATGTTTAAATTTAAAATGACAAATTTGTCCCTAAAAATATATATTTTAAAATTGATATCAAGGGGTAAAATCGTAATTTACTTATTGATGGAACAAGTTCTGTAGCTGACAGTGTAGGCTGTGCCTACACTGTCGGCTGTGCAGCCTTTTTTTTTTTTTTTTTTTTTTTCCTGAAAAAGCTTCCAACAGTGTTGCTTTTGGGCTTTTTTCTCAAAATAGGCTATAATAGCCTCATTTCCGGCTTCCCAAACAGCGCCTATATATACATATATTTTTTGTTGATATTAACGCGGTGTTAAAATTAGTTAAATATTTAGGGTGTCACGTTTCCCATATCTCATTAGTGGTATCAAAGCTTATATATAAAACAATTTTTCATAATTAATTTCCAACAGTGGTATCAGAGCAGAAGAGTTTGAATTTATCAGAGCCAGAAGAGCCTGAAATTGCAAAAATTCTGCAAAATAGAGAAGAATAGAGAAAAATCTAAATTTTCCCAGAAATCAAATTTCTTAAAATCTATTTTTGAGTAAAGCAGATTGAAGTACTCATCGAGAGGATTTCAATAACGTAAAAATCAAGCAAATCAAAGCTAAAACGAAGTCGTACGAGCTAGTCAAAGTTTGCCGACAAAAACTATGCACTGCTAGGGAAGACGCACCAGAACCATCAAAACAAAAGAAATTATTCAATACATTGCGGGCAAAGTTATAGCCAAGTCATCAAGCCTCTGAGCCTCTGAGTTAGAGCCATAAGAGCTTGGAAAATGAGAAGAGCATCAGAGCTAGAAGGGCCTGAATTTATCAAAAAATAGAAGAACAATATCACAACCAAAACCTGGTATCCAGAGGCTAGGCATAACGATAGGACAAAAACATAAGTCAATTCCAAAATGTAACAGATTAAAAACACAACAGAATAAAATAAAAGGGTACCCAAATATTAATTTCATTCAAACATACATTGGAGCTTTTGTTTTTATTTGTGTACGATATCAAAGCTAGACTATGTTACAATGTACCCTGAGTCTACTCTAAGTCCTGGCCCTGCTACAACCAACTTATGGACAAGGGGTTAACACATGGTAGATTGAAAAATATTATACTGAGAGCATAATGGATATTTATTCAGACTGAACAGAGAATTGTTTGGTACAAATAAACTATTAAAATAATAGAGTACATAATACGAAAATCATTTTGAATGACAGACATATAATATAGAAATTATACAAATTAAATAATCATAACCACGGTACAGAACAGAACATAGGGTCTATAGATCCATGACAAATAGAGGGTTACAAAATGACCAATTAGAGGGTCAATGGTTATTTAAGTCCCCCAAGACATGAGACCATCAGAAGGTCACTAAAGTAACAAATTAGAGGGCCAATGGTTATTAAAGTCCCTAAGGCATGGGACTTTTGTGGCGGTACTTACAAAACAGTTATTCAAAAATATATTTAATAAACAGAATTATCCATGAGTTTCTCCTTTTAAGCAAATAGGATTTTTTTAACAAATAACAAACTTTAAAACTAATATAATTTGCAAAATAGATTTTACAAAAATAAATTATGGTAGCTCAAAATATAATAAAACTCACCTCAAATTTGATCATTTACTTTCACTTCTGATCCCGACTCACTCTTTCATATACCCCTCATTTGTTTTTTTGTTTTTTTTTTGGTTATTTCATTTCCATGCAAACTCATCTATTTATAGGTGATATAGCCCTCACTATTCACCACTGTTCAACCATTTGGCTTACCACTTTTTCCAAACATGTGGCTCACCACATGGCTCACCACACATCCCACATGGTTTTGCAAGCTTGAAGTAAAAATTTGCATAATTTCTCTATATTTCTACTATGGCCCAAAAAAATGTTATAATTCCATTTTTTTCAAAGATAAAGTAAATATATTTTGAGGTGACACATTCTTCCCTCCTAAATAGAAGTTTGTCCCCAAACTTGACGTACCTAGATTTTAAAAAAGATATAGATATCGGACTCGCATTTGACTCTCAGTTTCCCATGTAGCTTCTTCAACATGATGATTTTGCTACAGGACTTTTACAAGAGGTATAGTCTTGTTCCAGAGAATTTGATCACGGCAATCAAGGATCTGTACAAGTTTATCTTCATAAGAGAGATCTGGTTGAACTTCCAGGTCCTCTTGATCAATGACATGCTCTGAATCCTGCAGATATCGCCTGAGCATTGAAACATTGGAACACATTGTGGACATTGGACAACTCTGGTGGAAGTGTAAGACGATATGCTACAGGGCCAATCCTTTCTAGTATCTCATATGGTCTGATGTAACGTGGATTCAATTTTTCTCGTTTTCCAAACCGAATGATTCCATTTGTTGGTGAGACTTTCAAGAAAACATGATCTCCTATTTGAAATTCCAAATCCTGTCTCTGAATATTTGCATAGCTTTTCTGACGACTTTGAGTAGTACGGATTCACTATTGAATGAGTTGGATTTTGTCACTTGTCATCTACATAATTTTAGGACCCAATAACTTTCTGTCTCCAACCTCTATCCAACATATAGGCGACAGACATTTCCTCCTGTACAATGCTTCATACGATGCCATCCAGATGCTCACTTGGTAACTATTATTATAGGTGAATTCCACAAACAGTAGATGCTTGTCCTAAGTACCTTTAAGGTCTAACACACATGCTCGTAACATGTCTTCTAACGTCTAAATTGTTCTTTCGGATTGACCATCAGTTTACAGATGATAAGCAGTGCTAAACTTTAGTATTGTTCCCAAGGCTTCTTGTAACCTCTTCCAAAATTGAGATACGAGGTGAGGGTCTCGATCTGACATGATTGACACTGGGGCGCTATGCAATCGAATTATCTCCTTGATATATAAAGTGGCAAATTTATTAAGCAAATACGTGACTCTGACAGGCAGAAAATGTGTCGACATCGTTAATCGATCTACTATAACCCATACCACATCGTACACTGAAGCTGATTGCAATAATCCAATCACAAAATCCATGCTGATGTGTTTCCATTTCTATTTAGGAATAGAGAGTGGTTGTAATAGCCCTGTAGGTCTCTAATGTTTTACCTTGACTCGTTGACATTGGAAGCATTTAGAAACATAGTTTGCTATGTCTCTTTTCATTCCGTCTACCAATAATGCTCTTTCAGATCGTGATACATTTTCGTATTCCTAAGATGAGCTGTAAATCTCGAGCTATGGGCCTCTATCAATATTTTCTTTTTGATCTCTGGAATGTCGGGTACACAAATTCAATTTCGAAACTTCAGTATCCCATTGCATACAGTAAAATCAGAATTAGGCTTACTTCTTTTTTTATCATATCTTTTCTTTAAAAGTTTGTCCTCACACTGACGTGCCTTAATCTCATATATTAGCGACCAATCCTTCAGTCTTGTGTGGAACCAACTCCCAATCTAGTTTTTCCAGTTCCCGTGTAAGTGGTTTCTTGTCGGTGAGAATACATGCCAAGCTTTTGGTAGTCTTCCGACTCAATGCATCTGCTACCAAGTTAGCCTTGCCTGGATAATGCTAAATCCACGCCAAACTTCTGGTAGTCTTCCGACTCAACGCATCTGCTACTAAGTTAGCCTTGCCTAGATAGTGTTGAATCTTCATATCGTAAGCTTTTATAAATTCTAACTATCGTCGTGACCTCATGTTTAGTTCCTTCTGTGTAAATAGATACTTAAGACTTTTATTGTTGGTGTAAATTTCGCATGTTACTCCGTAAAGGTAATGACGCCAAATTTTAAGAGTGAAAATCACTGCAGCCAATTCCAAATCATGAGTTGGGTAGTTTCTCTTGTGAGTCTTTAATTGACGTGAGGTGTACGCAATAACCTTCCCATCTTGCATAAGGACGCAACCCAGTCTATTATGTGAGGCATCACTATAAATTAAAAATCCATTTGTTCCAGTAGGGAGTGCTAGTATAGGAGCTGACACCAGCCTATTTTTTAACTCCTGGAAGTAGCGTTTTCGTTTATCGATCCACTCGAATGGAATGTTTTTCTGGGTTAATTGAGTCAATGATGACGCAATCTTTGAGAAATCCCAAACGAAATGTCGGTAATATCTTGCCAATCCTAGGAAACTCTAAATCTCCAATACATTAGTAGGTCACAGCTAATCCACGATTGTTGCAATCTTTTATGGATCAATAGAGATGCCATCCTTGTCAATGACGTGGCTGAGGAAGTGTACACTAGTGAGCCAAAATTGGCATTTCTTCAACTTGGCATAAAGTTTGTAATCACGTAGCGCTTGTAGAGCTGATCTTAAGTGTTGCTCATGGTCTTTTGGTGTTTTAGAGTATATGAGGATGTTATAAATGAAAACAATGACGAATTCATCAAAATAGGGTTTTAACACTCGATTCATGAGATCTATAAAAGCCGCTGGAGTGTTCGTGATACCAAATGGCATGACAAGGAATTTGTAGTGTCCGTAACGTGTTCTGAAGGCAGTCTTTTCAATACTTCTTGCTTCGACCTTTACTTGATGATAACCAGACCTCAAGTTGATCTTTGAAAATACTTGAGCGCCTTGAAGTTGATCAAATAAGTCATTGATTCACGGTAAAGGGTACCGATTCTTGATGGTAACCTTGTTTAATTCTCGATAATCGATACACAATCTCATTGTACCACCCTTTTTCTTCACGAACAATACCAGAGCTCCCCATAGTGAGGTACTTAATTGTATAAAACCCTTGTTGAGCAATTCCTGAAGTTGTGTTTTCAATTCTACAATCGACATGCAATAAGGAGTTTTTGATATCGGTTGTGTACCATATTGGGTTTCAATGATGAATTCGATTTCTCAATCAACTAAAGTGCTAAGTAAATCTTCAAGAAATACATCAGGAAATTCTGGGAATACAAGTGTTGAATTGAGTGTTGGGTCCACTCGTTGAGTATCGACCACATAACAAAATATCCACAACAACCTTCTCTCAAAAGTCGTTGGGCCATCATAGAGGATACTAAATATGGAGGGGTAGAAACTCCATATCCATCAAAGACAAGTTCGCATTGCTTTGGTAACTGGAGGAAGACCTTTTTGGTTGTACAATCAATAGAGGCATGGTTGGCAGCTAGCTAATCTATTCCTAAGATTATATCAAAACTACTTATGCGAAGTGGAATCAAATCCACATACAAAATTTCACCTTTAAGGGATATAGCACAGGATTTATATATATCAGTACTAAGGCCTTGTTTGGCATACAAGAGTTTTAGCCTAAAAGCCAAAAAATTACTAAAAAAATCAAAAAGTCTATAACCTATACCAAAAAGTCAAAGATTCTCTTTTTTCTCTATTTTTTGCACATCTTTTTGTAAAAAACCAAAAAGTCATTCCAAACCAAAAAAAATTTATAATTAAATTTCAATAGTGGTATCAAAGCCAGAAGAGCCAAAATTTATCAAAGGTAGAAGAGCCTGAAATTGCAAAAATTCTGCAAAATAGAGAAGAACAAAGCAAAGTCCAAATATGCCCAGAAATCAAAGTTCTCAAAATTGATTATTGAGTATACCTGATTGAAGTAATTATTGAGAAGATTGCAACGATGTAAAAATCAAGCAAATTGAAGCTAAAACAAAATCGTATGAGTCGGTCAAAATTTGCCGATAAAAATTACATGCTCCTCTTTTTGACTTTTGCACCTCGAGCATGCGGCTACGGTTTTGTCACTTGCATGCAGAGAGATAGCCTATAGAGAAAGCTGGCTAACTTTTTTTTCTTTTTCAATTTTACAAGCTGAAGCATGCGGAAACTGATGCTCCTTGCATGACAGACAGAAGTGACAATGCTTCACTTTAAGAACAAACTTCAACGCATGAAACAAATATTTCAAATAGTAAAACTTTGAAATTTTCATAAAGTTGGACAGTGACTTGTCACACCGGACCGTTTAAAAGAGTAATAAACTTCTCGCTACGAACAACTTAAGGCACTGAAGTAACTTAGACTTAGAATAGATAGGGGGTGGCAGACGAAATCAAAGACGGAATAGTAGTTTACTATTCACTACATTCAACAAAACAAAGAAAAGAGAAAGCAAAAGGAAAATATTTGCACCTACGTGAATATGTTTTACCATAAATGACACATGATAGCAATGCATACATATATTCAAATCGTAGTTAAAAAAGTCTGATTTTCCATGAGTATGCTTGTCTTTTTTTTTTTTTTGAACTATGTATTTAATGTATATAATATATTGAAAAGAGGCACAATATAATCAAATAATTTTGTAATTGGTACAATATAAAAATATATTTTGTGTCAAATGATTGTAAAATATATATATTAAAAAATCACAATTTATCCCATAATATTTTAGACATCATCAAAATGAAACCATAAGATTAACAGAAATTTTTATAATTAATTTCCAACAGTGGTATCAGAGCCATAAGAGCCTAAATTTATTAGAACCAGAAGAGCCTGAAATTGTAAAAATTTTGTAAAACAGAGAAGAACATAGCAAAATCCAAATTTGCCCAAAAATAAAATTCTTAAAATCCATTTTTGAGTATACCAGATTGAAGTACTCGTCGAGAGGATTCCAATGATGTGAAAATCAAGCAAATCGGAGCTAAAACGAAACCGTACGAGCCAATCAAAATTTGTCGATAAAAGCTACGCGTTGTTAGTTTTGGATGTTGATAATCCAAACCTCAACTCACACAAGAAGCTTGAAGAAATCAGTAGAAGGTTGAAGAAGCATGAATAAGGAAAAATGAGAAGCTTCACGGAAGCTTCATAATGAAGCTTCTCATTTTTCCATCTTCATGCTTTTTCAAACTTTTACTGATTTCTTCAAACTTCTTATGTGAGTTGAGGTTTGGATTTTCAACATCTAAACTAAAATCTATAAATAGATGAGGTTTGGACCTTTTTTTTTTTTTTTTTTTTCGTTGAGTTCCTCCTACCCTTTTCTTTTCTTCTGAAACTCCATTTATAGACATATTAATGTAAAAGCAAAATAAATAGAATAAAAAAAAAAAAGGGCCAGCACCCATCATCACCCTCAACATATTTATATATATTATATTAATTATTATATATATGCACGATTGAAGGTGCGCAGTTGACCCGAGTATTTCTTTTTTTTTATTTTTTATTCATATAATATATACATGCACGATTGAATGCGAGCCTCTTGTATTGAGTGGGTGATGGTTGCCAGCCTAAATTTTGTTTGTTTATTATTTTTTCAATTTTTAATTTATTTTAATATAAAATATCTAAAATGTATTATTTACACTAAAAAAACACCAAAAATATGTACAAATGCGGTCCAAAATAATTTGGCCAAAACAGGTGAAGGTTGGGATTAAAGCTTAAATCTGAATTTTCTACTAAGAAATTCATAAAATAACATATTCTAATTTTCATCATCGGGTGTTCGGAAGAAAACACTCAAGTCTTAAGGCTGGTCAAAATGGGGCATTTACAACTACTTATATCCAAAATTCAGAAATAAAATTGAGTGTGTTCTTTCAATTATTCTCAAAATACATTATTGAGATCCTATTTCCATATCTTGGCCTTGTTTGGGAAGTGGGGACTTTTTTGGCTATTTGGCTATTTAGTAGGCTATTTTAGTTTTTATGTTTGGGAAGTTGGGTTGAATTTTTTGGTTGATTATTATATTAAAAAATGTGTTTGAAATGATGTTTGAGGCTAAAATGACAAATTTGTCCCTAACCTCACTTTTTTCAAAATTGTCCTAAAGGGGCAAAATTATCATTTACCAACAATAGGACTGTCTGCCATTGTGACAATGGTAGGCTGTACTACACTGGCGGTGTTTGGCAATGTGAGGTTTAGGCTATTATAGCCTCTTTTGGAAAATTAGCCCAAAAGCCAAATACTGTAGCAACTTTTTGACTGATTTTCAAAAAAAAAAAAAAAAAAAAAAAAAAAAAGGCTGAGCCGGGACAATGTAGGCACAGCCTACACTGTCACAGCCGGCAATTGTTACATCAACAGCTCAATTACCATTTTGCCCCTCAGCCGGAAATTAAAAAATTATAATTGTAGGGACAAAATGGTCATTTTAATTACAAACATCTTTTCAACACATTTTTTAATACAACAATCAATCCAAAAATTTAATCCAACTTCCCAAACACAAAACTAAAATAGCCTACTAAAATAGCCAAAAAGCCAAATAGCCTACTAAAATAGCCACTTTCCAAACGAGGCCACTATCAACGTGACAGTGTAGGTTGCCCTACTGCCAAACTAGTTTTTTTTTTTTTTAAATATAAATCATTGGTTTAGGGTACTATTTAAGGATATTTGCCTTTTTTGGTGTTTGAGGCTATTTTAGCCTCAAACTTGGATTCCCAAACAAGGCCCTTATTAGTGGTATCAGAGCTTATATAAAGGAAATATTCATAATTAATTTCCAACGGTGGTATCAGAGACTGAAAAGCCTAAATTTATCAAAGTCAGAAGAGCCTGAAATTGCAGAAATTCTGTAAAACAGAGAAGAATAGAACAAATATGCCCAGAAATCAAAGTTCTCAAAATGTTTTTTTGAGTATATCAAATTGAAATACTCGTCGAGAGGATTCCAATGACATAAAAATCAAACAATCGGAGCTAAAACAAAGCCGTACAAGTAGGTCAAAATTTTTCGATAAAAATTATACGTTACTGGAGAAGATGAACCAAAACTAGCAAAACAAAAGAAATTATTCAGTGCATTGCAGGCAGAGTTACATCCAAGCCGCCAAGTTTCTGAGCCTTGAAGCCAAAGAGCCATAAGTGTGACGCCCCAAAATTTGAGGACATCATAATAAGGTTTAAAACTAAAAAAAATCAAATTTTCTTAATTAAGAACTTCTAATCATTGTTGCCACCAAGTTTGCCATCATCCATTAATTAACAAAACATAAATTAAAAGTTCTTAAATTACAACTCTGAAGCAAACTCAAAGCTTGGTCTTAGTACATTCATGACAGAAAAACACAATTAAAAAAAAAAAAAAAATAGAGAAAACTAGATAACTCAGGAAAGGGGTTCATGGGACTTGGGCACACTTCAAGCTTACCAAGGCTGAACGCCGTCTTCCAAGACCTCGGTGTTTCCTTCGGTTTTTTTGATACCTAGCATAAAACACCAGGGCAATGGGAATTCCAATGAGCGATGAGCTCAATAAGATACTAAACCAAAAATACCAACCTCAATAATAATACTCACAAATAATGAATACTGTCTAGTAATAGAGTAACAAGCAACGTTTAATAAAATAAGCATAACAGGAATGCTAGCAGTTGAAATAATAACAATAGATAATAAGAACAATGACAAGCGGAAGTAGTAATTCATTATAAGGAAGATACCAAAGTTTTATTTTGAATTCTCATAGGTTTAATTTATCAGGTAAGTCTAAGTAACTCCCCGCAGAGCACCATTTTTACTTAACCACTAAACAATGGCCACAGGCAATTTTAACTCCCCCTTAGTCAAATATTCAAATGTTACTTATTGTAATTACCAATGATGCCCATGTACCAGGGTTATGTACCCGAGTCGTGATATCACGGTCTACCCCAAGGGAACAATCTATGTTGTGATGATTACACCACCAACCTTATATCACCTATACTGATAAGAGCCAAAATACCTTCCTGTGCCATGTTAGGGTTCGTAACTCACTCATGCAAGACTCTAAACCAAGCTCACCCCATCACTTTTAACTTTTAATACATTGATTCAAGTTCGTGTTTCTTTACTTCGTCAAATTCACATTTTGATACATGCGCAAGTTTTAGTTTGAAAACCACAGTGACATAAGGTTTATATAGCATGGCACAACCACGTATGAAAACCAAAATGAATATTACAGAAATGTCTTAGGAGTCATCACAAAATTTCTTAGAACTTTCCACACTTCTTATTTTTAGCACTGAATTATTGGACTAACAATAATGAAACTCATACCAAATGAAGTTCAATTATTACAATATTTTAACTGCTAGTTCATTGAGTTAGGAAAATATTTTGAGAAGAATTCCAGGGCTTAAAATGATTTTAAGATGGAGAAATAAAATTTGGAAGAAAAATTGATTTCTGGGACAGTGAACTACAACAACTTCCCGCACAAGTAATCTGTGTTTGAAAAATAAAAAAGGGCCTCAAACGATGCCCAAAAGAGGTAAGGTCAGAATTTTTTGCTAGATATTTGAGTTGAATACACATTTACCGAAGAGGTTGAAGACTGAAAATCAATAGAAGATAGTCAAATAATTTTGCTAAGAAAATTGGACATAATCTCTCGCATTTTAGTAAAACTGCAATTTCTCCTGTTAAACATCTCCATTTTTAGTAAACTCAGTTCCCAATTAAAGATAACTCATATATCTAACTATCCCAAGTGGTCTTGTAGAAACATAGATTTTGTGGAGAAAATGGGACCTGTTTGAAGTCACTATTTCTACTGTGTTGTAAGCAACACTTATGACAAATATTTATTTCGGTAAGGAAATGATGTCCAATGATTTTATAAAAATTTTAAACATGTATAGAACACCTATATCTACTCCCAGTATAAACAGATTTATAAAAAAAAATTATTTTCAATTTATTAGAGCATTTTTCAACCAATAAAAATCTGAAACAGTACAAAAAATGTAAGTTTCAAGTAAAAGGGAACCAACCTTATCTCATTTCACCCTCATGCAAGATTATTTCAAAACAATGGAGAATATTTGAATACATAAGAAGATAAAATCAGTAGCTAAATGTAAACACCCAATTTTGACTGCCCTTAAGACTTGGGCGCTTCTTTCCGAACACTCAATGATGAAATATTATACTGTGCAATCTTTCGATGTTTCACCAAAAGAATTCAGTTTTGAGCTTCAGACCCAAACCTTGCACCCCATTTGGACCAAAACCTGTTTTTCTAGCTTGACCACTCAAAAAGCAGCAAAACCAAAATTGACTGATAGGCCATTTTATTGGGCCAGCCGTACATCTTGTTGGCCGGTCGACAATATTCAGTGAAGCAGATATTTTGCAATAGTAGGTTGTTCCCATGCACGGGATTTGGCCAGCTACTCTCTTTTAAAGATATTTCTATTGGAAGGCAGTTGAAAATCTATAAAAAGACACCTCACCTCAGAGTTTAGGGTTAGAACAATTTCCCAAAGGCTTAGACGATTGCGCAAAGCATTTCTCCACCTTCTTGAATATAGATACACTATAGATACACCATTGAAGCTCAAACTTGAAGCTTTTTGCTGAAGTTTTGAACCTTATTTCAGATACTTGAGAGTGTGTGGATTGAAGTTTGTAAATCAAGAAGCTCTTCCTCTTTTCAAGAGGTTGATCTTTGAACTCTTTTCATTATCTTTTCTTTTATCCTCTTGTTCTTCATCCTCTGTTTTAAACACTGATTTTCAGAGTTGTTTTAGGCTTAAAAATGTGATTTAAACCTTGTTGAAGGTGGAGGGTTAGCTACCCTTCCATAGGCTTATCCATAGTTGTGCTCTCTTTGTTTTCTCCATAATTTTGCTCATTTTTCTTCATTTTTAGATTGATTTCAGTATTGTTTCAGTTAATTTTTGTATGAATATGGACTGTATATATGTGTTTAAAGCTTTAAATAGATAGATTAATTCTTGAATCTATCTTTCTTCTTCAAAGTTGTTGTAAGCTCTCTTCTAGTTCCCTCTTTGAAGCATGGAAATGGATGTCTCATCCATATTCCATGAGTATGAAGATGAGCATACAACAACTCTTTATAGCTTTCATTCATTTACCTAGTCTCATTTTGATTTTGCATTCAAAAATGGCTTTTTCTAAACCTATTCTCTCCAAATTTGAGTATTCACTTACTCTTATCTTCCATGATATATAGTAGGTTTAGCCATCTCTTTCAATGCTTCCTTTTCTTAATTTTCCTTAGTTTTGTATTCATTGATTTCTGTCTCATCGCTTCATTAATCATCATCTAAATACCCTTGGGATGTTTGATGATTTGTGAAGCAAACCTACTCTTTCCTTGAAAATCTTCATGACAGGAGGGAACATGAGGGATGAACATCCTTTGGAAACCCTCTATTTTTGCTCTGTTCCAGTTCTGTTGCAACAGGTCTTTCTCCAGAAATAGTGGCTGGCTGGCCACAACCTTCTACGGCTGACCAATTCATTAGGTCGGCCGACCACTTTGTCTGTACGGCAGTGGTGGTTTTTCAGCAAAACAGAGCAGCTCTTGAGGTCCAAAACAAAATTGTTTTTTTTCTGACTATGAGCAGGGCAGTTTTTGGCAATAAGTAAAAGGGGTTTCTGGAGGATGTTCTTACTTGCACATTTGTGATTTTAGATTAGTTGCTTTGAGATTTGTATTTGTAATAGTTAGTTAGTTCATTTGTGTTTGTAATAATTAGTTGATTAGGCCATTCAGACCCTCTTGTAAGAGGGCAAATTTGTAACATTTGATGGATGTCTTCCAAACCTCATTTATTTCCCCCTTTTATTTAAATGCTTACCATAGTTGTTTAGCATCATATTTTCTTTTATCATTACCATGACTTGTATCCATTTTTGCATGCATTAAGGTTTGACTCATCATACTTGATATCATTGTATCCATATGACATGTTCATAGCCGAATCAAGTAGTTGCATTGTGTATGTGTTGCATTAATTATGTGCATTTCTTTAGGATCATGCATTTTCCTAACTATCTTATTTTCTTTGGCTTGCCTTGAATGAGTTTTGGGTAAGCATTTTTGCTTTAGTATACTACATGTGTGTTTATGTTACTATGTCGAGCATATTACCATGAGGCTACTTTCTTACTTGAAATATCTCTATGAATGCCTGTAGATGGAGGCTATTTTGCTTAAATTGGAATGACTTTGATTGTTGTACATATGAGCTCATTTTTTCATTGAGTTGCACATATTCTAAACTCTTTCAAAATCTCATAAGATCAAAGCATTCCAAAGTAAGTGACGTGGTCTATACTTGTTTGCTTCATATAGTAATGTTAGTATACTAAATAAATCAAAATATGAGTAGATAATGTCTATAGGATTCATATTATGATTTAGTACAGGCCGATCTTTGATCGGGTGAGTGGGGTGCTCAATTCATGACCTTCCCCTCTCATACCTAAGTTCTCTGAATCGAAACAACTTTGGTTATGAAGGACAAGTGGCCTTTGGCATGAGTCACGAGTTTCCTAATTCTCCCAAAAATATTAGGTGGTGACTCTGAAATCTGATAATGCAATTCATTTTTTGCATCTCTTGTGATTAATGGATTTTCTAAGGATTTGTCGGATATGGACTCTCATTTGTTTTTTTTGTTTCATATTGCACTTGTGAAACTAGATTCAGAATCACAAGAGTCTGAATTGTAAGGAAACACATCCGAGGAGACTAAACCCCTCCAAGGAGCGTGAAAAACCAGCTACACTAAATCATCTAACCTATGCATGCAAAGAAGGAATAGAAATCATATAGTCATGAAATTCTCATTCTATCAAAATGTGAGCATGCATTAAGCTATTCTAATCACACTTGCTATGTATGTATTAATAATGCATGCTCTTGCATATATGTAATATATAAATTTAGTTAAGAATATCTAAGGGGGGATAGAGGTAAAGTATTCCTACCTCAAGAGCTTTTACAAACTATACTCAAGATTAGTTTCAAAATGGTGACCACCAAGAACCCTTTCTTCTCTCACTCCTTTTCTTTTCTTTTCTCCTTTTTCTTTTTCCCTTACTTAGCCGTGTGTGTTGGAATAGAGGGGCTGAAGTGTTCAATATAAAGGCAAAGAATTGGAGAAGTTATTTAATTAAGAATTTATTTATTTAGTTATTTCTTTCTTTACATGCTATCTTATTGGTGAAGTGTGTTCTCTTTCCTTACACACCTAAAGTGGCTAGGGAGGTTGAGTGTAGACAATCTCTTACACATCATGCATGCCTTGCATTGTTCAAGATAACCCTTGGAAAGGGGAGAGGCCATCAGACCATCTCTCTCTCTCTCTCTCTCTCTCTCTCTCATTTTCATTTTATTAATTTTTTTTTTTGTGTAGAAATTAAAATCAATGTATATATAACCTATTCATTAGATGTTTTACTCCTTACTATCCTTTAACTAACTTAGTTATTATTTATTTAACTCATTTAGATTCCACAATTGTATTTAGATACAGAAATTTAATCACAGAGAGCTAAATAATTTTATTTAAAGGAGTTTAAATTGATATTAATCATGACGCTTTAACATTATAATTTAATAATTTGATAATCAATATTAATTGATTTAATATGATTATTAACAAATTAATTAGTTGTCTAAAAATTCAGATTCTTACACTTCTCTCTTCCGCTTTTCCCATGTCTTTCTTTATTTTCTTTTGTCATCCTCTCTCAGCCATGTGCGAGCAAAATGGGAGGAGAAGACTTACTATAGAGGCCACTAAAGCTTAGAAAAAAAGAGAACAAATAACTATAAAAACATTGTCACCCATGCTCACACAATTTAGCCCTTAGAAGAGGTTGAGTGTATGACATGGTTTTACACCATGTGCATGCGCAAAACAAGCCCAAGAAGGCCTAGGAAAGGGGGTAGCCGGCCACTTCTTTTTTTTCTTTTTCTTTTTTTGGAGGGGGGTTACTATATTATCGATCTATCTATCTATCTATCTATCCATCAAAAATTCTGACTAAAAAGTTTATTCCTAACTAACTTTCAATCAATTTAGTTCTTATTAATTCAGTTTCTCTTAACTTGATTATGACACAAAAGTTAACACAAATATTAATTTAGAACGGTTTAGAATTACTACTAACCATGAAATTTTAAAATTATAAATTACTAATTGAATTACCCATATTAAAGTGACTTAATATAATTAAAATTTATAGTTGATTTTCTAAATTGGATTGTACAAGTTAAACAACTGAATATATTTGTCACGATAAATTTAATCGAGTATAATTGCAATTGCAATATAATACGATTTTTGAAATAAATCAATTATATGAAAATACGAGTTCTCACAATAAGAGCCAGAAGAGTCAAAAGGCCTTAGAGCCAAAAGAGCCTAAATTTATTAGAAAATTGAAGAACAGAGCTTACATAAACAAAATTTTCATAATTAATTTCCATTAGTGGTATCAGAGCCAGAAGAGCCTAAATTTATTAGAGCCTGAACTTGCAAAAATTATGCAAAATAGAGAAAACATAGCAAAGTCCAACTTTGCCCAAAAATCAAATTCTCAAAATCTATGTTTGAGTATACCAGATTGAAGTACTCGTCGAGGGGATTCCAATGACGTAAAAATCAAGTAAATTGAAGTTAAAATAATGCCTTACGAGTTGGTCAAAGTTTTCCAATAAGAATTATCTGCTGCTGGTTCTGGATATTGAAAATTCAAACCTCAATTCACACAAGAAGCTTGAAGAAATCAGTACAAACTTGAAAAAAACATGAAGAAGGAAAAAGGAGAAACTTCTTGTGTGAATTGAGGTTTGGATTTTCAACATTTGAATAGAAATCTATAAATGTATGATTTATGTTGTTAATTGGTTGACCAGATGCAAAAGATAATAATAATCTTAAATTGGATAATTCTTCTTCTAAATCTGAAATATATTGGATGCTATCATTAATTTCTTGACGCAAATTAGAAATTAAAAGCATAACAGAAAATAATTATTTTAGAATGAGAAACCAAAATACAAAGGAAAAGAAAACTTACAAACTTACAATAGGTCACAATCGTGAAAGCAGATTGGACACAGCATTCACTAAGTACAGACACACAATGAGCACACTCAAATTCAAATTCTAAACACACTCAAATTACATACCCAAATTTTCTCACAATATAGTTACACTATGATATTGCACAACAGTCTTTGATATTGGGGAAATCATGCCTTCTTCGAAAGAATGGTTGGCTTTTATAGAGTTAGAAGCCCAGAATTAAAATGAATTGAAGTTCGGTAAGAATTTACTTTTGTTTGTCTTTTGCTTTGTCCTTTGAGAATTGCTTTGTTAGTGGAGTTTTGTCCTTTGTGAATATTATTGTCCTTGAAAGCAGCATTGATTAGATTGCTATACTTTATGAGTTGGCTTGCATTTGTTATTGTCGGTGGAGAGTGTCATTTGATGCAGAGGGAATCATCTTTATTAAAATTCTTACAATAACATGGGGTTTGTATAGATCACAAATTGTTAAAGTCTACACCTTGACACGTGTCAGAGTAATCATCATCAAGGTGTTGAGTGGGAATCTTTGGTGATGACGTTGTAGAGTTAACGGGAGAAGATATTTTGAGTAAAGAAATTGTCGGTCACTTGGATTGAGTGAGAATTAGAGGAAGGGTTTCCAATACAATATCATCTTCAAAGTCAAAAAGGGACTCCGCATCGGCCATGAAAATCATTTTCATTTTGATGGCCTTCTTGTATTTGTGTTCAAATTTAGATTTTGAAATTGAGTGCTTTTTTTCCCCCCCTCTAATTATCCTATTCCCATATCTCATCAGTGGTATCAAAGCTTATATAAAGAAATTTTCATAATTAATTTTCAACACTGGTATCAGAGCCATAAGAGCTTGAATTTATCAGAGCCAAAAGTGCCTGAAATTGTAGAAATTCTACAAAACAGAGAAGAATAGAGAAAAGTCCAACTTTGCCTAGAAATAAATTTTCTCAAAATCCATTTTTGAATATACCAAATTGAAGTACTCGCTGAGAGGATTGCAATGACGTACAAATCTAGCAAATCGGAGCTAAAACGAAGTCGTCTGAGCTAGTCAAAGTTTGTCGATAAAAATTACATGAACTAGAACCAATAAAACAAAAGAAATTATTTAGTGCATTGCGGGCAGAGTTACAGCCAAGCCACTAAGCTAAGTCACCAAGCCTCTAAGCCTCAGAGCCAGAGCCAGAGCCAGAGCCAGAGCCATGAGAGCCTGAAGAGAGAAAAGTGCTTCAGAGCTAGAAGGGTTTGAATTTATATAAAAAATTGAAAAACAAAGCTATAGACACCCCATTTTGACCGGCCTTAAGACTTGGGTGCTTTTTTCCGAACACCTGATGATAAAAATTAGAATATGCTATTTTATGATTTCTCAGCAGAGAAATCGTATTTAAGCTTTAATTCTAACATGATACCCATTTTGGCCAAATTATTTTAGATCCATTCGAAAACTTATTTTGTCCATCTGTCCATTTTTCAGATATTTCTTCATACCAAATTTCATACACATCAATCTCCACTACCAAAAGGATTTTCTCTCTTCAAAAAAGGAAGAGATAAATCAAGGTTCAAATTATCTCTCTTTATCCTCCATTATACATTGTCTTCCACCTTCATTACACATTGTCTTCCACCATTGTCTTCCACCTTCTCCACTGAAAGAGCCTTCTTCAATTGCCTATATAAGAAGACCATTAGAGCTATTAAAAGGGTGAAATTTTTTTATTGGAGAGACGTCTAAGCTTTAATCAAACAAAGAGTTTGTTTTGTTAAAATTGAGAGAAAATACAAAGTGAGATATAAACGTCCATTTTCTTGCCTTTCACTAAATCCATTGATATATCACCCAAAACATCACCAATGCTAAGACTTAATCTTCTTGTTGAGATTTCAAAAACACACTCCATAACCTTGAGGATGCTAAGAAGAGAGTTTGGAAATCAAAAAATTCATCATTTCCTCCAAAGGTGAATTTTTACAATTTTCTCATCTATTTTGTTTCTATTTCCCTTGTCTTTAAATATGTGATATAACTTGTAGAAATGGTTGGTTGAACCACCTCTTCTTAGATGATGTAATTTCTTTAATTTCTTATATTTTATTTCTTGTTCTTTCATCTTCTTAAATTATATTTTTAGAATTTTCTTATGCTTAAATATAGAATTTAATTTGTAGAAATAGTTGGCTAAGCCACCTATCCTTAGATGATGTATATTCTTTATTTTCTTATATTTTTCCTTTGAAGCTATAAAGGCTTCCTCATTAAAAAGTGTTAAAAACTCTCTTCTCGACCAATTTTGAACGAAATGGATTCTACATCCATATTTCATGAGTAAGAAGATGAGTCTTTAATTACTTTTAATGAGTTATTTGTATTTCCCCCATTTCTTCCTTATTTTCTTTCCCCCATTTCCTCCCTATTTTGTTTCCCCTTTTTTCCCTATTTTCTAAAAAGTCCTATAGAGTTTTCACAAGCTTTGTATGACTTCCCCTTTGAAATGGTGGCAATCTATTCTCTCCAATTAATAGTATGGATTTGGGTATTAATTTATTCTTATTCACAAAGAGATAAATGTAGGTTTCCATCTATTTCTGTGGTTTGGTGTTTCCTAGCTTCAATTCCCATACTTGTTAGATTTTCCATTCGATAACTTTTTTGTACATATGATATAGCTTCCCTTGGAAAGGTTTTATTTGCTTTGTTTTGGTTTTGTTACATGAAAAACAGGAATTCCCATGAGCAAAATAGAATAGTTCCCAAGCAATAAACAAGACAATTTTCGACGGATGATTGAAGTTTCTTGTTGATTTATTTTTTTGTATATTCTCATGATTTGCTAGATTTAGTTTGTGTCGTAATAATTTTTAACTCCATTTCTTTTAATTTTTTTTCTTCAGTGTTGTAATAATTCCCTGCCCTCGCTTCTTTTTTCTATCACTTTCATTTACTTGCTTTCCATATATGTAAATAGCATCATATTTTCCTTTTCATCATATCCATGCTTTGCATTCATATTTCATGCATTCAAATTCGGCTCATTTGCATTTGTGGATTTGATCAATTACTATGTGATTATGTGTGCCACCTCATGCCTTTGAGATGATTCACACGTCATATATTAGTTTTTTGGATGAATACGTCATATATTATTAGTCGAATCTTTAGTCGCATTTTTTTGTGTATGTATTGCATTAAGATTTTGTATATAAGATCATGTATATTTTCTAACTTTATTTTGCAGCTTTCCGTGGGACGCTAGTAAATACTATATAAGTGTTTATGCTTTAGCATCCCGCTTGTGAGTGTTTTTCTTACTATGTCTAAGCATCCTACCATGCAGCTACTTGCTTAACTGATGTATCTCTATGAATGCCAATGGATGGAGATTATGCCATTCAATTTGGAATAATATCGAGTTTCATGTTTGTGAACTTAATCTCTTTTGAGTTGTGCATTATTTAAAACTCTCTCAAAATACAAGAAATCAAATTGTTCCAAATTTTGAGTTGTGCATTATTTAAAACTCTTTCAAAATACAATAAATTAAATTGTTCCGAAATGAATGACATAGTTTATACTTGTTTGCTTCACATAGTAATTTTTAGGATTATTAATAATCGGAATATGAACATATAAAGTCAATAAAACTCATATCATGGTTTAGTAAAGGCCAATCTTTTGATCGGGTGAGCGGGGGTACTCAATTAATGGCCTCCCCTTTTATACTAAGGTTCTGAACCGAGACATCTTTAGTTATGACAAACAATGGCCTTGGCACGAGTCACGGGTTTCCTAGCTTTTCCAAAATACTAGGTGGCGACTCTAAGATCTGGTGATGCAGTCTATTTCTGGAAAATATTTTGCAATAAAATGGATTTTCTATAAAAGTTGCTGAATCTAGACTCTCATCTATGTTTCACATTGCACTCATGATACTAGATCAAAGAAATCGAGGTCCGAACTATTTAGCACACTCAGGTACCCTTAGACATATGACAGTTTCTGGCGACTCTACTGGGAAGACTAAGAAATCTTAACTCGAACTCCATGATATGAGTTTTATTTACATTTATATGTTCATTGCATTTCATGCATTGGTGCGCTTAAAGTTTCTGTGTTGCCCAAGTCATGATGGGAACACAGACAATCTTTTTGTGACACTATTCCTATCGTGACACTATACCTATCTTTGCGTTACTTATGAGACCTTGTGTTAATACCTCTTAAGATCTGTCAAAAAGGTAGCTCTGCTATATAAGGTTATCGGACTTAGAAGAGAGGTTATATTGACTCTTCTGACTTCTTGGGATCTTATTTGATTGTTAACCAAAGGATTGTTTAGTGATGTTACCTTGACCTCAACCCCTAGAATAGAGCTGACCTTGTACATATAGTGAGCTATAGCACCTTCCTAACTTAGGACATGATGCTCTCCCATTTTTAGGATGTAATGATACCACTTGTTTGAATAGTAAAACTCTAAATCATTTTAAAGCTAGGACATGGTAACCCTACCCCCCATAGAAATGTTTGTTCTCTTTCCTGTTATGTGCTATGTATGAGACCTATTTAGAGGTTCTCAAACTCAGATTAGTGGTTCAGGCATATCAGTTTGAGGCAGTTTGTGGGGTCGAATTCAATTTTTCAATAGGGTGTATAGTAATTTGGTAGTGATTAGTTGTTCAAATGTTCAAGATTGAGCTGAAATGCTGATGATGTTCTGATTAGGGGTTTTCTTTTCATTATGCAAGGTAGTTATAGCACCATAACTTCTGAAAGGTCTGATATCCCTCGAGTTCTATGGACTCGCGTTGGTAGACTTTGCAAAAATACAAATTTGGTTTAGGTTTAGCTAGTGTTAGTTTCTCTTCCACTAGTGGTTAAAAGAAGAAGGGTAAGGTCATCGCACTCAGTCTGGAGCACCTCTCAGTCACCTCTCAGATCATGTCCACTTAGTTTCCCAGTTGCTAATTCATCAGATTCTATGATGGCTTAAAACCCGGTAGACATAGCGGACATGCTTATGTCCCTTCAGCGGAGTGTAAAAGCTCTTAACCACACAGTTGTTGTCCAAGCTGAACCCTCGCCGTGTTGTAGCACCTATCCGGGGCCTCTACTAATCATTCACCTCCAATTAACCATCAAGGTCCAAACCTACAAGAAGATCTTAGGGTTCTGGCACAACCAGTTGGAAAACTTTTCCCCTTTGATCCTAATGACTTTGACCCAACTATGCTAAAGATAGCCTAGCTGGAGAAATTGTTCAAAAAGTCAAAGGGGGTTAATTCCACTTCGGACATTGAGGATGGGTATACAAAGACAGCCGTAAGGTTGTCAAAGTGGTTCAAAATGTCGCACACAGATACATTTGATGGAGTCGGTGAGCCTATGGTTCATATCCACCTCTTTTCAGGCATCTTGAAGCCCATGGGCTTGACTCAAGCCCTGAAGCTTTCTTTGTTCGAAAGAACCATGTCAGGAGTGGTTGTTACTTGGTACTCCAAGTTAAACAATTTTGTCAAACAGAATTGGAAGAAGTTGGCTAAAACGTTTGTCGCACAATAATCCTATAAAACACAGGTCAAAGTAACCACTCGAGAGTTAGAGGCAACTCGCCAAGAGCCCAATGAGAGCTTTGTAGCTTTCATCACTAAATATAGGGCGAAAGCGACTGTGATGACAAACAGGCCTCTAGAGAAAGATCAAGTCCGCATGGTTATAAGAAATCTACATGGAAAGATGTCATAGAAAATGATAGTTCTCTCTCTCTCTCTCTCTCTCTCCAACTTTAAAGATTTGCATGAGATTGGGGTTCATATTGACGATGCCATCAAATAGGGGATCATTGTAGAAGGAAATGACCCCGCGAGAAAGTTATTCATTTGCAATTCCAATGTTACTCCCTGTAGTAGCACAACTGCCACTACCAAACCCACATAAATCAATACAGTCACCACCACCACTTCCAAAACAGTTGATCCCTTCACCAATGCTGGCCTACAAACAACCAACTCAACCCGAGCCCCAATTAGAACCTTCAATCCTCTCCACATGTCCCCATGCCATGAAAGTCTTGGTAGAAAGGGGGTACTTAAACTTCTTGACCCTCGACCTCTTCTTAATCCTCTCCTAACCAGATATGATCCTATTAAATACTAAGCCATTTTATCAATAGCACGATCATGAGACTAATCGTTGCTATCGCTTTTGTTATGAGATTCAAGATCTCGTTGACAACAAACCATAACTCCACCACAACCATAACCATAAAAGCCTAATGTCACCACTAATCCATTGCCACCCCATAATAAGCTACCACCCCCTTCTAATCTTAACCTCATCCACACACTACCACCCACATTTAACCCCAACATATTTATCACACCTTCTTATTTACCAAGATCCAAGGTGCTTATTCCAGATAGCATTGATTTGTGCATGATAGATGCACCTTAACCCCAGCCAAAACCCCAAAACCCTGTGGTCGTAGTGGCAGTACAGACTTCAGATACTTCCTTGAGGGAGAAAATCTAGAAAACGATTAGCCCAAGGGTGGAGTTCATAATGAAGACATATTTCAAGCAGAGTCGGACAATTGCCTTTCGATAACTGAATGATAATGGTTGAAGGACAGTGATCTAAACTTTGCCTACACTAACAAAGAATGGGGTACCAATGCCCTTGATAAGACTTGGTATATTGAGGAGGTTGATCACTTAACTAGGAACTGGCGTTACTTTAAGCCCTTACACCTAGATCAAGGTGAATTATCTGGAAAAGATGTTGAGAAGGATTAGGAAAATGAGAAAGAGATAGAGGAAGATCTTGTGCTGAAACTGTTGAAGAAAATTCAATCCAACATCTCAGTCTGGGAATTACTCATTGTTTCTCGTGAACACCGCCAAGCAATGCTTTCAGCTTTGAACAAGGCCAAGCTATCGATTAAGACAATGCTAGATCAGCTAGTATCTTTAATCATGCCGGGAGACACAATTCTAGTGCTATCATTTAGGAGTTGTTCTTTTGGGCAACGACATTGTGGGTATGTGAGGTTTTGTATAGAAAAGGAAAGAGGCTTGGCGAGGCATTTTGTAATGGAGAACAGTGAACTCACACTAGCCGTACAAGGCCTCCCAATTATATATAAAACTTGGTATGAATGGTGTGAGTTGGTGTGACTTGGGGGGCTTTATATTAATATTACCAATACCTTTCCTGGCTGAATCTGGACCGTCCATTCATCGATCTTGGACATGTGTATGGTTACAATGTAAAGGAAGTCACACCCGGGCCCAGGTGTGAGTACTTTTGATTCCTTACGGGATAGTGGTTTACACGTGTCATGTGTATAATGGTTTGCATGGTTGTAAAGTAAAGATAAAACAAACCGACTGACAAAAAGCAAAGGCAGAAAAATGATTGTATTTTTGAATTATTTTAAATGGGAAATCTTTGTACTTACTCACAGGGAAATTTTGCTATTTATTTGTACCAAAAAATATTTGATGGTGTAAAGGAATATGCTTTTGCAATGGGATAGCCATTGTGGTGACTTTGTTTTCTAGAGGGACGGAACAAGGTACTAGAAAACAAAGTCACCACAATAGCTATCCCACTGCAAAAGCATATTCCTCTACCATCAAATGTTTTCTGGTACCAAATAAATAGCAAAATTGCCCTATGAGTAAGTACAAAGATTCCCTATTCAAAATAATTTAGAAACACAATCATTTTTCCGTTTTTGCTTTTTGTTAGTCAGTTTGTTTTTATCTTTACTTTACAACCACACAAACCATTATACACGTGACATGTGTAAACCACTACTCCATAAGGAATCAAAAGTACTCACACCACTCACACTTGGGCCCGGGTGTGACTTTTTTTACACTACAACCATGCACGTGACGATCCAGATTCAGTCGGGAGTGGGGCACTGGTAATATTAATACAACGTCCCCCAAGTCACACCAACTCACACCATTCACACTAAGTTTTATATATAATTGGAAGGCCTTGTACGGTTGGTGTGAGTTCACTGTTCTCCATTACAAAATGCCTCACCAAGCCTCTATCCGTTTCTATGCAAAAAATGTTTACCTCACATACCCACAATGCCCTTGCCTAAAATAACAACTTCTAGATCTCTTGCAATCACTTCTTCAACTAGCCTGCCTACCATACTACATACTAGTCGCAAGAGAGCTCCACGAAGATGGGAACCCGTACCTCCATGCAATGGTGCAATGCACAAAAAACATCTAAACCTCCAACCAGAGATTTTTCGATCTCGCGAGAACCAACGGAAGGATCTACCATCCAAATATAGAAAAATTCTATTCTTCAATAGCAAGTCGACAATATATACAAAAAGGGGGGCAATTTCATAGAATGTGGAGAATTTTTATCCAAGGGGAAAAGTCCTTCGAAAAACATAGGTGAACTCTGGTGGGGAATTCTTGCAGAAGCAGAAACAAAGGAATAATTATTTGCATTCTGCAAAGAAAGATGTCCCACCGATTATGTCACAAAATACCCCCAAGAAAAAACATTTTCAAGTGGCCCCCATATACAAGCCCCTTTAGTTCATTTCCTTTTCTTAATGAAGAAGTAAAAATTAGGCGGAAAATAATATTTTGTTCGTAAGTCAAAATTTTGTAAAATACGAGCTATCTCAAAATTGTTGTCTTTTCATTTACAGTGAGGATGACTGGATTACATTAGGGATACATAAAAATAATATACACGATTTACATATTAATGAAGAACTCTCCTCCTTCGCTGATAATAGGAACCAGAACAGCGGCCCATCTGCCCAATCTCCCTTTACCTCAAAAGACTTTCGAGAACAGGAAAAATCGCCTGTGTCAGAAGTCTCGGACGACACAACTACTTCTTCGGTAGAATAAGTTTCAAGGACTACGATCAAGACGCCGTCTACAACGTCGTAAACGACATCAAATACTCGACAACCCTAACTGAACTAATGAAAAATCTAGTTAGATGCCAGAGAGACTTCCACGTATTCGTTAAATTTCAACCAGATCTTACCATTAGATCAGGAATTTCTTTTATTATATTAACTAATGGGTACAGTAGTTAGTTAGATGCAATGTCCACAAAAATGAGATAATGGTTTGATGTAAATGTAACCATTGTAATGATTAATGAAAACTTTTATTAATTTTATTTATGAAACCACTCAAACTATCATTTACGTATTACATTTCCCTTATCATCAACAACGACATCATCATTCTTCTTTACACTCATGATTACATATTGTAAAACATCGAAAATTTTTGAACCGTCTATAACAACAGACCATCTCTTATCAACTTCATCTTTTCTAGCAGCACCAACCTCCAAAATCGACGGGCCAAGATCAAAATCACTAGCACCATCACTACCTCTGCGTATATCAATCTCGGACAAGCTAAGACGACCTCTACGTTCATCAATAATTGAACCACTTTTCCCGAAACCTCCTAACAACAAATCTCTCCTCCTCTTAGTAAACCAATGGACTTGGTCCACCATAGAATCGGAAGAGCTTCGATTAGAGCACAATGCCAAACATCAACATTCGCCTTTGTATATTTTTTAGATAACACAACAATAGATGGGGCTCTCATCTATGAATTTTCTGGCATTTCACTTGTAGAATACTTCAAATACCCCTTCATTTTACAATATGTTACACCCTTTTAATATTTAAATCTTCAAGTCAATACTTTACCATCCATGGCACCTATTTTTCATTAATGGAACAGTAACCATTCCCATAATACACTAATTCACATATAGAACAGTAGTTGGTTAGATACGATGTCTACAAAAATAAGAGAATGGTCTGATGTAAATATAACCACTGTAATAATTAATGAAAATTTTTATTAATTTTATTTATGAAACCACTCAAACTATCACTTATTACATTTCCCTTATCATCAACAACGTCATTGTCATTCTTCTTTACACTCATGATTACACTAACAAAGAGCTACCATCTGAGGGGGTTAATCATAACAAGTCTTTGTATGTGGCTTTGGGGTGTGGAAAGAAGTGGATCCCGATAGTTCTGGTTGATATTGGTTTAGCCATCAATGTTAGTCCAGCAAGGATTGCCTATGTGATTGGGTTGAAACTGGCTAACTTCATGCCAACAAGCCAAGTTGTCCGGGCATATGATAATACTAGCAGGAATGTTATAGGGAGTTTCAAAGTCCAGACATTGGTTGGCCTCTCTAAGCATGAAGCAAAATTCCATGTTATCCCGGTAACTTTCAACCTATTCTTGGGTAGGCCTTAGTTGCATAAGATGAGAACAATTTTTTCAATCGTACACTAGTTGGTGAAGTACCTGCATAATGGAGGGATTGCTACAGTTTTTGGTAATTTTATGATCCATCCTCCTCTAGAAGTCACAACACCATTGCTGGAAATATAACATGAAGAGAATGATGTTTTTCTCTAGAGTTTTATCTTGGCAGAAACGCGGCTGGTGCAAATAATCATAGCAAAAAATGAGAGTAAGTGTATGAGTGCTCAGTCAGTCTGCATGATGAGTAAGCTAGGATACATCTCAGGATCTAGATTGGGAAGGAGTGCCCGACAAGGCATTACAGAGATAACAGAGATAACCCACAACCCACATGCATTTGGGTTGGGATATGAACCTACAGTAGAAGACTGGGAGAGGAAATGAGAGAGAGAAAGAATCAATGCGAAGAAGACTGGAAAGAAGTATGAGTTGGTTTGCAAGCCGATTCGTGGGACCTTAAATAAATACTTTGTCTGCCAAGGAGAAGACTTTCTTTCTGTGGTTTTCCTGAGCGATGGATTAATTGAGCAGAGAAGAAAAGATACCTTGGGTTTGAGATCTTTTTTGGTTATCAGCTCTTCAATAGTGATGAGGAGTGGATAGATCCTAGTATCGATCTTAGTCAAGACAGAGATAGTAGCCTGGAGGACGACACCGAAGAAGTCCTAGATCTAACACTGGCTGACGTTCTGATGGATTTTGATGCTAGCGTTGAACCAGTGAACTTGGGGAATAACATGATTGTTTTTGTGATCGGGGAAGCACCATCTGTTGATTGCACCAGTTTTATTCTAGACACTGTGGATGGTATACACTTGACTTGGCAACCTGAGAAGGGTTGTATTGTGAGTTATGAATCAGATAATAAGTCTGGGTCTAATTCCGCCAAGTCTGTGGAGTCAGAATCAAGCTCAAGTCAGTCTAGTGAGTTAGAGTTTGGCGCTTTTGAGACTGTTAACCCAGATGCCACTGTCTTATCCAGGTCATCTTTTTCTTTTGAGTCTACTGAAACCACTGAACCAGAGATTTTGAATGAAAATGCAGTAGTTTTCTTTTATTTCTTTGTGCCATTGGTTCATTGCATAGACCAAATATTTCAAAATTTTGATGAAAACGAAGAGAAAGAAATTCCCTAGGCTTTGAAAAACTAGATTAATTGGGAGAAAGAGAGGCGCGCTAAGCCCTTGCTGGATGAGATTATTTCAGTCAATGTGGGTACTGAGAATGATCATTGCTTGGTCCAAATTGGTTCCACGCTATCTTCAGAGGAACTCAAGCGATTAGTTGCTTTGTTAAAAGATTTCAAGGATGTTTTTGCGTGGTCCTATGAAGAAATGCCTGGAATTGATCCTGAGATTGTACAACATAAGATCTCTTTGGCTACTGAGGCCTGGTTTATAAAGCAGAAGCTCCATAGATTACGTCCAGACTGGGTATTAAAAATCAAGGAGGAAATCACAAAGCAGATCAATGCAGGCTTTTTTTGATAGTATCAGAGTATCCAACCTGATTGGCCAACATTGTGTTGGTTCCAAAAAAGAGATGGCAGAATTAGAGTTTGTGTCAACTTTTGGGATTTGAACAAAGCCAATCCAAATGATGACTTTCCATTGCCACAAATTAACGAGCTGGCAAACTTTACCGCAAGGCATGTCTTGCTATCATTCATGGATGATTTCTCTGTGTACAATAAGATTTTTATAGCTTCGAAGGACAGGAAAAAGAGTGCATTTATCACTTCGTGGGGCACCTACTTTTATAGGGTTATGCTGTTTGGACTGAAGAATGTCGGGGCTACATATCAGAAAGCAGCAACCACAATATTACATACCATGATCCATAAGGAGGTTGAGGTATATGTGGATAATATGATCGTCAAGTCCAAAGAGCGAGAGGGCCACTATGTTGCACTGAAGAGGTTCTTTGAAAGAATTAGGGAGTACAGGATAAGGCTAAATCCACATAAATGTACATTTGGAGTGATTGCGGGTAAGATGATGGGGTTTTTGATTACCCAACGAAGAATTGAAGTTTATCCGTAAAAAAATCAAGGCCATCTTAAATATGTCGCCACTAAAGACTGAAAAGGATGTGCAGGGCTTTTTGGGAAAATGCAATTCATAAGAAGGTTTATTTCAAAGTTAACCTTAACTTGTGAACCACTGTTTGGTCTCCTGAAGAAAGGAAAGAAGTTCCAATGGGATGATCAATGTTAATTTACGTTCAAGCAGGTCAAACAGTATCTGCAAAATCCATCTGTGTTATCACTGCTTGAGTCGAGAAAGCCACTGATCCTGTATTTCTCAGTAACCAAGTCAACTATGGGGTGTATGCTTGTGCAAGAGTCGGATAAGAAAATGGAGAAGGTCATTTACTACTTGAGCAAGAAGATGTTAGAATACGAGACCCACTACAGTCCTTTGGAAAAAGCTTGTTTAGCCTTAATTTGGGCTACCAGGAAATTGAGACACTATCTGTTAGCACACTCAGTAATTCTAGTTTCCAGATTAGATCCTACCAAATATCTCTTTAAGAAACCAGTGCTTATTGGTAGGCTAGCTCGATGGTTGTTTTTGCTTTTCGAATTTGACCTCAGATATGTCACTCACAATTCTATTAAAGGAAGGGTCGTAGCGGAATTTTTAGCCAATCATCCAATTAAAGGAGACGAAGATGCAGAGTGCTCAATCCCAGATGAAGAAATTATGCAGGTGGAGGAAAGTACTTGGAAGTTGTATTTTGATGGTACATAGGGGTGTTACTTATAACGCCAGATGATTCTTACATACCCCTAACTTTCAAACTCCGGTTCAAAGTGTCCAATAATCAAGCTAAGTATGAGGCATTCATTACCGGATTGGAAACAGCCCTTGAACTAGGGATAATAAGGTTAGATGTGATCGGAGATTCAAACTTAGTCGTCTCTCAAGCCAAATGGGAGTAGAAGGTCAAGGAAAAGAAGATGAAAGTTTACCACGAGACCTTGGATATTCTAATCCCAAGGTTTGAAAAACTAACATCACTTGGTGAGAGAGAATAACCAGTTTGTCGATGCTTTGGCGACTTTGGCCTTGATGGTGGACATACCATTTGGGGTCAAGATGCGTCCCATCCTTATAGAGCAAAGGTATGAGCCGGCATATGAGATGATAACCGCTATAGAAGAAGTGCAAGATGAAAATCCCTAGTATTTTGATATTTGGTACTTTCTGGAGAGTAACACATACCCGCAAGGGGCAAATACTAAGGACAAAATGGGGATATGGCATCTGGCCACTCAATTCATCATTTGCTGAGATAAGCTATACAATAGGTGACATTTGGGGATGCATAAGTTGTGCGTAGAAGAGGATGAGGCAAAACGTATTATGAAGGCCATCCATAGAGGAGAGTGTGAAGCCCATATGAATGGTATAATGCTGGCCAAAAAAATCTTTAAACAAGGATGCTTTTGGTTAACCATGGAAAGTGATTGTATCAATTTTGTTAGGCGATGCCACAAATGTCAAATCCATGCCAATCGCATGAATATCCCGCCATCAAAACTTTACAACATGACCTCACCATGGCCTTTCTCAATTTGGGGCATAGATGTCATCGGGGCAATCACACCAAAGGGTTCAAATGGGCATTAGTTCATCCTTGTTGCCATTGACTATTTTACCAACTAGGTTGAAACGCAGTCACATTCAATGTTGAAAGTATCATATGTGATCAAATTCATTAGAAATAACATCATTTGTAGATATGGGGTGCCAAATGAAATAATTTCTAACAATGGCTCACACTTCAAAGGAGAAATGGCAGTTGTACTTGAGAAATATGCTATGGCTTTTCACAAGTCATCAACATACAAACCACAAACCAATGCAGCCGTTAAAGCTGCAAATAAGAACATCAAAATCATTATGCGTAAGACGGTGGAAATGTACAGAGATTGGCCAAACAAACTGCCTTCATACTTTGGGGATACAGGACATCAATCTAAATGTCTATAGGGGCAACAACCCCTACTCTTTGGTATATGGAATGAAGTCTGTTTTGCCGATTAAGAATGAAGTACCCTCATTGTAAATTATGGCTAAATGTCAGATAACAGAAGTTGATTAGCAAAAAAATCAATTTGAGGAGTTTATGCTATTTGATGAGCGGAAATTGAAGGCGTTGTACCACATTCAGGGGTATTAACGTAGGATTGACAAAGCATTTAACAAAAAGGTTAAATCCAAGAATTTGAGAGAAGGAGACTTAGTGCTGAAGGGCAATCGAGCTCCTATCCACGACCCTAGGGACAAGTTCAGACCCAATTGGACAGGTCCCTACATCATCAAGTCTATCTGGTTTCGAAGAGCGACCATTCTCATGGATTTGGATTGTTTGGAGTTCACACAACCAATCAATATGGACAAGCTAAAAAAGTACTATCCTTAAGAGGCTTGCTGGGCCAAAAACTTAACAGAGCGACCTAGACAAAAGTTAGAGCATAAAAAAAAATTCAAAAAAAAAAAAAAAAAGATGATAAAAAAAATTAGGAAAAAAATGAAAAAAGAAAAAAAAGAAAAAAGAAAAAAAGGAAGCTCGCAAGGTCGAAAACCCGAAATGGTAGCTTTGGCAAAAGTTAATGTGCAAAAGGAGAGTTTTAATACCCGAGTAAACCTTAGCTGTGAACTACATAAGGCCTAATTCCTATCTTTGGAATACGTAGGCAGCGTCATCTTAAAGCTCAATCCCAACCATTTTCAACTCGCTTGTCCCATCCATGTTTGATTGATGCACTTTTATTCGCATCAGCTGTTTTGTCCATGTTCAATTAGTTTATCTTCATTAGGTTCGATTGTCCTATCTCTTCTTCATGGTAGATTCAGTTGCAAGACATCAAATTCAGGTTATCTGATTTGAGGTTGTACATCTCAAGGGTTGATTTCATGTTAGTCAGACAGTGACTATTTGCGAGAACAAGTTTTGATGATTTTTAATGAAATTGACTAATGTTATCAAAAATTATTTCATTTTTGCAAAACCCAAACCATTCATTGGACCCAAAAAGGGAAAATTTTCTGTACTTACAGCTTGACTTATATGATTTCAAAATAGAGAGTGGAACGAGCATGCTAATCTAACTCTCATGTTGATCAAAACCTTTTTAAAAGAAGAACCAAAAGAAAAACTCAAAGTAATGAACTAGGGGCACAGTCGAGTCAAGTTTTCTGTCTTTCCCCGCACTCTCGAAAGTCTCCGTTCACATTAACTTGTGCCTTTTCTTTAAGGCAAGCACTCACCGGAAAGTACATCGTAGTTGTCTCCTACAATGTAATAGAACCCTTCAGTCGGTCGGTCGACTGCCAGTGGTTTTTGTTTTGTAGTAGTTGTCTCTGGCAATGTAACAGAACCCTTTAGTCGGCTGGTCATTTGGGCGGTCGACCGAGCTATTATCCGAGCAATCATCCAAGCAGTCAATCGACGTTGATTTTTGTTTTGTTTCCTCTTCCTTGCAGCAAGTATTAGCTGTGTTTATGTTGTTTTTGCTTTGTTTTTCTTTCATCGAGTTGTATTTTGTGTTTTAATCAGTTGTAGGCTCAACATCCAGTTCAGAACTCATTGAAATGCAACTATTCTCAAATTCAATTTCAAAATAAAATGTTTTCATACCCAAGTGTTGTGCCATTCATGCCATGATATGCAAAACAAATTCTTTTTATTAACTTTAGAGATCAAACCCCGATCAGAATTGTACAAAAGAGAGTTAAAACAGTAAGTGCCCAACTCCCAAGAAAAAATTCAAAATACAAAAAAAAAAAAAAAAAAAAAAAGAGGAAAAGAAGAAGAAAAATACAAAATACAAAAAAATAAATAAATAAAAAACATACACCAAAAAAGCAGACCTCATTTACAGATAGCTTCACCATTAAGCTTTACCATCGATCACTTCATCTCTAGTTTCATTTTGGGGAACACCTTGAAGGCCCTACCTCAGGATTTGCAGGGTTCTCAAAGGAAATATACCCCTGTTGCCTAGCAAATGAGGTACACTAAGGCATTAGTGATCTTTCTATGTTTGTTGTTCGGCCCTTCAACTCCTTGTTTTGCCTCTTCAATTGACTAATTTCCCTTCGAGCATCCTTATACATACGCTGAAATAGAGAGAGTTGTGCACTCAGCCGCTGCACCTCATTTGTTCTGTTCTGCAATCGGTGGGACAAATTAGACAATGCAGTGAAGGCCTCCACATACGATTTCAGTGTGTAGGAGTTAGCGTCAATGTCAAACTGTGTTGCCATCAATTGTTTGACTGACATTGCGGGGAAGTTGAAAACAAGGGCAAGAGCACTCTAAGAAGGCTCAGAAGAGCCGGTGTCAGTTATCTCTATCGGTGTATCATTGAGGTCAAGGAAAATGGTGAGAGGGCGAGAAGAGGCCATGTCAGAGAAGAGCACGAGCTACCACAAAATGATTTGTTTTACAGTTTTTTGCTCTGTGTGTGTCTCTCTCTCTCACATGCCTTAGTTAAGAAGAGAAAGAGAAAAATGAAGAAGACAAAAGAAATGGGTCAGGACAGAGGAACGGAAGGATTGAGGCGCGATGTTGTCAGGCACCACACTTGTTGAAATCACGGAGCCAAACACAATGCTCGAAGAAGAAGAAGAAGAAGAAGAAGAAGAAGAAGAAGAAAGAGAAAGAGAAAGAGAAAGAGAAGAAAAAGAAGAAGATAAAAGAAAATAGGGAAAATGAGGGCGCTTGATGCCTCAACAGAGGAGAAGAAAAAAAAAACAAAGGAAAAAGAAAATACAAAAAAAAAAAAAGAGAGAGAGAAAATAAAAGAAAAATAAAAATAGAGGTGCTCGATGCCTCAATGAAGAAGAAGAAGAAGACGAAGAAAAGAAAAAAAAAAAGAAGAAGAAGGTGCTCGATGCCTCAGTGAAAGGGCAGAAGAAAAAGAAAGAAAAAAAATAAAAAGAAAAAGAAAATAAAGAAAAAATACGAGGGCAAAAAAAAAAAAAGACAAAACAAAACAAAACAAAGCAAAAAAATGAGGAGAAAAGGGAGAAATAAAAAAAAAAAAGAAAAATAAATTGTTGGGTACATTTGTGTTAAGATCTAACACGCTTCAATTGCAATCTTAGAACTCAAATCAGATTAGGTTGGGAATCCAGCATTTTCCCTATAAGGTGTTTCTCTTGAACACCGCTTTTTGAAATATTTTTTATGTATAAAACATTGCTTCCCAGAATAAAATGGATCCATACATTGAGTTCCAAAAATCTTTTTCAAAACTTGCTATTCAAAAGAGTATCACCCTTTTTATATCGATCGTACCATTGTTGCGCATTATCACACGATCACACCGCTTGTGTGCATCTATCGTATAATTCAATTGCTCTTGTGTATCTATCATACGATCGCACCACTCTCGTGTATCTATCGCACTACATGTTGCATTTATCACATCACACTCTTTATTTTATACCCTGCCGCCTCTCGTGTGAGACGCGTTCAAATCTCAAGTTCACATTTCCTTTTCTCTTGTGAGATGCGTTTGGATCTTGAGTTCACATTTCCTCCTCTCGTGTAAGACGTGTTTGGATTTTGAGTTCATTTTTTCTCCTCTCGCGTGAGACGCATTTGGATTTCAAGTTCACATTTCCTCCTCTCGTGTGAGACGCGTTTGGATCTCGAGTTCACTTTTTCTCCTCTCATGTGAGACGCATTTGGATTTCGAGTTCACTTTTCTTCCTCTTGCGTGAGACGTGTTTGCATTTCGAGTTCACATCTCCTCCTTTCACGTGAGACGCGTTTGGATTTTGAGTTCACTTTTCCTCCTCTCATGTGAGACGTGTTTGGATCTCGAGTTCACTTGGCTATACCTTCTTCATTTCCGTGTGAGACACGGTTAGGCATGCTTGTTAGTTAGGCTTTTTTTTTACTTGTATGAAACAGGTTTGTTCGCATTGCACTTTAGTATGTTTCATATCATTTGCATGAGGCTTTCCTCGCATGTTGTCATCTTTGCAGCTTTATCATCCATTGCATTGTATTGCATAGTCTTAAATTTTTAAAACAACCAGCTTCGTGAGGTGTGTAAGTCCAACTTTCAATTGTATTTCGAGTATATCATTTGCATTCTACCCTTGAACTGCACTGGTTTGATTTTGTAAAGGGATACATAGGCAACCTTCAAGTTCAACCAATTTCATTTGTATCTTGTTTGTTTGCCCAAGTCTTATGACCTTGTCGAAAAGGTCGTCTTCGGGTTTTGACATTCACTCATGTCATTAAATGACGCATCGCGCTCTGTCAAAGAGGGGCAACTGTAGACATCATATTTTGACCAGTCTTAAGACTTAGGCACTTTTTTTTGAACACCAGATGATAAAAATTAGAATATGCTATTTTGTGAATTTCTCAGCAGAAAAATCATATTTAAGCTTTAATTCCAACTTGATATCCATTTTAGCCAAATTGTTTTAGACCAATTCAAAAACTTATTTTGTCCACCTATCCATTTTTTAGATATTTCTTCATACTAAATTTCATACACATCAATCTCCACTACCAAAAGGATTTTGGCTCTTCAAAAAAGGAAGAGATAAAGCAAGGGTCAAGTTATCCCTATTTATCCTCCATTATACATTGGCTTCCACCTCCATTATACATTGGCTTCCACCATTGTCTTCCACCCTCTCCACTAAGACAGCCTTTCTTCAATTGCCTATACAAGAAGACCATTAGAGCTATGAAAAGGGTGAAAAAATTTTATTGGAAAGAAGTCTAAGCTTTGAGAAAAGAAAGAGTTTGTTTTGGCAAAATTGAGAGACAAAATCTCCTTTTTTTGACTTTTGCACCTTGGACACGTGGCTACGGCTTTGCCGCTTGCATGTGGATAGACAACACGTGGAGAAAGTTGGCTAACTTTTTCTGTTTTCAATTTTGCAGGCTAAAGCATGAGGAGACAGACATTCCTTGCACAAAAGACAAAAGTGATAGCGCTTCACTTTAAGAACAAACTTTAGCACATGAAACAAATATTGCAAATAGTAAAATTTTGAAATTTTCATAAAGTTGGACAGTGGCTTGTTGTAGAATTTCAAAAAATGAATAGTAGTTTACTCTTCACTACATTCAACAAAACAAAGGAAATAGAGAGCAAATGGAAAAGATTTGCACCTACGTGAATATGTTTTACCATACATACAACATGATAGCAATGCATACATATATTCAAATCGTAACAAAATAAATAAATAAATAAAAAGAGTCTGGTTTGCCATGAGTATGCTTGTCTTTTTCTTTTGAATTATATATATAATATATATTCAAAAGATACATAATATAATCAAATAATTTTGTACCTGGTGCAATATAAAAATATATTTTGTGTCAAATGATTGTAAAATATGTATATCAAAAAATTACAATTTATCCCATAATATTTTAGATATCATAAAAATCAAACCATAGGATTAACATAAATTTTCATAATTAATTTCCAATAATGGTATCAAAGCCGAAAGAGCTTGAATTTATTAGAACCAAAAGAGTCTAAAATTGCAAAAATTTTGCAAAATAGAGAAGAACAGAGCAAAGTCCAAATTTTCCCAAAATTCAAAGTTCTCAAAATCCATTTATATCAGATTGAAGTACTCGTTGAGAGGATTTCAATGACGTAAAAGTCAAGCAAATCGGAGCTAAAATGAAGTCATACGAGCCGATAAAAACTATGCGCTACTGGTTTTGTATGTTGAAAATCCAAACCTCAATTTAGACAAGAAGCTTGAAGAAATCAGTAGAAGTTGAACAAGTATGAAGAAGGAAAAAGGAGAAGCTTCACGGAAGCTTCATCCATGAAGCTTCTCCTTTTTCCATCTTCATGCTTCTTCAATCTTCTACTAATTTTTTCAAACTTCTTGTGTGAATTGAGGTTTGGATTTTCAACATCTAAATGAAAATCTATAGATATGTGATTTATGTTGTTATTTTAGATTATGAGATATACGAGAAAGAGAAATAAAATCCTCTATTAGAGGTTTTAGAGAGATATTATTTGTATCCAAAATTCAGAAATAAAATTGAGTGTGCCCTTCTAATTATTCTCAACATACATTATTAGGATCATATTCTCATATCTCATCAGTGATATCAAATCTTATGTAAAGCAAATTTTCATAATTAATTTTCAACAATGGGATCAGAGCCAGAAGAGATTCAATTTATCAAAGCCAGAAGAGCCTAAAATTGCAAAAATTCTACAAAACAGAGAAGAACAGAGCAAAGTCCAAATTGCTCCGAAATCAAAGTTCTCAAAATCATTTTTTGAGTATACGAGATTGAAGTATTCGTCAAGAGAATTCCAACGACGTAAAAATCAAGCAAATCAGAGCTAAAATGAAACCGTACGAGCTAATTAAAATATGCTAATAAAAACTACACGCTGTTAGAGAAATTAAACCAGAACTAGCAAAACTGAAGAAATTATTCGGTGCATTATGGGCAGAGTTACAGCCAAGCCACCGAGCCAAGACTCTAAGCCTCTGAGCCTTAGAGCTAGAGCCAGAAGAGCCGAAGAGCCAGAAGGTCTTGAATTTATCAGAAAAATTGAAAAACATAGCTTATATAAAGGAAATTTTCATAATTAATTTCCATCAGTGATATTAAAGCCAAAAGAGCCTAAATTTGCAGAAATTTTGCAAAACAGAGAAGAGCAGAGCAACATCTAAATTTGTCTTGAAATCAAAGTTCTCAAAATCCTTTTCTAAGTTTTCCAAATTTAAGTACTCGTTGAGAGGATTCCAACGATGTAAAACTCAAGCAAATTGGAGCTAAAACGAAGTCGTATGAGCGGGTCAAAGTTTGCCGATAAAAACTACGTGCTGCTGGAGAAGACAAACCATAACCAGCAAAACAAAAGAAATTATTCCGTGTATTGCGGGTGAAGTTATAGTTGAGCCACGAAACCAAGCCGAGCCGAGCCGAGCCATTAAATCCAGCCAATGACGTCACGCTGACATGCGCTGGCGCAAGCTGATCTAAGAGAAATTGTCCCGTGTTTTGCAAAGCACAAACCTTAACAGATTTGAACTATCAGATTGTTTTTGGCTAAATCTAAGCCATCTGGAGTCCAATTATAACAATCCAATAGTCATTTCCAACTATTTGGATCATTCTAGATACATCTGTGAAGTTAAAATTTGCAAATTCAATTCAAAAAAATTGCAAATTTTATTTGAAGACCAGTAATAAAATATGGAGTACCAAAAGAGAGAAAAATTAATATTCTCCAATTACAAGAGAAGGAAGATTGATCTTTACACTTACTTTGGAATATATGATCTCTAAGACATGCTCTCAGAAGATTTCTTTTATAAAAAGTTGCCTAAAAGAATTCAAGACAAGAAAAAAGAAAGATTAATTCAACTATTGACAAGGTCAATACATTTAGAGATTTGAAAGTATATTTAAAATTCCAAATGCTCATGACAAGTTTGGAAATCAATTGATGACATTGTCGCCAAACATCTAGAAAAAGTCTTACCCACAGCATATGTTGTTGAATGCATTGAAGAGGATAAATTCAAGTGGGAAGAATATGAATCTGAAGATACACCACTAGTGTAGGAGAACAAAAGTGCAAAAGATATTGAAGAAAAAGATCAAGAGGCAATATGACAAAAGAATCGGCAGAAGAAGAGCAAGATAAAGAAAATGTTGACAAAATCACACCAATTGTAGAAAAAGCAAGAAATTCAGAAGAAGAGGATTTGAAGAAAGAAAAGATACAACAAGTCTAATCAAACTTGATGATGGACAAATGCAAACCTAAGGGGTTAATGAAGCAAGAATGGAAGCAACAGAACTTTCCAAAGAAATTCAAACAGATGCTGAGTTTAACAAAGAATCAAACTGAGATTGGCAATCAAATGCATAGATGAAGAGCATACCTTTAGACGATAGTTAAGAAGAAGAGTTACCAGAAGCGGAGACCACGATGACCCTACACTCATCACCAGGGGGGGAAAGTCATCAGAATTCAAGGAACTCATCCATACAATGTGAAGGATCACCAATTTAAGACATCTATGACGTAACCAGATGCATCGATGAAGATTTTGATTTATTTTTCCATTTCACAAGCAATGATCTGACAAAAATTGAAGAATCTTTACAAAAGGCAAAATGAAAAAGTCATCAAGATAAATCATTCACTGAATGCCTAAGAATGAAGAAAGTCCAGTGCAATGCTCATACTAGAAAACAACTAAAGAATGCAACACTGAAAGTCTACCACAAGTACAAGAGAAAAATCAAATGCATGGCATACAAACACTTGAGGGCAAGAGTAAAGATCCTCACAGTAAAAGAGAAAGCTTTAATGCTTAAAGAAACCTACTGAATTGGGTTTGATGAAGGATGTTGAAAAATCCAAACCCAACTCCATCAAGTATGATTGTCTCAGCCATGAGATCATCAGCAAAAAGCTTCATCATGAAGCAATGGAAGCTAGAAGAACCCAGAATGATGAAGAAGATTGAAGAAGCATGAAGAAGGACAAAGGAGAAGCTTCATGGAACCACCAACCATGGAACATCATGAAGGAAATAAGAAAAACGTGAGGAATTGAGCTGTCCTCAACTCACAACCATTAGGTATTCACACCTAAATGGAAATCTATAAATAGATGATTTATGTTGTTGTTTTAGATTATGAGATATATGAGATAAATGAGATAGAGAAATAAAATCCTCCATTATAGGAATTAAAGAGATACTACTTGTACCTAAAATTCAAAAATTAGAAATACTACTTGTAGCCAAAATTCAAAAATAAAACTGAATGTGTTCTTCCAATTATTCTCAAAATGCATCATTGGGATCCTATTCCTATATCTCATCAATGGTATCAGAGCTTATATAAAGAAAATTTTCATAATTAATTTCCAATAAACATGTTAGCTATGGATTGAACAACACATGATGAATGGGGATTTGAAGATGCAAAATAAATGGTCCTCTACTAGTGCATCAATACAGTGTGTACCTGAATCAAGTGACGAGGTGGTGAAGGAAAACTGAGAGTTCAACCCTGGCAAGCTCAACTCCCGGGCACTGCCTTGGCCCCCTTCTAAATGGTGTGAACAAATTTACTGAGTTTATTGATCTTGAATTGCTTTGTTTGTATAATTTTCACTTTAAAATTGTCTCAAATCTATAGATAGATAAAATCTTTCTGGGAAAGTGTTCAAAATATAGTGTTGCACTAGCAGTACTACATGCATTTTAAATGGAGCCTAAACTCCTCATAGGAATGCAGTGCTGTCATACTACATTTTGGATATATAATTTTTGTAAACTTTTCTAATTCCATAACATTATTAATAAAAACAAAAAAAACAAAAGAACCACAAACGAGAGAGAGAGAGAGAGAGAGAGAGAGAGAGAGGTACCCCGCCATCTCCATGGATTGAAAGAGCGAGCATCCCTGAAGTGGTCATGATCCATATGTACTGCCCTGAGGGAAGCCAAAGCCTACCAACCTTTTGGAATTGTAAAACCTGCATAGTTTATACAGGGAAACTAAACTATAATAATTTACTTAAAATTCAAGTAACCTTCAAACTAGGCCTATATATTCAACTCCAGTGGCATGTTATAACTGCTACCAAATCAAATTAAAGCAAATCTCTCAAGAACTACTTTCCAATTATAGCATTGCCAACCTAAATTAGCAATTACTAAAATTTGGCAATGTTTTTTTTCCTCTTTTCCTCTCTCTCTCATGTTGGGACGGCCTATAAATAACATTTTCATTTGACATTGTAAGAAAATAGAATAAATAGAATTCGTATCATTCGATTGATACAAAGATTGGAAAATTATATTAAATCGACATTGTAGTATGTAAAAAATTGTTATTTTAGCTAGAAATGCTATGTCAGACTATGAAGTTGTTCACATCTAGATTCTCAAAGAGCATTTGAAAAAGTAAACAGTGACGTCTAAAAATATTTTTGTTTTTTTTGTTTTGTTTTTGTTTACGTTGTCATTTTTAGAATGAAAAAAGATAAAATGAAAGCAGACCTTATGCATCACTTGTATGATCATTGCTCGTTACTTGCTTATTATGGTGTCATTTGGAATGTTGGCTAATTTGGCTTTTTGACTAAATTAGTCACAAAAAAATAAAATATATTAAAAAATTAATAAGACATAATGTTACGTTCAAACTATAATCATTTTATTTTTTCTCTCATAAAAAAAAAAAAAATCAACCTAAATAAACTTTTTAGCTCGGACTACAATAGCCAAAATTCCAACCTAACTTCCCAAACAAAACCTATGTTGGCTACTTTGAGAGTCAGTTGTTGGAGGGTGGGGTAGAATGAGGATTTGAAAGAATAGGAGATGTAATAAGAAATGAGGAGGTTAGGGATGAGGGTATTAAGGGAATTGTAGAAGGTGTAAAGAAATAAAATAAAAATTTTATATTTTGATTGAGGGTGTAAATAAAAAAAATTTAAAAAAAAAAAGAAAAAAAGAAAAAAATATTTGTAAGGAGGTGAAAATGTGACACGATGTGGCAATAAGTGCAGAACACGTGGGTGAGAAGAAAAATACATGTTTTGACCCGTGGTTGACACGTCTTTGTGAACTTCCCTTCTACAACAGAAATGGCATAATATATCTAGGCCGAGGCATCTCCCCAGTGCGAAATCGCTTGCCGTTGAGTTTCGTAAACGCACCACGGAGTTTAGATTGATAATTTAAAACGTTTAATATTTAAGATTTATCAAATATTTTATCTTTATAAAAATTGTATTAATTGAATATTGATAATTATTTAATTAGATTAAATTTGTGTTAATAATAACTATGACTTTTAAAATAAATTATTGACATAAATATAATATGATCAAATAACTATTAACATCCGATCAACATGATTTTTTTATAAGAATAAAATACTCGACGAGATCTAAATATTAAACGATTCAAATTATCAATATAGGCTCCATCATGAGCCCATGAAAGTCCAACAAGACATTCCAGTTGCAAAACTCAACTAACTAGAGAGGAACACTGTCCATATTCATATATTTATATATATATATAAGAGGCCTAAGGCCTATTTTGATAACTTGACTAAAAGTTAATATTTTAACTTTTTAGTTTTTTTAAGATTATATTATCTCTTTATTTTTTTATATATTTTTTCAAAAAATCAAAAAATTAACTTTTAACATACTCTCCAACACATTTTTGTTATGAGGTGTGTATGATATGTATTTTAATTTTTAATTTTATAATATTTCATTAATTTAACTTACAACACAAAAGTCTCACAATCAAATGTCCTTTGCTTGATCATCACATAGAGCTCGTTTGGGAAGTAGGTTGACTTTTTGACTTTTTGGCCTTTTTAGTTATTTTAGTCTGGGGTTAAAAAAACCTTATTTGGGAAGGGTTTTTGGCTTTTTTGTGAGAGAAAAAATGTAATGATTATGAGTTGAATGTGATATTTTGTTTTATTGGACTAAAAAGTTTATTTTATTTTTTGTGGCTATTTTAGCCAAAAAAACCTCCGAACTAACTTTCCAAACGGATAGTCTAAATATTAAACTATTAATTTTAAGGGTAAATTACAAATACACCTCTTGAAGTCTGATTAAAATACAAATTGCCCCAGTGGTTCTGAAAATTACATTTCACCCCATCAGGTTTCTAATTTCATAACAAATCGTCCTTTTTATTAATAAAATATCAAGTCAATTAACAATTTTTAATAATGTTACAAATATGTTTCAATTCATAATTTAGGTAATTTTATTATTGTATAAGAGAGCAATTATGAATTTTATTTTTTTAGTTAATTCTGTTAAATAAAAAATTTTAACAAGAGAATATTTGTAATTTTCTAAACTACATGGAGGAATCTATACTTTAAACAAACCTCAAGGGGTGTGTATTTGTACTTTACCCTAATTTTTTTTTTTTATATATTTAGTTTTTAAAGTTTTAGTTTTAGCTAATATGGTTCAATTGAAAATCAGTAACTATTAAAATTTAATTTTTTAAAAAAAATCAATTTAAAAGTATGAATAATTTACTCCTGGATAAATTACACATAGACCACTTGAGATTTATTTGAAATACGATTTATCCTCAGTGGTTTTTAAAATTACATTACACTGCTTTAAATTTTTAATTTCATAACAAATGGTCCATTTTTATTAATAAATTATCCACTCAATTAATAGTTTTTAATAATGTTAGAAATTTATTTAATTTAATAATTCAGGTAATTTTATCATTATATAGGAGAACGGTTAGAATTTTTTTTTCAATTAATTATGTTAAATAAAAAATTCTGGCAAAAGATATTTGTAATTTTTTAAATTACAAAAAAAAAAAAAAGACAGGTGTTTGATAGCTAATATGATGTAAATAAAAATATAAGTGTGTTGGTTTAAATTATCAAAATTGTTAAACAATTTTGTCAATAGTTTGGTGTCCACCATTATTGATTATCAATTGAGACATATTATTTCTAATTAGACCATATAAATTAAATTAAAAATTTTAAGGATTAAATTGATAAAATTGATAGTTTAGATATAAAATAGAAAAAAAATGATACTAATTTAGGCCGTGTTTGATTTCAAGATATAAAGGGTGGGATCGGATATTGTATATTGTGAGGTCCACATATCTCATGTTTGCAAATTTTTTTTAAAGAAGATATAATATACTTGAAATTGTATATCTCCCAAAATTGGAGGATATACAATACCACCATCCCCCCATTATATCATATCCCATAGGTTGGGATATGATTTAAAAAGTCCAATTTACCCTCTTGTCTATCAAATATAATATAATATAATATAATTTTTGAATTTAATATAATATAATTATTGAATTTAATTTAATATAATATAATATTGTTGAATATAATATAATATAATATAATTTAATATAAATTTTGAATTTAATATAATATAATGTCATTGAATTTAATTTAATTTAATATAATTTTTGAATTTCATATAATATAATTTTTTTTTATCATTATCAGGTTGACATTAATATAATGTAATTTATTTTTTGTTTGGAAAAATTATTGAATTTAATATGAATCTTTAATTTATTCCAATAAAAAATAATATGAATTTTTAATTTATTTATTTGCATTAGTTCCAATATGGGTGTTCAACATATATTATGAGGGCAATCTTGGAAATTACTTGTTTATATCCCACAATATATTTTGTAAAACAAACATGGATAATACATATCCAATCTTATATATTAAGTCAACAAATATGAATTGGAGGATATATTATCCAATACATATCATATTCATTATATATCCTGACTAAATTTCACATCATATTATATCTTCCATTTTATATCCAGTGAAACAAACAAGGTAGGGAACGAAATGATCATTTTAAGTTTTATAACAATAAATTTTTAAATAATTTAATGAATGAGAAAATTTATTTAATAATTTTGAATGATTTAATGAGAAAAATCATTTAAAAATTATTGACCATGAAAGTCATTCTTTAAAATAAATAAATAATATTAATTGGTGTAACAAATCCTTATTCTCTTCCTACAATGTGACAATTTTATTTAATATAAAATAAAAAAATATTATTTAAAGACAAACTTAAAATTTCAAATTTTATTAAAAATAATCTTACCACTAAAATAATATATATAATTACACACGTATGGCGTGTCAATCAGCTCGTTTTATATAACAAAAATGTGTAAGACCTCCTTTTGTAGGATTTCATACTCCAAATTTGATTTTAGACTTTGATATGTATGTAAAATCTACTCATATATATATTGACTTTACATTATGAGTGATTAGAATGAGAGAGAAAATTGTAAATACCATATATATATATATATAGGGTCATGTAGGTGTAAGTCTCTGTCACAATTATATATATAATTATATATAATTTGTAGCTTCTTTGCCCACATTTCTCGCAAGTTTGGTTCATTAAAGGTCGGTAATTTGATAATCTATCCATGACCCATCTATTCATTATTTAACTCTTTTCGCTTCTCCTTTTGTAGACTTTTAAACCATCCTCGATCTTCAAAATCATGTTCTCTCTCTATAAATACACATAAATCGTTGCTGTTCTTTATCTATGTTCTCTGCATTTCTTTCTGATTTCTCTTCAATTTGACATAGCTCTTCTTGGGTCTGTTGTGTTTGATTGAAGGGTATTTGGGTACAGAAGATTTAGAGAGAGAGAGAGAGAGAGAGAGAGAGAGAGAGAGAGAGAGAAGAAGAAGAAGGAGAAAAAGAAATGGGGAGGCTGTTTGTGCTGACTCTTGAGGGCAAGATCTATAGCTGCAAGCACTGCCGAACCCATCTAGCTCTCTGTGAAGACATCGTTTCCAAGGTTGCTTTCTCTTCTCAACTTGTGATCGGTCAATGATTTCTGGTTTTCCTTTCAATCTCATGAAAATTTCTCTTCTTTTTGTTCTCTGTTGACTTATGTGCTCTTTCCTTGTCACAATTTTGTATTTAATTTTCTTATTGATGATTGGATGACTGTTTTGATATGATAATTTTGTGTGTAATTCTGCCACTTAATTATGAGCAGTTAAATGAAGATTTATTGCTTTAATAGAAACAAGGGTAAGAACATTGCATATTTTGGATAAATAGATAAAGTTTTAATTTTGAATTTTTCACCTAAATATCGGTTAACTGAGCTTAAAACTTAAAGTGGTTGTTCTTTATGGCACACAGCACACACTCTTACAAAGAATGTACAACTATTTCAAGCTGGTTAACAAATGCCCTTAAGGCGCTCAGTTAACAAAATTCTATTTGAGGATTCCAACTTCTCCTCCTAACCTAGAAAATGAAGAACCCCCAAATTTGGCCTTTTGTCCTTTGACTCTGAATTTTTCTTTAACTGATTTCCGATATGATACTATCTAGGATCTCTACCTCATGATTTGATTATTGAGTGTTTCCAAAATTTGGATTCTATTGAGAAACATTATGCCCATAAATTGGAGCGTAATGGCCAAAACGGGATTGGTGTAGCAACCCAAAATTGTTGAATGGAGTTAAGTATTTGTGTTATGTGTGGTAATCTTTATATAAAAAGTTGTTTCAATGTCTAAGGCAAATGAAATTATTTTGGAGGAAAATGTAGAAACCTCAGAAGTCTAAGAAGTCGTTGCATTGTGAGTGACTCCCCTGCACCACATGGTTTTATCAAAGGAGGAGCTTCACCACTATCTGATTCTTCTTTGATCAAGTTGGACTTGCTTGATTTTATTGGTGTTGGAGATTTTTATTACATATTCAATCCATGTTTGGTTGACCTCGTCAATAGTCTAACCCCAAAAATTAGGTGGAACGAGACAAAGATCAAGCAACTAGCATATTCAAAATATTTGATTCGTTGGCATGGTTGTGTTCAATATTTGGGGGAGAACTTGAGGGCGAGTTCTTTTTCTTAGTCGGGGAGAATGATAAAGAACAAGCAGGAGATTTCAATCCATGGTTTTCTTTCAATCCATGATTTTAACCCATGTTTTTTTTCTTGTTTTATTTCCTATGTTCTAATCTTATGCAATTAGTATTTTTTTTTTTGTATTTCTTTTCAACTTTAGTTAATTAGGTTCTTTTGATTTGTTTCCTTTTAATATTATTCTCTTTTCAATTAAAGTTATTTAGGATTCTCACAATTTATTTTCTTTTAGTATGTTTCTTAGTGATCAATAATTTTTAATTAGAATTCTCAGGATTTGTTTCCTTTTAGTATGTTTCGTAGTCATCAATAATTTTAGTTTTCTTATTTTTATTAGGGTTTCTTTTAGCCTATAAATAAAGGCTTTGACATTGGTCAGAGTTGATTAATGAATTTGAGTTGAAAAAAGCAGTGGCTTTTGTAGGGCTTTTCTTATTGAATCTTAGTTCTTTTCTTCCGGAATCATTCTCCATATTTTTTGGTTTTAAAATGAATTAAAAACAGGATTGCTAAAAAGCACGGACACGGACACGTGACACGACATGAGTACGACACGAACACGCCAACACGTTAATTTTCAAAAAATGCAGGACACGACACGTGGGGGACACGCATGAAATATATAATTTTATATATTTATTATATGTTATATATATGAATATATCATTCAAAGATAATAAAAAATGTAATATGACACTAATTCTTATAAATTTATATGATTTTTGTTTTATTATTGTATCTTAAGTTATTTTGTTCAAATTTATAATTAGTTTTACATATGTCCAATTGTTAAACACGTGTGTTTAAACGATTGACACGTGTGTCCTCTAAGTGTGCAAAGAGTGTCCAGATCTTTAAAAAATATGACACATTTTGAAGAGTGTCGGACATGTGTCTTGAGAGTGTCCAAAGAGTGTAGGTGTCCGACACGGACACAACACGGATACGTCACCTTCTTAGAAGTGTCTGTGCTTCTTAGCAGGACGGATTACCTTGCATTGTAAACATTTGGTGGATTGGGATATTGAGATTGTCGACAATTGATGTGGATCATAATTTTTTCTCCTAGTGCCTTCCCAAGAACAAAAAGTATTCTTTTGTAGTATCATTTGATCATGGTTATGGGAAATTCTCTCAAGATTTGTGTCTATTAAACCCCCTGCACATGTTTGCTTACTTCGAATATTGCACCTCTTATATGTATGCAAAAGCAGCTAATAATAATGTTTCTTGCAAGTCTACTTCTAAAGTATCACAACTGCCCCTCTCAAAAGTATGACTTGGAAACAAACCTTCCTTCTTGTTTAGAGATTTATCTATCAAACATTGCTTTCACAGGATTACAGGAAGGCTTTCTTGCCCAAATTAGAAAATAGTTGTATCTAAGCATCACATATAGCCACACAGAACCAATACAATAAATGTGTATACCCATTTATCCCTTTGCAAATTAGAAGTACTTTGATATAGAAGGATATAGTTCTTAAAAAAGTGGAAAAGGCAAAGTACAGTAGTTTAGACTACCCCAAATAGAAATACTTCAAATTGGGCTTGCATGTTGTGACCAGTTTTTTGATGGTTTGCCATATACAAGGCCTTAGTTAATTTTTATTTTGGATTTGGTGTCAAATTTATGTTTATTGGGAGCTTTTTTGGGAAGCAAAATTTCTGACTGTATGTTTTGCCTTTGTTCTTCTGTTCAGTCCTTCCACTGCAGGCATGGGAAGGCATATCTCTTCAGTAAGGCGTAAGTTTTTCATGATTTTGGGCAAGCCATTATTATCTCTTAGTACCAAACGCTTCTTCATAAACTTTGTTTTCGATATGCAATTTCAACACTTATTGAAGCCATGAGATGCCATATATATTATGTCAACAACCGAAAAATTTACTGTTCATACACCTTTCTTTGTTCTTCCTTTTGGAATTGCAACCAGGCTACATAATAAAGACAGGAAGAAGTTCTGGCGAAGAATTGGGAGAATAAATTCCATTTTGGAAATATTGAAATGCTTGTGTATCAACCTTGATATTACAATCTAGTTAAAATGGATTCTAGAGCATTGAATTGGTGATAGTAGTTCCTTGCTTGACCAGGCTGTTTGTATCTAAATTTGCTTTGTCAAATGCATGGTGGATGTGGAAGTTTGACTCCATCACTAGCTTAACTTTTTAATGCATAATCCGACATCTCCAAACATCTCTACAAGAATACTCGTACAGAAAATGAGAATAAGCTCCTTTCATCAATTTCATGTGCTGTTAAATTTTGTTGGGTAAATTACACTAACACCCCCTATGGTTTGATTTTAATACAATTCCCTCCTTGACATTTCAAGAATTGCACTGACCCCCTTGTCAGAAATTGTCTGTGAACAGAAGTTACAAAAAAAAAAAAAAATTATAAAGACTTCCAAGGGTTTGAGTTTACTGTATTACCCTCTCAACCTACCCAAACATTGCAACCCCAAACACTTTCTCATCATCTCCAAACTCTCCACCATACAAGATGTCCACCCCCAACCCTCTGAACTCCCTATACCCTCTGCCCAGTTCCACAGTCAGCAATCTCTCCCTCTTCTCCATTAATTCCGGCCACCACAACCATTACTCAACAATTGGGAACATACACAGCCTCCCTTACATTCCTCATCAAGTCCTTCATCCCAATGCCACTCCATGTTCACCGACAGTAACAATGGGGTTCATTTTTTCAGCCGCCACAGCACCACCACTCCCTTTACTATCACATCTCTTTATCTCTTTCTCACTCTCACTCACACTCACACATCTCTCTACTCTTGTTTGTTGTTGGTCTGGTTTGTGTGGGTTTGATTTTTAGCTGGGTTGCTGTACAAAGTGGAGGGGTTAGTGGTGGTGGACATGGATTTTATTTTTTGTGTGGGTGTGGGGCTGTAATGGTGGGTGGTTGTAATTTTTTTGGTTCGTTGTGAGTGGTTTCCATGAGGTAGCTTGAAGATTGTAGCAAATTATGCATGTAACATGCTTGGTTCATTGCTTCAAAGAATTAATTTGTCTTAATCACAAATGGGTCTGTGTTTGTCTGCAAAATTGGATCTAAGTTTGTCTTCTTTTTTTTTTTTGTTAATAATGGATGAGCATTGAATTCTAGGTTTGTGATTTGGGTTTGCCATGGTTGTGCAGTCCCTGAATGAGAATTATTGTAAATGCTTTAGATGAGTTGAAGCTGGGAGCTTGATAATCTTATATAAATATATATACTTCATATAATCTTTGAGGTGTTGGGAGCTTGATAATCTTATATATATATATATATATTTTTTTTTCATTTCCTAAATCCTAATAAAGTTATATATACATATACATATATATGTTCATATGTATAGAAGCTGTGTATTCCCATCTCGATGGGGTAGTAATGGTGAAACGCAGAAGTGTAGTTATAGTGGAGGAGGGAAGGAAGATGGAAGGAGGGCATGGTAGTTGCCGGGTGTCTTCCTTGAGAGAAAAAAAAAAAATTAAATACAGTAAGAGTAATGAAATAAAGGGTGGTTAAAATTAGTATTTAAGAAAATTTAACAGCTGACAAAATAACTTCAATTAGGTCAACTAACAGTCAACAAATATAGGGGGTAATTTGTAATGTTACTTTAAATCTCTAGGAGGGGAATGTGATTTCTAGAACATGAGGGGGTATTTGTATTAAAGTTAAACCTCAAGGGGTGTAAGTGTAATTTACCCAAATTTTTTTGTAAAACCTTAGCATTCCTCTCAAATAACACTGAATATTAACATTTTTGCAGCTGTGGGATGTGATTCCTTAGCTTGCAGTCTATGTTTCCATTCAAAGATAAATACTTACCCGTGTGGTTTGGCGCCAAGGAATTTACTCTTTTATTGTTTTAGAATGTTGCTATTTTAAATCTTTAATTGCTTATTATGTGACAAAGTTTGTTGCCTTTTAACTGTCTTAAAGCATTCGCCTGTCAGTCCCATTCTTCATTTCTTGTATGTTCAAATGCGTATGAACATAACAGCAGAGAAGAATATGATTGGACAAATCCGGTTATCTAAATTCTGTAACAAAATGAGGAATTGGAGAGTTGAGGATGCATTGGATTGTCTTGCCAAATTTTGTGCTTTTTTGGACATACTAAGGATCTGTTTGGTGCAACTTCTACCAAGTTGAAAGCTAATAATAAAAAAGCACAAGCCAAAAGCACTTCTTCCCCGGCTTCCCAATAATCAGCTTATTTAAGTTATTTTAGCTTCACAAGTTGTTAGCAGAAGCTGCACATATTTTTAAAATAAAAGCTAATCCATAAGCTGCACCAAACATCCCCTTGTCGTTGATATTGTTCATAGACATGTCAATGTAATTATGTTTTATATGCCTCTTATTTCTGACAGAGTGAATGTCACTGTTGGTGAGACGGAAGAAAGAATGATGACAACTGGATTGCACACTGTTGCTGACATTTTCTGCGTAGGGTGCGGATCAATTGTGGGATGGAAATATGTAAGGGCACGGGGGATGGAAATATGTACATAGTTTTGTCAATTGTGCTTGTTAGTTACTTTTACATTTTGATTTTCAGGAGACTGCCCATGAGAAGGGCCAGAAGTACAAGGAAGGAAAATCTGTTCTTGAGCGGTTAGTAGATAACTATGTTATGGGTCTGGGAAAAAGAAAATTAATTTTTTTAAACTTTCATATGGAAATAAATGAGGCACTATTTCTACTAATATATGTAAGTTTTGTTTGAGAGAATTTTTATTTATTTTTTATTTTTTATTTTTTTTCCATTGAACAGGTATAAGATTTCAGGACCCGATGGAAGCAACTACTGGGCCAGCCATGAAGCACATGTGGGCGGAAGTGATGCAGATGATGTTTGATTATGCTTTCGTTCCAATTTGTGCATTCGTAATCCCCCAGTTTCCTTTATTTGACTTGTGGATTGCTGAATTGGTAATTTCTCATTTCGGCAGCTTCACTTAGTTGCTGAAATAACCAGTACCAAAACCTACATTGTTCATACTGATTTACTTAACATACAAACTTATGCTAAAACATTTATTCTTCTAATTTTAGTGTACAATGTTTGCATGAAATTGTCTCTCTATATGGAGAACTGAATCCTAATAATTGAAATTTCTGTGTTCTATAAGTCGGGTGATTGCAGAAGCTTTTTGCCTACTCAAAGCATATCCAATGGTCTGTTTAACCAAAATAAATAAATAAAATAAATTCAAATGGTCTGCTCTGTCACCTTTTAAATTTTGATAATTGTCAATATTTTATTTTATTTTTTGATCGGCGAAAGTTAGATTAACATCTATTGGAGTTAGCTTCTCCATCCATTGCAAAGCTACCAAGTGTTTTGCTTCCTTAATTCAATGAGGAAAATAGAAGAAACAACATTTGCATTATTAGAGAAGAATTGCCAAATTATACTAATTTTTTCAGACTTCAGCATGCCAAAATAAAGGTTTAACATTGTCAAAATGGAAAAAATACTAGAGGTGCTCTCATTGATCAATTGAACACTGATGTGTTTTGTTCTTAGACTTGCTGAGCTTGTGTTTGGTTCATATTTGCATATGAAAAACAGAAGAAAAATAAAAGAATTGTTGTGAATTGATTCCCCTTTGAGTGAAGGATTGAAATCTCATTTTCATTTGGTAATGAATGTACTTCGTAGTTATTTTGTTTTTTTGTAATGAATTAATTAGTTGGTTTTTTTCATATGAATTTCCTTGTTTAAATCTTTATTTTGAATTGTACAACAGATGTTTCCTACATTACCAGTAATATGTAGAAGTATCGATGTAATTTCATAGAAAAAGGAAAAAACTGAATGGAAAATAAATCTTTTTTTTTTTTTAATTTTTTAAATACAAATTTCTATTCAATTCTTTTATTTTCTTCTCATAAATCAAAGATCTTAATATAGCTTTGATAGATTTGCTCACACTCCCCTTTGCATTAGTTGAAGTATAGTGCTATGCAAAGATTGAGAATCTAACTTATTGTACAAAAATGTGACTTGCATCCTATCTCTGCTCTGTCAAGAAATGTACATTTGGAAATTAAACACTTCACCATCCAAAAGGGATAAAATGATTCAGAAAAAGAATAGGTGCTAAAGTTGACCTAAACGTTCAATAGTCGACTAAGTCCTAATTAGCCATCATCACCAACTGGATTAGGTATGGAGGTTTGAGCTGTCAGTTTTGGAAGACGACGATGTCAAGACATTTAATCTGAAACAAATAAAATCCCCTTTTTCTTTCCTTCTTGGTTCACACAGGATGAACAAAATATCGGCTGGGACCTGACTCCACAACATTTGATACCAGAATATCGTAATACATTACTTTGTTTTTTTGGATTATGACGTTTAAATGGAGTGACTTCTCTCTAGTTCATATTCAGAGTAGATAGTTTAATTTAAAACCTAGGAGGAAGGATTAAAACCATCCTTCACTAGAAAGAAAAATCAATCCTAGAAGAAATATAGATGCGTTTTTTCACTATTTCTGAATTGCTCTTGGGTTCCTCTTGGCAATCTAAGCTTTGCGAAGAACAATACAATTCAAAGGCGACAAGAAGTCAAGGAAAGTCTCATCTTATTAATAATTTTCAATTAAATTCAGTTTTAAAATTCAAAATATATATTTACATATATATATATATATCCGGCACCAAAATAAACATCAGGATTACATTTCGTAACTCTCTTTCCATGAAAGTAAGTGAAACTAAAAGCATGTTTAATGAGTTGAATGCCATAAACTTGTTTGGCAACAACTTTGAATCTTTTTTAGGATTTTAGGCTGCTTCCCCCCTTAAAAAAAATGTTTATCTAAAAAATTACAGATAAAAACAAAAAACGCCGCAGTTAAAATGTTGAATAAAGTTGCCATACAAACCTAAATACAGATCTCTACAAAAGAGTGAAAAAAAAATAACAAAAACAAGCAAACAACTGCTGCCAAAATTTTTGAACTGAAAGATATTGGCTTATATAATATAATTAACAATGAACCAGTACAACAATTTACATCAAGCAGGCAGTTTACCCATGAGACGATTATTATGGCAAAATTCTTGAGCTGATAAATTCAAGGTTCCAAACAACTCTGTAACAGCTACATTCGGGTTTCAATTCGATCATTAGATATAACTCACTCAGGGCATAAATATTGACTTCAAATGGTGGAATACAAGTCTTATTTGAGATTTAGTTCCGACAAACCTTCGTATATGATTGTCAAGTCATCCGAGTGAATAAACCATTTGCTCAGACAGCTCTGCACCCACAGCCCTCATGTATCTGTGCAACTGGGTTTCCAAGTAATTCCTTTCAGTGGGACCAAAAGCATGCTGTAGATCCTTAAAAAAAAAAAAAAAAAAAAAAAACACACAAAAAAGGAATGAAGTTGCACCAAACATCATTTGCTTACATTTCCAACTCTTTCCAGGGAAGCCACAACAAACAAAATCTAATCAAGGACACTTGAAACTTTATTTTCTTGTATTTGGGAGACATCTATGCAGATGGATGATCAAGTGTAACAATGGCAATAGTTTAGGCACAGGGCAATTAGGGAGAAAAAAAAGCGAGGAAATATAGCAAATAAAATTGAAAAACTCAACCAACAATTATCTTTTGTTTGTATATTTTTTGGCTTCCCTTCCTATTTCTTTAACAACCTGACTAAATCTTTAAATTCATATTAATGTGCGAGAACGAGTTACAGTAAATTTGGTACGAGGAAAAACTAATTGAAAGGGAAAGGAAGAGTAAAAGAGTCGCACCCCTCCTAATATTCAAAAAAATTAACAGCCCTTTTTTGTCCAGCTCAATGAGACACAGACACATGCAAATTTTCAAAAAATGAAGGACATGACACGATGGGGACACTGTCAAATATTTTTTTTCTCATCAAATTATCAACCTGCTACTCCGGTGAAAATTAAATAAATAAATGGGACAGCATGTGGTTCCAATGTGTCCAACACATCTTCTAGTGTGTCTATCTAGCACATGTCCGGAGCATGTCCAACACATGTCCGACACTAGTACATGACCTCTAGAGAGATGTCTGTGCTTCATAGAGCTCAACTAAACACATTTCGTCTTTATTTCTTTTTATCTTTTCTACATTGCCCTTCTTGTCAGTTTTGCATCCTTCCAACCACATGGAGCATGAGCTTATCAACAAAATACATGAATTCACATTCTGAACTAAATAAATAATTAAACACATCCAAAGTATGCATCCACATTAGGTATACGTACCTTATATCTCAGGCGAGATCCCTTTAACCCAATCAAAATATTACTAACACTTCCGTATACATCCACTGGAATCAAACCACTGGATTCTGAGCCTGAGTCATCATCAGAATCTTCAAAATCAAGTTCACCCATTTCTTCGTCTTCATCAATAGGAATATCATTCGCCTCTTCTTGGCTAGGATCATCAAGCTGCAGTTCTATACTGTTTTCAAGCACCTTAGGTGCTGGCAACTCTCCATTCAGTAAAGTGGCAAAATCAGATAAGATCACATATGGTTTCCTATCAAGCAAAGGCCTTGCAATATCAAACAGCACCCACCTGCAGAAAAAATAATGCACTTGTCAGAAAAGAGCCAAAGTAGCATGAAGCCTGTGATGGTCCCAACCTTTAAATTAATCAAATTAAAATAAAATAAATTAGTAAGCTGGAGAGTGAAATTTGATTAGAAGTATGTAAATTTTTGGCATCGTCAATGTAAACTGGGACTGGAAGCACTGAATATCAAGTCAAATGACTGATGAGCTAAAGCTGAAGTGGGCCTGAAAAAAGAAAAAGAAAAAGAAAAACACATTTCTGTTTCTGGTAAATTTACTTATTTAAACCAAAAATCAGATATAAAAACTCAAGCTGATTGCTCTTGATTTATGTGATGCTCACTCCCATTGAAAATTAGACACAGTCCGAAGTCCAGAGCATTACAGTTCACCACCTTTTAAACTTATTTGCAAATCCTTCCTCTCTATTTGCTTAGAAACTTTAATCTTCCGGCAATGAGCCATCATCAATCAAAATCTTTCCAAAGTAGAAAGTCTATTTAGTTGGGAATCTTTCTGAACTTTGGGCTATATAAATTTAGAGAGGTACCTCATCAATCACACTCTCAGGTCATAAATTTGGTAGGCAGAATGTAATTACAAGACCAGTTGATCACAAGTGGAAAGCTGGGCCTCATAAATTAGGGAGTGAGTTCATCACATGAATCAATAAATCCCTGAAATAGCAGACTCGTAGGATTTCAAAAGTGGAAGTTGATTGTTGGTTTTATTCCATACTCGTGAACTTGATTCGTTCAATTCTTAATTCCATAATATAAAATCTGAACTCCACCAACGATGATAACATTTGGCATTGACAATCCCCTTCATGGGGCTATCTTGTGGTAAACATAAACAATTAAACATGGCAAACCACAGTAATTTGAAACTCAGGAGCAAGTTGCTGTATATCTACCATATACTTGGCACCAAAACCACCGTGACATTAAAATAGAATAGCCATAAATTTTACACCCCAGCAAATATGTTGGTCAGTTGTATAATACATATAGAGAACTTACTGGTAACGAAGAGGACAGAGAAGCTCAGCCGGGCGATATGATGCTTTATATCTCATCTTGCTGCAGGAGTGAATGTAATAGCCAAGATAATAATACTCAAGGCTAGGACAATGGACTTGATTCTCTTTAACCCAATCTATTTCTTGCAAGGCTGAATACTTGCCTAGTGATAAGAAAGCAAAGTCTGGGTCCCAGAACAGATATTTACTTGACAAACATTTAGGGAGGATATCAATCACACCAACTGCAACTAGCCGGCCATCAATCACATATTGCTGATGGAAAGAACCAAAGCCACAAGGAGGAACTGTACTGTCTCCAGTTGGCGGGACAAATACTAAGGGAGTGTCAACTAAAAACATCCTATACGAGCTTTCTGTGACATGATCTGGTGCATCATTATGCACTTTAATCTGGTATCTCTTATACAAGGAAAATTCTTCAGGATCAAAACTGGACCTGTTCAAACGTATCTCAAGCCTCCGCCTTTTTCCCTGAGGACATTTAGAGATCTTCGAAAACCTCTCTTTACTTCCACTTCCTGTAGGAGACTCTTTAGAGACGGGATCTCTTTCAACCATTTCATCCAACCAATCTTGTTTGTTAGAAGAATAGAAATTTATGTGCCCATTGCAAGCTCTGATTGACAGACCAGAGTTTTCTGCCAACTGATTCAAAGAACTTGTCAGTTTTTCCGCAATTATTGTTGGAGAAAGCTCAAGAGAATGGCCATTTTTTTCTGTACTTTCTCTTGATAACTTCAAATAGTCATCCTTCTCTACCCGCTTTAAAGCAGCTGCAATTTGAAAGGAAATACTGCTGGAGAACAGGAGATCTTCAGATCCTTCAACTAGCAACTTCCTTTTGGCTGGTGCAACTTTTTTGATAGTAGCTTTTGGTAATTGAATATCACAAGGAAACTCTCCACTTCCAACAAATGCATGTACTGCATTATCAATTTGGTTTGACAAATGATGTATAAAATTTTCAGCTTTATTCTTTTCTTTGTTTTTACCTGCCAATGATTCCTTCGCTGCTGAGCTAGTAATTTCATTAGGGGCACAGCTGCATGAACCCTTAGATGTATTTGGCTCATCTGTGAACTCATCCCTCTTTTTCACATCCAATATGCCATCTAGAAACCTATTAGTTACTTCAGTTAGTACTTTTTGCATAACATCATTCTTAAAAATGCTTACATTTTTTATGCCAAATTTAACTACTCTGCAATCCAATCAAGCTCACGTAATAACTCGAAAAGAAGGAAGAGTTATGTTAGGAATCCCAAATAATTTATCAAATTTTTTATCAAACCTCTCACATGTGTGTGAGTGTGGGACCCACACACGTGGATTTGTGTGGGTCCCACACCTATGTGAGAGGTTTGGTAGAAATTTTGGTAAATTATTTAGGACCCATAGCATTTTCCAAGAAGGAAAGGGAGAAACAAATTTGGTGAATAGATTGCAATCTCCCATATAACTCTTTAAACCAAATATGACAGCTTATCCGAGATATCTAAGACGAATGCATTACCAAGATCAGGTCATAACTGGGCTAAGGATCTCTCCAAAGGTGAAACCCCTCATAAATTTGGTGAACATAATTCTTGGGTCTAAAGAACAACCCAATTCAATGCACATTCATCAGGTGAATTAGAGTTCATATAAATGAAACCCTAGAACATGAATATCTTCAAACAGAACACTGATTATGTTTCTTTAGAAGTCTCATTTATATGTATATATCTAGGAGGAAATGACGTAGCATCTGGAAATTAGAGAAGTAATATAAAAATACCTTTCCATCCTCTTAGAAACTCGAAGTTGCTCTTTGGAAGGGATTAAATCACTTGCTTTCAGACGGATTGTATAAGAGGGGCAGCATGTCCTTTCCATCTCAGGTTTGTAAAGGAAACAGCCAGATCTTCTCCATCCTCTATCAAGAAGGCCTGCAATAAAGAACGGGGCAGTAATTATATGGATCCAGTGAATATGCCCACACACACACACACCCAAAAAGAAATAATAAGAAGAAAAAAAAAATGAGATGTGGTCAAATTAATAGAGAACAACAAACACATTACTTTTGCAACTGAAACCTCTGAAGGAAGAAAAAATTTACACAATATGTAACCACAGGTTGGACTATTCAAAACACCAAACAAGAATTCTATTTCCTGCGTATTATATTTCCCCGTTATGGTTCAACCTATGAAGCACGAATACTCCGAAATGGCCCCCGTGCGCGTGTCGGATACGTATCAGATACGGATACTCGTCCGATACGGCGGGATACATATCAGATACGGCAAATAAGTATCCCATTTTGTTTTTTTAATTTTTTGAATTTTGGATATGTTTGGGATACGCGAGGATACTTCAAGGATACGTTCGGGATACGGTGGGGCGAAAAAATAATTTTAAAAACTTATAATGGGGGGTCAAACTATAAAATAACAAAAGTAATGTAAAACAGAACAAAAAAATCAACCAAGCAAGCCCTAGATTCGCGAACAACAGCAAGGAGGAGGAGGAGGAGGAGGAGGAGTCGATCAAGTTCGTCCTCTTCCTCTCCCTTTCGCTCCCTCTCTCTCCCTCTCTCGCTCGATCTCATTGTCTCTCTATCGATCTCTCCCTCTCGCTCGATCTCACTCACTTTCTCTCTCTCTCTCTCTCTTTCTCTCGATCTCTCGATCTCTCCCTCTATCGTCTCGCTCGATCTCCTGTTTTGATTTTTTTTTTTTTTTTTTCTTGTGTTTTTTGCTTACCCATATGAGAGTTTTAGCGTGTTTTTAGTTTGTGTTTTGAGATAAATTTTCAAAAAAGAATTTTGGGAAGAAAGTTTAGAAATTTTTTTGGTTTGTTTAGTTGTATATTTTGATAATAATTTTAGAGTTAGGGATTTTGGGATGATTTTATATTTTGTTGTAATTGAGTAGATGTGCGTGAAAAAAAAGTGATTGAGAAGAAAGGAGAAGAGAGAAAAAGTGATTGATTAATGTGTAATAGAGAGAAGCAATTTTGGATTTTTTTTTGAGAAAATTTGTAACCAAACATGTTTGTAGAAAATTTCTTCCAAAAACATGTTTCAACCCTTAATTTTTGGACCTGTGACCTGTCTATTAGAGTTTTGAGTTATTAGGATGATAGTTCTGTACAAATCAATATGCAAGCTCTGAGTTGTCATGAACTTTGCACATACATACCCTTGTATGAATTTTGACTTCTTTTTTTTTTAATTTGATTTTTCTGAAAACTTTTGTAGCTATGTGTTCTCTTGAATTTTGCACATATCAATTTGTGAATTTTGACTCTTTTTTTTAAAAGCTAAAAATTTTCAGAATTTTTTGTAGTTCTGTCGTCATGAACTTTGCACATACCCATTTGTCAATTTTTACCTCTTTTTTAATTAATTAATTAATTTATTTATTTATTTATTTATTTTTATTTTTTTTTGCAGCTAAGCTAAGCTACTGTCAAGGATTTTTTTTATCATTGAAAGGGTAAATTCACCCCCCCCCCCCAATTTGAATTACATTATGGTTGTTATGGGTGATGCTATATTGCTGGAATTGCTGAAATTTAATTGAATAGCTGAATTTTTTATTTTTTTTTATGCTCATGCCAAAAGATAACTACATTAATGTTTTGTTTTAGTTCTTTACCAAATTTATAAATTTTAGAAAATGAGTTCAGGTATGGGAAGTTTAGGTTCAACAAGTGGTACGCCAATGGAAGAAGATGATCATGCTCCTCTTTGGTGTTATGTTACAAAACTGGAAAAAATGGGAGAAGGAGGTGGTAATACCAAGTTTAAATGCAATTACTGTCAAAATGAGTAAAAGGGGTCATACTTTAAGGTCAAGGCACATTTGTTAAAACTTTCTAGGCATGGGATTAGAGTGTGCCCCAAAGTGACTCCGCAACACCTTGCTGAAATGCAAAGGAAAATTGAAGAAGCCAAGAAGAGGTTAAAGATGGCTATGCCTAAAAAAATTCCATTACCACCTCCCACTTGCCAATCTACTTCAACAGGTTTAGGGCCAATAGATACTGGAGGATTTAGGATGGAGGGGTATGAGCCAAAAAAACGAAAGGCTACTGGAACTTCTGCTCTAGAAAAGGCATTCAACCCTGTTATTCGAGAACAATTGCATTCTGAGATTGCTCGCATGTTTTATTTAGCGGGGATACCTTTTCATTTATCAAGGAACCCATATTATGGCCTATTTTGGGAAGTGGGTTAAAAGCCACTTCTCAGCTTTTAACCCACTTCCCTCTTTCACAAAAAAGTCAAAAAAAGTCAAAAGGCAGCTTTTAACCATCTTTCCAAGATAACCTTATGTTAGTGCTTTTCAATTTGCTGCCAACAATCCAATTCCTGATTATGTACCCCTGGTTAAGACTTGTTAAGGACTACATTGTTTCAAAAGGAAAAGGCTAATGTAGAGAGGTTGTTGGAGCCAACTAGAGCATCATAGAAGGAAAAGGGGTTGAGTATTGTTTCAGATGGATGGACTGATTCTCAAAGAAGGCCCCTTATTAATTTTATGGGAGCATCAGAAGCTAGGGCAGTGTTCTTCAAAGCTATTAATTGTGAAGGTGAGCACAAAGACAAGTTTTTTATTTCCAACTTAATTAGTCAAGCAATTGAAGAAGTTGGACATCAGAATGTCATTCAAGTCATTACAGATAATGCTCCCGTGTGTAGTGCAACTGGTTTACTCATTGAAAGTAAGTACCCGAATATCTTTTGGACACCATGTGTAGTTCACATACTAAATTTTGCTCTTAAGAATATTTGTACTCCAAAGGAAACAGAGGGTACTGCTTTTGCTTATGATGAATGTCACTGGATCACACTTTGTGTTGATGATGTTATATTTATCAAAAACTTCATCATGAACCATTCTATGTGGCTAGCTATTTTCAATGAATTCGTACCCTTAAAGTTGTTTGTTGTTGCGGACACACGTTGTGCATCTGGCATTGTCATGCTCAAAAGGTTTAAACTTATAAAGTGTGGCTTCCAATCAATGGTTATTAGTGATTAGTAGGTTTCTTACAAAGAAGACGATGTTGGGAAAGCAGCATCTATGAAAAAAAAAATTATTGAATGATGTGCGGTGGGATAAGATTGATTACGTTTTGTCTTTTACATTGCCTATCTATGAGATGCTTAGGTTTTGTGACACTGACAAACCATGCCTTCACTTAGTCTATGAAATGTGGGACACCATGATTGAAAAGGTGAAGGCAAGCATCTTTAGGCATGAAGGGAAGCTAGATTATGAGAATCAATCTTTTATGCCGTTGTGCACAATATACTAGTTGAGAGGTGTGCCAAAAGTAACACTCCTCTTCATTGCCTTGCACATTCTTTGAATCCGAGGTAATAACTTAATTCATACTCTTACTAATTAGATTTCTTTGTTGACATTTGTCTTTTAATATAAATAACATAATTTAATTTTGAAACTTTCTAATGTTGTAATCTAGGTATTATAGTTCAACGTGGCTCAATGAAAATCCCAATCGTGTCCCTCCTCATAGGGATGAAGAAATTTCTAGCATGAGAAACAAGTGCTTCAAGAAATACTTTCCAAATTTAGAGGAGAGAAAGGTTGTAAATGTGAAATATGCCAAGTTTTCAGGAGGTTTGGATATGTTTGGAGATTTTGACTCAAAGATTGATAGAGGAATATTGGATCCACTTATTTGGTGGTTTACACATGGGTCTCCTGCTCCTATGCTTCAATCTTTAACATTAAAATTGCTTGGCCAGCCATGTTCCTCATCATGCTGTAAAAAGAATTGGAGCACCTACTCCTTTATTCACTCCATGAAAAGAAACAAAATGACACCACAACGTGCTGAAGATTTGATTTTTGTGCACAACAATCTTCGTCTCCTATCAAGGAGAAGTCGACAGCACATTGAAGGAGGAACCAAGTTATGGGATGGTGATGGAGATGCTTTTGATTCATTGGAGGGTGCAGGCTTACTTGAAATTGCAAATCTTTCTCTTGATGAACTAGATATGGAAGCTGTGATATTCACTAATGAAGGGGAACAAGTTGAAACTATTGACCTTGAAGACTCTTAACTTTATAGGAATCTTTTTTTTTTTTATCAAATTGTCTTTTGCTTTAAGTTTTATTTTTATACGTGCTACATTACTAAAAATTGTAAAAATATTATTTTTTACGAACGTATCCCCGCCGTACCCGTATCCTAGTTTTTCAAATTTTGTCGTATCGCCGTATCCGTATCGTATCGTACTTGTATCCCGTATCCGTGCTTCGTAGGGTTCAACAGCTTTTGAACTAAACGTATAAATCACAAGCGCTCTCATAGTCACCATCAACTCATTAACTACTATACTAGTTTTGCATATCCATAAATGAACCTAAGGTTTACTGATCGTCGGCACAACAAGAGAGTCCCCGTTTAGTTTTGCCTGCACTAATGTGCATCTGTGTCTCTGAGTGTCTCTTGATTGTGACTGTGTGTGCGAATTATGTACATGCACGTGAGAGAGATAGAGAGAACCAACAATGAAATCGCAGCGATACCATGCCAACTTGAGTCCGACTGTAGGGAATAACAAACAGGACATAATATTTGATTTTAATGATATCATTAATTGTTATTCCACCAAAGGAGTTCAAGGCATGACAAAGTAGAAATATTGACTTCTGATTAAGGGCCCTACACGCACGTGTGCATACCAAGTGTTGACTAACAAAACATGGTGAGAAGCAAAAGTTACCAACCTTGATAGTGATCAACTGTCAAACTGTGTGCCCATAAACCTGCAAAATCAAGGCATACAAGTTACCGTAAAAGAAACTAATATAATGTTTATCTATGGTAAAGTTTAGCTGTGCTTAGAAAATTGAGAAATACCATATCTAATCTAGTCACTAATATGCAATTATTATTATTATTATTATTATTATTATTATTATTATTATACAGAAGAAACCTTATACAACAACTATAAATTAGGACTCCATTTTTATCTTTTTATAATCTTTGCTTTATGCAAAGATGACTAGAAAACATGTATGAGAAGCGTGGGAAAAGATACAATCTTCATATTTTTAATCACCTTTCCTTCACCGGATTGATACAAAATACACGTAAGAAGCACTGCCACTCATAATCACATATCATAATTCAGAAGTTATACGGCATCAGAATAATACCAAATTCAGTGGCCAATCAGCATAAATTTTTTTAAATGAATTTACAACTAAATTTATTATTTTTTTTTTTCAAGATAGAAATCTCCGGTATCATAATAATAAAATTTCTTTTGTTGCTGTTAAAAAAAACTCCTGCAACCTTTTTCAAATTGCTGAAAAAGAATTTTGGGAATAATATTGAAACAGTCGATTCTAATCTGCGAATTTTCCAAAAAATAAAATAAAATAAAACAAAAAATGCCAGTCAGTGGCCTACTGTGCTGTTTAGTGCATCAAGTTAGGACCAATAAGAGGACCAATGCATATAATTGATAGCAATTACTATTGTACCATAAACATTATTCAAATATTCGTCTTAAAAAATAAAACTTATCAACCATATATGGGAGATTTGAAGGTTCATAATATTGGAAACTTAGCATGAAACACAACACTGAGACCTTCTAACAAGTCACCATCAAAATGAGCATTATAGGGACATAAGCTTATCATTCACCAGTGTAGCCTTCTTCTTTTACTGGCAATGAAATGGCTTAATGCTGAAAAGAGAGGCAATTGAATAGCAAAGTGGTTTTTAAAGATAAACCCATAAAGCTCATCCTTTGCTTCCCTGAACCATGAGGCAAAGGTGGTTGACTCCTTTATTTGGCCAAAACACAGCAAAATAAACATTTGAGTGACCAAAATAAACTTAGAATTGATGGGACAAAAATATCTATGTATATCATTTCCGATTTTGTGTTTGTGAATATGCCTTAATTGCGTCCTTCAAAATAACATCCTTCACAAACCCACCAAAAAAGCTACCTTTTTGGATCAAGAATTCAATGAAACAACTGAAGATGAACAAAACAAGCAAAAAGAAGAGAAAAATAGCTCATTCAATGTTTCAATTTCAGCACAAACATTGTTATGCCTAAAAAGAAATCGATGAATCAAGAAAAACACGGGAATCGAAAAATAGAAAGAGAATTGGAGAAGTGACCGTGAGAAATACTGGAGTGAGAACCGGATCTACAATAACCGCAAGAGCTTCTACGACGCCCAACATCAACAACAGAGCTTTCGCCTCTGTTGGTTCCGCTGCTACTGCTGCTGCTGCTAGCCTCGCTTCTGTTCTTCTTGTCCGCCATTATCGATCTTCCCCTCCTTTCAATTCTTCAACTCCATCTCAAAATTTAGGGTTTTAGCACACCCAACCCAACACATCCACTCCTCCAAACATAGACCGCAATGGCCCAATCCCCCCCCCCCTCTCTCTCTCTCTCTCTCTCTCTCTCTCTCTGCTATCTCTACGAATCTACTCTCTCTCTCTCTCTCTCTCTTCTCTCTCTGTGGAACGCGGGTTCAGGCTACGAATATATAATTGCGATTAGTAGGCAGATGGAACTGTACAAAATTTAAAACCCACTTTTTTTTGGGTGAATAATTTTAAAACTCTACTACCGACCCAATTGTATGTTAAGAAGGCATATTATCTTTTATTAATCTTAGGCCTCGTTTTTTGGAACAGGTTAATTTAGTAATATTTTGACTATTTAGCTAAAAAGGTAGGTAAAATAAATGAGATTTTTATTGATAAGTCCAATTTAGAAGTGTTTTAACTCAAGAAGTCCATGAAGGAATTTTTTAACCCATTTAGTCCCATGTATGTATAGTTTTATTCCATAAAGTCCATTTTCTTGATTTACACTATTTTCTTGGACACTTATGCCCTTATATTCAATTTTGATACCCTTATAAATATTTTTTGAAGGATTAGCAATTTAATGATGTGAAAATTTATATTTTAAAATTCACATTGGTAGAAATGTAAAATTGGCCCGTGGGCGGCCTGAAACCTGCCGGCGAGCCGGGGCGGGCCCGGCCCGTTGCAATGTGAATATTCACATTGACATGTTAACATTCACATTAATAGGAGTGTAAAATTGGCCCGCGTCCCGTGGTGGGCGAAACCCGCCCGTGGCCCATAGGCGGCCCGGGGCGGGCCAGGTCCAGCCCGGGGCGGGCCCGGTCCGGCCCGTTGACAATGTGAATATTCACATTGACATGTTAACATTCACATTGATAAGAGTATAAAATTAGTCCGCGACCCATGGGCGGCCAAAAGCCCGCCAGCGGCCCGGGGCGGGCCCGGCCCGGCCCGTTGACAATGTGAATATTCACATTGACATGTTAACATTCACATTGATAGGAGTGTAAAATTAGCACGCGTCTCGTGGCTACCCGAAACGCGCCCACGGCCCGTGGGCGGCCCGGGGCGGTCCCGGCCCGGCCTATTAACAATGTGAATATTCACATTGACATGTTAACATTCACATTGATAAGAGTATAAAATTGGCCAGCAGCCCAGGGCGAGCCCGACCCGGCCCGGCCCGGCCCGGCCCGTTGACAATGTGAATATTCACATTGACATGTTAACATTCACATTAATACGAGTGTAAAATTGGCCCCCGTCCCGTGGTAGCGCGAAACCCGCCCGCGGCCCATGGGCGACCCGGGGCGGGCCCGGTCCGACCCGTTGACAATGTGAATATTCACATTGACATGTTAACATTCACATTGATAAGAGTATAAAATTAGTCCGCGATCCATGGGCGGCGAAAAGCCCGCCAGCGGCCCGGGGCGGGCCCGGCCCGGCCCGTTGACAATGTGAATATTCACATTGACATGTTAACATTCACATTGATAGGAGTGTAAAATTAGCACGCGTCTCGTGGCTACCCGAAACCCGCCCACGGCCCGTGGGCGGCCCGGGGCGGTCCCGGCCCGGCCTGTTAACAATGTGAATATTCACATTGACATGTTAACATTCACATTGATAAGAGTATAAAATTGGCCAGGAGCCCAGGGCAAGCCCGACCCGGCCCGGCCCGGCCCGTTGACAATGTGAATATTCACATTGACATGTTAACATTCACATTAATACGAGTGTAAAATTGGCCCCCGTCCCGTGGTAGCGCGAAACCCGCCCGCGGCCCATGGGCGGCCCGGGGCGGGCCCGGTCCGACCCGTTGACAATGTGAATATTCACATTGACATGTTAACATTCACATTGATAAGAGTATAAAATTAGCCTGCGGCCCATGGGCGGCCAAAAGCCCACCCGCGGCCCGGGGCTGGCCCGGCTTGTTGGCAATGTGAATATTCACATTGACATGTTAACATTCACATTGATAAGAGTGTAAAATTGGCCCGCAGCCCATGGGCGGGCCGAAGCCCGACTGAAGCCCGAGGCGGGCTTGGCCCGACCCGTGACAATGTGAATATTCACATTGACATGTTAACATTCACATTGATAGAAGTGTAAATTAGCCCGCGCCCCGTGGTTGCCCGAAACCCGCCCACGGCCCGTGGACGGCCCGGGGCGGGCCTGGCCCGGCCTGTTGACAATGTGAATATTCACATTGACATGTTAACATTCACATTGATAGGAGTGTAAAATTGGCCCGCAGCCCGTGGGCGGCCCGAAGCCAGATCGCAGCTCGAGGCGGGCTTGGCCCGACCCGTGACAATGTGAATATTCACATTGACATGTTAACACTAACATTGATAGAAGTGTAAAATTTGTCCGCTGTCCGAAGCTCGCCCGCAGCTCGGGGTAGGCCCGGACCCAAACCCGGGCCACCCCGGGCCGCCCATGGGACGCGAGTCAATTTTACACTCTTATCAATGTAAATGTTAACATGTCAATGTGAATATTCACATTGTCAACAGGCCGGGCCGGGCTTGACTCGGGCCGCCCACGGGCCGTGAGCGGGTGTCGGGCAGCCACGGGGCACGGGTTAATGTTACACTCTTATCAATATGAATGTTAACATGTCAATGTGAATATTCACGTTGTCAACAAGCCGGGCCGGGCCGGGCCGAGCCTAACCCGGCCTGGGGCCAGGCTTCGGGCTGCCCACGGGTCACAAGCCAATTTTACACTGTTATCAATGTTAATGTTAATATGTCAATGTGAATATTCACATTGTCAACGGGCTGACCCGGGCCCGCCATGAGCAGCGGGCGGGTTTCGGGCCACCCACGGGCCAATTTTACACTCCTATCAATGTGAATGTTAATATGTCAATGTGAATATTCACATTGTCAATGGGCCGGGCCGGGCTCGCCCCGGGCCGCCCACGGGACGCGAGTCAATTTTACACTCTTATCAATGTGAATGTTAACATGTCAATGTGAATATTCACATTGTCAACAGGCCGGGCCGGGCCCGCCCCAGGCCGCCCACGGGCCGTGGGCTGGTTTCGGGCAGCCACGGGGCGCGGACTAATTTTATAGTCTTATTAATGTGAATGTTAACATGTCAATGTGAATATTCACATTATCAACGAGTCGGGTCGGCCCGCCCAGGGCAGCCCACGAGTCTCGAGCGGGTTTCGGGCCGGCCACAGGCTGCGGGCTAATTTTACACTCCTATCAATGTGAATGTTAATATGTCAATGTGAATATTCACATTGTCAACGGGCCGGGTCGGGCCCGGGCTTCGGGCTGCCCACGGGTCACGGGCTAATTTTACACTCTTATCAATGTTAATGTTGATATGTCAATGTGAATATTCACATTATGAACGGGCCGGCCCGGGCCCGCCCCGGGCAGCGGGCTGGCTTCGGGCTGCCCTCGGGCCGTGGGCCAATTTTACACTCCTATCAATGTGAATGTTAACTTGTCAATGTGAATATTCACATTATCAACGGGCCGGGCCGGGCCTATTTTTTTGGCCTGTGGGCCGGCCCGGCCCGAATTTTTCCAGGCACCCATGAGGATCGACATGGGCCGGGCCCCTACACATTGACGGTATGAACATTCACATTGACGGTGTGAACATTCACATTAGGGGTATTTTGGTAATTATGTCACCAATAGGACTTATTGAAATATGAGAAAATAATGTGAACTAAATGGAATATAAGTAGATGAAAAGGGTATTTTGGTCTTCTTATCTCAAATTGGACCTAATGGAATAGTCAAAAAGAATATGGGTTGGATGGAATAAAGCTCTTAGAAAATGGATTTATCAAAAAAGCTCCCAAAATAAATTTGTATGTTTGGGATGATTTTTTGGCTAATTACGAAAAGATGTGCAAAAAGTAGAGAGAAAAGAGAATCTTTGACCTTTTGGTATGAGTTATTAATTTTTTGGCTAATTTAATAACTTTTTGGCTAATTGGCTAAAAAGGTAAGTCCCCAAACGGGGCCTTAATGTCAAATCAAGGTATATTATCTTTTATTAATCTTAATGTCAAATCAATCACAATATTAAAAAAAAATATATCATATAATATATATTTTATCCACATGTAAAAATTAGTCAGTGGCAAAATATCCATCATTTAAGTAATAACACATATATTTAGTAGAACGGACTTTTTAAATATGCACGGATATAAATTTACCACTATACAATTAATGAGACCTCGACTCATTAAGATCTAAGAGCATCCGCATCAAGATCATCAAAATAATAAAAAGTTAAAATATAACTAATAAATTATCAAATTCTCCCTCCATTAGCCTCAATAAGATTTTTCTAAATTAACATTTTGTTAAATTTGTTACAGTACCTCAACAATTTTGTTGATGCACTGTTCATTCGTTACATGATTTTTTTATTATATTTTCTAGAGCAAAATTGGGCCAAAATCTTTAAACCGGTCGTCTATTCGGATGTCCTATGAGTGCTAATGCCGAAAATTAGTCTAACCGGTTAATCAGGCAACGGCATTTTTTTTATTTTTTATTTTTTTTGCATTTTTGCATTTTTTAAGAATTGTTTGGTGGCGCCTCATCAATTTAATAAAAAAAAGAAAGAATAAAAAATACAATAATAAAATAATATTTTAATAGGATTGAGTTAAAATAGAGAGTTTGATGCAGTGGGTGACTAGTTAAAATAGAAAAATAGATTTTTTAGCTTTAATTTGACTAAAAATTTAAAGAGTCTAATGCGGATGCTCTAACTTATAAGTTAATAATACCAATCCAATAACTTTGGTTACAAAAGAATAAATAAATAAAAATAAAACATAATGATATACAAAATATGGATAGATAAAAGTTTACATGGTTTATCAGTCAAATTTATATTCAAAAAAAATAAAATAAAATTTGTGTTTATGCCCAGCCTAATCTGACGTCAAACTTACAAGGTTATACTAGAACAAGGAACAAATAAAATTTTGTGTGTATGGCCCCATCTAATTTGATTATAAATTTCATTACAAATCCAACCTTACAAATAATATTACAATTCTTTGTATATTTAACAAGTTATTCTTTTTTTTAAAGATGAAACAAGTTATTCTAAACTAGACATTCTTATTACAATTTCGTGTATATCCAACAAGTTATTCTTAGGATTTGTTTCTAATCTGACATCAAAGTTACAAGGTTATACTAGACACAAGGAACAAATAAAATTGTGTATATGGCCCATCTAATTTGATTATAAATTTCATTACAAATCCGACCTTACAAATAATATTACAATTCTTTGTACATTTAACAAGTTATTCTTATGTTTAAAGATGAAACAAGTTATTCTTAGGATTGGTTTCTAATCTGACATCAAACTTACAAGGTTATACTAGAACAAGGGACAAATAAAATTGTGTATATGGCCCCATCTAATTTGATTAAAAATTTCATTACAAATCCGACCTTACAAATAATATTACAATTCTTTGTACATCTAACAAGTTATTCTTATTTTTAAGGATAAAACAAGTTATTCTAAACTGGACATTCTTATTACAATTTTGTGTATATCCAACAAGTTTTTTTAACATTCGTTTGGAATGTGAGTTAGCTTTTTAATTTTTTAGCTTTTTGGCTATTTAACTTGGGCTAAAAAGTCTCATTTGGAATAAACTTTTTGACTTTTTGGCTTTTTTTATTTTCATAAGAGAAAAAAATAAAACAATTATGAATTGCATGTGACATTTTGTCATATTTGGCTAAAATAACTTATTTTGTCCTACACGATTATTTTAGCCCAAACACTCATCCCAAACGAGGCCTTATTCAACTAACTTCACCTTAATTCAATTTTTTTTAAATCAATTAATAGAATATCATCTATGAAATATCAACATAATTATACTACACTAAGAGGTGATTTGGGATTATCTAAATAAGTGCACTTTTTGACTTTTTGTGAAATATCGGTTGGATATGGGTTAGGTTGGGTTTGAAATGATGTAATAGAGAGGTGATGTGACTTAAATAAGATGCTGTGACTTAAATAGGATAGTGATTTTTTGGCTTTTTGACTTTTTTAGAATACTCCAAACAAGGCCTAAACCTCAAAAAAAAACAAAAAAAAAAATTATAATAGGAAAGTTATAACCAATCTCTTTCTCTACCGACTTACCAATTGAGGGAGTAAAGAAGAAACCGACTTAAGTAAATCAAATTAACTAGACTTGTTTTCTTTCCTTTATATATATACTAGCAGTTGCCACACGCGATGCGTGTGCAATTTAAATAAATAAAAATAAAATAAAACATTTATCATATATTGTGTGCTAGTTAAGTGGTAAGAGTCTTATTCATTTGATATATAAGTCTAAGGTTCAAATCACTTCCCCTCACTTGTCTAATTTTCTTTTTATTTCAAATAAAAAAGTAAACACGTGTCAGCATAAGAAACAAAGGCTTCAAGACACCATAAAGAGTGTTCACTTTATAATAGTACTAGCGGCTGGGCACACGCGATGCGTGTGCAATTTCTTTTTGAATTATAATATGAATTTTATATTATTTTTTCTAATAATATACATATAAATAAAATGAGTAACTATGTTTAATGTAATATTTGATATTAACGTATTTGATAAATAAAATACACGTATATTAAAAGATGTACAAATCTTTGCCAAAATGCAATATTTACTAATCTTAACTAAAAAATATGTACAATAAACATTTATATAAAATCTGAATTTGGTAACATGAGACTAAAGATCCTGCAAATCCTGCAAAAAAATATATAAGATATATGTAAAAATTAGTTTGCTAATAATATACATTGATTAAATTAAAATTTTACGTTCTTAAAGTGAGGCATAATTATACATATGCGTACTTTAGCTAATACAATACAATAATTACTTTGGTTTTCTATAAACAAAATTAAAAACTTACATTTTGACATAGATTGACATAGTCTATTTTTTTCTCCAAGGAAACTAATAACATAATGAAACTTTTTATTTTATTTTTTAATTAAGAAAATAAAATGTATACTTAACAGTGTACACACAAAATATCAAAATACAAACCCATACTCTTGGAACAATTACAATAAAAAAAGATTTGATATATACAAATAAAAATAATAATAAACTATTAATATAAAAAATAAAATAATAAAAATGCGAAAAAAAACTATTTTTTAAAAAAAATAAATTTTAATACTGTTATTTTAAAAAACCAACAGATACCCAAACCTAATACTCTTACAATACTTATAGTAGCCAAAAAAGAAGAAGAATATTTACAATAAAAAAAGATTTGATTTATAGAAAGAAAAATAACAATTACAGTGAAATAGATTTGATATAAACTAAGAAAAGTAATAGTCTATTTTTTTCCCCAAGGAAACTAATAACATAATGAAACTTTTTATTTAATTTTTTAATGAAGAAAATAAAATGTATACTTAACAGTGTACACACAAAATGTCAAAATACAAACCCATACTCTTGGAACACTTACAATAAAAAAAGGTTTGATATATACAAATAAAAATAATAATAAACTATTAATATAAAAAATAAAATAATAAAAATGCAAAAATAAAATAAAATTAAAATAAAAATTTTAATACTGTTATTTTTAAAAAACAACATTTTAAGAATGCTGAATTGTTTTTTTAAACACACACATAAAATTAAGAAAACAAAAAACCAAAAAAAAAAAATCACAATTTTTGCTACTAAAAAAAAAAAAACCAAAAAATCACAATTTCTGAACTAATAGAGAACTCAATTGTATATACCGAATATTTGTATATAATAAACGTGATGTTTTCTTAGTTTATGATTGAAATTAATATTATTTATAATTTTAAGTTTGACCAAATCATATCAAAATTCTATTTATCATAACCATCTATTTGCAATCCTACCACACCAGATCAAATCTCTTTTCTTTTCTTCCTCAGAACTCCATTGCAATTGGTGTTGAGAAGATGAACCCAGAAAGTCTAAGAATGACTTCACAATAATAATGACTTCACAATCAACCAATTTCAAAACACACACACACAGAAATTGCAAAGTATAGAGGATAAGAGAGAGATCTTGAGTGAAGATCTAGATCACTAAGACCAACCAATAACTTCTCTCAAATCTAACGGTGTCTCACACTCCTATCTATTCTATTATTAAAAGGGAACAGTGATTTTGGTGTCATGAAGCCACCTCTCAGAAATTTTTTTCAATTTTTTCTAAAATGACCTTAATTTCTTACCCTTACATCAGTTTTAATTAGAGGTAAAATTGTAAATTAAAACAACCAAATCCCCTTTCCCACTTTCCACTCTCCACGTCTCCACGCCTCGGGCAGTTACAACATCATTGCATTTTGCATTTTCATCTGATTTCACTCAAATATTACATTGAACATAGTTACTCATTTTTATTTATATGTATATTATTAGAAAAAATAATATAAAATTCATATTATAATTCAAAAAGAAATTGCACACACATCGCGTGTACCCAGCCGCTAGTCTATTCTATTATTAAAAGTGAACAGTGATTTTGGTGTCATGAAGCCACCTCTCAGAAATTTTTTTCAATTTTTTCTAAAATGACCTTAATTTCTTACCCTTACATCAGTTTTAATTAGGGGTAAAATTGTAAATTAAAACAACCAAATCCCCTTTCCCACTTCCCACTCTCCACGTCTCCACGCCTCGGGCAGTTACAACATCATTGCATTTTGCATTTTCATCTGATTTCACTGAAATATTCTTAACAACTTCACTGTATTTTGCATAAAAAATTCTGAAACTTCTCTTCTGAAAGCATCCTGTGGATATATGATTGGTTGAATGTTTCTATTTGGTAAGTTCTCTTTTGTATGAATGTGTATCTTCACTGTATTTTGTATCTCAACTGTATCTTCGTTGTAGTTCTCTTCCCCTGTATCAAGGTTTAATCCATTTTCAATCTATAAATGTTAGGTAATGTTGATAATGCCAATATTAGCACAATGCAATACACGATGATAAATTACTCTAAATCTAATGAAACCCTTCGTATTCCATTCGCTGGAGTAAAATCAGTCCGACGATTGACCAGAGAAATACTAGGCGAAGTAGAGAGCCTTAGTGAACCAAGAACGATGGAATGTTGGTAGACCAGGACCGAAACAATTCGAAGAAGTACAACTTTCATGGTTTTGGAATCAGAAAAGTTTAATCTGAGTACTTCATTGAAGTTCTTAAACTCTATAAAGATGGTGGGTTGAGTCAACATATATATATACTAATAGTTGCCACACGCGATGCGTGTGCAATTTAAATAAATAAAAATAAAATAAAACATTTATCATATATTGTGTGCTAGTTAAGTGGTAAGAGTCTTATTCATTTGATATATAAGTCTAAGGTTCAAATGCCTTCCCCTCACTTGTCTAATTTTCTTTTTATTTCAAATAAAAAAGTAAACACGTGTCAGCATAAGAAACAAAGGCTTCAAGACACCATAAAGAGTGTTCACTTTATAATAGTAGTAGTGGCTGGGCACACGCGATGCGTGTGCAATTTCTTTTTGAATTATAATAAGAATTTTATATTATTTTTTCTAATAATATACATATAAATAAAATGAGTAACTATGTTTAATGTAATATTTGATATTAACGTATTTGATAAATAAAATACACGTATATTAAAAGATGTACAAATCTTTGCCAAAATACAATATTTACTAATCTTAACTAAAAAATATGTACAATAAACATTTATATAAAATCTAAATTTGGTAACATGAGACTAAAGATCCTGCAAATCCTGCAAAAAAATATATAAGATATATGTAAAAATTAGTTTGCTAATAATATACATTGATTAAATTAAAATTTTACGTTCTTAAAGTGAGGCATAATTATACATATGCGTACTTTAGCTAATACAATACAATAATTACTTTGGTTTTCTATAAACAAAATTAAAAACTTACATTTTGACATAGATTGACATAGTCTATTTTTTTCTCCAAGGAAACTAATAACATAATGAAACTTTTTATTTTATTTTTTAATTAAGAAAATAAAATGTATACTTAACAGTGTACACACAAAATATCAAAATACAAACCCATACTCTTGGAACAATTACAATAAAAAAAGATTTGATATATACAAATAAAAATAATAATAAACTATTAATATAAAAAATAAAATAATAAAAATGCGAAAAAAAAACTATTTTTTAAAAAAAATAAATTTTAATACTGTTATTTTAAAAAAACAACAGATACCCAAACCTAATACTCTTACAATACTTACAGTAGCCAAAAAAGAAGAAGAATATTTACAATAAAAAAAGATTTGATTTATAGAAAGAAAAATAACAATTACAGTGAGATAGATTTGATATAAACTAAGAAAAGTAATAGTCTATTTTTTTCCCAAGGAAACTAATAACATAATGAAACTTTTTATTTAATTTTTTAATGAAGAAAATAAAATGTATACTTAACAGTGTACACACAAAATATCAAAATACAAACCCATACTCTTGGAACACTTACAATAAAAAAAGATCTGATATATACAAATAAAAATAATAATAAACTATTAATATAAAAAATAAAATAATAAAAATGCAAAAATAAAATAAAATTAAAATAAAAATTTTAATACTGTTATTTTTAAAAAACAACAGATTTTAAGAATGCTGAATTGTTTTTTTAAACACACACATAAAATTAAGAAAACAAAAAACTAAAAAAAAAAATCACAATTTTTGCTACTAAAAAAAAAAAAACCAAAAAATCACAATTTCTGAACTTATAGAGAACTCAATTGTATATATCGAATATTTGTATATAATAAACGTGATGTTTTCTTAGTTTATGATTGAAATTAATATTATTTATAATTTTAAGTTTGACCAAATCATATCAAAATTCTATTTATCATAACTATCTATTTGCAATCCTACCACACCAGATCAAATCTCTTTTCTTTTCTTCCTCAGAACTCCATTGCAATTGGTGGTGAGAAGATGAACCCAGAAAGTCTAAGATTGACTTCACAATAATAATGACTTCACAATCAACCAATTTCAAAACACACACACAGAGAAATTGCAAAGCATAGAGGATAAGAGAGAGATCTTGAGTGAAGATCTGGATCACTAAGACCAACCAATAACTTCTCTCAAATCTAACGGTGTCTCACACTCCTATATATATATGTTGACTCAACCCACCATCTTTATAGAGTTTAAGAACCTCAATGAAGTACTCAGATTAAACTTTTCTGATTCCAAAACCATGAAAGTTGTACTTCTTCGAATTGTTTCGGTCCTGGTCTACCAACATTCCATCGTTCTTGGTTCACTAAGGCTCTCTACTTCGCCTAGGATTTCTCTGGTCAATCGTCGGACTGATTTTACTCCAGTGAATGGAATACGAAGGGTTTCGTTAGATTTAGAGTAATTTATCATCGTGTATTGCATTGTGCTAATATTGGCATTATCAACATTACCTAACATTTATAGATTGAAAATGGATTAAACCTTGATACAGGGGAAGAGAACTACAACGAAGATACAGTTGAGATACAAAATACAGTGAAGATACACATTCATACAAAAGAGAACTTACCAAATAAAAACATTCAACCAATCATATATCCACAGGATGCTTTCAGAAGAGAAGTTTCAGAATTTTTTATGCAAAATACAGTGAAGTTGTTAAGAATATTTCAGTGAAATCAGATGAAAATGCAAAATGCAATGATGTTGTAACTGCCCGAGGCGTGGAGACGTGGAGAGTGGGAAGTGGGAAAGGGGATTTGGTTGTTTTAATTTACGATTTTACCCCTAATTAAAACTAATGTAAGGGTAAGAAATTAAGGTCATTTTAGAAAAAATTGAAAAAAATTTCTGAGAGGTGGCTTTATGACACCAAAATCACTGTTCCCTTTTAATAATAGAATAGATAGATAGATAGATAGATATATATATATATATATATGTGGTTGATGATGACAAGATAAGATGCAACACTTTTGATAAAGAATTGTCCACAAACTATTTCTTAACTAATTTTAATGTCACCCAACACAAAACTACAATCACCAAATTCGATCCCTAGATATTATTATTATTTCCCAGAAAGCAAGTTATTTATCCTCATTTATCCAGATTATTCAACTGGTCAAGGGCAAAGAAGGGCTAGGGGGTCAGTTTTGAATTTTTTCTTTTCTTTTTTTGGGGTTATTGTCCTATATAAAATGTTTTTTTTTTTTTTTTCTTCTTCTTAACATGTTATTTAGTTAAGGGTTTATTGTATTATTCACAATAAGTAGTCATTTGATACTTTGAAAGTAGTATGTAATATTGTTTATATAGTAGTTTAAACCAATAGTGTAGTGAAAAATCTTATAAATTGGATATAATAAACTCATTATTTTTAGGTAATTGACAGACCACTTAGTGTAATTTGTGATTTCTTACGCTTTGAAGATCACATAGGCAACGCCGTATGGTACTCTAAAATTGTTTAATAATTTTCATTTAAAACACATTATTTATAAACAATGTTATCTCTTTAATATTTTTTTGTCAAATAAAATTAAATAGATTTTATAATAATCTGTGCTATAAATGATATATTTTTATTTTCTAAAATTAGGAATTTTGATTCATAATTTTTTTGTGTTAAAACTACAAACTTGCATCACCATCCCACATCGAGTTATTTCACATTACTATAAAATTTTGATGTGTTCCTATTAATAATGAATGTGTAATTTTTTATACTTAAATTTAACTCATAAAATTATTATTATCTTTGGGTTCGTTTGGGAAGCGGGTTAACTTTTTGGCTTTTTAACTTTTTTGACTATTTTAGCCTGGGGTAAAAAGTCTCGTTTGGGAAGGATTTTTGACTTTTTTGATTTTTTTGTGAGAAAAATAATGTAATGATTATGAATTGAATGTGATGTTTTGTCTTATTGGGCTAAAAAGCCTATTTTGTTTTTTGTGACTATTTTAGCCAAAAAAACCTAACTTTTTTCTTCCCAAACAGAGCCTTAATGTTGATCATGATTAATTTTTTAAAATAAAAAAAAAAATATAATTAATAAGTACTCCCTCTAACTTAATTTCCTCACCCCGCCACTCCAACTGATCCTTATTTATATATCTAAATAAAGGCCTAATACACATTCAAAGGTTGCAATTGATGTTTTTTATTAGGAGCAGGTTTGAGGGCTTTAAATATTTCAAGCTTTTTTTATAATTCGTAATTAAATAACTAGGTAGCTTTTGCAGCTTATTTCCAATCTAGGCTAATGTGTAGTTACAATCCATACTTTCTTGAAAATGTGTTTACAATTCATGCTTTATAATTATATTTTAAAAAATATATACTTTATTTAGAAATATGTCATGTATGAGCACGAAATAATCGTCGCTTCTATAATACTAATGATCAACTCACATTCCTCCAAAGTCATCATATGACCTGAAATCACAAACGTGAGCTAATCGGCATTTGGCCATCAATGGCGAAAATAGGTAAATCTTTATTGTTTGCCATTAAAATCATCGGAGAGAGCTTGATCAAAAGGTTTGTTCTGTGCCCTTATTCTCATAGACGGCACCAATTGTACGAGTACGAAATAATCATTACTTTTACAATCTTGTTGATCAAACTCGCGTTTCTCCAAATGTCACTGCATGACCTGAAATCACAAACGTGAGCTAGTCGGCAAGTATGTGCTGGAAACCCCTCCGATGTTGTGGACACCCCATTTTTGACCGCCCGCAAGGCTCGAGCACTTTGCCCGGTGCACTCGATGATAAAAGTGATGTTGTGCGTGGTTCGAGGTCTCAACAAAGGGGCCATGTTTAAACTCCGAAACAATACCAAACCTCCCATATTCACACTAATTATACCCAAGAAATCTATTTTTACACATTGTGCCACCCTATGTTGAGTTTGAAGCAGAAAAACAGGGTAACACATTGAGGTCCGGTCGTGCCTCATTGAGGGCCAGCCATGGCTATTGAAGGCCGGTCGTGCCTTAGTAGCGAGAAACACTGTTCTGGGCGAGAGCCTGCCAGCTGTCCATTTTTGAAGATATTTATGACCCCTCTTGCTCAAATTTTATAAAAATGACATGTTTTGAGGGTTGAAGAATTTCTAAAAAGCCTCTACACCTTCTTGAGAGCTCATTCTTCTCATTCTTCTTGTGCAAGCAACCCTTTGAACAAGCCTATCACCTTGACTCTATATCCATATACCATATACACCTTCACACCTTAGGCTAGGAACCTTGGTTGAGCCTTGAACACCATAAGTCAAGCTTGAGAGTGTGTTTGGACTTAGTTTGATTCATAAGCAAAAGCTCACTTCTTTGAGAGGTATAAGTTTGTCATCCTCTCTTTTACTTCTTGTTCTATCTATTGCTATCTAGTTCTTGTAGTCTTGTGTTGTTTTGTGTCTCTTCCAAGTGTTTGAGTTTGGGTTTGGAGAGCTACCAAAAGGATAGAAAGAGTTTACACTCTTTTTTACACATTTACCTATAGCTCAAACCTTTACTTTTACACTCTTTTTCTTTGCTTTATAAATTGATTTTCAAAGTTAAAATGAGATTAAAAAATCATGCTTTGAAGTCTCAAAAGTGGAGGGGTTAGCCACCCCTCTTTGTTCTTGTTTACTAGCTTTGTGTTCTCTCTTTGTTGATTAGCTTTTTAGGCTCTTTTCATGTACTTTAAGCCACTATTTTTCATCTCTTGAGGGCTATTTTAGGGCTGTTCTAAGTTGTTTAAATAGTTCATGCCTTGATTAACTTGATTGTCGTCTCATAAGTTTGCATACATAGCTTATTGTATATTATTATAAGCTTTTCCTTATCTAATTTCCATGTTTAAGAACCTCATTTTAATAATCAACTTGCCATTCATTTCTTTCATTTGAGAACTATTTCAGCTGGTTAATGGTTATTCAAAACATGAATTAGCGATTTATGCTTAATGGCTTAATCTCTACGGAGGTTCATTGCCAATAGTGTAGTCTCTTTTTCATGTTGAGAATCACCTCCTGCTTGACATATTTCTCACTTAGTGGACGTAATCTCTAGTGGGCATAATAATCATCTTGGACTTAATGGATTAAAGGATGGCAAAGACTAATGAATTTGGCTTAAAATGAACCAACTCACATAGGGCGTGTTTGATTCACTGGATTAGGGGGGGCAATCCACTGTTTGGATTGTAATCCATTGAAAGCTCCTTATCCGTCATTTTTTTTTTTTCCGTCCGCCAGACTACTTATCCCCCATATGGGGGATTTCGTTGTCCCGCGGGGGGGGGGGGGGGGGGGGGGGGGGGAGGGTGTGGGACAATTTTGGTAGGATTATTTATTGTTAGGGTTAGGGGGTGAGATGACTATTTTGTCCTCATAATATATAATTTGCTTCCTCTATAATTGTTGGCACAGATCATTATATGAGAAGAAGCAAAATGGCAAAACCCTAGAGGCGATTCTTCTGTTTAAGGCTCAATTTCATCAAATCATTCGATCTCCCATCTACACTCAAGTTTGAAACACTTTCTACATCTTCCATTTTGTTTGCTATTTATTTTTTATTTCAATTTTGGTTGTTGTTGTGGTTGATTTGGTTCAGATTTTTTTTTCTCTCTCTGGTTATTTTTTTGTTTCTTTCAAGTTTTTTTTTTTTTTCATCAAACCAAATTTGAGGGATTTTGTAGAGCTCGTTTTTTTTTTCTCTTTCTTCAATATGAGGGATTTTGTTTATGTTATGCCTATTTTGGTGGGTTCTGGGTCTGTATTTGTTATTGTTGTTGTTATTTATTTATTTATTTATTTATTAGCCTTGAAAAAACAGTAGTAGCTTGTTGTTTGTTGTTAATGGTTGTTATACATGCATGCACTGACTCGCAAGTCTGTATTTTCTTCTGTGTTTTGTTGTAATCTTTTTGTTGCCTTGCCATTATTGGAAGTTGGAACTTATTTAACAAAAAACAGAGCATGTGAAGGACTATATTTTGTTGTAATCTTTTTGTTGCCTTGCCATTGTTGGAAGTTGGAACTTATTTAACAAAACACAAAGCATGTGAAGGACTGATATAGTGCAGCCCCATAGCTCCTCCTTTACCCATTTCGATAATTTAATCTATTAAATATATATATTTTTTTATAAAATAAGTTAAATTAATCTAATAATTACAACCATTAATAAAGATAAATGACAAGTATGATTATAAAATATGCTATTTATATTTTTAAACATAGTTATGGTGAAATTAAATTGACTAGATTTTTAATTGATTTAAGAAAAAAAATTAATGTGGAACATTCTCTCTTAAGGAAGAATGTTTGATTATGTTCAATTGTAATGAATCTGTATATTGTGAAAGAGAAACCGAAAGGTCTCCATTTTTTCATCCATTGAAGTTATGGAATAGTTTCTATTTGTTTATTGGAAGTTAAAGAACCAAAGGAAAAGTGCCTATTATTTAGAACAACAATTAAATGTTGCAAAATTATGGTCAATCTTACACCTGTTTATTGTGTTCCTTGTGCTCTTCTAGTTTGGGTTTGTTCAAGCCAAGCATGCATTGCTCAAGCTCTGCTCAATTATTAAACAAAGTCTAAAAATTTAATTCAAGTTCTTCATTCAACAAATAAACTAAACTTAAACAAATTTTAAACAAATCAAGCGCGAGTTGCATTGATCTTTCTATATTGAAATGAAGTTATCTCAGTGAAATGTAGATCATGAGAAACATCCATCACATAGATGGCTGACAGAAATGACCAAAAGATATGAAGGACAATAAAAAATGGCAGGAAGAAAACAGAAAACATTAATGTTCCTCATTAATACACCTGCTTGCAAATTCTTATATGTTATCTATATGCCTAGAGATGCTCCCTTCTTTAAATTATTTGTAATTCTAAATGGTTTTTGTATGATAATTTATTTTGATAGATGGATGAGAATATCAATGACTTTGACGATGAGAGTAATGATGAGATTCAATTATACGTAGTACTGCAAGTTGTAATGCAAGAGCTATTTGCCTTTATGCACTGTAGTTTCTATTGTCATTCAAGTTATCTTGAAGAAGTATTTATCTAAACATCCACGTAATTTTATTAGAGGACTCAATCGGTTGCAAGAACAAATGGACCATATTAACCGTTTAGTGAGAGAAAGTGACATAACATGCATTGAACAACTCCGCATGGATCGTCGTTCTTTTATGACTTTGTGCAATATGATTCATACAATTGGTGGGTTAGGACCTTCAAAACATGTCACTTTGGAAGAGAAGGTAGCCTTCTTCCTCTTCATTTTGGCACAACACTTGAAAATACGAAATGTTAAGTTCAATTTCTATAGATCTGGACAAACTGTTAGTCAATATGTCAATGATGTCTTAAAGGTTGTACTATGCCTGCAAGCCAACTTACTTAGCACACCAAATCCTATTACTGAAGCAAACACAGATCCACGGTGGAATTGCTTCCAAGTAAATATATTGTCCACAAATTTGGTAACTTTACACTATTTTTTTTTTCTTTTCTTTTGTTCTCTATTTTATCCAAAACAAAAAACCATAACTATTACAATATCTATTAAACTGGTTTGTTTAGAATTGTCTTGGAGCACTTGATGGCACCTATATTAGAGTTCGTGTACCCGTGATTTATCAAGCAAGGTATAAGACAAGAAAGGGAGATATTGCTACTAATGTTCTAGGAGTTTGCTCCCAACAAATGAATTTTATATATGTGTTGTCGGGGTGGGAAGGGTCAGCGGCTGACTCTAGGGTTTTAAGAGATGCGATCAATCGGCCTAATGGCCTAAGGATTCCAAATGGTAATTTCATGATACTTAATTCTTCCTAAGTTCATGTATAATAATTGAGTTTAATGCATCACATTCCACACACAGGTTACTACTACCTAGTGGATGCGGGCTATACAAATGAGCAAGGATTCTTAGCACCTTACAGTGGTCAGTGATACCATGTGTCTATTTAGAGAGAAAGGGCAAATCCAAGTAATTACCAAGAATATTTCAATATGAAACATGCACAAGCCAAGAATGTCATAGAATGGTATTTTGGATTGTTGAGTGCATCATACTGCCCCATTAGAACCCAAAATCGTATTATCACAACATGTTGCTTGTTACACAACTTCATTCGACGAGAGATGGCAGTTGACCCTGTAGAGGATGACGATGATGACGAAGAAAATCAACCGCCAATGGGAGATGATTTCATTAATATTGTTGAGACATCTAATGAATGAACTGTGTGGCGGGATACACTCGCAATGCAATTGTACAACGATTGGTTGGCTAGTGGGGGGACTGGATGAGAATAGTTTAGTGTTTATTTTCATTACTATTGTGTTTTACTTTGATTTGTTGTTAAACCATTTAAATTTGTAATGTGACATTGCTATGTATTTTTATTAATATCTGACAATGTGGATGTTGAATTATTTGGTGAGGTATTTTTATTAATATCTGACAACGTAGATGTTGAAAATGTATTTTTATTAATATCTGACAATTTATTTTTTGAGTTATTAATGATTTCTTGTAATGCATATGAAATGTTAAATGATTACTTTAGGCATGGATAATGAGGTATCCAGTTCTCATAATAAAAAGAATGACAAGGTTGATTCATCAAAACAAAGGCAAATTTGGAGCCCACGTGAAGAGGATGCTCTAATTTCAGCATTGGTGTCCATTGTTAATGAAGGAATGAAAGTTGACAATGCTTTCAAGGTGGGCTATCTTGCGAGATTGGAAACTAAATTGACAGATATCTTACCTGGGATAGACTTATGTGGCTGTCTCCATATTGAATCAAAAATTAAAACATGGAAGAAGCACTATAATTCTGTGTCTGGTATGCTTGCTACTAGTGGGTTTGGATGGAATGACACCGAAAAAAGAATCGATGTGGAGAGTGATAGTGTATGGGAGGCATACATTCGGGTAAAGTTACCATCATGTAGATACTTTTTTTTATTTATTTTAATTGCTACATGTTTATGTAACTACTTTTGAAATACACTTTCCTATATTAACTGGGATTAGTTGGTCATTGCAGAGGGATACCGATGCAAAACACTTGAGGAACAAAACTTCCCATATTTGGATGAAATGATTCAAATATTTGGCAAGGACTGAGCTACATGGGAGTTTGCTAAAGGGCCTGCTGATGCAGTTGAGGCTATGAATACTGAGGAAGATGTGTTGTTGCATGGCCTTGCAGATAATGACACTTTTCTTGAACAAATGGGAGTAAATAGTCACACTGGTGAAAGAATGGATTGTTCAAACTCAATAACTCAGCGGGCGTGTGAGAGCTCTGCCAAAAAGAAAGACAAGAAAAGATCTAGATCTGATGATGATGTAGTTGAAGAGTTGTCTATGTTTGCTAACAAGTTGGTGGATGTCATGGGTAAAACCAATGAGAAGTTGGAATTCATTGGAAAAAGGATGGGGTATTCACATGATGTCACATCAAAACGAGCATCATTAAATGATGAACTTACAAAGTTGCCAATTACCGTAGATGAAAGGTTAGATGCTTGCGAAATCATATCCCATGATGTCCAAAAGCTTGACATGTTCTTTAGCTTGACACATGATGATAGGCTGAGGTGGGTAATGAGGTTATTAAGTAGGAACGCTCCATAACAAACTTGTGGCATGTGATGGGAATATTTGGTTTTTGGGTTATGCTCTATAAACTTAATTGTTGCTTTTTCTATTCGTCAAGCATCGTATTTTGTGGGTTAAATTGTTATATCATGATTTGGTGCCTCTGACTCATCTAGTCATGGGATACTGCTGTTTTTGTTGTTGAAGGCTGCTAGTTGTAGGAGCAAATATTTGTACCTGCTGACATCCTTATGAACATATACTACTTTCATGTTAGTTGTTGTTTTTATTTTGGTTGTAGTACACAGTTATTTGGATTAGGGGTGTACACGGTCCGGATTGGTTCGGTTATGAGAAAATCCAAGAACCGAACCGATCCTAACGGTTTTGTGATTTTGAGAATCAGACCAGACCGTTACACTTGTAAAACCGGACCAGAACCAAACCGAAAAAACGGTTCGGTTTCGGTTTGGTTTACGGTTCCAAAAATTTCTATTTACAAGAATAAATTGTTAATATTAGCAAAATAATTACTCAAACTAATTACATTTAACTTATGATAAAAACTAATAATATTAAGGCATTACTTAATATTATATAACTATATCATTCTAATATCATTAAAATTATAAAAAATCAATTAATAAAAATAAAACTTGATATTATATATATATATCTTTTAAATTTCGGTTCGGTTCGGTTCGGTTCGGTTTGAACCACGGTTTTTTCATAAAATCCATTAACCGAACCGTTTTTACGGTTCTCATATTTCTTAATCCAAAACTGAACCAATTCTTAATAGAACCGAACCAAACCGTATGATTCGGTCTGGTTCGGTCCGGATTACCGGTTTGAACGGATTTTTTGAACAGCCCTAATTTGGATGATTGTTAATTGGTGTGTTATGTGGATTTGCTGGTGTCAATATGAAGTGCTGGTGTGTTGTGTATTGTTGTTGGTGTGTTGCATAATGCTGTTGGTGTGTTGCTGGTGTAATGGAACAAATAATTTTTTTGTGTTGGATAAAAATTAGAAAGGGTATGCTGCTGGTGTGATGCTGCTGGAACAAACCATTATTTTGTGTTGGATAAAAATTAGAAAGGATATGCTGTTGGTGTGATACTCTAGAACAAACCATTTTTTTGTGTTGGATAAAAATTAGAAAAGGTTGTGCTGCTGGTGTGATGTTACTGGAACAAATAATTTTTTTGTGTTGGATAAAAATTAGAAGGGACATGGTCTTATTTATATTAAAAAAATGTGACCATTAAAAAATATAAATATTGGAAAATTGTATGTTTCAAACATTAAAAAAATTAAATAATTAATTGTGGTCCACTAATCAATTATAAATAAAGATTAAATTTAAAGACAGATTTAATATTGCTATTATTTAGTAAACAATTGAATAAGGGTAAAATAGTATTTTGTTCATTTATCCTTATCCAATCCGTCCAGCCAAACATTGGATTCACTAAAAATCGTTCTTTCCAGACATCTAATCCCATGAGAAAACAAACACGGGATACACATCCAATCCAACCAAATAGTCCGGGGGATTCACAGTCCCAAGATTCAAATATGATGGATTCTAATCCCTCTTTATCCATCCGTTCAATCAAACACACCCATAAAGAAAATAAGTTATATTTCTTGGGGTTCGGTCGGACGTTATGCCGAGTCCATTGTGTCAAGAGCTTTCTTACATCAATTTATGATGTTTTGATGAACCTTGAAGCGTCTCTACCTCCCTCTTTGAGTTCAGTCTATGATAGGAGGGAGGGGTGGTTTTAGTTCCTTCCATTTATTGATTTTTGTCCAAATTGAATCCGAAATCACCAAGCAATCAACTTGCTCATTGATGATTTTAGAAACAATTCCAACCTTCTCTCGAGGCTTTCCCATGATAGAGAAGTATGAGAGGGACAAACAGAGTTCAGAACACTCTGTTTGCACTGTTTTTACTTCAGAGCACAAAACAGAATTTTACATGAAATTGAGGCACAACTGGCCTTTTTTAGGCCTGGCCGGGCTTCATTGAGGGTCGGCCGGTCATCAATGTTTGGTCAGCAGTGTATTTTGCAGAAAACAGAGGGTTGTGGCTGAAGGTGAAACATAGCAAGCCTAGGTAGACAAAGTTGTTCTTGGACACTATGCATGCAACCCTTGCGCATCCTTGATTACATCATTATTAGCGTTGTAATTAATTTAGTATTGTTGTTGCAATTAATCTTGTTAATTATTAGTGCTACAATTATTATTATTGTTTATTTGTAATTATTATTTGCTAATTAACTTAGATGGTTAGTTTACTTCTCATACTTAGATGGTTAGTTTACTTCTCATGGTTATCCTTATTGTAATAGAGTAGTTAGCTAGTTAATTTTTCGCTTATTTATTCATTTGGTTTTATAATAATTAGTTTAATTTGGACTTTTAGACTTTGATTCACACCCTCTTGCACAAGGGCAATCATGTAATAAATATCTTCCAACCCCACGTCTTTCTCCCTTTTAATTATTCGCTTACGATGGTTAGAATAGAACATCATTTTTCAGATTAGCATTCTTGTGCTTTGCATCCATTGTCTTGCATGCATCCAAGGCTCGGCTCATCATGCTAACCCAATATCAAATGTTCAAATTCATTACTTGAATATGTGCTCTATTGCATGTCTTGAACGAAATCATATGCCATGCTTATAGCCGAGCCTATAAATACATAATGTGTGCATTGCATTAGTCATATTGCATTAATTAGGAACATGCATATTTTTTTTTTCTAATTATTTTGCTTTGTTTTGGCTCAGAGTACTAGGTGAGTAATTTTATGTTTGCATCGAATGTTTGTGTACCATGTCAAAACATACTTCCATGATATAATTGTTTGAATGCCTGTGGATGAAGGCTAGTTGCTTGAATTGAAATAGTTTGATTAATGTCCATTTTCAACCCACTTTTTCAAGTGACAAATTCACAAACCAATTTCAAATAAAACATGAAATCAAATGTTTTAATTCTTGCAAATTAGTCTATACCTTGTATGTATCACATAGTAAGTTGGCCTAATAAATTGGAACAAGAACATATAATGTAAATAAAAATTACATCATGATTAATAGAGGCTGATCTTTGATTAGGTGAGTGGGGTGCTCAATTCATGACCTTCCTCTCTCATACTTAAGTTCTTGAGCCGAGACACTTTGGTGATGATGGACTAATGGCCTTTGGCACGAGTCTTGGGTTTCCTAAATTTCCCAAAAATATTTAGGTGGCGACTTTGAAATCTGGCAAAGCAGTCCATTTTTTACATTTGATTCAAACATTGATTTTCCAAAAAGAATTGCCGGATTTGGACTCTTTTGAGTTTTTACTGCTTCACATTGCACTTGTGAAATCAGATTCAGAACCATGGGAGTCCGAACTGTGGGGCTAGTTGCCTTCCGAAAGGAGCACGAAAAGTCAAGCCAGAGTTTCTGGCGACTCTGCTGGGGAGTTAGAGAATTTGACTTGAAACTCATGATGTGAAATTTTATCTACACTTATATGTTCTTTGCATGGTTACTTTAAGTCACTGTGTTTTCTATCTGCTATTCCTGGATAGTTTGCTGGAGCCTTGCCCAAAAGGCTTGCCAAAAGGCAAACCACTCATGGGCTCTGCCACGTTGGAAACACAACCATTGGATCTGAATTATAGCTGTACCGTTTGATCAATTTTTCACTTCTCGGTGTTAGGTGTGAGAGGTATATTAGGTAATCTTGCTGAGGTACCCTTTCAAACATTTGACCTAGTTATATATAGTGAAGCTATAGTGACTATTCCGACTTAGGACAGGATGCCACCCATTTGTAGGATGTTGTGAAACTCGTTGTTTGAAAATAGTGCAGCCTAGATCATGCCAAAAATCTAGGACAAGGTAACCCTACCCCCTCATAGGGGTGTTTTGCTTCTTTTACTTGGTATGTGCTTTTATAGTGAGACTATACAGGATGGTTCATATCAGTTTGAGTTTGAGAACAGAGTTCAGTGGGGATTACAGTTCAGCTATATGTTATGACTGTTCTGAATCGAGGCCGAAGTGTTGTCCAATTTTGATTGTGTTTTTCTTTTTCTTTGAGAGGTAGTTTACCATCATAGTTTTAGAAAGACCCGATATTTCCCAAGTTGTGGGACTCGTTTTGGTAGGCTTTGTAAAGCTTGAGACCTTGTTGGTGGTCAGCCCGTGTTAGTCTCGCTTCCGCCAGTCACTCGACGAAGAAGGAACAAACAGTCAGTAGCCCCAGTACAAAGCACTCTACAAATACCTATCCGTTCTCACTCAATCGATTCACCAGCATCTAGTTCACTTAGACCAGTAATGGCACAGAATACAGCACAGAAAGCGGAGGAATTTGTTGCCATGATAGCGGCTTTCCAAAGAACCATGGACACTGTAAACCAGAGGATGGTTGCACAAGATGAAATTATTGCTGATCTACGACCTACATTTAGGGCATTTGCATCAATCGTGCATCCGATCTCGGCTGCTCAGTCAAACTCGGATCTACTTCCGCCAGTAGAAAATCTGCCAGTCTCGAATCCTCAAGACATGTTTCCCTCGGCTCCAGCTTATCAACCTCCGGGTCAACCTCTTACAGGAATTTTTCCTTTTGATATCAATGAAATTGATCCAGCCTTAGTTAATATTACTAGATTGGAGAAAGTATTGAAGAAATCCCAGGGCTTCAACTTCATTCCAAATATCGAAGACAGGTACACTAAGGCTTCGGTCAGATTACTAGAGAAATTTAAGATGCCCCACATTGACAGATTCGATGGGAGTGGGATCCGATTGTGCATGTCTGGTTATTTTCAGATGTATTGAGGCCCATGGATTTGTCTCGGGCACAGAAGCTTTCCTTGTTTGGGAGAACCTTGTCTGATGTGGCGGCCATCTGGTACACTAAATTAGAAGACTCAACAAAGCAGAATTAAGAGGAGCTATGTGAGGCATTTGTCAATGAGTACTCATATAATATTCCTAGATAGAAGTAACCATTAGTGAGCTGGAGGCTACTACCCAAAACCCCAAAGAATCATTCATTGATTTTGTCACTCAGTGGAGAGCCAAGGCAGCCCGAATGACAAATAGGCCTGCCGAAAAAGAACAAGTCAGGCTAGTGGTCCAAAACCTTGAGCCAAACATGTTGCAGAGAATGATAGTGGCACCATTGTCCACATTTGCTTCCTTACATGAGCTGGGGGTCCAGATTGAGAGTGCATTAAAAAAGGATATCATCCACAGAACAAGTGAACCTGTGAGAAGGTCATTCTCTCGGAATACCAATGCCAGCAGTAGCACTATTCCACGGCCTTCGGATGTCAGTACTGTTGTTTCAACGACCAAGATGGCTGATCCCTTTATTACTGCCACAACCTCACAACTTTCACAAAACACCAGCCCACCTCGGAATCGAAGAGTTTTTACTCCCCTTTATATGAGCCTAACCCACGCCCTCAAGCTATTAATGCAAAAGGGGCATCTCAAGCCTCTCAATCCTCGTCCACTTCTAGATCCATTGTCACCCAAGCATAACCCTACCCAGTGTTGTATCTTCCATCAACAACATGGCCATCCCACGGACATGTGCTACCGTTTACGTCATGAGATCTAGGATCTCATTGACAACAAAGTGATCGCCCCACCGGCTAAACCAATGTAACAACCAACCCACTTCCTACACACAACCAAGCCCCTTCGCCCAGAAACATTAACCACATCTATACACTACCACCCACCTTCAACCCTAGCATATACATTACCTTATCCCACCTACCAAAATCGAAGGGTCATTCCAGAAGGCACAAACATGTGCATGATAGATCTAACACCACAAACCTAATCCAGGCCCATGGTAGTAGAAACGGAGAAAGAGAATAATGCACTGAAGACAGGGTCGCCTGATAACCGTGTCATAGAGAAGAGGGTCTCACTCGCAGAAGAGTACGATCCCATTTTATACATTATGGCCATCAATCAGTCGAAGCCAGTAGTCATACTGCCAGACTTTCTCAGCATCAATGCAATTGGGGAAGGCTAGTAAGGGCAACATCAAAATGATTGGCCCGAGCAAGGCCTAAATGACTTGGCTAACTTAGAAGAGGATTTAGCTGATCTGGAGGAGGATCTAGAATATTTTATACTTCTTCGAAGAAGAAGATACAAGTAGTGTTCAGGTGGGATGGTGGGACTCAAGCTAGCTAGAAACAAGCAATAAATGGTTGAGTGAGGAAGAGTCAGATGTGGAGGAACAGATAAGAGAGACTGGGATAAAAGAGGAAATTGTTGCTAGTGGCAAGGTTGAGGCTACACCTCTTACTAAGAAAAAACAGGCACTGGAACAATTTCAAAGGGAAATGATAGAGGAGATCCAGACGAAGATAGCTCCAGAGTAGGGAAAACGAAAAGAGAAAGAAGAACCCAAGACAATAGAGGGTGATGCCCAAACTACTAAAAAGGTCGAATGCGAGCCCAGCAACCAGAAAAGCTTAAGAAATATCGGGACTCAGAAACCAAGACTGTAGTGGAGGAAGAATGATATGATGATGGGGTGCGTGATGTTAACATGCTCCAGACAGAACCTGATGCTAGCCCGGCCATGACTGTAGGAGAGTGGTGGGAAGACAGCGACCTAAGTCATGCGTACACTAACGAAGGTTGGAAAATTGATACCCCGGATGGCACTTGGTATACTGACGAGATCAATCATATGACCCGGAGTGGTTAGTACTTCAAACCCGCAACATTAGACTAGCCAAAGACCTCTGGAAAGGAGGCTGAGAGATCAAAAGAGAATGATGCTAAAGAAAACCTGGTCTTGAAATAACTCAAGAAGATTCAGGCTGACATATAATCTGGGGGCTGATAATGGCATCTCGGGAGCATAAGCAGGCGCTGTTAGAGGCAATGAACCAGACTAAACTGCTTATTGATACCACTGTTGACCAATTTGGTATCGTTGGTAACATCTGGGGATGTTACGCCAGTGATATCTTTTACAGATAAGGAGTTATCACCTGAGGGTGCCAACCATAACCGTTCCTTGTATGTAACCCTAGAAAGTTGAAAAAAGTAGATTCTGGTGGTGTTAGTAGATACTAGATCGGCGATCAATGTATGTCCAATGAGAACTGACTATGCCATTAGTTTGAGGCCGGTTGACTTTATACCCACGACCCAAGTTGTCCAGGTTTATGACAATACAAGCCAGGATGTCATGGGAACGTTCAAGAGCCATATCCTAGTCGGCCCGTCCGAACATGAGGTGGAATTCCATGTCATGGACGTTTCGGCCACTTTTAATCTATTGCTAGGAAGGCCCTGGCTACATCAGATGAGGGCTATGTCATCAACAGTCCATTAGTTAGTAAAGTACCCCTTCAAAAGTTGGATTGCCACTGTGTACGGTAATTCTGTGATCCATCCTCCTTAGGAAACCATTGCACCATTATTGGAAATCATACATGGGGAAGAAGACGTATTCCTTTCCGGTTTCTCTCTAGCGGAAGCCCAGTTAGTCCAAACCATCATGGCAGAGGGCGATGGTGACTAGGTGAGTGCGCAATCCATTTACATGATGAACCAACAGGGGCATATGTCCAGATCGGGACTAGGCCGAAGTGGCAGACATGGAGGTACTGTTGTTAAGGAGATGAGTCATAACCTTGATACTTTTGGGCTAAGATACAAAACTACCGTTGCAGACTGGCAAAGAAAATAGAAGAAATTGAGAGGAAGGCTGAAAGCAAAGGAGACTAGGAAGCAGTATGAGTTAGTCCACCAACCAATACAGGGAACCTTGAACGGACGTTTTATCCGCCAAGGGGAAGACTTCCCTTTTTGTGGATTCCCAGAGCCTTGGTATAACTGGGAAACAAAAACAAGGTATCTGAGGTTCGAGATCTTTTTCGGACACCAGCTACCAGAAGAGGAGGATGAGCAAGTAGACCTGAGCCCTAGCACAAATCAAGGCAGGACTGTAAACCTGGACATTGAAGAGGAGAAGCTGTTGGGAAAAGCACTGCCTGACTTACTGACAAGTTCTACTGCTAGAGCTGAGACCACCAACTTGGGGGATAGTTTTACTATCTCAATGATTGGGGATAACGCAGCAACGGATTTCTCCAATCTTATCGTGGATGCATCTGAGGCTCCACGCCTGGTTTGGAAGTTTGAGCAAGGTGTCATCAAGAGTTTTGGATCGGATAGTGAGTTCGGATCTGATTCCACTGAGTCTGTAGAGTCGAAGTCAGATTTGAGTTCCTCTGAGTCTGGTACTTCTGGGAGTGGTAACCCGGATACCGAAGTCCTGTCCAGGTCATCTTTTAGCTTTTTTTTTGAGTCCACTGTAACCGAAGATCCAGACTTTTTGAATGAGAATGTTGTGGATTTTGTCTACTTCTCTGTGCCTTTGGTTTGTTGTACTGATCTTAATTTTCAAAATTTTGACATAAACGAAAAGGAAGAAATTCCTTAGGTTTTGAAAAATTTGGTTGATCATGAGGAGGAGAGAAGTGTTAAGCCTTTTACAGATGAAATTGTATAAATTATCATGGGTACTGAGGAAGATCCTCACTTGGTCCAGATCGGGTCCACGCTGTCTTTGGAAGAACACAAGCATTTAATCTCTTTATTAAGAAATTTCAAAGATGTTTTCATGTGGTCCTACGAAGATATGCCTAGAATCGATCCTGAGATTGTATAGCACTGGATCCCTCTTGACCCTGAGGCCGGGCCAATTAAGCAGAAGCTGCGCAAAGTTCACCCAGATTGGCCTTTGAAGATCAAGGAAAAAGTTACCAAATAGATTGAGGCAGGGTTCTTGCTTGTATCCGAGTATCCAACGTGGTTGGCCAATATTGTTCCAGTCCCAAAGAAGGATGGCAGAATCAGAGTCTGTGTCGACTTCAGGGATTTGAATAAGGCTAGTCCGAAGGATGATTTTCCACTGCCGCATATTGATGAGTTGGTAGACTTCATCGCAGGCCATGCATTGCTCTCGTTCATGGATGGGTTTTTCGGGTATAACCAGATTCTGATGGCACTTGAGGATAGGGAGAAGACCGCTTTGACTACTCCGTAGGGCACCTATTGCTACCGAGTCAAGCCATTTGGATTAAAGAATGCTAGGACCACTTATCAAAGGGCTGCAACTACCATTCTGCACGACATGATCCACAAAGAGGTTGAGGTGTATGTGGACGATATGATTGTCAAGTCCAAAGATCGAGAGGGCCACTATACCGCCTTGGAGATATTCTTTCAGCGGATCAGAGAGTATAGATTGAGGTTGAACCTGCAAAAATGCACCTTTGGCGTAACAACAAGGAAAATGTTGGGATTCCTAATCACACAGAGATGAATTGAGGTAGATCCTTCCAAAATCAAGGCCATCTTAGAAATGCCACCACCAAGGACTGAATAGGAGGTGCGCGTCTTTCTAGGTAAAGTGCAATTCATAAGGCGATTTATTTCAAAACTAACCTTGACTTATGAACCACTATTTGGTCTCCTAAAGAAAGGAAAAAAGTTCCTCCAGTTCGCTTTTGAACAGGTTAGGCAGTACTTGCAGAATCTGCCTGTGTTATCATTGCCAGAACCGGAAAAACCGTTGATTTTGTACTTGTTGGTGACAAACTCAACCATGGGGTGTATGTTAGCTTAAGAGTCCGAGGCTAAGGTGGAGAAAGCTGTTTACTACTTAAGCAAGAAAATGCTGGACTACGAGACCCGTTAGACTCCTCTCGAGAAATCTTGTCTAGCCTTAGTATGGGCTACCCGGAAGTTGAGGCACTACCTGTTAGCTCACTCTGTAATCTTGGTTTCGAGATTAGATCCCATCAAATATCTCTTTGAGAAACTAGCGCTTACGGGTAGGCTAGCTCATTAGTTGCTTCTTCTCTCTGAATTAGATCTTACATATGTTACACATAAGTCGGTTAAAGGGAGAGCTGTAGTGGAATTCTTGGCAGATCACCCAGTAGAGGGGGATGAAGCGGTGGAGTACTTTTTCCCAAATGAAGATATTCTACAAATAAAGGAGAAAACGTGGACGATGTACTTTAACAGAGTAGCCAATCAATACGGTTATGAGATCGGTGTATTGCTGATAATGCCTAAAGACTCCCATATACCCTTAGCCTTCAAACTCCAGTTCAAAGTATCCAATAACGAAACAGAATATGAGGCATGTGTTGCTAGATTAGAAGCTACCCTGGAACTAGGGGCAAAAAGGTTAGACGCCATCGGGGATTCGAATTGGTTGTGTCTCAAGCCAACGCAGATTTGCGGGTAAAAGAGGAGAAAATGAAGGTTTACCATCAGGTCTTGGATATGCTAATTTCGAGGTTTGAAAAGCTAACGTTTACCCATCTGCTAAGGGAGAACAACCGATTTGCTGATGCACTAGCAACTCTATCTTCTATGGTAGACATTCCATTGGGAGTTAGGATGCGTCCGATCATTATTGAACAGAAGTACACACTGGCCTATGAAACCATTGCTGCAATAGATGAGGCTTCAGACAAGAACCCCTAGTACTACGATATTTGGAATTTCCTCGAAAAGGAGGCATATCCATTAGGAGCAAATGCCAAGGACAAAAGGGGAATACGGCTCCTGGCCGTTCAATTTATCATCTACGGGGGCAAGTTGTACAAGAGAGGCTATTTGGGAACACAAGCTATATTTAAGGAAGAGGAATCAAAGCACCTTGTGGAGGCCATTCACGGAGGAGAGTGCGGAGCCCACATGAACGGTGTAATGCTCGCTCGGAAAATCCTTAGACAAGGCTACTACTAGTTAACCATGGAAGAGGATTGTATTGGTTTTGTGCGGCGCTGTCACAAATGCCAGATTCATGCCAACTGCATGAACATTCCGCCGTCAAAGCTCTACAACATGACTTCACTATGGCCATTCTTTGTTTGGGAGATAAATGTTATCGGCGCAGTTACACCAAAGAGGTCAAACGAGCATAAATTCATCCTGGTAGTAATCGACTACTTCACGAAATGGGTAGAGGCCCAGTCCTACTTCGTGATAAAAGCGTCGCATGTGGCTAAGTTTATCAAAAACAACATCATCTGCTGGTATGGGGTTCCAAATGAGATTATCTCCGATAATGGGTCACACTTCAAGAAAGAGGTGATAGACTTGTTTGAGAAATATAATGTGGCTTTCCATAAGTCATCAACCTACAGGCCACAAACCAATGGAGCCGTTGAGGCTGTGAACAAAAATATCAAGAGAATTCTGCAGAAGATGGTGGAAACCTATAGGGATTGGCTAGATAAATTGTCATTTGCGCTCTGGGGTTACAGGACCTCAATCCGAACATCTACAAGGGCGACCCCTTATTCTCTTGTTTATGGGATGGAAGTTGTTTTGTCAATCGAAATTGAAGTGCCCTCGCTACGAGTTATGGCTGAGTGTCAAATAGCAGAGGCAGATTGGTAGCAAAGTCGGTTTGAGGAGTTAATGTTGTTTGATGAGAGAAGACTAAGAGCATTGTATCATGTCCAGGGCTACTAACGTCGAATTGCCAAGGCTTTTAATAAGAAAGTTAAGTCCAAAAATCTTCAAGAAGGCGACATGGTGCTGAAAGACAACCGAGCTCCCATCCATGACCCTAGGGGCAAGTTCAAACCCAATTGGACTGGTCCTTACATTATCAAGTCAATTTGGTCAGGAGGGGTGGTAATTCTTATGGACTTAGATGGCCTGGAGTTTTCGCAACTGATCAATATGGACAAGTTGAAGAAATACTACCCCTAAGAGGCTCGTTAGGTTGAAAACCTGAAAGGGCGACCTAGGCAAAAGTTAAATCATGAAAAATAGAAATAAAGAAAAATTGAGCTTGCAATGTTGAAAACCCTAAAGGGTGACTTTGGCAAAAGTTAGAGCGCAAAAGGAGACAGATATACTCGAGTGAACCTTAACCGAACTACATAAGGCCTGATTCCCATCTTTGGGATACGTAGGCAACTTCACCCTGAAGTTCGGCAATAACTATCTTTGATTCGACTGTCCTATCCATTTTCTTGATCAGGTCATCTTTGTTCATCATCTATTAGTTCAGTTGTGATCTTCATTTTGGGAGAAAAAAAAAACTGAGTACAGTGCAGAGTAGCAGTGATATGCAATGAGGGGCATTTATGATTTCTTTTGATTCGGGACTGTACATCTTGAGAATCGACTCCGTGCATGTCAGGTGGTGATCATTTCAATTGTTTTGAAAAGTTTTAATAAAAGTTGATTTTGTTCAAAATTTTACCCTTTTATAACTTGGACCATTTTTCGGACCGAAAGGAAAATTTTCAGTACTCGCAACTTTAATTTTATTGATTTCAACACAAGTACATTCTTCCTCTTTGATTTAGATCAAAGTTGCTTTTACATCTTAAAACTTGAAAAGAAAAGATCAAATGAGTAAAACTAGGAGTATAGCTAAGTCAGGTGGCCCTATGCCAAAGACGACCCAATCTTTGCCTCATCTGCAAGCCAAGCCAAACACTCCTCAGACAGGGTGTAACTGAAACTAATGGTAGGGGCCAGAATCTCTCTAATCCTCCAGGCCGTGAGATACCGGGATAGGTGCATGGCATGAATCGAAAATGAAGCTGTGTATTCCACTCCCTCATCTAGACGTATCTGATCAAGACCGAACTGGCGTCGAAACTGGAGAGGAAAATAGAATACACAATGTGTGACGCCAATCAACTCTACACCCGACTGTCGGGACATTGTAGACACCCCATTTTTTACCGACCTTAAGACTCAGACGTCATCGTTTGCGCACTCGATGATCGTCCATGTTTGTGCTCGTTTTGAGTGCCCGAAGTTCTTGGCTGAGTGCCTTGTCTTTGATCCTCTAAACCCTCTGTGTTTTGGCCTTGTTTTTGGGCCAAATCTTGGTGCCTCTTGCCTGGAGGGGAGGAAGGCCTTGTCGGCCACTTTTCCTCCTTGATAGCCACTTGATGTGGTCGGTCGGCTAGGGGAGGTGGCCAGCCGGCCACCTAAAGTGGCCGACGGCCAATTTTCTCCTTTTTTAGATATTTTATGTGCCAGCTGTTGATCACTGAAAGCCTCCTCCATACAAGTATCGAGGGATGAAAGCAAGCTTTAGGCTTGCATTTCTATATAAGGGGAGGTCTCTCCCCCATTTTGGGGGTTACAAAAATTTTGTGAGCAAAATTTCTACCTCTCTCTCTAGAATTCTCTCTTTTCCTATTTAGTGCTTGAAAGTGAGTTTTCTCTACATATTTGCATACAACCCCTTAACCAAATTAGACTACCTTGTAGCTGAGGTTCTTGGAGGTCTTATTTGAGCTCTCAAAGCTGGTTTTGGCTCAGAAAGTGGCTGTTTGTTGCTGTGTTTCAAAGGTATAGGCTTAACCCCTTTTAAGCTTATTTTTGGTTGCTTGTTTGGCCACCTTTGCATGCTATTTTTGGCCTAGTTCTCAACTACAAAAACCTCTATTTTAAATGTTTAAAAATAGTGGTTTAAGGCCTTTTTGGAGTTAGGGGTGGTCCACCCTCTTTTCTAGCTTGTTTGCTAAGTGTTGTGCCTTGTTTTCAAGCCTTTTGAAACAATTTTTTTTGGCCTTTTAACCACTGAATTCCCGGAGAATTTCAGTGGTAAAAACTTGGTTTTCAAGTCCAAAATAGAAGGGGGTGGCCTCCCCTCCTTGTCTTTTGTTTGCATGTGTAGATGGCCTAGCATGTGAGCATGTTTTTCTACCTTTTTGAGACTTGATCTCAGCTTGTTTTTGCTACTGATTTAGCATGCTTTAGCTCTGTTTTGAGCCTTCTTGGTCATATAAGTCTTGTATTGCATGGTTGTAGTGTAAATGGCTTCACTAGTTTTGTGATTTAAGGCCTCTAACATGTTGTGCACGTGTTGATTGCATGATATAGCATCATTTTATATATAATTTTAGTGTGTATAGCCTTGTCACACTCTCACATACTTCACTCTTTCATTGCTTTAAAGAGTTGTGTTTTGAGCCTAGCTTACGAGCCAACAAATGAGCATGTTTTTTATAGCTTTTTGTGTTTCAATTCCAGCATGATTTAGCCTGTTTTGGCATGATTAAGCTCTGTCTAGAGCTGGTTTGGTCATTTGAGTTTGATATTGCATGCCTCTAGTGTAGTGCTCTTCACTAGCTTTGGTGTTTTTGGCTCTTAACATGTTGTACATGAGTTGTTTGCATGTTGTGGTGTTATTTTTCGTGCCATTTCAGCACTAAAAAATCTGCAACCTCCCTCATTTCTTCATTTTTCCATTTGTTTTGAGGGTTGGTTAACCTTATGATTGTGTTTAAGCTTGAGATAGAGCTTGTGCTCAACGGCTTTAATCCTCTTATGAGGGTTCCTCCTAGCCAAAGGCATGATCTCTCTCATGTCTTAAACCATCCTTTGGTTGACCCCTCTCTCATTAAAGGACAATCACTTTGGACTTAACCGGTTAAAGAATGGCTTGGTAATGCTAAAATGTGTAAACAAAAATGAGCAAAGTAAAACATGAACAAGATAAGCATTTGTGTTGCATTGCATGTGTTTGGATCAGACGTTAATCCAAACACAAGAAATGTGGGACATTTCATACTCAAAGTGATGAAACGTGTCACGTTTCTTGGTCGCCGTCACCCTTGATCATGCATGATAGGGTGGTAGTCCTTTGAGTCTTATTTGTGCATTCATTAAGCTTGTACGAGCTTGGTTCTTTGGCCATCATGCATGAAAATGTTTGGTTGGTGGCTTGAGAGCCAAGTGCCATACTCCTTTGAGCTTGAGAAATGATGAAGAGGTTGGTAGTACACACATTTCCTTGCAAATACATTGCTTTACCTCTGCTGTTCTATGTTGCAGTAAAAACAGAAGCCTAGAAAAATAGGTGGCCGACCGGCCACTTGCAGTAGCTAACCGGCCACCAGTGCAAAGGTTGTCCAATGTGTTCATGTGTTGGAGCAGAAGCAGTCTGGAAGTTGGCTCAATTTTCAAAGATTAAGGGAAGTGCAAACAGAGGCAACCGACGGCAAAGCGACAGATTTTCGGGAGGAAGCCAACCGAGCATGCATGCCTCCCTCGCCCGCGAGGCCATTTAATTGTTTAGAATTGTAGCTAATTCATACATGTGTTGTAAATTATTTAGCTTAATTCATTTTGTATCTTAATTAGCTTGCGTAGCTAGTTATTCATTTGTGTTGTAATAATTAATTAGTTAGAATAGTTAATTAGTTGTTTTGTAATAATTAGCTTAGCTTAGTATAGCTTAGCTTATTTATTTGGACCTTCATTCGAGAGGGCGCAATGTTGTAATAAGTGTGCGTGTGTGTGTGCATGTCTTCCAACCCCACTTCTTTCTCCCTTTTATTTAACCATTTTCGATGGTTAGTTTTAGGGCACGTTTTGATTAGCATACCTTATGCTTGCATGTTTGCATCATTCATTTGTCTTGCATGCATCGAGGCTCGGCGCATCATTCAAACCGCATTGTATTTCAATACTTATTTGAATACGTGTATTAAATTGTTGCATTCATATGCCATCTTAGATAGTCGAGCCTGTTTAGTTGCATTACTGCATGTGTTGCATTAGGCATCTAAACATAGTTAAGATCATGCATATTTCTAACTATCTTTTGTTTTGGCTCGGAGTACACTGTAAGTGTTACGCTGTAGCATACTTGCATGAGTGTGAGTGTTGCCATGATAACATGCTTGCCATGAGGCTATGTGCTTATTTGTTAAAATTGCTTGAATGCCTGTGAGTGAAGGCTTTGTTGCTTGAATTGGAACAATTCGATGATTGTGAGTTTTAAGCCCACTTTGCAAAGTGGCAAAACCATGTTTTAAGCCCACTTAAGGGTGGAAAATCCGTGCTTTAGCCCACTTGCGAGTGGCACTTTCAAATCATTTTAAAAAACAAACATGAGTCGATTTGTTCCAAGTCTTGCGACTTAATCTATACTTGTATGTGTGTGTCACATAGTAAAGTTAGCTAATAACTGGATAAGAACACATGAGGTTTATAAAACAACATATCATGGTTAGTAGAGGCCGATCTTTGATCGGGCGAGCGGGGGTGCTCATTTCAGGACCTTCCCCTCTCGTACTCAAGTTCTCGAGCCGAGGCAACTTTGGTGATGACAGACACGTGGCCTTTGGCCCGAGTCAGAGTTTCCTAAATTTTCAAAAAATAAAATATTTAGGTGGCGACTCTGTAATCTGGCAAAGCAGTCCAGTTTTGGCATTATTTGATTCAAAATCTGATTTTCCAAAATGATTTTCCGGATTGGACTTTTTGGTGTTTATCAGTCTCACATTGCACTTTGTGAGATTAGATTCAGAACCGTGACAGGAGTCCGAACTATCGGAGACCAATTTGCGCCCCTCCGAAAGGGTAGCGCGCGAAGAAAGTCGAGTCCACAGACATGCTGTAGCTCATCTCAGCCAAATTAAGCCAGGGGCAACGCCAAGTTATGCCAGCTGCAGATTTGTTGCACATCCAATCACACCATAAACCCTCTGAGGAGAAATCCATCAGGCGTTGGTGAAAGAAGTAAGCTCGGGCTAAGTACTTGGGACAAGGGTCTACTACTTGTAGTTTATCCATCAACCATACCTGGGGAGGGATGGAAAATAAGAGAAATTAAAGAATAGAGAGGTGTACAATGAGAGAAAAGTAAGGAAAATGCTATGAGAAAAAAACAAAGAATGAGTGTTAAGTGATGTAAGAATCATAAATTAGAAGGGTGGAAAATAATACCTGGAGAAGTAGCGGACTCTCTACCAATCGGGTAGTCTGTCATTGACAGAAAGCATCTAAACGCATTAAGGTTTCGGCTAGTGCCAAACCCATGCAACTCTTACCCTCTTTCAAACATTGGGCCACTTTGATCAACCAGATGTTAATTCCATCGAAACTAGGGCAAGGAGGAATTGTACAAGAAGGCATAGACAGAGAGCTTGTTGTCGGCTGCCTCGCCGAAAAAGGTCGCTTCTGTCTCTAATGGCGGAAAATCGATGAACTAAGCTAGGGATGTCTAGCTCCCCATCATGTGCCAAGGATCGAGCCTCGTGTAATGTTAACCCACACATCCGTCCTAAAGCTTGGGCATGGCCAAAATGGGGCTGCGATATGATTTCTTCATTGCGACGGGACTCCATTAAAGCTCGAAATTCCTCGAGTGTCGGACACACCTCTTGTGATCTGAATTGAAATACATGAGTGATCGGGTTCCAGCATCAAATAGCGGCTTGGAGGATTGGAAAGCAAAGAGGAGTGCAGCTCAGAGGAAAAAGGGCATTTAGGCCAAAACCGCAAAAGTTCACTTTTTTAGAGCTGTCCAAAGTGGTTATCTAGTCTCGGAGCCTATTGTTGCACAATGTCTCCATCTTGGGAGCAAAAATATCAAAGAGTTGCTATTCTACCAGAAAAACAGCATGGGAACACCATTTATAGAGGATGAGAAGGAGCAGTGCATGACAGCTGGGCAACACTGACCGACCTCACACTTAGGCCCGGTCGTGCCTCAGTGAAGTCCGGCCATGCCTATTTAGGCCCGGTCAGGTCTAAATGATGGCTCAGATCAGTGTAGTTGCAGGTAAAGCTGGCCTTTGTTCTGATGTACTGCGGTTGTGTTTTACATCTTGTTTTGTTTATACCAAGTGTTTTTTAGTATTTCGAGTTATTGTTATTTTGTTTTCTTGTTATCGATTTGTATTTTACATTTTGTCCGGTTATGGGTTGCTATCCGACTCAAGAATGAATGCAAGAGCAGATATTCGTTGTTTTATGTCTTATGCGAAGTTACCATGCAAAGGTTACGTCATTCATCACAAGCCATTCATCACATTGTGCAATGAGATCATCCAAAAAACTTGTCTTTATAAACTAACGGGTCCAACCCTGATTATTGTTTTACAAAGCAACAAAATAAAAGAAAATCCTTCAAAAAACAAAAGGGTCTATCTGAAGCTAGTCTTTAACTATAAAACAAAACGAAAACGAAAACGAAAACAAAAACGAAAACAAAAACAAAAACAAAATCGTCATCCTCATCAGTAACCCATCCTCGTCCTCTTCCTCTTCGGCTGCGGAGGAGGTGTATCACTGTCATCGTTGTTACGGGCTCTGCCACGATGGGAACACAAACCTTGGATCTAGATTACTGCTGTACCGTTTGATCGTCCTTTCACTTCTCGATGTTAGGAGCGAGAGGTATATTAGGTGGCCTTGCTAAGGCACCCTTTTTGACCTAGTTGCATATCGGAAGCCATAGAGACTGTTCCAAACTAGGACAGGTTACTCACCCGAGTGCAGGATTGTTTGAAACCGCATGCATGCGTAGTGACACCCTAGTTCCTGACGAAACTAGGACAAGGAAACCCTACCCCACCATAGGGGTGTTTTGGCTCTCACTTGCTTGATATATGTTGTTAGTTTGTGTCTCTACAGGAATGTATGTATCAGGTGCAAGTTTGAGTATCAGTCTAAGGACATCAGTGTTTAAGGGTATCAGTATTGTGGCAGAAAATTTGGGGGCAGAACTCAGTGTTTGAGTGCAGATTTTCCAGCTTATGATTTCAACTGTGCTGTCTCTATTTAAGCCGAGATGTTGTGCGTTTGCTGATTGTTGTTTCTTTTTTTTTTGCTTTGTTTTTGCAAGGTAGTATTTCACCATTGCTTCCGACGAGGCAGTTACCCCCCAAGCACTCTGGACCAGAGTAAGGCGGCTTTATCGATCTAGGGATCTTGTGAGAGGACAACCAATGTTTGCTTCGCTACCCCCGGTTACAAGACGGAGGAGAGTTTGGCATAATTCACCAGTTCGTCAGTCACCTGTGCTCAGTGAAAACCAGTTTTCTGCTTCCACCTCAGAGTGTACACCAAGTCAGACAGATTAGCACCCCTTAGTCAGTATGGAGGATATGATGCGTCAACTTCAATAGACTATCGAGGCCATGCAGCGGAACGCTGCTCTCCAAGCAGAAGTTACTGCTCATCAAACAGAGGTTGTAGCCCAGCAGACTAAGTTGATTTCCAGGCTTCAACAACAACAACAACCACAACAAGTAGCAGCATCTGCTTCGCACTCACCCCCACCTAGGGTTCCAATACCCGGGGATGCAGCTAATGTCCAAGAGAATACGGACACTCCAATAGGGCCAGTCCCACCTCAGACTTCCAAAGCACCGGCTTACCCAACGGATACACCGTTTGAGTTTGAGGTCGATCCTACTGCTTTGAAAGTAAGCAAGCTCGAAAAGCTGTTCAAACGAGCTCAGGGAGTCAACTCGATCCCAGATATAGAGGACGGCTACACAGATTCGGCGGTGACATTGCCAGACAGATTTAAAATGCCTCACATAGACTGCTTCGATGGCTCAGGCGATCCTATGGTCCATTTGAGGCTGTTTTCAGATATTATGCGGCCGATGGGCCTGACCAGGCTGCAAAAGCTATCCTTTTTTGGTCGGACCCTGTTGGGTATTGCGGCCATCTGGTATGCTAAATTGGAGGATTTAGTGAAGAGGAGTTGAGAAGAGATGGTTGAGGCCTTTGTCACCCAATATTCTTACAATACTCAAATCGAGGTCACAACTCTTGATCTCGAGACAACTCGGCAAGAGCCGAAGGAGGGCTTTTCTGACTTCGTCACTCGGTGGAGGGCTAAGGCCTCCATGATGACCACCAGGCTAGCTGAGAAAGACCAGATAAGGATAGTCGTTCGGAATCTGCAACCGAAGCTGATGCAGAGGATGATTGTCTTACCCCTCCCCACCTTTGCTGATCTTCATGAGATTGGTGTACAGATAGAGGATGCTATGAAACAAGGTCTGATTGACCATGAAAAGGAGCAACCTAAGAGGGCCTTTACACGCAGTTCGAATGCAGCTACGAGTAGCAATGCAGCTGCGAGGACCTCTGAATTGGTATGGTCACCACCACACCAAAAATAGCCACACCCTTTACCGGCACATCGGGAGCCACCTCATAACCTGCAAAGTACCCACCCCGAGACCAGAGGGTTTTCACCCCACTCTACATGTCTCTGTCTGCGGCCTTGAGGGTCTTGATTAGAAAAGGGCATTTGAAGCCCCTGGAACCACACCCATTGCCAAATCCTCTCCCTTCTACACATAACCTAGCCAAGTATTGTGCCTTCTATCAGCAGCATGGACATGATACTGATTTATACTTTAGACTTCGTCATGAGATTCAAGATCTCATTGACAACAAAGTGATAGCGCCTCCTGAGAAGCCAAATGTCACTACAAATCCTCTCCCACCACATAATCAACCCCCTTCTCCACCCAGGCAAGTAAACCTGATCCAAACAATGGCCGTTCCATATGAGCCCATCATATACATCACTCCCTTCCACCTGCCTAAGCTGGCGCTGTTCATCCTAGAAAGCACAGACTTGTGCATGATGAGCACGTCCATATCCCAACCTGAACCCGTGGTGGTGGCTATGATAGAAGAGGGCATGCCTGAGGGCTCTGCAAGCTTAACTGAGGAAGCATATAACCCTTGCCGCTTTATTGCGCCAGCTGATTAGGCCAAGCCGATGGTGGAATTGCCGAAGGGAACTGAGGTTAATGTAGTCCGGGAGGACGGACCAAGTCAGGGGTTGGATGATTTAGTAGAGCTTGAGGAGGACATCGCTAATCTGTAATTTTTTTACGAATAGGATCCGGGGGATATGCGCATCAACTGGTTTGACCTGAATGGATCCACAGATAATACAGGGTGGCTTAGTGATGAGCCGGATATTGATGAGGGGTCTTAACCGAAATAGGGACAGTCAGAAACAGGAATGTCTGTAACGGTTGGAATGATCGACAACAAAAAGAAGTTGCCGGAGAGCACTGGTATGAAGAATTTTGCTCAGAAATTGAGCAGCATTTGTACAGCAGATACAGAACAAGAAGCTGCGCTGAAGCGGTTCCAACAAGAAAGGATCAAGACTGATCAGAGGGCTAGAAAAGCCAAAGCCCCTGCGGGGACAGAATGTGTTGTGAACACAGGAACAACTACAGCGGAACCGAACAGTTGTTTGTCGGTTGCCGAGGGAATGTGGTGGGAGGATGATGATTTACGTCTGGCCCATACTGATGAAGACTGGGGACAGAATCTCCCAGATAATACGTGGTATACCGAAGAAATCGACCACATGACTCGGAGTGGGTGGTACTTTAAGCCCCCGCATCTGGACCAACCGGAAGCATCAGGAAAAGACAAGGAAGCAGAGAAACAGAAAGACAAACTATTGGAGGAGGAAGCTATACTGAAGCAGCTGAAAAAGATTCAAGTAGACATCTCCATCTGGGGATTGCTCATGGCCTCGCGGGTGCATAGACAAGCCGTCCTATCAGCAATGGATAAGGCTAATCTCTCTATTGACACAACCCCCAAGCAGTTAGTGGGACTGGTGTTCCCGGGTGGCACTTCACCGACTATGACCTTCAGAGATAAAGAATTACCGCCTGAGGGCTCTGAGCACAACAAGCCGTTATACATCTTTGTGGAGTGCAAAGAGAAGTGGATACCAGTTGTCTTAGTTGATACGGGATCTGCAATTAATGTGTGCCCGTCGCGTACGGCCTATGCTATTGGGTTGAAGCCCGTAGATTTCATACCAACAGCCCAGGTGATTCGAGCTTATGACAATACTAGTCGGGAAGTGATGGGACAGTATGGATTAGAACTCAGGTTGGACCAGCATAGCAAGACATCGAGTTCCATGTTCTGGATGTTCCAGACACCTTCAACTTACTCCTTGGACGGCCGTGGCTGCACCAAGTGAAAGCTGTCTTTTCCACTCTGCACCAGATGTTGAAGTACCCCTATGGGAAGGCGGTAGCAATTGTTTTTGGGAACTCTTCCATACATCCGCCGCCGGAGGTTACTACACTGATCTTGGAAATCATACACGGCGAGGAGGATGTCTTCTTGTTTGGGTTCACCTTGGCCGAGGCTTGGGTGGTGCAAGATCTTCTAGCTATTAATGAGGGACTGTATGTCAGTGCGCAATCCGTTTACCTCATGAATAAGCTTCAACATGTACTTGGAATGGGATTGGGAAGGAGTGGCCGGAAGGGCGTCGCTGAATTGGCCGAAGTGCCACACAACTCCCATACCTTTGGTCTAGGTTACACGCCTACCAAAGAGGATTGGGTAAGAAAAGGAAAGGAGATGGCAGGAAGAGCCAGGGCTAAACAAGCTGGGAAGCACTATGAGTTGGTGCATAGACCTATTCAAGGAACCCTGAACGGCCGCTTTGTCCCGGAGGGAGAAGATTTGCCATTTTGTGGCTTTCTTGAGCCATGGCTGAATTCTGAGAAGTGGCGTTTGCCCGGTTTTGAGATCTTTTTTGACTTACAGTTGCAAGGGGATGAAGTTGCAGAAGAGCAGACTGACCTACCAACTGAGGCTCAACAATGCAAAGAGGATGAGTCCGATGGCACAGAACTTGAGCTGGGAGTAGCGCTGGCTTGTCTCCTCTCGGATCCTCAAATCACACCGGAGTGCTCGGGGAATGACTTCTCTTTTTCCATGATTGGAGATCAATCAACTGTGGGCCCTTCTTCCGGCATTCTAGATGCATCTATCGCACCCTCCCTCGTTTGGCAGTACGAGGAAGGCTTTTTGTCCAGCAGTTCTGAGTCAGGTAGTGAACCGGAGTCTGATTCCATAGAGTCTGTGGAGTCAGAATCAGATTCCAGTTCTTCTGAGTCAGAGTCCGATATTCCTAGGGTTAATAACCCGGATGCCGTTGTTTTGTCCAGGTCGTCTTTTTCATTTTCTTTTGAGTCGGTTGTAATCGAAGAATTGGACGATTTGGAAGTTATGAATGAGAATGGTACTGCTGCTACTTTTGAGTACTTTTCTGTGCCACTCGTTTATTGCATTAATCAGGACTTTCAAAACTTTGATGAAAACGACGAGGAAGAAATTCCTCCGATTTTGAAACATTTGATTAATCAAGAGGAGGAGAGGTTTGTAAAACCTTTGGTTGATGAAATCACTTCAATTAATGTTAGTACTGACAAGGATCCGCGTCTGGTCCAGATCGGGTCCACGTTGTCTTCAGAGAAACGCGAGCGCTTAGTCGCTTTATTAAAAGATTTCAAAGATGTTTTCGCGTGGTCCTACGAAGACATGCCTGGAATCGATCCTGAGATTGTACAGCACCGGATCCCTCTTGACCTTGAGGCCCAACCTGTCAAACAAAAGATTCAGAGAATACGCCCGGACTGGGCTCTGAAAATCAAAGAAGAGGTCACAAAGTAGATAGATGCAGGGTTCCTGTTCGTATCTGAGTATCCTACTTGGTTGGGCAACATTGTTCCGATACTGAAGAAAGATGGCACAATTCGGGTGTGTGTGGATTTCAGGGATCTGAACAAAGCCAATCCGAAGGACGACTTTCCTCTACCGCACATCGACGAATTGGTGGACTTCACCGCAGGGCACGCGCTGCTTTCCTTTATGGATGGGTTTTCCGGGTACAACCAGATCTTGATGGCCCCCGAGGATAGGGAGAAGACTACCTTCACCACGCCGTGGGGAACCTACTGCTATAGGGTGATGCCGTTTGGTTTGAAGAATGCTGGGGCTACTTATCAACGGGTTGCAACTACGATCTTGCACGACATGATCCATAAAGAGGTTGAGGTGTACGTGGACGACATGATTGTCAAGTCCAAGGAAAGAGAGGGCCACTACACCGCCTTGAAATTTTTTTTCCAACGGATCAGAGAGTATCGGTTGCGACTGAATCCTCAGAAATGTACTTTTAGTGTTACAGCAGGGAAAATGTTGGGGTTCTTGATTACACAAAGGGGCATTGAAGTCGATCCTTCCAAGATTAAGGCCATCTTAGAAATGCCACCACCAAGGACTAAAAAGGAGGTGCGAGGCTTTCTGGGTAAAGTGCAATTCATAAGACGGTTTATTACAAAATTAACCTTGACTTGTGAACCACTATTTGGTCTCCTGAAGAAAAGAAAGAAATTCCAGTGGGACGACCGATGCTAAGTTGCTTTCGAGCAGATCAAGCAGTATCTACAGAACCCACCCGTGTTGTCACCGCCAGAGTCAGGGAAACCGTTGATATTGTATCTATCAGTAACCGACACGACAATGGGTTGCGTGCTTGCGTAGGAATCTGAGGATAAAGTGGAGAAGGCTATCTATTTTTTGAGCAAGAAGATGCTGGAATATGAGACTCGTTACACTTCGCTTGAGAAGGCTTGTTTGGCCTTGGTATGGGCTACCAGGAAGTTGAGGCACTACCTGTTAGCTCACTCCGTAATAGTGGTTTCGAGATTAGATCCCATCAAATATCTCTTCGAGAAACCAGAACTTATGGGTAGGCTAACCCGTTGGTTGCTTCTTCTCTTTGAATTCGATTTGAAGTATATGACTCGTAAGTCTGTGAATGGGAGAGCGGTAACGGAGTTCCTAGCCGATCACCCAGTGGAGGGAGATGAAGCAGTAGAGTATCTGTTCCCAGATGAGGCCATTCTGCAGGTTGAATAAGAGATTTGGACTATGTACTTTGACGGAGCGTCTAATTAGTACGGGTATGGGATAGGGGTGTTGTTGATAGCACCTGACAATTCCCATATACCCTTAGCTTTCAAACTCCGGTTCAAGGTATCAAACAACAAAGCAGAGTATGAGGCATGTATTGTTGGCTTAAAAACTACCCTAGAACTAGGGGCAAAACGATTAGACGTCATTGGGGACTCGAACCTGGTTGTGTCTCAAGCGAAAGGAGACTAGAAGGTTAAAGAATAAAGGATGAAAATCTATCACCAAACCCTGGACATTTTAATCCCCAGGTTTGAGAAGCTAACCTTCACGCATCTGTTAAGAGAGAGCAACAGGTTCGTGGACGCTTTATCAACTCTATCTTCCATGATAGACATCCCTTTGGGAGTCCTGATGCGTCCAATCATTATTGAACAGAGGTATGTGCCGGCCTACGAGCTGATCGCTGCGATAGATGAAGTACAAGATCAAAACCCCTGATGTCATGACATCTGGAACTTCTTAGAAAATGAGGTTTATCCACCAGGGGCAAATGACAAAGACAAGAGGGCGATGTGGTGAATGGCTGCTCAGTTTATCATCTGTGGGGGTAAATTGTACAAATGGGGTCATCTGGGAATGCGTAAACTGTGTGTTGATGCTGAAGAGTCAAAGCGCCTAATGGAGGCCATCCATGGAGGAGAGTGCGGATCGCACATGAGCGGAGTGATGCTAGCTCAAAAGATCCTCAGACAGGGTTATTACTGGACAACCATGGAGGAGGATTGTATTGGCTTTGTTTGGCGATGCCACAAATGCCAGATCCATGCAAATTGTATGAACATCCCGCCGTCAAAGCTGTACAACATGACTTCACCGTGGCCATTTTCAGTCTGGGGAATTGATGTTATTGGGGTAGTTACTCCGAAGGGGTCAAACGGGCATGAGTACATCCTGGTGGCGATAGACTACTTTACAAAGTGGGTTGAGACCCAATCCTACGCAGTACTGAAAGTGTCACATGTAGCTAAGTTCATCAAGAATAACATTATCTGTCGGTATGGGGTCTCAAATGAGATCATCTCGGATAATGGTTCCCACTTCAAGAAGGAAGTGATCGACTTGTTGGAGAAATACAATGTGGTTTTTCATAAGTCATCCACATATAGACCGCAAACCAACGGAGCAATTAAGGCCGCCAACAAGAACATCAAGCACATTCTACAGAAGATGGTGGAAACCTACAAGGACTGGCCAGATAAGCTGCCATTTGCTCTTTGGGGCTACAAGACATCAATCCGAACATCTACTAGGGCAACTTAGTATTCTCTGGTTTTCGGGATGGAGGCTGTTCTGCCGATCGAAGTTGAGGTTCCATCGCTGCGGGTGATGGCTGAGTGCTAAATAGCGGAAGTAGATTGGCAGTAGAGTAGGTTTGAGGAACTTATGCTGTTCGACGAAAGAAGGCTAAAAGTATTGTACCACGTCTAAGGTTATCAACGCAGGATTGCCAGGGCTTTTAACAAGAAAGTTAAGTCCAGGAATCTGAAAGAAGGGGATTTGGTGCTCAAAGACTACTGAGCTCCCATCCATGACCCTAGGGGCAAGTTCAGACCTAATTGGACTGGTCCTTATATCATCAAATCTATCTGGTCGGGTGGAGCTGTCATTCTTATGGATTTAGATGGCCTCGAGTTCTCCCAACCTATCAACATGGACAAGTTGAAGAAATACTACCCTTGAGAGGCTCGCTAGGCCGAAAACCCGAAAGGGTGACCTAGGCAAAAGTTAGAGCACAAAAAATTTTGAAATGAGAAAAACTGAGCTCGCAAGGTTGAAAACCCAGAAAGGGTGGCCTTGGCAAAAGTTAGAGCGCAAAAGGAGAGTGTTAAAACCTGAGTGAACCCTCACCGAACTACGTAATGCTTGATTCCCATCTTTGGGATACGTAGGCAACTTCATTTTGAAGTCCAGCCACAAACACTTCCAAATCAACTATGTCCATGTGATTTGTTTTGGTCATCTTTGTCTTTTCTACATCCAAGAGTTCGGTTGTGATCTCCAGTGCAGTGCTAGTCAGACAAGGGGCAACTTTCCAGTTATCGGATTTGGGGTTGTACATCTCAGTGATAGATCTCGGGTGTGTCCAGTTGTGATCTTTATCGAAAATGGTTTTGAAAAGTTTTAATAAAAGTTGATTTTGTTCAAATTAATCTTTTTACAACTTAGACCATTTTTGGACCAAAAGGAAAATTTTCAGTATCCACAACCTTCAATTTCATTGATTTCAATACAGAGTTCTCCTACTCTTGATACAAATTGAAGCTGCTTTTTATTACATTCAAAAGAAAACTTGAAAGTACAGATTAAAACAATAAACTTGGGGCATTGATAAGTCAGGTGTTCTTGCGCCCCCTCCCAGAGCTTGTAGAAGCTTCAAATGCCAAAGTAGGCCTAGTTTGTGCCTCATCTTCAAGCCAAGCTATGCATTCGCTAGAAAGGGCGCAATTGAAAGTGGGAACGGGAGCCAGAAGTTCTCTTATTCTTCATGCAGTGGAATACCGAGCTAGCTGTGAGCCTCGGATTGGAAATGAAGCTGGGTATTCCATCCCCTTTTCTGGGCAAGTCTAGTTGTGACCGAACTGGCGCCGGAATCGGAATGGAAAGTAAAAGACACAGTGCGTCAAGCCAATAAACTAAATACCAGGTTGGCGAGACATGCTGTAGCTCATCTCAGGCAGATCAAACCAGGGACAACGCCAAGCAATGTCAACAGCGGACCTGTTGCACATCTATTGGCACCACCACCCCTCGTTCGGGAAATCAACTAGCCATGGGTGAAAGAAATAGCCGCGCACTGAATATGTAGGGCAAGCGTCCACTACTTTCAACTTCTCCATGAGCTAAACCTGGGGAGGGATGAAAAATAAGAGAGATTAAAGAATAGAGAAGTGTACGTGGAGAGAAAAAGTGAGAAAGGGTTTTGAGAGAAAAACAGAGCCTAAGGGCCGAGTGACGTGAGAAACACATGTGAGAAGGGTGGGAAACATTACCTGCAAGAGTAGTGGACTTCCTGCGAACCTAGTCGTCTCCCGGCGATGAAAAGCATCCAAGCCCGTCAAAGTCTCGGCTAGTGTTAAGCTAATGCAGCTCTTGCCCTCTTTCAAGCCTTGGGCAACTTCTATCAAGCGAATGCTAGACCCTCTGAAGCCAGGGGCAAGCAGAAAATGTGCCAACATACACAAGCAAAGGGCATGCTGTCGAAAACTTTGCCAAAGATGGTCGCCGCGATCACCGGCATCAGAAAATCAATGAATCAAACTTGGGACATCTAACTCCCCATTGTGAACCAAAGACCGAACATCATGCAAAGTGAGCCCACACATCCTTCCTAAAGCTTGGATGTGGCCAAAACGGAACTGGGGCAAGATTTCCTCGTCGCTCCGGGATTCCATCAAAGCATGGAATTCTTCGATTGTGGGGCATATCTCTTGTCCCCCAAAGCTAAAAACATGTGTAACTGGGTTCCAACACCTAGCCGCGACATGGAGGAATGGAAAACATAGCGGAGTACGACTCAGCGGACTAATGCATTTACCCCGAAACCCCAGAAATTCAGTTTTTCCGAGCCATCCAAGTTTGCAATCCAATCGGAGAGTTTTTCAGCAAAGAATGGTTCCATTTGGAGCAAAAATAGAGCAGGAATGAAGAAACCATGAAGCTGGAGCTTTTGTGAAGATAAGGTGCTGAGTGGAAGACAGGTGGCAACAATCTGGAGATTCTTAGAATTACTGGCCGACCAGCCAGTTCAGGTAGCCAACCGGCCACCTTTTCTGGCCGACAATGGTCATAAGTGGCCGACAGCCCTTTTCTGTCCTCAGCAAAATATTTTTGGCTGTCCTGTGTATTGAGGATGCTGAAAACCTGTGTTATGTTCCGCTTTGGATGCGTCCTATTCTTTTGTTTAGTAGTTTTGTTGAGTTGTTTTCAAGTTTGTTTCAATTTGTTTATCGAGTTGTCGCAATTTGTTTATCGAGTTGTATTTGTTTCATTCATCGAGTTGTTTTTGTTTATTGAGTTGTTGCATTAATTGTTCTTTGAGCTGTCTTATTTTGTTTGTTATGTTTTGGTTGGTTCACTACCTGACTAAGCAATTGTCAAGACAATGTACAAATGTTCAATTTTCATTGATCCCGTTTTTGTGTAAAATGGTGCAATGCGATGCTCAGAATATAAAATGCAACACTTTCTAATCAAAAAGCTATTTTCATTCTAATCGTGGTTTCTTTTTACAAAGAGTACAAGTTTTAAAGAAAATAAAATTGCCTAAGGCTGTACAATGCACTAATACTACTAGAAAAAAGAAAAACAAAGCAAAAACATCTGAATCGGTGCCACCCATCTCAAGATTGAGAGGCCCTCTTCGTCCTCTTCCTCGGCTGAGCAGACTTAAAGCTGTCACCATCCGCACCACTGTCCGAATCTGAGCCGGAGCTTGAACCAGAGCTGCCTCCGCTCCCATCCTCGGAGTCCTTCTCAGCATCGTCACCACCCTTAGAACCTGAGCCGGTGCTGTCGTCCTTACCCTCAGATGACTCTGACTGTGGATTCACTGGCTTCTCGTCCTCACTGGACTCGTCATCATCATCGTGTATGACAGGCTCCCGATGTCTCCCTCGGCCGTACGCTGGAATCTCTCTCTCTACTGCTGGAGACGGCTCTGAGGGTCCTGTCTGTAAGGGTGTGACTCGAAAAGGCAGTTTGAATATATCAGCCATAGCATGAGTATCAGATGCAAGTTTAGTGTGCAGAGTGAGTACATGCAGAAGTCAGATACAGTATGTGGGTGCAATGTGTTAGATGTGATCTATGCATGCAGTGTATCAGGAAATGTTCAGTTGAGATGTCAGTTTTAGTATATCAGCAGAAATATGATAATCGAAATGCAAGAAAGCTGAAAAATTACCTGAATGCCGTGGGAGCTAAGCATCGTCTCTCTCCTCAAGATCATGCCCTCGAATGAGGCCAGCACCTTGAGTAACCCCTCGGCATATCCTATGGAGGGCTGCAAATGCAAGTTAAAACAATCAGTGAATGAATGAATAAGTATCTGAGCGAAAATGAAATGAATGAAAGCTGTAATGCATACCGGTGGTAAGTCAGGTGTCCTGACATATCTGTGACTAGGCAACGGGGGCTCAAGCGGAATTTGATAGGGCACTCCAGAGTACCGCTAACTTGTCAGCTCAGTCGGAAGATCTGGCCATCTAACATTGTGCCTAGTAGGAGGCACCTCTCTAACCTCACCCCTCGATGCCCGGGCCCTGCTCGTCGAAGGGGCATTTGCTGCCTGGGCCCTACTCGTCGAAGGGGTATCAATTGCCCGAGCCCTGCTTGATGAAGCAATATCAGCTGCTCTCTCTGTGTGAGCACGAACACCTGTCAACGGAGGCATGAGGTATGTCTGAAGATAAACTGTATAGTCCCCCTCCCCGATGAACAGATCTGCATCTACCCCCCGCATGAAGTCAGTAAGCTCCTAGAGGGAGAGACTCTCTGTGGCGCGCATAGAAGGTGGCGGCAGTAAGGGGACTGACTGTAATGGTAGGTCCAGTGTCTGGCGCATGAAGCGCTTACCCAAGAACCAGGCTCAACCTACCGATCCCTCAAGCAGGAGCTGATACCAGGAAGCGCCCTGAGCTCCAGCAAAATGAAATTGGGCAAACTCTGGCATCGACGCCCAAGGCTGCCAAATGATCTGCAGACAACAGGTGCATGAATTGATTAGTTGCCATTAGATATGCAAAATGAATTGAAGCTGAAAGTAAGAAGAACTGTGAGTTTTAAATTACCTCTACCATCCTCACAGTGTCAAAATACTATCGAAGGTATGAGAGGGTCTCCTGGGCCCTCGGTTGGCACCGACTGTCATATCGATGTGAGTATGGTACCTCAGGAGGTGTCTCAACCTCTGGCTCAGGAGCAAGCGCCGGGAAATAGGCCTTTACCCATAATTGTAAAAAAGCAAGACAACGATAGTGAGAATATAGATAAACACAGATAATGCGAAAAGTAGAATATGTGTGTAATGACAGAAAATGCAGAATGCAGAAAGTACAGAATACAGAAAATGCAAAAAGCAAAGTATGGTAGAGTGTATAGAAAGTACAAGTGCTGAGCAAAGATTAGACTATGTGTGTACAGTGTGTAGTGTACAGAAAGTGCAAAGCAGAAAGCATCATAGAAAATGTAAAGCTGAAAAGTAAAGCATACCTCCCAGGCTCTCTAATAGCCGCCCACTCTGTTCCCGCTCCTGCTGGAGGTTGAGCTCATATAACAATAGAGGGTAGCGAGGCCGGCGCCGCCCTAATCATAGTGCCGAACTTGGGATAGGTCCACTAAGGCGCTCAGAAGATACAGCCCAACTGTGTTCACCCTGTCGGCAAACAAGGTAGTGCCGAAGAGGAACATCAAGAAACCTCGGGCGTACTGCTCTGTAGCCTCGATCGTCGCGGGCTCAGTCCCTCTAAAGTGGTCAGCGAACCAGGTATATCTGACCAGACCCGATCGGAAGATAGGCCGGTGTGCTCCCAACAGATAGATCCAAGCAGCCTCTCACTCACCTATATCAGAATCATATGGGATCGACTGGCCTTCTACCTCAAGGCCTGTCAGCATGGCAAAATCGTACGAGGTCATCGTCATGTCCCCAGTGGTAGAAAAATGGAAGGAGTTGGTGGTATCCCACCATCTCTCTACCAATGCGCCTAAGAGGGTCCTGCTCGCCATGAGACGCGAGAGCCCCGTGCAGAACAAGCCAAACCCTACATCATCAATGATCTGCTGGACGCCGTCAGAGAGGTCCATATACCACTCCCTCGTCGTGGTGGACCTGTATCCGCTGGTGAAACGGGAGTCAACCTGTGTTCAGAATGAGCAGAAATACAGTGTGAATGTGTTCAGAATGAGCAAATGAAATACAATGCAAAAGTGCGAGCTATGCAAGAAATGTAAAGTACATCGCAAGAAATGTAAGAGTGCAGTGTGTACCTCAGAGGCATCGTGGGATAGATGAGACTCTGGGTCCCATAGCAGCAGATCCACTGGTGCACGTCGTGCAAAGCCACTAAAGTGGCAGACTATGCTAGGTGGTAATGCATGTGCCTCAGGGCGGTACCTCTTTGGGTCGAAAGGCCGGACTCTGGACGGCAATGGAATATACTCAAGCTCCTCCTCCATCCTCGGAGAACCCCCATCATGTGGAGCGTCGTCTGCCATTTGGAAAAAAAGGTGAAAAAGTAGGCGAAAATGAGCAAAATGGGCAAAAAATGCCAAAAGTCAACAAAAGTCAAAGAAGTCAAAGCCCGGGAAAAGGTGCTAAACTCAAGATAAACTTGAGGGAAACAAACCTCAAATGGTGAAAATGGAGAAAAAGCTCCGAAAACAAATTTTGATCAGTTCAAAACGAAGAAAACCGAAAGGTTTTAGCGAATCAACTTCGCGGGGGGCGTTGGAAAATGCATAAAAAGTACAGATCTGAGAGGAAAAAATGTCTAGGGGTGAAGAACAAGAGGTTTTGGCACTGTGTGTGTGAGGAAAAGTGTTTTGGGGTTGTGTTTTTAAAGTTCTCCACGCAAAAAGACTGAACTGTCTCGAATCTGCCATAACTGGCTGACCGGCTAGTTTTTGTGGCCGATAGCTTTTTCAACTGGCCAACATGCTTCCAGGGTGGCCGGCAGGTGTCTAGTATTCCCCCTGTGTGTTTTCAGACTGTTTTGAGTCCTTGCCTCTCAAGAAAGTGCAAGAAAAGTCCACTTTTCAACTCAAAGTGTCTTTGCGAAAGTTCAACTCATGTCTTCGATGTGTGACTCATCGTCAGCCGTCATGAACAAAGTGTATCCTTTTGGAATACATGGTAATTACTCCGAGAGGTAAATCAGAGGTTACAACTGAATCGCTCTTGTTAAGACACGCATTTCTTTATTTGGTATTGTGCATTGAACCTGCTATTTGATGTTGCATTGAATAATGCATTGTTTTCATTTTGCACAGAATACGTATGCTGTGTTGCATTGTATTAAACATACTCTCATGGTTGCATAGAATATGCAGGTTACATTCTATTACATTGTGTATGCCCTTGCATTCGCATAGAATATGTACTTTTCACGTTCGCATAGTACATGCTGTCAATCTTGCATAGAACATGCATTCCTATTATATTGTACTCGTCAAAGTTTCTTTCTTGTGCAGGCACGATATTGTATGTATGGTTCATTTGAAACTGATGCAACCAGACGATATTGTATGTACGGTTCATTCAGAGAAATTCTGGGTAAGATCATTCCTGTCCTTTGAACACCTTGTTCTAGTTAGAAGCATTCAGGTACGCCCAGTGCTTATACTACCCCTTTAGTTAGAAACACTCGGGTACGCCCGGTGTTTATACCACCCATTCGGTTAGAAGCGTTTGGGACGTGTGTCCGATGCTTATACCACCCCTTTGGTTAGAAACATTCGGGTACACCCGGTGTTTATACCACCCCTTTAGTTAGAAGCGTTTAGGACGTGTGTCCGACGCTTATACCACCACTTCTGGTTAAAAGTATTGGGTTGTGTGCCCGATATTTATACCACCTTTCTGGTTAGAAGCGTTTTGAATGTGTTTCGACGCTTCTACCTCTCTGTTTTGATTAGAAACATTGGAACGTGCTCCGGTGTTTATACCATCCTCTGGTGTTTGCACCGCTCCCTTTTCCCTTTTGCGCGTGGCGCATTAGGATGCTTTGGTTAAATGCATCTGGACGACTTCCAATGCTTATACCGCTCGTTGTTTCGATTGCATAATAGTTGGATGTGTTTCACCTGTTATTATTGTTCTCTGTGGCTCGGAATCTTAGGGTGTGTCCGTAGGTTCGCACCACTTCTCTCCTCACGTGTGCCATGCGTTGAGATCTTGTTTGCTGCCCCGGGTGTGCCTGATGGTTGTGTTTCTTTACCTTTCCTGCGTGAAGCGCAGTTAAGATTGCATAATTTTCCTACATCCTTTCTGCATGAGAGGTGGTTTGGTTCGTGTTAACTTGCTTATGTACGAGTTTGCTGTAACATTTCTTTGCATAACATTTGCATCTAGATGTTTCATTACAGCCCTCATTGCATGATCATAAGTTATGTTCTGCATTGTGCATGTCATTTGCATTTTGCCCCAGCCTGCGGGCGCGTCTGCATTCTTATCTTGCTTGTTTGTCTAAGTCTTTGGCCTTGTCAAAAATGGGTCGTTTCTAGGCTTTGACATTCACTTCCATCATTTCATGACTTCCGAGTTCTGTCAAAGAGGGGCAACTGTAGACACCCCATTTTTGACCGATCTTAAGACTCAGACGTCATCGTTTGTGCACTCGATGATTGTCCATGTTTGTGCTCGTTTTGAGTGCCCGAAGTTCTCGACTGAGTGCCTTGTCTTTGAGCCTCTAAACCCTCTGTGTTTTGGCCTTGTTTTTAGGCCAAACCTTGGTGCCTCTTGCCTGGAGGGAGGAAGGCCTTGTCGGCCACTTTTGGCACTTGTCGGCCACTTTTCCACCTTGACGGCCACTTGATGTGGTCGGTCGGCTAGGGGAGGTGGCCGACGGCCAATTTTCTTCTTTTTCAGATATTTTATGTGCCAGCTGTTGATCACTGAAAGCCTCCTCCATACAAGTATCGAGGGATGAAAGCAAGCTTTAGGCTTGCATTTCTATATAAGGGGAGGTCTCTCCCCCATTTTGGGGGTTACAAAAATTTTGTGAGCAAAATTTCTACCTCTCTCTCTAGAATTCTCTCTCTTTTCCTATTTAGTGCTTGAAAGTGAGTTTTCTCAACATATTTGCATACAACCCCTTAACCAAATTAGACTACCTTGTAGCTGAGGTTCTTGGAGGTCTTATTTGAGCTCTCAAAGTTGGTTTTGGCTCAGAAAGTGGCTGTTTGTTGCTGTGTTTCAAAGGTATAGGCTTAACCCCTTTTAAGCTTATTTTTGGTTGCTTGTTTGGCCACCTTTGCATGCTGTTTTTGGCCTAGTTCTCAACTACAAAAACCTCTGTTTTAAACGTTTAAAAATAGTGGTTTAAGGCCTTTTTGGAGTTAGGGGTGGTCCACCCTCTTTTCTAGCTTGTTTGCTTAGTGTTGTGCCTTGTTTTCAAGCCTTTTGAAACAATTTTTTTTTGGCCTTTTAACCACTGAATTCCCAGAGAATTTCAGTGGTAAAAACTTGGTTTTCAAGTCCAAAATAGGAGGGGGTGGCCTCCCTTCCTTGTCTCTTGTTTGCATGTGTAGATGGCCTAGCATGTGAGCATGTTTTTCTACCCTTTTGAGACTTGATCTCAGCTTGTTTTTGCTACTGATTTAGCATGCTTTAGCTCTGTTTTGAGCCTTCTTGGTCATATAAGTCTTGTATTGCATGGTTGTAGTGTAAATGGCTTCACTAGTTTTGTGATTTAAGGCCTCTAACATGTTGTGCACGTGTTGATTGCATGATATAGCATGATTTTATATATAATTTCAGTGTGTATAGCCTTGTCACACTCTAACATACTTCACTCTTTCATTGCTTTAAAGAGTTGTGTTTTGAGCCTAGCTTACGAGCCAACAAATGAGCATGTTTTTATAGCTTTTTGTGTTTCAATTCCAACATGATTTAGCCACTGTTTTGGCATGATTAAGCTCTGTCTAGAGCTGGTTTGGTCATTTGAGTTTGATATTGCATGCCTCTAGTGTAGTGTTCTTCACTAGCTTTGGTGTTTTTGGCTCTTAACATGTTGTACATGAGTTGTTTGCATGTTGTGGTGTTATTTTTCGTGCCATTTCAGCATTAAAAAATCTGCAACCTCCCTCATTTCTTCATTTTTCCATTTGTTTTGAGAGTTAGTTAACCTTATGATTGTGTTTAAGCTTGAGATAGAGCTTGTGCTCAACGGCTTTAATCCTCTTATGAGGGTTCCTCTTAGCCAAAGGCGTGATCTCTCTCATGTTTTAAACCACCCTTTGGTTGACCCCTCTCTCATTAGAGGACAATCACTTTGGACTTAACCGGTTAAAGAATGGCTTGGTAATGCTAAAATGTGTAAACAAAAATGAGTAAAGTAAAACATGAACAAGATAAGCATTTGTGTTGCATTGCATGTGTTTGGATCGGACGTTAATCCAAACACAAGAAATGTGGGACATTTCATACTCAAAGTAATAAAACGTGTCACGTTTCTTGGTCGCCGTCACCATTGATCATGCATGATAGGGTGGTAGTCATTTGAGTCTTATTTGTGCATTCATTAAGCTTGTACGAGCTTGGTTCTTTGGCCATCATGCATGAAAATGCTTGGTTGGTGGCTTGAGAGCCAAGTGCCATACTCCTTTGAGCTTGAGAAATGATGAGGAGGTTGGCAGTACACACATTTCCTTGCAAATACATTGCTTTGCCTCTGTTGTTCTCTGTTGCAGCAAACACAGAAGCCTGGAAAAATAGGTGGCCAACCGGCCACTTGCAGTAGCCGACCAGCCACCAGTGCAAAGGTTGTCCAATGTGTTCATGTGTTGGAGCAGAAGCAGTCTAGAAGTTGGCTCAATTTTCAGAGATTAAGGCAAGTGCAAACAGAGGCAACCGACGGCAAAGCGACAGATTTTCGGGAGGAAGCCAACCGAGCATGCATGCCTCCCTCGCCTGCGAGGCCATTTAATTGTTTAGAATTGTAGCTAATTCATACATGTGTTGTAAATTATTTAGCTTAATTCATTTTGTATCTTAATTAGCTTGCGTAGCTAGTTATTCATTTGTGTTGTAATAATTAATTAGTCAGAATAGTTAATTAGTTATTTTGTAATAATTAGCTTAGCTTATTTATTCGAACCCTCATTCGAGAGGGCGCAATGTTGTAATAAGTGTGTGTGTGTGTGTGTGTGTGTGTGCATGTCTTCCAACCCTACTTCTTTCTCCCTTTTATTTAACCGCTTTCGATGGTTAGTTTTAGGGTACGTTTTGATTAGCATACCTTATGCTTGCATGTTTGCATCATTCATTTGTCTTACATGCACCGAGGCTTGGCGCATCATTCAAACCGCATTGTATTTCAATACTTATTTGAATACGTGTATCAAATTGTTGCATTCATATGCCATCTTAGATAGTCAAGCCTGTTTAGTTGCATTACTGCATGTGTTGCATTAGGCATCTAAACATAGTTAGGATCATGCATATTTCTAACTAGCTTTTGTTTTGGCTCGGAGTACACTGTAAGTGTTACGCTTTAGCATACTTGCATGAGTGTGAGTGTTGCCATGATAGCATGCTTGCCATGAGGCTATGTGCTTATTTGTTAAAACTGCTTGAATGCCTGTGGGTGAAGGCTTTGTTGCTTGAATTGGAACAATTTGATGATTGTGAGTTTTAAGCCCACTTTGCGAAGTGGCAAAACCATGTTTTAAGCCCACTTAAGGGTGGCAAATCCGCTCTTTAGCCCACTTGCGAGTGGCACTTTCAAATCATTTTAAAAAACAAACATGAGTCGATTTGTTCTAAGTCTTGCAACTTAATCTATACTTGCATGTGTGTGTCATATAGTAAAGTTAGCTAATAACTGGATAAGAACACATGATGTTCATAAAACAACATATCATGGTTAGTAGAGGCCGATCTTTGATCGGGCGAGCGGGGGTGCTCATTTCAGGACGTTCCCCTCTCGTACCCAAGTTCCCGAGCCGAGGCAATTTTGGTGATGACGGACACATGGCTTTTGGCACGAGTCAGAGTTTCCTAAATTTCCAAAAAATAAAATATTTAGGTGGCGACTTTGTAATCTGGCAAAGTAGTCCAGTTTTGGCATTATTTGATTCAAAATCTGATTTTCCAAAATGATTTTTCGGATTGGACTTTTTGGTGTTTATCAGTCTCACATTGCACTTTGTGAAATTAGATTCAGAACCGTGACAGGAGTCCGAACTGTAGGAGACCAATTTGCGCCCCTCCGAAAGGGGGGCGCGCGAAGAAAGTTGAGTCCACAGACATGCTGTAGCTCATCTCAGCGAAATTAAGCCAGGGGCAATGCCAAGTTATGCCAGCTGCAGATTTGTTGCACATCTAATCACACCATAAACCCTCTGAGGGGAAATCCACCTGGCGTTGGCGAAAGAAGTAAGCTCGGGCTAAGTACTTGGGACAAGGGTCTACTACTTGCAGTTTATCCATCAACCATACCTGGGGAGGGATGAAAAATAAGAGAAATTAAAGAATAGAGAGGTGTACAATGAGAGAAAAGTAAGGAAAATGCTATGAGAAAAAAACAGAGAATGAGTGTTGAGTGATATAAGAATCATAAATTAGAAGGGTGGAAAATAATACCTGGAGAAGTAGCGGACTCTCTACCAATCGGGTAGTCTGTCATTGACAGAAAGCATCTAAACTCATTAAGGTTTCGGCCAATGCCAAACCCATGCAACTCTTACCCTCTTTCAAACATTGGGCCACTTTGATCAACCAAATGCTAGTTCCATCAAAACTAGGGCAAGGAGGAATTGTGCAAGAAGGCATAAACAGAGAGCATGTTGCCAGCCGCCTCACCGAAAAAGGTCACTTCTGTCCCTAATGGCGGAAAATCGATGAACTAAGCTAGGGATGTCTAGTTCCCCATCATGTGCCAAGGATCGAGCCTCGTGTAATGTTAACCCGCACATCCGTCCTAAAGCTTGGGCATGGCCAAAATGGGGCTGCGGTATGATTTCTTCATTGCGTCGGGACTCCATTAAAGCTCGAAATTCCTTGAGTGTCAGACGCACCTCTTGTGATCCGAATTGAAATACATGAGTGATTGGGTTCCAGCATCGAATAGCGGCATAAAGGAATAGAAAGCAAAGAGAAGTGCGGCTCAGAGGAAAAAGGGCATTTAGGCCAAAACCGCGAAAGTTCACTTTTTTAGAGCTGTCCAAAGTGGCTATCCAGTCTCGGAGCCTATTGTTGCACAATGTCTCCATCTTGGGAGCAAAAATATCAAAGAGTTGCTATTCTACCAGAAAAACAGCATGGGAACACCATTTATAGAGGATGAGAAAGAGCAGTGCATGACAGCTGGGCAGCACTGACCGGCCTCACACTTAGGCCCGGTCGTGCCTCAGTGAAGTCCGGCCATGCCTATTTAGGCCCGGTCAGGTCTAAATGATGGCTCAGATCAGTGTAGTTGCAGGAAAAGCTAGCCTTTGTCCTAATGTACCGTGGTTGTGTTTTATATCTTGTTTTGTTCATACCAAGTGTTTTTTAGTATTTTCGAGTTGTTGTTATTTTGTTTTCCTGTTATCGAGTTGTATTTTACAGTTTGTCCGGTTATGGGTTGCTATCCGACTCAAGAATGAATGCAAGAGTAGATATTCGCTGTTTTAATTCTTATGCAAAGTTACCATGCAAAGGTTACGTCATTCATCACAAGCCATTCATTACATTGTGCAATGAGATCATCCAAAAAACTTGTCTTTTATAAACTAACGGGTCCAACCCTGATAATTGTTTTACAAAGCAACAAAATAAAAGAAAATCCTTCAAAAAACAAAAGGGTCTATTTGAAGCTAATCTTTAACTATAAAGCAAAACCAAAACAAAAACAAAAACAAAATCGTCATCCTCATCAGTAACCCATCCTCGTCCTCTTCCTCTTCGGCTACGGAGAAGGTGCATCACTATCATCACTGGGGCTACTGGACTACAAGTCAACCTCCTCTCCCTCGTCTTTGGGGGTCGTAGACCCGTCAAAAGACTCCTTAGAAGGTAAGCGCTACCTCACTCGGCCTCTCTCTTGGTCGACTCCCCCTCGGTCCTCACTGGGCACCGTCTCCTTCTTCTCCCAACTAGAAAAGGTCCTGTGGATACTGCTGGCGCTGGCTCAAGCTGAAAAGAGTACATGTATCAGTATGGACTAATAGGAATATAAACAGTATGCCAACAACAGTGAAGTACATATAGAGTATACCTCAATCCTATGAGTGACTAAAGCGGTCTGTCTCCTCCGTACCATAAGGAGCAGTCGGTCAATCGTCCGGAGGAGGTCATCAGCATACTCCCAGGGTATCTGCAAAAGGAATAGAATTTGAGAGAGGTAGACAGAAGTAATACATAACAATGAACGGAAATGATATAAAACAAAACAAGTTAAAGTGCAGTGAGTAGAAGTATAAAGAAATGTGTATCTGCTCGATGCCAGGAGCAAACGCTAGCCTGCGGTCCCTCTCCTCGATATACTCAAGTGGGATCTGCTCGATCACTTCATCTGGACGCATGTACATGATCTCGGTGGGAATCACGGGAAACCCAGGAATGGGAGCAACAGCATGGGCACCTCCAACAGGGGCATCACTAGCCCCAACAGGGGCATTGCCGGCAACAGCAGTAGCAGCAACCTCCGGAACAGTACGAACCACGCCCAGGGTAAGAGGCGTCATCACCCGAGTATGTAAGAAGGTGGTGAAGTTGCCGGGCTCGTGATGTCAATCACTATCATCTCCTAACATTAAGAGGTCGATCTGAGGATCGTCCTAAAGCTCATCAATTATCCTCCTGGCTGGAGGAGGAGGATGTGGAATGTCGGGGTCAGCGATGCCTGGTGTTTGGTAGATGAACCTCTCCCCCAAGTAGTAAGCTCGGCCAAAGGGGCCCTCAAACAGAATCCGGATGGTAGAGGCATGCCATGCAATGACATATGTCGTCCTTGATGCTTGGAGAATGCCCGGCCAAGGATGCCAGTCAACCTGTGGAAGCAGACGTCAGATGTCAGAAATCTAAGCAGTATGAGGATGACATTGCAGTATAGAAGCAACAGTATAGAATGACTGTGTAGTATGGGAAACAGTGTAGTATGCTTACAGTATGTAAAATTTAAACGTTGATATCTTGTTATATGATCCGTAGTGATCGTGTCAAAGAAACGGCGAAAGCAAGGGAAGTCTCGGTCTACGTCGCAGCGGCGGTGCTCAAATCGAGAGTTGTAGTACCGGGAGCAGGGTATTGACAACTCAATTGGCCTCACCGGGACCGAAGCTAGAGAGGTGAAATATATGTAAACCCAGAGCTGTAAGCAGGAAAAGATGGATGAAGTAAATGAGCAGAATAAATAGGAAATGCAAAGCAAAGATGAGCATAAAATACAAAATTGAACAGAATGTAAAGTTGAATAGAAAAAGTAAATATGAGGTAGTACTGAGGAGATACATAAGGAAGCTGGTGTACTAGGCAACCTCATCTAGAGTAGCAGGTTGGGACTCAGAGAAATGATCATAGAACCAACTATACCTCACCATCCCGTGACTGGTGATGTCTGGGATCGCTCCAAGAAGCTAACGCTGTGCGGCTCTCTACTGCGTCATGTCAGGATCACATGGGATCAGGCCGCTAACCCCGACTCGTAGGCCAGTGAGCATCGAAAAATCGTATGGTGTCAGAGTCAACTCCCCGATCGATGAGAAATGGAATGAGTCTGTGGTGTCCCACCATCTCTCTACTAGGGCCCCGTATAGCAGCGACTCAGCCCTAATTTGTATGAGCCCTGAGCAGAAGGGGCCAAAGCCGGCAGCATCAACCAATACGCGGACCTCTGCGGGCAGTCTCTCATACCAGCACCGGGGGTCGGATATGGATTCGTAGCCGTTAATCCTCTTGGCTATTACCTGTAAATGAGGAGTGTATAAAGCATTAACTAGTGATCTACTTGTGAGATTCAATAATGTATCAAAACAAAGGAAAGTTGCTTACCGTGGAGGCATTGGCGGACCAGTGCTCCGTGGGCTCTCGCAACAAGATGTCCTCGTCTATCCCAAGGATGAGGCCCTCGAATCTCAAAATACCACTTAGGGGCGGAGCATGTGTGCGTGGTCGGTAGGTGGCCGCATCAAATGGCCTATCAATGAGGAGAGGCAATGTGGGAGCGTCCTCGGCCTCCATATCTGAGCCTAAGACGGCCCCAATACCAATGGTGGGGTCCGAGATGGGAACTTCGTCACTAGCCATGGAGAAAAGTGGAGGAAATGAAGAAAAAGTGAGGAGACGAGTGAAAATAGGTGAAAATTCCAAATTTCAAACCCTAGGAAAGAGAAAGTGAAAAAAGTTCTAGAAAATCAAAGGGAAAAGAAGGAAAGTGTGGGCAAATGTGAGGAAAACCAAGGGAAAAGCTCAAACTCCACCAAATCAAGTTTTGTTCGGTTCAAAGTATAGAGGAGGGGAAGGGTTTCAAAGAAAAAATGGCGAGGGTTGTTGGGCACTTCAAGGAAAGGGGAAATCTAGAGAGGGGTTTGAGTTTGTTTTAAAAAAACATATTGCACGGAATGCCTGAAACTGCCCCTGCTACTATCGAAGCCCGACCGGCTGTCACGACGCCTGGCCTTGCTTCATTGAGGCCCAGCCGACACTTACTGTAATCTCAGTTCAGTTTTTTTTTTCTTTCTTTTATTTTATTTCTTGTATTATGGAATTTTAGTCTTAAAAAAATTAAAAAAAGAAGCGTTGAAAAAAAAAAGAGAGAAGCAAACAAACAAAAAAAACAGTGAAAGAAAAAGGAAGAAAAAAAAAAGAAAAGAAAAAAAGAGAGAAAAGAAAAACAATGAAAGCAAAAAGAAGAACAAAGGAACAAAGGAAGATAAGAGAAGAAAAAAATGCGCAGGTAATATATAAAGAGAGGAATTTTGTTCATTCTATTCTATTTTGTTTTATTGCATAGATGCATAATTTGATTTACTTGGTCTCATTTGTTTAACTCAAAGTTTAAACTCATAAGTTGATTTGTTTTGTTTCAAAACTTTTAATTTGTTTTAAACTGTTTCGTTAGGTTGTAAATTGTTTTGCTTGAATCATAGTTCATTCCGTTATTTCGTAAACAAACGATATTGTATGTATGTTCATTCAGAGGAGTTCAGATAAAATCATCCGTGCCATAGCAAAATCATCATCCTTTTTACCATCAAAATCATCATCCTTTTTACCATCAAATTGGAAGGCGGTGTGTTGTGTTCAGATTAAAGCCCATTGTTTTAACACATTGGCAAATTGGCTTTCACTTTACTACATCGCTTTGATTGTTTTGATTTTACGTAAACCTCTCCTTCTATCGCGTGCAATGCGTTAGGATTGTTCAAATCAGTTAAAAACATTGGGTGCGCTTGGTGTTCACACCACCTTTCCTCCCATCGCGTGTGACGCGTTAGGATTGTACCCTCGGTTAAAAACATCGGATGCGTCGGGTGTTCACACCACCTTTCCTCCTATCGCGTGCAACGCGTTAGGATTGTACTTTCAATTAAAAACATTGGGTGCGCCCAGTGTTCACACCAATCTTTCCTCCTCTCGGGTGCAATGCGTTAGGATTGTTTACCCCGGTTAAAAACAGCGGGTGCGCCCGTTGTTCACACCATCTTTCCTCCTCTCACGTGTGACGCGTGAAGATTGTTTACCTTGGTTAAAAACATCCGGTGCATCTGTTTGTTCACACCACCCTTCCTCCTATTGTGTGAGACGTGTTAGGATCTCGGTTGAGACCTTGGGTGCGCTCGATGGTTACATCACCCTTCACCTTTCCTACGCGAGGCGTAGTTAGGTCTATATTTTCTTATATCCTTTCTACGTGAGGCGTAGTTTGGTCTATTCTTTCTTTGTTCTTTTCACGCGAGACGTGTCTGTTTATTCACTTCTTTCCATGTGAGACAGTGGGATTTGTTTTGCTTTGATTTGCATTTTCATTCAAACGTTGCATTCTTGTTTAGATTGTAACATTGTTTCATTGCTTCATTTACATTATGTTTCATTGCATGATCATAAGTTATTTGTTGTGTTTCAATCTTTGCGCTTTGCCTTCGAGTTCAATCTTTGCATTTATGTCTTGATTTCTTGCCCAAGCCTTGCGGCCTCGTCAAATGGGTCGTCTTCGGGTTTTGACATTCACTCATGTCACTTTATGACTTCGAGCTTTGTCAAAGAGGGGCAACTGTGGACACCCCATTTTTGATTCCCCGCAAGGCTCGAGCGCTTTGCCCGGTGCACTTGATGATGAAAGTGGTGCTGTGCGTGCTTCGAGGTCTCAACGAAGGGGCCATGTTTAAGCTCTGAAATAATACCAAACCTCCCATATTCACACTAATTATATCGAAGAAATCCATTTTTACACATCGTGTCACTCTATGCAGAGTCTGAAGCAGAAAAATAGGGAAACACATTGAGGCCCGACCGTGCCACATTGAGGGTCGGTCGTGGCTATTGAAGGTCGACCATGCCTTCGTAATGAGAAACACTGTTTAGAGCGGGAGCTCGCCAACTGCCTATTTTTGAAGATATTTATGACCCATCTTGCTCAAATTCTATAAAAACGACCATATATCTGTGTTTTGAGGATTGGAGAATTTCTAAAAAGCCTCTACACCTTCTTGAGAGCTCCTTCTTTTCCATCTTCTTGTGCAAGCAACCCTTTGAACAAGCGTATCACCTTGACTCTATACCCATACACCATATACGCCTTCACACCTTAGCCTAGGAACCTTAGTTGAGCCTTGAACACCATAATTCAAGCTGGAGAGTGTTTTGGGACTTAGTTTGATTCATAAGCAAAAGCTCACTTCTTTGAGAGGTGTAAGCTTGTCATCCTCTCTTTTACTTCTTGTTCTATCTATTACTATCTAGTTCTTGTAGTCTTGTGTTGTTCTTATTCTCTTCCAAGTGTTTGAGTTTGGGTTTGGAGAGCTACCAAAAGGGTAGAGAGAGTTTACACTCTTTTTTACAACTTTACCTATAGCTCAAACCTTTACTTTTACACTCTTTTTCTTTGCTTTATAAATTGATTTTCAGAGTTAAAAAGCGGCTAAAAAATCATGCTTTGAAGTCTCAAAAGTAGAGGGGCTAGCCACCCCCCTCTGTTCTTGCTTACTAGCTTTGTGTTCTCTCTTTGTTGATTAGCTTTTTAGGCTCTTTTCATGTACTTTGAGCTACTGTTTTTTATCTCTTGAGGGTTATTTTAGGGCTGTTCTAAGTTGTTTAAATAGTTTATGCCTTGATTAGCCTAATTGTCGTCTCATAAGTTTGCATACATAGCTTGTTGTATATTGTTATAAGCTTTTCCTTGTCTAATTTCTATGTTTAAGAACCTCATTTTAATAATCAACTTGCTATTCATTTCTTTCATTTGAGAACTATTTCAACCGGTTGACGGTTATTGAAAACATGAATTAGCGATTTATGCTTAATGGCTTAATCTCTACAGAGGTTCATTGCCAACGGTGTAGTCACTTTTTCATGTTGAGAATAGTGGACGTAACAATCATCTTGGACTAAATGGATTAAAGGATGGCAAAGACTAATGAATTTGGCTTAAAATGAAACAACTCACATAAAGAAAATGAGTTATATTGCTTGGGATTTGGCCGAACGTTATGCCGAGTCCATTGTGTCAAGGGCTGTCTTACATCAATTCATGATGTTTTGATGAACCTTGAAGCATCTCTACCTCCCTCTTTGAGTTCACTCTATGATAGGAGGGAGGAGTGGTTTTAGTTCCTTTCATTTATTAATTTTTGTCCAAATTGTATCCGAAATCACCAGGCAATTAACTTGCTCATTGATGGTTTTGGAAACAATTCCAACATTCTCTTGAGGCTTTCCCATGACAGAGAAGTGTGAGAGGGACAAATAGAGTTCAGAATACTCTATCTGCACTGTTTTCACTTTAGAGCACAAAATAAAATTTTACATGAAATTGAGACACAGTCTGCCTTCTTTAGGCCCGGCTGGGCTTTATTGAGGGCTGATCGGTCATCAATGTTTGGTCAGCAGTGTATTTTGCAGAAAACAAAAGGTAGTGGCTGAAGATGAAATAGAGCAAGCCTAGGTAGACAGAGCTGTTCTTGGACACTATGCATGCAACCCTTGCGCATCCTTGATTACATTATTATTAGCGTTGTAATTAATTTAGCATTGTTGTTACAATTAATCTTGTTAATTGTTAGTGTTGCAATTATTATTATTGTTTATTTGTAATTGTTATTTGCTAATTAACTTAGATGGTTAGTTTACTTCTCATGGTTATCCTTGTTGTAATAGAGTATTTAGCTAGTTAATTCTTCGCTTATTTATTCATTTGGTTTTGTAATAATTGGTTTAATTTGGATTTTCGGACTTTGATTTGCACCCTCTTGCACGAGGGCAATCATGTAATAAGTTGTATGTCTTCCAACCCCACTTATTTCTCATTTTTACTTATTCGCTTACAATGGTTAGAATAGAACATCATTTTTCAGATTAGCATTCTTGTGCTTTGCATCCATTGTCTTGCATGCATCCAAGGCTCAGCTCATCATGCTAACCCAATATCAAATGTTCAAATTCATTACTTGAATATGTGCTCTATCTCATGTCTTAAATGGAATCATATGCCATGCTCATAGCCGAGCCTATAAAATACATAATGTGTGCGTTGCATTAGTCATATTGCATTAATTAGGAACATGCATATTTTTTTTTCCTAATTATTTTGCTTTGTTTTGGCTCAGAGTACTAGGTGAGTAATTTATGTTTTAGCATCTTACATAAAATGTTTGTGTACCATGTCAAAACATACTTCCATGAGGCTAAGTGCTTAATTGATATAATTGTTTGAATGCCTATGGATGAAGGCTAGTTGCTTGAATTGGGATAGTTTTATTAATGTCCATTTTCAGCCCACTTTTTCAAGTGGCAAATTCACAAAACAATTTCAAATAAAATATGAAATCAAATATTTCAATTCTTGCAAATTAGTCTATACCTTGTGTGCATTACATAGTAAGTTAGCCTAATAAATCGGAATAAGAGCATATAATGTAAATAAAAATTACATCATGATTAGTAGAGGCCGATCTTTGATCGGGCGAGTGGGGTGCTCAATTCATGACCTTCCCCTCTCGTACATAAGTTCACGAGCTGAGACATTTTGGTAATGACGGACTAATGGCCTTTGGAACGAGTCTTAGGTTTCCTAAATTTTTCAAAAATATTTAGGTGGCGACTCTGAAATCTGGCAAAGTAGTCCATTTTTGACATTTGATTCAAACATCGATTTTCCAAAAAGAATTGTCGGATTTGGACTCTTTTGAGTTTTTACTATTTCATATTGCACTTGTGAATTCAGATTCAGAATCACGAGAGTCCGAACTGTGGGGCTAGTCATCTTCTGAAAGGAGTACGAAATGTCAAGCCATAGATGCCTAAGTTAATAAATAGGACAAACAAAGAGGAAAATCTCTATGAATTCAAATACTAAAATTGCAATACTTGGAATTAGGTTAGGCTTGAGTTTTTATAAGTTTCGCATGGCAGAATCCTAATATGACTTTAATTCTTCTTTGTAGAGTCCTCTAAGGAATCATATTCGTAAAGGATAACGCCTATCCTTTAACACCCTCCTCACTACAAACCAAGTGAGATGGCACAACTCTTAGTGTGACTTTCAATCGAGCATACTATTTTAGCCTTGTTGGTTCTTTGAGACAATCGAGCAATGCGCAGCGCTGCACTAACCTAGTAGGGTGTGTTGCCATGCTAATACTGCATAGCACTCCAGATAACCCGGTTAACACCACGTGCCCAACTGCACTTGACCGGTCTTCTTATGATAGTCTGGTCCAATCCACCCTTTAGGGTACCACTGGAGGACAACCACACTAGTCCAACCTCGGCCCAAATCGTAAGTCCACTGAAGCATAGCTTGGTCCATGAACATTATGGACCTAGTTTTCCCAGTCAAACCAAACAACATCTTTGACCGGTTCGAACTCTACAAGGCCCAAACCATGCAGTCTTCCAATCCGTAGCTCGGCCAACAACAATTTAGCCCGGCCTAGATATCTCGACACAAATTCCCCTCTCATGTCATATTTCCAATATTACTATGATAAAAGCGTAGATATAATCACATTTTTTGTTCTATATGGCCGTAAGACACATCACCATTTTTGTAAATTCCATTTCTGGCTTTGAAGTACCCCCTCCTTCCTTATTCTTCTTCATCTTTCCTTATATGGGCTCTTTGTCCCCTCACTCTCTCACTCACTCTCAATCCCACACCCATACCTTCAACCCTTTAGTTTGTCCTCTCTAATGACATTGTCTCTCACCCATCCACACTCTTAGTCTCACACTCAGTCTAAAACAAAGAAGTGACATACTTGCAATCTTACTCTCAATCTCTAACTCACATCTCACGCTTAGTCTTACTCTCATTCTTCTTTCTTTGGCAATAGTGTGCTTAGAGGAAGTACTTCATTTTTATTTTTATTTTTATTTTTTGTTAATTTTTAAAGAAAGCATGTAATTGATTTGAGTGTGCGTGAGAAGGGGTATGCTAGCAATTTTGTAATGGGATTGTGAATGCTTGCAAGGTGTTTTGAAAAAATGCTTGAATGAAGGATGGGCTAAGGGTTTAAAGGTGTAGGGGTTGGCCTTGGGAGAGATGGGGGTGAGGGTGTGTGCAGGAGGGCTAGGGTGACTTGAGAGTGGAGCAAATGAGGTAGGAGTGGCTTGGGAATGGAAAAAATAAGTGTTGTGGTGTGGGCATGCATTGGGGGAGGAGGAGATAAAGCTAGGTATTGAGGTGCATGTGGGTTGTGGGTGTCCTGGAGGTGGGGCAAGTGTGGTGGAAATATGCAAGTGATGGCTTGGAATGGGGTAAGAGATGTTGTGGTATGGGTTGGGGTTAGAAAGGATGTGATGGGGCTATAAAGAAAGGTTGATAATGTGGCCTAGGGTTAGAAAAGAGATGATGAGGTAAGGCTTGGTTGTGGGTTGTGGGTTGTGGGTTGGGTTGGGGTTGGGAAAAGATGGATGGGGTTGTGGGCTGTTAGTGGCCTATGTGGGAGGGACAAACTTAATTGACCACTTTGTGCACTTTTAATTGAGAGATTAAGGAGTCAGTTATATATTTTTCTTTATTAGAAGTTTTTCTATTGTTGTTTTCTTTCTTATTATGAGACTCTTTATACAATGATTGTTGGTGTTGGACTTATTTGTATGTTGAATATTTTTATGTGGTTTATTGTTCAGTTTGATATAATTCTACTGATATATGTAAATTAATTTTTATGGATTAAAAAAAAAAAAAAAACAGTTTTGTTGACAAAAGCCTAGATATGAGGCATGTAAGCATCATCAATACAAACTAATTGAGCTAAAATAGTTTATTTCAATTTTGATTTTATTGATGTAAACCCTTTTATTATATTAAAATTTGAAACATTAATCAAGAGAGAGATTCACAAGGGATAATGCCAGGTTTAGGTAATATATGGGGATTTCCTAACCTAAGAAGAAAATGAGGATAAGAATGGTAGTGGACACGCTTGTGTTTTTGTCAAAATTCCTAACCACGGTTCCAATGACTACACTCCTCGGTTAGCGAGTTTGAAGTCTCGCGTCATCTAGAAAATGAGATTGATCAGATGACTTGTCTCAATAGGCATTCACGCATAGAGGAGGCAAATGAGGAATTCAAAAGGAATGGATCAAACCCTGCAAATGTTATCAAGGCAAATCATAAAGGATCCTTCACTTGTATCTAACATTGAGCTTTCTAATTACTCGGACTCTGATATTACTGATTTGAGCGAGGATTAGGGCTCCATCTTTATACTAAATTATGCCAGTTTCTCCATTATTTAGTGTTGTGTGTGTGTGAGTGTTCCCAAAGTGAGGTTGTGTGTTTAAATAATCCTTGTAATTGTGCATTTCGTTATGTTGACTATTAGCGTGACGCAATAAATGCATTTGACAATTTTTGTAAAAGTATAACACAGTGTTTAGAGACAAAATAATTGTATTATAAGTTTATTTAGTTTTTATACAAGAAACAAGTTTAAAAAGGTCAAAATTAGGTTTTAGAGGCAATTGTCCATTCTTATTCTGGTCTTAGTGAAACTGAGCACACACATTTCCTTCAAGCTTAGGAACTTGCCGAACTTAACAAAACTCAAAACGGGCTGCCATTGGATCCAATAATGAGGTCAAATATTAAGTTTCAGGTGGCCAAATCATCCATTCTTGTTGGTCTTACCGAAAATTGGGCACACATGTTACCTTCGAGCATACCAATTTGCTAGACTCGATAGAACTCAAAATGATCTTTCGTAGAGCCAATTACGAGTTTATTTAGTTTTATATAAGAACTAAATTTTAAAAAGTCAACTATTGGGTTTTGGGGGGTCAAACTGTGCATTCTTGTTCCAGTCTTGCTAAAACTAAGCATACATGTTCCTTTTGAGCTTAGAAACCTTTAGGACTTGACAGAACTCAAAATAAGCAGTTGTGAACGATTTACTTAAGTTTTATATGATAACTAACTTGAAAAAGATCAAATATTAGGTTTTGGGGGGCAAAATTGTCGATTCTTATTCCGATTTTACCAAAATCAAGCACACACATACCCTTTAAGCTTAGGAACTTCCTAGATTCAATGGACTCAAAATGGGCTACCGTGATCCCATAATTCAAGTTTTATATGATAACTAAGTTAAAAAGGTCAAATATTAGATTTCGGGGGGCGAAATTGTCTATTCTTGTTCCGATTTTACCAACACAAGGCACACATGTTCCCTTCGAGCATACAAACTTTTTGGAACTAAAAACGGGCATCTATATAACCAATTTTGAGTTTATTTAGTTATACAAGAATGAAGTTTAAAAAGTCCAATGTTTAGTTTCCAAGGAGTGGAATTGTCCAATCCTGTTCGAGTTTTATTGAAACAAGGCATGCATGTTCCTTTCAAATATACAAACTTGCCAGATTCGACGTAACTTAAAACAGTCTTCCGTAGAACCTACAAGTTTATTTTGTTTTCATACAAGAACTAAGTTTTGGCAAAATCGTCCATTCTTATTGCAATTTTACCGAAACCAGGCACACAAAGCATACAAACTTGCCGGACTTTATGAAACTCAAAATGGGCTTCCATGGAGCAAGTTACGAGTTTATTTAGTTTTTTAACAGAAAAACCAAGTTTCAAGGTGTGAAAAGGTCTGAAATTGTCCATTCTTTGTTCTAGGTTTACTGATACCAGGAACACACATTCCCTTTGAGCATACACACAAGTCAAATTGGATGGAACTCAAAACAGCCTTCCATAAAGACAATTACGAGTTTATTTAGTTTTCATACGATAACTAAGTTAAAAAAAGGTGACATATTAGGTTTCAAAGGGCAAAAGCATCCATTATTTTTCTGATTTTACTGAAATTGAGCACACACGTTCCTTTCGTGGTTAGGAACTTGCAAGACTCAATAGAATTCAAAATGGCCTTTTGTATGGCTAGTTACAACTTAAACTTATTTGAGCTGTTAGGAGGGGAATTATTTTTTTTATTGATAAAAGCATGTTATTGCTTAAACACACTATTTAATTTTCTTACTTAAATGCATGATTGCTAAAATCATTCTTGGGTTAAGCCTGTTAATGATTATAAATCACTTAATAAACATTACAATCTTGATTGGTAGCTCGAAAAAGCCCTCCCTCGAATTCCCCGAATTTGAAAAGAAGAAGAAGGAAGAAGAAGGAAAGGAGGGGCCAACATCAACCAGAGGGGGGCTTAGGCAGAGGCGAAGGCAGATGAGGGGGGTGGAAGCGGAGGCGGGGGCGGAAGGCGGAGGTGGAGGCAGGGGGCAGAGGCGACAGCGGGGCTGGGCTGCGACGGAGCTGGGCTGCGACGACGAAAACCGAGCTGGGTTGCGACGACGACCGGGCTGGGCGACGATCGGCGATCGGCGAACCTCTCTTCTCTCTCTCTTCCCCTCTTCTTCTCTCTTTCTCTCCCTCTTCCTCTCTGCGTTTCAGACTGGAAAATGGAAGAAAAAAAAGAAAAAAAGGAAAATGCCCAAAACGACGTCGTTTTGGGCATTCAGGAAATTCGGGGAGAAAAGTTTCGAGCTACAAAACATTATTGTAAACATTATTGCTAGGAACGCTTTCAAGAAAACATGGTTTGGATGCCCTGCTCAACACAATTTAAATGCTCAATCAATTATGAATAAAATGGTGGTTTGACTTCCAAGAGAGAGGCAATTTAAATCGGGAATGACTCCCCTTCATACTCTTATCCTCTATATTTTATTTTTTAGGCTCCATTTTAGATTCACAATAATAATCTAAACCGTTTTGTAAATCTCATAATGAAGACCATTTACGTAAAAAATCAACTTTGTCGGATATCGATAAATACATAAACAAATCACTTTTTATTTTATAAAATGAAAGATTTAAGTTCAAACTCACAATTACTATCCATTTTAAAAAACAAGATGCAATTCATTCATGTATCTAGTGATATAAGATAAAACTATTTTTTTACATAACTTATCTAAATTGCTGGAATTACAAGATGAATGATTTAAATTATCATTGTGGGCCTAAAATGAAGTCCAAAAAATAAAATATGAAGAAGTATGAAAGATAAGAGTATGGAGGGAAGTTATGCCCATTTAAATCAACTCATAGAAAAGGAAGGAAAAATTTGTACTGCTGCCTTAATGGGGATTTCTTCCTCACCCTAGAGAGCAATTTCTGTGTCCCGATTTCTCCATCCTCCCCTGAAGTTTCTTCCAAACTCTTTCCAAAGACTTGTTTCAATAGCTCATGCACTGCAGAATCAATATTTGGGTTAAAAGAGAGTGTAAATTTTTCATAATTAATAAATCAGAAATGCTTGAGAGCTCGAAACTCCTCATGCTCAAATGGCCTGAATTCAAAACGACGTTGTTTTGAAATTTTTTTTCCCCCTCTTTTATTTGTGAAATGAAACAAAGGGAGGGAGGGAGAAAGAGAGAGAAGAGAAAAGAAAGAGAGAGAAAGGGAGAAAGGGAGCCAATTTTCCTCTTCCACTCCGTTGCCGTGGACGTCGCCGCCGTCGCCTCTTCCTCTTCCACTCCGTCGCCACTGTGTGTGTGTGTGTGTGTGCGTGTGTATTTCATCAATTTGTCTTCCAAATCTGTATATATGTGTGTGTTGGGGGGGGGGGGGGAGGGGGTTTGATTTGTGGGTGGCTTTTGATTTTCCAAATCTCTGTGTGTGTGGGGGGGGGGGGGGGGGTTTGATTTGTTGATGATGATGTGTTGATGATGATGCTGTGTTGATGATGATTTGTTGGTTATTGATGATGATGATGCTGTTTTGATGATGATTCTGTCATCTTCTTTCTTCTCTTCTGTCTTCTTCACTTCTGTGAATCGAAAAGGATGAAAAAAAAAAAGCCAAAACAACGTCGTTTTGGGATTTCGGGCCACTCAAGCCACGGAAAATTCGAGCTACGCAAGGGGATTGTTAATAAATTTGTTATAAACTTACTCATATGTTGTCATAATATTTTTAAGAGCAAATTATATTAAATCCCTTCAAACTATCGATTACCCCCTCAAACAATTTGAATTTGAACATTAACTCCTTTTGTTGGTTATCTGCTAGATATTTAGATGAAAAATTATCAAATGTTATGCACATGATGATTATATTAAAATTTATGGCCAAATTACCCTATTTTATCTTTTTTAAAAATTTAATACAATCATCATGCGCACAACACTAAACAATTTTTCATCCAAATATTTAACATATGATCAATAAAAAGACTTAATGTTCAAATTCAAATAGTTTGAGGGAGTATGTGTTGGGTTTAAAACATTAAAGGGATAAAGTGTAAATGATCGATAATTTGAGGGGGTTTAATATAATTTTCCCTATTTTTAAAATTGTATCTATCTTCCATAGTTTTCCAGCCACAAAACACTATGGAATATAGATATAGCAAATAGAATAAAAAAAATAAGGGGACAACAGATCTCGTCTTAATCCTCGAGAAGGTCGAATAACACCTATCCTTTTACCATTGAACAATATAGAATAGGATACAGACCGAATACTCTTCATGATCTTCAAAATCCAAGCGAAGCTAAAACCCAACCAAACCATCTTTTGTTCCAAGAAACCCCATTCCACCTGGTTGTAAGCCTTACTCATTTCTAGCTTAAGAGCAAATTTCCCAACTTTCCAATTCCTCTTCTACTTAAGAGAGTAAACAATTTGAAAAGCCACTAAAACATTATCGATGATGAAGCAACTAGGACGAAAGCACTATGCATGTCAGTAATAATCAAAGGCAAGATTTTCCAGACAATTAACTAAAATTTTGACAATGATCTTGTACAAAACATCACATAAGGGCCAAAAATCAATAACTTGTTTAGGATCTTTGTGGAAGCTCTATTTCTAGAGTGAGTCGTGCATATACTAAAGCTGACGACAATGCAAGCCCTATTTTGAATGGAACCAAGACGGTTGACGGAGTAATAACGACGAGAAAACTGGTGCCACCAAAGCAAGATGACAAACATTCTCCTTGTAGTAATTATCTGGGAAGTCTTCATCTGCTGATAGCTCGAGCTTCCAAAGATCACTCAAAAACAAAACTCTAGACATGGCTATAAAGCATATGGCATGTATCTTTCTTTTTTTACTTGTAAACTACAATGGGTGAGGCTAGGATATCCGGAATACTGCACAATGAGTACAGGAGAGAGACCTACATGAAACAATATAGGTCGAATATTGTTTCATTGATAAACATTATGGGAGCGAGAATGTTCAATAAAGAACACATTAGTGCCCTCAAGAAAACATCTTTTGGTTATTGTTCAAATCTTTTTGGAACAAACAAGTGGTGTTGAGGAAGTTCAAGAAGGTTGACGATAATGTTTTGAAGGTGATCAAGTCTTATGACGTTCATTTGAAGGGATTCAAGTGGGGGCCAAAAGTGGTTGACATACGGGATAGTAATGTGAGTTTGATTTTTGGGATAAGATCGGGAAAGAAAAAAATAGATCTCTCGTATGGGAAAAAACCAAATACACCTTCTGTGCAGAAAAGATTTCATAAGGTGCCAAGAATATCTGTTAAGATTTTGCGAGCAACATTAGGAGATGCACTGCAAGGCATGAGGAGAGTTGATGTTGAGGACGTGACAAGAATCATGTATTTATTCGTTTTGACAACTTTGCTATTCCCAGAAATCGGACAAACAACTGGATGGGCTTTTGTCACCTTGTAAAAGATTTGGAAAGGATGATTACTTATGCATGGTTGACTGCAGTTAAATCCACATTGATTACTTTAATCTAGTCTTCAATTGGATGCCCTAAAAATGTTACCGGATGTGTACTTCTGCTTTTGGTAAGTAAATTAAACTACTTAAAACATTACAAAATCCATGTTTAGACAATTAACTAATTTGAGTTTTTATTTTACAAAGCTAAAGACCAAATTTTGTATTTTAGAGACAAATTTTGGTCTTCAGCTTGAAAGAGGGTGGTGTGCTTACATAACCAGTACTGTAAAATAAAAACTCAAAATTAGTTAATTGTCTAAACATGGATTGTGTAATGTTTTAAGTAGTAGTTTAATTTACTTACCAAAAGCTGAAGTACACATCGGTAATCAATGTGGATTTAACCGCAGTTGACCATGCATATGTACTCATTCTTTCTAAATCTTCTACACATTGGTAATCAATGTGGATTTAACCGCAGTTGACCATGCATATGTACTCATTCTTTCTAAATCTTCTACAAGGGTGACAAAAGCCCATCCAATTGTTTGCCTGATTTTTGGCAATAGCAAAGTTGTCAAAATGAATAAACACAAGATTCTTGTGACGTCCTCAGCATCAACTCTCCTTATGCCTTGTAGTTCATCTCCTAATGCTACTCGTAGAATCTTAACAGATATTCTTGGCACCTTATGAAATCTTCTCTGCACAGAAAGTGTGTTTGGATTTTTCCCATACGAGAGATCTACTTTTTTTCTTTCCCGATCTTATCCCAAAAATCAAACTCACATCACTGTCCCGTACGTCAACCACTTTTGCCACCAGCTTGAATCCCTTCAAATCAACGTCATAAGACTTGATCACCTTCAGAACATCATCGTCAACCTTCTTGAACCTCCTCGACACCACTTGTTTGTTCCAAAAAGATTTGAACAATAATCCAAAAGGTGTTTTCTCGAGGGCAACAATGTGTTCTTTACTGAATGTTCTCTCTCCCGTAATGTTTATCAATGAAACAATATTTGACCTATACTATTTCATGTAGTTCTTCCTCTCCCGTACTCATTGTGTAATCGAATTTGAAGGTTTTGTTGTTAGAGGCATTAGATCGCTTTCATACGAGCTTTCATGCTCATTAGGGGTCCCTTTTTCGGTTCCATTGGTTGAAGCTCAAAATCATCATCATCATCATCATCGGCGGTGTGTTTACCTTTGGACCTTGATTTTTTTATATCAATTTTGCTATCCCTTTGTCTTTGTTCAATGGATTTTTTACTAAATTTTCAACGGAGCCTTTTCTTTTGTACCATTTCTTCAATCGCAAAATCATCATCATCTTCTTCGCGTTTGCTTCTAGTTACAACCATTTTAGGATATTAGAGTTTTCCTGTATCAACAGTGTAATATTTTACTTTAAACACCAAAGTGACAAAACAATAAGCATTGTAATTTTTAATATACATTAGCATAACAAGGGCCAAATGATGTTAAGGAAGCATTTAGTGAACATTGAGCAATAAACATAATGCAAAAATAACGTTGGCACCAAAAATGACAGAACAACAAATCATTACAACATTTACTCTAATAGACAGTTAAAATTTCACATTAAAGAACATGAAACAAGGCTCAAAATAGGTTAAAGAATCATTCATTGAACATTGATTGTTATAATGCAAGCATAGGCCAACATGGATAGTGAAGAATCATAGAACAAATTCCCAATCAGATTGACACAGTAAAATTCAAACCAACTGAACAAACAGGTAGTAGAATAGCAGACTTCTCCTATAACAAATAGTGTGAAAATCTACTAATTAAGGTAGTATAGGCAATGGAAATTGTAAATTTTACTCTGAAAAACAGTAACATTTAACTCTGAAAAATAACATTTTACAATGAAAAACAGTAACATCGTAAAAAAATACAAAGAAGAACAATATTAAACATAATGATCCAATTGTCATTCAATTTTCAATCCAATAACAGTATATCACTCCATTTATGACCATAAAATACCCAAAATACAAAACAAAAATACAAATACGGACGTAAAACTTTACTGTCATGTGGATTTTACCCAATTCTACACCACAATAATTACAGAAACCCTATATTGAAGAATGAAAAATATGAAACACAAGATTTGAAGTACTCTATACAAATATTGTTATAAAACGACATTTACTTCCAACAAAACAGTAGGATATTCAACAAAAAAATAGATTGAAGTGCTCTCTCCACAAAAGTTTCAAACACAATGGTACTTTCGAACATCAACAAAATGTAGAAGAGTGAAAAAAAGTCAAAACTGAACAGATTTAAAGTTTAATACACTAATCTTACTACGAAAAGCACGATTTACCTTGTATGACTCGTTTTTTCGATGGTAGAGTGATGAACTCCTTCAATATATCTCAAATAGATGACAATGGGGCTTCAATCTCTGGTTTGAACTAGGGTTTTCAGCTGAGGGTTTGGGAACATAGTGTATCAACAGGGACAACTATTCGAACTGTCGGTTTGTCCCCTCCAACTGCCTCTTATATGCTATATATATGAGGTGTATTTTAGTCTTTTACCTTAATTTTTAATTGTAAGGGGGTTTTGCCAACAATATTTTTTTTGCTTGTCCTTTTCACTGAAAAGGCCCCTAATAGGGGGTTTTGGCCAAAAATCCCAAATTAAATAGGGTTTATGAAAAATATAAAATTTCTTATCTCTCATTTATGTGAAAGGCTAGAAATGTTTCTTTATTAGCAAATGTGAATATCTTTTTCAATTATCATAAAAAAAAAAATTGAGGATCCAAGTATCTAAATTGGGTACAAATATCAAACACATATCTACCACCCTTACCCTTGACATATTCAATGGACACAGTACTTTGATTTAAAAATAAAAATAAAAATAGAGTTCATGTAACACAACTTATACATATAACATCATCAAAAAGTGCCAAACTATACACTATGATATATATAATTATTTAACAATGCAATACATCATGAAATTGTTTTCTTGATATATATTATATACTACTAAAAATTATTTTTTGGCCCACATGACATCATCCTACCACATGGACCACCTAGATTGAATTGTACATTGGATGGATCATGGTGATGGTTCCACCAAGTCATTCTAATTTCAAAGTGCAGGACCCTCCATCTATTTAATTCACCTTTGGCAATATAATAAAACCAAGAGATCCAAATGAGTGGCGCTCCCTTTCAATCCATGCTATCCACATGGATAGACAATGCGGATCAGCCACCAATTTCAAAAAACTCCTCATGAACTTTTTCACCCATGAAGTTATCATCATTTACTTCCCCTCCTAAAACTTTGGTTATCCATTATTCATACAATCAAACTAATCAATTTTCCAAACTTGTATGTAGTATACTCCTGAAGAAATAAATTACAATTATAAAAATTATTATTAACATCATTTTGCTTAGAAATCTTTCTAGGGGGTGCTAGTGGCATATTAGTGAATAATGCAAAATATTTTATATAACCATGTTTTCCATCAATCATATGTAGTACAGATATTCATCTTGAGGCTCACCTCATTTGTAATCCTGGGGTGTTAACTACATGGATTGAAAGATAACCCACTGGATGAATTAAAGCCCCACCAAATTTTGTTTAATTATTTAAAGCATACCTCTTCATCCATGTAGTAAAATCCTGGATGTTAAAATGATAATTGACACGCATCGACTTGGGGTAGCATTCTTCAAAATTATATGAAAATGGAGACACCCAGGGTGATCTCTCAGTCCATCTATTCAGAATGGCAAGACAATGCCAGATTGAAAAATTTGTGAAGCAGCAGCTCAATAGAATAAATTCAATAATGACGAGTGCAAGTGATATTTCTTTTTAATACAATATTAGGTGTTTCGTTTAAATGTATAAGTGACTGGGCACCTATATTTGCCCCTTGGAATAATTCGTTTGTTGATTACTCATTCATCCAATTTGGGCATAGATTGATCAGTTATTTTTAGTACTACTAAACTAACAAATTAAATACATCAAGAAACATATGTTGTTGACTCTGGAAAACTCAGCTACACATTTTCTATGCAGTGAGAAATACATGTCAGTATTGCCAATACACATTTCTTGCATCACATATTTCCCTATAAGCGTTAATTGGAAGAACTTGTTTGATATGTTACTATTTACTAATTCTAGATTTTAATAATAAATTTGAATCACTCCAAGCCACATCTCGGCATCTCGGTATCAACAGCTGAGAGTAAAACATGTTCCTCAAAACCCGAAAACACCACTCTTCAACCTTCATTTAGCTAGGTGCACATCTATCTACCTAACAGCAAACTGCCAAACCGAGCAAGAATCAAGACCTGGCATAGTCCTAATACAATTGTAAAGCGAAAGTTTTTCCTGCACAATTTACAGCTTTCCTAATTGCTCATGAAACTACTTCAATCCTTGAGTCTATCAAGCCTGCCAGCTTGTTTTGATTACTTTTCTCCCTCTTAACTTTTCATTTCTTTTTGCATACGAAGTTGCTTTCCAGTCTCCATAATTATTGCTCTCCTAGACTACAGATTAGTATCTCCTTGCTCCCACACATCATTCACCCATATAGGAATGCCCAATGTTACACACTACACGCAATAATAATAGCCTTTACAGCCAGCTTCACCTATTCAAAAATGTTTGCACAGCTTCGACTGTGTGTTCTTAGAAGCAATATTTTGAATGCAAAACCTCTTAGGCACCGTTTGGCAAGAAGAGTTTGGGGCTTTTTTGGCTATTTTAGCCACAAAAGACAAAATAGGCTATTTTAGCCACAAAAAACAAAACATCACATCCAATCCATAATCATTACACTCTTCTCTCACAAAAAAAGTCAAAAAAGCCAAAAAGCCAAAAAACCCTTCCCAAACCAAGCTTTTTAGCCCAGGCTAAAATAGCCAAAAAAGCCAAAAAGCCAACCCACTTCCCAAACCAAGCCTTAGTAAACCACAAAATGGGCCATTTCAAGTGTTGAACTGTCAATTCACTCCTCACTTATATGGCTAGTGAAACAAAATATACAAATTACATAAAATGAAAAAATGATAAAAAAATTAGGCGAAAAGAATTTTGTATTAATTTCGCAATTATGTTATAGGAAACCTTGATGATTTGTGAGAAACAAATGCAAAACAAACAAAAGTTGTAAGATTCATGAATAGTTTTTAATGTCAATATAAAATCCAACAGAATAACATGGCATATTTATACCAATATGTTTTTCATTCAAGGTAAATAACCACATAACCAAGATAGATGGAATAACAAATTGAATTTAAACAAACTGTTGGTAGTGTATCTAGTATAATCCTTGGTTTGACAATCTCATGGCCAAAACCTATTTGAGTTTTAATTATATTTAGATGTCCAAGTTGAATCATGTGAAGAATTAGAAATTGATTTGGGATCAATTTAGAGTGCATACAAGTCAAAGCTGCAATATGTACAAGCTGATAAGCCGAAAGTTCAAGCCTCAAAAGCCAACGCAAAGCAATGTATTAGTGGAACCAACAGATGCCAAAAGACTTGACTGAATTAATTGAATTGCTCTCATATGAATTTCCATACAAAACGCAATTAAAGAGTTGATTGATGTCATAAATTGTTCTTGGTTGCCCTTGGTTTTAGCACAAAAGAATTGGATTTCGGATACAAAGTGTGCGCACTGCTTGTTGTGTGCTTGAGTGCAGTCCATGTGTGCTTGAGTGAAGAGGCTTTGATTTGACTTATTTGAGGCAGTTTGAAATCACAATTTAATTGGGATTGGTCAAGTTATCTTAGGACACCTTAATAATAAATAAGACCATAAATAGTGTACCAAAATAAATATTACAAGTCAGATCTAGATAAAAAGTAGGTGGAAATTGTTATTTTAGAGATTGTACCAAGATATTTATCTAGGTTACCTACATATCCAAGGAACAAGTCTGAGTCGGAATCAAGTCACCGTAGTTCTAGAAAGAATTTAATTTAGAAATTTTGATTTTTAGTGAACTTCTAAGGCTCAAAAATTGGTGTGACTGCAGCTAATGAAATGGATTGCCTACGTATCTGAATTGGGAACAAGTCCAAAATGAAGTCAAGTAGAACGTAGTTCTCAAATAAATTTTAGATTCGAAGAATTGGGTTTTATTTTTAAAAACAAGATTTAAATTTCTGAGAAAATATAATTTATTAGATTTAATTTTAATACGATAATCAATAGTTATGGAACAACACCATCATTATCGATCTACAACCATAGGTCAATTTCATCTGCCACTATCAATTCACGAAAGTCAATTTGCACTGCCACCATTAATGTTTCCAAGGGGGGCAGATTGAATGGTCGAAGGGGAGATTGAAGAGGTAACGGGGATTTGGGGGGGGCGGAGATTGAAGAGGGCATGAGAGAAAGCCAATCAGCATAACGAGAGAGAGAGAGAGAACACTTCTAAAAGGCTAATATGAGAGCATCCTAGGTTAGAGATAAGTCTAATATGAGAGCATCAATAACAATACGACACGTGGAGATAATATATTAAATACATATATCAATCGGGCTAGGTTATGCGGGTTTCCTTACACCAAACATGGGGTGATTCTATTTGCACCCAAATCAGTGTTTTAAAAGGCTCTAGGTGCACCGAGGCGATAAGGTCTCTTATAGTCTAAGCGCAAGGTGCGTAGAAGAAAAGCAAAATTATAAAATAGGCAAACTTTTTAACATAACAAATATATATAGAATTCCAAAAATCATAAAGCAAGCTTCCCAAGCATAATAGAGAAGAAAAAAACAGAAAGATAACCCAATGAAGAAGCAGGAGAAGAAAAGAAGAGAATGATAAAATAACAAAAGACGAAGAGAAGAAAAATAAGGAAAGAAAAAACAGAGGTAGACCCATTGAGATAACCCATCGAAGAAGAGAAGAAGAAAAGAAAAATAAAGGAAGAAAAAACAGAGGCAGAGAGATAAACCAACCAAGAGAACCCATCGAAGAAGAGAAGAAGAGAAAGAGAACCATCGAAGAAGAGAAGAAGCTGAAGAAGAAGCCAAAGTCGTGTTGTTTTCTTACTTTCTGATCGTTTTTTTTAATCTTCTCTAGTTAGGGTTTTTTTTAATCAATTTTTGCTCTTTTGACCACATTTGGTCATTTTATATTTCAGAATTTTGATTCCTTGTGGGTATGCCTACAAAAAAAGACTAATCAACAGTTGGAGTAAAAAAATAGGTAAAGCCCATGAAGTTTGTGCCTCGTGCCTCGAAAAAAGGCCCTCACCTCAACACCCAAGCTCCGCCTTGCATATTGTGCCTCGCCTCAACCTGTTTGAAGCATAAGGTTGCGCAACACTGACCCAAATAGTAATTCAATAGGGCTGGGCATAGGGCTATCGGACTCGCGAAAACCACCCAACCCGAACTGCCATCACCTATTTGGGTAGTTTCGCGTAATTGTTAGGGTCGGATGCGGGTTAGAATTTTCCTATTTTGCGGGTTACGGGAGGGTCGTAGGTTTTACCAGCACCTACACTCACCTGCCCGCATCTGTATGTATTGTTTAACTTATACCTTTTCTGCAAGGTAAATGTGAGTCAATTGATTGATCTTGGCATGTGCTTATGGTCTATTTCTCTATGAAGCACGGACACGGACACGGACACGGGACACGGCAATTTTAAAAAAATGGGGACACGGACACGGCTGGGGACACGGCAAAAATTTTTTTATATAAATATTTTTATTTTAATACAAGTTAATTATTTTATTTAATTATTATATTTTTAAATAAATATGATTCTATTAATTTTTTATTTTATTTTATCTACTTTTTTTTTATTAATATATGTATATATATTATGTTTTTTTGATTTTATTAATATGATTCTGTTTTTTTGATTCTATTATATTATGTTTTTTTATTAATACAAGTTAATACAAGTTATAGATATGTTTTTTTTATTAATATTAAATAAGTACATATCTATATATATATATGTTATACCTAATAGATACATTAAACCTAATATTTATATATATATATTATATCAGATCAGATCAGAGGAGAGAGGGCGATCGACGCGAGAGCAAGAGAGAGCGATCGACGCGATCGATGCGAGAGCGAGAGCAAGAGACGCGAGCGAGAAGGAAGGCGGGAGAGAGGGACGAAAGAGAGAGAGACTTTCTGATGGAGGTCGACAGGCGAGTCAAGGTCGAGGTCATGGATGGAGGTCGACTGGCGACTGGATCGAAGACCAAGTTTGTCATCAAGAGACCAGGTTTGTCTGGATCGAAGACCAAGTCAACAACTTCTTCGAGTCGACTGGATCGAAGACCAAGTTTGTCTCTTGACCTTTCTTGACCTTTGCCCTTCTCCTTTACTCTTCTCTTGTGCTCTCTGTGTCCAGATTTGGACACGCGTGTCCAGATTTGGTGGACACGCGTGTCCCCGCCGTGTCTTCGCCGTGTCCCTGCAAAAAAAATAATTAAATTAAAGGGACACGCCATCCGGCGTGTCCCGTACGTGTCCCCGTGTCAGACACCGCCACGGCATGAAATCTGGCGTGTCCATGCTTCATAGCTATTTCTTTCTAGAAGTAAATTGGATAGATAGGTTGTAATTTATTTGGGATAAATCATTTGAAAAATAATGATTTTATGATTAGAAATATATGATTTTATGGTCCAAAATAATATTTTTAAAATGGGAGAAAAAGGCCCAAAAAGAATATTTAAAAAATGAGAAAAAAACAAGCCCAAAAATAAAATTTTAAAGAAAAAGTCCAATCCGCAAACTGCTCGTACATTCGCGAATCCTATCTGCACAAACCGCAATTCACACTATAGGCGGTTGCAGGTTCAATTTTTCCCAAACCGCAGACATGCGGGCGAGTCCAAACCGCCAACCGAACCTTCAAAAAACGATCCGTGAGCAGCCTTACTCAATACGCCCAATTAAAAATTTGAAATTTTAGTCTTATTATACCCTAATGTAAATTTACTAATAAGGATAATACATATTAAACTCTAAAATAAAATATTATTTCTTTCTCATGATACACCCTAATCACTGACACGTATTCTTCATATTCAAATCTCTTTATCTTCTTTCTTAAGTTTCAACTATTTTCTCTTCATCTTCTTCTCCACTCTAAAATTTCAATCCACTCCACCAAAACTCACTATTATCATCAACATCATTGTTTCTTATTGTAACCTCACAACCAAAGATATTTGGGAAGATCACCACAAAACAAGCAATAGTTAACACAACTACATCAGATCATGTAAAAGAAAACAATTCTTGCTTGTGAGCTTCAAATCTATTAGTCAGATTGGTGCCTGCTGCCCTCATCTATTTTTTCCACAGAAACCTAAAGAAAAGGTGGAGTAGAAGGGAGAGGAAAAGAGAGAGAAAAAAAAAAAAGAAAACCAAAAGAAAAAGAAAAAATAGAGGGGGAAAAAAAAACAAAAACAAAAACAAAATTGGAGTGACATCCACTTTTTGTTGAATGCATTAACCCATGTCGGGAACCATAGTTTCAGCTCTCAATCGACCATATCACAACACACCTTAACAAGCAGTGACAAAGAAACAGCAAGGGGGAAATAGGGAAGGAAGAATGATTTAGGGTTTGGGGTTTAAGGGGAATAATGATTTCTGTGTTTTATTTTGAAGGATAATTTGGGAAAAAAACATAGTGTATTAAGAGTACATTATAACCATAAATAATTTAATAGAAAGTATTGAGAAATTGGGCGTGCTCATTGATTTTTTGGGTGCAAATATAATCACCCCCAGACATGTTACTCAGCTGACAACCTGTGAAAACTGCTCCCATCTACTAGTAGCTGACAAAGTAAATTTTCAAAACTGTCCGTTTGGGATCAATCTGAGTCGGACTGGGCAAATTCATAAGGCCGGGTAAGTATTTGAACAACCCTATTGGCTAGTAAATTATAACTTGTATTTTTTTTTTTGCTATAGTGGATTGGTTGGTTGGTTGGTCTGGGTCCATGAATTTTTCCATATTAAAATCGCGAGTTTCTTTATGTCTGTGACATGTGATCTAGTATTTTGACTTTCACTCACATAGGTTAATGTGGAAGGAATAAAAATCCCAAGGAATAGATTGGGTCAAAGTAAAATGGACCAGAGAACTGGCCTAAACACATAAGCCCGACAATGCCAAACCCAACAAGGAGAAAGCCCTCGAGGAAGGCAGGTCAGCAAGAAAAGACTATCTTGACCGACCAACTACATCGGCCAAGGAAGGCAGGCCAAGGAATAACAAAGACTATCTTGACCGACCAAATATCTTGAATATTGTCCCTCACTCCCATGTCGAATTCTGACTTGACCGTTAGAAGGCTCTCCCAACCAACACCCAATTGAGGAAGCCTTTAATAGCTATGTTTGTCTTGCAGGATTCAAGGAACTCGAAGCTCATCTTACTCTCAATTAGTGTGAGGCAAATCCACCCTCCACAGTTACTAGTTTATTTGCATACAACTCATAAATAAATCCATAATGCAAATTTAAAACACGAATTTTCACAAACAAATAAAACAACAATATATGCTAAAAAAAAAAAATTTGTTCTCACCTTCTCTTTTTCCCGATTAGTGGCTTGGTTCGGTTCACAATTGACCTTTCTTTTCCTATAGAAGTCAACCTTGTATTCCTCTGCTTCAGCAATAATTTGGCTAAACAATTCTTTCTCTATCTTCTCCTTCTCTCCTTCTCCTCAAGTCAAATTGCATTTTGCCTGAAAATTTAAAAAAATAAGAAACATTAAAAAAAGCAAAATGGGTACTTCTAAATAGCTTCAATGCTTCAACATATTTTATCATTTCAGTGAAGTAACTTTTACAAATAATGTAATCCTCCCATTGAAGTAGCGGGTTAAAGCTAATTTTGCTTGCACTGTGAAAAAAAACCCCAAAAAATAGAAGAATCTAAAATAGAAAATCAAAGATAGCTATCATATACTAACATAACCAAATATGCCACATAATTACAGTGCCTTCCACACATCTCACATTCAAAACAAAAAATATATATATATACTGTATTTTTTCTTTTTCTGTGCTCTTCTGGTTTCCTAAATAAATTCTAACTCATTAAGCATCTCCAATCTTTCATCAATTTTTTCATCAAATTCAAATTTGATTAAAAAACAAAAGTGGCTAGAAGTCTCCTCCAAACATTTCATCAAGTATCACAAATCAAGGAAGTGACAATTTGTTTACCAAACAAAGGATGAATCAAATCCTACCAAATTCCCAACAGTTATATTTTTACACGGACTTAATGTTAAAAAGAGTAAGGATTGGATATGGTTCTTTCATCAAGGCTAAAACATGTTTTTAGGATAAGTTTAGAATTTTCCAAAGAGATTTGATGAAAAAAAAGAAAAGAGGAAGCTATTATTGGAGTGTTCTATATCTTTTTTTTTTTTTGACGGGTAGAAGTGTTCTATATCATGGCGAGCTTTTAACCAAAATTTCAATCCAATTTGATCAAATTTGATGGTACAAAAAAAAAAAGAAAAAAAAGAAAAAGAATGTAAGAGTATCTCTAATCTTGGACTCTTTTTTTTCTCCATCAAATTTAAGTGCTCAAAAACTATCTCCAATCCATTCATCAAATGTTTATCAAATCAGGGGAGAAACATTTTTTTTATCAAATGGAGAATTCATCAAATTCTTCATCAAATTAGAATTTGATGAAAAGTTTAAAAGATATTGGAGACGGTTTTTTTGTTTTTTTTTTTTTTCTTCATCAAATTTGATGAAAAGAGAAATTTGGAACAAGAGGGAATTTAAAAAAAAAAAAAATGTAATCTAAGAATGCAATTGAAATGATTTTGAGTTGAGCGGACACCCTCAAATCAATAGACACAGTTATCTAAATTGCAAGGAACACCAAATTCCAAATCAAATCAATATGTAGAAAACCTCAAGCACCTATAAGAAAAGATCCATCATAGTAAAAAAGCTCACATCTTAAAATACAACTCTCATTTCATATAAACTAGAAACAGACTTCAAGTGTTCATCTTAACTCACAGTAGAACAAGTCCAAAAAACAGTAAAGCAATCAAATGAAAAATTCAACAGATCAATCGCAAACACATGAGAAAATCAATACAAAGAACTAACCTCTTCCATTCACTAAGAGCGAATCCCTGCTCGGGCTCCATCTCCGTCGGAGGAGGCAGAATCGGCCCATTCGACGCCACATAGCCACCGTCGAACGCCTTTCCATTCGATTCCGGCGATAATTCCACCGTATGGGGTGAGAATTCACCTCCGGAGACGTAGATCAGCGAGTCGTCGACGGCAATAGTAACAACAGACTCCGAGTCTACGAAGTTCGAGAACGAATCGAAGCGCTGGGAAGACAGGCGAGGGTCGTCGAAGGGTCGAGTTGAAGCGGCAGGTAGCGAGTCATCACCGAGTTGAAGGAACGAGTCGGCAGAAGAAGACGCCATGATTCTTGTGATCTTCTTCGAAGCCGCAATGCTCGATCAAGCTGTTACATTGGCTTCGATCCCAAAAAAAAAAAAAACCCTGTTGCAGTGGCTCATGCTCGGTGTAAATACATGATTACTGGGAGTAATGCTAGGCAGCTCGAAAATGAACTCTCCCGAATCTCTCTAATTTTGTTTTTTTTTTTTTTTTTTTTTTCCTTCCCAGAAGCAGAGAAAGAGAAGGGAAGAGAAGAGAAGGAAGGAGGAGGAGGAGGAGGAGAAGGACTGGAGGGGGCCATAATCACAGGGGGAGGAGGAGGCGGAGGCGGGGCCGAAGCTGCAACGAGCTGACGGGCGACGGGCTGTTGTTGCAACGAACGGGCTGCGACGAGCTGACGATCGGCGATCGGAGCTGCTGCTGTAACGACGGCGGTCGGAGCTGCTGCTCCCCTCTCTTCTCTCCCTCTTCTCTTTCTTTTCCTCTCCCTCCCTCTCCCTCTGTCTCAGACTCGTTGAAGAAGAAGAAGAAAAAGAAAAAAAATAAAAATAAAAAAAAAATAATGCCCAAAACGACGTTGTTTTGGGCATGCGGGGGGATTAGGGGGGGAATTCGAGCGACGAAGCTTTATTCTGATTACTAGGGGGTGTTTGGAAACGTTTAGGTTCTCAATTTATATTTATAAAAATTTTATAAATTGATTTTTGTTTATTTTTTGTTTATTTTAAAAAAAACATAAACTATAAATGCATTTGGTAATTAACAAAATGTTTAAAAAATTTTAAAAATATAAAAAAGAGTGAGAAATGGCAAGTGGTGGCAAGTGGCGGCGGAAGACGGTGGTGGAAAGTGGTGACGATGGGTGGTGGGTAGCTGGTGGTGATGGGTGGTGGCGGGTGGGTGGTGATGGTGGGTGGGTGGGTGACGGTGGTGGGTGGTAGCGAGTGGGTGGTGGCGGTGGTGGCGGCAGGTGATGGGTGGTGGTGGCAGGTGAGTGGCGGGTGACGGGTAGGTGGGTGGTGGTGGGTGGGTGGGTGGGTGACGGTGGTGGGTGGTGGGTGGGTGGGTGACGGTGGCGGGTGGCGGGTGGTGGTGGTGGTGGTGGTGGTGGGTAGGTGGGTGACGGTGGCGAGTGGTGGGTGGTAGCGAATGGATGGTGGTGGTGGTCGGTAGGTGGGTGACGGTGGCGGGTGGTGGGTGGTGGTGGCAGGTGGGTGGCGGATGGCGGGTGGTGGTGGGTGGTGGCGAGTAGGTAGCGGGTGGTAGTGGTGGTGGGTGGGTGGGTGACGGTGGCGGGTGGTAGGTGGTAGGTGGTAGTGAGTGGGTGGTGGTGGTGGTAGGTGGTGGTTGCGGATGAGTGGCGGATGAGTGGTGGTGGTGGGTGGTTGGTGGTGGCAGGTGGTGGATGGTGGTAGCTGGTGGGTGGTGAATGGTGGTGGCAAGTAGATGGCGGGCGGTGGATGGTAGTGGCGGGTGGTGGGTGGTGGCGGGTGGATGGCAGGTGAGTGGTAGTGATGGTGGTGGTGGTGGTGGTGGCGGTGGCGGTGGCGAGGGGTGGTTGGTGGTAGCGAGTGGGTGGCAGGTAGGTGGTTGGTGGCGGCGAGTGGGTGCCAGGTAGGTGGTGGCTGGTGAGTGGCTAGTGGGTGGTGGTGGTAAAAGACGGTGGTGGAAAATGGGGGCGGGTGGTGGCTAATGTTGGGTGGTAAAAAAAAAAAAAACTGAAAACTCAAAATGGAAACACATTTTTTGTGTTTTCATTTTTTGGCCAAATTTATAAACTGAGACCACTGATTTATAAATCAAAAATTTTACCAAACAAGTTTTTATTTGAGTTTTTAAAATTTTTGTAAATATAAACAGAAAACTAAAAACGTAAGTGTTACCAAACAGCACCTAAGAGAAGTCATTGTTCATTAAGGGACAAATATGCCAAGTATGCCATTGTCTTCAAAAAGTTGGTGGATCTCGCTGATTTAATTAATAATAATCAAATTAAAATATTATATCAACTTATTTTAGGAGTAAATAATAATAATTTTTCGATTACTAGACCGAAATAATGTGTGCTAAATTTTTTTTTTTAAAAAAAAGAGTAAATTATATTGAAATTTCTAAGATTTGGCCTAATTATATCTCACATATATTTTCATCATTGTAGTTGATAATCTTATTTCACAAATCCTTATCGTGAAGTAGACGTTAAACCTGTTAAGAGAATCTTAATGACATAAACAAAAGTGATTAAATTGCGCTTTGAACCTTAAAATGTTTTTTGTAACCTTATATCTTATTTAAAACTACCAATATATTATAGGGACACTTATCAATCAGTTCTATTAACTAAACTTATTTACCTATAGGTCCCAACTGATAAATTTATCACTATAAAAATAAGAGACTGATAAATTTATGACTATAAATTTATTCATAAAAACCAGGAAAAATTACCAGGAAGTCTTGTTTGAAAAACGTGTAATCTATTTAGTCTCATAACTTTTTGCTTATACCTAAAAGTCCTATAACGTTATTATTCTTCTTCTCTGCCTTTCTTCTTCTTTGTCTCTTTTGCTCTTTGTGTTTTCCAGCGATCGTTGACGGGTAACCATATCTTACTTATTCTCTTTCTCTTTTTGATATATAGTCACCGGCGACCGATGACTACCATCGATTGGGATTCACCGGCAACCACCGACCGCCGACTACTTACTTCACTCTCACCGACAGTAAAGAAAATATGTTTTCGACGAAGAAGATGAGTAGATTTACATCAGATCTGATGTAGATCAACATCAGATCCGGCTAGATCTAAATAAAAAGTAATTGCCGGAGTACAATCCTCTCTCTATATTCGCTTCTCTCCTTCGATCTCTTATTTTTTTTACATTTTCAATGTTATACACTTCTCTTTTTTCTGTTCTAATGGAGAAAATTTTTAAATTTTAAATAAGTTGTTTTCGAATTTTAGTTACAGGCGGTGAAAACTGTAAAATTTTGTAGTTTCAAATTTTTTTGGTGCTATGTAGATTTACATCAGATCTGAGTAGATCTACATCAGATCCGGCTAGATCTAAACAAAAAATAGTTGCCGGAGTACAATCCTCTCTCTATATTCGCCTCTCTCCTTCGATCTCTTATTTTTTTTTTTACATTTTCTTTGTTATACACTTCACTTTTTCTGTTCTAATGGAGAAAATTTTTAAATTCTGAACAAGTTATTTTCGAGTTTTAATTACAGGTGGTGAAAACTGTAAAATTTTGTAGTTTCAAATTTTTTTGGTGCTAGAATGAATCATAGTATAAAACTATTTACAGTTTCATAACAGTCTTTAGAACTGTAAAATTTTACAGTTTCATAACATGTTTTTCAGTTTGATTAATAAGAATAAATACTTAATAGATTTTTGCTTTGAAACTGTAACATTTTACAGTTTCAAAACTTACTTTTCAGTTTGATCAATATTTGAGATTATTTGTTTAAACCTTACAAAAATTGAAAAATAGCATATGTTTTTCCCATTGTTGCTGTTTTTTGTCATTCCATTTTTTTTCTTTTAGTTTATCAATATTTAGCACATTTTGCAATATTTTTTCGCTATAATTTCTCCATTTATTTTTTTTTTCGGCAATATTCTGGATATTCCGGTGAGTCTCCAATGATGTTCTTAACGTTCTGAATATTCTGGCGACTTCCACTAACATTCTTAACACTTCGGTGAACTTCCGGCGATACTCCGGCGACTTTCCGGCGATACTCCGGCGATTTTTCGATGATGTTGAATATTCCGACTAGTCTCCGGTGACCATTTGACAGAAGTCTGACAATAGTAGAATGTAACAGCATTTGTAAAATAAAAATAAAAAAAGGATTTTTTGGTGACAATTAAAAATATATAGGACTAATTGGTGTAAGTGTTTTGTTTGGGGATTAGATAGATCTTGAACTTTGTACATGAGACTTATTGGTAAGTTCCCCTAAAAACAAAGAGACTACTAAGCCTATGCTTGGGAAGTGGGTTTTGGGGCTTTTTTGGCTAAAATAGCCACAAAAAACAAAGTAGGCTTTTTAGCCCAATAAGAAAAAAATCACATCCAACCCATAATCATTACATTCTTTCTCTCACAAAAAAGCCAAAAAAACCAAAAGTCTTTCTTAAACCAGGCTTTTTAGCCCCAGGCTAAAATAACCAAAAAAGCCAAAAAGTCAAAAAGCCAACCCACTTCCCAAACAAAACCTAAATTTATCACTATAAATTTATTCATAAAAATAATACGACTTAATAGGTAATAAATCTCAAAAGTAAGACTTATTGGTAATTTTTCCTATATCTCGTAAAGAAATGGTCCAATCACAACAACTATAAACCATTTCAAATGTATTAAAAAATTATCAATCTACCATAAAGAATATAGTCGTTGGTAGTTTTGCCTATAAAAGGCAACAACTTTTGGTAGAAAAATATGAGAAATTATATTAAAAAAAAGTAAAGTAAAGGGGGGAAAAAAAAAACAGAGGAAGTAAAGCAAAATAAGAAAAAAGAATGCATGAGTTTAATGCCTTTATCATCCGTTTTCATAAACAGATTGGAAGAAGGAGCCACGTTTCAAAACAAAAGGTGCAAGTGTAGGAGAAGAGCAACACTTAAAATCTTAGAATCATCAAAAAAAATCTTGGAAAGTTATATTTAACATGTCCTGATGACATTTGCCATTATTTTGAGTGGTAGAAACTTGCGGGTTGAGAGCAACAATAACCAACTATGCAAAAGCAACAATAACCAACTATGCAAAGGCAACAAGAAGCAAGTGTTTGAGGCCAACAAGCAAATATTCAAGGCAATCATCATGTTTTACAGGATCTAAGAAATGAACAAGGGGCATTGATAGAAATGACAAAAACAATGTTTCTAGACAACTTTGAAATTCTTTGTTATCACACTATTTGTAGCTTTAGCACTTAAGTAAATTTGGTGTTAAGAAACACCCTTTTTGTATGTGTGTGTATGTATAAAGTGGATGGTGATGCTTCTTTGTTTATAATATATCAAAGTTCTTCATAATCTTCATAAAGTTAATTAACAGTTAATGCTCATATTGCCAAAAGTAAATGAGCATACAATGATCTTGTTCTCCTTCACAAAAACCATAAGGGGGCATCTACCCAATATACAAAATATACCATGTTACTTACAAAAAAAATTATACCCTATCTTGGGAGATTCCTTGTTCATTCTTAGATGGCATACACGAGCTTTCCTTACCATTTGTTACAAATAACAATAAGAAACAAAGATCAATTATGTAACAAGATTACATAATCAACAAATAACAACATTACAATTGACTTTTATTAAATTATTTATACCTGAGCCCCATACCATGTTCAAGCTATACTCCACTAGCTGAGCTACACTCCAGGCTGCCCTCCTCCACGCTACATAGTATGCTCATTAATATATATGACAAAGTTTCAATGTATTTAATTAAACAGTCAAGTTTAAAAGGCTTATAATACTTACATGTGCCTCTACCACTGTTGAAGTTGAATCTTTTCCAGTTGCACCTCTTCCAGTTGAACCTCTTCCGATTGCACCTTTTCCACTTGTATGCCACTTGTTGCACCTCTACCACCACTTCCACTTGGAATTACAACAATTGTCTTTTCATTGATAAAAACTCCCCTTCTCAAGCTTGAACCTCTTGCACTTTCTTGGCTTGTTACAACCCCATTTGCTTGTCTTGATGTAGAAACATCTGGACCACTAACTGACCTTGGGTTACCCTTTTTCTTCATAGGAGCCCTTTGACAAGTCTTTGTGTTGTGCCCAATTCCTTTGCATATGACACACCTCATAGTGCATGACCTTTTAGACTCACTAGCTCCAAAAAGAGCCTCACCAACTTCCCCCCTCCTAATCTTTGGAGGCTAGACAGTCTTTTCAAAATTTGAGACTACAAAACATCCCTTGGAACTTCATCCCACAAAATCTCATCATGTGTGGGGTGAATAATATCCCCATATGTACTTAAGTACTTGTCCCTAAGATAACCTTCATCACAAAAAGTTTGAATGTTGACTCTCCTATGAGAAATACAAGCAACGCATGCTTGCATCGAACTCCACTAATGTCCCAAACTCTATAACAACATGACTTATGTAGGAGGTTGACAATGAGTACAAAAACACCTTCTATCACTTGATATTCATCCCCACAGGCATATGTGATCTTACACACCCTTGATTTGTAGACAACATCATCCAACTTCTTTCTAATGATAAGAGTGACCAAATTTTCCCAGGTAGCAGCCTTGTCAAGTTTTTTTTTTTTTCCTTGCAACATCCCTATTAACTCGCTCCTAATGTCTTCTAGTATTGTCAGAACATGCTTCCCCTTTACATTCCTAATCCAATTGTTAAATGATTCAACCATGTTACCAGTGACATGGTCACTTTTCACTGCGATACCAAAGGTGTATGTATCTAGCCCACAGTTTAGGTGTGAAGTCCTTGAACCACTTGTATGCTGGTTTTGACACTTTTTCAATTTGACTCATAGCCAAGTTGTAATCCTTTTTAGTATATACCTTAGCTGCAACCCAAAATGATCCCCTCAATTTCAAACCAGGAAATTTTGATTTAAAATTGTTGAACAAGTGCCTGTAGCACCTCCTATGAATTGCTTCAGGCATGACTTCTTTTAAGGAAGGTTCAATACCCTAATATAAAATCAAAGACAACACATTTAATGTCAGTAAATGCATGAATTTATTAGACAAAGAACATAAATAATTTGATTTAAAAGTGCATACTTTTACATTTAGTCTATCTAACATTTTAGTCCATGCCTTGGTTTGTGAACCATTGTAGACACTCCATTTTTTACCGCCCTTAAGACTTTGGTGCCTCCGATTGATCACTCAATAATGAATTTATACACTGTGCAAACGCTCGATTTCCTCAGCAAGAAGCCTTAGTTTAGAGTCTCAAAAGCATAAAAACCTTACACCACTTTTGGACCAAAATAGAATTTTTCCAAGCCTTACCACTCAGAGCCCTGCAGGCCAACTAGTGGCTGGCTAGCCAGAAATGAGTGGCTAGCCATCCCCCCTAGTGGTTGGTCGGCCAGTTGTTTTGGTAGAACAGATATTTTGCTGTTAGCTATATCAATTGTTTCCACAGGTGCATGCTCTGCACCAGCTGTTTCTATACAGATATTTCTGAGATAATAACATGTTTTTCTATAAATATTTGACCACCTCTCTTTTCAGGTTAGAAAAATTTGTGAAGTGCAAAATTCTTGAAAATATTTCTCTCTCTCTATCTTGCAACCTAGATATACTCTATCTATACTCCCTAAACCTAATTTTTAGGGCTTCTTGCTGAGGTTCTTGAGCTTGAATTTCAACTCTTGAGGGTGAGAAATTGTGGGTTTGTGAATCAAAGTGTTACTCCTCTTCAAGAGGTATAACTTCTAGCCTTCTTTACACTATTTTTTTCTCATCATTACATGCTATTTTTGGACTGTTTTTCAACTATTTTTATGGGTTGAAACTTACGGCCTAAAGCTATTGAAGGTAGAGGGGTTAATCACCCTTCTTTGAACCTTATTTCCAAAGCTTTTGCCCTTGTGTTTCCCATCTTTTTCTTAACTTTTTACCACTAATTTTTAGAGTTTTTTAGAGGCTAAAAAAATGGTTTTGAAGTTCCAAAAGTAGAGGGGTTAGCCATCCTTCATTAAGCTTATTTACTAGCATCATTTCTCCATTGTTTTAACTTACTTTTTCTTGTTTTAGCTCTTTTTAGGACTTTTTTGGTGTGCTTATTTCATTCATGCTTTGTATAGTATGCTTGTAGTGTAGTGGTCCTCATAGGTTTGGTGGTTTAGACCTTAGACACTAACTTATTTGAGTTGATAGCATTTATTTCATACTTTTCATACTTGTATTAACATATAATCACCTCTGCAACCTCCCTCATTTCTTGGCTTTTTATTTCTTTGAGAGTTGTTTCAACCGAGTGTTGTTTAAGCTTGAGAAAAAGACCTTTCCATGCTTAAAAGCTTAATCTCTTCGGAGATTCATTACCAAGGTATGACATCTCTCTCATGCTCAAAACAACTTCTTATTTGACACTTCTCTCCATTTAGTGGACTTAATGCTCATTCTTGGACTAAAATGACTAAAGAATGGAAATGTAATTAAAAGAGGCAATAAAATTGGATTACAAAATGGAACAAGATAATAAAAATGGTTTGGGTTCAATTGGACGTTAATTGAACCTATTGAGTCTTGAGTCATTTCATACTTTTAGTGATGAAAATGGTTCAAGATTCTAGGTCTACCACTTCCCTTGATTAATTCCATGATAGAGAAGGGGTTTTAGTGGGTCTTTAATTATCATTTATTGAGATTTTGTCCATCGAGTCATAGGTCATCAAGCAATGAGTTTGCGTTGATTGATATTTGCGAATCAAGCCTGCCCCTCCTTTGATCTGCTTAATGATAAGGAGAGGTAGGGTGGACAAACATCTCCTGAAAATACTCTGTTTGTGCTATGTTTTATGTCTGTTGCAGTAGGGCAATGACAAAAACCAGTGGCCGGCCGGCCACCTCTTTATACAGTCGACCACTTTTACTGGCCGGCTAACCACCTCATTTTAGGCCAGTAGTGCCATTTTCATGGCAAAACAGAACAGAGGCTGGGGGTAAAAACAATTCAATTTTCTGACTACACAACAAAACCATTTTGGCAGCAGAACAGAGGCATTTTCAGGTAAAAATTCGCATTCATGCATGAACCATCCCTCGTTTCTTGAGGCCCGTTAAAATTATGTTTGATAGTAGTATGTTGTACTTAAAGTAGTCAACTTGTAATAATTTTGTAATAATTAATTACTTAGTTAATTGATTTCATATTGTGACTAATTAGTTAGTTCAATTCTAATTTGTAATAATTAGCTAGTGTAGTTAATTCATTTTGGTAATGTAATAGTTAGTTAATTCGGTAATTAGCTAGGACATTTATTCGAACCCTCTCGTATGAGGGCAAATTGTAATAATGTGTGTATGTCTTCCAACCCCATTTCTTTCTCCCTTTTATTTACTTGCTTATGATGGATCACATAGAGCATCATGTTTTGAATTATCATTTTCCATGATTTGCATCCATTTGTCTTGCATGCATTGGGTTCGGCGCATCATTCTAACTTTATAGTTATTTCACATTTTTCATTTGAATACGTGTTTAAACTGCATGCTATCAAATTAATCCACATGCCATGCTAGTAGCCGAGCCTAGTAGTTGCATGTTTGCATGTATTGCATTAGTCATTTGTAGTGTTAGGAGCATACATCTCTTCTAATTATTTTATCTTCTTTGGCTTGCTTTAGAGTACTAGGTGAGCAGTTTTGCTTTAGCATATCGCATGCGTGTGATTGTTTCTATATCTATCATATCCATTAGGCTAAGTGTTTATTTGATATACCTGTTTGAATGCCAGTGGATGAAGGTTAATTTGCTCAAATTGGGATAATTTTATTGATAAACATATGAGATCACTTTTTTTAAGTAGTACATATTCAAACAATTTTCAAACAAACATGAAATCAAAGTGTTTACATTTTCACAAATTAGTCTATACTTGTGTGTGTCACATAGTAAAATTAGCCTAATAATCGGAACAAGAGCATATAATATAAATAAGAATCACATCATGATTAGTAGAGGCCAATTTTTGATCGGGTGAGTAGGGTGCTCAATTCATGCCCTTCCCCTCTCATACTTAAGTTCCAGAGCTGAGACACTTTGGTGATGACAGACTAATGACCTTTAGCACGAGTCTCGGATTTTCTAAATTTTCTAAAGACATTTAGGTGTCAACTCTGAAATTTAGCAAAACAGTCCATTTTTGGCATTTTGATTCAAAATCGATTTTCCAAAAGAATTGCCGGATTTGGACTCACTTGTGTTTATCTATTTCACATTGCATTTGTGAAATCAGATTCAGAACCACAAGAGTCTGAATTATAGGGCTATCGTATTCGAAAGGAGCATGAAAAACAAGCTACAACCATCACCAATAATGGTCTACAAATAGTACAATAAAAGTTTCCAGCTATCCTTGCATTAAGTCTTTACCACAACAATAGCAAAAAGAAATATACCATTATTCGCATCCAAAGCCACAGCAGCTAGCAACACTCCACCAGAAGGACCCTTTAAATTATACCCATCCAAGCCTATGAAAGGTCTACAACCAGCTTTGAACCCTTTCTACATTGCTACAAGTGAGATGAATATCCTCTTTAGAACTGTTCAAATATCTAAACCACCCGATCCAAACACGTCATGGACTGTTTCGAATCTCTTTGGGTTGAAATCGAGTTACCTGTTCAGATTACGGTCGAGTCTTGGATGTGGCCAGGATAAACGGGTGAAACTGACCTAACCCGAATTTCATATACTGTTTTGAGGTTGCCACGTGTTTTGGCTCACTTGATTACATTTATCTTCCCAAGCAAAAATTATGTTTTAAAGACTTCCAATAGTCTTTATCTCTTCTTTCCCTAGTTTTGATGTCTTTTCTCCCAATTTTATATTTCCAAGACTATCAATCAACAACAGTCTTTTTATCTTCCCAATTTTTTGTCGTCTCACATACTCTCTCATACTTTTATCCCCTCATTTTAGATTTTCTCTCTTTTATCTTCCTCTCCTAAACTCTCACCCACTCAAACCCTTTTGCCTCTCTCACACATACTCTCACATTGCTCTCTTGTCTCTCATGCTCTCACCCACTCATTTTCCTCTTTAAAAACTCTTTTTTCTTTAATCTCCCTATTCCAATGGTGATGGTGCAAATTGATGGGGTGATGGTGCTCAAATTCGAAAGACAAATACGGTGGTGCTCAGATTTGTGACGATGGTAACAATGGTGTATATAACGATGAAACCACTTCTTTTATCATATTTCTCTATCCCTTTTCCTCTCCATCTCTCTCCCTATCTCCCTCATCATTTTTCTCACTGATTCACTGTAAAGTTTAGCATTGTATTTTTTTCCATATTTATTTGTTGATGAAATGTAATGAGACACAAAGTGAGATGATTTTTTGGAATTGCATATTTGTTAGAATATTTGTTACAGGTTTGTAATCCCGAAATTTTTTTTTTTTGGCTGGTCAAATGCAAAATACTTTATTATTCGGTTTCACTTGATCTAAACAAAAAATCAAACAACCCAATTTGTACTATTCCGAACAACGCAACGATCAGAATTGGATGAGTTGTCTTCCAACCCGATCTGATTGGGTCGAGTGACTAGTGGACGAAAAAATCTATCCGATTCGACCTGTGAATAGCCTTAATCCTCTTGAACCTAACTATCTCCAAATTAGGACCAACAATATCTTCATCTTCCCTTCTAGTAACTCTATCTATTTTAGTTTTCACCAGACTCCCTAGGTTAGTCTTCAGAATTTCATATGCATACTTTGGCAGCTTATTGTATGATGCAGTATGATTACCCTCAATTGCTTCTAATGTCTTCCTTTTTCCCTTGTAAAGTTGCATTCTTGAGGCCTCCACACCATAAGTCTTAGTCAACTTAGCGTGCATAGTTTCAAGAGTCATCCCTAGATTACCCTACAGAGTTTTCATGAATTTTTCAACTATCTATATTGATGTTGTTTCAGAATTCCTCTCAACTATCACACAAGTATGGTCGGGCACTAATGACTTAATTTTGAAAGTTTCCATTAGGAAAGGGTGATGCATGGATTCTCCAATTGCACGTTAGAGTACCATTGTCATCCTAACTTTCTCATTCTGCACTCTCACCAACTTGAACCTCCTCTCAATGGCATATTTCCTCAAAACAGCCTTAAAGTGGGAGACATCTGCAAACAATATACCATTCTCCAATGTAAATTTTTGTCATTCTTTAATCTTAAACATTTTTCCCTTCATAAATCTATCAACATTTATAGCTTGTACATCTTCCTCACCACTAGAATAGTTCCTGACACCATCATCTGACTTATAGTCTGACAGTCCACCAACAACAGCATGGTTCCCATCATTTTCATTTTTTTTTATCATCCGCTCTAACTTCTTGCTCAAAACTACTACTGTCATCATCCTTACCTTCGTCACCATTCCATTCTTCATCTTCTTCAGAATCAGAAAATACATGAACTCCTTCTTCATCATTCCGACAATCAACAATATCATCATCACCTACCTCATTCAAATCCACATCACGACAATCATCCAAACCTCTAAACAATTCATCAACTATAGTAGGCCCAGATTGAAAACCCATAGCAAACCAACTACTACTCCCATGTTGCATAGGCTTGTTAGTCAAGCCCATAGCAGTTGTCTTATCCAAACCCATAAGACCTGAAGTTTGTTCAACTTCAAATTAAATTGGAATCTCCTTAATTCCTATATATAATCCAAACATCCTAAAGAGATGCTGATTAGATTTCAGTTCAATCTTCACTTTTGACTTGGGAACCAAACCATACAATTCCAATGCAATTGCATGACTTGTAGGGACATTACTTGATGTAACCTCACAACTATCAATAATTAAATCCATAGGGCTATACTTGTCTAGGTCGATATTTAGAATGTGAGCAACATACCATTGATAATGAACCACTATATCATGCCTCATTTTAGTATCCATTTCCTGATATAACAAGCAAATAATGGGAAAATAATCTACACAATTTAAGAATACAATAATAACCCCAAAGTGCAAAATAAGTTAAAAAATCCTAAACAAAATTATTGAAAACGATCATAAACCCTAAAACATTCGTGACATTACAAACTTCATACATAAAGTAGAAATAAACCCTACTGAAACTCAACATACTACGAACACAAAAACCCTCCATCAGAGATACATGAGTAGGGGTTGTGCAAACCCTACTCAACAAAATTTGGGGAAAACAATGTTTCCATACAAATAGTATTGTACAAATCAAACCAAAAAATAACCCATTTCATTATCTTCAACTTCTCAGATCAAAACACACAAAACCATATATGAACAGAAAAAACCCCAAATACTATCAAAATGGGTAACCGGTGTGCAAACCCTAACAACAAAGTCATGGATACAAAAATGCAATAAAAGACATCCATACATAAAACCAAGTAAAAAAGCCATTTTGAACTTCCCTTACCACGAAACTCAATGAGAAAAACATAGCATCTTGCCTAGACTGATCATTCCAGGAAAAACACCGACCAAGTAAAGCCCCTTCGTGAAGTAGATGGCGAAGAAGACCACGACGTATGCCTTCTTCTTCATCTTTAACTAGTGTCGCTAGACTTCTCTCTCTTCTCTACAAACTTTTGTGTCTTCTTTTCTCCCGCCAATAATGGGTTGTAGTGAGTAGAAAGCACAAAAGGGTAATATTGTCATTTTCTCTGAAACCTTAGTAACAAAATATCTACATTATTTTATTAATTTTAGCATGTAAAGGTTTAGGGGCAAAAATGTCTTTTTGATACCAACATTAACTCCATCTAAATAATTACACTGACAGGGGCAGTCAGTGTAATTTCCCAAACATTATGGGGGTTATATATTAAACTCAAACCTCAAGGGGTGTAGGTGTAATTTACCCTTAATGAAATGGTTCTAATTAAACACCACAACATGCTAAAAAAAAATTGAGTAATTTTTGAATTCAATGGTAAATCTTTATACACTTTAATAATTAAATTTATAACATTTTCATTAATGTGTAATTTTTTTTGAACATATCACTGAAGTGTATTTTCTTCACAAAAAAATAAAATAAAATAAAAAAATTTAGAGTAACTACATTCTAGTGGAATTTTAGAAACATAATTACATATTTATATTAAAAAAAAGAAGGCGTTTATAATCATAATTATTAATATTTATACAATTTTTTACTACTTTGCAATTATGTTTTCAAAATTTTGTCAATTTGATGTTTTTTTTTTTTTTAAAAAAAAAAAATTATAATCCTAATACACTTTTTACATAATTCAAAATTATTTTACACATTTTAATATATTTTTATAACACTATGGATTTTCAAGATTTGACCCACAAGAATAATAGGATAAATAATAAAAGAAACGAGCAATAATAAAAGAAAAAGGAAAATATTAATATAATTAAAGGAATCTGCTCATATGTGTGTATATGTCAATGCCATTTATTACTTGAGATGGTTCATTTACATACATTCTATATTCAACATTTACGTAGAATGAATATACAGTATATAAGGCAAAAGTGATAACAATAGATATATGTAAGTAGTGTGCCCTTAGGCTTACAAAACGATGAGTGTAACCCTTTACAAAAACGGCTTTTGGCCAACATAAAAAGGGCCCAAGGCCTAAAATTCAAAAGAGCTCTTGTAGCTTATGCATATATTCTGACGCCTTGCTCCAAGATCGTGGCATGCCTTTAATACCTGCAAAAAGATTTCAGCCATTTAGGGTGAACATATAGTCCAGTAGGGCAACATATCAGAAGATAATATGTTTCATACATGTGTATGATCATGATATTCTATACATGTATAACACGCTCAAAACATTTCTTTTTAAATCAATAGATTTTCCTTTGACAATCTTGAGACTTGATGAATCCTCTCAAGTACATGTATCTTGTAGTGGTCATCACTAAGTACCATCTAATATAGTGCACTATTAGAAGCTACATTCTACCAATGACCATCACTAAGCGCCACCCATACTCACCAAATTTATTGGCTTCTAACCGGAAGGACCTTGGCACTTACACCGCACGAGTTTTCGATCTTTCATCATGGACTATCGAGCCAAATTAACCTATATCTCGCAACTATACAAGACCCAGATTCACCATTAACGTTCAATTTAAAACGGAGTTGTTTTAAAGTAATCATTGTGTAACATGCCTGAGGAGTACCCGCGTTCGTTAAACAGTTTGGACTCTCGAGATCTCTTTGATCTAGTCTCACGAGTGCAATGAGAGTCCAAATTTGGCAACTTTATAGAAAGTTCATTTTATTACAAAATTATTGCCACAAATGGACTGCGTTATCAGATTTCAGAGTTGCCATGTAATATTTTAGGAAATTAGGAAACCCATGACTCGTGGCAAGGCCACTATTCGTCATAACCAAAGTTGTCTCGGTTCAGAATCTTAGATATGAGAGGGGAAAGTCATTAATTGAGCACCTTCGCTCACCTGATCAAAAGATTAGCCTTTACTAACCATGATATGAATTTTATTTTCTTTATATGTTCATGTTCTAATTATTTAATAAATCCTAAAATTTACTATGTAAAGCATACAAGTATAAACTATGTCATCCACTTTGGAACAACTTGATTTCATGTAGTTTTGAAAGAGTTTTGAAGATGTACAATCCAAATAAATTGAGTTTACAAACATGAAAATCAACATCATTACAAATTAAGCAACACAACCTTCATCCACTGGCATTCATACAATTATATCACATAAGCAAATAGTCACATGGTAAGATGCTAAACATAATAAAAAAATTATGTACAAGCGGGATGCTAAAGCATAACAACTTACATATTTACCGACGTCCCACGAACAGCTACAAAACAAAGTTAGTAAAATATGCATGATTCTATATATAAAATCCTAATGCAATACATACACAAGAATACTTCTAAAGATCCGGCTTCTAAAACATGATATGTGAAACATTGCAAAACATGCGATAGCGCACAAAATCATGTAATAATCAATTAAAGTACAAAGATGCAAATTTAGCCAGATCTAGGCATGAATCATGTATATAAAAGCATGGATGGCATGTAAGATATATACATATGCACAGTTATGGAAAGCGATTAAAGAATGGGATAGATAAGAAGTGGGGATGGGGAATTATTACAACACTTGAAATATTACAAATCCAATGGAGATGAATAAATATTACAACACAATATAAAAATCCTCACAAACACTCAAAATAAAATAAACATAAGAAAACAGCAGCTTCAAGCGCCTCAAAGACTATCGGAGATTGATCTTCTCAATGCCGAAAGGCTGCCCGGTTTCGCCTAGAGGTCGCGGGCGCGATGGTGTACTTTTTGGTGGCTACCCGACCAACTAACAGGCCGGGTAGCCCGGTAGGCTCAGCCAAACTCTGTTTTCTTAGATTTCCACAACAAAAACAGAACTAAAAACAATATATATTGGAGTCTCAACTCACCACTTTCAATTAGATTACAACAATATATAATATAACAAGAAATCAAAGCAAAAAAGTAAAGAAATCAAAGCAAAAGAGCAAAATAAGTAAGAAATGCAAGAAAATGAAAAGTTTGTGAAATTCACCTTCCAAGAAAAGGATGAACTCATTAGTTCACAAACTCCCTCTTGATCACCCTCAAGTGTAAGAAGTATGTTCTCAAATCCTCAATTCGAAATTATAGAGTTTATGGTATGGAACGTGGCTAACTCTCTAGTTTTTCTCACTTTCAATCACTAAGCACTCTTCCTTATGATCAAAGCAATTGATCTTTGGCTATATCAGAATTTTTGGAGTGGTTTTGGTGTATGGAAATGAGGAATTTCAGTAGCTATGGAAGGTATGGGATGTATATGGAAGATAGAAGTATTTTTGGCTCAAAAACTCAAATTTTCTCTATTTTTTCACCCTTTTCTCACTCTTTTCTCTTCAATTTCGTGGTCCTCTCTCTCTCTCTTACAATATGATCATTCTATATAGGCAGTGAGGGAGAGTGAAGGTCAAAAAGAAGGTGGGAGACAAGAATGTGATAGGAGGGCAAATTTTCAAGGTGGTTGCATGGGATACTCCTTTATGGATGCAAACAAAACCTCTTTTTGACAATGGGGGGTGAGTGGAGATAATGGAGGATGAGTGGGTACACTTGAATGGATCAAAAAATGGCTCAATGGGGTGTCCCTACCAAGCTAAAACAAAAAAAATGGGCTTGCTGCTGTTTTGGGCCGAGTCAACAAAACCTGCTATTAAGCCTAACTTCAAACGGGCATATCTCCCTTATATGGACTTGGTTTTAGGTGGTTCTTGGGTTTAAATTGAATCTCCAGAAGTCTAATTTCCAATGGTGGTGGCCTGACATCTAAATTCCAAGTGTACAAAGAGATATGCCTAATTTAGTGAAGGCTGTTCATTTGCCTTGGGCCAGGTTAACAAAATTTGTTCTTAAGCCCAACTTCAAATGGGCATATCTCCTTTATCCGGACTTGATTTTAGGTGATTCTTAGATCTAAATTGAAGCCCCAAAAGTCTACTTTCCAATGGTGATAGCCTCACATCTAAATTCTAAGTGTACAAAGAGATATGGCTAATTTAGTAAAGGCTGTTCATTTCCTTCTTAATGATTTGATGCTCATTCTTTTCCTAAACCAGTTTTTTTCCATCCCCTCATTTTCCTTCAAATCCAAACCTATCCAAACCTATAAAGAAGATGTTTTTAAATATTTTTTCAAAGAGTTCACCTCCCTTCCATTTATTTCCACTTTGTCCTTATTCGGTTTACTGAAAAGTGCAATATTTTAATTGAAACGGGAGCCTCGGAACATTATAGAAACATTTGGAAAAATATTTTGAAAAGAGGGTTTTAAGGTTTAAAATAGTTTGGTCAAAAATGTGTGAAGGTTGGGATTAAAGCTCAAATTCCATTTTTCTTATTGAGGACTGCTGGGGAACACATTCTAATTATCATCATCGAGTAATCAGCAGAAAGAGCCCAAGCCCTAGGGCTGGTCAAAATGAGGTGTCTACACATTACAACAATGCAACGTCCAATTTCGTAAAATGTGCCCCATATGCCTCCATTAAGCAATGAGTTTTCGTTCTTATTAGATAAACAACTCAATAATATACTTAAAATGAATATCTCTACATCATCCTAATACAACGATTTTCTCAACAACTCAATTTTCATAATTAACCCAACAACCATTTCTAATCAACAACAGATAATTTCTCAAATTATATTCTAAAATTATCAAGTTCAAATATGACATTGTACATTCCAATTTAACATCATTGATTTCAACATTTGCTCAACAATTTCTCAATTCCCAACAATTCGAAATTTAGGGCTTTTTCACAAATTAGGGCTTTCTCATTTTTGGTATCAACATGTAATATTATATAAGAAAAATAGGACTCATAGCAAAATAGAAAGAATCACCTAACTAATTTCACAAACCCTAACCCCTCAGGATATTTCTCCAAAATCTCTAGTAACAACTCAAATAATTTAAATGAAAACCACAAACACATCCACAACTCATATTTAAACCAATGAAACAAAACCCTACCTTTTAGAGATAAGAGGAGAAGACAACTCTCAAGACGACGATTGAAACAACTTTTTGTTGAGATTAAATCGAAGCACTTGTGGAGCTGGTGTTATAGCTTTGGTGAGATTCTCACTCTAAAATGTCTAATCTCAAGCTTTTAAAGTGTAAAATGGTGGATAGAGAAGAGAGAGATGAGAAAAATAAAGAAAAAAGAGAAAGAGAAGACAGTAAATAAGGTGAGAGAGAGGATGGTTTAGAATATAAAAAATGAGGGTTTCAAAATGCTAGGTTGTGGTGCAACCATGTCCACACTTTCCTGTATTGGCCGATTGTGCACCCATACTGGTCACTTGAGCGCTCAGTCTAGCCGCTTGTGCACTCGGTCTGGCCACTCATGCGATGCTTGGTCCAAAACATTTTGCTTAACAGTTGCTCATACAGTCAGTTCTAATGTGTTCTTGAACCTATGTTGTTCATTCTTATGCCCAAAATAACATTTATTGAAAGTGTTACGCGCTAAACAAGTATGTTATCAATCAAATCAACTAAACAACAATGTAACTCATCATTTCATAAGCTCGAAAGTATGTTGGGGCATCCGTACAAGTGGGTTCAAGTCGGGTTTTAGAATTGGGACGCTACAATTTCAATATACTTTTTATACTTTTTTTTTTAAACACTAATAATGACCCTTAGAACTATTTTCAATAGAGGCAACTTAAGCATATCCATTACCTAAGGCAAAAAATTTAAGTAGAGCTTTATAAATTCAAAACATTATATTATAACTTTTATTCTCTTATTCTATATTTTATTTAAAATTTAACTTTTTAATATGCAAAATTAGTTTTTAATTATTTTTCTTGTTACGAATCCTTCTCATTAATATAATGGAAAATCAATTTAATTTTTCTTGTGACATAGCTAATCAAAGTAATTTTATCAGTTTTAATTTTGAAAATTTCATTTTAGCATAATCAACTGGTATAATTGATAGGTATTGCAATAATTTTTTATAAAGAGCAATATATATATATAATTTATAAAAATTCAATAATATACACCTAAAAAAGAGTACCATATGCTCAATTATAAGTTTTTGTGGTATTTGGTTATGACCCATTGTGGTGTTGGTTACTATTCATTGTGGTTTTGGTTATGACTTAGTTATGACTTATTGTGTTTCTTATTTTGGTTATGATCGAAGACATCTTTGATTATGTTTCAAATAATGTTTGGTTATGAACCATTATGGTCATTTTAATTGTGATCGAAAGTGGATTGATTATGAAACAAAGTGGTATCACAATCACAAAATATTATGACTTGTATATGATATATCCAAAATAAGAGTATGTATTTCTTTGATTATCAAGATTTGTATTGAATTATTTATTTATTTTTTTCACACATATACAACTAAAGTCCAATTAAAATTGGGCCGCTCCCCTAATTTTGGCCCTAGGCAAGTACCTCACTTGCTTAGTGCTGACTGAATAAAAATATATAAAAGTAAATAAGTAGTTGTAATCATAGTTATTAGAACTTCGATCTAGATCGCATTAAGATTTTTAGAGTTTGTAGGATTTTTAAATAACTACAATCTTAGTCATAAAATTGTGTAGAATCGCATTATGATATTGATTCTACTTCAATCTCAATCCTACCAATTTATTATTATTATTATTAATATTTTTTATTATTTAGAAGGGCCTTGTAGGATTGCTTAGTAGATTTGGTGACAATTGTTTGGTTTTCTTTCAAGGTGCTCTATTCAAATAGAGATGGAGAACTCTTTGATCTGGGAGAAATTATCAATTGTTGTAGGAAAGAAAACCACACTATAGCTATTATTATAGAATGTTTTAAGTACTTGAAGATGTGCTTCCTCTAAAGTTGTTCTCTTCCAAGTTCTGTTGTAATACTAGAGAGTGAGATTTTGTATGGGGGTGATGGGGTGTTGAAATCTATTTTGTTGTAGGTTTCTAAGTTTCCTAATATCATAGGGTATAACACTTGAGAAAAGGTTGAGTGCTAAACTAGATTCAGCCTAGTTGACAAAGCTTGAAATCCCAAGATGTTGATCCGGGTTGAGAGATTGGCTATATGAAGGAGTAAAATGCTACCAAGATCAATTGTATATAAACCTAATATTTTTTTACTTGCAACAATTAGCTATATAACCTATGAACTTTAGGTGTCTATTACCCCTAGTGCCTAAATTGTTGTCACTTCATCATGGAAGATCCTTTTCCTTTCTTCCTAGATGAATGACAACTAGCATTGAATGGTTTGTTTCAGGAAGATCAAAATTTTCATTCCAGATGCATTAGAGACCGAGAGTGTAAAGGTTCCTCAAATTAGTCCCCCAACGAATAATAAATATAGGTTATTGCAATTTGATAAAACAACTAATGATTGTACATGTTATGGATTATCAGTGTTTAAATGAAATACAAGGTCAACTGTATGGTGAGACATGCCTCATGACGGTTAAATGCCCCTACAAGGGGAGTTTTGATTTGAAATTGGGGTGCTCTTTGGTTACCATTTGGGATTTGGTTGCAAAAGTTTGAGTGACCAATTGAGGAGTCAATGAGTCATCCATAGATCTTTCAGAAATTTCTAATAATTATTCAACTGCCAATGTATTGATAAGTAGTGTGGGGAAGTATTTTGAGAATGACACCACGTAGCTGAGGTTTTGCGAAGGTGTCGGCCAAGGTGCCACGTGGGCGGGTCATGTTTGCTAAGACGATTGCGGCGTTGCCGAGGTTTGGTGCGATAATGCTGGAATCCGAGATATTTGGATAGAGGACAAGAGTCCTAGATAAGTGATGCGCTTAGTTCGGATAAGGATGAGGCTGTTGAGTAGTTCATCCATATCTAACAAAGAGTCTGAGATAAGCATTGCGCTTGAGTCCTATGAAATGAGACTTTTGGGGGATTAGGGCATTGTTGGCTATAAAAGTGAGGCATTCTCGTGGGTCTAAAGTATGCTATATTCTATAAGTTTAGTATTTGTTTGATATCTTTGAGAGATAACTTGACTGACTTGATCGTCAGAGTGCCCCTGGGTGAACGAGCCATCGCGGTATTCTCATCTTCTTGTTGGCAGGTGGTCGTCTTAATCTATTATGCCGCATGCTCTCCAGCTAAGTTTCCTGTTTGGTTGTGTGGTCAGAAATCAACACCTATAAATAGTAAGTAATAACTCATAGATTTTTAATCATCATGCTTTCGTTTTTGTTATTATTAGAAATTCTAACTCTTTTAATCATTACATGTATGATTTTTTAAAATTAGTGAAAATGTAGTAGGAGTGGGTATAAGGCCATCCAACCCGCACAAACCGCTTGACCCTACTCGATCCATATGATTTTGGGCAATTTCAATGAATGCATATGGGGTGGATGCGCGTCTGCTTTTGGTTGAATTTACGGGTCATGGGCAGGTGTGGGTTTTACATAACCCACCCGCAAAAAGTAACCCACTCGCACTTTTAATTAGTTTTTTAAAATCTCCACCTTTGGATTTGTCCTTACCCTAGATCTTTTTTTAAAGATCAACTTCATCTCTCTTTCTTTCTTTTCTTTTTATTCTATCAGTCTTTCATCTCTATCTCTCTCTCTCTCACTCGTTCTCTCTCTACTACGATGAATAAAGACCAACGACAATCTGAAGAGCAGATCATCATTGTGCACCGATCAACGGCGACAGTCTTTTGCGAAGCACAAGTAGAGTAGTTGAAAAATTGAGATCCTTCGATAATCCTTTGATAATCAAGATCCTCTCTCTCTTTCTCTCTCTATCTCTCTCTCTCTCTAGATATTAAATAAGATTGAAAAACACAAAGGGACAAAAAATGAGAGAGCTTAACATGAAGATTAATGTTATGTAAATTTATTTTTATTTTTATTTTTATTTTTAATGGCGAAAGTCAATGATTAGTTGTTAAGTTAGCACCTCGAGGAAGGTTATGTAATTGAAAGATTTTATTGATGCTAATCTTAACTTTTAATGAAGTGGATCAAATCCTCTATCTTAAAGTCACCCAAAACTTTACTCCATGACTTCTGCTAAGTTTAAATATACTATATAATAAGAACTTTTACTAGATAGTAACTTTTTCGATTGATTTGTTTCAAAAGAAATACAAAAACCCAAGTCTGATTATGCAAGCGTTACCCAACATTTTGGATTTACGACGCCAACTTTTTATTTTTATATGTTTTTACGCCACAAGTTGTATGACCTATTTTACTCTCGATTAAGCCATATCAATCTTAAAAAATATGACAAAAGTGATAAGAAAATGGCAGCAAAAAAAAAAAAAAAAAAGGGACTAAAATACTAGGGAAGAAAGAAATATTGTTTTAGGTAAATCAGTGCAGACCTAAATCATATGAAAAATAAAAGTTCAACTCGCTCAACCGATCCACACCCACCACGATCACTAATTAACTCGCTCGCACAAACTATAACTTGCAATTAGGGCGGATGCAGGTCCAATTTCTTCAACTTGCAGCATTGCAAGTCGGGTCAAACTTGCACCGGATCCAGTTAGAACTGGCCCACAAGTAGTCCTAAAATGTAGTATGAAGAAAACGTTAACATACCTTATCAAAACAACTTGAAACCTTTAAAGTATTTCGGAGTAGAAATGTCGACTTGATATTTATGTAATGAACTCAATTGTTGCCATTATCTCCCTATTTCATAAATTCCTTTCCACATTCTATTTAGGATAAGGTGCTTTAAAGGCTTTGAAGGCCTCCCTGTCTCTCTCTATCTCTGTCTCTGTCTCTGTCTCTCTCTTTTATTAGTAGTTTGCTATATTTCAGTTTTTGTAGACACTCAATTTTGACCAGCCCAAAGACTTTGGCGCTTTTCTCTAAGCATCCGATGATAAAAATTCAGAATGCGTAAAACCTTCGATTTCTTCAGCAGAAAACTCAAGTTTAAAGTGGGTCCTAACATTTTCATCCATTTTGGCCAAATGTTTAATTAGACCATTAAAACCATTATTCAAAATATTTTTAAAAGTATGTAAATCCAATCATTTTCATAATGTTTAAGCTCGTCTTTCAAATTCAAAATGTTGTGACTTTCAACAACTTAGCGAAAACAAAGTGGGAATGAGGGAATGAGGAGAATCTTCTTGAAAAACTTTGTTTTCTCTTCATTCTTGACCTAGCCATACAAAACTCAGTCAGCCGTACAACTTTTATGCCTAGACGACCATATTTTGGCTGGCTGATGATAAAATAGATGGCTAGACATATTTTGATTGGCTGGATAAATTTGTCGAGAAATAGAGCAATTTCAAGGAGATGGTCCCCCCATGCCTGTGAAGGTGCCACCTTCGCAATTCTTGAGTGAATTGCAGACCAAGTAACCTCCTAGCCTATATATAAACACCCCTCTTTAAATGGAGAATGAGGCTGGATGATTTTTACCAAAGCATAGGGACACTCTTGATCTTAAAGCTTTTGGGGTTTTCAAAATTCTCCATCTCTATACTTATACATATATATACACCATTTAAGCTTGAACTTGAAGCTTTTGGCTAGGAATTCAAGGAAGAATTCAAAGACTTGAGGGTGCTTAGAGCAGGGTTTGATAATCAAGAACCTTTTTTCATCATTTGAACTAAGTTCTTCAACTTTCTCATCACTTTCTTTTTCATTTTTCTCTTCTTTTCTCTCTTGCCAAATGTAACAACCACCTCCTTGTTTAGTTATGTTAATTATTTGATTTTGCATTTGATTATGTGATTACTTGCTAATATGTGCTAAGTGTGATATGAGTTATATAACATGTGTATCTGTTAGAGACAAGTATTGAACCTGTCTGAATCAGTAAACCATAAGGTTAGAATTAAATATTTGGATAGGTAATTAGAGCCTAATTCACATTAGTATGATTAAGTTTAGTTTAATTTAAATTAGATTTTGATGATTTAATTAAGTACATGATGAGATTTGATTTAAGTTAATTTAATGTGATTTATTAGTCTAAACTTATAATTAATAAAGGCCTAGGAAAAATTAGTAACTAAGAATTCCCTAATTCAATTCATCAAATTAAAGAAGGAAGAGAAGAGTTTGAGTTAGGGAGTCAGTGGGTTTTGGTGATACTATTTGCTAGAGAGAGAGAGAGAGGTGTAGCTTCAAGAAGAAAGGAAGAGGAAGAAGAAGAAAAATGAAGACTAAAGGTTAAATCCTCATAATTCAACCATCTAAGGTAGGAGTTTTCTTCTGATTTCTTGAAATAGAGTTGTTACACTCATAATCCTTTAGAATTTAAGTTTAATTAAGATGAAATCATGCAAAATTGAGAGTGTGTTGGAGTGTAGGTTGTTGTAGAACACATATGAGCATACATGGCAAGAATTGAAGAAAATAGCTCAAGATTTTCACATGCATGGCATTAATTCATAAAAATTCATGTTCATACACTTGACTTGTTGCATGGTTCTTGAGATTTGAAGAGAAAACTCTATATGAATTTTGAAGTTGGAACTCATAATATGTATGTTATATGATTTTACAAAGTAATTAAAGATTTTGATCTTTCAAATGGAAACTTAAGTTTTTTTTTAAAGTTATAATTTGTGTTTGATATTGAGAATTCAGTATGAGAGGGTTCAAGAACGTCGTTGGAATATTCGAAGATCTTTGAAGAAGACTCGAATTCCTTTAGAAATGGTGAGAAGCTTAGATTCTTCAACAGTCTCAACTAAGAACACAAAAGAAAGGAAATGATGGAGATAAGAGATTGGGTGAAGAAGAAGGCAAAGTAGCTAGAGAGAGAATAATGGCAAGGCTCTCCCATGGATCTCCCACTTTCACTCTCAAGGTTGATAATGGAAATGGGAAATTAGTTCTTTCCCAAGAGTCATCTCTCCAAAATCCATCTCTTGTAAAGCTATGAGTGGGTGCTATTTATAGGCACCTCATGATGTAGGATGGAGCCCATGTGCAAGGCACATGAGGAATATTCTCTCTAACCACCTTGTCCGAGGAGGTGACCTCTCCGAGGATGAGAAAAACCCTCGAAAAGGAGATCAACCTCTCGGCGAACCCTTCTTCTTAGCCATACCTAACCAATGATCCCCAGTCATCCCAAAAGACCGAGGTAGTCCTAGAGGACTTCCCGCCACTAAATAATGCTGAGTCTCATGGACCCCGTAGGGTCATGCCACCTCGACCCGAGTATAGGCTAGTTTAACCGAAGAGTGAATTTATCTTCACTCACCGCCCTCGGGATCGGGTTCTTTGTTTGAACTCCATTACGCCTATGGTTCTGGTGCGTAGATCCCGGAAAGCTCCGAGTCTGCAAGTGTTCTGGGACTCATTAATGGAGCGGCTTCTAGATTACGTCTGAATTTGTTCGAAGCCAAGTGTTTCGGATCTCTGGGTTCGTGGATCCAAACCCTTTCAAGTCCAAGCCCGAGTAAGTCTTTAAGTTCATGGATCTGAACCCTTTCGAGGCTTAGAGCGATTCGACTCGTTTAATGGCGATAAATCCGAGCCCACCAATCCTGGACTTGCGATAAATTTGGGCCCACCAACCTTGGACTATTGGGCCTGATTAATTTAGTGGGCTCAAATTAGCTCCTCTTACAAAGTTCAAGTTGTATTTTTAGAGTTTTGGAGTTGAAATGCATGAAATTGAAGTTGTGTCTGCAAAAATTGAGTTCCAAATGTAAAGATAATTTTCGGACTGGTTTTGAACCCAAACCGCACGTGCGACGTGAAGCCCTGCACGTGCAGAAGACCTCCCCTGTTTTAGCTTCAATTCTGTTTTAATTGCACATGCGACCAGGGCCCCCACACGTGTTGTTTTCTGGACAATTTTTGTTTTGTTTTCTCTCTATTTTTCTGCTACTTGGGCCTTCATTTGCATGATTTTAACATATTTTGAACTCATTTTCATATCATGAATAAGATAGAAAATTAAAGAACGATTAGAAACGATTTAACGAATATGTAACAAATGGTCCAATGGGTTAAAGATCCGATTAATAAACTGAATGTATTTTGAAACGTTATGCTTGAATATGATTGTGTGGGTTGGACGCCGCACTCTGATCAATCCATCTGGGGAGCTAGTTCTGTGAGTAACAACTCTGTAAAGCTATGTTTGACTCTAAGTATTTTTCTGATTTACAAATTATATACTATTTTTGAACTGATAATTTCTTAATGAATGAATGATTGTTCTATTTATGAAATATATTCGTGGCATCCTTAACATCTGCTTCTGTTACAAAGATCTATGTTAGTTCTAATCCTTGGAACTTTTGTCTAATCATTAAGGTTAACTGTATGGATAGCCATCAAATATGACTGTTCAAGTCTTATATGACCAACTGTACTGTTCTATTAATGGATGTACCACGTATGACTGCTAATGTTATGAGATTCTGATTCGAGAAATTATTCCACTGATGTACTTAACTATTTAATTTACTATTTGGACATCATTCATTACCCCTTTAAACTGTTGTTATTCACTGGGCTCCAGCTCACTGTTTTTATATATATATATAGGTGATCAAGTGCAAGAACAAACCTAGTGGCGTCAACCTGGACTCCGTTTTGTAAAGCCAACTTTTGTGCCTCACTTTGAGGTTCCAACTGGGTCAAGCTTCAAGACTTCATGGGTGTTTTTGAGTTCACCCTTTTGATAATTTTTGTAAATAAGTATTCTAAATGTTATTAAGAATGGTATTGTTAATGGGGTTTAATCCCTAGATTATGTTTTTGTTTTGTACGTAAGTTTTGATGTTTGACTTATATCTATATATATTGAAGTTCGCTTTTGTTCCATTTAAGTCTTCACAACTCATTGTACGTTATATTGTATTAGTTATGCTTTTGCTAGCCCTTATTATAGTAATTCTGTTAAGCATGCCTTTGATAATCTTGGATTACTGGCCGATCACTTCTCTAATCCCTTGGGGTAGGGGTTGGGTTTGGATACCAAACATTATGAAATTTTGAATTTAGTTGTTTAATATGTGATTGGGTCTTGTGGATAGTGGAGGGGATTAGCCACCCCTCCATAGGATTGTTTGGATTACTTCAATCTTATTTTCTTTCACTTTTTCTCTCATTTTCTCATCTCCCAAACACTCTATTTTCTTATTTTCTTTAGTAATTTATATTAGTTTTGGACTTGTATAGAGGGTTCTAGTCCTACCCTATGCTTTATGTTCATAATTCTCATAGTTGCTTTCATTTTCTTCCATTTTCTATCACTTTCTCACAAATTTTCCCATTATCCAAACAAGTTTATTCTCATGACTCAATCCATGTTCATGTTCTAATGAGCATATGGATTGTTTTGTGAAATTGATTAGGTGAACTATGGGCCTAAATTGGTGGTTAGAGATTCATAGATTCCATTTTCTCTCTACTTTCTTGGAAGCTGAACATGTTTCCACCTAGAAATGATTTGCATTCTACTTTCTCATCCACTCTTACCATGAATTAGAGCATCTATTTGCTCCTTTTCATGGAAGATGGTGTAGATTCTTACTAATTTTTTTGATTTGCTTCTTTATTATAGTTTCATTTCTTATGAGTTTCTTCTATGATCATTATTGATTTTCTATATTTTTGATGATCAAAGAAGTCTATCATCTCATCCCTTCCTCTATGATGAGTGTGGTAACTTTCATTTTAGTTTCTCTTTATTTTGCTTCCATGATCATCATGTGATTTTCTATATCTATTGGTGATTAAGGAAGACCATCATCTCATCTCTTCCATGATGAGAATGATGGATTAGATTTATTTTCATTCTTTATTTGATTATTTCTATGATCATCATGTAGTATTTTGTAGCATTTTTATAACAACCCTGACCCATAACTAACGTTAATTCATACTTAATTATGCCTAATAAGAAATTAAAGTGAAATTTTGCATTATACATTGTATTATTTGTGTTTATATCTGTTTAACATAGAAAGATCTGTTCATGTTTCCATTTCGGTTTGCGAATTGAACACCATATTGGCATCCGAATCAGAAATTGGCTTGATTTATGTGATAATTAGAATTTTTAGAATTTTATAGTAGGTTTAATTAAAATTCGATTCGGAACAAAATAATTATAATAATTAATGCTCAATTAAGCCCAAATTAATGAATTTATTAATCAAGCTTATATAAGGCCACCTCATTACCTCCTACGCACCTTTACACTTCCACTTCCTCTTGCTTGACCATAAAAAATGTGTGAGAGTGGGAGAGAAGGAAATTGAGCTCAATTGTAGAGTGATTGTTAGAATTAGGAGTAGATTGAAGTGAATTCAAAGGAAATAAACTTAAGCTTGAAGAATTTGAGCCGTAGGTAAGACTTCAACTCACATTTTGTAACCTTAGGCTCAATTACATGTGAAATCAACAAGAAATGAAGTTGTTATGCAAGATTCAAAGAGAATTGAGATTAGATGATAGAATTGAACATGACTTATGCATGCATGTGCATATCATGAGGTTTTGAAGTTGTTTTTACAAGAATTCCCACATGCATGTTCATATCTTGGTTTTGTTAAAAGAATTCAACTTGTTTTTGAGCTTAATGACTCACTTGATCATGTTTTGGGGAGTCGAAATTCATGACATTACATACAAGTTATGTTATTTAAGTTTCAAGCTTTGTTTAGTACAATTAGTTTAGCTTTTGGGCTTACTTTTGCAAAATAGTTTCCTAATGTTTTACTAAGTTTTGGCCCAAAAGAATGTGTTTTGAAGGCTTGGAAATTGAATTTTGAGCTTGGGAGTGAATCTGGAAATTCCAAAATTCTGCTTTTACGCTCGAGCGACCGCCTTATTTTTGCACTTCCGCTTGAGCGACCAAAGGTTGGCTCGAGCATGAAATGCATGCTCCCAGAAGTTTGAGTGTTTTGCAGACCGCTCGAGCGACAAGAGTTGCGCTCAAGCGAGGACTTGAGTCTCACGCTCGAGCAGCGCCGAGCGAGCATCGAGCAGAAAAATAAAGCAACCAGTACTTTTGCAGGCCACTCGAGCAAGGAATGTGCATTCGAGCGACCACTATATTTTTGCATGTCCACTCGAGCGAGACCCCTATTTTCGGCAATTTTTGTTAAATGTTTTCAAGTACATTTTAGCATTCTTATTGCATCCTAGACACTCCTAGGCCATGATTAAGACTCAATAAGAGGTTAAGACTTAGAACACACTAAGAATGAAACGAAAGAAGTTAAGTATCAATCGAGTATGTGTTTCATTATATGTATCTGTTATGTTTGGTGTAGGTCATGCGCTGTGAGCGGTTGATCTATTTGTTTACTGCCAAAGTTATCTGTAAGTAATAACTCTGTAAAGTTATGTTTGACTTTAATTGTTTTCTGATGATACGAAATGATTAGTTTTCTGAAATACTATGTTTTGTATGAATGAATGAATGAATGTCCAATTTTCTTGAAAAGTAATTGTGGTGCCCTTAGCAGAGGCCCACGCCCAGAGGACATAATTCTGTGGTTTATGGTCATGAGGCCCTCGCCCTGTGGAAATAATACCGTGGTTCATGTATGAGATATGTTACCCGATACCGGAGGTTCCTTTTTAGAACTTGATATGCTTGACCAAAGAGACATGTTTATGCTAAAGGATGTTCCACGTATGATTTGAATATGAATAAGACTATGACTTTGTTTCCGTTATAAACCTGATTATGATTCTGATTTGCTATGAGATTTGAAATATGTTTTGGGCATCATTCATTAAAATTTTTACTCTGTTATTATTCACTGGGTTTCCCACTTATTATTTATATTATGTATGTAGGTGACCAGGCGCGTGACCAGATCCAAAGTTGAGGATCTAGTGTCTCTGTTTTGTTAGCTAGCCGTTGTGCCTCCGAGGAGGTTCCCTTCTGTGCGCAAGTCAAGTCTATATGGCATAAGCTACGACTTAGTGTTAATAAGTAATACGATCAAGTCTTTTGATCTATGTGTCTATTGGAATATTTCCCTTTCGGGCTACAACTGTATTAAATGTGACGAAGATTACTGCATTATGATGTTGCATATATGCATATATATTATATAAGGTTTTAAATTTTCTGTCCCATGTATGTCTGCACGGCTCTATGGACTATGTATTGTCGTTATATTTGCTTCCGCAGCTCCTAACGTATAAGCCCCTAATTATACGTTATTCCGTTAAGAGGCCTTTGATAATCCAAGGATTATTGGCCGGTTACGACACTAAACCTATAGGGGCGGGTTTGGGTCATGACAATTTTGTAGCTTTTCATGTATTTTTCATTTGATAGCTTTGTTACTTTGGTCGAATTATCCATGTTAGCTTTTATTTTGGTTAGTAGTTGCTTCTATTAGTTTTGTTGAGTAGTTTATTTTGTGTATATCTTTGATGTATATCTCTCTCATCTCTTCTTCTCTATCCTTTTATTTGGAGCTTTCCCTATCTTGGCATCTTATTTTCTTTATTCATCATTTTTCATGATTTGCATCCATTTTTCATGCATAAGGCTTGGCCCTCTCATTTATCTCTCTCTTATGTGATTATGTGTGCTACCCTATGTCTTAAGATGGTTCATACATCATATGTTAGTAGCCAAGTCTGTAGTTATATTTTTGTGTGTTGCATTAGTTTCTTTGCATCTAAGATCATGCATATTTTTTAACCCTTTTCGCTTGGCTTGGTGTGAATGAGTACTGGGTGAGCTTCTTCCATCTTTGCATCCCGATTGTGTGTGTTTTTCTTACTATGTCTACATCCTTACCATGTGACTACTTGCTTAATTAATATATCTCTATAATTGCCGGTGGATGGAGGCTTTTTCACTTGGTTTGGGATGATTTTGATCTTTATGCATGTGGACTCATTTTTTATTTGAGTTGCCCATTTTCAAACTCTTTTTCAAATCGCATGAGATCAAAGCATTCCCATACAAGTGATTTAGTCTATACTTGTTTTCTTCGCATAGTAATTTTAGCATTAATCATCAAAACATGATCATATATTGGTAATGAATCTCATATTTAGAATTAGTAGAAGTTGATCTTTGATCGGGTGAACGAGGGTGCTCAATTCATGACATTCCCTTTTATACCTAAGTTCTTGAGTTGAGACACTGTAGACACCCCATATTTGACTGCCCTTAAGACTTGGGCGCCTCAGGTTGATCACTCGATGATGAGAGTTATGCTGTACAAACGTTCAATTTCTTTAGCAAGAAGAGCTTCTAAATCCCAACCTTACACCCTATTTTGGACCAAATCTATTTTGACCAAAACTATTTTACACCTTAAAACCCTCTCTTTCAAAATATTTTTGAAAATGTTTCTACGATGTTCCGAGGCTCACATTTTGTTAAATGTTGCACTTTTCGGTAAACCGAGCAAGGACAAAGTAGAAATAAATGGAAGAGAGGTGAACTCTTGAAAAATATTTTAAAACCTTTTATTTATAGGTTTGGAGTTGAAGAAAATTAGAGGAGAGGGAAGAAAACTAGTTGGGGAAGAAGTTGGGCATGAAACTATTAAGAGAGAACTGGGCAGCCTCACTAAATCAGGCCTATCCTTTTGCACACTTGGACTTTAGTTATGAGGCCACCACCATTGGAAAGTGGACTTCCGAGGCTTCATTTTAGACTTAAGAATCTCCTAAAGGCGAGTCCAGATGAGGGAGATATGGTTGTTTGACATCAGGCATCAATCCGATTAAGCTAGAAATGAGCAACCTTTACTAAAATAGGCATATCTCTTTGCACAGTTAGAATTTAGATGTGACGCTGACTATCGAAAACTAGACTTCTAGGGCTTCAATTTAGACTCAAGAATGACCTGAAAAGGAGTTTGGATGAAGGAGATATGCCCATTTGAAGTCGGGCCTAGAAGTAGATTTTTGATGGCCGGCAGGTGGCCGGCAGATGGCAGGCCGGCCACCATTGATGGCCGGTAATGCACACTTCTGGCTTGCCGGCCACTAGTGAAAAACCTAGATATTTTTGGCTAGAGGAGTTGCTTTTCTATATAAAGGGAACCTTCCTTCATGGTTTAAGGTTGAAAAAAATTCCCAAAGTTCCAAAACTTGAAATTCTCTCTCTATCTCTATCTTGCAACCTATACACCCTCTCTCTACACTTCCTAAACCAATATTAGAGCTCTCCTTGCTGAGATTATTAAGTCTAAATTTTAGCCCTTGAAAGTGAGAACTTGTTGGTTTGTGAACAAAAGTGTTATTCCTCTTCAAGAGGTATAATTTTGAGCATCTTTGCACTACTCCTTTTATATCTTTTCTTGTTGATTTTGAAGTGTTTTTGGACTGTTTTTATGGGCTAAAGCTTGTGGTTTAAGGCTATTAAAAGTAGAGGGGTAATCACCCTTTTTTGAGCCTTGTTCTCTAAGCCTTTACACTTGTGTTTCCCATCTCTTCATCAAATTTTTTTTGAGTTTTTTACCATTGATTTTCAGAGGTTTTTAGAGGCTAAAAAAGTAGTTTTGAAGTCCCAAAAATGGAGGGGTTAGCTACCCCTCCTTTGGTTTGTTTACTAGCTTAAATTGCTTCATGTTTTAGCTTATTATTTTAGATACTTTTGTATTCATTCCAACACATTTTTGTACTATTTTTGGGATGTATAAACTCTGTATTTTTGGGCTAAAACTTGTGGTTTAAGGCCAATAAAGGATGAGGGGTGTGTAGACGTCCCCGAACGTCCCGGGAGGAAATCCCGTTTTGTTCATTGGGGCTTACTACAGTTTGGACTCAAATGTCACGGTTCTGAATCTAATCCCGCAAAGTGCAATGCGAGACCGATAAATCACCAAAGAGTTTAAATCCGACAAATTGTTTTGAAAAACAGATTTTTAGAAAGAAGTGCTAAACATGGACTGCTTTGCCAGATATAGAGTCGCCACCTAAATATTTTATTTTGAGGGAATTTAGGAAACCCTGACTCGTGCCTAAGGCCACGTGTCCGTCATTACCAAAGTTGCCTCGGCTCGGGAACTTGGGTATGATTTGGGAAGGTCACTTCGTGAGCACCCCCGCTCGCCTGATCAAAGATCGGCCTCTACTAACTATGATATCGAGTTTTGAAAACATTATATGCTCTTATCCCGGTTATTAGCCTAGAATTACTATGTGATGCGCGCAGCATACAAGTATAGACTGGATCGCCTGAGTTGGAACAAAACATTTCATGTTTGTTTTTGAAAGCGGTTTGCTACTCGCAAGTAGGCTAAAATGCGGATTTTGCCACCCTCAAGTGGGCTTAAGAAACAGGGTGATTTGCCACTCTCAACTAGGCTTAAAACTCGTAATCAATGAATTGTTCCAATTCAAGTAATCCAACCTTCACCCACAGGCATTCAGGCAGTTATATCACATAAGCACATAGCCTCATGGTAAGCATGCTATCGTGGTAGTCACTCACACGCATGCAAGGATGCTGAAGCATAAACACTTACCGAGTACTCCGAGCCAAAGAAAGAAGCTAATTAGAAAACATGCATGAATTCTAACTATGTTGAAATGTCTAATGCAACACATGCAAGAATGTAACTAGGAATAGGCTCGGCTATCCTAAGAATGGCATATGAAATGCTACAGATAACATGTATTCAACTCGGAATTGAAATACAATGTAGTTAGCATGATGCGCCGAGCCCGGTGCGTGCAAGACAGATGAATGAATGCAAACATGTGAACATAAGTATACTAATTGAAACATGCCCTAATCTAACCATCATAAGCTGGTAAATAAAAGGGAGAAAGACGTGGGGTTGGAAGACATACATCACACACACACACACACTTATTACACAATTGTGCCCTCTCTCGGAGGGTCCAAAAATAATACACAACGAAATGAATAACTAACTATAGCTAATTATTACATAATGCTGACTAACTAACAAATTTAACTAAGTAAGCAATAAAACTATCATGCAAACTACATGAAATGGGCTACCTCAGCTCTGCCTTGGATGGCAATGAATGCATGCATGCTTGAATCGCTTTGTCGGGAAATCCATTGTGATGCTCCGACTTGCCTTTGTTTGCAATTGATCTCAGAACACTGCACAAGGCTCCAGAAGGCTGAAACTCCACCCTGGGAAGCTGTGGGAAGGCTACCGACCAGCCCTTGGCCTTGGAGACCACCTGCCGACCATCTTTTATGGTGGAGACCAAAAGAGGTGGTCGGCCTACCAGAAAAGCTGGTCGGCCGACCAGTTTCTGCCTCCTGTTCCTGGTTTTCTGCAACACAAAGCAAGAGAGAGGCATAGCAAGGTATTTTCAACAAATGTGTGTACGACCACTCTCCCATCATTGCACAAGCTCAAGGGAGTGTAGTCCTCGACCCTCGGGCCACCAATCACGCATCTCGATGCATGATGGCCGAGGAGTCGAATTGCACGACTTGATATGGAATGAATGCACATATGAACACATAAATGCCTAAACTCCATCATGTGTTAGTCAAGAGGGTCGACGACCGGGAATTGAGGTACGTTTCGTCACTTTGAGTACAAAACGTTCCTCGTTTCCCGTGTTTGGACTAACTCTTATTCCAAACACAATGCAACAAGTATGGCATGCACAATGCGACTCTAGCATGCAAGCTAAATGCAATGCAACTTGGTCATGCAAACATGCAAGGGGTGAAACATGCAAACATGCACCTAGCATACACAATGTCAATATGGAATGCAACATGAACAACCTAGCAAGGCTAATGGCATACACAATGCACAATGCTAATGTACACATACTCAATGCGAGACAATCATAAGCATGCAACAATATGACAAAATGAGACTAGCATACACAATGCGAATGTCAAATAGCATACTCAATGCGACGAACTACATGGCATGCACAATGCTAAATGGACTTAAACCAAGATGGATAGGCCTCAGCCATGTCCAACTCAGTGGCCAAACATGATGAAATTAAGACAACAACACTTATGCAAACATGCACAATGCGAGGGACCAAAACTAAGACACCAAATGCAACTCTATCAAAACATGGCAAGGGATGAAATATGGCATACAATCACATATTTTCCAGCTCTGAAATGATATGCAAGATGGTCCCGAATCATGCAAACACCTCACACAATGCATGCTAGATGGCCCAAATACGGAAACCAGTGAAATGGATTACACTATAGGTATACGAAGCAATGTACAAATGACCAAACCAGACCCAAATAGCCCCTATGCAGGCCCAAAACAGTAGAAAATGGACTAAAATGATGACTCGAAAGGCATGGAAACGAAGCTCATGCAATGGCCCATAAATGAGGTATTTAAGCACAACTCTCAAACGCATTTAAAGAGTGATAAACATGAGAATATGGCAACCTTATATGCTCTGAAATATCATGTTTAATGATGCCAAAACATGTCAAGGGCCCAAACAACGCATGCTAGTGGACCCGATATGCAAAGCTAGTGAGCTTAATTAAACTATGACCATATACAACCATGTATGCATGGCCCAAAACACTTCAAACAGAGCTAAGGCAGCCTAAAATATGAATAAAATTAGTTTGGATCATGGCCAAAATATGCTAGGAAAGGGGGCCAAAACATCATGCAATATAAGCTAGTGAACCATGATTTACACTACAACCATATGAAGCACATGAGAGGCCACCAAATTAGTCAAAAACAGAATCATGGCATGCCAAATGAAGCCCAAAAACTTACTGAAACCTGACCAAAACATGCAAGAATGAAGTGCTACTTTGATAGGCCATGCAAGGGGTTGTTCTACACATGCAAGAAGGACATCTAATATGGAAAAACCAGCTCTGGATAGAGCCTATGTAGGTCCTAAAACTCACTGAAAATGGCCTGAAACATGCTCAAGAAGTGTGCAAATATAGGCCCCTTTGTAAGGCCAAAAAATGCCAACAAACAAGACAAGGAGAGAGAGGGTCACCCCTCTCTGATTTTGGATCTCAAAATAGTATGCTAGCCACTGAAAATCCACTGGATTTAAGTGGCTAGAAGGCCAAACAAAGCTCAATACCAAGGCCTAAGTGCATGGCTCAAAACAAGGTGAAAACAAGCATGCAAGGGGGTAGATGACCCCCAACAGAAAAATGACCTCAAACAAACATGTAAAGGACCTCAAAATAAGACTTTTTTCAGTTTATGACAAAGCTCAAAATTTTTTTCAAGTAAGGCTAAAAGATGAAGCAAAATAAAGCCTTAAAAGGAAGAAAGGGTGTTACCCTTGCAGCCAAGAACTCCAGCAGCTTCTGGACAAAAAATGCAACCCCTTAGCCTCTGAACACAAGCTCCAAGAACCTTAGAGTGATGGTGGAGGGGTTAGGTTAGGAGATGGTATGCAAAGGGGCAAGAACTTCACACTTTTGAAGCTTGGATGTAGAGATATAGAGGGAGAAGTGGTGTATGCCTTAGAAATTTTTTCTTGAACCGTCTACAAGGAAGGTAAGGCCTTCCTTTATAGAGCAAAGGGGCCAAAGCTTCTCTTAGAAGCTTCAAACCAAGAGTGAAGATTCTCTATACACGTGTATGGAGGATGTACCTTGTGCCTCCCAGCTAGCACAGCTGGAAAGCATTCAGGGAGACAAAAAAGGTGGGAGCTGGCCGACCAGTTCAAATGGTCGGCCGACCACTTGCCCTGGTTGGCCGACCAGGTCAAAAGGTCCAAGGTGGTCGGCCATCCCCAGTGATGAAGCCCCAGAAGTTAGCTTTCCAATGGCACCAGCCTTGCATTAAAATTCCAACTGTGCAAAAAGTTATGCCTGTTTTGGTGAAGCCGCGCAGATTCGGTCCAACCGGATTGATGCCCTACTTCAACTAACTATATCTCTCCCGTCCGGACTTGGCTTTAGGAGATTCTTGAGTGCAAAATGAAGCCCCAGAAGTAAGCTTTCCAATGGTGGTGGCCTCATAGTTGAAATCCAAGTATGCAAATGAATAGGCCTGATTCAGCGAGGACTGCTCGTCCGTCTCTTAGCGATTCATATCCATTTCTCCCCCAACTGGGTTTCTTCCCTCTTCTCTTCTTTTCTTCAACTCCAAACCCCTAAACAAGGTGTTTTGAAAGATTTTTCAGAGATTTCATCTCTCTTTCATTCATTTCCACTTTGCCCTTGCTCGGTTTACCTAAAAGCGCGACATTTAACAAAATGCGAGCGTCGGAACATCGTAGAACTTTATTTTCAAAACATTTTGAAAGAGAGGGTTTCAAGGTTTAAAATCTTTCGATCAAGATTGTTTTGGTCCAAAAGGGGTATGAAGTTGAGATTTGACTCTCTCCTTGCCGAAGAAACTGAACCTTTGCCTTGCACACCTTCATCACCGAGTAAACCATCAGTAGCGCCCAAGTCTTAAGGGCGGTGAAAAATGGGGTGTCTATAGGGTGGTTCAACCTTCTTTACACCTTGCTTTCAAGGCCTTTACCCTTGTGTTTTCCACCTTTACACTATCTTTTTTTGAGCTTTTAAACATTGATTTTTATAGTTATTTCAGTGGCCAAAATCATGTTTTGAAATCCAAAATTAGAGGAGTTAGCCTCCCCTCCTTGTATCTTGCTTACTAGCCTAGTTTGTGCCATGTTTTAGCATGTTAATCTAGCCTTTTTTAGCTTACTTCCAGCATATTTTAGGACTTGTTTTAGACTGTTTTAGCACTATTTTGGGCTGTTAGTTGCATTTGAGCTTTGTTTTGCATGCTTATAGTGTAATAGTCCTCATGAGTTTGGTGTTCTAGGCCTTAGACACCATCTCATTTGAGTTGATAGCATTTATTTATGCTTTTCTCACTTATTTTTAGCACTAATAATCTCTGCAACCTCCCTCCTTTCTTGGCTTTTGTTAGTCTTTGAGAGTTGTTTCAAGCCTCTTATTCTTTTAAGCATGAGATTGGGGTTGTCATGTTTAATGATTTAATCCCTTTTAGGGGTTCATTATCAACAACATGACATCTCTTTCATGTCTTAAGTTAACTCTTGGTTTCGTACTTCACTCCATTAGAGGATTTAAATTCATTATTGGACTTAATGAATTAAAGGATGGTTGGTAATCTAAAATTAAGTAACTAAAATTGAGGACTAAAATGGTGAAAGATAATAATTTGGTTGTGTTCAATCGGACATTAATTGAACACATGAAAGCTTGAACCATTTCATACTCACTAGTGATAAAATGATTCAAGTCTCCAAGGTCATCACTTCTCTTGATCATTCATGAAAGGGAGGTGATATGAATCTCATTTTCATTACATTTATTGAACTTGCACACTTGGTTTTACAAGCCATTATGCAATGAAATTGCATCCATTGATGGTTTGTGAACCAAACTTGCTACTCCTTTGATTTGCTCATGAAAATGAGCGATGAGTTGTGCAAACAAACCCTTGAAATACCTTGTATATGCTCTGTTTGTCCTCTATTGCAGCAAAGAGAACTGGGCAGCAGTGGCCGGTAGGCCACTTTCCATGGTCAGCAGGTGGCCGACAGACCACCTTTGATGGCCGGTCGGCCATCACTAGTGGCCGGAAACACTCATCACTGGCCGACCAATGACTGATGCAAAATTTAGTAGTGTGTTCCTCTAGCAGAGTAGAGTTATTCTGGAAGTGGGCAGCAATGTATGTGTTCTATTGTACAACAGAGGCTCTCCAAAAGCAAAACAGTGGCTTTTCAGGTGGAAACCGAGCACGTGCATGATTGTTCCTTGCATTTCGAGCTTGTTTAAAGTTTAAATATTTAGATTAAATATTTGTTGTAATTTATTAGTTGTAGCTAGTTAATTTTGTAAAGTGTTGTAATTAGATAGTTAACTAGTTAATTCATTTGTTGTAATAATTAGTTAAGTAGTTTAGCTAACTTCATTTCATTTTGTAATAGTTAGCTTAATTAGCTTAGCTTTAGTTAGTTAATTAGCTAGTTTATTTATTCGGACTCTCATTCGCGAGAGCGTAATGTTGTAATAATGTATATGTCTTCCAACCCCACATCATGTTTTGTCTAGCATTCTCCATGTTTGCATCCACTTTGTATTGCATGCACCAAGGCTTGGTTCATCATTTTAACTGCATTGTTATTGCTTATACCTCTTTGAATACGTGCTTAGACTGCATGCTATTTAATTGTTTCATATGCCATCTTAGTAGCCGAACCTATTAATAGCATATCGCATATGTTGCATTAGTCATATTGCATAAATTAGGAATCATGCATTTTTCTAACTAGTTTCTTTTTTGGCTTAGAGTACTAGGTGAGCCTTTACTTGTTTTAGCATATTGCATGTGTGTGGTCATTGCCATTGTTGTCATGTCTAGCATACTTGCCATGAGGCTAATTGCTTAAATGCTAAACTACTTGAATGCCCATGGATGAAGGCTTGTATAATTTGAGTAAAGGTTCATATGCGATCACTTTTTCAAGTGGTACATATTTTGAAACAATTCTCGAAATGTTCCAATTCTTGCAAATTAGTCTATACTTGTGTGTGTGCGCATCACATAGTAATGCTAGTCTAATAAACCGGAACAAGAGCATATAATGTAAATAAGATTCATATCATGATTAGTAGAGGCCGATCTTTGATCGGGCGAGTGGGGGTACTCAATTGTATTCATGACCTTCCCCTTTCGTACCTAAGTTCCCGAGCTGAGACAATCTTGGTGATGACGGACACGTGGCCTTTGGCACGAGTCATGGATTTCCTAAATTTTTCCAAATAAAAATATTTAGGTGGCGACTCTATATCTGTAAAACAGTCTATTTTTGGCAATTTGATTCAAAATCAATTTTCCAAAAGATTTGTCGGATTTGGACTCTTTGGTGTTTATCAATTTCACATTGCACTTGTGAGATTAGATTCAGAACCGTGGGAGTCCGAACTGTAGGGCTTATATTCGAACTTCCAAAAAGGAGGCGCGAAAAAGTCGGGCTACAGACACTTTGGTTGTGACGGACAATGACATTTGGCACGAGTCATGGGTTTATTAGTTTTCCTAAAGATTAGGTAACAACTCTAAATCTAGTGGTGTAGTTCATTTTTGGCATTTTTTGTGATTAGTGGATTTTCTATGGATTGGTTAGATTTGGACTCTCATTCTGTTTGACATTGCACTTGTGAAACAAGACCAAGAGTTCTAATTGTCGGGCGCGCTCAGACTCCCTGTCCGAGAGATTCCACAGTCTGGTTGGCATCCATGTTTCACATCTGCAACATTAATATACTACGTGAATCTTATGTATCTTGTCAAATGTTTTAACCTTTTGGCTCCACGAATGATTCTTTTCACATTCAAATATGGTTTTTTATTGCATGATCTAAAATTTAGCTTTTGTTTTATCTTTATATTGGTTATTTGAATAGATTAAAAAAGACAATTAAGACTTTGAAGTACTTTGGGATTATATTCTGTGCTGAGGATCTATGGTTGTGGGTAGGGGTGAATATCACAAACCAATAGATTTGGTGGTTGACAATTGTTTGAACCAATGTCGGCTTTGGGCACAAGCAGAAGAAGCAGCCACTTTGGATCTCTGAAAATTAATTGAAAAAAAACTCTAAAAAAATTTGGTAAAATAATAAATAAGTCTTTTTTTTTATTATTTTTTTTATTTTTGTATTATACTTGCTTATAAAAAAGAACCCCTTGAAATTATTTTTTTATTGATATGATAATTTATTTAAAACTAATTGATGGTTGTTTTCTAAATGTATAAATTATGTACAAAATATTATTGATTATAGTTATTTGTTTCAATCATTTATGGAAAAATAAGTGTTTCAAATTTGAAATTGATTAAATTTTACATTCAATCAACTATGTCATAAGAAAGATTAAATGAATTTGGTTGATAAATTGGTTAAAACAAGCTTGATTAGTAATTTTGCATTTAAAAATGTAGAAGTTCAAAATTTTTAAATTAATTTTAAATTATTAATTAGTTCGGTTCATACTCACAAGCTCATTCAAAACAAGAGTTGGCCTATTCACGTGGCTAATAACTAGATTTTTATACTTAGCAATATGGAAGTTCAAAATTTTTAAATAAAATTTATATTACCAACTAGGTTGATTTTGCCAAAAAAATTATTAAAAACTTGGTCAATATTAGGAGCCTACTTTGGAATGTATTTTTTGTATTTATATTATGTTAGCAGATATTTTAATATTATAATGTGTTATAGATTATTTTGTTTGCTTGGGCTCCAAGCAACTTTTTCGCCAAATTTCTTTTCTTTTCCTCCAAGTTAATCATTTTTCTTGGTGACCAAGTTTCCTATCCTATACTTTTCTTCTAAGAATCCTCCAAGCAACTTTCTTACCAAGTTTTCTTTGTCTCCAAGAATCCTCCAAGAAACTTGTTCACCAAGTTTTCTTCTCCTATAAATTGAGCCATTGTTTGGGAAGTGGGTCAGCCACAAAAAACAAAATAGGTTTTTTAGCCTCAATAAGACAAAACATCACATCCAATCCATAATCATTACATTCTTTCTCTCACAAAAAAGCCAAAACCCAAAAGTCTTTCCCAAACCAGGCTTTTTAGTCCTAGGCTAAAATAGCAGAAAAAAGTCAAAAAGCCAAAAAGCTGACCCACTTCCCAAATAGAAGAAGTGTTTGTTGTTTTATTATGTTTGTGTGAGATTATCAGGGAAATAAAAAAGGGTGTATGTAATGAAATTTTGGGTTCAACCAATTGTGCAATATTGGTGAACCATACGACTTAGTCGGGCTGTTATATCCTGGAGGGGACAAGTTCGGGTTTTTTCTACTGCACCGGTGTGAGGCTATGCCTAATCGCAGAGGGCTTAAATCTCCTTAAAGAGAGCGAATTTCCTGCGCTTCAGCTCTTTCAATAATTATTGTAATTTTTATTTTTTTGTATTTTCTAGTGTTATATTTGTAATTATCACCAACAATTTTAAGGAGATTCAAATAGTAAAATTCATGGAGCCAGTATTGGAGAAGCCCAATGAGAATACCAATGATCTCAACAAACCCTTCCGTTTCTAATAAGCCCACTTCAAGAGATGGAAAGGCAAGGTACTTTTCTACCTCAGTCTCCTCAAGGTGGCCTATATCCTGTAACAACCCCGACCCATAGTTAACGTTAATCCATGTTTAATTATACCTAAAAAGAAATTAAAGTGAAATTTTGCATCATACATTGCATTATATGTGTTTATATCTGTTTAACGTAGAAAGATCTATTCATGTTTCTATTTCGGATTACGAATTGAAGGCCTTATCGGCATTCGATTCAGAAATTGACTTGATTTATATGTTAATTAGAATTTTATGGTAGGTTTAATTAAAATTTGATTCGGAACGATTAAATTAAAATAATTTAATGCCTACTCGATTAACTTGATCAACAAATAATTACACTTTTGCCCAAGCCTATATAAGTCATCTATATGCATCTCAACTCTCTTTTCTTCACCATTTCTATTTTGTTGTTGATGTCAACCGTGAGAGAGAGAGAGAGAGAGAGAGAGAGGGAGAGAGAGAGAGAGAGAGAGAGAGAGAGAGAGTGAGAAGGGGAAGAGATTGGAGTCAATTTGAGGCCAAGCTAGCAATTATTAGAGGAATTGAAAGGAATTGGAGGGATTTAGCAAGAGAACACTAGCATTTGAGGAATTGAGAACTCTAGGTAAGGAATCAAACTCTTAGTTGTGTAATTGAGTTAGATTTTACAAGAATTCAAGTGAGAGAAATGGATTGACAAGAGAATTAAGTTAGAATTGGAGAATTGTAAGTCATTCCATATATGCATGCGTATTTATAGCATTTTGAAGTTTGTTTTCAAAGATTTTCTCCATGCATGTTGTCATTCTAGCATAAGTTGAAGAATTCATAACATTTCTCATCAATTGACCACATTTGATCATGTTCTAGAAGCCATGAACTCAAGTGAACACATGCATGTCATGTTCATACCATGTTTTTACATTTCAAGTTGAATTTTCGTATGTTTGACATACTTTTGGGCCTTGATTTTATGAAATGATCTTCAATCCATGACATTTTACAAGTTCCTAGATGTTTTCCAGAATTTTGGCCCAAGAAGATGAGTTTTGAAGTGTGGAATTCGAGCTTGGAACATGGGAGTGCAATTTGGAAATTCCAGATTTTGCACTTTTGCTCGAGCATCGGATTCTACGCTCGAACGGAGACTTTGTGATCCTGCACTTCCACTCGAGCGACCAAAAGTTCGCTCGAGTGTGAAATGCATGCTCCCAGAAGTTCATATGTTTTGCAGATCGATTGAGCGACACCAGTCACGCTCGAGCGAAAGTCTGAGTCTCACGCTCGAGCAAGGATCGAGCGTCCATCGAGCGTGAAAATCAAGTAACCAGTACTTTTTTCAAAATTTGCAGACCGCTCGAACGGGGGAAGTTGCGCTCAAGCGGACCCTCACATTTTGCATGTCTGCTCGAGTGAGAAAAGCCACGCTCGAGCGTGGATCTTGTTTTCAACAAGTTTTGAAAAATGTTTTCAAGTACATTTTGCATCCACATTTCACCCTAGGCATTCCTAGACCAAGATCAGACACCATAATAAGGATAAGAAGTAGAAACACACCAAGATAAGAAAGAATTAATTATTTCCAGGTGTGTAATTCTGTACGTGTTCGCTTTGTAACTGTGTAGGTCACATGCTACAAGACGTTTGAGTTGTCCATTTCGTCTGTTTGCCTTGAAGCCATCTGTTAATTGTGAGTAATAACTCTGTAAAGTTATATTTAATTACAAGTATTTCCTGACTGATATGATACGATCTATTTTCTGAAATGCTATTTTATGAATTATGAATGAATGTCTATTTTTCTGAAATGTATTTGTGGCATCCTTAGTTCACATGGCCTTTGCTCAGGGGTAACAATACCGTGGCCAATATGCACATGGCCCTCGCCTAGGGTAACAATACTGTGGCTTATATTCATGTGGCCCTTGCCCGAGGTTAACAATACCGAGGCCTATATTCACGTGGCCCTCGCCTAGGGGTAACAATACCACGGCTACTTGCGCACAAGATATGGACCTTTATGGTTGTTGGTACCGACTATACATGTGAGTCTCAGGACCAAGTTGATATGATAGCTAATGGATGTACCACGTATGATCTTATGCAAAATCCAAATATGAGTATAAACATGTATATGATCCTATTTCTGATTTGAAAATTTGAATATGTATAAGATCTTGTTTCTGATATAAACTCTGATTTCTAACTCTGTGATAGGCATCATTAGTTAAAACGCTTTACCTTGTTTTTATTCACTGGGCTCTCGCTCACTATTCCTATTATGTATATAGGTGACCAGGCATGTGATCAGGGCCAGAGTTGACAGCCTAGAGTTTCGTTTTGTTAGCCACCCTTTGCGCCTCCCGCGGAGGTTCCGGACCAAGTCATGTGTAGTGGCTACGTTTTGTGGATGTATAAGATTTTACTTTTTTTGGTTTTACGAACAAGTTTTCTACTGTAACTGTCATGTAAACACCGTATTAAGCTTTGGTAACACAAGTATATGTTTATAAAGTTTAAAATTATTTTGTCCCATGTATGTCTGCATAGCTCAATGGACGTTGTATTTTGTATAATTGCTTCTGCAGCCCCTTGATTATATACTATTCTATTCAGAGGCCTTTAGTAATCTAAGGATTACTGGCTGGTTATGATGCTAAACCTATAAGGGCGGGTTTAGGTCGTGACATATCCTGACCGAGAAAAATCCAAACAAAGTCCTGTAGACACCCCATTTTTGACCGTCCTCAAGACTTGGACGTCACCGTTTGAACACTCGGTGATTATCCATGTTTGTGTTCGTTTGGAGTTCCCGGAGTTCTCGGCTACGCGCCTTGCCTCAGGATCTCCGAACTCGACCGTTTTGTGTTTGGTTTTGCACCAAACACTTGTGTTCTGCCTTGGAGGGGCAGGGAGTGCCTTTTGAGGCATCCCCACACACCACCGGCAGTGGCTAGAGGCCACCGGCTGGTTATTGTTGCCATCGGCACTGAATTGTGCCGGTCGGCAGTCAATTTTGTCAAAATGACAATTTTGCCCTGCCGACTACTGTTCAGTTGCTTTTTGAGATATTTTAAAGCAGCTGTATAGCACTTGCTTCCCCTCCATACACGTGTATGGAGGGATGAGCCTCTTGGTTGACTTAACTTGTAAGTTTGGTTGCCTTTAAGAGAAGGCTCTCTTCTCTTGGCTCAAGGGTTAGAAAAATTAGAGATTTTAGAGAGAAAAGACAGAGAAGAAGCTCTGGTTCTAGGTTAGAAGTTTTGTATCTATCCTATCTCTCTTCTTCCCTCTTATTTGTACACTAGGTGTTTGTGACTTACTATTGCTCATCAACACCTAGTGTTTCACCTTCCTTGGCAACTGAGGTTCCAAGAGGTTGTCTTGGAGGTTTTTGGCTGGATTTGAGCTCAAGGAAGCAACAACATCAACTCTTGTGAAGGTGGTAAACAAGGGTGAGAAACTCCCCCTTTTTACCCCATTTTTGCACTCTATTTTTGCATAGCTTAGAACTGTTTTTGTGCTTAGTGATTAACACATAAAAGTTCTGTTTTTTAGTCCTCTTTATTGTCTATTAAGAGTGTTTTGTGCTTTGGGGAGGTTTGACTACCCTTAGGCCTTGAAAAGGCCCATTTTTGTGCTATTTTGTTGAGATCCGGGATTTTGGTGCTTGGGTCTCTTCACCACTGAAATCTTGAGGGATTTCGGTGGTGAAGATGATGCCTTAAAGTCCTAAGAAGGAGGGGGTCACCCCCCTCTCCTTGATGTCCTTGAAAAGGGCAAGTTTTGCCTCTTGAGGGAGCATTGTGCTTGAGTGTGTGTTGAGCATGTATGGACTGTTATTCATGCTTAGGATATCATGATTTAACATTGCTATGTGTTGGTTTTGGTCCCTTATGCATGCTTAGCATAGTTGCCATGTAATGCCTTGTATTGCCTTAACATGCCTTAGGTTGTTAGCCCTAATTCGAGCATGCTTTAGGCTTAGATTTGTGAATGTTTTGTGCTTATTTTGACATGTTTTAGCTCTGTCCATAGTCATTTGGGTTGATCTTGGCATGCATTATATAGCCCCTTTGCATTTTAGGCTTGCTAGCCTTTGAGCATGCATGTGTAGCATGTGTTGCTTACCTCATTTTGATGGTTTGGAACCATCTAGCATGTCATTTCAGTCCCTTTGGTGTGCTTGTATGCTTACCTTAGTTGCCTCTTTAATGCTTTAAAAGCATGTATTGAATGCTCCATGTTTTGGTCATTGTGCATGCCTTTGGTTTCAAGCCTCTTAGATGCCATCTAAGTAGCCTTTTGGCTTTGTTTTAACATGCTAAAAACCTGTTTTTAGTTGTTTAATGCATGTCATAATTGTCTTGCATAAGTATAGTTCAATGCCTCATTGACTTGCTTTAAGTCTTGGACCATTTGCATGCTTTGTTTGGTCTATTTTGAGTTGGTTTAGCACCACACTTTGACATGATTTTAGAGCTCATGTTGCATGCTAATCATCCATGTTATCTCCTTTCAAGTGTGCTTGAGAGTGGTTTGTTTAATGCCTAAGTTGTGTGCCTTAACATGTGTACATGTGCATGTGTGTTTAGCTCTCATACTTAGCATTTTGGCTACTGATTTTAGGCCTAGTTAGAGTTGCCTAGATCATGTTTAAGTCCACCTTTTATTTGGTTTGCATGCTTGCCTTACATGTTTGCTTGTATGCTTACATAAGCGCCTTGCATTGTCCATATTGCATGCTAGCCAACATGTTTAGGATTTCATTGCATTGACATGCATGCTAGGCCTCTTGAGATAAACATGATAGAGGTTCGGCACCCTTGTTTGTTTATATGGTTTGCATGCATTTGAAATTGAAAGTGCACATTTGGTTCTTTGGGCCATCATGCATGGAAATACGTGATTGGTGGCCCGAGAATCGAGGCACATCCTCCTTTGAGTCATTAACATGATAAGGAATGTGTTTGATGCATAAATTGCTGGAATTACATTGCCATGCAAGTTTTTGCCCTCTGTTGCTGTGAGTTGCAGGTTCTGCAGACATTCAGTGCCGACCGGCAGTATTTAGTGCCGACCGGCAGTCAATAGATGGCCGGTGGATGAATTCAGTGCCGATGAGCTCAATTCACTGCCGATGGAAGTTCTATTCAGCCGGTGATGATCCCCAGTGTTCAGAAAGGCATCCCTGAGACTTTGGCAGTTTTCAGAGGAGTAGAGCAGGGAAAACAGAGGCAATCTAAGCATGGCAGTGCGATTCCGAGCAAGTCCCAAGCATGCGTTGCATCCGGCCCTCATCTCGAGGCAGTTTACTGCTTTAATTAGATTAATTAATTTATTTGATTAATTTAATGGGTTTGTAATATTTAATTAGCTTGCGTAGTTAATTAATTTGTATATTCTTTTGGTCCCTCCGAGCGAGGGCAAGTCTGTAATAAGTGTGGGTGAGTGGTGTGTATGTCTTCCAACCCCCACTTCTTTCTCCCTTTTATTTACCTGCTTTGATGGTAGATTAGGGCACGTTTATTTTAGCATACCTTATGCTATGCATGCGTGCATCCATGCATTTGTTTACATGCACCGGGCTCGGTACATCATATAAACTGCATTGTATTTTCAAATCCAAATTGAATACGTGTTATTTGATTGCATCTCACATGCCATGTTTAGGGTTAGCCGAGCCTACTCTAAATTGCATCCTTGCTTGTGATGCATTAGTCATTCTAACATGAACTAGGCCATGCATGTTTGCTAACCAGTTTATTGTTGTTTTGGCGTGGAGTACGATGTAAGTATTTATGCTTTAGCATATCGCATGCGTGTGAATGTTAACATGACAGTATGCTTACCATGCGGCTAAGTGCTTATGTGAGATAAACTGTTTGAATGCCTGTGGGTGGAGGTTAGATTGTTTGAGTTGGAAAAACTCGTTGAAATCCGTGTTTTAGCCTACTTGCGAGCAGCAAATTCCAAAGCGTTTTCCAAACAAACGGATATGCAATGTTTATTTCCAAATTAGGCAATCTAGTCTATACTTGTTTGCTGTGCGCATAACATAGTAATTCTAGGCCAATAACCGGAATAAGAACGCATAACGTTTTCAAAATTGGATATCATGATTAGTAGAGGCCGGTCTTCAGACCAGGCGAGAGAGGGTGCTCATAGCTGACCTTCCCCGATCGTACCCAAGCTCCCGAGCCAAGACCACTTTGGTGATGATGGACACGTGGTCTTCGGCACCGAGTCAGGGTTTCCTAAATTTCCCATTTTAAAAAAAAAATATTTAGGTGGCGACTCTGTATCTGGCAAAGCAGTCCATGTTTGGCACTTCTTTCAAAAAAATTTGTTTTTCTCAAAACGATTTGCCAGAGTTGGACTCTTTGGTTCAGATTAAGAACCGTGACACAAATCGAGTCCGAACTGTAGCGAGGTCCCCCGCGGATGTGCTACAGTTTCTGGCGACTCCGCTGGGGATTTTAGAGAGCTTGACTCGAACTCGTGATATCCTGTTTTGACTACACTTATGTGTTTCTTTGCATTGCATGTGCATTGGTGCGCCTAGGACACCGTGTTGGCCATCTGCTATTCCTGAGCGGTTTGCCGGAGGCTTGTCTTGTCAAGGCATGTCCATAAGGCCGACCGGTTGCGGGCTCTGCCAGTATAGGAACACAAACCCCGGTTTTACCGGGGCACCCTTTTCGACCATTCGACCTAGTGCATATCGAAATCCATAGTGACCATTCCAAACTAGGACAGGTTGCTTACCCGATATAAGTTGTTTGAGACTGCTGCGTGCGTAGTGAAACCCTAGCTCCTAACAAAATAGGACAGGGAAACCCTACCCCAACATAGGGGTGTATTGGCTCTCATTTACTTGCTATATGCTTTTAGAGTGTATCTCTGCAGGGGAACGCATATATCAGTTTGCAAAGTTTGAGCATCAGGCCTGAGGGCACTAGTATCAGTGTTGTTGAGAATCGGTTATGTCTGCGGGTATCAGTTCAGTTTTGAACAGTAATTCTGGGGGGAACAGTGATCAGTAGTAGAGTACAGTTGTCCGGCTACACCCGTGTTTGATCTGTTTGGGGCTGAAATACTGCTTGTTTCCCGTTTCAGTTCAGAAAATCAGAGAGTTGATCCAAGATAGCTAGTGTCTCAGCATGACGCAGAATTCAGAAGAGATTGTGGTCATGGCGGCCGCGTTGGATTAGGGAATCACCCTACACAGCGAAACTACTGTTGATATGCTGCATCCACCCAGATCGCCGGTTGCGCACTCGGTCTGGGCCCCTCAGCTATATCAGGCTCGTGAGCCTACTACTTTTGAGCTAATGGGGATGATAGGAGATCTCCAGAGGTCTGTGGCGGATCTCGCCTATGGGATGTCAGCTTCACCGCCAGTCGCACCATATGCCGGGAGCTTTGTACCTCAGGAGCCCCCGCTGTTGGGGCGAATTGTGATTGAATTGAGTCAACCGGAGATGGCCTCCAACCATGGCAATGATGCACCAATATCCACCCAAACCCTCAACCAGGCCGAGGCCAGAAGTAAAGATAAGATGAAGGCAGATGCCGACCCTATCGAACAGCTGCTGTGGGCAGTCGAGGCTTTGAAAGCCGGGGGAATGAACAAGCAACAGGTATCTGCAGTTGTGACAAAAGCTGTGGAAGACGCTTTCCCCACTCCGCCTGAGGGCAGTTCCAGTCAATCAGAGAATCAGGATAGGCCCCGTCATGCCAAAAAAGTTCTTCCCGCTCCCAACCTTGCATCCGGGAAGGATCAGAAATCCAAGGCCGCGCCCGCCGATCCGTTCGCTAGTGCATCTAGCAAGAGTGCTCAGGCTCCGAAGTACCTGCCCTGAGGGCGCAGGGTCTTCCATCCCCTCTACATGCCTTTGTCTAGGGCACTCCTGATCTTGGCCAAAAAGGGGCATCTTACACCTCTCGATCCTAGGCCGCTCCCCAAACCCCTTCCAGCAGGCCATGATGCCACTCAGTACTGTGCGTACCATCAGCAGACTGGCCACCCCACTGATAATTGCTTCCGCCTCCGTCATGAGGTACAGGATTTGATTGACAACAAGGTTATCCTCTCGCCTACCTCGGCCAAAGCAGTCGCTACAGAGTTCTTGGATTTTGAGGACACAGATACCGAGGACACAGATACCGCGAGTGTGTGATTAGAAGGTGAACCGCCTACGGGCAGTGTCTGGTACATTTTTTGGGTGTAGCGTTTGGCACGCATTTTTGAGCATCGACCAATGCTAGTTTTGTAAATCCTGACTTGGGTGTCGAGTCAGTCTTTGTTTTGTTTTGTTTTGAGTCTGTCTCTCTGTACTGAGTCAGTCTTTTTGCTTACAGGGTCTGTCTTGTTGTAATGAGTCAGTCCCTGTTGTATAGTATACCAGGTGATTTCGGGGTTGTCGCCTCAAAACACCATTTTGTTTTATAAACAGTTGTTCTTGCTTTTTTGAGTCTGTTTCTACCGAGGAGCCAGTTATGCCAACAAATCTGAAAGAAACAGCTGTGGCTATCACGTTCCGTACTTGTTGCTGTTCAAATCAACCGTGCCGGAGGATGTGAATGGAATGACAGCGCATTCTACCTACTCTCTTGTGCCTTGAACTCGTTGTAACGACCTAAGTTTTTCAAAAAACTTTTTTTTTTCGTACACTGCGGTGATAAAAACGAAGAGGAAGGAATTCCTCAGGTTTCGCAAAACTTTGATCGAAATTGAGAGAAAGAGAAGCATGTTGAGCTTTTAATGAATGAAATCATGCCTGTCAGCGTGAGTACTGAGAAGGACCCTGGCTTGATCCAGACTGGCTCCACACTATCTTCAGCGCGGGCGATGTGTCGCTTTCTTAAAAACTTTCAAAAACAAAATATTTTGCGCAGTCCTGTGAAGACCTGTGTGGAATCGCTCTTGAGATTGTGCAGCCTAGGATCGCTCTCAGCCTCAAGGTTCCATTTATCTGTTTCGAACCTGGAATCCGTTCAGAATGTCCAAGCAGTCACATGCCCGTGTGGCCCAATTTGAAGCAGCCCTCGAGCAAGAGGCATCAAAGTCAGATCAAGAAGATCAGATCCCACCAGGCAAGGCTTGTGAAGCAACCGTGATGAACCTTTCTGCAAGTCAACACAACAATCACTCTCTTGGATATAGAGGGCTTCAATTTCAAAACCATTTGGCATGGACTTGCTACACTTTTACCCTTTGAGAGGCTCGCTGGGTCGAAAACCCAGAAGGGCGATCCAGGCAAAAGTTAGAGCAAAGAAAAGAAAAGAAAGCAAAAAAAATACAAAATACAAAAAAATGCAAAAGAAAAAAAAAGAAAAAGAGCAAAAGAAAAAAAAAAGAAGAAAAAGAAATAAAAAAAATCAAAAAAATTGAAAAAGAAAAGAAAACGTAGCTCGCAAGGTTGAAAACCTGCAACAGGCGCCTTGGCAAAAATTAGAGCCTAAAAAGTGAAGGTTAAAATACCCGAGTGTACCTTAACCGGAACTACGTAAGGCTTGATTCCCATGTTTGGGATACGTAGGCAACTTCATCTTGAAGTCCAGCCCCCAACGCTTTCATAGCGTCTCGGTCCATGCAATGGCTTTGATCACCTTCGCCTCCTGTGAATTCGATAGTTCGGTTGTGACAATCGAAATTATGCAGCTAGCTTCCTCTTGAAGTCCAACCACCAACACCTTCCAGGTGACTGTGTCCATATATTGATTCAGACCGTCTTCGTCTCCTCCGTGTCCGAGGATCCGATCATCATCAACTAGGACTGGCTTACAGCATACTGCGGCATCATCCAAACAAGGGGCAACTTTCCGTTGCCATGCATTGTCATAAGTTGCCCTAAGTTGTCATCCAAACTAGGGGCAACTTTCAGTTGCCTTGCCCCTCCTTTAAGCAAGGGGCAATTTTCCATTGCCTCTGATCCGAGGTTGCGCATCTCGAGGGTGAGTTCGTGCTCGTTGGGCATTGATTGCTTGCAAAAATAGTTTTTGAAAATTTTTACTGAGGTTGACTATTTTTTCGAAAACTATTTCATTTTCCAAAACTGGACCATTTTCTTGGACTCAAAAAAGGAGAATTTTCAGTGCTCAATGCCTGATTGGCATGATTTTCAAATCAAAAACTGAACAAGTGTGTTAATCCGACCCTCACTTTTGGTCAAAACTGTTTTAGGAAGAAAATAAAAAAAATGGTCAAAGTGACGAACTAGGGGCACAGTTGAGTCAGGTCTTCTGTCCTTCCCCTGCCAACACACTTGCCCGAGAGGCACCCTATCTACCAGAAGAAGTGGCTGCGAGCTAGCTGTATCGGGCGTGAACCCGCAACCTCTCACTTATCCATCAACCACTCTGGGGAGGGGTAAAAAATGAGAGAATAAAGAATAGAGAGGTGTAAGTTGAGAGAAAAGTAAGGAGAAGGGTTTTGTGAGAAAAACTGAGCTTGAGGGCCGAGTGATGTGAGTATCACAAATCAGAAATGGTGGGAGTAATACCCGGAGGAACTGGCTCCTCGAGATCTGAGGTCTTTTGTGAACACGTCCGTGTGTCGTGTCTTTTGATTTGTCGGTCTCAACTTTTGTTTTGAGTCTTTTCCGAGCATGTCTCGTTATGTCAGGTCGTGTGCCTTTGTTTCTTTGTTTGAGTCTGTCTCGCCGTGTCCTGTGGTAGGCTCGATACCCCGGTCGTGAAACCCTTCCTTACTTCGAAAAAATCGTTTGTGCTCTGAATGCTGTGCCATTCTCTACATTCGTGTGAGGTAGGAGAAGGAAAGGGATGATTTGGGACATCCGGATGTGTTTCAACTATAACTGTTTCTGCTTTCCTGGTCCGTCTTGTCCGATTGGGCTGTTGGTTCAGAATTTGTTGTATGCAGAATGGGCCGAATGCTGCGTTCCGGGTTGCGTACAGATCAATCCCCAGCAGATTAGTCCCCAGCAGAGTATGGGCTGTGTGTCCAGTTTTAAGCAGTGGTTCGTATGTGTTGTGTTGCTGTTTAGTTGGTTGGTTATCTGATTATTACAGTGCAAGTGTTCAATTGTCAGACAACAAATCATTTTCATTTACATTTGAGGTGTAACATGATGCAATGCAGTGCAAAGTATGAAATATGCAGATATATACAAATGTAACACTTTTTCAGACAAAAAGTTTGTTCCATTTCATATCATCTCTTTCAAGTACATAGTTTTGGAAACAAAAATCTGCTCGTGGCAGTACAAGGTAATCTAACTACCAAAAGAAAAGAGAAGAAAAGAAAAGCAGCAAAAAAAATCTGCAACAGCATCGATGGCCTCGCGCCTAAGGATCCGTCCTCGCCCTCTTCCTGGGCAGAAGCCTAGGAGCATCATCAGGAGCATCGCTGTCTGAGTCTGAGCCCGAGCTGTCCCCGGTCTCCTCCTCTGACGACCCCGCTTCCGCCTCCGTCTCTGCCTTAGACTCGTCGTCTGGAACTGGAGCCTGTGAGCTGCTCCCGACGTAAGTGCGCCCCCCTCTGGTACGGGGATATATCCTGCCATCCCGAGTAGAAACGGGAGGTCCAGCTGGAGCGCCGCCCACCGGAGGAATCTGGAAGGGAGGCTGAAAAAACATGAAAGGCAGATGCATCAGTACATGCCGTGAGCAGTTAATCAGTGCAGAATGCAGTGTATGAGTACAGTATATGCATGCCGTGAGCAGTGAATCAGTGCAGAATGCAGTGTATGAGTACAGTGTATGGGTGCCATGAGCAGTTTATCAGTGCAGAAGGCAGTGTATGAGTACAGTATATGCATGCCGTGAACAGTGTATCAGATGTGGTGTTGTGCATCGGATTATGTAAAACAGATTGTGTATGGTTCGAGGCTATGGTCAGAAAGAACATACCGGAATGCTGTAAAAGGCTAAGAGGTCGAAGGTCCGCTGCAGCATCCCCGTCATGGAGGCATTCATCTCTAGTAACTGTCGGGTGTACTCAGAAGACGCCTGCAAGAGAATCAGATGCATCAGTATTCTGTGGAATATCAAATAAACTGAAATGAAATGACTGTACAGAAATGCAGTAATACATACCGGAGGCAAGTCGGGGACACCGACGAACTCATGATCAGCCGGTGGAGGGGCGAAGGGGATCTGATAGGTCGCCCCACCCTGCCCTCGGAAAGTCAATGAAGCGGGCAGAGCAGGCCAACCTGTCCCTCGCCCCCGCTGAACTCCGCCCCTGCCGCGGACTCGAGCCCTCCTCGGCGCTCCTCCTCCAGCTCCTGCGCCAGCCGTTGGCGCCGCTGGTCTCTCTCTCTCTGCTCGGCGACCACCGCTCAGAGGCCGTATGATGAAGGTCCGGACGTACTCCGAGTAATCACCCTCGCCTCTATAGCCACTCGCCTCCCAGCCGATGGTGTAGTCCGCCATCTGCTCAGCGGTGAAACGCTCGGTATCCCGCATGTGCTCAGGAGGATGCACCGGGACTATCTGCTCAGGTAAGCCTAGGGTCTGGCGCAAGAAGCGCTCGCCCAGGTACCAAGCACGACAGACCGGGCCCTCCAGCAAAATCCGGTAACACAAGGTCTCAACGGCACCGGCAAACCGATCCCGCATCATCGCTGGCAGAGCAGCCCAAGGCTGCCAGGTGATCTGAAATTGAAATACAGTTGGTTATCTACTGGTATTGCAAATATACAGCGGAAAAGCGAAGCTTAAATGAACTGTAAGTAAAAACATACCTCGGCAGGGGTGATGGTGTCGAAATAGCGGCGGAAAAAGCTGAATGTGTCGCGGGGCCGCCGAGTGCACCTCCCATCGTAGCGGCGCGAGAAGGGAATGACTAGAGGAGTCTCCGTCTCCGGCACTGGCTCCAATCTGGGGAAGTAGGCATAAACCCACAACTGCAAGGTGAATACCAGTACATTTATCAGATAAAGCAGAATACAGAGTAAAGCAGAAATAGCAGAGCCGTGTGTTGTGCAGTATATTTTACAGAATGTACAGTGTGAGCAGTGTGCAGTCAGTGTAAAGCAGAGTATGTGTGTGCCGTGTGTACAGTATACAGCAAGTGTAAAGCAGACTACAGTGTGTGCAGTGTGCAGAATACAAAAAGTATAGAGCAGAAATGTAAAGCAAAGGAGAAGACGTACCTCCCAAGCTCGCCAATAGCCTCCGAGCAACTGCCCGCTGCCACGGGAGACCGAGCTCATGTACCCGTAAAGAGTGGCCAGAGCGGCGCCACCCCAGTCATAATGCAAGATGCGTCGGACGTCCACCAGTGCGCTGAGTAGGCAGAGAGGCACGGTGTTCGCCCGGTCGGCGAAGAGGGTGGTCCCTAGTAAAAACATCAAAAAGCCGCGCGCGTACTGCTCTACGGCCGCCTCGGTCATCGGAGTCGCCGCCACCAACGCAGGCTGCACTCTGAACTGCACCTCGAACCAGGAGTAGCGGACAAAGCCTGGACGAGCAAGAGGTGGCGCCTCGCCAAGCAAATAGATCTGAGCGGCAGTCCACTCGTCCATATCGGTGTCAAAGGGGATCGGATCACCCCCCACCCCGATGCCTGTGAGCATCGAGAAGTCGTAGGGAGTCATCGTCATGTCTCCCGCCACGGATAGGTGGAACGAATCGGTGGTGTCCCACCACCTCTCTGCCAGGGCAGCTAGAAGAGGCCTGCAGGCAGTAAGTCGGGTCAGCCCCCTGCAGAAAGCGCCGAAGCCGGCATGGTCCACGATACGTCAAACCGCCTCGGGAAGCTCCGCGTACCAATCTCGAGCAGCGACGTTCCCATACCCGCGGATGGTATGGGAGTCTCCCTGTTTTCAAACAAATAGTTGCGAAGCAATATGAAATGTACAGTTCTGAGGAAACATGTTAAAGTCGACACAAATCTAGCATGCGTGCAAGTTTTTCAGATTCAAACAGATACCGGGTGCCGGTGCGCCTACGGTGGACTACAGTGTTTGATGCGTCAGCGTGTTTTGAGTAAGTGCAATGTAAACATGGTGCACGTGTGCACATTTTTCAGATCCAAGCAGATATCAGGTTTCAGTGTACTACGGTGGACTACGGCCTGTGATGTGTCAGTGTGTTTGTGAGGATCAGCATACAGATATGGTGCATGTGTGCACATTTTTTAGATTCAAGCAGATATCGGGTTATAGTGTGCTAGTAGGTGAACTACAACGTATGATGTGTCAGCGTGTTTTGTGTGGTTCAGTGTAAATACAGCATACAACATGTTTTCAGATTCAAATAAGTATCGGGTGTCGGTGAGTTTGCAGTAAAGTACAGGGTGTGCCGTGTGTTTGGGTGGTTAAGGCTAGTGCAACGTGGGTGCATGTGTCCGTCTCAAACAGATATCAGTTGCAAGTATGATTGCGATCAACTACAGTGTACAGCATATCAGAGCTAAGCAGTTAAAGAACAGATTCAGCTATGGCAGTTAACAGTTCTACATTGCAGAAAGTAAAACAGAGAAAAAAATGTTACCTCGGAAGCGCCGAAGGATAGGTGAGAGGTCGGCTCGCGCAGGAGAAGCTCCGGGTCCAGAGCCCTGTCGAAGCCGCGGAAATGGCGAAGACCATCCGGAGGTAGGACGTGGATCGCCGGGCGGTAGGTCGCCGGGTCGAAAGGACGCTCGCTCAACGGGAGGAGCTCGACCCCGGGATCCATCTCGTGATCCGGGGGAGTCCCGACGTGTGGAACATCGTCAGCCATAGCAATGGTGGTGAGAAAGTAGCCAGAAAAGGAAAATCGGGCTGGAATGCGAAGAGTCAACCGAAAGGTCAACCCCGGGCGGGTGAAAAATGGCCGGAAGGGTCGGAATGTGAAAAGGCACCGAAATGAAGAGAAAATCGAGGGGAACAAGTCCCGAAAAAGCGGAAATAGCAAAAGATGCTCCGAAATGAAATTTCGATCGGTCGAAAATGTCCGAAACGCGAAGGAAATCGCGAATCCGACGACGAAACGGGCGTAAAACGCGAAGAAAACAAAGAAAAGACAAAGATAAAATGCTCTAGAGAGAGAGGGCAAGAGTTTTCGGCGGACAAGAAGTGAGAAAATAGGGTTTAGGAGCCCTATTTTATAAAACCCGAGGCAAATTGTCAAAACTGCCCCCGATCAGCAACTTTTGGCCGGTCGGCACTATTTTGTGCCGGTCGGCACAATATTGTGCCGGTGGAGTAATTCTGCAGCCGGTGGCCAGCCGGTGGCCACCTAGTCCAGCCGGTGGTGTTCCCACAGCCTTGTTTAGGCCATATGAGTAGTTTTGGGTCTTCATAGCTCAAGAAAGTGCAAGAAAGTGCATCTCCGATGCTCAACCGGCCTCCGTTTTGACCTCGGACCGTGTCTTCTGTGCGTGGCACTCAGATTCAAGCAAAGATTGTATCCTTTTTGTATCCTTTTGTCTTTTACAAGATTCAAAAGTTGCCCCGTGTGCGTTGCACACATTCATCACATTGTCTAGTGCGTTGCACCGTGCCGTCTTGCACGTCCCTTGCGATTAGCACCATTTTGCACTTTCGTGTGGCATGCGTGTCATACTCGCATGATTATCATTTTTGTATTCATGAGGTATGCGTGCCTCATGTCCACATCATTTCCCATCCTTTGAGGCACGCGTACCTCATTGCACTTCATTTTGCATCTTGAGGTATGCGTGCCTCGCTTTGCATTTCATTTTCCATCCGATGAGGTATGCGTGCCTCATCTTGCGTCCCATTTTTGCACTTCATCGCGCCATTTTGCGCATCTCATTGTTTTCAAACCGGGTCTGGCGAGACCTTAAACACGCACGGTCTAGGAGACCTTAAATCCTCGGGAGGTGCAAGACCTTCGGTGCATTAAGGTGCACACCTCATTGCATTTGGCATGCATTCCATCGCACTGTTTTGTGCACTCGCGTTGTCTAACGCATCGCGCTGTTTCGCGCAGCGCACTATCTTGTGCATTACATGTCGTTCGCGCTATTTTGCGCATCGCGCCGTTTTGCGCACCCCATTTGCATTGTCTTGCATCCTTTGAGGCACGCGTACCTCATTGCACTTCATTTCCCATCCTTTGAGGCATGTGTGCCTCATTTGCATTTCATTTTCGCATCCCCTGTGACTTGCGTGGTTTCGCTCGTCGCCTGTGTTGCTTCCCTCTCTTGCGTGTACTACGCTGAGAGGTTTCCTTTCCCTCTCTTGCGTGTACTACGCTGAGAGGTTTCTTTTTGTTTCCCTCTCTCGCGTGTACTACGCTGAGAGGCTTTTCCTTTTTCCCTCTCGCGTGTACTACGTTGAGAAACTTACCGGGTCCGGCGGGACCGAAAACACGCACGGTCTGGCGAGACCTTAAACACGCACGGTCTAGGAGACCTTAAATCCTCGGGAGGCGCAAGACCTTCGGTGCATTAAGATGCACCTCATTGCATTTGGCATGCATTTCATCGCGCTATTTCGCACACCTCGCTGTCTTGAGCACCGCATCTCAATTCATGCATTGCCCCAAACCGGGTCTGGCGAGACCTTAAACATGCACGGTCTAGGAGACCTTAAATCCTTGGAGGGTGCGAAACCTTCACATGCATATGTCATGCATCATTTGTATATACTGCATATGTCATGCATTTCAAAAAAAAAAAAAAAAACACATGCATGTGTCATGCATTCCATTGTAAATAGTGCATTTCATGCATCTTTTGTAAACACCCATCTAGATTGCATTATAGTTTGCATGCACCCACCGCATTATCCACCTGCATTGTTGTGCATTCTTCACATGCGTTGACGTGCACGTTCCGCTTCCACCTGCATTGTTGTGCATTCTTCACGTACGTTGACGCGCACGTTTCGCTTCCACCCGCACCGTCGTGCATTCTTCACTTGCGTCGATGCGCATGTTTCGCTTTCACTTATCCCATTGCATTTTCCCCAGCAGATCGCATCACTTGCATCATTTATCCATTGTAAATATCCATTCCATTGCATATTGCATATTGCATTTTAGTTGCATGCATCCACTGCATCACCTTCCATCCATGGCTTGCGCCTTTCCTTGTTGAGCTTGGTCTGGTATGTGCTCATACTTTTCACGTTGAAGCACAGTTCTGCATGTGTACGCGCCTATTCCACGTTGGTATGTTGGTTTGAGGGTTGTGGCACCTTTTCTGTGTTAGACATGGCTTGTACGTGTACATGCCTTTCCTAGGCAAGACTTGGTTTGGCCCGCGTGCCATATCCATTGTATCATTTATCCATTTCTATTACATTGTAGTGTAATTGTTGCATCCAGCATTAGGATCATTATTCTTTCCTCAGCGGGTCGTTACCCCACTTATGTCATTCCACCCAATACTTGTTCTTGTGTCCGTCTGCATCACTCATAGTTCAGACATCGTTCTATGGTAGACGGACTTGTTACCTCCATCAATCTATTTGACATTTGTGTGGTTTTGAACCGCTCATGATTGAGTCATGATTCAATTGCTCTGCATTTAGTTTGCATAGTTTCAATTGTATTGCATATCATTTGCATTGTTTATACATTGTTTTGTATATATTGTATCTCATTTTGCATGACATGCATGTTGCTAACAATATTGTACCTGTTAAGTTTGCTTTCTTTGCAGGCACGATATTGTATGTACGGTTCATTCGAGGCCGGTGCAACCGGACGAGCCGCACCGGTATTGTATCTCCCGAGTGAGACGTATTGAGGATTGCATAATTCTCTTACACCCTTTCTGCATTGTAGTGTAGTTTGGCGTATCTAGCTTAAAACTGTTGCATGTGTGCTTCTTGCATTTGGTTATGATGCTAAACCTATAAGGGCGGGTTTAGGTCGTGACATATCCTGACCGAGAAAAATCCAAACAAAGTCCCCACTGAAGAGACAACCGACGAGGAGCATGCCGTTTATCTCGAAAAAAATTAAGAAATGTAACACAGATGAGTATAAATGTTGGCATTATCTTTTGAATTGTCTTTTAGATCAATTTTATGATTATTATGATACTACTTACACCATTGCCAAGAAAATTTGGAAAGCCTTGCCGAATAAATATGACACTGAAGAGGTAGGAGCTAAAAAATATGCGGCAAGCCGTTTTCTCCGCTATCAGATGATCGATGGAAAATTAGTGATGAAACAAGTTCAAGATTTTTAGATGCTAGTGGCTAAAGTTAGATCCGAAGGCATCAAAATTGGAGACAATCTTGTTGTAGCAGGTATTATTGACAACCTATCATCATCTTGGAGGGAGTTTCAGAAGTCAATGCGTTACAAGCAAAAAGAGACGTCCTTGGAGACTCTAATCACACAGATTCAAGTGGAGGAGGAAACACGAGGACAAGATGCGCTTATGACACAAGAGCATTCCACTGCAAAGGTAAATTTAACTTCTAGAAATACTTTACCGAAAGGTCAATTTCATAAAAATAGTCATTTGAAGCCAGTTAAGAAAATTTGGAAAAATACTAGAAGGCCACAAAATAAAAATTACCCGAGGCAAAAGAAATGTAACCAAGAACCTCTTTCACAAGATCTGACAAATGTAACATGTTTTGTGTGTGGCAAAAGTGGGCATATTGCTTGAACTTGAAAATTTCAGAAACAATAGTCTCGACCAAAGGCTAATGTTATTGAGGAACCATTTGTGGCTATGATTACAGATATTTTTATGATTCAATCTATGGAAGAGTGGTGGGTAGACTCTGGTGCCAATAGGCATGTCTGCTATGATAAAGATTGGTTCAAAGATTTTACTCCTTTTAATGAGGAGAAGACTGTTATGCTCGGTGACTCCAGTTTAACCAAGGTGCTCGGGTGTGGGGATGTTGAGATGAACTTTACCTCTAGACGTGTGCTTGTTTTAAAAGATGTGTTGTACACACTGTCCATGAAAAAAAGTTTGATGTCAAGTTATTTGCCCAATAAAGCTGGTTTCAAACAGACTATTGAATCTGACCAATATGTAATCACTAAAAAAAGGCATATTTGTAGGAAAATGATATGCATATAATGGAATGTTTAAATTAAATGTTGAGAATAAGAAAGCACATGTTTCTGTTTATTTGTTGTCTTCTATGAATTTTTGGCATGCTCATCTGTGTCATATTAATAGCCGATATGTATGAGTCATGAGTAGTTTAGGATTAATTCTCAGACTAACAAATAATTTTGAAAAAGTGAAGTTTGCAGTCAAGCAAAAATAACTAAAAGGCCTCATAAAAGTGTGGTGAGAAATACTAAATTGTTAGAATTAATTCACACTGATTTATGTGAATTTAAAGGAATTTTAACACGTGGTGGAAATAGATATTTTATTACTTTTATTGATGATTTTTCAAAATACACTTATGTAAACTTGTTAAAAAATAAAAGTGATACTTTTGAAAAATTTAAAGAATTCTTTCTTGAAGTTGAAAATTAATTCGATAAAATGATTAAAAGATATAAAAGTGATAGAGGCCGTGAGTATGAATCTTTTGGATTCGACTCATTTACTCAGTCTTTGGGAATAATCCATGAAACTATTCCACCATATTCACTTGCATCTAATGGTGTAACAAAAAGGAAAAATAAAAACTTTAACTGATTTAACAAATGCTATGCTAATTGAAGCAGATGCTCCTTCAAATTTGTGGGGAGAAGCAATTTTAATTGCATGTTATGTTATGAATAGAGTGCCACGTAAAAAAACAAAAGTTACACCTTTTGCGTTGTAGAAAGGGATAAGCCAAATTTGAGATATTTAAAGGTTTGGGGTTGTCTAGCTTTTGTTAGATTTGTGGACCCTAAAAGACCTAAATTATGTGTAAAAGCTGCCACTTGTGCTTTTCTTGGATATGCAACAAATAGTACAGCCTATAGATTTTTTGATATTAAAAATAAAATAATTTTTGAATCAGGTGATGCAATTTTTCATGAAGAAAAATTTCTTTTTAAATCTAAAAATGGTGGGGGTCAAAATTATCAAGAAAATATTTTATCTGAAACCGGTTCCTCTACTCTTGTTTCAAAAAGCCAAGACACTGTAGTTTTTGAACCTAGAAAGAGTAAAAGAGCCAGATTAAAAAAAGATTTTGACCCTGATTATCATGTTTTTAATGTGGAGGAAACTCCATTAACTTTACAAGAAGTTTTGGCATCTTCTAACTCTGTTTTTTGGAACAAGGCTGTAAATGATGAGATGGAATTATTATTATCCAATAAAACTTGGGTATTAGTAGATTTACCACCAGGTTGTAAAACTATTGGCTGTAAATGGGTTTTGAGGAAAAAACTTAAATCGGATGGAACTATTGATAAATATAAAGTAAGGCTTGTTGCCAAAGGTTTTAAACAACAAGCAGATCTTGACTTTTTTAATACATTTTTTTTCGGTTACTAGAGTTATATCCATTAGATTATTAATTGCAGTGGCTGCAATTCATGATCTAAAAATTCATCAAATGGATATTAAAACAGCCTTTTTAAATAGAGACTTGGATGAAGAAATCTATATGGATCAACTTGAGGGTTTTGTGGAACCCGATCAAGAAAGCAAAGTGTGCAAGCTAGTTAAATCCCTATATGGCTTAAAATAGGCTCCTAAATAGTGGCATGAGATATTTGATTCATGCATGATTGAGAATGGCTATAAAACTAATGAATGTGATAAATGCATTTACTATAAATCTAAAGAAAATTCACATGTCATTATTAGCCTGTCATTATTAGCCTCTATGTGGATGATTTACTTATATTTGGCTCTAATTTGCATATCATCGTGGAAACTAAAAATATGCTTAGTAGCCATTTTGATATGAAAGATCTTGGTAAGGCTAATTATATTTTGGGAATGAAAATTACCAAAACCTGTGATGGTATATTTCTTGATCAGTTGCATTATATTGAGAAAATATAATTTTTATAAGTGCAAGCATGTTCTTACTTCTTTTGATCCTCATGTGCGTTTATTTCTTATTGAAAATGATGAGGATGTAATTAATCAAAAGGAATATACTAGTATGATTGGTAGCTTGCGTTATGCGACTGACTGTACTAGACCTGACATTGTCTATGCAGTTGGAGTACTTAGTAGGTTTACTAGCATGCTTGGCAATGATCACTGGCTAGCCATTGAGCAAATTATGAAATATTTATCCGGTATCATAAAATATGGCTTGTTTTACAATAAGTATCCTACAGTACTTGAAGGTTATAGTGATGCCGATTCGAATACCTTGTCAGGTGATTCATTATCAACCACCAGTTACTTATTTACCTTGGGAGGTGGTACTATAAGTTGGAAATTGAAAAAACAAACCATTATTGCTAATTCAATAATGGAGGCTGAACTTATTGCTTTAGCTCCTGCTAGGGAAGAAGCAAATTGGTTAAGAGATTTGTTAAATGAAATCTCTTGTTGGAAAAAACCGATTCCACCTGATATTGATTCATTGTGATAGCACCGTAGCAATTGGTCGAGTTAATAATCATTATTGGCCCTATTTGGTAGGGCTTATTTCCAGCTTATTTCAGCTTTTAGCTTAATTTAAGCTATTTCGATGTGTTTGGTTCAGCTTAACGATACAGTTTATAGCTTTTTGTAAGTCAAAAATCAACTTATTCTTTGAGTGGGGGAGGAGAAACTTAATTTATAAGTCAAAAATCAGCTTATGTTCACAGCTATAAGCTATAAGCTGTTAGGCTATAAGTTATAATCACTTTCCCACAGCTCTACCAAACGGGACCATCATAACGGTAAATCCAGACCTATGAGAAAAAAACACAGTACTATGAGATCTTATATGAATAATGGCATCATAAATATGGATTATATTAAATCTGATGATAATCTTGCAGATCCATTAACTAAGGCCTTAACAAGAGATAGAGTCTAGAATACATCGAGGGGGATGGGGTTGAAACCCATTGAATATAACGGGAGCCATGTATGAGGATACTTAACCCAGGGACTAGAGATCCTGTAACTGGGTTCAATGAGAAGAACGATTATATGATGGCCGTGAGAAATGCACTAAATTACTTTTTACCCATCCCTATGATGTAAGTGCATTTATCTTGTAACATTATAGAGGTTGAGTTATTAAAAAAAAAAACCTCTTAATGAATTTCTGTAGCTCTTATTGAGTGGGGTGTCATAGTTACAGGAGCACCCTTGACGGAATTCACCTATGTGAGTGTGGTAGTGGGGCTGCTACCTATGAGATTTGGGCTAATTCTCAAATACACTAATAAATCCTAGGATCGCACAAGGACGTAATGTGCTGGCTCTTAAAGTTTATGTGAACACCTGGAATATTATGTGTGTGCAATAATTATTTATTTCCCTCAAGCAGTTATGTTGAGCATACTATTGGCTCTCGAGTAGATATTATTGTTTCACTAATGGAGGTTTAATGCAGAGCACACTTACCATGATGCATAATATCCTTATTTGCCTAATAATCTCAGATTTTGTTACCTATAATATTAAAATAGGTGGGGGAATGCTAGCAGATATTTTAATATTATAATGTGTTATAGATTATTTTGTTTGCTTGGGCTCCAAGCAACTTGTTTGCCAAATTTCTTTTCTTTCCCTCTACATTAATCCTTTTCTTGGTGACCAAGTTTCCTCTCCTATACTTTTCCTCCAAGAATCCTCCAAGCAACTTGCCCACCAAGTTTTCTTTGCCTCCAAGAATCCTCCAAGCAACTTGCCCACAAAGTTTTCTTTACCTCCAAGAATCTTCCAAGAAACTTGTCCACCAAGTTTTCTTCTCCTATAAATTGAGCTAACCTCTTATCTTGGAAAATAAAAGTGTTTGTTGTTTTATTATATTTGTGTGAGATTATCAGGCAAATAAAAAAAGGTATATGTAATGAAATTTTGGGTTCAACCAATTGTGCAGTATTGGTGAACCAAACGACTTAGTTGGGCTATTGTATCCTGGGGGGGACAAGTCAAGGTTTTTTCTGCTGCAGGTGTGAGGCTATTCCTAACCACAGAGGACTTGAATCTCCTTAGAGAGAGCGGATTTCCTACGCCTCAGTCCTTTCAATAATTATTGTAATTTTTATTTTTTGTATTTTTTGGTGTTTTATTTATAATTATCACTAATATATTATTTCTGTACAAAAGGCCCCATATTAAAAGTTTGTTTTAGGTCCCCAGAAAAGGTAGAGTTGGCCCTGGTTCAAACTTGGTAATGATTTAAAGTAGGATCTGTAAGGGACAAAATATATGCAACATTGTCCCCATTTTGAAGATATTGTTTGTGTGACTCAAATTTGTGTCACTTGAACGATAACAATCTATGGAGCACGGACACGGATACAAATATAAACATGGGACATGGTAATTTCTTACAAATATGAATATGAGCACGATAGGAGACACGCCAATTTTTTAATATATATATATATATTTGCTATGTAGATTAATATTATGTTACAAAACAATCAAAATTAATAAAAACTAACATAATCCAATATATATAAAAACCACTATATTTATACTTATAAAGGCAAAAAAAAAAATAAATAAATAGAGAAATTAAAAAAAAATATATTAGAATAATCATAAATATAGAGAAAACAAAAAAATAAATAAATAGAAAAATAGAAAATATATAAATATAAAGAGAGAGAGAGAGAGAGAGAGAGAGAGAGAGAGAGGTGTATAAATAAGAAATAAAAAAAGCAAGAGGCGAGAGAGAATAGAGAAGGGAGAGATAAAGAGAAAGACGTGAGGCCTAGAGAGAAGCAAGATGGAGGTTGATTGGAACATAGCTTCTTTTTCTTCTGGCATGTCCGACGAACCAAGTACACCCTTCTCTTTCTATTATGATTTTGAGATTTAGGGCTCAAGCTCTCAACTCTTTGTGGCATGATTCTGGACATACGTGTCCTCGGCGTGTCCCTTGTTTAAAATATATATATATTGTTGGAAATGGTTATAAAATTCTGTGTAAAACTAGAATTTTTTCCTAAGTTTGGTCTACTTTTTAGGTGGGCCCCGTGCGTCGATTTACGCGGGTCAAAGTGGTAACGCGTTCTATGTCGCGTTGTGATTCACGTGGTATATTTGGTTGCTCAAAACCATTACCGAGTGAATAGGAAATTGAAGCCAAAGTATGCTCCATGGAAATGGAGTTTTGGTGGAAAATCTTTAAAGATTTGAATAAGGCTTGTCCTACATTGATTTGGTGGGAAGTTTTGAATGGGTTTAGAAGGCATGGGTTTGGTACTTGGGGTGTGCCCCAAGGGGTTCCCAAGTGTTTTAGAGGGAGAGGTTATGGGCAAAATGGGCTAGACCCATTGGACCCAAAAATCACCACGCGCGCGCGCCGCCGCCGCAGTCCGATCGGGCGAGCTTGGGCGTGGTGTGTGGTTGGGCTTGTTCGGCCTAGTATTAATCTTTTTCGGCCAAAAACATTTGAATTTAATTTTATTTTTGGTAAAATAAAATCCAGAATTCAAATAAATTGGTTTGGTTTTATTGTACATCAGGGCCCTTCCCGTTTTCAAATTAAACCGGAAATAAACTGGTCGGTTTTACTATACATCCAAACAGGTCCCATTTTTTATCTGTTTAAATTATGAACCTAACAGATTCAAATTTATTTGAATTCAAAACCAACAGGTTTCATACCTGTTCAATTCAAAACCTGCAGCCACCTTTACATCTATAAATAGGACAACCCTCATTTGATGTTTTACATTCAGAAAGTTCGTATTTCACCTCTGCAAATTCTATTCTTCATTTTGCTGCATTTTATTTTTGTGAGAGAGAGTATAAACACTTAGTGTGTTCGTTAGGCAAACAATTTGTAGTGCTGCTATTGTTTGTAGTAGATCATTTTATCTTGGGAGATAGACGTCCAAATTCTGAAAGCACCTAGAAGAGGACAAATCTGTCTTAAGGACACAGTGTTAAACACTGAACTTGATCAGATTATAATTCGAAGAGATTAATCAAGTAAGTTACTTTATTTATTTTTAGTGTTTTATTTTTTTATTTAAATCATATTTTAATTTTGTTACAAAAACATAATTAAAATCTGTTTTTATTTATTTATTTTTATTTTGAGTTTGATTTTTGTAATCAAACAAATTCTCTCATTTCCTTTATTTCTTTTATATTCTGTTTGTTGTTAAGTACACAAACTAAATTAATTAATTACAGTGAAGATTGTCCAACAATCTTAAGACAGAATATTTTTTTTTTGGTATCTTCATTGTATTTAATTTTCTGTAATTTCATAAAGACATATTCTGGGTGGAAAAACAAATAGTGTTTATGCTATTTGACAGATAGTAGTAATATACTGTCTCTTTTCTTTGACAAATAGTAGTAATATATTGATGTCATTAACAATTGTAGAATATTAATTTGTGTTATAGAAAATTATTGTGATATTTTATTTTTCTAGTTTTAGTAATAAGGAAAATAAAATTATTTTGTATTATAATTTATTTTCTGGTTTTAGTAACTAGAAAATTAGTTTGTTTTTTAATTTTTCTGATTTTTGTAATCAGAGATTATGGCTACTACAACTGAAACTGCATCTGGTAGTGGTACTCCTATTGTTATACCAACACCAGTCCCTATCTAGAACCATGTTCATGTACCAATCAATCATGGAGAAAAATCGAAAAAATTTAACGGTACTAAGTTTAAGAGATGGTAGCAAAAGATGCTGTTCTATCTTACAACTCTTAATTTGGCCCGGTTTCTCCATGAAGAGGCTCCAGCACTTAAAGAGGGTGAAAGTGATCGGCAAGTTGTTGCCGCTGTAGATGCTTGGAAACATTCAGATTTCCTGTACAGAAACTACATCCTTAATGGCCTTGACAACATGCTGTATAATGTTTACAGTCCTCTGAAGTCAGCAAAAGAATTATGGGATTCTTTGGAAAAGAAATACAAGACAGAAGATGCCGGCACGAAGAAATTTGTCGTCGGTAAATTTCTGGATTTTGTTATGGTAGACTCCCAAACGGTAATATCTCAAGTTCAAAGTTTTCAGATAATTTTGCATGATATTCATTCAGAAGGTATGTCTCTTAGCGAGTCTTTCCAAGTCGCTGCTTTAGTGGAAAAGTTACCATCGGCTTGGAAAGATTTCAAAAATTATTTAAAACATAAATGCAAAGAGATGCCCATGGATGAGTTGATTGTAAGATTAAGAATTGAAGAAGATAACCGAAAGGCTGAAAAGAGGAATGGGAAAAATCCCATTGAGTCCAAAGCTAATGTGGTTGAACAAGTTCATAAACCACATAACAAAAAGCGGAAGTTTACTGGAGATGGTCCTAAACAAGACAACAACAATGACAACAAGAAGTTCAAAGGAAAATGCTATAACTGTGGCAAGACTGGACATTGAGCTTCTGACTGCCGCCGCCCTAAGAAGGATCATGAAAGTACAAGTAAGAAAACCACTAATCAGGCCAATGTAACAGAATTGGATTACATCTCTGATGGAGTGAATGACAACAACATCTCTGCTGCGGTGTTTGAGGCTAACTTGGTTGGAAATCCCAAAGAGTGGTGGGTTGACACTGGAGCAACTCGTCACATATGTGCGGACAAGAAGATGTTCACTACCTACAATAAGGCTGCAAATGGTGAACAACTTTTTATGGGAAATTCTTCTACTTCTACTGTGGCTGGACAAGGAAAAGTGATCTTGAAGATGACATCAGGGAAAGAACTGACCATCAACAACGTACTGCATGTACCTGACATCCGGAAGAATTTAATTTCTAGTTCTTTGTTAAGTAAAAATGGTTTTAGGCTTGTCTTTGAGTCTAATAAATTTGTATTAACAAAGAGTGGTATGTATATTGGTAAGGGATACATGAGTGATGGTCTCTTTAAGCTGAATGTAATGACAGTTGTACCGAAAGTTGCTATGAATAAGAATAACACATCTGTTGCTTATATTCTTGAGTCGAATTTATGGCATGGTAGATTAGGACATGTGAATTTTGATGCTTTGCGTAAATTAATTGGTTTGGATTATATACCAAAGTTTGAAATTAATCCTAATCATAAATGTAAAATTTGTGTAGAAGCGAAACTAACCAAGGCTCCATTTAAATCAGTTGAAAGAAAAATTGAACCTCTAGAATTAATTCATACTGATGTATGTAATCTAAAATTTATTCAAACTAGATGAGGCAAAAAGTATTTCATAACATTTATCGATGATTGCACAAGATATTGTTATGTTTATTTACTTAGAAGTATAGATGAAGCCTTAGAAATGTTTAAACTTTACAAAACAGAAGTTGAAAATCAACTTGGTAAAACCATTAAAATGGTTAGAAGTGATAGGGGTGGTGAATATGATGCACCATTAAATGAATTTTGTGCACAACATGGCATTATTCACCAAACTACAGCCCCTTATTCTCCACAGCAAAATGGAATTGCTGAAAGGAAGAATAGAACCCTCAAAGAAATGATGAATGCCATGTTACTAAGTTCAGGCTTACCACAGAACTTGTGGGGGGAAGCAATTTTGTCTGCTAATTATGTTCTTAATAGAATACCCACAAGAAAACCAATAGCACTCCTTATGAATTGTGAAAAGGTCGACCGCCTTCCTACAAATACTTAAAAGTGTGGGGGTGTTTGGCAAAAGTTGAAGTTCCTGTTCCTAAAAAGACTAAGATTGGACTAAAAACAGTAGATTGTGTGTTTATTGGTTATGCTCAGAATAGTAGTTCATATCGGTTTCTGACTTATAAATCAGAAATACCTGATATAAATGTGAACACTATTATAGAGTCAAGGAATGCTGTGTTTTTTGAACATGTCTTTCCTTACAAGAAAGGACAGGAATTAAGTTCACAAAAAAGAACTTATGATTGTACACAAAGTCAAGAGACTAATGACAATCAAACACAAGAGACTAGTAATGGTCTCGACCAACAGGATTTAACTGATGATGAACCAAGAAGAAGTAAGAGAGCGAGAACATCAAAATCCTTTGGTCCAGATTTTCTGACATACCTGTTAGAAAATGAACCTCAAAGCTTTAAGGCAGCAATGACAAGTCCTGAAGCACCTTTGTGGAAAGAGGCTGTTAATAATGAAATTGAATCCATTATGCAAAATCATATTTGGGAATTGGTGGATCTTCCACCAGGTTCTAAACCTTTTGGATATAAATGGATATTCAAGAGAAAAATAAAAGCAGATGGTTCAATAGACAAGTATAAAGCCAGACTTGTAGTTAAAGGTTACAGACAAAAAGAAGGTTTGGACTATTTTGACACATATTCCCCTATGACAAGAATAACATCCATTTGCATGCTTATTTCTATAGCAGCGTTGTTTAATTTAGAAATACATCAAATGGATGTTAAGACATCTTTCTTAAACGGTGATCTAAATGAAGAGATCTATATGGAGCAACCCGAAGGGTTTGTAGTGTCGGGGCAAGAAAAGAAAGTTTGTCGGCTTGTAAAATCCCTTTATGGATTAAAACAAGCACTTAAGCAATGGCATGAAAAATTTGATCATGCAATGCTTACTAATGGGTTTAAGATAAACGAATGTGACAAGTGCGTCTATGTTAAAAACACTGACCAAGGATATGTCATAGTTTGTCTTTATGTAGATGACATGCTTATCATTGAAAGCAGTCAAAACATGATCAAATCAACTAAGCAAATGCTTAACAAAAGATTTGATATGAAAGATATGGGGGTCGCAGATGTTATATTAGGAATGAAAATTACTAAAACATCTGACGGATATACATTATCTCAATCTCATTATATTGAGAAAATTCTTGATAAATTTATCAAGGATGATTTGAATTTAGTTAGAACACCTGTAAACATCAGTCTTTATTTATCAAAAAATAAAGGTGATGCAGTGTCTCAGTTAAAATACTCCCAAATCATTGGAAGCCTAATGTACCTAATGAATTGTACCCGTCCTGATATAGCTTATGCTATCAGTAAATTGAGTAGGTACACTAGTAACCCCGGAGAAGACCATTGGAAAGCAATCATTCAGGTTCTTAGATATCTAAGATTCACTCGTGATCATGGTTTGAACTTTACTCGATATCCAGCAGTACTTGAAGGTTATTGTGATGCAAATTGGATATCGGATACTAAAGATTCAAAATCCACAAGTGGATATGTCTTTACTCTGGGAGACGCTGCTGTTTCTTGGAAGTCCACGAAACAAACTTGCATCGCATGATCCACAATGGAATCCGAGTTTATTGCTTTAGACAAAGCAGGAGAAGAAGCAGAATGGCTTCGTCACTTTTTAGAAGACATTCCAATGCGGCCAAAACCTGTGCCAGCTATTTGCATTCATTGTGATAGTCAATCTGCAATAGGCAGGGCACAAAATCAAGTATATAACGGTAAGTCACGACATATTCGTCGTCGACATAATACCATAAGACAATTGTTGTCAAACGGAATAATCTCAATAGATTATATAAAATCTAAAGAGAATATTGCAGATCCGTTAACAAAAGGTTTGACAAAAGAGCTAGTGTATAGCTCATCGAAGGGAATGGAATTAAAGCCTATTACATAAGAGTCGTCATAATGGTAACCCTACTTATATGACTGGAGATCCCAAGAACTAAGTTCAAAAGGACAACTAAGTTATGTATGGCTCGCCAGAAATCACCAAGGGCTTAAAATTCCGTACTCATTCCTATGGTGAGAGTGATATCTGCAACATTTGTTGTATGCAGGGATATAAGGATAAGCTTTGCTTTTAATGATTACTTATATCTTGATTGAGGCATAAAATCAAGACGAGTATAAAGAGATACTCACAATAAGAATCACCTATATGAGTGTCGAACTGGGGCCGGTTCTATGAGAATGCAAAAGGCTACATTCTCTAGAAACACTCATGAAAATCAGGCGCGCTCAAGGCCAAAATGAACACAACAGTGAGAACCACGATGTGTTAGAAGATATTTTGTGTGAAATCTATTGTCTTGGCTTACACAAACGGCTGAACAATTCAAGGCATCGTGTCCATTGGTTAGCCAGTAAGTCCGATAGGTTATCACTAGGGAAGGTTCAAGGCCAAAAGCTACCTATCCTGATGCAAGATATTTTCAACTTATACTCTTTCGATAAAGTCTGCATATTGTTGCATTTTCGTTGTCATCAAATTCCATTCATGTGGGGCATTGTTGGAAATGGTTATAAAATTCTGGGTAAAATCAGAATTTTTTCCTAAGTTTGGTCTATTTTTTAGGTGGGCCCCGTACGTCGATTTACACGGGTCAAAGTAGTAACGCGTTCTATGCCGCATTGTGATTCACGTGGTATATTTGGTTGCTCAAAACCATTACCGAGTGAATGGGAAATTGAAGCCAAAGTATGCTCCATGGAAATGGAGTTTTGGTGGAAAATCCTTAAAGATTTGAATAAGGCTTGTCCTACATTGATTTGGTGGGAAGTTTTGAATGGGTTTAGAAGGCATGGGTTTGGTACTTTGGGTGTGCCCCAAGGGGTACCCAAGTGTTTTATAGGGAGAGGTTATGGACAAAATAGGCTAGACCCATTGGACCCAAAAATCACCACACGCGTACGCGCATGCCGCCGCCACCGTCCGGTCGGTCGGGCTCTTTTTGGGCAAAAAACATTTGAATTTAATTTTATTTTTGATAAAATAAAATCCAGAATTCAAATAAACTGGTTTGGTTTTACTGTACATCCAAACCGGGTCCTTCCCGTTTTCAAATTAAACCGGAAATAAACTAGTCTGGTTTTACTATACATCCAAACAGGGCCTTTCCCATTTTTTATCTGTTTAAATTATGAACCTAATAGATTCAAATCTGTTTGAATTCAAAACCAACAGGTTTCATACCTGTTCAATTCAAAACCTGCAGCCACCTTTACATCTATAAATAGGACAACCCTTATTTGATGTTTTACATTCAGAAAGTTCGTATTTCACCTCTGCAAATTTTATTCTTCATTTTGCTGCATTTTATTTTTGTAAGAGAGAGTATAAACACTTAGTGTGTTCGTTAGACAAACAATTTGTAGTGCTGCTATTGTTTGTAGTAGATCATTTTATCCAGGGAGATAGACATCCAAATTCTAAAAGCACCGAGAAGAGGACGAATCTGTTTTAAGGACACAGTGTTAAACACTGGACTTGATCAGATTATAATTCGAAGAGATTAATCAAGTAAGTTACTTTATTTATTTTTAGTGTTTTATTTTTTTATTTAAATCAGATTTTAATTTTGTTTTTGCAACAAAATAAAATCTGTTTTTATTTATTTATTTTTATTTTGAGTTTGATTTTTGTAATCAAACAAATTCTCTCATTTCCTTTATTTCTTTTATATTCTGTTTGTTGTTAAGTACACAAACTGAATTAATTAATTACAGTGAAGATTGTCCAACATATATATTAATTAATTAATTAATAATTAAAGGAACACACCAAATGATGGCGTGTCACCGTGTCCAACATTGCTACGGCACCTATTTCGGTATGTCCATACTTCATAGGTAACAACAAACAAGCTTTCACCATCGGCCAAACTAGCCTTTAAATAGAGTGGCGTAATGTATTATTTGTATACAAAGTTGATAAGTCATTAAAATTTGAAATAAAATAGTGCTTGCTTATCATAGTACATTTACATTTACTAAATCAAAGTAGATCAACCATCCTATCAAGCTCTATCTTTTGCTTAATATTGAAAACATCTCATTCCATTTGAATCTCTTTGCATCTGCATTTCATAGATGTGCATTTTAGTGACGAAGCTGAGATGTTCTTTCACCAGCTAGTCGCATCTTGACACGCTTTTCGTCATGTATACCTGTCCCAAGAAATAATTCGATGATCGCATTTAGTTCCACAACCACATCATTGATATCCATTCGTTCACCAGGTGATTCTACAGAACATGCAACACCAATCCTTACAACTGAACTTAAGCATTCAATCATTTTGTTAGTGTTGATAGTGTCATTAGGTTCTTCTAATATTATACGCGAATCCACAATCTCCACCATTCGCTCAGGCAACGCCATCTTGCAAAAGTTATGAAGGCTCAAACCATTTGTGAACATTTCATTTGTTGGTTTCTTCCCTGTCACCATCTCCAATAAAAGGATGCCATAACTGTAAATATCCCCTTGTGTAGAAACATGTGCTCCTACTCCATACTCTGAAGAAGAAAGGAAATTAGAGGATATAATACACATACATGATACATCCTTAAAACAAAAATACTTTTGAGCTCTAATATAGGAGCTCTAATAAAAGGTGAGTCCTACCCTGATGTTGTTTTTTTTTTTTTTTTCAACCTCATTATAGCTCAATTAGAATTCTAATTTTAGAGGGATAAATCATAACCCATCCTTGAAATATGCATTCATGTCAATTCAACGGTCTAAATCTTAATTTGGATAAATTACATTTGCTATCATTAAGTTTCATGGTATTTTCACTTGGGCCCACAAAATATTTTTTTTTCCATTTAGGCATGTTTGTAATTTTTTCCAATTTACTCTTAAAATTAACTTTCATCCAATTTTAGATTAAAAAAAAAAAATGTCATGTTAACAGCCACGTGGCACAAAAATACATTCTAATAAAATTTTAGATAAATTATACTTTGCACAACTTAAGTTTTATATTTTTTCACTTTGACCCTTAATATTTATAATTTTTCTCAATTACTGCCAAAATAAACTTTTGTCCAATTTTGGATGGAAAATTCCATGTTGGTAGCCACATGGTACAAAATAGATTATATTAAAAATTTTAGACTCAAAACCCAATGACATATAGTCCACAATTTAGAAGTGAATTTGTAGGGAAATTAGAAAGGGATTAGATTTGGGGTTTAGGGTTTGGGTTTGGAATGGAAATAATTTACAAATAATTTTTTTATACACAAAACAGATTCAAAATGATGCGGCAGTTACATTCTTGTAAATATGAGCCACAATGAAGGATTTTTTAGGCTTAAAAACAAAAGACATAAAAGGTCATTTCATTTTATATAAAATTTATGTACAAAACTTATGTTTGTATAGCATTACCTACTTGAATGTTGAATTTTGTGTTTTGGGCCTTAAAATTGGACCAATGTTGGTTTAAAATATATATATATATATATGCAAACGTTAGTGACCAAAGTTAGAAAAAAATATTTTAAGAGTCAAAATAAGAAAATAATTTTAAATAAGGAAAGTGTAAGTTACCCATTTTATGCCATGTGGCATTTTTGGCTAAAATTATATGAAAGTTAATTTTGGGAGTAAATTGGAAAAATTTACTAACGGTATGGGCCAACGTAGGGAAAAAAATACCCTTAAAGCCAAAATGAGAAAACAATGAAACCTAAGGGAGTAAAAGTGTAGTTTTCGCTTCTAATTTTTGTAAATTTCATCCCTACAATGTTCAATTGGAGTCAAATTCCCTCAGTTTTAGACAGTAGTGAAAATTGTTAATAGAATATTAATAAAATTCACTTATAGCTCATAGGGCATGCTTATGCCACTTTGATATTTAAAGTTTAAATTTTGTTAATTTCATCCCTAAATATTTTAACAATATGTTTCGTCTTCTTCATTGGTATTTAGGAACAAAAAAAACTAAATTTGAAAATTTTAATTACAAAAGTAACATGACACACATATTTTAGTAATCGTAAGTAAATTTTATTGTTTTTTCATTAATGATTTAGATGGTCCTCTTGAAATTAAACCAATTTTCTTTAAATTGAAAACTTTGAGGAAAAAGTTGACAAAATGTATACTTCAAGGACCAAATCCACATGAAATGCATACTTTAGTATAAAAATTTTATTAAAAATTTAAAATTCAGTCTTGCATGCTAATTTTAGCGTTCTTTTTCTAATATTATTTTATTTCTCATCGTTTCCTATACAGCTCTGTTTGTTTTAACATAAAACATTTTATTTGTATTTTCTAATGATATGATAGAGAATAAAAATCGACAATAAAAAAATTTTTCTGGTTAACAAAAACGATTTTCTTTATATATTAAAATCTTATCAAACCACCACCACCGCTACACTCACCTCTACATCCACCCCACTAGGGATGGATCTAGCTAAGGCTTAGGGGTCACGTTCCAAACCAACCCCCCTCCCCAACTTTTCTATATTTATACTAATACCTTTATATATAAAGATTATTATTTTTCTTATTTATCTCTCATATAATTGTAATAGTGCCCCTTTTAAATTGTGTAAAACTTTGTTAGTGTCCTATTTGATTGTTTTGGCCATTCTTACAATTTAATTGAATTAATTTATCGGTTTTGATTTGTGGCACTAAAAAGTTGGGCACTAATGCCCCTAATTTCCATATAAGGCAAAAAAAATAAAAAATAAATAAAACAGTTATCCAAAATGGAAATTAGGGGCATTAGTGCCCAACTTTTTAGTGCCACAAATCATTTTTCTTAATTTATTTCCACTTGGGGTGTGAGCCCACCTAATAGGTGTGCTTAAAATATAAATTTTAATTCTGAATTGAAAACATATCTTCTCTGTTGTTTATTGGTGAAAGTATTCTTTATTAAGTCAATTGTTATAGGTTCAAGTTTTGTATCCCTCTTGTAACTACTATTTTTTTTCATTTTAGATGGAAATATTGATACTTGGCGTAAGGAGAGAAGGTCATTTGGTGAAAGGAGAAAAGAAAATTCACGGACACCATAAATAGATAGTATAGATTATGGGATTTGTTTAGTTGGTTGTTTCTTCCCATTGTGAGGCTCTTCCTTGAGTTGATAGGATTGTATATGTTGATTGTAGTTTAAGTTAGTTGTTTCTCCGTATTATTGGTTAATAGAATTGGGTTGTTTGATTGTGGATTTATAAACTATGTTCATGTAAAGGGGAAGCACTAATAAATCATAAATAATAATCTTATGAACTGTTTAGTTCTCTCTCTTTTTTTTTTTTTTATAGACTCAAAGGTTCTGTTTTATTGTGAATTACATAAAGGGTCAAGTATAAAAGCGCGTGTGTTATGTGTTGAGGGACAAATATGGAGTTTTTCATAATTTTGAAATTACTAAACGTAATTCTTAAAAAAAATTCTTTAATGTACTTTTCTCAAATATAACATTTCAATGTAACTTATTAAAAAACTCTTTAGTATACTTTTTTTAAATGTAACACTCCAATTAATGTAATATACACAAACTCCTTGGTGTACTTTTCCCAAATATAACACTTCAATGTAACGTACTAAAAAACTCCTTAGTGTACTTTTGATTAAGCTTATCCTTATGGACAAAGTATTTAAACGTCTGGACTTTTGGCCAAACAAAATTCAAATTTGGATTTATGTGCAGAACGCCCTTGTTATTATTATTTTTTTAATGTTGTGATTAATAGGTGCATCTCTACCTTAAATTTCTAGCTCCGCCACTACACCCCATCATTCATTCACTAGTTTGCTGCCGCCGCCGCCGCCAGTATCTCAAAACCATCAAATTCAACCACTAGCACATTATTTTTAAAGTCATAATTAAATATAAAAAACATTATCTAAAATATTTTTTGTAAAAAATATTTTTTGCCACAATAAACAGAGCGCAAGTGAGATAATAATGAAAGCAAATATAAAGCAAGTAGGAAGATGACTTGTTTCCTTACCTGGAGCAACATAGCCTATGGAACCCTTGATTGCAATTGAACTTGTTTCTCCACCAATATGATTGGTATTTATTGTAAGGAACCTGGCCAAACCAAAATCTCCCACATGCGCGATCATGTCTTCATCGAGGAGAACATTACTTGGCTTTAAATCACAATGGACGATTGGTGTTTCACAATCGTTATGAAGATACTCCAATGCAGTAGCAACATCTATCGCTATTTTCAACCTCTTGGTAAGGTTCAAATTCCTTTCTTGCGATGCTGCATGTTCACTCGGATGCAACCAGTGTTCTAAGCTTCCATTGGGCATGTACTCGAAAACTAGAGCCTTGAAATCATTGCCTTGGAAGTTTACACTTGAGCATGCAGTTATTATCTTGAGAAGATTTCGATGCCTTGTTTTCCGCAAGGCTTCACACTCAGCGAAGAAGCTTTTGGAAGCTCCGAACCGTTCAATATCGAGCACCTTCACAGCAACAACTTTTTCGTTTGAAGGAAGAAATCCCTTGTACACAGTGCTGAAACTTCCTGCGCCAATTAAGTTACTTGAAGAAAATCCTTCTGTAGCTTTGAAAAGCTCTCCATAGGAAACTCTCAGGAACCTGTCTCCTTCGCATGACTTGGTTGGAGATTTCTTTTTTTGTTTTCTTTTACAGTAGAGAACAATGAGAAGCAATGTTAAGATCATACATAGACCCACACTAGCAATTGTGACTATTATTTTGAGACCACGAGGATTTCTATTCTTCATGGACTTTTGAGTTGGGCATGCCGGCAAGTGCAGTCGTGGAATTCCCCCACAAAGCTTTCCATTTCCGACAAGTGAAATTCCACTCGAGTTTATAAACACACCTTGTGAAGGTACCTCACCCTCTAAGTCATTGAATGACAAATTCAAGTTCTCCAAATAAGGCAGTCTCTCTAAACCAATTGGAATATGACCAGATAAGTTATTGCGAGAAAGATCCAAATCTACTATTCCTTTCAACAAACTAAAGGACGTCGGAATTGTTCCCTGAAGCATATTACCCCCGAGATAAAGGCGTTCCAGTTTCAAGCATTCACCAAGGGTGGTAGGAATCTTAGCGGAAAATTTGTTCTCAGAAACATCGAGTTCCTCTAGATTTTTCAAGGAGCCAAGTTCCAGTGGTAGTAAACCGTTCAAGGAGTTGTTCCCTAAACTGATGGAAGATAAACTGTAGAAAACCCCAATTGTTTTGGGTATGGAACCAATGAATCTGTTATAAGAAAGATCCAATACTTGCAAGCCTTTAATGTTTTTAATACTTGAAGGGATGCTTCCTGTCAAGTCGTTCCCTGCCAAATACAGTTCGAAGATTTGAGTAAGATTTTCAAAGGATGTAGGGATGAGGCCAGAGAATTTATTCCCACTGAATCCCAATATATGCAGGTTACTGAGCTCCCCAATTTCGAACGGAATAGGACCTGAAAGATGGTTGAATTGTAAACCTAGTAAAGCTAAGTTCACCAAACTAGATATGCCAACAGGGATGGTTCCGACAAGTTGATTATCTTCGACAGCAAACCATCTAAGTTGGATTGATAGATTGCCTATGGATTTGGGCAAAACACCACCGAAACCATTTTCATATAGAGCCAGTCTTTGTAACTTGGTGCAATTAGTAAAAGAATCAATGAAACTCAAGTCAGATTCAGCACCGGTACCTAAACTATTTGCACCAAGGTTTATCCACCAAAGATCCTTCATTTTTCTTCCTAAATCAACCGGAACTGGCCCTGATAAGCCGCTGACAGAAAGATCAAGAATTCTCATTCTAGATGCATTAGAGAGAGAAATGGGAAAGGGGCCTGCGAAATGGTTTCCTCCAACAGATATTACATGTAAGTTGGGGAGAGTAAGACCAATATCTAGAGGCAGACTGCCTGTGAGGTGGTTTTCTGGAATGTATATATCTTTGAGGGAGGAAATGTTGTAAAGGGAAGGAGGGACAGTGCCAGAAATATTATTGAGACCAATACCAAAAAATTGCAAGTTGGTTAAGTGACCAATGGAATCTGGAATGGTTCCATGGAGATTATTGGTTCCGAGAGAGAATTGTTGGAGAAATGTGAGGTTACCTAAAGATGGTGGGATGCCTCCAATTAGATTGTTGGCGAAAAGATATAGAGAAGTGAGCTTGGAAAGAGACCCAAACAAGGGTGGGATTTTCCCAACTAGATCATTCAAGGAAAAATCAATGACCCTGAGGTCCGAACAGTTTGACAGATAGGCTGGAATTTCCCCTTGGACTGTATTGTTATTGAGAATGAGTTGACGCAGACGAAATAAGTGGCTGACTTCTTGGGGTATTTTGCCTTGTAAATGGTTGTCCTGAAGGTAGATAGACCTCAGGAAGGTCAGGTTGCCAATGGAGGGTGATATGGACCCGTCTAGTCCTTGAGACCGCAAGTCCAAAACTACCACTCTTTGATGTCGGCGACCACATGTTACCCCGCGCCACTCGCAGAGGGGGAGAGAGTTATTCCATGAAGATAGGAATGGCGACCCGACTGGATCACCAGTGATGAGGTCCTTGAACGCAAGCAAAGCTTGTCGATCTGTTTCATTACTGAACACAGCAGCACTGACTGCAGCAATGTTGCAGAAAGAAAATAACAAGAAGAAGCTGACTAGAGAAATCATGTTCATGCGAAAAGGTAGGTGGCCAGAGGTTGAAAATAGAGAAAATTAAGGAAACTGTGACAATAAAAGAGGAAACCGAAACTTCATATTTATAAATGCAAAGAAAGCATGGTTAGGCAGGCTTTGGGACTAAAGGATAACGTGTTATCAGATAAAATAAATGAAACATGGGCTTAGTTTCCTTTGGAATGAGTGGCTTATAGTTTATTTTAAGGAAATTAATATATAAGCCACTTTTTAAATTCATTTTTTAAATTTAATGATGTGTAATATGATTGATTGATAATTATATAAGATATGAGAGAAAATGTTACTTTATATATTTAAATTGATTAACACATCATTAGATTTGAAAAATAAATCTATTTTTTAGACTTAAATAGTAATGCATTTTAATTTGAAATTCAATAATTTTCCCAATGATTTTGGGGGCAGAGTGCTGGTAAAATGTAATTTGGTTAGCTGGAAGACTATTATAATAAAGTGTCATGTATCATATGCAACTTATGGTATTTTTTGTGTCAAAAAGGTTAGGAACCCAGAATTTATCTAGAAGTGGAGATTGAATTGATGAAATGTGCTGTCTACATATGAAATGAATCTAAGTTACTGATGTAAAATTTTGAGTTTTTATGTCTAGGTTTATAGCATTACTGTTTTTGTGTTGATTATCATAAATATCGTAATTAAATAATTTTCAGTCATAACTATAAAAAAAAAAATGAGGCATAATCAAATAGCACATAAGGTAATCAAAGACCTTTTAGATTACAAGCAAAATATTATCACAACCAATATTACAATGAGATATTGTGGAGAAGTGGTTTGGAAATACTCCAGAATCCAGTTAGACGTCCTTGATTCTCTGATTGCTATCTGAAAAATGGATGAACACTCCGGTCAGGGGTGCCAGAATTAGTACTCCGACGGACAAGTCAATATTTTCTCAAATTTACTTCTATCTCAAGTTCTCTTGTCTATTCACACATACCTCCCTTTGGCTGATACTTCTCCTTTTTATATTGCTCTCTAGGGGCCCACCCTTTCATCATCATATCTGGGACCTCCAGGTACGTCAGAAACTATTTGGCATATTTGGCCCACTGGCTGGATTTTACTCGGCTTTGTTCTTGTTCAATTGGTTTGATTATGCCGAGTTAGCCTTACCAGCATTCTCGGCACTTTGTTTGAACCTATTGAGCACGTAATTATTCGGCCCCCACAATTGCCCCTACTTGAAAGTATTTACTCGGCGTGTATGGTTTCTCGGCCAATCAAAGCAAGAACTCTCGAAAGATAGATACGACGGTTGCACTCCTTTTTCATACTGATTTATCAGAGCCGTCAAAGCAGATGCGCTACTTGAATCATTACAGTTTCCCGCCCCTTCGTAATTGACATTCATTTAATGCGTTTTGAAATCTGTACCTCCGTATACTTTTGAATCGAAAAGCCAGACATTTTTTACGCCCATATACTCTTGAATTGGAAAGTTATTGTCATCTTTCGAGCATCCTTCATATCAACCTCCTTCCAGACCTCTACAACCCTGCCTCTTACTGTTCGTCTCCTTCCTCATTCTGTAAGTCCCTTCTCTCTCTCTCTCATTCTATTCCTTATTCCAGTTTTCCTACGTGTTTTTACTTTTGTTTTTTTGTATACGCTGTTTTTGTTTCATCTTGAATGGCGAGGCATTTGAAAGCCCTTCTTTCTGAGGATCGAGTTGCAGCCGTCATTTTTCCATTCCAGACGACGTTCACCTATCCCTCGTTCCAAACAACGTAGTAAACATGGAGAGGGCTAACACTAGCACCATTAACTTTCCTCTTTTGGCAATTGCAGAGGGTGGAGTTCGATTCCCCCTCCATTCACTTCTTACGACAGTCCTGCACTACTAGGGATTAATTCCCTCTCAGCCAAATGTGAACTTTTACGTATTGTTATGGGCATAGTGGAATTGAATCGCCGATTGAGTCTTAACCTAGGAATCCTAACTATTCGGCACTGCTACGTTATGGCGAAATCAACCGATTGGCAAGGCCGTTCCTTTTTAAGAGCCAAGGACGTTGACCATCATTTGGTAACTATGCTCGCCAGCTCTGGCAAAAGGGTTGATGATGTTATGGTCACCATTCGAGGTAATTGGGAATTCGACGAGGGAGAAGATTGCCAAGACCCAATTCCCAAGCAAAAGGGCAAACCTGGTAGCTGGCTAGAATTGCTAACATGTCTTAAAGTAAACAATTTATTTGGCTTAAATACTATTCTGATCATTTGTCTTTCTTGCAGGCAACGATTTAAAACGAGCATTGTCGTCCGTGGACGAAGCCGTTTTGGATCAAGTGAAGACGGTCCTCAATTACAAAGGCTGTGCAAACCTCCAAGGACAAGGGTGTGCAACCCATGCTTTGCTGAGATACGACCCAACTTACTCCACTTTTTCGGCTGCAGATAATATCCCTATGCCGACACACGAACGGCAGCTTACTACCCTCATCTTCCCTAGCTACAAAAGTCTAGGGAACATTGGCATCAAAGGTTCTGACGCTGGTGAGGAGATCCGTGAAGACGCACAATCAGAGGGGCATGCAGGGGACCAGGAGTTGAATAGAGAAATCAAATTAGCGTTTGAGAATATTGGCGCAGACCAATACATCGACCTTCCTTCTACTTTTGGCCGAGTAGATTTAGTTACTCTAGAGGACGATATCTTCACCGGCTTAGAGAATCCACCTAGAGTTGAATTTGAAGCTGAAGATATGAGCTCGGAGTCGCTTGTCCAGTTTGCCAGGCGATAAAATGCAGAGAATATAGCGGCCAAGAGGCAGGCCGACGAGTCAAGGGGGAACCAAATAATGCCAACTCGCAAGGTGCGTCAGGAAGAAACGGCCTGCGAAACAACATTAGCCAAGTTGATTCCTGAACAAAATCAAGTTGAAGTCTTGGAAGCCGATCTCACAGGGCAGAAGCGTTCTGCCGAGACTGCGATCGATTTGCAAGAGACGCCGATCGAAAAAACGGCTGAGGGTGGATACGCCGCTTGTCGAAGATGATTTGGCCAAGGCGTTCGTCATCCAACCAAGGATGAAGAAAGCGCCGGTGCTCACCAGTGGGTCGGTGATCAAAGATCCCGCCGTGGCCTTAAGTGTAGCTTCAGCTCTCTCTTTGCCTTCAGACTGAACAACTTTCCGTGCTGAACCGAACGTAATCTTAATCACTCTGGCCGCTTAGTCAGCCATTTTGGTAAGTCAACCTCAAATTTCCAAATAGCTTAAATACGTATTCATATCCAAACTAATTTTATTGCTTTTCAAGACGGCGGGAAGGCTCACAAAGATCGGTCTTCGTCACTACGACGTTGTGGAGCGATTCGGTGTCCTTGAGTGTCAGCTGGAGGAAGAGAAGGGCAAGGTCACTGCAGTCCTCACCGATCTGTCTGCAGCAACTACAAAAGGCGAAGAGAAGCAGGTGAGGGCAGTGACTGCTCAGCAGAAAGCTGAACACACCAATTTGCTCTGCAAGGGCGCCAAAGAAAGAGCAAACTTGATGGACGGTTCTCTGAAGTCGACTTAAGAAGAAGTCTCAACGCTGAAGGCCGACCTTGAATCTAAGAAAAAAGCGAAGGAGCTCGCTAAGGTGGACGCGGTCAAAGCCTTCGATGCCGACCTACTGAAGGCCAAGGAGCTTTACGCTGATGAAGCCTTAAAGTTCGAGAATCGAGGCTTCAAGCATGGATGGCTGAAGGCTTTGGCGGCCGCTAAGGTGACTCTGGATCAACCGATTCCTTACGAACAGTTGGAAGTCGAACCGCTGGAATCGGATCCAGAGGATTTGGACCCTTGATCGGCGGTTTTGTAATGGATAGCCGTTATTTATTTTTTTTAGCTTTTATTAGTTTTTTGTTAGTAGTTTATTTTAGATGTAGGACATTTTCATGTATAAAGTGGATGTACACATAGTTTATTAATGAAAATATCCATTTTGTTATTGAATGTTATCATTAAATGTTGAAAAACAAAAGTATGCCATTTCAATTGCGATCATGACCTGTACATCTTAATTTAGTAAAATGCCATGTCAATTGAGATACACTGAATATTATAAATCTGCCCTTGCCCTAGCTGATCACTGAATATAACCGCCAAATATGTAAACGAAAATTTCATGGGATCGGGTGGGGCATTGTAGTTATTCGGCAAAATGCTTTGAAAATAAACCGAATAGATTAATAATTCTGCCCTTGCCCCAACTGATCACTGAATAGAACCGCCGAACATGTAAACGAAAAGTTCATGGGATCAAGTAAGGCATTGTAATTCGGCGAAATGCTTTGAAGATAAGCCGAATATATTAACCTGCCTAACTGATCACTAAATAGAACCGCCGAATATATAAACGAAAAGTTCATAGGATTAGGTGGGACATTGTAGTTATTCGGCAAAATGCTTGAAACGGTCGCTTCATAAACACTACATCCATAATTAATAAGCAAGGAGAGGGGGGGCCAGGCGTGCGTGGGTCCTGTGCTGTCGTTAAATATATTTTGCTCAAAAAGAGCATTGTGTCGAACTGAGGAAATTCGTATGTCAACAAGAGTATTCTTTAACATCAGAGGGGAGGGCAGGACGCTAGCTGAACTGGATTAAGAAATGAATCAAGGGACTGGTGGCAAGCCTGCACAAACGGGTAACAAGACATCAGAGAAGCATGAGAGGCGTCGCTCCATCCGTCGTCAAAACAGGTCTCCAAGAGGAGGCAAGTTAGAGAAGTCACCAAGAAAGAAGTGGCAACAACGAGGGAGCTCCAGGAATGGGAGTGCACATGTCTCACCGCGAAACGAAACCAACAAGCCGCCACACTTGTTGAGTTTTTCGGTTTTCGTTGGGAATAAACCAATGACCGAAGTGGATTCAATTACCCGCGATCCAAATGTGGTAGTGGAGTTTACTCAACAAATTTTTCCACCCAAAGTCCAATAACCAATGGTCGGTCATCCTGATTACGAAATTTTTCAAGAGGGCATGCGCCTTCGTGTCGTGCGAAGAGAGATAGAATAGAAAGACGGCCACATTCGGGGCTTGGAACATTGCGCAGAGAAGGCCAAGAGCGAGCTGAGAAAAGCTAAGGCTTCCGAAACGCAATCGACGGGTCAAACAAACCCGATTGTGACGGAAAGAGTAAACCAGCGCCTTCTTGATCATGCCATTGTCGATCCTGATATGACGAGCATGTTCACGATACGGTAAGCATGTTCACAAAAGAAGCGATAAGAATAAGGGCCTACAAACAAGGCTTTTTTGGTGGCCGAAAAATTGGTATTGAAAATACTAGGGAAAAGTTAGCCGATGATGTTTGTCGATGCGAAAATCATGGATTTAAGCATGGATGGAGTAAGGCTCTACAAGCCACGGATGTCGATTCAGCATCACCTTTATTTCAGAATTACAAGTTTCCCTTCGAAGCTTACGACGACGAAGAGGGTGCCAAGCCGAAGAAGACTTAGATATCAAGAAACATATTATTGTACTTTTGAATTTGTCAAAATCCATGTATTTGTACCTCTTTGGTAAAATAAATAAATATTTGTTATATTGCTTTGTTTAATGTTTGTATCAACCTGTGTGATAATTGCATATTTGTTGGTCTACGCTGCTATATTGCCAAATACAAAGGGCGTTCCGAATTCGGAGAATTACTCGGCCGTTTGTGGTCATGCATGAAGGGCGCTCCGAATTCGAAGTTGTTGCATTCAATCGTGATATCCACGAAGGGCGCTCCGAATTAGGAGGCTTATTCGGCCCGAACGTGAACATGCATGAAAGTCGCTCTGAATTCGGAGTCTTTGTGTTCAATCGTGATATCCATGTAGAGCGCTCCGAATTCGGAGGCTTATTCGACCCAAACGTGATATCCACAAAGGGCGCTTCGAATTCAGAGTCTTTGTGTTGGCCAATCATGATGCACGAAAGGCGCTATGAATTCGGAGGCTTATTCGGCCCAAACGTGATATCCACGAAGGGCGCTCCAAATTCGGAGTCTTTGTGTTGGCTAATCGGGATGTCCGAATTCAGAGGCTTATTCGGCCCAAACGTGATATCCACGAACAGTGCTCCGAATTCGGAGTCTTTGTGTTGGCCAATCGTGATATCCACGAAAGGCACTCTGAATTCAGAGGCTTTTTCATTATTCAACCATTATTAATGAAACGGCGATAAAAAGGGCATTGCATTGCGGAATTCATAGATGTGTACATGTAAACATAACATCAAAAATTAGAAACAAACTAGCACACCGTACAAGTTGGCTTAATGATAAAATTTACGTAAATGTGTGGAATTCCAAGGGCATAGCAAACTTCTGCCAGCCATGTCTGAAGGCCGATACACCCCTTTTCCGGCCATTGAATCAATCTGATAAGGGTCGTCCTAGTTGGGACCTAATTTACCGTCTACCGGATTCTTAGTATCAGGAAGCACTTTCTTGAGGACCAGTTCTCCAGGTGTATAATGACGCAACTACACACACTGGTTATATGACTTGGCAAGCTACTACTAATACTGCGCCATGCACGCAAGAGCACGATCTCGGCGTTCTTCAATCAAAGTCAGATCTAAGGCCAACATTATGTCATTACGACCCATGTCAAAAGCCTTGGATTTCAGTGTGGGCAGGCCGATTTCAAGAGGGATAATTGCCTGTGTCCTAAAGCACAAAGCGAACGGCGTTTCCCTAGTAGATCGCCTTGGAGTAGTGCGATGAGCCCACAACACACTGGGCAATTCTTCAACCCACCTGCCTTTGGCTTTTTCCAATCATTTCTTGATGCCATCCAGGATCACTTTATTGGAAGCCTCCACCTGACCGTTGCTTTGTGGGTATGCTGGCGAGGAAAAGTAGGGTCGGATACCATATGTGTTGCATAATTCCCGATAGACACCACAATCGAATTGGGTGCCGTTATCGGAGACAAGTGCTCTCAGTATGCCGAATCGTGTTATAATGTTTTTCCATACAAAACATTTAATATCGATATCTCGAATATGTGTTAATGTCTCTGCTTCAACCCACTTTGTAAAATAATCTGTTGCAATGATCAGGAATCGCTTGTTCCTTGAAGCCCGCGGTAATGGTTCGACGAGTCCCCATTAAGCGAACGGCTAAGGACTAGTAATGGAATTTAATTCTTCGGCAGGCAGATGAGTTAAAGGGGAAAACTTTTGGCATTCTTCGTACTTCTTTACATAGTTCTCGGCATCTGTTCGCATGGTTGGCCAATAATACCCCTGTGTTACGGCTCGGTGGGCTAGTGAGTGTCCTCCAAAATGTGCACCATAGCTACCTTCATGTATTTAGACCAAGAGTTTCTCAACTTTATCTAGGTGAACACATTCCAAGTAAGCCCAGAGAGAGATTTTTTATAAAGCTTTCCCTGGGATCCAGATAGTATCGCAGGGCTTTATCTCGCAGCTTGTGAGCTTCTTTCTTATCTGTTGGGAGCTATTCTAAGGAAAGGAATGTAGTGATAGGGTCCATCCAACTTGGTCCTGGTTCAATGATGTTAATCTGAACTGGTTCAGAAGAGGTGATGCTCAGCTCTGGGATGAACCCTACTTTAATTGTTCATTTGACTTCTGAGTTAATGGCGGAGGCTAGGCAACCAAGGGCATCTGCATGCGTGTTCTGATCTTGGGTTATCTGATTCAATTCGTGGTGGTCGAATTTCGTGCGCAATGAATTCGTCGTTTTCATGTAGGCTGCCATGTGGTCATTTTTAGCTGCATACTCCCCTTTCAACTGGTTGATGACTAATTTCGAGTCACAGAAAACAAGTAACCGCCGTGCGCCAAGGTGAAGTGCATTACGAAGGCCGATTAACAATGCTTCGTATTCGGCCTCATTATTTGATGCATCATAGCCCAATTCGATCGTCTGCTCAATTATTGGCCCTTCGGGGGTCATGATTACCACGCCTGTGGACAACCATGTGGAATAAGTGACTTCACGAATTGCCTTGACATCAAGCAATCTGTCAACTTCATCAACAACGGCCGATGCATGCTTCGCGGCTGACCGCCGACTTTTCTGAATGATTGGTTTGACTTTTGGATCAATGTTTAAACGATGCTGGGCCACGACTGGATCTATCCCGACATCTCGTATGGTGTCCATGCAAACACATCAAGGTTGCCGAGTAAGAAAGATACCGGCTCCCCTCTAACAACTTTGTTCAGGGAAGTGCCGATCATGAAAAATCTGTCAGGCCTCCCATTGATTTTGATCCGATCAACGTCTTTAGTTGCTTTTTCGCTGGGGATTGTCCCAATGTCCTCGAGGCTCTCTCGATCCGGTATTTCAATCGAGTTCACTTCCAGTTCTTTTGGTCTCTTTACAGCGGCAATAAGATAGCATGTCTGTGTCAATTTCTGAGAACCTCGAATTTGCTCAATGCCATACTCAATTGGAAAACGGAGTAGTTAATGGTAGGTGCTCGGCACAGCCTGCATAGTATGTAACTAAGTCCTTCCCATGATAAGATTGTATGGTGACAGGAGTTTGACAACTAGAAATTCCACGTCTACTGATCCGGTGCTCGCCCGTACTGGTAGTGTGATCTTACCCAAAGGATACTCGGGGTTGGCATTGAAACCGAACAATTGGTAATCGGTCGGTAACAGATCCAAATCAGTGAAGCCGAGTTTAGCAAACATCTTGTAATACATTATTTCTGAGGTGCTTCCCTGATTGATAAGAACACGTTCAACTGTGAATCTATTCACGTGTTGCTCAACGACGAGGGGATCAGCGTGGGGGGGAGTCACTCCATCTAGGTCGGTATCATCGAAGCTTATCCTGCTAGTTTCGTGGGGCCATTTGGCTGGTGTGATTGGCTTGGGCAGGCTAGGTTGCAGCTGAATTGTATGTACCTCGGCTGACGACGGTAGGCTGTATATCATGTGAATTACACCGAGTGGAGGTGAATCCGGCCGTAAGGCTAACGTGTTCGATGGACTGTTTATTCAGACGTGTTGTGCCAGCCAGCCATCCTGTACCAACTCCTCCAAGTGGTCTTTCAGTGCATAACAGCTGTCAGTATCGTGGCCATGGTCCTTGTGATATTTGCACTGCTTATCCCTTCTCCTTGTATCAGGGGATCCCATCATCTTAGACGGCCACTTAAAGAATGGAAGATGTTGGACTTTGGATAGGATCTTACTAATCGGCTCTGCTAATTCCGTATACTTCTTGTCCGATCGTCTTATGCGCCTACCATCTACTTGATATTGTTCATTTGAATGGTGCGAACATTGGCCGCTTGAACGGCGCAAATCATGCGATTGTCTCATTTAGTCCGAATCCAAGGTTCGGGGCTCCTTGATGGCACGACACTTATCGGCTAAACCAGACCAGATGGAGCCGATTTAACGACTTTTTGTCCGGCCTTGACACGTAAGGCATCGTCTTCCACCTTACAGTATTCTTCAACTTTCTTCATTAGCGCCTAGATTGTTTTGGGAGGCCATCTGGTCAACGAACTGCGGAGAGGATTATCAGGGTGTAATCTCATCTTAAAGGCAGTAATGGCCATTGAATCATTGCAGGCATCATCCACCAAGTTGAAACATTCTCAATAGCACGCCAAATACTCGCAGAAGGTCTCTTCTGGTTTAATTTGCATTGCCCAGAGAGAGTCGGCTTGCTTTGGCTGAACTTCGTTGGTGATGAATCTTGCCCTGAAGGATTTTTGAAGTTGATGAAAGTTTCTTATTGACGCCGACTCCAGTTTATAGTATCATCTGACGGCCAACGGTCTCGCCTACTTGGACACATTCGATACATGAGGGCTTCATCATCTGCATGCAACGTCATCGCTTGTTTATAATGACGAATGTGGTCAGTGGGATCTGATTTTCCGTCATATAGGATGAATATTGGTGCTTTGAACTTTTTAGGCAGCATAGCCCTTGCAATGCATTGTACGAAAGGGGCGTGCCTGTCCTCTTCATCCAAATCATTTCTTCATTTCCCTCGTCCATGTCGTACATATGGACTTCCTTCGGATGAGCTCAATACATCGACTCGCCCCTTCTTTCTGGGTTCCTGAGATGGTGAGTCGAAATCACTGCCATTATCATGTTTCTAAAGTCAATGCCGTCGATCATCCTTCTTCTTTTCTAGGGATCGACCTCGGTCATGGCATGCTGCCTGTTGGGATTTGGCTAACTCCAAGGCCAATTCCTTACGTAAGCGCTCATTCTCAGCCGTCATATCTTCTAGACGCTGTTCATTTCGTTTTCCTTGATCCATGATCGTCTGCATAGTCTCTTGCACAGAAGTTGAGGATGAGGTTTGAGCTACTGGATCGAAGTTCAAGGCCCATCGCGCGGTAATATTCTCTGGTCCAAGCATGTTTCTTAGAGTAATGTCATCTCTTGGTGTAACATCGTCAGCAACTATCGAAGGATCATCTGTCACGCCTGCCATGGGCGCACTTGAGTATTCCCACAGACAGCGCCAATTGTGGAGAAGTGGTTTAGAAATACTCCAGAATCCAATTAGACGTCCTTGATCCTCTGATTGCTACCTGAAAAATGGATGAACACTCCGGTCGAGGGTGCCGAAATTAGCACTCCGACGGAAAAGGCAATATTCTCTCCAATTTACTTATATCTCAAGTTCTCTTATATATTTACACGTACCTCCCTTTGGCTGATGCTTCTCCTTTTTATATTGCTGTCCAAGGGCCCACTCTTTCATCATCATATCTGGGACCTCCAGGTACGTCAGAAACTATTCGGCATATTCGGTCCACGGGCTGGATTTTACTCGGCCTTGTTCTTGTTCAATGGGTTTGATCACGCCAAGTTAGCCTTACCAGCATTCTCGACGCTCTGTTTGAACCTATTGAGCACGTAATTATTCGGCCACCACAGATATAATTAATATCACAAGTTATAATCAAGTTATAACTAATATCACAATAAATTATAATCAAGACCACAAAATCATAAGTGGAGCATATATACACACTCTAAAAGAATTTTTCTATATATAATGGATGACCACAGAACAAAAGTTAGGTTTGCGGATGAAAGCAAATTGAATCATCCATTGCCATTTTCAAAAGTTAGGTTTGCGGATGAAAAACACTAAGATGTGAATCGCTTACCTATTATAGAATAAGAGGAGAGAGAATAGGGGCCAATCCACCTGATTGTGCCATAATAACCTAAAAAAGTTAATCAAAATCACACCACACCCATCAACATATTGTAGTCAAATCAGAAAAAAAGAAAAATAAAATTTTCCCCCAAAATGAGAGCAAAATAAGATCAAAATAAAGAAAACATTTACTATATTCTCTAATTAATTTATCTAATAGGAGAGAGAAGAGGGGCCAATCCACATGATTGTCCCATAGCAACCTAAAAAGGCTAATTAAAATCACACCACACCCATCAACATAGTGCAATTAAATAAAATTAAAAAAAAAGGAAAAATAAAATATTCCCCCAAGATTAGAGCAAAATAAGAAAGCAAAATAAAGCAAAAAGGAAAAATAAACATGGGAGCAAAATTAGATCAAAATAAAGAAAACATTTACTATATTCTATAATTAATTTATCAAAGTTTCTTAATCATCATCCATCCTTCATGAGATGCAAAGCAAGTTCACCTTGATTACCAACAAAAATAGAAAAGAAACAAAAGAAATATTAAACTTACATTCAGAACTACATGTTTAATGTTGAATGCCCTGTCAAAAGACTTTGTTTTCCAAGCTGAAAACTTACTATAAACGTTGATTTTTAAGAGTTACTATAAACTTACTACGAATCAATTAATTTTTAAGAGTTGATTAAAATAAACGTTGAAAAATTCTTTGATTTGTGGTCTTGCTTAAGAATTATGCGTAACATGAACCATAATTCTAATGATTTGTGGTCTTACTTAAGAATTATGTGGCATTTAGTTATAAGATCTTGTGATGGTCAAATTTATGATGAAATTGGTTATTAAACTTTTTGTAGTGTTTATGGTTATGACCCATGGTTGTTTTGGTTATAAAATCTTGTCATGTTTAATTATAAATTTAAGTAGCCTTAGTTATGAGGATTTATGATTTTTTTTTTTTAAGATTATGAACTATTGTGATTAAAACTTTGGATGCATATCGTTAAAATTCTTTTGGGGTGTATATAGTGGCACTTCCAATGAACATTTATTTATGGTTGAATTGGATCAAATTTAATGACTCATTGGGTCATTCTATCAAACACATGTGTAATGATCGTAATTGATTTGAGTTCAGTAAAACTTACACCAAAACAAAAAACAAAAAATCATGATTGGTTCAACAATCCTATAAATTTTGAAAAAAATAATTAAAGCCAAAACGGTGCATTGATAGTTATAGTTGTGTGCCTATATATATTCTCCAAAATCAAAATAAAGAAAACTTATTGAGTTATTCTATCAAACACATGTGTAATGATCGTATAAACAATCAACTGAGCAATATCACTAATTGATTTGAGTCCAGTAAAACTCACACCAAAAAAATAAAACATAAAATAACAAAAAGACATGATTGGTTCAACAATTCTATAAAGTTTGAAAAAATAATTTAAGCCAAAACAATGCATTGATAGTTATAGTTGTGTGCCTATATATATAGTTTGGGAGAAAAATGCATATATATACATATACATCCATAATCATATATATACATCTATAATCATATATAAAATTATATATATAATATAAATAAATGCATATATATACATAGATATTGGAGAGAGAGAGAGAGAGAGAGAGAGGGAGAGAGATAGGCTTGGGTCCGGTTCCGGCGGTAGTGAAGACATCTTTTTCAACTTCCATCTCTGAATCTCTCTAATCTGTTTTACTGTTTTATTTCAGCTCATTCGACAGTGGCTCCATTCGGTCTTCGTCAATATTAAAGGGGGTTTGGGGCTACCACTGTTGATGACGATTGGGATGGCGGAGAGAAAGAGAGGGAGAGAGGAAGAGAGAAGATGAAGAGAGTAATAAGGGGTTTGGGGTTTGGTCACCAACAAGGGTTGGGCTCCAATAGGAAAGCATGAGAATGGGCTGAAAGCATGAGAATGGGCTCTGATGGAGGTAGAGAGAGAGAGAGAGAGAGAGAGAGAGAGAGAGAGGGGGAGAGAAGGGTGTGTGTTCAAAATTTGGAATCAGAAAGCGATGAGAGGAATAGGTGTGTGTGTGAGAGAGAGAGAGAGAGAAGATATGTGTTGAAAATGGTCTAGAGAGGGTGAATGAGATATTTTCAACCCGTAGACTGAATCAATTTAATGGTCCAAATTTTGACAAAGGGACAAAAGTCCCATCCGGATTCAAAATCTTAGATGTTTTGTTATATAGATATATATATATATATATATGAAGCGTCTGTTTGAGACTCAATTTTTTTTTTCTTTGGATTTTGCTCTTTGGTTTGAAATTATTTACTATTAGAGGTTTGCACTTTAATTTTTCCATTTTGCTATTTTATTTTGTATTATTTATCAATATTGGTGATACTAATTTGGATGAAGATTTTTTCACAATTATAAAAAGATTCTTGATCAATTATGAAATATAAATGTTTTGATTTTGCATAAATTATAAATGAGTGCGACTATTAACACTATTTATTATGAGTGATGCTATCTATCTTACCTTTTTTCATAGAACCCCTACCTTTTTAATTTTATTTTTAAGGGGATTTGGTAATAGACCCCTCACTGTCTAATTTGTTTTTCAAAAAGACAAAAATTATATAGGTACTTTCAAAACCTCCTAATATTTTAAAACTTGTTTCTTTTACTATATTACCCTCATATCTATTAGCTCTCCTATTAAACCATCTTCATAGTATATTTTAGAGTAAAATTTTACTTTGAAACATAGTAAATTTTACTCTGATTCAGAGTAAAGTTTATTATGATTCAAAGTAAAATTTTATATTATTAAGCAAATCAACATGTTTTTAATCAGAGTAAAATTTTACTCTGATTCAGAGTAAAACTTTACTCTGAAAGTACAATTTTACTCTGAATTAGAGTAAAATTTACTGTGATTCAAAGTAAAATTTTATATCGTTAAGCAAATCAACATGGTTTTAACCAGAGTAAAATTTTACTCTGAAAGTACAATTTTACTATGATTTAAGGAAAATATCCACTTTGAATCACACTAAGTATCATGTATTAATAACCTTGTGTGTTTGGTTGCTGAGAAAATCACAGAAACATAACAAAAAAACCAAATATAGTTTGGTTGCTGAGAAAATCAACATGTGTTTTAAGCAAAGTAAAAATTCAGAGTAAAGTTTTACTTTGAATCATAGTAAACTTTACTCTGATTCAGAGTAATACTCTGAATCAGAGTAAAGTTTACTATGATTCAAAGTAAAATTTTATATTTGTAAGCAAATCAACATTTTTTAACCAGAGTAAAATTTTACTCTGATTAGTAAAATTTCTGTCTGAAATTCTTATTAGAAAGATTCTTATCAGAGAGAGAGAAAGAGAGAGAAATTGAATAGATCATCTATTTTAATAGATCGATCATCCATTAAACAAGCTGAGTATGAACAGGTCAATTCAAAAACTAGTAAAAACATAAATCTATATTACAAGGATATATAACCACAAAACACACAGATTAAAAACTAAACAAAAACATCCAAATATCAACATAATCATAATCTAATTGAGGTGGCCATTTTAGAGAACACATCCAAATATCTCTCTATCTTTTGATTTCAAAGAATACATGTGTTCAACAACACTCATACACACAAATATATATATATACATATATATTCAAAACTCAGATCTATGTTTAAAAAAAATATCACGTAATATACATACATACACTCACTTACCGATATATATACATATACATATATATGTATGAGCCATATATACATACATACATGCACACACATATATATAAATACATACATACACATATACATAAGAAGAGCAAATCAGCAGAGACGTGGCGGAGCTTGGTGTGTTCGCCGGAGGGAGTGGCGGAAGAGGATCAGACGCCGGCGGCGTTGGCGAGATCGACGCAGGAGTTCCAGAGGCGGTAGCTGAGCTTCCAAATCTGAAGCTTGAAGGAGTTAGAGAAGGAAGAGAGGGAGGAGAGAGACAGAGAAGGTGGAGAGAGAGTGGGTGGAGAAGGTGGAAAAATTTAGTTGAGGGTATAAAAGTCAAATAAAATATTTAAACAATAAATTTTGTCCTTTATGCAAGACTTTATAATTAAGAGAGGATTTAGAAAGTATAATTTTTTTCTTAGTCCTTTTAACAATGAAAGGAAGGTAAAGGAGGTTTATAACCAAATTTCTCTTATTTTTATTCCAATTTTGTTAAAATATAAATTTTTTTTTTTACTCTCATCCTTAATCTTTTAACCCTAATTTCTCAAACCCTAACCCATCACTCCTGATCACTTCCCAACCCCGGCTGACACCATCTCCCTTGCGTCATGACATAATTCAAAAGAAAAATCAACTACAGTCAAGATTATCAAAATATAAGAGAAACCCATTTGACCCAATTGGCCAAAAATCAAAAAAACAAACTCATGTAATAATCTCATAATCATAAATATTCAAAACATCAAAAACAAAAACAAAAACAAAAACCTATACAAAAAAATTTATCCCTGAATCAATCCTCTTGTACAAATCATTCAACTCTGGTGATTAAATGCTTGAATGGGTTGACGAATTCAGCATTAGAAATAACAAAGATCTCGATTTGGCTAAGTTCATCGTCATCAATTAGAGCAAGAAGATTAAGATCTATCAAGCTTTCAATAGATTTCAATGGCGGTATAAGAGGAGGATTAATAGTAGTTGTAGAACCAGTAACATGTGATCTCTTATGCCCACCAAATGCTTGCCCATGTCTTGATTTGTTCACTTTCCTCGCAACACCCCAACACTTCGCATGCTCCGAGGAGAGAGACAAAGAGAGAGATTACGAGAGAGATTTGGACTCATCAAAAGTTAGAGAGGATTAGAGAGTTGCGCCAAAGGGAGGGAAGGGTTGCCGGTGATAAGGGCTCCAATGGTAGGAATCTGCAGAAGAAAAGTTTGGGGTACAAAAAAAATAAAATAAAATAGGAGTATGGTTGGAATTAAGGGGGGTGTTCAAGAAAAAATTGAGGGGACTCGATTAGGTGGGTGGGGTTCAAAGAAATGAGGGCTAAAGCAAATTGCAATGCTACGGGCCTCAACAAATCAAGGCTTAAATGCCTCGAATGGTGTTTTTTTTTTTTTTTGTGGAAGGGTTATTATGTGTAAGGATGTACCAAAAAATTAGTCATTCTAGACCAACTCAGCCAACGTGGTTTGATAAGGTGAGTGAGTTGGACTGGATTGGTTGAGTGATAAAATTGACTAATCAGTTAGGCTACTGGTTAAAATTTATTAATACCATATAGTTTCATACGAGTCTCTATTATATTTTTATTTCAATGGAATTAATAAATTTTAACCAGCAGCCTAACTGATTAATCAATTTTATCACCCAACCAGTCCAGCCTAACTCACTCACCTTATCAAACTACACAAGCTGAGTTGATACGGGATGGCTAGTTTTTTGACACACCCCTACACATAACCACCCTTCCAAAAAAAAAAAAAAAAAAAAAACAACACAGCCTAACAAATAAAAAAAAAAAAAAAAAAAAAAAAACAACAACAACAACAACAACAGGTCGAGGCATTTGAGCCTCGATTTGTCAAGGCCTTAATCATTTTCCCTAAAGTAAAAAGGTAGGGGCATTTACCAGCCCTCTTTATTATTTTGAACCCCCCATTTTAAAAAAAAAATTTTATATAATAATAACTTTAAATGAAATTATTAAAGAGGATATCAATCATTTTGGGACACCCCATCTCACAATTAAGTTCACACACCCACTAAATCATGAGATAGGATTTGTGAGAGCACCCCACCTCCATCACCACCTATCCATCTTTCCTAAATCCCACCCTCAAAACCTTGAGAACACTCTGGCAGCGATATTCCGGCGGCAACGATGGCAACCATTCGATTACACAATTCTCCGTCAATGGCAATTAGTGAAAGTTTTTTCGGCAATCACAATTTCATGAGATGAGAGGAGTACAACAATGTAAGTTTAGATGAGGTTTGTAACTTTAATGGTGTTCTCAACTCGGAGGAGATTGACCTCGTAAGGGTAAGTTTCTTAAGAAAAAAAAATAAAAAAATGATGAAAATTGCTCGTATTTTTTTCGATACTGAACTCCAGAACATATGACCAAAATTTGAGAACACAAGTTTGAATATTGCTTATTTGTTCGGCAACATAGGCCCAATCATTGGTTATTTGTTCAAGAATACAAGTCTAAATGTGGAAATTGGATACACTTTGAGGGTTAAAATTGTTCACATTTGCAAGAGTTTTCGTTTTATCAAGTTTGGGAACACAAGCCCCGAACATTAGTTATTTGTTTGGGAATACAGGCCTAAACATAGCTGTAACAACCCCAACTCATGTTTAACATTAATCCATGATTTAATATGCCTAAAAATTTATTAAGATCAGATTTTGAATTAATTGCATATGTGTTACATTATTTGTGTTTTTATCTGTTCATCGTAGACATATATGTTTGAATTTCTGTTCTGTTTTGTAAATCGAAGGCCTTATCGGCATCCAATCACAAAATTGAATTGAATTATGTGTTAGTTAGAATTTTTAGAATTTTGTAGTAGGTTCAATTGAAATTTGATTCGGAACCAAATAATTAGAATAAATGATCTCACTTAGTTGTTTGAGATATGTTACCCGGTACCGCAGGTTCCAATGTGGAACTTAATAAGCTTGACCAAAGAGATGTGTTTAATGCTAATGGATACACCACTCAAGATATGAATATGACTATGATTCTGTTCCTAAAACGAGTATGATTATACTTCTATTCATTAAGCAATTTGAAGTTATATTTGTGCTGGGCATCATTCATTTAAACTCCTTTACTCCGTTATTATTCACTGGGCTCCCGCTCACTATTTATATTATGTATGTAGGTGACCAGACTCGTGACCAGGCTTAAAGTTGATGACCTGGAATTCCATTTTGTCAGCCACCCTTTGCGCCTCCCGAGAAGGTTCTAGACCAAGTCAAGCCATGTGGCCATATCTTTTTGAACGTTCAACACTTTGTCTTCTCTTGTTTAATAAACAGTTTGTTTTTGGTTATCTGTACATGGGGTGACGTATAATTACTGTATCTATGTGATGTCATGAGTATGCTTATAAAGTTTAAAATTATTTTGTGCCATGTATATCTGGACAGCTCAATGGACATTATATTTTGTATATTTGCTTCCGCAACCCCTTGATTATATGTTATTCTGTTTAGAGGCCTTTGGTCATCCAAGGATTATTGGCCGGTTACGATGCTAAGCCTATAGGGATGGGTTTGGGTCGTGACAATAACTTATTGGTTTGGGAGCACATGTCCTAACATTCTCAGTGAAAGAGAGAGGAAAGTGACTTCGAGGGATAGTGGATGAGCGATATTGAGACTGAGCAAAATGTAGATTTACTCCCTCCAAACTATATATACATATAGATAGATAGATGGATGGATAGATATATCCATTGTTTTTAGGGTTTAGGGTTGATCAAAGAAATTGATGGAATTGAAGGAAGACATATGCACCTAATGCGAAAAAACAAGTGAAGATCGTAGAGAACACATTCCTTACATCGATCGATTCATTTCAGAAATATTTTTCTTTCACCGTTGAGAGAGAGAGAGAGAGAGAGAATAGATTTTGGAGATTTTTTTTTTTTTTTTTTTTTTTTTGGGTTACGATTTTGGGAGATAATGATTTTTAGGGGTGTAGGGTGTGCATTTGAATGAAGGTGAAATTTTTATAAGGATAATTTTGGTACTATTTGGGAAGAAAGAAAAATTTTTAAGGGTTTTAAAATTTATAAGTGGGGGTCCAAAATAATAAATAGGGTGCTAATAGTAGCACTCAATACAAATACACCCCTGAGGGTTTTTTTTTTTTTTTTTTTTTTTTTCTATTATGCACTTTTATTTTGTATAATTTACTAATGATAACCTATAATTTGACTTTTCCATTTTACCCTTTTCTTTGGTAATATTTATCGATATTGGTGGTACTAATTTGAGTGAAGGGTTTTTTGTAATAATGCAAAGATTCTTGGTTAGTTATGATACATAAATATTTTGGTTTTAGGTAAATTACAAATACACCCTTGAAAAGACTGTTATTATACCTATCAACGAGATTAAATTCATTACATAAGGTATGACTATGAAAAGAGGAAGAAGTCAGGCTACAATAAAAATTCCTGCTGCTACCATAGTAGCTGCTACCATAGTAGCTGCATGTATAAGAGTTGAAATAAGAGTAGGCCCTTCCATGGCATCAGGTAACCATACATGAAGAGTGTAGCACTCCGTACTTCGTAGTATAATGAAATTATATTTGACTATTTGATTATCATAATTGAAAACTTTCTTAGTCGATATTTGAGCCTTGGTTGAGGTGTTACCATAATGGTTGGGCGGGATTGGATCAAAAACTCCAAATTTAAATAGTTGTTCTTGAGTAGTCTTTACTCCTCTATCATTTTCTCTCTCCACACATTGAATCTTGATGTAAGGCCAGAACCATTAGAACTCACTTCCGAGGCTTAAATTTGGATAGAAGAACGACCTAAACGGAGTTTGGACGAAAGAGTTATACCCGTTTGAAGTTTACGAATTTGTGATGTGTACATAGTTCGCTCAAATGCAAGTTTCACTGCTCAAGTAATCCATAGACCCTTCCAACTCTATTTTTCAAAATTATTTGAGATACTACAAGCCTTAATTCATTGCTCGAGCGCACTTTTGACCGCTCGAGCGGTCTATTTGGGATCTGATCTTTAAAAAGTCTCTTTTGGGTCAAATCTATCTCATTTTTTTAACTCTCTCTTCTCTTTTTCCTCCATTTTTGAAAATCCTAAGCTTTCAGGCTTGGATTTCATCTATATCCACTACAAATTTCACCCTAGTTCCATTTACTAAAACGTAGAGCACGGTAAGATCTTCCTTTTAATTTGAGTGGATCGTATTTTTGTCAAAACTGGATTTCCGAGCTTTCTTCTCTTCTTGCTTGAGGTAGGAATTTCTTTTCTCCTTTTCAAAATCTCATTATAGATAGACATGTGGTAGTTTTTATCACAATAAAAGCATGTTTTGTTATGGAATTTTGGAAAGGCATAAAAGGGGTTTAGGGTTTTAAATTTTTAGAGTTAAATAATCACGTATTTGGGTTGATTTGGTAAATTGGGAGGTAGTTAATCACGTTTACGTTGATAGTGGTGAAAAACCCTAATTTGCAATTAAGAATTGACAAAACAAAAGGAATTAAAGTTGAGTAATTGTTGGGCTATGTGTTTACATTAAAGAATTAGAGCATTGGTTGCTAAAAAGAAGTTAATTGGGTCTTGTGATTGTTTGTTTAACGCTATGGCCCTGTTTGGTAGAGGTGTGGGAAAGTGATTATAACTTATAGCCTAACAGCTTATAGCTTATAACTGTGAACATAAGCTGATTTTTGACTTATAAATTAAACTTCTCCTCCCCCACTCAAAGAATAAGTTAATTTTTAACTTACAAAAAGTTATAAGCTGTATTATTAAGCTGAACCAAACACATCAAAATAGCTTAAATTAAGCTAAAAGCTGAAATAAGCTAGAAATAAGCCCTACCAAATAGGGCCTATGTTGTGTTGGGTTGTGGCTGTGTATCTACCAATTAGGATTTTGACAATTAAAAAGTGGTTTTTGCTAATGGTTGTGAGTGTTGGAGACTTGAAAGAACGAGTTTGGTTTTGAAAACAAAATGACGTTTGTAACTCTTTTGTGAAATGAAATGGAAAATGGAAAATGGGAAGTGAGAAGGGAAAATGGTTGTTTTGAAATGATTTCATTAAAAACGTTAATGACTTGAAATGGTGGAATCAATTATGGATTTCAGTTACGAGAGTTATGTATTTTATTGTTAGAGGTTTTGTTCTTGGTCATCGGTGGAGGAAGACATTATTGTTGTTGAATAGAATACATATATGTGTTATGTTTGTAGAATATTGATGTAATCTAGAATGTTGTGATATGGATTGGGGGTCCGTTTCTGGCCGAGTGAAGTCGGTAAAGTGTGGCACCTTGACAGATGGTTCCATGGATTGGGGGTCCGTTTCTGGCCGAGTGAAGTCGGTAAAGTGTGGCACCTTGACAGATGGTTCCTCTTCTTTCCAGTTTGCGCCCAGTAAAGTGTAACTTGCGGATCGTTCCCGTCTAGGTGAGGCCGGTAAAGCATGTTGTGTTATGTGGATTGTTTCATCAACCATCCATGTTTTAGGCCAGTAAAAATGGAGGTATGTGTTGTTTTTCGTTATTCACATTTCAGTGTATACGTATATGTATATTGTTGTGGGTGTTCTTTTGCCCTTAAGGCCTGGGAAGGTGATGGATGTATTGGTGGGTATATGTGTGTTGTGAGTTGTGATGTAAGACTGGATTATGACTGGAATGTGTGAATATGATTTCAAAACAAATATTGATAAGAAATTATTTTAAATTAAAATAGAAGGTTAGAGAGAGAGAGAGAGAAAGAGAGAGAAGTGGTTTTACATCTTGTTGTGTTAAAGAGGGTAATTTTGAAAAAAATGTAATCATATTAGTATATTTTAGATATAAAACTGTCACATTACTTATATAGTATGATGTGGTGCATTCATAATTATAGATATCTGTATGTTGCTATTGTTTAGGATCATTTTTGAGATCTCTACTGGATTGTTCCACACTGCTAATCATTTTTTAGGTACAAGTTGAGAAGTGGTTCAAGTTCGAAAGATATTCTTCAATTGTTGGCCAAGGGGCCTTTTATTTGTTGGCGGGAGAACATTGTTGTAAGAGGATTAAGTCCTTTCTTTTTATGTAATAATATAAGCCTACGGGCATTTCCTTAATTGTAAATCATTTTGCATCCAATTTATATACGAATGAGAGAATTTCTATTTTTATTTATGAATGTGATATGTATATAGATTTCATATGTTATTAATGAAATTAAGTTATAATAATGGATGTGGTAATATTGTTTGAGCAATAAAAGTGAAGTCTGACAAAAAGAGAATTGTGTAGATTTAGTAATTGCACTGGCAAATAATAGAAAAGCACACAAAATAACAAATAAAACATTGACCTCATTATTATAAATCAAGTTATTTAATATTTCGAATAAATCTTGAAATTTAAGTTTGTTTCAAATATGAAATACCCCTATAATATTAAAATTTACAACTATTCCTTATTAGAATTTTTAATTTGACAAGATAAATAGAAAAAAAAAATTAATTTGTATAAAATATGAAAAAAAAAATATTAAAACAAATGAAAATTCGTCTAAAAATAATTTTTTAAAAATCAAAACAAATAGAATAATTTGTTATAAGATTTGTGTTTTGGAAATATAAATTTATCACAATAATAGCCCGTGCCTTGCACGGGTCTAAAAATAATTTTTTTACAAATGAAACCAAATCAAAGTTTAACGGTGATACCATATGATCATTGGCGTACAATATCATTCGATGATTCCATCCTAGTCAAAAAAAAACCACTCATTTGAACTAAAATTTTATCTCATCTATTTATTCTGTAATTGTACCTTATAATAGAAATTAAAATTTATATCATATATTTAATCATTGATTCTATTTAATTTTGTAAGAAACTAGTCTTATTTTTGAAGAAAAAGTTCAGGTACTGGAACGGAATGAAGTGTAATGGAATAAAATGAAATGATTATTTTTTTTTATTTTCTTATGGAATAATTATTATTTCTTTTACAATGCATTTTTTTTTATTATTTTTTGAATGAATCAAATATAAAATACATATTTTTTTTATAAAAAAAAATTCATATTGACGTGGGTAAGCCCATAAAGGCCATAATCCACCATGAATAACCCAAGCCCATCACTTGGAGCCCAATACATAACCCAGCTAGTGAAGTCCAGAACAACTGGAATCCAACATGGCATAAAGAGCCAATGACATTCAGACATATGGCAGGTAAGGACAAGCCACATCAGCAGACAAAGATCTGCAAAGTTATTGCCACTGCACATTACCATTAATGCAGCCCATCACAGCATTTATTACGACAACACCTTTCCGTCGGAACAGCACCCCCTTGCCCTGAACAAGGTAAGCTACAACATACACTTTCGGCCAGGATGGCAGGTCAGAAAGGACAGCGAAATGATGACCAAAGGATATAAGCAAACGTTGAAGACAAGAAGAAAGTTAAGCTTTCCTATCTCCAATCTCCCTCTAACGCTCTACTTCTCTTTCTAACTTAATCGTCGGAGGGTTCACCGGGGGACTTCCCGTTCCTCGTTGAACTTACTTGCAGGTTCATTAGTGGGTTGATCACTCGGATTTTGGTGCGAGGAGCGTGGATCAGTCCGACCCGTTCTGCCTGGTACCAGTTGTACATTAACTACATCATCAATTGGCGCTGTTTGTGGGAAAGCTTTTGCTCCATGCGCCAGTTGTGCTCATTGTCGCCGGAGACCCTGTCCCAACAACCTTTCCCTACTACCAATCAAAGTGTATGGTCACAACTAGATCTATGGCTTCTCATCATAATGCTGCCAACCATCAAACCGACCCCCCCAATCCAAACAATCCACCACAATATTTCATCGAACTCACCAACAGCATTAACCGCATGGCCGAGCAAAACCAAGCCCTGATAAATGCTTTACTCTAGAGAAACCTTTCTATGCCACCTCCACCACCTCCAGATATTCCCCCTAACCAGGAACGAGCCCCGAGCCATACTATTCCGCAGCCCTATCCACCCAACTTGGAAGGCCTGCAACCTCCACCCCCGCATATAAATCCACCACCTCCACCCCCCGCATTCGTCAATCCTGGCACCAGCCCCTGAAGGGGAAGCCAGTAGTGTCCAGCCCCTGCTGCCCTCCGGCGGTGACAACATCCCTCTCTGGGACGCAGAACTCCAAGCCATGAAGCTCCAACTCCAAGGCGTCATGCAGAACATCCAGCATAAACCCTCTACCACGGTCAACTCACCATTTGTCGTCTCCATTCGGGACAAACCCCTACCCCCCAAGTTCAAAATGCCCACCATCGACTCTTTCGACGGTACGACAGACCCAATCGACCATCTGGAGACCTACAGAACCCTTATGATCCTCCACACATTCCCTGACGAGATCATGTGTCGAGCTTTCCCCATGACACTGAAGGGGTCAGCTCGGTTGTGGTTTAGCCAGTTGCCAGCAGACTCCGTCTCCACTTTCCAGCACCTCAGTGACTCTTTCCTCAGTCATTTTATTGGAGCCCAGCACCAACGCCGTCTGGCAACCCAACTCCTCAACATCCGCCAGACCGAGGGGGAGACCTTGCGCAGTTTCGTTACCCGCTTCAACACTGAAGCCTTGTAGGTGGCGGAAAACGATGATAAGGTCATCTTTACAGCTTTCATGGCCGGACTACGGTTGTCTGACTTCCTCTTCTCCCTCTCCAAAAACCCCCCCATTTCCATGGCAGCCTTACTCTCCAAAGCCCAAAAGTACATGAACGCCGAAGATTTCCTAGCTGCCCGCTAAGACCCTACAGCAAAACACCCGACCCCCCGAGAAAAACGAAAAGACTTAGAAGCCAGAAACACCCAGTATAATACCCCAACACCACATTATACCGACCGACCCCCCCGAGCTGACCGGCCGGTACCAGTCCGACCTCCCGGTTGGTTCGAGCGGTATACACCCTTAACACCCCTATGGAACAAGTCCTCAACCAGATCCAGCGGGACTACCCCCTCAAATGGCCCCAACCATCAAGAACCCCTTCCAATCGGAAGGACCAATTCAAATACTGCCGTTTTCATCAGGACCACGGCCATAATACTGATGAGTGTGTTAACCTCAAGGATCAGGTCGAGACCTTAATACGTCAGGGACGTCTTAGCCGGTTCACGGACACGCGCCCCCAGCAGAGACAAAGAATAGAGCCCCCCAGAAACACCCGCCTGCGCACTCCTCCCTGGCAGCCAGCCCAACCAAATCAAGACCATGATCGTCCCCCACAGCAACCTCGGGTGCAGGGTAATCCCCCCTACCTGTTGGAGAAATCAGAGTTATTTCCGGCGAGCTCGCTTGTGGAGGACCATCCCGCTCGGCTCAACGGGCAGAACTCAGGAAAATAAGGCAAGGCTCAGACAAAGAGGTTACCACTTTGGACCGACCTTCCAAACAACCCAGGCAGTGGACCGAGCCTATCACCTTCACGGACGCCGACTGCACAGGCATTCGTTATCCCCATGACGACCCTCTAGTCATCTCGGCTCTCCTCTCTAACTACAAGGTCAGACGGGTTCTCATAGACAATGGCAGCTCTTCAGACATCATTTTCCTCAACTGCTTCCGCCAGCTCAAGATCAGGGAAGAAAGTTTGTCCCTTCTCCAAACACCCTTGGTCAGTTTCACTGGTGATCGGGTGACCTCCATTGGCTCCATCGATCTCCCTATCACAATCGGAGAGCACCCGCGCCAGACCACCAAGCTGCTCACTTTCCTTGTTGTCGACTGTCCCTCTGCCTACAACATCATTCTTGGTCGTACTGCCCTCAATGCTTTCCAAGCTATCACGTCAACCTACCACCTCGCCATAAAGTTCCCCACCGACCTGGGCATCGGGATAGTAAGAGGAGAGCAGACCGTGGCCAGGGAGTGTTATGTCGCCTCACTCAAGGAAGTCAAGCTGAAGGAGGCTATGATCATTGAAGGACTTGACGTCAGAGATGAGGACGAGCTGGTTAGAGGAGAACCTGTGGAGGACCTCGTTGAGGTTCCCACCGACCCAACCAAAACTGCCAAAATCGGCAGCCAACTTTCCCCCCAAGCCAAGGCCGACCTTACTGCCTTCCTGACCGAGCACAATGATGTATTTTCCTGGGCCCACTCAGACATGCGGTATTGACCCCTTCTTCATAACCCATCGCCTCAGCATTGAACCCCATTTCCGACCTTACCGGCCAGAAGTAGCGCATCTTTCATCCGGAGCACAATACTCTTATTGCTGCAGAAGTTGATAAGCTCCTTAAGGCCCAATTCATCAAAAACGTGGACTACCTAGGTGGTTATCAAACGTAGTCCTAGTCCGCAAGAACAATGGCAAATGGCAACTCTGTGTCGACTACTCCGACCTCAATCGAGGCTGCCCCAAAGATAGCTATCCCCTTCCCCGCATAGACCTGCTGGTCGACGCCACGGCCGGTCACCAAATGCTCAGTTTCATGGATGCTTTCTCTGGGTACAACCAAATTCTGATGCACCCGTCTGACCGAGAACACACCTCCTTCATTACCAACCGAGGTACCTATTACTACCGTGTGATGCCATTTGGACTGAAAAATGCTGGGCCAACCTACCAACGGTTGGTCAATGTTGTTTTTCCATCATCAGATAGGTCGAAATATGGAAGTATATGTCGACGACATGCTCGTCAAGAGCAAACTCTCTGCTGACCATCTGACCGACCTGTGAAAGACCTTCGCCACCCCTCTGTAAGTACCAAATGAAGCTCAACCCAGAGAAGTGCGCCTTCAGCGCAGGATCGGGGAAGTTTTTGGGTTCATGGTCAGTCAGCGCGGCATCGAAGCTAACCCTGAAAAAATCAAGGCCTTGATTGAAATGCAGTCACCTAGAACGGTCAAGGAAATTCAGAGACTCACTGGCCGAGTAGCCGCCCTCAACCGCTTCATTTCCCGCGCAACGGATAAGTGCCTTCCCTTCTTCAAAGTTCTTTGACAAACTTTTGAGTGACGACCGAGATCCGAAGAGACTTTTCAGCAGTTGAAGCGGTGTATGGCCAACCCCCCCTCCTTTCTCAGGCAATCACGGGCGACCCCTCTTCTTCTACTTAGCCGTTTCAAGCACCACAGTCAGTGCAGCTCTTATCAAGGAAGACGGCTCTGTTCAGCGGCCGATCTACTACATCAGTCGGCTCTCAGGGGAGCGGAGCAGAATTACCCACTTTTAGAAAATTGTCCTTGGCCTTGGTCACCGCCTCCAGACAACTCTGTCCTGACTTCCAAGCCCATTCCATAGTGGTCCCTCACCGACCAACCTTTGAAGAAGGTAATGCAGCAACCAGAGCTCTCTGGAAGACTCATGCAATGGTCAGTTGAATTCAGCCAGTTTGACATCTCCTACCGACCTCGGACGGCAATTAAAGGGCAGGCTGTCGCCGATTTCATCCTGGAGTTCACTAATCCTACCCCAACCACGGCCTCTCCACCACCAACCCCTACCGAGCCAGAAGACCCTTATTCCTGGACTCTCAACGTCGACGGATCATCCCGCAAAGAAGGCAGTGGGGCTGGTCTCATCCTCACGACCCCTGAGGGTGGTTATTTCAAATGTGCTCTCCGTTTCTTGTTCGATTGCCAGTAGACAACAAGGCCGAATATGAAGCACTGACAGCAGGTCTCCGCCTAGCCCAGGGACATTGGTGTCAGCCACATCCGGGTATTCAGCGACTCCCCAGCTCATTGTCGGACAAATTACGGGGAAATTCTATGCAAAGGAGGACACAATGCGGGCTTACAGGGATATCTCACTTCCTCTTGTTTGCCTCTTCAATACTTTTCACATCCAGCACATTGCTCGGGCAGAAAACTCCAAGGTGGATGAGATGGCTTAGTTGGCTTCCACAGAACATTCTGCCCTCAGCCGTGGTGTCCGTCTCGAGTACCTAGCCCGCCCTGCTATTTCCCACCGACCAGCAAGAAGTACAGTTCCTCCAGAATGAGCCCATCCCTTGGCATCGGACATCTTCCTATTTTTGACCATGGGGGAACTTCCTGATGACCAACAGCAAGCCGCCAAGGTTAGGGCCCGGTCGTCCAATTACACCCTCGTCAGTGGTGTCTTGTACAAACGTGGCTTTTCCCACCCGTATCTGCGATGCCTCAACCCGCTCAAGCAACCTACGTGATGCGAGAAATCCATGAGGGTATCTGCGGTAATCATTCAGGCGGCAGGTCCCTAGCCCACAAAATACTTCGCACCGGCTATTTCTGGCCTACTCTCAACCACGATGCGACTGACTTCATCCTCAAATGTGATAAGTGTCAACGCTTTGCCAACATCCCCCATACTCGTCCTACAGAACTGATCACACTTTACAGTCCCTATCCGTTCGACAAATGGGGGATCGACTTAGTTGGTCCACTCCCCACCGGCCGAGGCCAGACCAAGTTCGCGATTGTCGCCATTGACTATTTCACCAAGTGGGTCGAGGCAGAACCCCTTGCCACCATCACCGAGCGGAACACAACCAAATTTCTTCTGGCAGTCGATCGTATGCAGGTTCGGCGTCCCTCAAGCCATCATCTCTGACAACGGCAAACAATTCGACAACGCCAAGTACAGGAAGTTCTGTGCAGACCTCCAGATCCAGCCCTGTTTCTCCTCCCCAGGTCATCCCCAAGCCAATGGCCAGGTCAAGGTCACTAACCGTTCTCTTCTGAAGATCATCAAAACTAAGCTAGAAGCTGCTAAAGGACTTTGGGCTGAAGAACTACCGAATGTACTATGGGTCTACCGTACTACCGCCCGGACTCCCACTGGGGAAACCCCCTTTCGCCTAACATACGGCGCTGAGGCGGTCATCCCAGTGGAAGTCGATCTGCCTACCCCAAGGGTTTTACACCCCAACCCAGAGCTAACTGAAGAGCTCCGTCAGGCTGATCTTGACCTAATCGAAGAACTCAGAGAAACCACTGCAGTCTGATTGGCCTCCTACCAACAGAAAATGAGAACACACTACAACCGTAGAGTCCGACCAAGGGAGTTCGCTGTAGGGGACCTTGTCTTACGCGAAGTAACCCTTGCCACCAAAAATCCGACTGAAGGCAAACCGGCAGCCAAGTGGGAGGGACCTTACGTTGTGAAAGCCCGACCACGACCAGGCACTTACCGACTTCAGGACATGGAAGGTCGAGATATCCGCCACCCGTGGAACGCCAAGCATTTGAAGCGTTATTTTCAATAAACTCTTATTTTTTATTGCTCAGTTATTGTATTTTCTTTTTGACGAATTTACACATGAACATACTTGTTCTCCCCTAGCATAATGTAAATTTGGAGCAACTGGATCACACTTTCCATGACAACAATCTTATATCTCAGCTATCTGTGTATTGTCTCAATAACATTTTGGTTGCAGCACTTATTAAAAAGCCTCAGCCAGACTGAGCACCAAAAGCCTCAACCAGCCTGAGTCTTAAAAGGCTCAGTCAGACCAAGCGCCAACAACCTCGGCCAGACTGAGCGCCAAAAGCCTCAGCCAAACTGAGCACCAAAAGCCTCAGCCAGACTGAGCATCAAAAGCCTCGGCCAGCCTGAGTTTTAAAAGCCTCAGCCAGACTGAGCATCAAAAGCCTCAACCAGACTGAGCACCAAAAGCCTCAGCCAGCCTGAGTCTTAAAAGCCTCAGTCAGACCGAGCGCCAACAACCTCGGCCAGCCTGAGCGCCAAAAGCCTCGGCCAGACTGAGCACCAAAAGCCTCAGCCAGCCTGAGTCTTAAAAGCCTCAGTCAGACCGAGCACCAACAACCTCGGCCAGCCTGAGCGCCAAAAGCCTCAGCCAGACTGAGCACCAAAAGCCTCAGCTAGACTGAGCATCAAAAGCCTCGGCCAGCCTGAGTTTTAAAAGCCTCAGTCAGACTAAACATGAAGCACTCGGCCAGACCAAGCCTCAGCCAGACCAAGTATGACAAGTCTCAGCCAAACTGAGTGCCACAATTCCAAGTCCAAACTGAGTTACTTGCAACGTCAGTAAATCACACTTTAGCCCCAACTGAGCATGCATACTTGTGGCATTAGTGGACACACTTAGTCACAATTCCAGGTCCAAGTTTTTACACCATTTTGCACTTAGTCAAATTCCAACAACGTTCTTACATGTTTCCTTTACTAGTCAGATTATTTTCTTCTCCATCAACTTTTACAAGTCAACCTCTTTCTTTACTAGCCAGGCCTAACTCCAATAAACCACTCTCATCCACTTCAGCAGTGTGGCAAACACAAACTCATGATTTTATCCCATTTTAAATTTCACTCTATATTGAGGAGTTCTTAACTTTACTCTGCATTGAGTTTTTATTACAAGTTCAATTTCACTCTGCATTGAGGAGTTCTTAAATTTAGTTTTTATTACAACTTTACGTCCACTTTGCAAATGCACACAAGCCACTATTCTCATTCATTTCAGATGCACAAGCACAGACAGTCGAATGAAAACATAACTGAAACTTTATTTATTCACAAATTTGTACATAAGTTCATTACAGTAACTCAAAAAAAAAAAAAAAACAAACAAACAAAAAAAACAAACAACAAACAAAAACAACTCTAAGTACAAACTTTGTTCACTTCGATTACTCCTCCTCACTTGAAACGAGGTCTTCTTCCTCAATCCCCTCATCCAAGGGGTCTGGGCCACATCGTCTTCGTCAATTTTTACACTACTGAGGTCTAAGTCTGGGAACAGTTCTTCAGCTTTACGCTTGAACATCTTCTAACCACTGTCCCAGAACTCAGCCATTTCGTGTTTATAGAAGTCTAACCGCTAGAAGCTCTCGATCACTTCTGCTTCGGTCCTGCCCCCAACGGTCGTTCCAAACAGGCTCGCCCCCCCAGACACCTCCCTCGCAACGCTGTTAGCGACCGCGGCGTCGATCGCCATCTGAAACTCAACAGACCCCTTAAATTGTTCTATTGCTGCAACATACAGATCGGGGTATGCCGCCCTTTCAGAGGCTGCCTTGGTCCTCTCTGCCTCCAGCTCCTTCTGCAGGCTCGCCTTTTCAGAGGCCGCCTTGGCCCTCTCTTCCTCCAACTCCGTCTGAAGGCTCGTCCTCACCTCCGTTGCCTTAGCCCGCTCGTCTTCCAGCTCCTTCTGCAGCCCAGCAATCATCAGATCTACGTCTTCTTTTTTCTTGATCTGCTGGGCCAGCAGATCTTCATTGTTGGTCATAGCCTCTTCAAATCGCTTGACGGCGACCGCGCAAGCCTTTTGAGCATCTCCCAACTTCTTCTACTCGCCAGCAAGTTGGAACTCGAGCGACACTACCCTACGGCGTTCGTCTTCTAGCTCCAACTTGACCGCGCTCAGCTCAGCTTGGGCTCAGTCGGCAACATTGCTGTGAACAATGGCCAACACTTGTATCTTTTTAGCTTTTTCAACTTCCTGCCAACCCCTGGAGCACACGCCTTGTGCAGCCTTCTTCCACCCTGCACTTTCCCCTTTCAAGTTGGCAAGTTGAGCCTTGGCCTCGTTTGCTTTCATCTTTGCAGCCGCCACTTTTCTCAGCAGAGCTCCTGCTAAGGTGGTTACCTCCATTTGAGCAGAGCATAACCCCCTTAGCAACTCAGCTTTATTGAATTTGGCTACTGAGCGCACGGCTGCCTCATCCACGATCCCCACAAGGCGATCTGCACCTACCCTGGCTAGGCCTCCTTCTCCCTCCAGCCGCCCAGCCACTGCGAGAGCGTGGTAGATCCCTATCTTCAGCCTGACATGCCCACCTTGGGGCGCAGGACCCCCCTGGGGCTGCTCTCCTCCCCTTGGCTCAGGCCCAGTTGCCTCACCTTCTACTTGAATTTTTTGGGTGATATCCGCCACTACTGGGACGACTTCCATGACTTCTGAGGCGACCTCCACCACTGCTGGGGCAGCCACCCTTTCTGGGATCTCCCCCACCCCCTACTCCCCTGCCTCCTTTGTCATGGGGGTCTCCTCTGCCGTCATCTCCTTCCTCCTCTTTAAGGCAGGCTCTTCTTCACTCTTCCTCACTCTCCTCTTCTTCTTTACTACACCCCCCGCCTCCATCTCCTTGTAGGACTCCTTCAAAGGATCAACTGGGGGCGGTCGTGGCTCAAATCCACCCAAGTCTTTTTCCCCCAGGGGTTTGGGGCGAGGTCGGATCCTCTTCCTCGCGATCGGTTTTGGAGGTCGGTCTGCCTGGGACTCTTTGAATTTATCGGCTTTGGCAAGGATAGCCCTATCCTCAGCCTCTTGCGATAGCCCTATCCTCAGCCTCTTGCGCTTTCCTCCTCGCCTCCAATTCAGCTCGCCCCAGATCTCCACTGCTCAGCTGAGGACCCAACCCCGCTCCAAACAAGGCTGAGGGTTGAACGAGGTTGTCCCACCTGACGCCCTCCTTCTCCCGCCATGCCTTCACCTGCTTTATTCTCCCCTCTGCTGCTGCTCCCAATTTTGGCTCTACAGATTTGGTGGGCACTCTCCACACCGTGCGCACCCCAGCCCCCCCATTCGCAGACACATAGAATCGGCGCGGCCTCTAATCTTTAATTGATGATGGCAGCCCCACCACTAGACCCCTTCCTGCCGCCGCCTACAACGTCACCCAAGTCTCTTGTTGTCCTGAGGCCTTATAACACGCGAAGAATTCGTCTACTGTCATGGTCACCCCGTCGTTCGCCTTCGGCCACGCGCTTGCACAGGCCAGTACAATCTTCTAGGCGTTGGGCATTAGTTGGCCCGGTGCCACCTCCAAACGGTTCAAGATATCTACCACCACTTGCGGCAGTGGCAGCCTCAGTCCTCCCTTCAATGCTTCCTCATACAGGGCAAACTCCCCCGGCTTTGCGTCGAATGGCCTTCCCGTTGACGTCAGCAACAATAACTCTATTTCAGCAAGCACCTGGTATTTTTCGCGAATAGCCTCCAACTCCGCCGCAGTGACCGTCGATTTGTCAGCCTTCGTGTGCCAGTGATCTGGTTCCACCTGGCTGATTGGCTTCGGAGCTGCTATCATGGTAGAACCATGAGATCGCACCACCGGTTCCCCCGCCCTCCCCATTGCCTTTCCGACCTATACTGCTCTGCTAACTCTACTGCATCGTCATCACCCAACGGATCCACCCTGACACTCACAGCTTCTTCTTGGGCCATTCCTATGGTATGTCTGCGAATCGCTTTGGATGCAGGTGCAAGGAAATTGAAAAAATGTTGCAGAGGTGTATCGTCAGCAACAAAGGAGTTAACACTTGGGATGTTTTGATTTTTGGCAAAGAAGTAGGTAAATCGAATAATGCCAAAAGCCCAAGGCTTGCCCGTATTCCAAGGATCACAATTAATTTGTGCCAGTTTGAAAACTTTTCAAAACATCCGCCAAAACTGTCTTCTCAACACCCATAATGACCTATCGTTTCATTTCTGTTCCAACGCCTAACCTCCCCCCCACGAGATGTTGCCACGTGTACGACCACGATCTACTGTCTCCTCCCCTTTCCCTGTCTTTTCAAATTCAAATCACCACGTGACACGCCGCGTCTTAAGCCCCGCGCCCCTCCACCTTACCCTTCGCGGTCGGCCTTCCTCATGGTCAGCCCTTCCACTCGGCCAACCTTCGCAGTCCGCCCTCCTCGTGGTCGGCCCTCCAACTCGACCGACCTTCGCGGTCGGCCCTTCTCGTGGTCGGCCCTTCCACTCGGCCAACCTTCGCGGTCAGCCCTCTACGTGGTCGGCCCTCCCATTCGGCCAACCTTCGCGGTCCGCCCTCCTCGTGGTCGGCCCTCCTACTCGGCCGACCTTCACGGTCGGCCCTTCTCGTGGTCGGCCCTTCCACTCGGCCAACCTTCGCGGTTAGCCCTCCTCGTGGTCGGCCCACCTTCGCGGTCGACCCTCCTCATGGTCCTCCCTTCCACTCGGTCCACCTCACAGTCGGTCCACCCCCTCAGTTGCCCCTGTCGATCGACCTCCATCCTGCCAATCTCTAACACCCTCATTCTCTTCATTAGTATTCCCTTCGTTGGACTAAAGCTTCACTCGGGAATGGGGGACTACTGACGTGGGTAAGCCCATAAAGGCCATAGCCCACCATGAACAACCCAAGCCCATCACTTGGAGCCCAATACATAACCCAGCTAGTGAAGTCCAGAACAGCTGGAATCCAACATGGCATAAAGAGCCAATGACATTCAGACATATGGCAGGTAAAGGACAAGCCACATCAGCAGACAAAGATCTGCAAAGTTATTGCCACTGCACATCACCATTAATGCAGCCCATTACAACATTTATTACGACAACACCTCTCCGTCGAAACAGCACCCCTTTGCCCTGAACAAGGTAAGCTACAACATAGACTTTCGGCCAGGATGGCAGGTCGGAAGGGACAGCGAAATGATGACCAAAGGATATAAGCAAACGTTGAAGACAAGAAGAAAGTTAAGCTTTCCTATCTCCAATCTCCCTCTAAGGCTCTACTTCTCTTTCTAACTTAATCGTCGGAGGGTTCACCGAGGGACTCCCCGTTCCCCGTTGAACTTACCTGCAGGTTCATTGGTGGGTTGATCACTCGGATTTTGGTGCGAGAAGCGTGGATCAATCCGACCCGTTCTGCCTGGTACCCGTTGTACATTAACTACATCATCACATATCATTCCGTTTCATTTAATAAACTCAATAAAACATAGGAATCAAACGTCATAGGGGCCTTTACACTAGTATATATATAAGCAGTACTTGAGGCTGTATTTTCTATTTTGGTCATCTTGCGCTTTTCTTTTGTATCATTTAATGGTGGCTTGTACTTTAATTTTCTCATTTTGTCCTTTTTTTTTTTAAGGTAATATTTACCAATATTAGTAATACTAAATTAGATAAAGATTTTTTTGTAATTATGCACAAAATTTTGATTAGTTATAAAACATGAATATTTTATTTTTAGATAAATTACAAATACATCCCTAAAGTTTATTTAAAATATGAGTCATCCCTCCATTTTGTTAATAAATAAATCATTAAGTCATTTAAATTTTTGTTAATTTTGTATATATGTACACCTTAGAAAATTGACAATTATTTCAAAATTATTAATTTTAATCTCTAATTTAGATAGGAGAATCAAATTGAAACCTTAAAAAATTGACAAATGTCTTAAAATTCTTGATTTTAACCTCTAATTTAGATGAAAGTGTCAAATTAGATGGAAGCATCAAATTAAAACTAGACTTAAAGTGTATGGACTAAATTGTTCAAATTAAAACTATAGAGAAAATAAAACAAAATTTGAATCAAACTATATGAATAAAAACTATGATTAACCTCCTTTTTTATTTTATTTTACAAATCTTAGTTCAAATTTAAAATGTTCATGCGCATGTTTAGAAAAAAAATGAGTTATTTTCTCACCAACTCTAGTCACATAAACATCAAATGAAAAGAAGGAAGACGGGCAAAAAGACTCCACCAAAAGAGCCACAATCTTAGTTCAAATTTAAAATTTTCAAACACAGGTTTAGAAAACAAAGAAACTATTTTCTCATCAACTCTTGTCACATAAACATCAAATAAAAACAGAGAACACGGGCAAAAAGACTCCACCAAAAGAGCTACATCTCCATCATCATGTCCTCACAAGCGTAAAATTCTCCATAATTTAACCTAGAGTGTTTGAAGGTTTAACCTTGATTTGATGCTACCCAACTCACTCACTCATTGCCACTTCATGATTTCACTTATGCAATGCTTGATTTTCTTATGCTCTGTTTGTTTTAGGGGGAAAAAAAAAATTAAATATTTTTTTTTTGAAATTTCTTTTGGTTAAATTAAAATGACATTCCCGTAAATTTAGTGAAATTGCAGAAACTTCCCCTTAAGTTTCTAAAAAGACTAAAGCCTCCATTGAGATCTAATTTTCAATTACACTCAGGAGAAATTTCTATAATTTCATTTAATCTTAAGCTAGGTAATTGTAATTTATCTAAATATTTTTCTATGTTTGGTTGTGATAGTGGCGGAACGAAAGTAGACATAGAGGTGGTTGTGGAATAGTGGGATGGCATTGTAGCAGTGACAATTGCCGTAGTGATAGTGATAGCAATAATAATGTAGGAACATTAATAAAATTATAGTACAAAAAAAATTCACCTTTTCAAAACGGCACAGAAAGACTCCACCAAAAGCGCCAAGCATCTCGATCACCATGTCAACCTAATTGTAAAAATGTCCATAATTGAGACTTTTAACCCTGGAGTATTGGAATGGTTAACCTTGATTTGATGCTCCCCAACTAACTCATCGCCACTTCATGATTTCACTTATACAATGTTTGATTTAATTATGTTTTATTTCGGTTAAAAATAAATACAATTACATTGTATTTGTTTTGATAAAAAATATTTTTTATAGAAATAAAAAAATTTACAAATATTTTTTTTGAAAAATATATATTAAGTAAAATTAAATAAAGAAAAAAATAATAATAATTTTATTATTTTTAATTTTATAAAATAATGATGTGTTGAGCATAAGTGACATGTGCTTGAGTACAAACGTGCAGTAAAATTTTAGGGATTTATGAGACTTCGGCCTAATTTGACAAGATGATTAAAAGTCAAAAATTAACTTTTAACTTATTTTAGATCATATCTTTTCTCACATTTTTTATATATTTTTTTAAAACGAAGTCAAAAAAAAAAAATTAACTTTTAATTATTTTTTCAAAACATCCATTTGTGTTCGAGCACACTAGTGCAATGATGAATTGAGAAAATTAAAGAAATTGTCACGACAAAGGATGAAACGAAACTTTATTATATTTATAGTAGTGCAAGAAAGCATGATTAGGTTTTTTTTTTTTTTTTTGTTTAAAAAAAAAAAAAAAAACTAAAAGATACCATGTTATCAGGTTTAGAAAATTAAACTTTTTTTTTTAAACGAAACTTTTTTTTTTCTTTATTAATGTAATTTATTTTGTACTTTGTACTTGATTCTTGCATCAATAAATTTTTTTTTTTTTTACTGATAAAAAAAAAAGTTTAGAATATGAGTAGTACCATACGACCATTAATTTATCAAATGCGGCCACTTGAATTATAAAAACAATAATAATAAAGGTGTATTATTGTGAACACTACCCCCACTATGAAAGACACGGTTATTTCTTTGGAAATTTCACAGTCGTTTCCCTTCGCAAGACAGAAAATAAAAAAATTTAATTTAATGATGAAATCATGACATTAGTAACCCATAATATCATTATCTAATAATATATTAATATACCAATATAATAAATTTCACTATCCAAATGTGGTAGTTACTAAATTGTTATAGTTGAACAGTAATATTCATCATTTCATATATTCTTTATTATTGATCATTTATACCACGTTCAATGTTGTTGTGATAATCACCATCACATTGATCTTTTAAGTTTACCAAAAAATCAAAAAACAAAAAAATTTTGTTTTACTCAGTGGAATGGTTGGTTCCAAAACCATTATAACATAGACTTTCAAGTAGAAGACGATGGTAAGATCAAAGTCGTCCATTAAAGAACAAAATGGGGATGTCTTAGATATTTCGATGAATCGCTAGCTACTGCCATAACATTGTTAGAAAATGTGTAAAACTATTTTGACATATATGAAAAATATATTGAAAGGGTCTAAATTCTCTATAGTCCACAGTGAATTGGATGGTGTTGTTTTTGTTTGTGTTTGTATTTGATGATACAACGAGTCCCAGACGGAACGAGTCAGTTTGATCCATGCTTCCCAAACTAATGCCCGAGATACCAAACCCTCGGAGAGACCTGCACAAGAGTTCAATGGGCAACGGGGAGTCCCCCAGCGAACCCTCCGACGAGCAAGTTAGAAAGAGAGAGATGTAATGTAGAGATTGATTAGTGATAGAGAAGCTTAACATTTGCCTTGTCTTCGAAACCCGCTTATATCCTCTATTAATCATTTCTTTGTCCCTTCCGACCTATCACGTTGGCCGAAGGTCTATGTTCTAGCTTATCTTGTTCATGGTGAGGCCGTTCTGTTTCGACGGGGAGGGATTATCGCAATAAATGCTGTAGGAAACCTCATTAATGGCTGATGTCTGGTGCAATAACTTTACAGGATCTTTGTCTGTTGATGTGGCTGGCTCTTTACTTGCCAAGTGTTTAGATGTCATTGGTGCTTGGTGTGACATTGGGCTTCAAGAATATTGAGAATCATGGACTGGGCCTTAAGTGGTGGGCCATGTCCTTTAGGGGCCCACCATGACAGTAGTCCCCCATTCCCAAGTGCAGTTTCAGACCAACAAAGGGATAGTAAAGAAGATGGAGGTTGTGAGATGTCTATTGGAGAGGATACCGACGGGGAGGGCCGACAGCAAAAGGTGACCGAGTGGACAGACCAATTGTGGGAAGGGCCGACTGCAAAGGGTGGCCGAGTGGACGGACCGATCGTGGGGAGGGCTGACTGCAAAGGGTGGCCGAGTGGATGGACCGATAGTGGGGATGGCCGACCGCAAAGGGTGGCCGAGTGGACGGACCGATCTTGGGGAGGGCCGACCGCAAAGGGTGGCCGAGTGGACGGACCAATCGTGGGGAAGGCCGACCACAAAGGGTGGCCGAGTGAGAAGGGGAAGTGGCGGTGCGTGGGGCTCGAAGGGCGGTAGGTCACATGGTGAAGTTAAGTGGAATAGATAGGGAAGGGAAGTGGAGTAGTCGATCGTGGCCGTACACATGGCAAAATGCTTTAATGGGGGAGGTGATGAGTTAGTAAGAAGTGAAGGGACATGGTGATATAGGGTAGTGAAAAGGCAGGGGCGTGAGTTTTTCGAAATTTGTTTCAAACTGGCGGAATTGAATCTTGACCCTTGGAATATAGGCAAGCCGTGGGCTTTTGGGATTGTTCGCTTTACCTACCTCTTTGCGAGAAACCAACACGTCCCATAAATAAGCTCATTTGTTTCTAGTGATACACTTCTGCAACACTTTGTGGACTTTCTTGTGCCCGCGTCTGAAGCAATTCGCAGACACGTAGGAGAAATGGCCCAAGAAGAAATGCCAGCCGCAAGGCTGGATTTGTTAAGAGACGATGATGCGGTGGAACTGGCGGAACAGTACCGGACGGAGCGGAGGGAGGAGGGGGGAGTCGCACCAAGGGCGCGGGCTCACCCGACTACGATAATCGCGGCCGCGAGGCCGATTAGCCAAGTGGAGCTGGATCACTGGCACATGAAGGCAGATAGATCTACATTTACAGCGGAGGAGTTGGAGGAGGTGCGTGTGAAGTATCAGATACTCGCAGAGATAGAGTTAAAATTGCCGACGTCAAAGGAGAGGACATCCGACGCCCGACTGGGGGAGTTTTCCCTTTACGAAGAGGCGTTAAAGGGGGGGTTGAGGTTGCTGCTCCCCCGGATAGTAGTGGACGTGCTAAATCAGCTGGAGGTGGCTCCGAGTCAACTGATGCCCAACGGGTGGAAAATTTTATTGGCCTGTGCAAGTGCGTGGCCGCGGGCGAACGAGGGAGCTGCAATGACGATGGATGAGTTTTTTGCTTGCTATAAGGCTTCGGGCCAGTAAGAAACTTGGGTGACCCTACAAGCAGCGACGGGTAAGGGTTTGGTGGCGAGGTTGCCATCGTCAGTGAAGGGGTGGAGGCCACGGTGGTTTTATGTGTCAGTAAATGCGGAGTGGGAGCGCGCACAGTGTGGAGAGTTCCGACCAAGTCGGTGAAGCCAAGGTTGGAGGCAGGGGCAGAGGAGAGGGTGAAAAAGGTGAAGGCGTGAAGGGAGAAAGAAAGCGTCAAGTGGGACGACCTCGTTCAACCCTCAGCCTTATTTGCCTCAGGGCTGGGACCGCAGTCGACCGGTGGGGACCTCGCGCCAGCAGAATTGGAGGCGAGAAGGCGGGCGCAAGAGACGGAGGATAAGACGACCTTTGCCAAGGCTGATAAATACAAAGAGTCACAGTTAGGCCGTCCGCCGAAACCGATCATGAGGAAACTAATCCGACCGCACCCCAAGCCACTGGGGGAAAAGGACTTGGGCGGTTTTGAGCCACTACCGCCCCCAGTGGATCCATTAAAAGAAAGAGGCAATAAGGAGGTGGAAGCTATGTTGAAGAAGAGGAGGAAGAAGAGGGTAGGGAAAGAGAAAGAGGAGCCGGCGTTGAAGAGGATGAAGGAGGGAATGGCAGAGGTGACCCTCGAGGTGGGGTTGGAGAGTGCCATGGGCTCTAGAACACAAGTGGAAAGTAGGGCGGCTGGGCCTGAGTAGGGGACGGAGCAACCGCCTAAGGGGACTCCTGTGCCTCAAGGAGAAGGAGGGGAGGCCAAGTTGAAGACTGCCATCTATCATGCGTGAACAGTGTCCGGGCGGCTGGTAGGAGAAAAAGGTGAAGCCAGGACTGCCGCAGACCGGCTCTTGGGAGTAGTGGAGGACGCGGCCGTGCGTTTGATGGCAAGTTTTACAGAGGCCGAACTGCTACGAGGGCTTTGCTCGGCCCAGATGGAGGCGACGACCTTAGCAAAAGCCTTGCTGAGCAAAGCGGCGCGCGCAAAAGGTGAAGTAGAGCTACTGAAGACAAAGCTGGAGGAGGTGAAAGCCCAACTGGAAAGTTTAAGGATGGAGACTGGGGACTGGAGGAAAGCCGCGCGGAGTACGTGTGCTAGGAGGCTGGAGTATGCCCAAAAAGCCAAGAAGATGGAAGTGTTGACGATGGTGCAGGGCTATTCAGCAGATCGTGCTAATGCTGAGTTGTTCGCGACCAAGTTAGAGCTAGAGACGGAACGCCGCAAGGTGGTATCGCTCGAGTTCCAATTGGCTGGCGAGCAGAAGAAGCTTGAGGAGGCCTAGAAAGCCTACACCGTCGCCAACGAAAAGTGGGATGAGGCCATGGTCTGTAATGAATACGCGCTCAGTCGATCAAGGAAAAGGAAGAAGCAGATTAGAAGATCGCTGAGTTGGAGAAAGCGCTGGCAGACGACCAGGCTAGACTGGCGGCTGAGAGGGCAGGGTATCCCAACTTGTGCAAGGCGGCGGTGGAACAATTCAAGGAGTCTGCTGACTTTCAAATAGCCATCGATGCCGCAGTCGCCAGGAGCATGGCGGAGGAGGGGGATGGAGGGGGCTGGGCCGTCGAGAACGGCCGCTGGAAGTAGGAGTGAAGAGGAGGTGATCCAAAGCTTCCAGTGATCGGACTTCTACAAGCATGAAATGGCTGAGTTCTGGGACAGCAGCTGGAAGACCTTCAAACGCAAAGTGAAAGAGCTGTTCCCAGACTTAGACTTTAGCCAAGTGAACATTGATGAAGACGACGTTGCCCAGACCCCCTGGACGAGGGGATCGAGGAGGAGGACCTGGCCTCTAGCGAGGATGAGTGATTGATGTAAAATTTTTATATTTTGTGTGTTTTTGTTTGTAAATAAAATTCTTGTTATTGTTGTTTTTTTTTAATTGCTATAGTGAATTATGTGTAAGTTTGCAAATAAAATAATGAGTTGCGCTTTTCATACTGTTGTCTTTATTTCTTGTAGATTTGAAAATAATGAGAATGGGCATGAGAATAAGACTTGTGCATAAATTGTAGTAAAAGTTGAGAAGTGGGAAGCCAGTCTAACTTGGGAGAAAACCATGATACAAAGAATGTTAACAATGAAAACGTTGAAATGTAAAAGTCTTTAAGTGTGAAACTTTAAATCATGGTGTAAAAGTGTTGAGAAATGAAAGATTGGTTTGGGCGACTAGGCGTGTGGATTGTAACTGAATTAAAAATGAAAAGTGTAAAGTGTAAAGAATGTTAAGAGATGCAAAAGTATGGACCTCGATTTTTAATTAAGTATGGCCACTATGCTGTAATCATGAAATTACGAAAACAGTCCGACCGAACTCTCCGTTCATGTTCAGTGCTGGGTCTATAAGTAACTCAGTCCGGCCGAGCCCTTTAGTTTGGCTGAGGCCTTGGGTAACTCAGTCTAGTTAAGCCCTTCATGCTCAGTCTGGCTGAGGCTTTAAGTAACTCAGTCTGGCTGAGACTTTCGTGCTCAGTCTGGCTGAGGTGTTAAGTAACTCAGTTTGGCTGAGCCCTTCGTGCTCAGTCTGGCTAAGGCTTTAAGTAACTTAATTTAGCAAGGTGTTATTGAAATACCACGCAGATAACTGAGATATGAGATCGTTTTCATTTAAGGCGCAGCCCATTGATCACCAATTTACACCATGTGTGAAAAGTACAAAAACAAACACGTGTATAGATTGTCAAAAAAGAACATACAGCAATTGATTAATACAGAAATGGAACATGGCATTTTACTGAAAATAACGCTTCAAGTGATCGGCGTTCCACGAGTGTGGGAGGTCTCGACCTTCCATGTCCTGAAGTCGGTAAGTGCCCGGTCGAGGCCTGGCCTTAACGACGTAAGGTCCTTCCCACTTGGCTGCAAGCTTGCCCTCGACCGGATTTTTAGTGGCAAGAGTGGCTTCGCGCAAAACTAAGTCCCCCACATCGAATTCCCTCGGTCGGACCTTGCGGTTGTAGTGCATTCACATTTTCTGTTGATATAAGGCTCGTCTAACAGCAGAGGACTCTCAGAGCTCTTCGATCAGATCTAGGTCAGCCCGACGCAATTCCTCGATTAGTTCTGGACTCGGGTGCAAACCCCTTGGGGTGGGCAGGCCGATTTCCACTGGGATGACCACCTCACCGCCGTATATTAAGCGAAATGGGGTCTCCCCAGTGGGAGTTCGGGCTGTAGTGCGGTAGGCCCAGAGTACGTTTGGTAATTCCTCAGCCCAGAGTCCCTTAGCGGCTTCCAACTTAGTTTTGATGATTTTCAGAAGAGAATGGTTAGTAACCTCAACTTGGCCATTGGCTTGGGGATGACCTAGAGAAGAGAAACATGGCTGGATTTGGAGTTCTGCGCAGAATTTCCTGAACTTGGCATTGTCGAATTATTTGCCGTTGTCGGAGACGATGGCTTGAGGGATGCCAAATCGACATACGATCGACTGCCCGATGAATCTGGTTGTGTTCCGCTCGGTGATTGAGGTGAGGGGTTCCGCCTCCACCCATTTAGTGAAATAATCAATGGCGACGATTGCAAACTTGGTTTGGCCTCGATCGGTGGGCAATGGGCCAACTAGGTCAATCCCCCATTTGGCAAATGGGTAGGGACTGCAAAGTATGATCAGTTCTATAGGAGGAGCATGAGGGATATTAGCAAAGCGTTGGCACTTATCACACTTACGCACGAATTCAGTGGCATCTTGGTTGAGAGTAAGCCAGAAGTATCCGGTGCGAAGTATTTTATGGGCTAGTGACCTGGCACCCGAATGATTACCACATACACCTTCGTGGACCTCCCTCATCACGTAGGTCGCTTGAGCAGAATTGAGGCATCTCAAGTATGGGTGCGAAAAGCCACGTTTGTACAAGAGGCCGCTGATAAGAATGTAATTGGATGACCGGGCCCTGACTTTAGCGGCCTGCTGTTTGTCATTTGGCAATTCCTCATTTGTCAAAAATAAAAGAATGTCTGCCGCCCATGGAATAGGTTCATTTTGGAGGAAGTGGACTTGCTGCTGGTTTAGGGAAATGGCAGGATGGGCCAGGTATTCAAAGCGGACGACATGATTGAGGTCTTGATGGTTAGCGGAAGCTAATTGAGCCATTTCATTTGCCTTGGAGTTTTCCTTCCGAGGGATGTGCTTGATGTGGAAAGTGTTGAAGAGGCGAACAAGGGGGAGTGCGATATCTTTGTAAGCCCGCATGGTGTCTTCCTTGGCCTTGAATTCCCCCGTAATTTGTCCGACGATGAGCTGGGAATCGCTGAACACCTGGATATGGCTTACGCCAATGTCTCTGGCTAGGCGGAGACCTGCTATCAATGCCTCATATTCAGCCTTATTATTGCTTGCGTCGAACAAGAAACGGAGAGCACACTTGAAATAACCACCCTCGAGGGCGGTGAGGATGAGACCAGCCCCACTACCTTCTTTGCGGGATGATCCATCGACATTGCGGGTCCAAGAGTGGGGGTCTTCGGCCTTAGTGTTGAATTGCGTGGGCAGTGAGGATGTGGCTGGAGTGGGATTGTGAATTCCAGGATAAAATCGGCGATAGCTTACCCTTTGACCACTGTTCGAGGTCGGTAGGAGATGTCAAATTGGCTGAGCTCGACTGACCATTGCATAAGTCAGTTGGACAGCTCTGGTTGTTGCATTATCTTCTTCAAAGGTTGGTCAGTGAGGACGATAATAGGGTGGGCCTGGAAGTAAGGTCGGAGTCGTCTTGAGGCTATGACCAAGGTCAGGGCCATTTTTTCAAGCAGTGGGTAGTTCTATTCTGCTCTCCTGAGAGCCCGACTAATGTAGTAGACCGGTCGCTAGATAGAGCCGTCCTCCCTGATGAGGGCTGCACTGACTGCGGTGTTTGATACGGCTAAGTAGAGAAAAGGGGCTCACTCGTGATCGCCTGAAAAAGTAAGAGGGGTTGGCCATGCACTGCTTCAATTGCTGAAAGGCTTCCTCGGATTCTGCCGTCCACTCAAAAGCCTGCCGAAGGACTTTGAAAAAGGGGAGGCACTTGTCTGTTGCGTGGGAAATAAAACAGTTGAGTGCGGCGACTCTGCCCGTAAGCCTTTGAACCTCTCTAACTGTTCTGGGTGACTACATTTCTATCAGAGCCTTGATCTTTTCGGGGTTAGCCTCGATACCCCGTTGACTGACCATGAAACCTAGGAATTTTCCAGATCCGATGCTGAAGGCGCATTTCTCTGGATTCAGCTTCATTTGATACTTGCGCAGAGTGTCGAAGGTCTCCTGCAGGTCTGCCAGATGATTAGAGGAGAGTTTGCTCTTGACGAGTATGTCGTCGACGTACATTTCCATGTTTCGACCTATCTAGTGATGAAAAAAAGCATTGACTAACCGTTGGTAAATTGCTCCGGCGTTTTTTAGCCCGAATGGCATGACACGATAGTGGTAAGTCCCTCAGTCAGTTATGAAAGAGGTGTGTTCCTTGTCCGATGGGTGCATCAGAATTTGATTGTAGCCAGAGAAAGCGTCTATGAAGCTGAGCATTTGATGTCCGGCCGTGGCATCGACAAGTAGATCTATACGAGGAAGGGGATAACTATCTTTGGGGCAAGCTCGGTTGAGGTCGGAGTAGTCGACACAGAGTCGCCATTTACCGTTGTTTTTATGGACTAGGACCACATTTGACATACATTTGGGGTAGTCCACGTTTTTGATAAACTATGCCTCAAGGAGCTTATCTACTTCAGAAGCAATAAGAGTATTGCGTTTCGGGTGAAAGATACGTTGCTTCTGGCGGAAGGGTCGGAAATGGGGCTCAATACTAAGACGATGAGTGATGAAGGAGGGGTCAATACCTGGCATGTCGGAGTGGGTCCAGGCAAACACGTCATTATGCTCAATCAAGAGGGTTGTAAGGTCGGCCTTAGCTTGGGAGGATAGTTGGCAGCCGATCTTGGCAGTTTTTTTTGGGTTGGTAGGGTCGATGAGGACCTCGACAAGCTCTTTCACTGTTTCCCCTCTGACCAGCTCGTCTTCGTCTCTGACGTCAAGTCCTTCAATGATCATAGCCTCCTTCAGCTTGACCTATTTAAGTGAAGCGACGTAACATTCTCTAGCCACGGTCTATTCTCCCCTCATAGTGCCGACCCCAAGGTCAGTAGGGAATTTTACGGCTAGGTGGAAAGTGGATGTGACAGCTTGAAAAGCATTTAGGGCGGTGCGGCCGAGGATAATGTTGTAAGCAGAGGGACAATCGACGACGAGGAAAGTGAGCAACTTTGTGGTCTACCGCGGGTATTCTCCAATGGTGATGGGAAGATCAACGGAGCCTATGGAGGTCACCCAGTCTCCGGTGAAGCCAACCAGTGGGGTTTGGAGAGCGGACAAACTTTCTTCCCCGACCTTGAGTTGGCAATAGGCGTTTAGGAAGATGATGTCTGAAGAGCTACCGTTGTCGACGAGAACCCGTCTAACTTTGTAATTAGAGAGGAGGGCAGAGATAACAAAGGGGTCGTCATGGGGGTAACGGATGCCTGTGCAGTCGGCCTCTATAAAGGTGATGGGCTTCATCCACTGCTTGGGGTGTTTGAAAGGGCGGTCCAATGTGGCAACTTCTTTATCTGAGCCCTGCCTTATTTTTCTGAGTCCTGCCCATTGAGCCGAACGGGATGGTCCTCCACAAGCAAGCCCGCCAGTAATAACTCTAATTTATCCAACCGGGGGGGCAGGGTTGCCCTGTGCCCGGGGTTACTGTGGGGGTCTATCATGACTTTGGTTAGGTTATGCGAGTTGTCGAGGAGGGGTGCACCGGTGGTTCCTTCTGGTAGGTTCAGTTCTTTGCCTTTGTTGAGGGCGAGCTGCCGTGAAACGACTGAGACGCCCCTGACGTATCAAGCCCTCGACCTGGTCTTTGAGGTTAACACACTCATCGGTATTATGGCCATGGTCCTGATGAAAGCAGCAGTATTTGGACTGGTCTCGCCGGTTGGAAGGAGACCGCGACGGTTGGGGCAATTTCAGGGGATAATCTCATTGGATCTAGTTCAGGACTTATTTCATGGGGGAATTGAGGGGTGTGTATCATTTAAACCGGCCGGGCGGTCGGGTAGGCGCCAACCAGTCGGCTCGGGCAGGTCGGTCGTTTACTGAGGTGTTTGGTGAGTGTACTGGGTGTTTCTAGTTTCAGAGTCCTTTCTCTTCTCTCTGGGGGTCGGGTTTTTGGCTGTAGGATCTTGTCGGGCAGCTAGGGAATCTTCGGCGTTCATGTATTTTTGGGCTTCGGAAAGTAGGGTTGCTATGGAGGTCGGAGGGTTTTTGGAGAGAAAAAAAAGGAAATCAGATGATCGTAGACCGGCTGTAACAACCCTTACCACTATTTACCGATTAACCACTGATTACTACTAAACTGAGACTGGTTATGAAAAGTAATTGAATCGACTGAAATACTGAACTGACTGATTGAATGTACTAGTTTAAATGCATTTCTATCTGTTTGATTGTTAAATTATCTGTCCATGTTTTATGCTTTAAACTGCAAATTGAAGGCCTTATCGGCAGCCGAATCTGAAATTGATTGGTGTTTTGTGTTAATCATAATTTATGTGATTTTATGGCATATTTCATTAAAATATGATTTGGTATGATTAAATTAGATTAAAATGAGCTAAATTACATAAGTTAGGTTTATTTACAACCTTGCCATTGAGTGGGCCACTTAGCCAACACATATTGAAGCCTTAGTATACATTCACACAACATTTTCCTCAGCCAATTTCCTTGTTCTAGCTGACTAGAGTGAAAGAGTGAGAGGAATTGAGTTCAACTTGGAGATTTGCTTGGAAATTATAGGATTTGAAGGGTTCTTTGCCAAATTAAGCTTGTACATCTTGTATTCAAGACTTAAGGTAGAACATCCACCTTCTTGAACTTGTTTTTGAATTGATTCATGCATGGTTCTTGTGTCCTTAGTGATCTAAGCCTAGATTGAGCCTTATAATGTTGAATTGAAGCTCATTCCATGCATGCATGCCCATATTGATGAGTTTAAAGTTGCTTTCATGGAATTCGGTACATGCATGTTCATATTATTGATATAATCCATGATTTCATCATGTTTTAGAAAGAATTGGCTCAATTGAGCTAGCATCTGAAGCTTTGAAGTGTTTAAATTCATGCATGTTCCATGTTCATCTTGTTCATGAAAGTTGGTTTGAAATTGGGTTTAATTCCCTCATCCTTGGGCCTTGATTTTACAAATTGAGCTTTAAATCATGTCATACTATGTATTTACAAGTGTTTTCCAGAAATTGGGCCCAAAGGAATCGAATTTGGTACATTGAAACTTGATTTTGAGCTTGAAGTTCAAATCTGGAAATTCTAGATTTTGGACTCACGCTCGAGCGGGGTGACTGGCGCTCGAGCGTGAAAATCGTGCTCCCAGCATTTTGTTTTGTTTTGCAGTCCGCTCGAGCGGGATAATTTACGCGCGAGCGGGACATGGTGTCTTACGCTTGAGCGGGTGTCGAGCGCTCAATCGAGCATGAATTTCACCTATCCAGCACTTTTGACTGTTTTGCAGTAGGCTCGAGCGGGTAAGTCTACGCTCGAGCAGAAACCTTTGTCTGCATGTCCGCTCGAGCGAAGTAACCTATGCTCGAATGGGACCCCTATTTTCTGAAAATTCTGAAAATGCTTTTAAAGTGCATCTTTGCATCCTCATCCCATTCTAGGCATTCTTGGGCCTAGTTTAAGCATCTTAATGAGGATATAGATGTAGAACCACACCGAGGCAAATTAGGGATTAAGTTATTATTTTCCCAACTATGTAGCTTAGTGTGTGTTCAATCTGTAACTGTGTAGGGTTGGCATCTGAGGACGCGCTCTAGCTTAACTGTAGCCCAGAACTCTGTGAGTAACAACTGTGTAAAGATATGTTCAAATACGAATATCTTCTGAATGGTTAAATTGTACTATTAACTGAATGAATGTATGTCCTCTATTCTGAACTGTATTGTGGCATCCTTAGCAACTACTGTTACTGTTACTGTTACAGAGATCTCTGTCAATTCTTATCTTGGAACTTCTGTTTACTGTTATGATGGCCATCATTGACTGTTTGGTCTTTTAAGACCTACTGTTTATTGTACTGCTATGCTAATGGATGTACCACATATGACTGTTATGACTGAATGACTGAAATACTGAGTTAATGAACTGTTTTCATTACTGTAAGGACATTCATTCTTAACCTCTATACACATTATGTTATTCACTGGGCTTTAGCTCACTGCTCATATATATATATATGTAGGTGTTCAGGCACCAGACTGGAGCTAGGAGCCTGGGTTAGACTCCCTTTTGTCAAAGCCAACTATTGTGCCTCACTGCGAGGTTCCGAGCCCATTCAAGCAACGGCTTCGGGGTGTTTTAGTTTCCCCCCCCCCTTCTGTTCTGTTTTGTATAGACTGTATAGACTGTTACTGTACTGTTTTAACAAGGATTAAGGCCCTATCCTAAATGATTGTAAATGTTGTACATACTGTTTTGCACTGATTGTATATACGTATGAAAAGTCTTTTTGCATACAGACTGTCACAGCTCATTGGACATTGTTTAAGTTACTGTTTTGGCTTCCGCCAGCCCCTGTACTCTGTTTTACTGTTCTACTGTTAAGCCGGCCTTCGGTAATCACGGATTACTGGCCGGTTACGGTGCTAAATCCATAGGGGCGGGTTTGGGTCGTAACAGAGTGGTATCAGAGCGATACTTAACCACGAGTTATACCACACACACATGTCCAAATGAGCTATAGAGTGTCCTAGAAAAGCAATTAGGGCATCACATGAGCATGAAAAGTGTGTGTGGACATGACATGAATATGTGTTAATGTGTTTAAACATATAACTGCTTATGTTTAAATGTTTAAAGTATGCAACTTCCTATGTTTATTATTACTATGTTGCATATAGTGAAATGGATAATGCAAGCACTGCTAATGAAACTGAATCATCCGAGGCCAGAATGGCAAGACTTGAAAGAACTGTTGAACTATTAACTGAAGCCTTAAGGTAACAACAACAACAGAACCAACAGCCCCCACCCCCTCCTCCGGTACAGCCGAAACAGAATGTTAATGATGGGGATATAATTGCTCTCACCCAGAAATTCAGCAAAATGAAACCGCCATCCTTTTAGGGAGGCCTTGAGCCGCTAAAGGCTGAAGCTTGGGTTCTTGAGACAGAAAAATTGTTCAAAGTTTTTCCATGTTCTGAAGCACACAAAGTGCTATTGGCCACTTTTACTTTACAAGAAGAGGCCAGAAGGTGGTGGATGCTAGTCCGTGACACCAACACCATGATGACTTGGGCTCAATTCAAAGGAGCCTTCTTCGAAAAGTATTTCCCTCAGTGTGTCAGGGACAGAAAAGTAACTGAATTTGAACAGTTGAGACAGGGTACTATGTCCGTTGCTGAATATGAAACAAAGTTCACCGAACTTGCTAGATATGCACCACACATGGTGGACACTGACTACAAGAAGGCCAGGAAGTTTGAAGGTGGCCTTAATGTTGCAATACTGGACAGAATAAATGTTTTAAAGCTACCGAACTATGTAAATGTTCTTGACCGAGCATTAATGGCTGAGTCGAACATCGAGGCACTGAAACAAACTGAAACACCAACGTCTGAATGGCGTGGTAAAAGGCAGGGTTTTAGGTTCAAGAAAGGCAAGAATAACCCATTGAACAAAAAGCAGAATACAGGGTCAACCACTAGTTCTAGCCAAGGGAACCGTTCTATACCGCCCTGTTCTGAATGTGGTAAAAATCATAGGGGGGTTTGTTATAAAATCTCTGGTGCTTGTTACAGGTGTGGCAAGGTGGGCCACATGGTCAAAGATTGCCCTTCTACTCCTCGGGGCAATAATAAAGCTGCACCAGCAGTATCAATTGTCGCACCAACCCAACCCTAAAGCGACTGGGAAAGAGCCTATGAGGCAAGGCCGAGTGTTCGCACTCGTACTGGGAGATGTACAAAATACCGAGACCGTTATGTCAGGTATATTCTCAATTTGTACTCAAAATACATATATACTGATTGATTCAGGGTCTACACATTCATACGTATCGCATGCTTTTTCGCGAAAATTGAATAGACCATTGGAACCCATGAATTACTTGTTAGCTGTATCTTCACCTGTTGGGGGATCTGTGACGTGTGCTTATATGTACCCTGCATGTGAAATTATTGTTGGGGATATGCATCCATATATTGACTTACTGCCATTGAATATTGACTATTTTGATGTAATATTGGGGATGGACTGGTTACAAAAATATCATGCTACTATTGACTGTGTAACTAAACAAGTGATTTTCCGTCCACCTGGTTTACTCGAATTTGTGTTTAATGGGGTTGGAGTAGTACCTCCCCCATATCTGATTTCATCCATGAAAGCTTGTAAATTGATTAAGAAGGGGTGTAAACGGTATCTGTGTTATGTATTGACTGTACCTACTGATGATAAAGCTAATGTGAACAGTATTCCTGTAATCAGAGAATTCCCAGACGTTTTTCCAGATGATCTGCCAGGGGATTTGATTGATAGGGAGATTGAGTTCACCGTTGATGTAATTCCGGGTACACAGCCAGTATCTAAAGCTCCATACCGAATGGCACCTACCGAATTGAAAGAACTAAAAGTTCAGCTACAAGAATTGTTAGACAAAAAGTTCATCAGGCCTAGTACTTCACCGTGGGGCGCACCTGTCTTGTTTGTGAAAAAGAAAGACGGCTCACTGAGACTTTGTATTGACTACCGTGAACTGAACAAGGTAACTGTGCAAAATAAATATCCATTACCGCGTATTGATGACTAATTTGACCAGTTACAGGGTGCTCAAGTATTTTCGAAGATTGATCTCAAATCCGGATATCATCAGCTGAAAGTTAAACCAGAGGATATTGATAAAACTGTTTTTCGAACAAGGTATGGACATTACGAATTTTTAGTTATGCCTTTTGGAGTTACCAATGCACCTGCTGCATTTATGGACCTCATGAACAGAATCTTTAAACCATTCCTCGACAACTTTATTGTTGTATTCATAGATGACATTCTGATTTATTCCAAGAGTAGAGAAGAACATGAACATCATCTGAGACTTGCCCTACAGACCCTAAGAGAACAGAAACTTTTTGCTAAACTGTCTAAATGTGAATTTTGGCTTGATCATGTTATGTTTTTGGGACATGTTATTAGCAAGGATGGAATTTCAATTGATCCATAGAAAGTTGAAGCAGTGGTAAATTGGCCTAGACCAACAAATGTTACAAAAGTCCGAAGCTTTTTGGGATTAGCCGGGTATTACAGAAGATTTGTCAAAGATTTCTCTAAAATTGCTCTACCACTAACACAGTTGACTCAGAAGGGGATATCATTTGACTGGACTGACCAAAAGGAATCAGCTTTCCAAGAGTTGAAAACTCGACTTGTGACTGCACCGGTTCTTACCCTACCTTCAGGTACGGATGGTTTTACCATTTTTAGTGATGCTTCTCATAAGGGTTTGGGATGTGTTTTAATGCAGAATGAGAGAGTTATTGCCTATGCTTCCCGACAACTGAGACCGCATGAAAAGAACTACCCAACCCATGACTTGAAACTTGCTGCAGTAGTATTTGCATTGAAAATCTGGCGACGTGTGAAGTATATACCGACCACAAGAGTTTGAAATATTTCTTCACACAGAAAGAACTGAACATGAGATAGCGGAGATGGCTAGAATTGATTAAAGATTATGACCTACAGATTTTGTACTATCCGGGAAAAGCCAACACCGTTGCCGATGCATTGAGTCGGAAATTGATTGGAAACTTAGCCTGTTTGCTCACCGAACAGAAAGAGTTGCTTTGTGACCTTGAAAAATCTGAAATTGAGATTGTTTTGCGAGAACAAGGTGGAACAATAGCTGCTATTTCTGCTCAACCGGCACTGATTGAAGAGATTAAAGAGAAACAGCAACATGATGACTTCTTGAAAAAGATCATCGAAGAACGGGAATCTAAACCAAAACCAGACTTCAAATTTGAAAATAATGTATTGAAATTCTAGGGAAGACTGTGTGTACCGAATGATTCTGAACTGAGAAGAAGAATTCTGTAAGAGGGCCACAATTCAAAACTGTCTATCCATCCAGCAATTGCTGATTTTGTATCGAAATGTCTTCATTGCCAACAAGTCAAAGCCGAACATCAACGACCCGCAAGCTTACTGCAGCCCTTACCGATACCGAAGTGGAAATAGGAACATATCACTAGGGATTTTATCGTTGGGTTACCTCGCTCCAGTAAAGGTATGGACTCAATTTGGGTTATAGTTGATAGACTGACTAAATCTGCTCACGTCTTACCTGTCAAAACAATTTATAATGCGGACAAATTGGCTGTAATCTATATTGACGAAATTGTTAGATTGCATAGAGTGCCTGTGTCCATTGTTTCTGATAGGGATTCGAAGTTTACATCAAGATTTTGCAAAGCCTACAGACAGCATTGGGTACTGAACTGAGACTGAGTAGTTCATACCATCCTCAGACAGATGGCCAGTCAGAAAGGACCATCCAGACTCTGGAAGACTTACTGAGAATGTGTGTCCTTGATTTTCAGGGAAATTGAGAAAGACATTTGCCATTAGCTGAATTCGCCTATAACAACAGTTATCACTCAAGTATTGGTATGGTGCCTTTCGAGCCATTGTATGGCAGAAAATGTAGATCTCCGATTTGCTGGGCAGAAGTTGGAGATGGGCCTTTGCTTGGGCCCGAGATTGTATATGAAACGACTGAGAAAGTAAAACTGATACAACAGAGACTGAAAACCGCACAAAGCCGACAGAAAAGTTATGCGGATGTCAGAAGACGAGACAGAGAGTATGAAGTGGGTGATCACGTTTTTGTGAAAGTGACACCGATGAAAGGCCAGACTCGTTTTGGAGTCAAGGGCAAGCTAGCGCCGAGATACGTCGGACCGTATAAGATTATTGAGAAAATCAATCCGGTGGCGTATCAAATAGCGCTTCCTCCTGAAATTGAGCATATGCATAACGTGTTCCACATTTCTATGTTGAGGGATTACCTCCGGGATCCTTTCCATGTGATAGAGCCGACTCGTGTAATGCTGAGTGATGACTACACTTATGAGGAACGGCCTGTTCAGATTGTGAACAGACGGATCAAAAAGTTGAGAAACAAAGAGATTCCGTTAGTGAAAGTTGACTGGCAAAACCATGGTGGCATGTATGCCACTTAGGAAAGGGAAGATGACATGGCCAAGAGATATCCTGAACTGTTCCCTCTGAATCCTGTTTTCTTCCAGAATGAAGGTAACTCGAGTTTAGAGGACTACACTCTTTATAAGGAGGGGAGACTGTAACAACCCTCACCACTGTTTACCGATTAACCACTGATTACTACTAAACTGAGACTGGTTATGAAAAGCAATTGAATCGACTGAAATACTGAACTGACTGATTGAATGTACTAGTTTAAATGCATTTCTATCCGTTTGACTGTTAAATTATCTGTCCATGTTTTATGCTTTAAACTGCAAATTGAAGGCCTTATCGGCGGCCGAATCTGAAATTAATTGGTGTTTTGTGTTAATCATAATTTATGTGATTTTATGGCATATTTCATTAAAATGTGATTTGGTATGATTAAATTAGATTAAAATGAGCTAAATTACATAAGTTAGGTTTATTTATAACCTTGCGATTGAGTGAGCCACTTAGCCAACACATATTGAAGCCTTAGTATACATTCACACAACATTTTCCTCAGCCAATTTCCTTGTTCTAGCCGACTAGAGTGAGAGAGTGAAAGGAATTGAGTTCAACTTGGAGATTTGCTTGGAAATTATAGGATTTGAAGGGTTCTTTGCCAAACTGAGCTTGTACATCTTGTATTCAAGACTTAATGTAGAACATCCACCTTCTTGAACTTGTTTTTGAATTGATTCATGCATGGTTCTTGTGTCCTTAGTGATCTAAGCCTAGATTGAGCCTTATAATGTTGAATTGAAGCTCATTCCATGCATGCATGCCCATATTGATGAGTTTAAAGTTGTTTTCATGGAATTCGGTACATGCATGTTCATATTATTGGTATAGTCCATGATTTCATCATGTTTTAGAAGAATTGGCTCAATTAAGCTAGCATCTGAAGCTTTAAAGTGTTTAAATTCATGCATGTTCCATGTTCATCTTGTTCATGAAAGTTGGTTTGAAATTGGGTTTAATTCCCTCATCCTTGGGCCTTGATTTTACAAATTGAGCTTTAAATCATGTCATACTATGTATTTACAAGTGTTTTCCAGAAATTGGGCCCAAAGGAATTGAATTTGGTACATTGAAACTTGATTTTGAGCTTGAAGTTCAAATCTGGAAATTCCAGATTTTGGACTCACGCTCGAGCGGGGTGACTGGCGCTCAAGCGTGAAAATCGTGCTCCCAGCATTTTGTTGTGTTTTGCAGTCCGCTCAAGCAGGGTAATTTACGCTCGAGCGGGACATTGTGTCTTACGCTCGAGCGGGTGTTGAGCGCCCAATCGAGCGTGAATTTCACCTATCCAGCACTTTTGACTATTTTGCAGTACGCTCGAGCGGGTAAGTCTACGCTCGAGCAGAAACCTTTGTCTGCATGTCCGCTCGAGCGGAGTAACCTACGCTCGAACGGGACCCCTGTTTTCTGAAAATTCTGAAAATGCTTTTAAAGTGCATCTTTGCATCCTCATCCCATTCTAGGCATTCTTAGTCCTAGTTTAAGCATCTTAATGAGGATATAGATGTAGAACCACACCGAGGCAAATTAGGGATTAAGTTATTATTTTCCCAACTATGTAGCTTAGTGTGTGTTCAATCTGTAACTATGTAGGGTGGGCATCTGAGGACGCGCTCTAGCTTAACTGTAGCCCAGAACTCTGTGAGTAACAACTGTGTAAAGATATGTTCAAATACGAATATCTTCTGAATGGTTAAACTGTACTGTTAACTGAATGAATGTATGTCCTCTATTCTGAACTGTATTGTGGCATCCTTAGCAACTACTGTTACGATTACAGAGATCTCTGTCAGTTCCTATCTTAGAACTTCTGTTTACTGTTATGATGGCCATCACTGACTGTTCGGTCTTTTAAGACCTACTGTTTACTGTACTGCTATGCTAATGGATGTACCACATATGACTGTTATGACTGAATGACTGAAATACTGAGTTAATGAACTGTTTTCATTACTGTAAGGACATTCATTCTTAACCTCTTTACGCATTATGTTATTCACTGGGCTTTAGCTCACTGCTCATATATATATATGTAGGTGTTCAAGCACTAGACCGGAGCTAGGAGTGTGGGTTAGACTCCCTTTTGTCAAAGCCAACTACTGTGCCTCACTGCGAGGTTCCGAGCCCGTTCAAGCTACAGCTTCGGGGTGTTTTAGTTTCCCCCCCTCCTGTTCTGTTTTGTATAGACTGTATAGACTGTTACTGTACTGTTTTAACAAGGATTAAGTTCCTGTCCTGAATGATTGTAAATGTTGAACATACTGTTTTGCACTGATTGTATATACGTATGAAAAGTCTTTTTGCATACAGACTATCACAGTTCATTGGACATTGTTTAAGTTACTGTTTTGGTTTCCGCCAGCCCCTGTACTCTGTTTTACTGTTCTACTGTTAAGCAGGCCTTCGGTAATCACAGAGTACTGGCCGGTTACGGTGCTAAACCCATAGGGGCGGGTTTGGGTCGTGACACCGGCCATGAAAGCCGTGAAAATGACCTTGTCGTCGTTCTGCGCTACCTGCAGGGCTTCGGTGTTGAAGCGAGTGACGAAGTTGCGCAACAACTCCCCCTCAGTTTGACAGATGTTAAGGAGTTGGGTTGCCGGAAGCTGCTGGCGCTGGGCACCAATGAAATGGCTGAGAAAGGAGTCACTTAGGTGCTGGAAAGTAGAGATAGAGTCTATTGGCAGTTGACTAAACCAGAGTTGAGCTGACCCCTTAAGTGTTACGGGGAAAGCCCGATACATGATCTCGTCAGGGAATTCATGGAGGACCATGAGGGTCCTGTAAGTTTCAAAATGGTCGACCGGGTCCGTTGTGCCGTCGAAAAAGTCGAGCGAGGGCATTTTGAACTTAGGAGGTAAGGGTTTGTCCCTAATGAAGGCAACGAACGGTGAGTTGGCTGTGGTAGATGGTTTATTCTGTATGTTCTGCATGACTCCTTAAAGCTGGAGTTTCATGGCTCGGAGTTCTGCATCCCAGAGAGGAACGTTGTCACCACCGGAATGCAGCGGAGGTTGGACACTACTGGCCTCTCCCTCGAGGGTGGGTGCCTGGACCGATGGATGTGGGGCCCGAGGTGGCAGGTTCATATCTGGGGGAGGGGGTCGCAAGCCTTCCAAGTTGGATGAGTGGGACTGTTGGATAGGATGGCTCGGGGCTCGTTCTTGGTTGGGTGGGATATCTTGAGGTGGAGGAGGAGGGATGGGAAGGTGTCTTTGAAGCAAAGCATTGATCAAGGCTTGGTTTTGCTCGGCTAAGCGGTTAATGCTATTGGTGAGTTCTGTGAAATACTGTGGTGTGTTGTTTGGGTTAGGAGGGTCGGCTTGGTGGTCGGCAACATTGTGGTGAGAAGCCATGGATCTAGTTGTGACCATCCACCTTGGTGGGTGGCAGGTAGGGGTTATCGGGAAGGGATCTCCGGCGACAATGAGCACAACTGGTGCACGGAGCGAAAGGGTTCCCACAGACGGCGCCAACTGATGATACAGCGAGTCCCAGATGGAACAGGTCGATTTGATCCACGCTTCCCAAACTGATGCCCGAGATACCAAACCCTCAGAGAGACCTGCACAAAAGTTCAATGGGGAACGGGGAGTCCCCCAGCGAACCCTCTGACGAGCAAGTTAGAAAGAGAGAGATGGAATGTAGAGATTGATTAGTGATAGAGAAGCTTAACCTTTACCTTGTCTTCGAAACCCGCTTATATCCTCTACTAATCATTTCCTTGTCCCTTCCGACCTGTCACGTTGGCCGAAGGTCTATGTTCTAGCTTGCCTTGTTCGTGGTGAGGCCGTTCTGTTCCGACGAGGAAGGGTTATCGCAATAAATGCTGCAGGGATCCTCATTAATGACTGATGTGTGGTGTAATAACTTTGTAGGATCTTTGTCTGCTGATGTGGCTGGCTCTTTACTTGCCAAGTGTTTAGATGTCATTGGTGCTTGGTGTGACGTTGGGCTTCAAGAATATTAAGAATCATGGACTGGGCCTTAGGTGGTGGGTCATGTCCTTTATGGGCCCACCCATGTCAGTGGGGCTCACCACGGGTCCAATTTCAATTATCCAAACCATTTAATGTGTAGAACTCGTTGAGTACTTTATTCTTGTAAAAAATCACGTTGATCGGATATCAATAACCACTTGATTAATATACATTTTTGTCAACAATTTATGACAAAAATATAATCTGATCAAGTAGCTATTGATATCCGATCAAAGTAATTTTTTACAAAAATAAAATATTCAATGAAAATTTTGTTAGCATTGCTATAAAATTTTTCGTTACATGATTAATTTATAGTACAATATATATAATGCCATATAATATTTCATGTTACTAAATTATTACCTATAATTGTAAATATGTAAAACATACTAACTATAATATGGAAACTGTTAAATATAGGATGAAACACCAATAATTCTTAAAATGTGAACGGTTTAGTCCTTTCTTCTTCTTTTTTTTATAAACTCAAAGGTCTCATTAAAGTGAAAATTACATAAAAGAGTAGTCACTTATATGTTTGGGTTTAATTTTTTAGAAATAAAAGTGATTTTCTCAAAATGTAAAATTACATATTTGGACAATTTACACTATAAAAGTTTTGAATTTTTCCTCATTCTAGAACAAATCACACATTATTACGAACAAGAACCTAAACTCTAATATAACACTCTAATAATGTAACACTTCAATATAACATGCTAAAAAATTCATTGGTGTATTTTTCTCAAGCGTAACAACGTAACACTCAAAAATAAATTCTTTGGTATACTTTTCCCAAATGTAACGCTCAAATGTAAAAATAAAATAAAATTCCTTAGTGTACTTTTTCCAAACGTAACACTTTAATGTAATATATTCTAATGTAACACACAAAAACACTAAAAAAACTCCTTAGTGTACTTTTTTCAAACGTAATACTCATAGTTTGAAATTATATATTTATTCAAAACTTACTAAGGAATATCTGTACTTCTTTTGGAATGGTTTGAAGAATCTCACATTTCTTTTTTCTTTTTTTTTTTTTGTGTTACATTGAAGTGTTACGTTAGGAAAAAGTACACAAAACAGTTGTTTTTTTTTGTGTGTTACATTAAAGTGTTACACTAAGAAATTTTTTTGGAATGTTATATTCAATTGTTATATCTGGAAAAAGTACACTAAAGAATTTTTTTGCGTGTTACATTAGAATGTTACACTAAAGAGTTTTTGTGTGTTACATTAGAATGTTACATTAAGGAGTCTTTTTAGAGTATTATATTAGAATGTTACATTTGAAAAAAATATATTAAGAAGTTTTTTTGTATGTTATATTAGAATGTTACACTAAGGAGTTTTTGTGTGTATTATATTAGAGTGTTACATTAAGGAGTTTTTGTATGTATTATATTAGAGTGTTACGTTTGGAAAAAATACACTCAGGAGTTTTTTTGTGTGTTACATTGAGTGTTACAATAAAAAATAAAAAAATAAAAATTATGTGTTACTTTAGAATGTTATACTAAGGAGTTTTTTTAGAGTGTTATATTGGAGTGTTACATTTGAAAAAAGTACATTAATAAGTTTTTTTATGTGTTACATTAGTATTATGTTTGGATGTTAATTAATGTCAATTTTATAATAAGGACGAACACAACAAAAAAGAATGAATACCACACCAAAACACCACAAATAAGGTAATATCATCCACCTACAAATCACTTCACTAAATCCTCACAAAAAAATAAAAATAAAAACAAAAACGTAAAAACCCACCCTACCAACCACACCCAGCGTTAGGAAAAAAATTCAAACAAAATCACACACAAAGACAAACAAGTAAATTTTCAAACTCCCAAATCAAGGAAATACAACATATTCAAAATAAAAAGGAATACTTGGTTTGAAAGAAAATTTCTAATACTAAAGAGAATAACTTTTCGCCAAATAAGATTTATGAGTAATTTTGTATTGAGCATAGTTGACATGTGCTTGAGTACAAACGTGCAGTAAAATTTTAGGGATTTATGAGACTTTGGCCTAATTGGGCAAGATAATTAAAAGTCAAAAGTTAACTTTTAACCTATTTTAGATCATATCACTTTTCATATGTTTTACATATTTTTTTTAAAAAATCAAAAAAAAATTAAAAAATTAAATTTTAACCATTTTCTCAAAACACCCACTAGTGCAATGATGAAATGAGAAAATTAAAGAAATTGTGACCACAATGGTTGAAACGAAACTTTATTATATTTATAGTAGTGCAAGAAATCATGATTAGTTTTTTTTTTTTTTTTTTTTTTTTTTTTAAAATAAAAAATCAAAACTAAAGCATACCATGTTATCAGGTTTAGAATATGAGTGGTGCGATACGACCATTAATTTCTCAAATGCGGCCACTTGAATTATAAAAACAATAATAATAAAGGTGTATTATTGTGGACACTACCCTACTATGAAAGACATCGGTTATTTCTTTGGAAATTTCCCAGTCGTTTCTCTTCGCACGACAGAAAATAAAATATAAAAAAATTTAATCTAACGACATCATGACATTAATAACACATAATACCATTATCTAATAATATATCAATATAAAAATATAATAAATTTCACTATACAGATGTGATAGTTATTAAATTGTTATAGTTGCACAATAATATTCATCATTCCATATGTTCTTTATTATTGATTATTTTTACCACGGTCAGTGTTGATGTGATAATCACCATCACATTGATCTTTTAAGTCTACCAAAAACCAAAAAAAAATTGTTCTACTCAGTGTAATGGTTGGTTCCAAAACCATTATGACGTAGACTTACAAGTGGAAGACGATGAGAAGATCAAAGTCGTCCACTAAGGAACAAAATGGGGATGTCTTAGATATTTCGATGAAGTACTAGCTACTTCCATAACATTGTCAGAAAATGTGTAAAACTATTTTGATATCTATGAAAGATATATTGAAAGGGTCCAGAATTTCAACCTTCCTGATTAAATACCGTTACCGTCTAGGTAGATCTCGTTGTGAAAGACCTATTACTGGATAATTCATGGGTAGAGCCAAAGAGTGTGAAATGTACAGTCCACCGTGAATTGGATAGTGTTATTTGTGTCTGTGGGGCTCACCACCACATGTCTAATTTTAATGATCCGAACCGTTTAATATATAGAATTCGTCGAGTACTTTATCCCTGCAAAAAATCACATTGAGCGAATATCAATAACCACTTTATCAGAATACATTTTTGTCGACAATTTATGACAAAAATATGATCTGATCAAGTAGCTATCGATATCCGATAAAAGTGATTTTTTTACAGAGATAAGGTACTCGACGAATCCTACACATTAAACGGTTTAAATCATCAAAATTTGATATGTGGTGAGTCCCATAAGCTCAACAGCACGCTTCGGTCCGATTTCAAATTTAAAAAAAGCCTGATTCATATTGAAATTATATAAATGTAGTCATTTTGTAATTATTAAAGACAACTTTTGAACCTTCTTAAAATCACCAACACCCATGAATGTGCAGCATAAGGGGAGTGGAAGAAGCCCATCTTTTTTTCTAAATAAACCTAGCTATCATTCTGTCCAACAGAGTTTTTTCCGGACATATATTGACTGAACTTAACGGAAGATGAAAAACCTATATTTGAGAGAACTTATGAAAAATGATGCAGATCACTAATTAGTGGTTGCACTAGGGATGTGGCAGTGGGTCCCACCCACTGTCACGTGTGTTTTGTGTCTTAGTTTTTTTTTTTTTTTTTTTTTTTAACTTATCACATCATTAATGATGTTGTTAGTGGTAGAAATTTAGTGATATGTAACATGACTGAGGACTTATTGGAAGATGCCAATTGTAAACAGGAACATGTGAGGAGAGGCATTGGACTCTCAGTATCTAATGTAGGCATCTAAATTACATAATACAGGTGAGCCTAGAGCTTAGACCAACTTAAACAGAGCTCCACAGGCTATAAAAACAACCCAAATCCTACTAGAAAATCATGTCCTGCACAACTTTGAAGACGGATTTGACTAAGTTCTCTAATTGTGAATTAATTTTTTGGTATCTGTATCCAAATTGCATTGTTTTGTTGCATGAAGTTTCCCACACTAGGACATTGCGTTTGGGAAGTTGGGTTTGGGCTAAATTAGCCACTAAAAGATAAAAGTAGTTAATTTAGTCACAAACGGACAAAAGAAAGTTGGGAGCATGGCTGCAATAATTTGACAAGTTAATTTACCATACTACCCCACATGAAAGAGGGGCGGCGTCCGCCCACCGAAAGTATAAAAAAAAATCAAATCAAGCTTTTTACCAGGAAAGACAAAGAAAGTTGAAAAAAAAAATAATAACATTTTTTTTGTTTTTTGTTAAAATATTTTATGAAAATAAATTTAAACTATATTTGATAAAAATATTTTTAAATAAAAAAATTTTTGTTATGTATTTGGTTATGATTTGAGTGTAGAGTTGTGAAAGTAGTATGGAATTTCGAATTATATGTTTGGTTATGAGTTACCTCAATAATTTATTAATTGAGTTTTATTTTATGTGTTTGGTTACAACTTGAGTGTAGAGTTGTTTTTAAATTTAAAATATTAACATTTTAAATTATTTAAATTTTTTGAATATTTAATTTATTTAAATTTTGTTGTTAAAATAATTTTTTTATTATTTAAATTGATTAAATTTTTACGATTTACATACTTTTTGAATATTTAATTTAAATTTTTGCGCATTAAATTTTTTTGATTATTTACATAATTTAAATATTAAAAATAAAAATAAAATTAAAATTAAAATTAAATTTATAAAAAAATTCAAACTCTATTTTATAAAAATATTTTTAAATATTTTAATTTTTTTGTTATGTATTTGGTTATGATTTGAGTGTAGAGTTATGAAAGTAGTATGGAGTTTCGAATTATGTGTTTGGTTATGAGTTTTCAAAATAATTTCTTAATTAAGTTTTGTTTTACGTGTGCAGTTACGATTTGAGTGTAGAGTTGTTTTTAAATTTAAAATATTAACATTTTAAATTATTTAAATTTAAAACAAAATATTTAAAAAAATTTAATTTTTTTGTTAAAATAATTTTTTGAATATTTATTTTAAATTTTTTACTTATTCAATTTTTTAGATTATTTACATTATTTAAATATTTAAAATAAAATTAAAAGTAAAAGTAAAAGTAAAATTAAAATTAAAATTAAAATTAAAATTAAATTTAAAATTTGAATAAAAATAAAAATTATATTAAATATTTAAAAATAAATTAAAATTAAATTAAAATTAAATAAAAATTAAATACGCAGGACAATATAATAAATATTTTATGTGTTTGGTTACGATTTGAGTGTAGAGTTGTTTTCAAATTGAAAATATTAATATTTTAAATTATTTAAATTGAACATTGTTTAAATTATTTAATATTAACATTATTTAAATTATTTAAAATTAAAAAAAAAATATCCAAATTCGGTCCTCCACGGAGGCTGACGTGGAGGACCACTTTCATTGCCACGGGTACAAGTTGAACATAAGGGGCAGTTTGGTAATTGAATAGTAAGACACATCACCAAAAAGTCAAAAAGTCAAAAAAGTCAAAAAGCCCTTCCCAAATCAGGTTTTTTAGCCCGGGCTAAAATAGCCAAAAAAATTAAAAAGTCAAAAAGCCAACCCACTTCCCAAACGAAGACTGAATCATTTTAACAAACAATATTTATTAACAACTAGGATCACTAATAATCTCCATCAACAAATGAAACTGAAGGACAGATTCATGTTGGCACCCCAATAGTTGGAAACTTGGAACTGGGGCACATTCCTGGCCAGTGACACCTGTTTCTCCCCTCCAGAATGAGGTTTAAATATTACTCACCCTAGACCGGTGGTCCACACTTTAGGTTGTGGTGAGGGGAATATCAGGAGTTCGAGCTAATAAAACAGTGGCCACCCTTTTTAGTTGTAATATAACTTTACTAAGAAACTAACATCCCACAATCGTGATCAAAAAAAAAGAAGAAAAAAAAAAAGAAAAAAGTAAAAAAAGAATGAGGTTTAAATATTACTCATCGTAAAATATATTACCTTTTAAAATGCTTTTACAATTATAGTAAAAATCCTTCTATAATCCTGCTTTGGCACAGAGCATTTAAATATACCCAAAGTGTCCTTAGAGCAACTCCAACGTGTAGACACCCTATTTTGACCGTCCTTAAGACTTGGTCCCCTCACTTTGAATGCTCGATGATGAATTGTTCTGCTGTACAAATCATTCAATTTCTTTAGCAAAAGGCTTTAGTTTCAAGCCTTAAAACCTAAACCTTTTGCACCCCCTTTGAACCAAAACCTAATTTTTTTTCTAGGCTGACCACTCAAAGACCTGCTAGCCATCAAGTGGTCGGCAGGCCATTTTTGGTTGGCCAGCCGTCCCCTTTTATGGCCGGTCGGCCATGTTTCCCGGTAAACAGATATTTTTGGCTACCGGCTGTCCCCATGTGCATGTCTTGCACCAGCTATCTCATTATAGATATTTTCGACATGAAGACTTGTTTTTCTATTAATACATGACCTCCCGTCATGGTTTGAGATTAGAAAAATTCTCCAAATGCTTATAGCTTGCTCAACACGCTAGCTCTCTCTCTCTTGCAATATGCACACACTATATATACACTTTCTAAACCTAAATTTGAGGCCCCTTGCTGAGATTCTTAAATACAAATTTTAGCTCTTGAAAGTGTTCAACTTGTGATTTGTGAACTAAAGAGCATCCTTTCTTAAGAGGTATACTTTGAGCTTTTATACCATCTTTTCTATCTCTTTTCCTTGCTTTTTCATACTGTTTTTCAGAGTGTTTTTAAGCTTAAAAATGTGATTTTAAGTCACAAAAAAGAGAAGGGGTTAGCTACCCTTCCTTAGGCTTGTTAGTTGTTTGAAACCTCTCAGCTTTAACCTATTTTTGCTCATTATTTACACCTCAAAAACTCAATTTTCAGCACTGTTTTTATGTTGTTTCAATGCTATTTTGTGTGTTAAATTATGCTTTCAATACTATAGATGTGTTGTTGTAAGTCCTCATGGATATAGCTTTCAATCCATTTGAGTTGATAGTCTTTTCTTGCACTTTTTTATAACTTTCATACACATTCATACCATTGTAATCACCTTTGCATAATAATCTCTGCAACTTCCCTCCATTCTTTATTTATTTCAATAAAAAGTGAAATCAAACAAAAGATTGATGATCAAGGCATAAGAAAGAGACCTCTCATGATTAATGGTTTAATCTCTTCAGAGGTTCATTACCAAAGCATTACATTTCTCTTATGCTATGCACAATCTCTTGCTTGATACCTCTTTTTATCGCTTTTGGACTTAGTGGACGTAATCTACATTTTTCGACAAAAATGAAGAAAATATAAGAAATGGAAAAGTAATGTAAAAGAGGCTAATAAAATTGAAGTTAAAAAAAAAAGGGTAATAAAATTGGGTTAGGTCCAATCGGACGTTATATTGAAACTATTGCGTCTTGAATCATTGCATACTCTCTTGTGATGTTTAATGGTTTATGAAGCAATGTCTACCCCTTCTCTTGAGGTAACTCCATAATAGGGAGGATGTGTTGTTTGTCTATCGTTTCATTTTATTGAGCTTTTGTCTTATCAGTTCTGAGATCATCGCACAACAAATTTGCGACAACTGATAATTTGTGAATCAACTCTATTCCTCCATTGACCAGCTTCATGATAGGGAAGGGCAGAGAGGAAAAACATCTCCTAGAAACACTCTGTTTTTGCTCTATTTCAACTTTGTGGCAGCAGGACATTTCTCAAAAACAGTGGCCGGCCAGCCACCTTTCTGAACGGCTGACCACTTTTCAAGGCCAGCCTACCACCCATTTTTGTATAGGCAGTGGCATTTTTGTGGTAGAACCTGAGGCCAAAAGAGAATAATTTTCTGACTGCAAACATAGCAAATTCTGGCAGCAAACAGAGAGGTTTCCGGGAGGATGTTCTCAGTTGTACGCATGTGGCTCATCGCCTCCCGTTCAAGTCCATTAAATTAATGCTTTAATATTAGTATGTGTGTAATTAATTAGTTAGCTTCATTTGAATTTGTAATAGCTAGTTAATTTAGTTAATTCATTTGGTGTTGTACTAATTAGTTTAATTAGGACATTCTCTTGTGCGAGGGAAAATTTGTAACACTTGTAAATATTTTGTATGTCCTCCAACCCCTATTCTTTCTCCCTTTTATTTACTTGATTACTATGGTTGCATGTAGTATCATATTTTTGGTTTCATATCATTACCATGTCTTATACCCATTTTTGCATACATTAGGATTTGGCTCATCATACTTGATAAACATCAATTATTTCTTGCTTGAATACATACTCTACCATATGCCTTGAATTGATCCATATGTCATGTTAAGAAGATGAATCCAATAGTTGCATTTTGTATGTGTTGCATTAGTCACTTTGCATATTAGAGCATGCATTTTTCTAATTATTTCTTTTCCTTTGGCTTGCCTCGGTTGAGTACTAGGTGAGTACTTTTTACTTTAGCATATTGCATGTGTATTCGTGTTTCCATATTAAGCATGCTACCATGAGGCTAAGTACTTATTTGATATACCTCTTTGAATGTCTGTGGATAAAGGCTATGTCGCTTAAATTAGGATGATTTTGATCAATGTACATGTGAGCTCGTTTTTTCAAGTGGCACATATTGAAAACTCTTTTTAAACAAACATGAAATCAAACATTCCAAAGTGGGTGACGTAGTCTATATTTGTGTGCCTCACGTAGTAAAGTTAACAGTAATAATCAGAATAAGAGCATATAATGTACATAAAAATCACATCATGATTAGCAGAGGTCGATCTTTGATCAAGTGAATGGGGTGCTCAATTAATGACCTTCCCCTCTCATACCTAAGTTCTCGAGCTGAGACACTTTGGTTATGACGAACAAGTAGCCTTTGGCACGAGTGACTAGTTTCCTAAATTTTCTAAAAATATTTAGGCGTCGACTCTTAAATCTAGCAATGCAGTCCATTTATGGCATCTCTAATGATAAATGGATTTTCTAAGATTTGTCGGATTTGGACTCTCATTTGTGTTTTTCTGTTTCATATTGTACTTGTAAAACCAGATTCAGAACCACGGGAGTCCGAACTGTAGGGCTATCGTATCTGATAAGACTAAACCCCTCCGAAGAACACGAAACATTGGCTATAGTTTCTGGTGACTCTATTGGGGATTTAGAGAACTGGACTTGAACTTCATGATGTGACATTTCATTTACATATATATGTTCTTTGCATTGCATTTGTATGGTGCTCTTAAGTCACTATGTTTTCCATCTGCTATTCTTGGACGGCTTGCCGGAGGCTTGCCTAAAATGCTTGCCAAAAGGTTAGCCAATTGTGGGCTCTGCCATGTTGGAAACACGACCCTTGGATCTAGATTATCACTGTACTGCTTGATCTTCCTTTCACTTCTCGGTGTTAGGTGTAAAAGGCATATTAGGTAATCTTGCTGAGGTATCCTTTTTGAACAATCGACCTAGTGCAGATAGTAAAGCTCTAATGACTGTTCCAAATTAGGACAGGATACTCTCACATATCCAGGATTTTATGAAACTACTTGCTTGAAGTAGTGAAACCCTAGATCATGCCAAAGCTAGGACAAGGCAACCCTATTCCACATCATAAGGGTGTTTTGGCTCTCTGTACCTACTATGTGCTATGCACTGGATCTGTATAGGGGTTCCTGATATCAGTGGTTCAGTTATATCAGTTTGTGGGGCAGAATTCAGCAGGGAGTACAATGATTCGGCTGTGATCATATATGTTGAAAATCGGGGTTGAGTGCTATATGTTTTCTCTTTTGCTAGGCAGTCCTAGAACCATAGCTTCAGAAGGCTCTGATATCCCCCAGGTGCTCTAGACTCATGTCGATAGACTTTGTAAGGTCGGAGATCTAGTTCAGGGACAGCTGGTGTTTGTTTCACTGTCACCGATAGCAAAGCGAAGAAAGGTCAGGCGAGTTCACCAGTTCCGTTGTTTTGGCAATCACCCCTCAGATCACCTGTACCCAGTTCACCTCAAGCACAATCACCTATTCTTGGGATGGTGCAATATCCATCAGATCTAAAGGAATTACTGAGTTGTCTTCAACAATCAATAGACTCACTCTAGTATGACATAGCCCATTAAGCCAAGGTCACAAATAGGTTACAGCAACAACAACAACACCTAACTGCAGCCTCTGCTTCGCATACACCTAACGTGGCTACTCTTATGCCCAGTACCACTGCCAATGTTACAGCTTAGGAACCACCAACCGAGGATGTTCCTGTTCTTCCTATCCATGCAGATCCAATTCACCAGACTGAGGCAACTTTTGAGTTCGAGTTTGAACTGACCCTGGTCAAAGTCAACAAACTTGAAAAACTGTTCACGAATGCACAGGGGGTCAACTCTATTTCGGATATTGAGGACGAGTATACTGAGTCTGCTGTTACTCTACCGGAGCTGTTCAAAATGCCGTATATTGACATTTCGACGATTTTGAAGACCCAGTGGTACATCTGCGTCTGTTTTCTGATATCCTACGACTAATGGGTTTAACCAGAATTCAGAAGTTGTTACTCTTTGGTAGGACCATGTCTGGTATAGCTACCATCTGGTACGCTAAATTAGAGGACTCGTGAAATAGAGCTGAGAGGAGTCAGTTGAATCTTTCGTCGCCCAATACTCATATAACACACAAATCAAGGTCACAATTCGTGATCTCGAGGCAACGCGTCAGGAGTCAAAGGAAGGCTTTTCAGAATTTGTTACCAGATGGAGGCTGTAGCTTGCTTTTCGTGCTCCTCAAAGGGGTTTAGTCTCCTCAGCTACGATAGCCCTATAGTTCGGACTCCCATGGTTCTGAATCTGATTTCACAAGTGCAATGTGAAATAGAAAAACACAAAAGAGTCCAAATTCAACAAATCTTTTGAAAAATCAATTTTTTGTCAAAAATGCCAAAAATGGACTGCATTGCCAGATTTCAGAGTCGCCACCTAAATAATTTTGGCAAATTTAGGAAACCCGTGACTTGTGCCAAAGGCCACGTGTCCGTCATCACCAAAGTGTCTCGGCTCGGGAACTTAGGTATGAAAGGGGAAGGTTATGAATTGAGCATCCCACTCACCCGATCAAAGATCGGCCTCTGCTAATCATGATGTGATTTTTATATATATTATATGCTCTTGTTCCGATTATTAGGCTATCTTTACTATGTAATGCACACAAGTATAGACTTATTTCACAAAATTTGAAACGCTTTGATTTCATGTTCGTTTTGAAAAGAGTTTTGAATACATGTCACTTGAAAAAATGAGCTCATATGTACATTTACTCAAATCATCCCAATTTAAGTAAGAAAACCTTCATCCACCGGCATTCAAATAGGTATATCAACTAAGCATTTAGCCTTATGGAAAACATGCTTGATATGGCAGTAAGCGCACGCATGCAACATGCTAAACCAAAAAAAATGCTTACCTCAAACGTTCAAGGCGAGCCAAAAGAAAGAAAATAATTAGAAAGAATGGAAGAGATTAAACCATTAAACATGGAAGGTCTCTTTCGCATGTCTTAAACAACACTCATTTGAAATGACTCTCAAACAAAGAAAACCAAGAAAGGAAGGAGGGTGCAGAGGTGAGTATTAGAAGTGTAAGCACATGTATGAAAGTTATGAAAATCAAATCTATCAACTCAAATAGGTTGGTGTCTAAGGCTTAAACCACCAAACCTATGAGGACTACAACACTATAAGCATACCATGTGAAGTATAAATGAAAGAAACACACTAAAATAGTCCTAAAACTCACAAAAACAATGCTAGAAATACCTTGAAAAAGCCAAAAAAAAGTAAGCAAAAAAGAGAGGGAATTAAAGCTAGTAAACAAGCCTAAGGAGGGATAGCTAATCCCTCTACTTTTTGGACCTCAAAATCACATATTTTAGCCTTTTGAAACTCTGAAAATCAGTGGCCAAAAGTTGAGAAAGATGTGGAACACAAGGACAAAAGCTTAGAGGACAAGGTTCAAAAAAGGGTAGTTAACCCTTCCACCTTTGGTAGCTTTAAGTCACAAGTTTCAGCCCATAAAATAATCCAAAAAAAGTATAAAAATAGCAAGAAAAAAGAGGGAAGAAGTAGTGTAAAGAAGGCAAGAGTTATACCTCTTTAAGAGGGGCTACTCTTTGATTCACAAACCAACAAGTGATCACCCTCAAGAACTAAAATTTTAGCTCATGAACCTCAGCAAGAAGCCTCAAATATTTGGCTTAGGAAGTGTTGGTGTAGTGTATGTGTGTTGCAAGATAGAGAGAAAGAGTGTTTTTCAAGAATTTGAGCTTTGGTAATTTTTTCTAACCTAAAAACATAAGGTATGGTCAAGTATATATAGAAAAACTGGTTGCTATCTCGGAAATATCTATATTGAGCCAGCTGGTACAGTGCATGCACATGAGGGGACAGTTGGCAACAAATATCTATTCTGTCGGGAAACCTGACTGGCCGGCCAGGTAGGGGACAGCCGGCTACCATTTTTTGGCCAGCCGGCAACCTGTTGGCCAACAGGCCTCTGGGTGGTCAGGTGTGGAAAAATTAGGTTTTGACTCAAAGGAGGTGCAAGGTTTTTAGGCTATGAAACTCAAAATCGAGCTTCTTGCTGAAGAAATCGAACGTTTGCATAGCGCAGTAATTCATCATTGAGTGTTCAACCTGAGGCGCCCAAGTCTTAAGGGCGGTCAAAAATTGGGTGTCTACATAGGGCAAAGGTGGCTTTGATGGCAAACAGGCCTTTAGAGAAACAGCAAGTCCTTATAATTGTTAGAAATCTTCATGAAAGGCTATTGCAGAAAATGATAGTGCTCCTGTTATTCAACTTTAAGGACCTCTATGAAATTGGCGTTCAAATCGAGGATGCTATCAAACAAGGGATCATTGTGGAAAGTAATGAGTCTATGAGAAAGAATCTTGCTCATAGTTCTAATACTACTACCAGTGGTAGCACAGCTATGAAATGCTAAGAAGTAAACACTGTTACCACTCCCATCAAAAACCCTTTTGCTAATAATAGCCTAAACCAACCATTTACACTCCGCCCTAAGCCCGAATTTTTCATCCTCTTTACATGAGTCTCTCTCAAGTTTTGAAAATGCTGCTAGAAGAAGGGCATCTAAAGAACCTAGAACCCTGACCCCTTTTCACCAAGATATGACCCCACTAAACACTGTGCTTATCATCAACAACCGGGTCATGATACAAACCATTGCATCCACCTCCGTCATAAGATTTAGGATCTTATTGATGAAGAGATCATAGCTCCACCAAAAAGACCTCAGGCCACCACTAACTCACTACCTCCACACCTCAACCTAATCCATACACTACTATCTACCTACAAGCCCAGCATATACATCACCCCGGCCCACTTACCCAAGCCTGAGGTGTTAATTCCAGAAAGCACAGACTTGTGTATGATGGATACACTTGAACCCCAATCATCTCAAACCCCATTAAATACACCGCAGGCACCAATGGCCGAACCTACTACTTCTGAACTGATGAGCATGATTGAAGATCTTCAGAGAACTGTGGCAGATTTAGCCTTTGGGATCTTGGCTCCATCATCAACCACATCACATGCCAAACATTTCACGTCAAAAAGCTCCCCAATCTTAGGACAAGCTGCGATTGAAAAGGACCAACCCAAATCTATCTCAAGTCTAGGTAATGACATGTCAACAATAAATAGGCCTTGTCTTGATATAGCAGTTGAAGCAAGTGGCAAAAACAAGGTTGGGGCAAGTATCAATCCATATGCACATCTCCGGTGGGTTATTGAGGCTTTGAAGGTCAAAGGGCTGAACAAGCAACAAGTGCTGGCAGTTGTTGAAAAGACTGTAGATGACACTTTTGTCCCTCAGGTTATGAGCATTTCGAATCAGGCGATAAGCCATGAAAAGGGATGCCTTGCTAGAAACACCCCTTTCAGCTCTAATCCTACACTTGTAGAAGGTCTCCAAACCCAGTCAACACATGTCAACCCCTCTGTCACTACTTCCAGGACTAGTAGCCACACTTTTAGTCCCCTTTTCATAACCTTGTCCAAAGCTCTCCAAATCCTCATAGGACAAGGTCGTCTCAAACCCCTTGGCCCTCGGCCTCTCCCTGATCGCCTTCCAGCCAGGCATGATGCTACCTAGTATTGCGCCTTCCATTAGCAACCCTGCCATGACACTGACTGTTGTTTTCGTCTTCACCATGAAGTATAAGATCGAATTGACAACAAGGTCATCGCCCCACCAGGTCCTAAAAGTCTATCAGCGCTGTATCAATGAACTTAGGGGATAATGTGGCTAGTTCTGTGATCGAGAATGAACCACCTATTGATGGCCCTCATTTTACTCCAGACATGGCGGATGACACACACTGATTTCAGCAAATTGAAAATGTTGTTTTATTTTGCTTTCTAAACTAGGTGTTAAGTCAGTCTTGTTGTGTCAGAGTTTGGTGATTTCGAGGGTGTTAACTCGGACATCACTGTCTTGTTTTTGTGTTTGTCTTTTTCACTCTTTCTTTTGAGTCTATTTCCATCTTTGAGCTAGAATTTATGAATGAAATTGCAGTCCCTTTCACTTTTTTCTCTGTGCCTTTAAATCATTGTATTGACCAAAGTTTTTCAAAACTATTTCCAAAACTGTGGTAAAAACAAAGAGGGAGGAATTCCTTGGGATTTGCAAAATTTGATCGACTGAGAGGAAGAGAGGCATGCTAAGCCCTTAATAAATGAGATCGTGTATGTTAATGTGGGTACTGAGAAGAATCTTGGCTTGGTCCAGATTAGTTCTACATTGTCTTCAGAGCAGCAACGAACGACTAGTCGTTTTATTAAAAAATTTCAAAAATGTTTTTGCATAGACATGCCTAGACTTGATCTTGAGATTGTACAGCATATGGTCACTCTCGGCCTTAAGACTCGACCTCTTAGCTTTCAAACCTTGATTGAGAATGTTCAACGATCAACCACAATATGAGGCTTGCATGGCTAGATTGGAAGCAACTCTTGAACTAGAGGCAATAAGGTCAGATGTGATCGAAGGAAACTTTCATAGCTGAATGGGAAGCAGCCCTTGAACCAGGGGCAAAAAAGGTCAGATATGATCGAAGATTCAAAAATGGGTCATTTTTCAAGCCAATGGAGACCGGCAAGAAAGCCAAATCCCAGAATCTAAGAGAAAAAAAGTTATTGCTAAAGGACAATCGAGTTCCAATCCACAACACTAAGAGCAAATTCAAAACCAATTGGATGGGCCCTTACATCATCAGAGACTATTTGGTCAAAAACAGCAACCATTCTCGTGGATTATGGCTTAGAGATCTCACAACCAATCAACATGGACAAGTTAAACTTTTCTATCCTTGAGAGGCTCGCTGGGCCAAGAACCCAGAAGGGCGACCCAGGCAAAAGTTAGAGTAAGAAAAAAAAGAAGAAAAGAAAAGAAAAAAGAAAAAAGAATTGAAAAAGGAAAATGAATAGAAAAAGAAAAAAATAGAGCTCGCAAAGTCGAAAACCCAAAAAGGCGACTTTGGCAAAAGTTAGAGCGTAAAAGGAGGGAGTTAATACTCAAGTGTACCTTAACCCCGGGAACTACGTAAGGCTTGATTTCTATCTTTGGGATACATAGGCAACTTCATCTTGAAGTTCGGCCCCAACCATTTTCAGCATGCTTGTCTTATTCATGTTGATTGGCTTATCCTTATTCAACTCGACTATCCTATCCATGTACAAATTAGCTAATCTTCATTCAAATTCGGTTGTCCTATTTCGTTAAGAAATTCAACCGCAAGACAAATCAAGTTCGAATTTGAGATTGTGCATCTCGAGAGTTAATTCCACGTTGGTCGGATAGTGACCATTTGCAAAAACAATTTTTGAGGATTTTTAGTGAAGTTGACTAATTCTCTCAGAAATTATTTCATTTTTCCAAAATCTGACCATTTCTTGGACCCAAAAAAGGAAAATTTTCAGTGCTCACAGCTTGACTTACATGATTTCAAAATAGAAAATGGAACAAGCATGTTAGTCTAAACTCTCATGTTCGCCAAAATTGTTTTAGTAGAAAGCTAAAAACAAAAATATGGTCAAAGTGATGAACTAGGGGCACAGTCGAGTCAGGTTTTCTATCTTTTCCCCATCGTCAACACACTTGCCAAAAAGGGCCTGACTGAAGCTAGCAGTAGGGGCCAAAAGCTCTCTCATTCTCTAAGCAGTGAAGTATCGAGCCAAGTGTGAAGCACAAGTTGGAAATGGAGTTGGATATTCGATCCCCCTCATTTGGCTAGGTCTGATCACGCTCGAACTGGCGTCCAAATCGAAATGGAAAGTAGAAAACGCAATTGAGACTAATCAATTGTATACCTGGCTGGTAGAACATGCTGTAACTCATCTCGGTCAAGTTAAACCAAGGCATCACCAAGCGATATCAGTTACAGATCTGTTGTACATCCGGTCGCACCACAACCACTCTATAGAAAAGCTCACTAGTTATGAGCAAAAGAAGTAGGATCTAGTCGAATACTAGGGGCAAGGGTCCATAACTTTCAGCTCACCACACCTGGGAAAGGACAAAAAAAAAATAAGAGAGATTAAAGAATAGAGAAATGTGCGCTGAGAGAAAAAGTAAGGAAATGGCTTTTAAGAGAAAATAGAGATTGAGTGCCAAAGTGATGTAAGAACCATAAATAAGAAAATGTGGGAAACAATACCTGGAGAAGTAGTAGGTTCCTCATGAATTGAAAGGTCTCTCGCCGGTTGGAAACATCCAAGTGTTGTGCTTGTTGTTTTTTGTTTGTTTTCATTCTTGTATTGAGTCGTTTCGATTTCGGTTAGGTCGTTTTTACTTTGTTTTTCCTTTATTGAGTTATACTTTGGTTAGTAGTAGGCTCAATACCCAATTAAGAACTCATTCTCGAGTTCAAGGTCAAAAATAAGTCGTTTTTGTGCTCAGAGTGTCGTGTCATTCTCAACATGATGTGCAAAATAAAACTCTTTCTTTCATAAACTACAGGGTCTAACCTTAATCATCGTTTTCAAAAAAGAGAGAGTAGCAAAATAAGGACCTATTTGAAGCTGTATAGGTTTTGGACTATAAAGCAAAAGGCAAAAGGGAAATTTGGAGCATTTGAGTTTGTTTCAATTTCCAAAAATTTCGAGATTGCATCCCGGATGCACTTTCTCAGGTCTCGCCATGAGTGTACCTCGACCTTGAGCTTGAGTTGGCTTTAAGTCAGAATGGCAATCAAAAGCGCTTTCCCTGAACACCATTCCCCACCAGAGGCGTTTTGGCTGTGTTTACAATGAGTTCCTAGGAGACCAATTATGACGGTGGAAACTAGAGTTCGAATAGCGATGCCTAGAACACAAAGGTTTGGAATTTTCGAGACTAAAGTCTGGTTTGAATACCCAAAGGTGTATCCTCGACTTGAAATGTGTATGGCAACCCCATAGGTTGAGGTAGCTTGTATGTGCCTCAATTCTGGATACTAAATCAACCTAGTTTGTCACCCCATTGGAGAATAGGGAAAGTTGTAAGTATGATCAGGGAGAAAAGCGGCCTCCGTGGTTTTTGCATGCAAATTTCATCTCTTGTCAGCATTTCAGGACCTTCGAATTATGAGTTGAAGGTTGGAGTTTGAAAAACACAAAAGGAGAGGTCCTTGCCACAATAGAGCGATTCATTGCCACTCATCCCGTAAGGTGCTTTCTAAAGCACTGCTTTGTTTGTTTATTGCATTTCCTTAAAATCCACTACATTGTTTGTCCTACATACCACATTGTGCATCTATCGCACAATCTCATCATAACTCTGTGCATCTATCGCACAAACTCATCATACTCTTTGCATTTATCGCATCATCATATTTTCTTAGTACCTCTTCTTATGATTTCAATGTGGTTAAAGTGTTTTTCCTTCCTCACACGATTTCAGCGTGTTTGGAATTTATCTCAGGATATGTAGGAACGCGACCCTAAACAGTTTTCTTAGGACACGTGAGACGTGTTCTCAAGCAGTTTTTTTATTCCAGGGTGTACAAGAACACGACCCTGAGCAGTTCAGAACCTCTTCTCACGATTTCAGCATGGTTATAGTATCTCAGGACGTGCAGGAACGCGACTTTGAGCGGTTTTCTCTTCTTCTTCTCATGATTTCAATGTGATTAGAGTATCTCAGAGCATGCAGAAACGCGACCCTTGGCGGTTTTCTCTTTCTTTTCTCACGATTTCAGCATGGTTAGAGTATCTCGGGGCGTGCAGGAACACAACCCTAAGCAGTATTCTTTTTCCTCTTCTCACGATTTCAACGTGGTTAGAGTATCTCAGGGTGTACAGGAACGCTACCCTGAGCAGTTTTCTCTTCCTCTTCTCATGATTTCAGCGTGGTTAGATTATCTCAAGGCGTGCAGGAACGCAACCTTGGCCGGTTTTTTCTTTCCCTTCTCACAATTTCAGCGTGGTTAGAGTATCTCGGGGCGTGCAGTAACATGACCCTAAGTGGTGTTCTTCTTCCTCTTCTCACGATTCCAACGTGTTTGGAATTGCTGTTTGCTTACTTCTTTCTGTGTGAAACACAATTGGACCTATTTTGATTTAAGCTTGAAGCTTGTTGCCTATACTGTCATCTTGCTACGTTTATTACTCATTGCATTGTCTTGCATGATCATGGATTTGCAAAAATAATCTGCTTCGTTAAGCGTGTAAGTCCAGCTTCTAAATGCATTTTGAGCATATTATTTGCATGCTGCCCCTGAACTATGTCGGTTTGATTCATTGCAAAAGGATACGTAGGCAACTCTCGGGTTTAACCAATTAAATTTTACATTTTGATTGCTTGCCCAAGTCTTACGACCTTGTCAAATAGGTCGTTTTCAGACTTTGACATTCACTTACGTCATTTTATGACTTCGAGCTCTGTTAAAGAGGAGCAACTGTAGACACCCCATTTTGACCGTCCTTAAGACTTGGGCGTCTCACTTTGAACGCTTGATGATGAATTTTTCCACTGTACAAATTGTTTAATTTCTTCAGCAAAAGGCTTCGGTTTCAAGCATTAAAACCTAAACTTTTTGCACCCCTTTTGGACCAAAACCTAATTTTTTTTTCTAGCCTGACTACTCAGAGACCTACTGGCCAGCAAGTGGCTGGCAGGCCATTTTTGGTAGGCCGGTCGTTCCCCTTCATGGTTGACCGGCCATGTTTCTCGACAAATAGATATTTTTGGCTGCTAGCTGTCCCCATGTGCATGTCTTGCACCAACTATCTCATTACAGATATTTTCGACGTGAGGACCTGTTTTTTTATAAATACATGACCTCCCCTTATGGTTTGGGGTTAGGAAAATTCTCCAAGTGCCTATAGCTTGCTCAACACACTACCTCTCTCTCTTGCAATATACATACACTATACATACACTTCCTGAGCCTAAATTTGAGGCCTCTTGCTGAGATTCTTGAACACCAATTTCAGCTCTTGAGAGTGTTCAACTTGTGGTTTGTGAACTAAAGAGCATTCTCTCTTAAGAGATATACTTTGAGCTTTTATACCATCTTTTCTATCTCTTTTCCTTGCTTTTTCATACTATTTTTCAGAGTGTTTTTAAGCTTAAAAATGTGATTTTAAGTCACAAAAAAGAGGAAGGGTTAGCCACCCTTCCTGAGGCTTATTGGTTGTTTGAAACCTCTCAACTTTAGCCCACTTTTGCTCACCATTTACACTTCAAAAACTCAATTTTCAGCACCGTTTTTGTGTTGTTTCAGTGCTGTTTTGTGTGTTAAATTATGCTTTAAATACTATAGATATGTTGTTGTAAGTCCTTATGGATATAGCTTTCAATCCATTTGAGTTGATAATCTTTTCTTGCACTTTTTTATAGCTATCATGCACGTTCGTACCATTGTAATCACATTTTCATAATCATCTCCGTAACCTCCCTCTATTCTTTGTTTATTTTGATAAAAAGTTAAATCAAACAAAAGATTAATGTTCAAGGCATAAGAAAGAGACCTCTCATACTTAATGGTTTAATCTCTTCGGAGGTTCATTACTAAAGTATTACATCTCTCTTATGCTAAGCACAATCTCTTGTTTGATACCTCTCTTTATCGCTTTTGGACTTAGTGGACGTAATCTACATTTTTGGACAAAAATGAAGAAAATATAAGAAATAGAAAGGTAATGTAAAAGAGACTAATAAAATTAGGATAAAAGAGGTAAAAAAAAAGGTAATAAAATTGGGTTAGGTGCAATCAGACGTTATATTGAACCTATTGCGTCTTGAATCATTGCATACTCTTTCATGATGTTTAATGGTTCATGAAGCAATGTCTACCCCTTCCCTTGAGGTAACTCCATGATAGGGAGGAGGTGCTGTTTGTCTATCATTTCATTTTATTGAGCTTTTGTCTTATCGGTTCTGAGATCATCGCGCAACAAATTTGCGACAATTGATGATTTGACCCTACTCCTCTAGTGACCATCTTCATGATAGGGAAGGACAGAGAGGAAAAATATCTCCTAGAAACACTCTATTTTTGCTCTATTTCAACTTTGTGGCAGCAGGACATTTCTCAAAAACAGTGGCCGGCCAGCCACCTTTCTAAACGGCCGACCACTTTTCAAGGTCGGCCTACCACCCATTTTTGTATAGGCAGTGGCATTTTTGTGGCAGAACCTAAGGCCAAAACAAAATAATTTTCTGATTACAAACATAGCAAATTTTGGCAGCAAACAGAGAGGTTTCCGGGAAGATGTTCTTGGTTGTACGCATGTGGCTCCTCGCCTCCCGTTCAAGTCCATTAAATTAATGCTTTAATATTAGTATGTGTGTAATTAATTAGTTAGCTTCATTTGATTTTGTAATAGCTAGTTAATTTAGTTTATTCATTCGGTGTTGTAATAATTAGTTTAATTAGGACATTCTCTTGTGCGATGGCAAATTTGTAATACTTATAAATATTTTGTATGTCCTCCAACCCCTATTCTTTCTCCCTTTTATTTACTTGCTTACTATAGTTGCATGTAGTATCATATTTTTGGTTTCATATCATTACCATGACTTGTACTCATTTTTGTATACATTAGGATTTGGCTCATCATACTTGATAAACATCAATTATTTCTTGCTTGAATACATGCGCTACCATATGCCTTAAATTGATCCATATGTCATGTTAAGAAGATGAATCCAATAGTTGCATTTTGTATGTGTTGCATTAGTCACTTTGCATATTAGAGCATTCATTTTTCTAATTATTTCTTTTCCTTTGGCTTGTCTCGATTGAGTACTACGTGAGTACTTTTTACTTTAGTATATTGCATGTGTATTCGTGTTGCCATATTAAGCATGCTATTATGAGGCTAAGTACTTATTTGATATACCTCTTTGAATGCTTGTAGATGAAGGCTATGTCGCTTAAATTAGGATGATTTTGATCAATGTACATGTGAGCTCGTTTTTTCAAGTGGCACATATTCAAAACTCTTTTTAAACAAGCATGAAATCAAACATTCCAAAGTGGGTAACGTAGTCTATATTTGTGTGCCTCACGTAGTAAAGTTAACAGTAATAATCAGAATAAGAGCATATAATGTACATAAAAATCACATCATAATTAGTATAGACTGATCTTTGATCAGATGAGTGGGTTGCTCAATTCATGACTTTTCTCTCTCATACCTAAGTTCCCGAGCCGAGACACTTTGGCTATGACGAACAAGTGGCCTTTTGCATGAGTCATGAGTTTCCTAAATTTCTCAAAAATATTTAGGTGCCGACTTTGAAATCTAGCAATGCAGTCCATTTTTGACATCTCTGATGATAAATGGATTTTCTAAGATTTGCCTGATTTGGACTCTCATTTGTGTTTTTCAGTTTCACATTGCACTTGTGAAACCAGATTCAGAACCACGAGAGTCCGAACTGTAGGACTATCGTATCCGAGGGGACTGAACCCCTCCAAAGAGCACGAAAAACCGGCTACACAACGGCAGAGAGCTAAAATCAACAACTAAGGTGATAATTAGTAATAAACAGTGTAAAATAGTTAGAGAATAGCAATCGGTGTGTTTGATTTCAGTTTTCTGAATACAATTTTTTAAAAATTGAGTTTTTTGTTTTTCATTTTTTTTGTTTTTAGTGAATATTTTTTAAATTTTGAGTAATTTTTTTACTTTTACTTAGATGTATCTAAATAATAAAATGTTTGTGAAAAATATATTTTAAAAAATTAATAAATACAAAAAAATACAAAAAATATACTGAATTTTTGCTCTCTTTTTTTTTTGTATTTTTTAGTATTTAGTGTATTTCTTAAATTTTTTTTTCACAAATATTATACTTTTTAAGTGTATTTATGTTAGATGTATCTAAAAAAATAAAAATAAAAACTTACCTAAAATATTAAAAAAAATCATTGAAAACATTAACATATAAAAAAATAAAAAAAAGTAGAATTTTCTAAAAATTAAAACCAAACAAGTTGAATATTACTCTAATGGTTGAGTTGCTATTTTTCCCCTTAACCAACACTAGATTAACATTTTTTAGGACAGTTGGATGACTACCGGCTAGCTAGCAATGATTTCTTTAGCTATAGATGAAGTTTATAGCTGTTGCTATTTTTAGCAGCACCAACGCCTTACCATTGGAGCACCACTCAATTCCCACACCTGCTATATTATAACAATAGCAACTCCAATGCCTTATTGTTGGAATTGCTCTCACATTGTTCGATCTATTTTGCACTTTACTCTCTACTGTTTACTAATTCTGTCAAAATTGACAGAAATTATGCCACAAGCCCCCATTTTTTAAGAGTTGGTGTGGAAAAAAAGAAGTCAAATTACAAAGCAAAAAGACAATTTTTCCATTTCTCCATCTTCCCATTTTAAATATTTCCATGTGTTAAGATAATGTAATAAGTCTTTGACTAATTAAATTAAATCAGAGTGATGCAGCAAATAAATTTTTGACTAATCAAATTAAGCCACTTGTTACATTGAGGTGGTCAAGCTAGTAAAATTATGATACACCATTAGATAATTATCAAAGAAGTTAAAGTCTATTAAGACTCTTTTCCATCAATTCCTATAAATAGCAGCAAAATTTTACACACAATTTTACATACAAATTCTACATATATAAATCAAGTTGTGGAGAGAATTCTACATCAAGCCAAGGAATAAAAAGTTCCATCAGATTCAAGCCTCTAAAGCATTGAAGGTCTCTTCACCAAAGCCAATCAATCTCCATAAAACATAAAATTCGAATATTTAAATCAAAGTTCGTCATCAAACTCTACAAATCTATAGTTGTCTTCTACTAAATTAAAGGGGATTCTACAAGTCTGATTTGGGAAAAGCTGTCAAGCCCTCAAGTCAAAATCCTACAAATTCATCATCTTCTTTTTATTACTGGGAGGAGATTTCGGCGTTCGATTAGGGATTAAGTTGTCAAGCTCTCGAGTCAACTTTTTGAAGGGAATAATCAAAGGATTGTTTCCTTTGATTAATAAATTTATATTTTATTACTCTATTTTTCTTTTTTTATTTTGTAGACAAGAAATTTGCGTAAACAGTAGGTCTCAAACATGTCAAAGAGAAGTTGGGTCCCATATCGTTGGGTGTGTAACCAAATACAACCTGACGACACCTATCATGTCATAACAAATGACAAGTAGACATTTATCATACCATATTATTGTGGGTTAAAATGTGAACACTTTTGAGAGTTTTAAATATTTTCCTTATCCATTGCAATTTACACATTATTTCGTAAAAATTTCAAAATAAACATTCCAATTAATGTATCAAATTAAATAACGTTACATATTATATTATTTTAATACTAAATATTTCGGTTAGCATTGCTATAAAATTTTTCGTTTCATGATTAATTTATAGCATCATATATATAATACCACATAATATTCCGTGTTACTAAATTATTACCTATAATTGTAAATATGTAAAATATACTAACTATGACATGGAAACTGTTAAATATATTTAGGGCAAATTACACTAATAGTCCCTATAGTTTGGGGCCTATGTCACTTTGGTCCCTGACTTTTCAATTGTGACACATTTGACCCTGAATTTTGAATCTTGTTTCAAATAAGGACAATTGAATATATAATTAGATTTTTTAAGGGTAAAATTGTCAATTTGATAAAATATAAATTAATTTGACAAAAATAAATGTCAAACAAATATTTTTGAATTTTTAAAAATTATTTCTACCTACTAAAAATAAAATTATGTAAAACTAATAAATCTTTTAGACATTTTTTTTTTTACTAAATTAATTTTTATTACGTGTTTGGATGATGATCATGTAAAATTACTTTAAAAAAATTAATCATATAATTTTTATTAATTTTACATAATTTTATCATTGGTCGATAAAAATAATTTTAAAAAAATTAAAAATATTTTTTTGACATTTATTTTTGTCAAATTAGTTTATATTTTATCAAATTGACAATTTTACCCTTGAAAAATCTAATAATATTTTCAATTATCCTTATTTGGAACAAGATTCAAAATTCAGGATCAAATGTGTCACAATTGAAAAGTCAGACACCAAAGTGACACAAATCTCAAACTATAGGGACTATTAGTGTAATTAACCCATATATTTAATATACGTATGAATGTGCCATGTTCGTAAATATTATTAATATGATCAAAAGGCCATTCTAAAATATACACCTTTAAAAGGAGTATGTAGTACTTACACATGTTACAAGTTAAAAATAAAAAAATAAAATAAAAAGTCATTGTCAAGCACCACATAAAGTAAGAAGAATAATGCTTGGGACTCCCTTTTGGGGGTCACCCCCTCACCCCCCCCCCCCCCTTTGCCACGTGGCGGGGGGTGATTGGAGGAGTAGAAAAAAAAAAAAAAAAAAAAAAAGTAACCAATGAGAGAGAGAGGGGGTCAAAGGAGGTGGGGGAAAAGGGGGGATGAATCATTGTTGAAGTAAGAAACTTCTCATCTGTTAATTAGTGATACTCTCGGCTCAGGTTCAATCAGGTGGCCTTGCGATTCATCATTCGTTCTAATTTAGGTAAATTAACAATAATAAAAAAAAAATCAATCTGTATCTATCTGCTTACTCAGTGGATGTGAATGCGAATTGATAGGTGAATGATGATTGGTTTGGCAATTAAACTTTATTATTTTGATCTTTTTCGGATTATTTTCTTGTAGTTCTTTATTGTTTGGGGTTCAACCTTTTCTATTTTTCATTTTTTATAATAAAAATAAAGGCTTAGCTTTCAGATTTCATAAATAACTATAATTGCTAGTTTAATAAAATGCCATTTTCTTTTGACTTTTTTCTTTTTGCTTTTATTTTTAATAAATGACCAGAAAAGAAAGAAATGAAAAAAGAAAAGGAAGTAAAAAAAAATAATACTAATAAAAGTAAATATATAAATGTCTTTTTTTTTAAGTTAAAAGAAATAAGTAAAATTAAATAAAGACAAAGTAAAAACATAATAATATTTTTTTTATTTTTACTTTTATAAAATAATAATGTGTTGAGCAAAGTTGACATGTGCTTGAGTACAAACGTGCAGTAAAATTTTAGAGATTTATGAGATTGGCCTAATTTGGCAAGATAGTTAAAAGTTAAAAATTAACTTTTAACTTATTTTAGATCACATAATTTCTTATATTTTTTATATATTTTTTTAAAAAAATTTTAAAAAATCAAAAAACTAATTTTTAACCAATTTTTTAAAACATTACTTTGTGTTCGATCACACTAGTGCAATGATGAATTGAGAAAATTAAAGAAATTGTGACGACAAAGGTTGAAACGAAACTTTATTATATATTTACAGTAGTGCAAGAAAGCATGATTAGTTTTTTTTTGTTTTTTTTTTTCTACAAAAAAAAAAAAACTAAAGCATACCATGTTATCAGGTTTAGAATATGAGTGGTACGATACGACCATTAATTTACCAAATGCGGCCACTTGAATTATAAAAACAATAATAATAAAGGTGTATTGTGGACACTACCCCCCACTATGAAAGACATCGGTTATTTCTTTCCCACTCGTTTCTCTTCGCAAGACAGAAAATAAAAAAAAAAATAAAAAAAAATATAATCTAACGATGGTATCATGGCATTAGTAACACATAATATCATTATCTAATAATATATTAATATACAAATATAATAAATTTCACCATATAGATGTGATAGTTACTAAATGGTTATAATTGAACAGTAATATTCATCATTTCATATGTTCTTTATTATTGATTATTTATACCACGTTCAGTGTTGATGTGATAATCACCATCACATTGATCTTTTAAGATTTTACCAAAAAAACAAAAAGGAAAAAAATTTGTATTACTCGGCGTAATGGTTGGTTCCAAAACCATTATAACATAGACTCACAAGTGGACGACGATGGAAAGATCAAAGTCGTCCACTAAGGAACAAAATGGGAACGTCTTAGATATTTCGATGAAGTGCTTGCCAGCTACTGTCATAACATTGTTAGAAAATGTGTAAAACTATTTTGACATATATGAAAAATATATTGGAAGGGTCCAGATTCTCAATAGTCCACAGTGAATTGGATGGTGTTGTTTGTGTCTGTGGAGCTCACCACGGGTCTAATTTCAATGATCCGAATTATTAATGTGTAGAACTCGTCGAGTATTTTATCCTTGTAAAAAATCACGTTGATCGGATATCAATAACCACTTGATCAGTATACATTTTTATCAACAATTTATAACAAAATATAATATGATCAAATAGCTATCGATATCCAATTAAAATAATTTTTTACAGGGATAAATTACTCGACAAATCCTACACATTGAACGGTTTAAATCATCAAAATTGGATATATGGTGAGTCCCACAAGCTCAACAGTATGCTTCAATCCACTTTCAAACTGAAGAGAAGCCTAATCCATATTAAAATTATATTAATTAAGTCATTTTGTAATTTTTAAAGACAACTCTTGAGATTTTTATTAACAAGACCCTTCTTAAAATCACCAACACCCATGAATGTGCAGCATGAGGCGAGTGGAAGAAGCCCATCTATTTTTCTAAATAAACCTATCATTCCGTCCAACAGAGTTTTTTCAGGACCTATATTGACTTAACTTAATGGAAGATGAAAAACCTATATTTGAGAGAACTTATTGGAAGATGCCCATTGTAAACAGGAACATGAGAGGAGAGGCATTGAACTCTCTTAGCATCTAATGCAGGCATCTAAATTACATAACAAAGGTGAGCCTAGAGCTTAGACCAACTTAAACAGAGCTCCACAGGCTATGAAAACAACCCAAATCCTACTAGAAAATCATATCCTGCACAACTTTGAAGACGGATTTGAGTAAGTTCTCTAATTGTGAATTAATTTTTTGGCATCTGTATCCAAATTGCATTGTTTTGTTGCATGAAGTTTCCCACACTAAAACATGAGATTGAATCATTTTAACAAACAATATTTATTAACAACTAGAATCACTAATAATCTCCATCAACAAATGAAACTGAAGGACAGATTCATGTTGACACCCCAATAGTTGGAAACTTGGAACTGGGGTACATTCCTTGCAGTGACACCTGTTTCTCCCCTCCAGAATGAGGTTTAAATATTACTCACCGCATTTGGGTTTAGACCAGTGGTCCACACTTTAGGTTGTGGTGAGGGGAAGGTCAGAAGTTCGAGCTAATAGAACAGTGACGACCCTTTTTAGTTGTAATATAACTTTTTGCTCTATAATATAACTAACATTCCATAATTTAATAATTAATAATATAAAATAGTTCGAGAATAGCAATGTTACTCCAATGGTTGAGTTGCTATTTTTTACCTCAACCAACACTAGACCAACATTTTTAGGACAACTCCAGCCAAACAACCGCCCAAACAATCGGTGGGCTTGCAATGACTTCTTTAGCTATAGGTAAAGTTTGTGCCGAATTTGACACAAGATATAGCTGCTGCTACTATTTTTAGCGGCACCAATGCCTTACCGTTGGAGCACCACTCAATTCCCACACCTGCTATATTATAACAATAGCAGCTCCAATGCCTTACCATTGGAGTTGCTCTCACATTGTTTTGATCTATTTTGCACTTTACTCTCTACTATTTACTAATTCCATCAAAATTGAGAAAAAAAATGCCACAAGCCCCCATTTTTTCAGAGTTGGTGTGGAAAAAAAGAAGTCAAATTACAGAGCAAAAAGACAATTTTGCCCTCTCTCCATCTTCCCATTTTAAAACCTTAACCCTAATCCTCTCACCATCCCGCCAATACCACCACCACCTCCCCTCCTCCCCATGCCACTGCCAACAGCCCCTCCCTCCCTAGCCCCCAGCTGCAGCCCTGTTGACGCCTCTTCCTCCTGACACAACCCTCTTGTTCCCTCCCTAGCCACCATCACCACACTCTGTCCTTGTTGCGCAAGGAAACTGATTCAATTGGTAATATTGCTGACGTATGTCTATAGCATGAAACTGCAATGGAAGAAAATAATAGGAAAAAAAACTGACATCCACCACCTATTTGTAGGCCTGTTGCTCTTCATGCAAGGCAGCCACCGGTACAAGGCCTTTTTTTTTTTTTTTTTTTGGGTTGGTGTGTGTGCGTGTGTGGAAGCCTCTACAAAAGGTTCGTAATTGATATATGCATGTGAGTATTTGCATTGTTTAGCCTAAATGATTGAATCTGGGTTGATTATGGGGTGGTTAATTGTGACACAGCAGCGGGTTTCAGTGAAGGGGTAAGAGTGTGTCACAACAGTGAGGATGTAAAAGTCAATTCACATTTTCCGTTAACAATGTTAATTGTGCACTTCAGTCCCAAACCATGGGAAGATCAATTGACATGTTTTTAAATGGCAGGTAAAATGCTTTGGGGCCAAACTCCAAGGGGATAAAGAGAATTTTTCCCTATAATTATTACCAGCATCCTCTTAAGAGTAGTTAAAACCATTTAAGTGTATTGGCCATTCTACAAGAATAGTTAGGAAGGCAGAAACAAGACCAGCTCCATGTTACCTTCTGAACTGAATTCGAAGTTGTTTTTTAGGTGAAAGGTTGATCTAGTAATGTGATATTAAAGTCCTCAGAAAAATCTCAAATCCAAAGAGCAGAAGACTGAAGATACTTGGAAGAGCCAACAGTGGCTCTCAGAAGAAGTTGATTGATTGTCATTTTCTTCAGGCATCAAACCAAGTTAAGAGTAGTAGTTCTTGTAAAGTCCAGTAACATATCCCATTTTCAGATTCACCAATCCGGCTAAAAGTTATATTGAATATCTAACAAAAAAAAGATTTTCCACCAGATTTTTTTTATGCTATATTCTAATTTGTGACAATTAAATTGATTCCCTCTCCTAACTTGGATTAAACAACCTGGAGCTATTGAGTGGAATTTACAGCATTAGGTTCCTAAACAAGATTTTTAACAAGCAGTTGTCAGATTACAAACACAGCATGCTAGTTTCCTATATTTCCTGCAGGAATGCTGTTGGCAAACTCCACACATAAACAAAGTTGGCAAAACTTAAACGCCTTGACCATGAAGAAACTAGCTTTGGCAGTCCTGTAGAAGCACAAACCAGATGACAAATTTTGGCCGCATCATGGCACGATTCCTATTGCCTACTGGAGGTACATGGGTCCGACCTACAACGTGTCATTGTCACGTGTCAACCCCGCAAGTTGACATGTGGACCAATTACTATTGGGCAAGCGCCGTAGCCATGCTCGTTTGTGCCAAGCCCATCCATAGACACAACGCATATCAGGGTCACTCGGTTGTCTAGCTCACCGACAACCCCAATGAGCAAGGCCGTCAGTCTTGAAGAACTAAGACGTGCCACGCACGCCACCTAGGCTGGGATCATCAGGCCCTAGGCACCTCACTCGCTCAGGACCACAAGAGGACATGTGAATTGGAGGTTGGTGCTTAAGGATTTGTCTCAATGCTCACCAAGCTCTCCTTCTCATTGGGGCAAGGTGCGCTCATACTGGACTTAGAAAGAAAAGGGCCTTGACCAAGACTAGATACCTCGATGGCCATATCATACCAACCTCTGAGTCCTCTGACACACCTAGAATGGATGTATCATATCATATTTACCCTTTGTCCACGTATGATATAGCCCGGGTTTGTACCAGGAGTTGTAGAGTTGACCCAATTGCCCTCCACTTCGCCTAGCTAAGGAGATTGAGCCAGCTCCCACTTGCTTGCTACCACAGATAACGAGGCTCACCATACAAAAAATAACAGAACTTCATCAGCTTGCTCTTCGGCATAACTTTCTATGGCCACCCTCCTTTTTCTACACTATGAAGCACAACACCTATCCAAAGGTCACATACAACTGTCCAACTCGTGTCGAACATGGACACAAGCCGGACACGTTGGGAGCACGTTACGAACATGTTGAGGACTATCTTCTTTTTTTTTCAAAAAATTACAATTTTTAATTTATTATTATTTTTTTTTACTAAAATAACATGTCTAAAGTTGATAAATTTGATAAAATTAAATATTTCACATAAAATACATAATAAATACTTAAAAATATGAAATAACAAATATATAAAATTATATTTTTGCACGTGTCCTTAACGTGTATCCTGCATTTTTAAAAAAATTATGTGTCTGTGTGTCTGTATCATGTCATGTGTTCATACTTCTTAGAAATTGGACTTGGCTCTATCCTCTCCCAACTCTGGTGATCCTCAGCCATATCAGTGCCTGCCATCTTCCCCAAGGGCACTTCTTAGCTAGCTCACCCTCTCACCATCTATGAAGTACGAATACTTCAAAAAAGGAGACATATCCATATCATATCTGTATCGGATACCGATACTCCTTAGATACTCTCAGATACGTATCAGATACTTCATTTTGAAATTTATCAAATTGATATATCCTTCTTGTTTTTGTTAGAATGTGTTAGGATAGTTCCTATGTTATTCTTATTCAATATCTTTATTTGTTGTAATGGGCCTTTATTTAGGCCTTAACTTATGTTTATGATTTAATAAAAAAGGGTATAAGAAACATACCCTAACTTTTCGCTTCTCAAAAATAACATGGTATCAGAGCCACTCTAAAAATAAAGTTAAAAAATAAAAGCACTAGCCGCACTACCACAGCACCAACACCGCACCACCACCCCAGACCGACAGCACCAGGTGCCTCCTCCTAGGGCTCCGACAGCCCCAGTTGCAGCTACCTAGGGCTCCGACAACCCCAATCAAAGCCACAGCTCCAGTCGAAGGCCTAGGCACAACCCCTAAGGCTTCACCAGCACCCTAGGGCCCGTCGGAGCCTTACTTCTCCAGCCCTGGTCTGTCGGCTGGTTTGGAGACCTAGGGTCTGTCTTCGTCAACATGTCTCTTGGTCTCTGCATGTAACGCTTTTGTCTTCATCTCTCTCCCTGCCTTCGTAATATGTAACTCTTCTTCTTAATCTCTCTCTGCCTGTCTACTCAAAAAAAAAAAAGGAAAAAAAAATGTTCTCTTAAATTTGTTTTAAATTTATTATTATATTCTTCCATATTCCGAGTTTATGATTCACCCACGGTTTGTTTGTGAGGGTTCCGTCACACCGTCTTTATGACGGAATTGACTAGTGAGTCTACTGCTTCGCAGCCTGCTACTCAGGGCGCGAGTCTTGTTTTGACTACTACTACGACCGATTCCCTCCACCCTGGCCAGAAAATCACCACCTCTCTCTTTAATGGTCAGAACTATTTAGCGTGGTCGCAAAATTTGACTATATTTTGAAGAGTAAAGGGAAGATGGGATATGTTGATGGGCGTGTTCAAGCTCCCAGTATCACCGATACAGGTTATGATCAATGGGAGATTACCAATTCTCTTATCATGGGTTGGTTGATACGCTCCATGGTTCCGGAGATTGGTGAGGGATACTTGTCTATAGACACAACACAGGATATTTGGGAGGCTGTGGCCGCTACGTATTCCTGCAAAGGCAATTTCTCACAGACTTTTGAGTTGCGACGCTCCATTGACCGGTCCCTTCAGGATGAGATGACTATTCTCCAATATTTTACTTTCCTTAGCAATTGGTGGAAGAGACTTGATCATCTTCAGGACTACAAGTCTGTCTGTCCCACGGATTCTGCTGGTTGTCGGAAATTTGTTGAACAAGTGCAGGTCTTCAAGTTTTTGGAAGGCTTGAATGTGGAGTTTGATCCTGTTTAGAGTCGTGTGTTTGGTATGGATGCGCTCCCTTCTCTCCAAGAAGCGTTTGCTTATATGCAGAATGAGAAGAGTCGTCGTTCTGCTATGCTTCTGGCTGCCTCTTCTGATCGATCTACTCTAGTTTTTGCCCCCTTTCAAGATGGGCATCGTGGTTCTCGTCCTCCTTCTGAGAAGCATACCCTCTTCTGTGATTTTTGTTGTCGACCTCGCTACACACATGCGACTTGTTGGAAGTTGCATGGGCAGCTATCTAGGGGTCGTGGAGACCGTTTTGGTTCTCGAGGGGATCACTCAGGACAGTCTCGAAGCCGAGGGCCCAATGCCCGAGCCCATCATTCTAATACAGTTGAGCCACAGCCCACAGCTCCAGTTGATCCATCTGCTGATATCTCTGGGTTTTCTACTTCTGAGTTGGAGGTTGCTCTTCGCCACTTGCTAGACCGTCGGGCATCTAGCTCATCTTCAGGTAACATTGCCCATTCAGGTAACTTAGCTTCTTCTTCTACAAGTGCTTTCCTCTCTCATCAAACATTGCCTTGGATTATCGATTCTGGTGCTTCCAACCACATGTCTAGTTCTTCTGATTTGTTCTCCGCGTATACCCCTTCTTCAGGGCAGGATAAAGTTCGAATTGCTAATGGTACCATTTCTTCTGTGTCTGGGAAAGGTTTAATTCATGCCACTGCTTCTCTTCTTTTATCTTCTGTCCTACATGTTCCCAATTTTAGTGTTAATTTTTTGTCTTTGAGTCGTATTACTCGGGACTTAAATTGTAGCGTGACCTTTTTCCTGATCATTGTTTGTTTCAGGACCTTATCACGAGGAAGATGATTGGCAGTGGTAGACACGAGAATGGTCTCCATATCCTAGATCAAGCAAACAAGTTGGCTCATTCATCCATTCAGTTTCCATCTATCAAGGAAGACATCTGGCTATGGCACCGCCATCTTGAGCATCCATCTTTTTTGTTACTTAAGCATCTTTTTCCCTCTGTTTTTTTTGAAAAATAATGTTTCTGAGTTTCATTGTGAGTCGTGTCAACTTGGCAAACAACACAAAACTTCTTTTGCTCCTTCTATTAATAAAAGTTTAGTTCTTTTTTCTTTGATTCATTCTGATGTATGGGGTCCCTCTCGTTTTGTGTCTTTAGAGGGTCAAAGATGGTTTGTCACATTTATTGATGATTGTTCTAGGACCACTTGGGTGTATCTTATGAAGGACAAATGTGAAGTATTTTCTGTGTTTCAAAATTTTCATAAAATGATTTGCACTCAGTTTAGGGCCGTTATCAAAATTCTACGTTCTGATAATGGGGGGGAATACATTGACTCTGGCCTTGCAAGCTATTTTGCTACTCATGGTATTATTCATCAAACTTCTTGTACTAATATCCCTTAACAGAATGGTGTTGCTAAGCGTAAAAACCGGCATCTTCTTGAAATTGCGCGTTGTTTGTCCTTTGAAATGCAGGTTTCTCGATCCTATTGGGGGGGAAGCGGTTCTCACTACCGCCTTCCTCATCAATCGTCTTCCTACCCAGGTTCTTCACAAACAAACTCCTTTTTAGTTTCTGTTCGAATTCCAATCTTCTGCTACCTTCTCCATTCCTCCAAAACCTTTGGGTGTGTGTGTTTTGTTCATAACCATTCTCCTACTCGTAGTAAGTTGGATCCTCGGTCTCTTCGGTGTGTCTTCCTGGGTTACTCCGCCACCCAAAAGGGCTATAAGTGTTATCATCCCCCCTCTCGAAAATGGTTTGTCTCTATGGATGTGTCTTTCTTTGAATCTCAGTCCTACTTCCTATCCTCCCGGTGTCCCAGTCATCTCTTCAGGCGGAGCCTTGGTGTGAAGAGACTCCTGTATCACTACCATCACCATCAGCTATTGAGACTCCTGTATCACTACCATTAGCCATTGAGACTGTTGAGACTATTATTACTAGTGACCCAACTATTGAGAATGTTGACTCTCAATCTGCAGTGAAAGACGGCAAAGTATATGTCAAGGACAAGGGTAGACAGAAAGTTACTTGGGTACAAGAGACCAATTCGGATTCTCCACTGCTATCTTCTTCTGATGAGTGTCCAAAATCCTCTCCTTCTGATGAACCTCCAGGTAACTCAATTCTTTCTGATCTAGATGTTCCCATTGCTAAAAGGAATGGGGTTAGGTCTTGTACTCAACAACCTATTTCTCATTTTGTCTTCTACACTAATCTGTCTTCTTCCTATAAAGTTTTTCTGTCTGAAGTTTCTTTTGTGAGTCTTCCTTCTAATTTTCAGGATGCTCTTTCTACTCCTAAGTGAAAGCATGCCATGATGGAGAAGATGAGAGCTCTTGCTAAAAATGGCACTTGGGAATTGGCTGCGTTACCTAAGGGTAAATGACCTGTTAGTTGCAAATGGGTGTACACCATAAAGCACAAAGCCGATGGTTCAATCGAACATTACAAGGCTAGATTGGTGGCCAAGAGCTTTACTCAGACTTATGGAGTAGACTATCAGGAGACATTTGCACCTGTTGCTAAGATGAATTCTGTCAGAGTCCTTCTCTCCCTTGCCTCTAATCTTGACTGGCCTCTCCATCAATTTGATGTTAAAAATGCTTTCCTTCATGGAGATCTAGCAGAAAAAGTGTACATGGACATTCCCCTGGGCTTTAAGGATGTTAAAACCACAAAAAAGGTGTGCCGATTACGCAAGTCACTTTATGGCCTTAAGCAATCTCCTAGGGCTTGGTTTGAGAGGTTTACTCAGGTCATGCTGAGATATGGTTTCAAACAGAGTCAAGCTGATCATACTTTGTTTGTAAAACAATCCTCGCATGATAAAACGATAGCTCTCATTGTCTATGTGGATGATATTGTACTCACAAGGGATGATGTTGAGGAGGTTCCTCAGTTAAAGGAGTATTTGACTAATGAGTATGAAATCAAAGACTTGGGCAACTTGAAGTACTTTCTAGGCATTGAGGTTGCTCGGTCCAAAGATGGTGTCTTCATATGTCAACGAAAGTATGTGCTTGATTTGCTAAAAGAAACGGGAATGCTTGGAAGTAAAGCTTGTGATACACTACTAGAGTCCAAACTAAAGCTTAGTGAGGATCAAGAAAGCTAGCCTGTAGATTGGGGGAGATACCAGAGACTAGTGGGTAAGCTTATTTACTTATCCCATTCGCGTCCTGATATTGCTATTGCAGTGAGTATGGTTAGTCAGTTTATGCATGCTCCACGTGCAACTCACTTAGAGGCGATTATGCGAATTCTGAGGTACTTGAAATCTTCTCCGGGAAAGGGTCTATATTTCTCAAAGCATGGTCATCTCAATGTGAAGGTATATACAGATGCTGATTGGGCAGGCTCAGTAATTGATAGAAGATCCACCTCTAGCTATTGTACCTTCGTTGGAGGAAATCTAGTTACTTGGAGAAGCAAGAAACAAAATGTTATTGCGCGGTCTAGTGCAGATGTCGAATTCAGAGCTATGGCTCAAGGTGTGTGAGCTTTTATGGATTAGATTATTATTGCGGGATTTGGGGATTCATCAGACAGATTCTATGAAGCTATACTGTGACAATAAGGCCGCCATTAATATAACTCACAATCCGGTTCAGCATGATCGGACCAAGCATGTGGATATTAATCGGCATTTTATCAAGGAAAAGCTTACTAATGGCATTATATGTACGCCATTCGTGCAGTCTGGGGATCAACTAGCTGATGTGCTTACCAAAGGATTAGGGACTAAATCATTCCGTGACATTCTCAACAAGCTGGGCATGAGAGATATCTTCGCACCAGCTTGAGGGGGAGTGTTAGAATGTGTTAGGACATTTCCTATTTTATTCTTATTCAGTATCTTTATTTGTTGTAATGAGCCTTTATTTAGGCCTTAACTTATGTTTATGATTTAATATAAAAAGATATGAGAAACCACTCATACTTAACTTTTCTCATCTCAAAAATAACATTTTTATCCATGTCGCCTATTACTATATAAAAAGTAAAGATTAACAAGAGAATATAATAATAAAAAAATTAAATATTAATAAATAAATAAGCAAGTAAACTTAAATATAACATTTTTAGTAGTGCCAACGGGAAAAACACATGAACAAGTTGTGGATTGTTCTATTATTATAATATAAACATATTGAACTTGATATTGAAATGAATTACTAGTAAGACCTATTGAAAATTTAAAAAGTAAACAACCTACTGTCTTAAATTAATACCTAATTTTTAAAGATTAGTGCTTAGCATTATAAAATTGTGATTTCTCAACATTCTTGAGCTTATGTGTAACTCACTGCTAATAATTTTTTTAAAAATATTTTTTTACGAACGTATCCTGACCATACTTGTATCCTATTTTTTAAAATTTTGGCGCATCGCCGTATCTGTATCGTATAGTATCATATTGTATCCGTATCTCATATTCGTATCCGTGCGTCCTAGCTCACCATCTACACCTACAAATAATGTGGCATATAAATAAAGAAAACCTTCGACTCTGCAAAGAGCCCTGAAAAACTTATCACAATCACTTGATGCCAAGAAAACTCCATCTCCATTTGTAGCACTTACAAGTTTTCAAACAATTAAAATACAGTTATCGTAAAAATTTACATCCATAACCCTATTCAATTTTGCAACATTGCTGCACATAGATGAGCTCAGTTCCAGTATGAAACAATTGAAATAGGTACAAAAAATTACAACTCTGAAATGAAACCTCTGGATTTCTGCTGTTGAACTTAAAATTGAATTGAAGAACTAATGAACTAAAACCTAAAAAGTTAAAAATTAGAATAATCTGCAGTAATAATCACAATGGTCAACCCAACAAAAAATCAACAGCTCAAGAGAAAAGGCATCACAAGCAAATTAAGATAGAGTGCAAATTAACAATTACCAAAAGTTAAAAACATTGTGACAGCCAAAGATATGCATAAAAGATGAGAAATTACAGAAATCACAAACAAATTCAGCAATAATTGCTTCAACTAGAAAAGAGGGACTCATCGATATCGATTTTGATCTTCTCGGTGTCGTCGAAACGGTCCTTCTTGGGTGGTGCTGGAGGAACCGGAACCCTCGGAGGTCCTCTCCCCTTCTTCTTGTTCCGAGGCCTTGCCTATATACATACACATAAAGAGCATCAACAACACAATTCAAATGAAAAAAAACCCCAAAACTCCATCAAACAAACAGAACCTAGAATAGAGCTACGAAGCACTCACATTTCCGAAGGAGTGGTTGAATCGCTTCCCTCTGGCGGTCTTCTTGTCGCCTCTGCCACAGTAAACTGAGACAACAACAAAACAAAATTCAGATTACAGCAAGAATACAAGAATATATATAAATTTATGGGGTAAGATAAGAGTGAATGTTCATACTTAATGGGAGTGATGGAGAGGTTGAGAGTGAGAAGGAAGAAGTTGGGAGAGAGAGAGAAGAGAGAGATTGGGATCGAGAGAAGGAAAGCGTGGGGGAGAGAGTGAGAGATTTGGAGGAGGCCATTGGAAGAGCTCCGACTCCGACTAACAGCAGCGACGCCATGAGAGAGAGAGAGAGAGAGAGTGTATTTCAGATATGAAGATAAGACGGGAAGGCCGACCAGTTCTTTTTTATGGGTGATTGATTGGTGGGTAATAAAACGCAACGTTTCGTTTAGGGTGGGGGACGGGCCTGCTGATCCGACCCGCACTTTTACACCTTACTTTGTTGTGAGAGATGAAAGATGGGAGTCAGGCCTCGTTTGGCAACATATCGGTTTAGTCAAAAAATAAAAAAGTCAAAAAATTATTAAAAAAATTAAAAAATCAATAATTCATACTAAAGAATCAAAAATTCTCTTTTCTTTTTACTTTTTGTATATTTTTTAATAAAAATCCCAAACATACTAGTTTTTTTTAGCTCATATTTTAGCCAAATAGCCAAAAAGTTACTAAATTAGCATATTCCCAAACGATGCCTCAATTGAATTGGAATTAGGATTATGTCAAATATCGCTTAATCAGTTAAAATTGTATTAATTTGTATTTGTTAACTTTTAAATTTATAATTTGTCTTTGAAATCACTCTGTTATAGTTAATACATATATATTTTTTAATTTATAATTAAATATCAAAGTAACAATGAGTGTGAAAGAGATTTAATATGTGAAATTTATTATAAATTAATAGTTATATATATAAAATATTATGTAAAATTAATTGGGAGATGCACCGATAAATCCTACATTCCCATCTTATGATCCAGTTAGTCCTAACTTTTATCTTATAATCCAATAGGTCCCAATTGAGTGTTAATGACCAAATAATCCATGTTCCCCTACTTGTGGAACCATGTAGTAAGGGTAAATGTGGAATCCTCCTAATGTGGAATTTACGTCTATGCCCAAACCTTTACTGTATTAGTTTTTGTTTTGCCTCCGAACTGATCGGAATGGAAGAGACGTAGATGGAAAGGTGTGTATTGTCCGATGTTAATGGCGTAATGTTGGGCACATCACGACTCGTAATTGGCAGCGTGGAATTATTGGTCAGTGGGAGAGTACAACACCAACTCCCTTTTCCTATAAACCCCAAAAACTACACAACCCGTCTGCTGGCAATACATTGACGTTGGTGGGTTTGAGTGGATATGACACCGTTGTATTTGTGTGTGCCGACCGGAGACCTATTGCGATGGCGTAAACCACATCAGTGCAAACCCAAGAAAACAACACCACAAAAGGTTTTTGTGGGGATTTTTTTTATTGATTAACATTGTTTTCACCAATTCTATGATCTAACCGAAAACGGTGCCCACCATTCTTATTGATTAACATTACTTCATTGTTCTATATTTTGATTAACTTTGTTTTTGTATTATAATTAAAAAATTTAAAATTAAAAATTCAACCAATATCAGAGAGAGAGAGAGAGAGAGAGAGAATTGGAGTTGGGTGCGTGCTCTGTTTTTAAGTTTTCTGGTTAGTGTGTGCACTGTTCAACTATTCATCAATGGCAAAAGAGAAAAATTCTCTCTCTCTGCAACTATTCATCAATGGCGAAAGAGAAAGAGAAGAAGATGTTTGTTGGGTTTGCTTGGAACTGTGCAGCGGAAAAAATGTAAACCGATGACAAACGTTGGTCTCCGGAAAAAATGTCACCCAACACATGCAATATCCCCGTATTCTCTCTCTCAAAACAATGAGTTCAATGTTAATAAATGAATATCCCAACCCACATGTTAACATTTCCTTATCCAATAAAAAACGAAATCAATCATCTAAAGAATCAATCACACAAAGGGTATTGATGTAAAACCAAATCTATTCAAATCACCACAAAAAAAACTTTCTAAAAAATTAGGACTAAATGGTGTATAAAAAAACTTCTAGGACTAAATGGTTCAAGGTTTCTCCATATAGGATTTATGGGTAATTTTTCCAAATTAAGGGAGATGCATTTGTGTTATATATATGAAAAATGTTATGCAAATTTGTATTATATATTATGCAAATATTTGATAATTGGTTGGAATATTATTCAATCTGTCAATCCGTTAATCCGTCATTCAGTTTATAATTTTACTCTCAAACCGTCTAAATCGCACCGCGCACCCTCTTAGGAATAATCACCCATCCATACATCATCTCTCCATAATTCTCTATACTTATCTTATAGGTTTTAATCCGAATTTACATTGATAATCCAAATCGTTTATCTTGTAGGTCCCAAAATAAAAGTCATTCATGCAAAAAAATTATATTTTATCAAAAAATTATAAATATAAAAATAAATAGCATTTTATTTTATAAAATGAATGGTAAATGTAATTAAATTTAAACCATCTATTTTATAAAAACAAAATACAATTTATTCTCATATTTATAATTATTCAATGAAACTAATTTTTTCATATATAACTTTCATTGTAGGATCTATGAGATAGATGATTTAAATCATAAGTACGAGTCCCAATTAAAACCTATAAAAAGAATATGAAGAGGTATGGAAATGTAAGACATGGAGGAAACTTATCCCGACTCACTTAATAGTGAGCCGTGCCTATAAAAATTATGTCTTGTTTAAAAATTTGCTGAGAATTAAGAATTATAAGACTATGAAACCTTTCTAATGCTTGAGTTATTGATATCTAATCATATTGCTATTTTAAGGGATGGAAGATAAAAGGATTACAAAATAATAAAGTTATATTCTATATAGAAGAAGACTTTTATGTAATTTTATAAAAATCTCAACCAACTAATATTATTATAGGGTGAATTATACTAACAGTCCCTATAGTTTGGTACTTGTGTCATTTTGGTCCTTAACTTTTAAATTGAGACATATTTAACCCTGAATTTTGAATTTTGTTCCAAATAAGGACAATTGAATATATTATTAGATTTTTCAAGGGCAAAATTGTCAATTTGATAAAATATAAATTAATTTGACAAAAATAAATGTTAAAAAATTATTTTTAAATTTTTAAAAATTATTTCTACCTACTAAAGATAAAATTATATAAAATTGATAAATCTTTTAGACATTTATTTCTTTTTTTATCAAATTAATTTTTATTATGTATTTGGATGATAATCATGTAAAATTAATTTTTAAAAATTAATCATGTAATTTTTATCAATTTTACATAATTTTATTTTTGGTGGGTAGAAATAATTTTTTAAAATTTTAAAATATTTTTTGACATTTATTTTTGTCAAATTAGTTTATATTTTATCAAATTGACTATTTTGTCCTTGAAATTAAGCAATGATATGTTAATTGTCCTTATTTGGAACAAGATTCAAAATTCAGGGTCAAATGTGTCACAATTGAAAAGTCAAAGACTAAAGTGACACAAGCCCTAAACTATAGGGACTATTAGTGTAATTTGCCCATTATTATATAATGCATAAATAAATACAATTTATCTTATATCTCCAACCTAAAAGCACTTCCAACCCACTAAGCATATATATAATGCGTATTAGTTAAAACACTGAGTACAATTATTATTATTATTATTTTTCAATTTTAATGCACTAGGTATATGATTAATCATTTTGTCATAATTCATATTCACTAGTTAAATGTAGTGATCCTTTAAAGGTTATGTGAAATTTATTTGACTCTTATGATCCTTTCTTTTCATCTTTATTGCTAATATAACATTCCGTAAGTGAAGTATTCAGATGACAGCTAAAATAAAATAGCAAAGTTAGAGTGAAAATATGAAATGGTGGTTAGGCAAAATAATATATATATATATACACACATTACCTAATAGCATTAGAGACGCTCTAATACTATCATACTAGTATTCTCCTTATTCAATCTTACTGTACTAATAATCCCCTCACTCAAAAAAACAGGATTTGAAGTTTGAATTTGATATTTGAATTAATATGATTGGATTGGACTATTTTTTAAGTCAATTTATTAAATCATCTCAACTTAAAGAATAATTCTTGAACCTATCTTGGGCCAGATTAGTCCAATTATTAATATATATTAGTGGTGTCTGCTCACTTGATAAATGTGTTGTTAAATTTGAAATTTATAAATTTTGATTTTGATATAAAACTACATATATTGTGTGGAACTCAAGTGGTAAGGGTCTTATTTACCAAACCAAATGTCTTGGTTTCGAGCATAATTTTGTATTTTTTATAAGGTACAAGAACATTTTCGAAAATTAAAATTTTGTGTCAACACCAACTTAATCTTTTGCTTTATATATAGTATAGATAGATAGATAGATGAGAGTCGGCAAGTTAGCAGTTACAAAATTGCTCTTGAGGGTATTTTCAGAAACTGAATTTCTGTGACATCCATGCCAAGTTATGCCTTCACATATATAATATAGAAGATTATAGAGAGGTTGCAAGTTAGTAGTTACAAAATTAACTTTGAGGGTATTTTCAAAAATCAAATTTTCGTGGCATCCATGCCAAGTTAACACATAGATAGGGTATTTTCAAAACAACAATGATTCATCCCACTAAAAACACCACCACTAATAGCACTAATGCATTAAAAAAGTAAAAAAAAAAAAAAAAAAAAAATACAACTCTAAGACCAAAACATCACATCATTACTGGTGGGACCCACTGCCACCTAATTAGTGGGAGCACTAATTAGTGCTCCCACTCATTTTCCTTTTCAAAAATCGAATTTTCGTCACATCCATGCCAAGTTAACATATATATAATATTATAGATATATAAAATAAAAATATCAAATTTTGAAAAATGTGAATAATTGAGAGTTAAGATTAAAATAAATCTAAAAAATATGAAAAATGTTTTATATGACATAGTTGAGGGTTAAATCAAAAAAAAAAAAAAAAAATCAAAAAAGCTCTCAGAGCTTGACCATTATAACAAAATAAATTCTGAGTTTTAATTTGATCAATTTAAACCCTAATCATTTGATTTTGTTTTTAATCTAAACTACCATCTATTTTTGTTAAGTAAAGAATTGACAGAAAAATAGTATTTTAGATAGTAAACTCAATATAAATGTACATAAAATATCTAAAATACTATTTTCGTTGAGTTTAATAATTAAAATATAATTTTTTTCCTTCAGTTATACATAATGGAAATAAGTAGATGGTTTAGATAAAAAAATAAATCAAAAATTTAGGGTTTAAATTGATAAAATTAAAAATTAAAAAAAAAAAAAGTGCTGCTATTAACATCTGCTAAAATTCTTTGGACCCCCCATTTCTTTGGACCCCCACCCTAAACCCTAAATTTTAATAATATTTTTTTGGACACCCCCACTTATTACCAAATCTACCCATATTCATAATATTTTCACAATCAAATGCACACCCACCCAATTTTTCATACCCTCTCCTTCCCTGTTACTTGACCGTCCGTCTCCTCTGTTTCGTCTCCTCTGCACCGACCCAATGTACCAATTTCTTACAGAGTGCTACTGTTTCAGTACTTTTTTTTTCCCCTTACAAAGTGCTGCTGTTTCGTCTCCTTTATTTTTTGTTCCGTCTGCTATGTTTCTTACAATATCTTGCTGGTGGTGGAGCCACACACAACAAAGCGGTAGACTTTTTCTTAAGAATCAAAGGTATAATTTGCTTCTCTCTTCTCTACAATTAACCACAACACACAAACAAAAACCATTTACCAACCAAAACCACAACCACACAAAACCCTAATTGTAAGAGAATATTATAATATAATTGATGGCCTGATTCCACATAAAATTCAAATTTTTTAGGGGATAAAGGTCTGAATATTATAATCTAATGGATGGCTTGAATATTATATTGTAATAAAAGTCTACACACCAACTAGAAATAAAATAAAATAAAAATATCAGAACCCTTTGTCTTTTGGAAAATTTGTTTGGCTGACCCTTTGTCTTGGAGTGTTGGGTATTTTGGTTGTGTTTTCTTTGTGCATGAAGAAAACAAAACTAAAACACACCAAAAACGTATCTGAATTTTATGCAAAAAAAATAGGAAAAGAGGAGGCAAACAAGGCAGTAACCTGCTAGATTTTTTAATTCACATTTTCAACTTCTTTTCCATGTATTTTTATACATCAACTTATAGCCACATAATCACACAACACTTGTACTAGCTATCTTCCACGTAAACTAACTCTAATTAGTACAATATACATCATAAACCTAACAAGAGTTAGGTGGGCTGTTTGAAAACAGTGCTAATTTCAGCACATTATGTCAACATGGAGAAATGGTAAAAGCTGTCTCTAAGTGATATTGCCACAAGGTATGTTGTGAAACAGATAGCAGGATACATGACATTGTTGGAAGCTTGGATTTAAGAGCATTTTGTTGGTGTTAGACCCCACCCCAATTTGGACTATAAAGAAGATCAGCCTTGTGTCTTTTATTGGATTTCTCACACCCAATCTGGTTCATCAACGTCTATTTTACAAAGGTTGTGAGAGGACCTCGACAGATTAGAGGCCCATGACGTAAGTGTCAATCTTAACTCCGTGTATGTACATATTACTTGCTATTATTTAACTTAATTAATAACTTACATATAAATTTTTTACTGTTCTAGGTTATTTGGGATCCATACCATGATAAGCATATTGAGCATCCTTTTTCTAATGTTGCTTACCATAGTGGATGCTTAAAATGTATGCACATTGTTGAACCATATCATCCGGATAGGGTGTTGGGACAGTTTGGCAGGGCGCAAACTATTCTCTCACCTCCACTTGCTCCAGTTCGAACCTCTAGAGGATCCATTGCAAAACAGTACATCATTGCCTATAAATACTTGGATACGATTTGGGAGAGTTGGGAAAATCACTTGTAGTCTGAGACGGCACGTAGTGTTCTAGTCTTGCATCCATGAGATTGTGTGCCAGGTTACTTGGACTGGTTTACTTCCATTTTACACATGCAAGTTCAAAACCCAACACATCGTTCTAAGTATAACCCACGCACTAAGACATCAGCTGATTATCATCAGCTTCAAGTTGTATGTCAATTTTTAACCTTTTTATTTTCATATATATATTTGTTTAAGGCAATTGTTAAGTTTTATTTTCTTGTTTGCAACGTATTAACAATGCCTTGAGCATTTCACGTTCAATGATCAAAATCGAATATAATGACACAGCTCCCACCCGAGATATGTTACGCAATGCATGAAGATGATAACACAAGTTTTGCAGGGCCAACAGTCCACTGAAGAACATACACCATCAGAGAACTTGGTGTACACTCGTCACACGAAACGTGGAGCAATATCTTAGACTTTAGTATTTGTTGGTTTTAAATGTTTTAAATGTGCATTTTGAAATCATAGCCTCAAACATATGTTAGAATTTTTTATGGTGTTAGACACAAGTATAACGAAGGTCAGATAACATTTTAGTATATGTTAGTTTGTCTGAGAAATATTTTTGGCATACATTTTGATGGTGATTTGTATATGACACAAGTATGAGCTAGGCTTGTATATGACTTTACCATACCTTTTTGGGCACTCAATGAATTATTTTGATGGTGTTTGATGGTTTAACAATGATATTGAAGTCAACGAATTTGTTTGGAATTGGTTTGATGGGTTGAATTGGTTTGATAGTTTGTTTGTTTGAAATATTGGTTTGTTTATTGCTTTATGGTCATCACTGAATAAACAAATCTGGACTAATGAATAAATAGGAATTTTATGTTCGTCACTGACTAACCGAACAAATCCTCCTCGTTTAGCACTGTAAAACCGAATCAAAATGACTCACTCAGCACTATAATGTCGAACGGGTAGTCTTCGTTTAGCACTGTAATGCCAAACATATATGGTTTTTTCAATACTGTAGTGCCGAACATAAATGCTTGTTGGCCTAATCACAGTTGCTAGCCTAATCATTTCAACACTGTACAACCGAATAAAAACAATTCGTTTAGCACTGTATGGCCGAACCAATATACTTTGTTCAGAATGGTTTTGTCGAACAATAGTAATCCTGTCAGCACTGTATGTCTGAACAAAATTTGTTCGCCACTATGTAACTTGAATCCATTCCAATTCACTTTTTTCGTCAACTTCAATTCAGTATAACACAGAAAATAACATTCATTTCAATTTACTGTTTACCATTCCAAATCATTATAACAAAAAAAAATAACATGACTTAAATCCATTCAAAATGCATAACTTAAATCCATTCCAATTCACTCTTTTCCATTCTAATTTAGTATAATAAAGAAAATAACATAACTTAAATCCATTCTAATTCTATTTCCTATCTCACTCGTATGACATTAGTCCTCATCCAGGTCTACTGCTTCAATTGTGGCTACGTTTGGACAGATGAGTGATTTGAAATGTTATACTCTAGAACTGTATGCAACCTCCCAGCCTATTGCACAAGGGTCATGGTACCTCTACCAGTTAGTTGCCATGGGTGAAGTAGGATAACCAAGCTCCAAAATGAGCTACAAAAATAAAAAATAAAAAATTTTAAAAAAATAATTAGAATGTACAAAAATATTGTCGTTATTAAAAAATGTTGTCTTTAGAATGTACAAAAATATTAGAAACCAATACTTGAACAAAATGATTGTTGTTGACAAAGTCAATACATATCTCCTTACGAGAGGCAACAGAAATCAGTATTCAACTAAGAGGGAGGAATGTCAAACATTGTTACATAAACAAGTGGACCAAAATAACTTGGTAGAAAGATGATATAAGATGACCCATGTCAGGCATCGTCATCCACCAGTCCAACCCAAGATTTTGTTCAAAATATGCCAACATATTGGTAAGGTCATCGATTCCCTTTTGTGATCCAAATAATTTCTTGTAGTGGTCACTATACGCATGCAATTCTTTAAGTAAATCTTTTCTTACTTGTAACCATCATTCTTCTCTAAAACCCATCAAACCAGCAATAGCTTGGAATCCACAATTGCCATCTACTGCAACATCCTTAACGTATTTAATATATCGTCTCAATTCTGAAGGGAATGCCTCTAAAAAATAATTTGGATTCAATGATCGAAGTTGGTGAACCTATCACAACCCAATGCCAATGTTAGACAATAAAGTAGATAACATGACACAATTACATACCTCACTAGTAAACCACGTTCCTTTTCTGTCTTCTTTGTTTTCACCTTTTTTTGTTGTTACACTCGTCTTGGGAATGACTCCAGGTAAATAACTATCTTGTGCTGAAACAACTAGTTCGAACGCAGATGGCTCATGATGAGTGGAAGCCTCAATCTTCAATTTTGGCCAACCCCGTGGATTAGACTTCACTTCCAGCTCAATAAAAAATGTACAATCAGGTTTGGCTAACTTTCTTAATTTCTGTAACAAAAACCTCTTCACATCTGGATCCACCTCCTCGAATCATTTGGCAAACAATTCTAACTCAGGTGTACAAGTCCACTCTTCACTTATAGTGTGTGGGGTACTCAACATATCAAGCTTAGTCCAATATGAATGAACCAAAGTGAGGGGAATTGGCTAATTTTCCCTTATGTAATCTGCTATCTCATGCGCACATGGCAAACCATGAGTACGTCGAACGACACATCCACATACAGCAATATCAATACTAACAGAAGATGCTCGTTTGGACTCTACCAATATGATCTCTAATGCAATAATTGAGACATTACCATGTTGCACAACTATCTTACTTTTCTCAAATGATGATTTTATTTCACTATGTTGCAACTCAAGTAAATTGTGTATCCTTGTCCAATTCGACTCAAAATTTCCTTGCCTTGATCCAAGATATGTTTTAAGTTTTGCATGTGAACTCTCAACCCTATACATGAAAATAAACTGTTATAAAAAACTAAACAACTAATAAATTTAAATGTTCATATTTACCTATTTGTTGTAGAATTTCCAAAGTGCATAAATGTGTCGGTCTAAGCAGCCACAAATTTCGACTTGTATGTATCCAACCAAGATGAGGTAACATAATGAAGTGCATCTTGATAAGTACTGAACTCAACTATGTAACAAAGACAGTAATTGCATGTATACTTCTTCAGACGATGACATAACCAACATATTTCAACTCATTATAAATATTTTCCTTTATCCTTTGTCTCAAACATCTTTTTGCAATTAGCAAGCACATTTTTACCAATATGCCATCTACACAACAAATTTGTAGTTCCAGGAAAACACCGTACATATCACATTCATAAGGGCCAATTATCTATCCGTGACAATAACCAAAGGAAGAGTATTTGCATCCATAACACTACGCAAAATACCAAGTGCCCATGCGTAGTTATCCTCCTTCTCATACTGGAGGTATGCAAATGCAACTAAAAAGGTCATGTTTGTTGATGTCACACCTACAATCTCCAAAAAGGGCAACCGATATCGATTGGTCTTACAAGTACAATCCATCAACAATACTTTTAGAATGCACGTAACAAATTCAAACTAGTAGGATGTGTAAAGAACAAATCAGTCACTGTCTTAGCATCTGCACAACTCCTATGCCACTCAACGTACTTGTTCATCGCTAACTGACCTAATAGTTGTCGCATTTTAGATCTCCCAACTTTCTCAGCAACTTTATACTTATGACGTGCATTGTAAATTGTCTTCATTGTGGAAGCATTTGCATCATTACCTTGTTTCAATGTAACCAATATCTCACTCGGTCGTACCATACTCATCGACATGTCTACTAACAAAGAGGTTTCCTCATGTGACAACCTTCTAGCATAAGAATGACCCTCAAGATATTCTACAGCAGGATGATTATGCACACCAAAAACAATCATTAAGATCCAGTCATCATTTGTGGCTAATTTTTTTCCCTTTAATAAAAAAAAATATTCACATTTTTTTTGTACCAGTCAGTCTTGCTTTTTTTTTTTGTCTTAGGCCTACTGTTTTTTCGAGTGTCCCTATAAGATCCACTCCTCTCACAAGCTAGGCTAAGTCTTGGCTTCCTACCACGAATACCACCCCCATCTAATTTCTACACGACAATAACGAATCCATTTCTTCTTCCAACTTGACGTGCCCATCGAATTAACTCATCTCAACTCTTGAATATCTAAAATAAATAAATTAAACTAACCAATTATTGCACATAAAAAAGGACAAAAAAGGTACATTATTTGTACAATGATCAAAGACTCACCTCATGAGTAACAAATTCATTACTATAATTCATAACAAGTTCTAAATCAACCTTACTGCCTTTAGTCAAAGCATCACCCTGAAAGCACGTGTGAATGCTTCGACTAGACTCACCTCTAGTCGAACCTATGTATTGAACGAAAGGATTATGTTTAGTACTGTATTACCGAACATAATCCTAATAGTCGGCAAATTAGTACCGAATAGCTCGAACAAAAGAAGAACGATTGAAAACGATCGAGAATGTTAATGCAAGATAGATAAACTTACCAATAGAACGTCGGTCTCATTAGAATTGTTGTCCTCGTCCTCCATTACTCTACACGATGAAATAAGTGATGAAGCATATGTTATACTTGAAGCAAAACTTTCTGGTTCAATAGGGTTGATGATGGTGATGAAGATGACACATTCAAGGTTTAAGATGATTATGAAAAATAATAGATTTAGGGTTTATGTTAGTTGGTTATGAAGAGTAATAGGTTTAGGGTTTACAAACATGGAATACGTAGAGTTGGAGTTGGGGGTGGGGGTAGGGGTGGGGGTGGGGTTCCAATATTATAGAGTATTAATTCTTATTTGATAGGTGGGTGTTCCATTTAATAATGTTTTTTAATGTAATTTTACTTTAGGTCATAATTGTAATAAAAAAAAAATTATAAATTGAGGGGCCCAAAAAATTTTGATAGGTGCTAATAGCAATACTCTTAAAAAAATCATAGTTTATTAAGTTACAATTGTCAATCCCTAGAATTTTTTTTTGGTAATTTCTCCTAAATTCAACTATTAGTGTTTTTCTCAAATGATGAAATGCGTTCAAATATGAACAATTTCGCTGGTTTATATAATTAAATACATTAGATTAGTTTTCTAAAAATGTCTTATGTGACATAGTTGAGGGCATTCACCAAAAAAAAAAAAAAAAAAGAGACATAGTTGAGGGTTAAACTTGAATAAATATAAATCTAGTGGTTATAAAAATAAAAAATAAAAAAAAATGTTTAATGTGACACTTAAGGCTTACGATTGAATAGTTCTAACTAATTTTGTTGTCTGAAATAATGAAATACCTTTAAGCACATACAATTTTGCTAATTTATTTACTTTTTCTTTAGAACAAAGAAAATATACTTAAGAAAAATACACCCATCAAATTTTGAAATTAAAATATAATGAACAAAAATTAAATAATTATGCCAGCTTAATTACAAAGTTACATTTCTTTATTTATACTACAAAAATTTTATTTTTATTTAATATATGAATTTATTGGGTATGCTTAGAATTGTAATGTAATTTTAAGATAAAATTTGGAATAAAACATTAGTCGATGTCAGGTCAAACTTAGTTTGGATTTTTTTTTTTTTTTAGGTTTGATTGGCTTGAACCCTGATTTGATTCAATTAATGCTCACCCACAAAAATTTAAGAGAAGGAAATTTTATTTATTTATTCATATAACAAAGAATAACTTCCATTTTGATAAATATTTTTGTTAATGTTAGTGAAAAATCTAAAAATCTCAAGATATTGATTTGTGCTTATGTTTTAATTTTAAATAATGAATGACAATTACAATCAAACAATAAAAAACAAACCGACATAACGATTAATGTGAAAAAATCACAATTAGAATGCCTCCAATTGTGATAAAAAAATCATGGGTCAAACCCACAAAACAATCCATTAAGAAGACAAAAAAGAATTACACAAGTGTACTTTCAATTACTTAACGAATCTATGCCTGAATTGAACCAATCTCAATGTGCCTCTCCTACCACCGTCTTCGCCTCGGAATTGTCTTATCCAACGTTGAATCCACAATGCTGATATTGAATCCATGACAATGAGCCACTCCGGAATCTATCAAAACTTCAAGCCCAAGTTCCACAAAATCCACTGAAGAATAATTTTCTCTTTTGTAAACGAAACAATAATACCAACCCTTGATGTTCGACAATATGAAGTTCGTTGATCAAACGATCACCTTCTATACACAAAGGAAACTCATATAAAATAGCCTCCAATATAAAACACTTTGTTTTTTCTTTCTCTCTGAAAATCTGGACTGCTTCAACCCTAAAAGTAGCGAATAGCGCATGTTACCCAAAAGACAACCTAAGAGGGGGGTGAATTAGGTTTCTACAAATAAAAAATAATAATACCCTAATAAAAATTACAACAGAGAAGCAGATTGTTGATTGATGAAGAATAGATAACTGACAAAAATGATTAAGTACAAAGATGAATTTAAAAGTGAACAATGATTAATCAACTAACGCAGTATATGAATAAAATGATTAGAGGCTTAATAGAAATAAATAGTTGATAATGACTTAGATAAATTTGCAATGGAGCTAGCTATCACAGTGGGTAGAAATTAAATGATTAACACATTCATTAACAGATAGCTATAGCAGTGAAAGTAAAGAGATTAGAGAAGATAAGGCAAACAGATTTATAGTGGTTTAGCTTCAACCAAGCCTACATCCGTTCCTCAAGTTTCACTTGAGATTTTCCACTATTTTCTAGCTTCACAAGGGTGCTAGCAACCTTTCAACACATTGAGCAATCCTCCACAGATTTTACACAAGTTTCACAAGCCTAAACCCTTACAAATCTTAGGTGATTCACAATCACTCTCAAGATTTCAGGAACACAGTGTTTGCAACATTTTTACAAAATTTAAATGGTGTTTTTGCTTTCACAGAAAGCTTACAATAATCTCTCAAAGATAGATAAACAAAATTGAAACTCAAGGAAAATATAAGTAAACCTCATATGGGTAAATGGGATTAATGCTTAAGGCTCTATGTATAATATCTGAGACGAAGAAATGTAACCCAGATGAAGAAGCTCTCAGATAATCAAAGAGAATGAGAATGATGAAATATTAGAAATATTTTCTTGCATGAGTTGTTGCTTTTCTTGTTGTATTTTGTTCAGCAGAAGCTCTGCTATTTATCAAGGAGAAAATCATCGACTGTTGTTTGTTGTATGCGTTGAGAAGATTGAGTAAGATTTTGGTTAAATCTACTCTACTTAAATTTTCATTTCCCATACATGATTAGATCTTGACGGAGTTGAAAGATGGATCTGATTGATGACAACTATATTTGAAAAAAGAGTCGTTGCAGTACATAGTGGTCGTCCACTTAGATGTCCAAAATGAAATTTTGTTCTTGAGGGACGTCCACCCGGATGTCCGGTAAGGTCCCAGTTGTCGAGGATGACTTCCGCGATTGTCGAGTATACTTCTGGTTTGACAGCCGATGCGAAACATAATTGAACTGGAGCAAAACTAGGCCAAAAAGCTACGCCGGTTGTCCTCCCGAACATCCGCCAGGTCGTCCGGTCGGACAACTGCCACAGCCAAATTTTCTTTCTCTACCCGGCCAAAATCATTCAAGCCAACCAAAATATTTGCCGGCCGGCCAAAAGACTTGTACGGCTGGCCAAATCATTCTTCAGTGCTGGTGCTATTTTTGTTCAATTCTGATGTTGTTTTGGGCCTGTTTAAGCCGCATATTGGCCTCCAAGAACATGGTTAGCAATAGGAGAAGATAGATTAAATTGATATGGATAAAACATATTATATTGATCAATTTAATTATCAAGAATAAAATCAAAACATAATCAAAACAATCATCAAAACACAATATAGCTAACAATCTCCCCATTTTTTATGATGGCACACCATGATGTTTTGATTTGTTGGGGAGTAAGAAAAACTCCCCCCCAAGTCATGCTCCCTCTGAAAGTTTGCTTCTTATAGATATAAACATGTTTAGCACTTTAGCAATATATAATAGTATAATCATAGCATGATTGATTAAGATACAAATAGATAAACATGTTTAGCACATTAGCAATATATAACAGTACAATCATAGCATGATTGATAAAGATACCAACAGATAAACTTGGCAGATTTAGGAAAAAATTTGCCTAGGTTTTAGATACCAAAAACAAAATATACATAGCACCAATTTTTCTTTTACAGTTCAAGCACACAACAACATCATTTCTCCCTCAATTTTTAAAACATAACAAGTCCTCGCTCTATGACATTATTCCAAAACATTTGAGCTCAAAACATCACAATTTCTCCCCCTGTGAGATTATCAAAAACACATAACGGATATCACAATGTAGCATTAAGTGTAGATAAATTCCATTAGTGCAATAAAGAGAAGTTCAAAAGGTTAAGAATAAGGCACACATTCTGTTGTAGCAAGAAAATATGGCAACAATGAATCAATGAGCTCATCCATTATGACGAATTCATGCTATTTCAATATATTTTTAAACAAGAGCCAAGGAGATACCAAATTGTTAATGAGTATATGGAAAGCATTTGAGCATGATCTATCAAACAATTTCTAACAAGAGCATACAGATTTTATGCAATATGTTTGTATGCTTTAAGAGAAAATGTCAAGAAATATATATGTGTGTTACTTTTAAGCATTTTGACAAGATAAACCAACGTAGTATCAATTATAGATTAGATATATCAGTGCAAAGTCCAAGATTTGTCAAGTAAGAGCATAAAAGCAGTTTGAGCATTTGACAATCAATATCAATATAACTTCAAGAACATATAGCAAGATAATATTGTTATGAATTGAAGACCTATGTACAATAAAAAGGTTAGATCAGTGAAACATTTAAGCATGATACCAAGAGTGCACAGTTAAGCAAAGTATCAAAATGGAATGTTTGAGACTTTTTGATAGCATTCAAGGATAAAACAGTTTCCATATCAATGGAATAGTACACTTGTCTCATTTTAAGTAAAAATTCAAGTTTCACATTCACGACAGAGACTTTAAATTGAATTCAAAATTCCAAGTTCACCACGAATAAAAGTGCAGCGATCCTCGCTTAGGGGTTTTGTGAAAATATCCGCCAATTGATTGTTGGTGTTTATAAATTCAAGTACAATATCTTCTTTTTGAATATGATCTCTTAAAAAGTGGTGTCGAATTTTAATATGTTTTGTTCGTGAGTGTTGAACCGGATTTTTGCTTAAGTTGATGACACTAGTTTTATCACATTTAATAGGGATGTGATCATAATGCAAATTGAAGTCCTTCAATTGTTGTTTCATCCAAAGTACTTGAGCACAACAACTTCCGAAAGCTATATATTCAGTTTCGACTGTTGATAAAGTAACAGAATTTTGCTTTTGGCTAAACCAAGATAGTAATGAGTTACCAAGGAAGTGACAAGTGCCATTGGTGCTTTTTCTATCAAGTTTGCACCCGACAAAGTCGGCATTTGAGTAACCAATTAAATCAAATGCAACACCTCTAGGATAAAACAGTCCCAAATTTTGAGTGGCAACAAGATATCTAAAAATTCTTTTAATAGCACTAAGGTGTGATTCCTTAAGATTTGATTGATATCAAGCACACATGCAAACACTAAACATAATATCGGATCTACTTGCAGTTAAATAGAGAAGTGAGCCGATCATACCTCAATATTTTGTTTGCTCAATAGACTTACCTTTTTTCATCCTTGTCTAGCTTAATTGATGTGCTTATAAGTGTTCCAGCTATTTTTAAATCATATATACCAAACTTTTTTGAGTAGTTCTTTTGTGTACTTAGCTTGGTTGATGTAAATCCCTTCCTTACATTGTTTGATTTGAAGCCCAAGGAAATATTTTAGCTCCCCATCATGCTCATCTCAAACTCACCTTGCATACACTTAGCAAATTCCTTACACAAGGTTTCATTAGTAGCACCAAATATAATGTCATCCACATATATTTGCACAATAAGTAAATCATCATTTTTGGTTTTAACAAAAAGTGTTGTGTTAATCTTTTCTCTAGTAGAACCATTTTCAATAAAAAAATTTGCTCAAGCATTCATACCATACATGAGTTGCTTGTTTCAAACCATACAATGATTTTGAGAGTTCAAATACATGATTTGGAAAAGCATGATCTTCAAAACCTGGGGGTTGTTCGACATAAACTTTCTCATTTGTAAAACCATTTAGAAAAGCACTTTTTACATCCATTTGATAAAGTTTGAAATCTCTATAATATGCAAATGCAAGTAACATGTGAATGACTTCTAATCTAGCAACTAGAGCAAAGGTTTCATCGAAATCAATACCTTCTTCTTGATTGTACCTTGAGCTACGAGTCTAGCTTTATTTCTAACAATGGTGCCGGATTCATCAAGTTTGTTTCTAAAGACCCATTTTGTGCCAATAATGGAATGATCTTTAAGCCTTGGGACTAGATTCCAAACTTTATTTCTCTCAAATTGGTTGAGCTCTTCATGTATAGCCATCATCCAATGTTCATCGAATTCGGCTTCTTGAAAATTATTTAGCTCAATTTGTGAAAGAAAAGCTAAGTTACACAAATGTTTCTAAATGAAGAGCAAGTGGCAACACCTTTAGTGGGATCATCTAGGATTAAATCCTTAGGGTGATTGTGAACAAACTTCTATTCTCTTGGCAAATCATCGTTGTTTCCTCCTTCTTCTTAAGGTGGGAGAATAGGTTGTTCAACCTCTTTGTTCAATTCACACGATTGATCCTCTTATTTATAGATACTTGAATCTTCCACATTTAGTTCCAAATCTATATCATCACTAGCAACTTGCCTTTGAGAAGAGATGTTAATTTCATCAAATGCCACATGTATAGATTCTTCAACAATAAGAGTTCTTTTATTAAAAACACGATAAGCTTTGCTAGTTAAGGAATAGTCAAGAAAAATTGCTTTATCAGATTTTGAATCAAATTTACCTAAGTAGTCCTTACCATTATTATGTACATAACATTTACAACCAAAAACATGCAAATGACTAATGTTAGGCTTTCTATCATGCCAAAGTTCATAAGGAGTCTTTTTGAGAATAAGTCTAATCAATGCACGATTTAAAATATGGCATGCGGTGTCAACGACCTTGGCCTACAAATATTTAGGAAGATTATTTTTGCAAAGCATTATTCTACTAATTTATTCTAAAGTTCTATTCTTCCTTTATACTACACTATTTTGTTGAGGGGTTCTAAGTGCTGAAAAATTATGTCCAATACCATGCTTATCGCAAAATAATTCAAAATTTTCATTTTCAAATTCTCTACCATGGTCGGTTCGAATATTAGTAATAAGAAAACCTTTAATTCTATGACAAAGTTTTGTGAAAGAAGAAAATGTTTCATCTTTGTGTGCTAAAAGCATAACCCATGTAAATCTTGAATAATCATCAACAACAATAAGACAATAATGTTTACCATCAAGACTAGATGTCATTGAGGGACCAAATAAATCTATATGCAATAATTGTAAAGGTCTAGTTGTGGAAATATGAGATTTTGATTTAAAATATGTTTTGGTTTGTTTTTCTTATTGACAAGCACCACAAAGTCAATTTTTTCAAATTTAATTTTTGAAAGTCCAACGACAAAATCCTTTCTCAAAAGTTTAGCAATTAAATCCATATTATCACTATTAGCATATAAACATTTAACATCACTAACATAAAAATCATTGAGATGAAAAACATAAACATTATCATGGCGATTACCAACAAATATAGCTTTATGATCAATTGTGTTTTCAATTGTGCAATGTGATTTATTAAAAAAAACTCTATCACCTTTATCACATAATTGACTAATATTAAGTAGGTTATGCTTAAGTCCATCTACAAGGAGAACATTTTCAATAGAAAGGTTAGGAGAAATACCGATACTACCGATACTAATAAATTTTCCTTTCTTGTTGTCTCCAAAAGTGACAGATCCTTCATCTTTGGATGATAGAGTAGTGAAGAAAGATTTATCTCTGGTCATGTATCTAGAGCATCCACTATTAAGGTACCACCTCCCTTCTTTAGCTTTAGACTTAAGGCATACCTACAAAATGACAATCAAATGTTGGATTTTGGTACCCATAATTTCTTGGGTCTTTCTTGGTTAGTTCCCTTAACAATCCAAATCTTTTTAATTCCCCTGTTCATATTCTTTTTAAATGGACAAGAAGATATATAATGGCCTTTCTTTCTACAATAATGACAAGTAATGTGAGGGTGTGTCATGAGAGGTGCCTTTTCAAAAATTGTTTTGAGATTCTTCATTTTTTAATAAGGTCATATCCAATGCCTACCTTATCAAAAACACATCTTTGATTTCCAAAAAGCATGTTGAGATTATCTCTATGTTTTACAAAATTTTCAAGTGTTTCTCTCAAATCATCAACATTGTTTTTCAAAGCAATTTTCTCATTAGAGATTGTGTCAAAATTATTTTTCAAAACAATTTTTTCTTTCTTTAATTCTTCTACATTATTAGATAAAGATGCAACGGATTTCTTTAACACATTATTTTTGGCACATATTTTTCTAAATTTATCTTGTAATTCATGGAACGCACTCTCAAGTTCTTCATACATAACAGTTACTTCATCTTGAGTAGAGTCTTCATCTTCAAGAGTCATGAGACACAAGTTGGCTACTTCATTTTCAGCTTCATCACTTGAGCTTTCATCTTCACTTTCTCCCCAAGCTACTACCACGGCCTCTTGTTCCTTTTGTAGTCTTTTCCATGATTTTTCAATTTTGGACAATCCATCTTCATATGTCCCAGATTTTTGCACTCATAGCAAATAATAGGTTCTTTCTTGTCATCTTTGTTGTACTCTTTCTTGAAAGGTCTTCTTCCTCCATGATTGTTTTTCTTGAAGTGCTTTTTGAGATTTCTACTAAACATGGCATAACTTTCATCCTCACTAGAGTTTTCATTTTCTTCTTCATAGGATGAGGCTTTGAATGCAATACCACTTTTCTTTTTGTCTTCAACATCCTCATGTTCTTTCATAGTGATCTCATGAGTCATAAAGGAGCCCATGAGCTCATCCAATCCAAGTGTAGAGAGATTCTTGGCTTCTATAATGGCGGTGACCTTTGCTTCCCAATTCTTTGGTAAACACCTAAGAATTTTTCTCACCAACTCACTATTAGGATAAATTTTGCCAAGAGATTTCAAAGAATTTACAATTTCAGTAAATCTAGTAAACATGCTTGAAATAGATTCATCTGATTTCATTTTAAACAGCTCATAACTATGAACAAGCATATCAATATGAGATTCCTTCACTTGGTTGGTACATTCATACATTACATCAAGTTTGTCCCAAATTTCCTTTGCTGAATCACAGCTCAAAATCCTATTATACTCCTTAGAGTCTAATCCACATACAATGGTAAGTTTAGCTTTGGCATTAGCTTGCAACAATCTATGATCCCTCTCATCACATTCATCTTCAGTTTTAGGTACACTCACATTGTTCACTAATTTGGTAGGAATTTTTGGACCTTTGGTGACAATAATCTACATGGCATAATCAGTGGCTTGAAGGTATAGGGTCATCTTATATTTCCAATGGCTATAGTTGTTTCCATCAAACAAGGATGGCCTATTGGTGGCTTGTGCTTCAACAGTACTAGTTGCCATGGATTGAAAACTCTCAGATGATTAAATCTAAGCAAGAGTCTAGGCTCTAATACCAATCGTTACCCAAAAGACAACCTAAGAGGGAGGTGAATTAGGTTTCTCCAAATAAAAAATAATAATACCCTAATAAAAATTACAACAGAGAAGCAGATTGTTGATTGATGAAGAATAGATGACTAACAAAAATGATCAAGCACAAAGATGAATTTAACAGTGAATAATGATTAATCAACTAAGACAGTATATGAATAAGATGATTAGAGGCTTAATAGAAATAAATAGCAGATAATGACTTCGATAAATTTGCAATGGAGTTAGTTATCACAGTGGATAGAAATTAAATGATTAACATATTCATTAACAAATAGCTATAGCAATGAGCGTAAAAAGATCAGAGAAGATGAGGCAAACAAATTTATAGTGGTTCAACTTCAACTAAGCCTACATTCACTCCTCAAGCTTCACTTGAGATTTTCCACTATCTTCTAGCTTCGCAAGGGTGTTAGTAATCTCTTAACACATGGAGCAATCCTCCACAGATTTAACACAGGCTTCACAAGCCTAAACCCTTGCAAATCTTAGGTGATTCACAATCACTCTCAAGATTTCAAGAACACAATGTTTGCAACACTTTTACAAGATTAAAATAGTGGTTTTGCTTTCACAAAAAGCTTACAATAATCTCTCAAAGATAGATAAACAAAATTGAAGCTCAAGGAAAATATCAATAAACCTCACATAAGTAAATGGGATTAATGCTTAAGGCTCTGTGTATAATATCTGAGATAAAGAAATATAACCCAGAAGAAGAAGCTCTCAGTTAATCAAAGAGTATGAGAATGATGAAATATCATAAATATTTTCTTACTTGAGTTGTTGTTCTTCTTATTGTGTTTTGTTTAGCAGAAGCTCAGCTATTTTTCAAGAAGAAAATCATCGACCATTGTCTGTTGCTTGTGTTGAGAAGATTGAGTAAGATTTTTGGTTATATCTACTCTACTCAAATTTGCATTTCCCATACATGATTAGATCTTGAAGGAGTTGAAAGATAGGTCTGATTGATGACAACTATATTTGAAAAAAGATCCGTTGTAGTACAGAGTGGTAATCCACCTGGATGTCCAAAATAAAATTTTGTTCTTTAGGGACGTCTACCCGGATGTCCTCCTAGATGTCCGATGAGGTCCTAGTCGTCAAGGATGACTTCTGCAGTTGTCGAGTATACTGCTGATTTGACAGCTGGTGCGAAGTAGAATTGAACTGGAGCAAAACTAGGCCAAAAAGCCATAGCCGGTCATCCTCCCAGACGTCTGAAAGACCGCCACAGCCAAATTTCCTTTCTCTGCCGGGCCAAAATTTGTCCAAGCCGGCCAAAAGACCTATACGGCTGGCCAAATCATTTTTCAATGCTGGTGCTGTTTTGGCTCAGTTCTAATGCTATTTTGGGTCTGTTTAAGCTGCATATTGGCCTCCAAGAACATGGTTAGCATCAGGAGAAGATAGATTAAATTGATATGGATAAAACATATTATATTGATCAATTTAATTTATCAAGAATAAACTCAAAACATAATCAAAATAATCATCAAAACACAAAATGGCTAACAACGCACTTTATAGAAAATAGGATCGCGCAGACTACTCGAGTGTGCATTTCACCGCTCGAGTGGTATGACTAAAGGCGGTACGAAACATATAGGCTAACCGCTTGAGCAGTAAAACTTTCTTCCTAGAAGTTTAGGTGCTCTGCAAAAAAACTAGATGATCATTTTCTTCGCTCGAGCACACAAATGACCGCTTGAACGGTGAAACAATTTTGATTGTATTTTTGCTTTTTGCTTCGAGGGCGCTGTCCTTTGATCTCACCTGGGCGCTGCCCTGGACCCACCATAGGGCGTTGCCCCCTGGACCTCCATAAGTTGATCAAGCAGCTCGATCCTCGTACATAGTTAGCAAAGTGGCAAACATGAAAGGATTAAGATCACAAACTCCTTTACAAAGGCACAATTTGGGTTGAATTCGCATCTAAATACTCATAGTCTCACTGAAATAAAAGATCAAATAAAATTACAACTGAAAAAAGTTTTGTCAAATGGAACTGCCAATAACAAAAACTTAACGGTTAACATTCCTAATAAAGGTTGAGAATGAGACTAGAACTTGTCTCTCTGCAAAAAGTAAACTTAGGAATTTGTATGGAGAATTTCTCAAGAAACATAAATAATGATTTAGAAACTCCGCTTTGTTTGGTTTCAGTTTTGAAATCTATTTTCAGAATTGAAAAAAAAAAATAGTTTGATAAAAATAAACATCTAAAAGATATTTTTAAATTTTTAAAAATAATTTCTAAAAAAGATAAAATTATATAAGAAATGACCATTTTTTATTTTCTACACCTAGTTAGTTTTAATTTTTTTAAAAAACTTTAAAAAAATTGATTTTGAAAATCAAACCAACCAAAATTTCATTTGACTAGATAGAATTGTCATGACAATGTTTACAGAGAATTCATTATTCGAGTAGGCATTGGAGATATTATATGGTAGGTCCGATTTATGTGATACATGATGATGTGCACATGATCACTTTTTCAATTATATTTGTATCATAAATTTGGATGTAATTTTAAAAAAGAGAGAAAAACAAAATATATATATATATTGGGCAATACTAGAGCCTTCAAATTTTACCTGTCGTTATACTTCATATATATTTGGCTACTTTTTTGAGTAAAATTTCTAACATTGTAGTGTTACTATTTTCCTTTTAGTAAATCATAAATTCATTCTCTCAAATGTAACCAAAAAAAAAAAAAAAAAAATCATAAATCCAAATATTGATCCTACATTTGTGCCATGAAATGAAGTGTGTGGTAAAGATTGAATAAGTAAATTATAGAGTCCATTTGTAGAATGAATTTAAATAACATGTTGATGTTTCTAGACAATTTTGGGGATAAAATTCAAGTCTAGCTTTGGGGCAAAGCCCACAAAACTTTTCGGAAATTCTATTTTCACACACTTACTTACCTCTGTACACATCATTTCTTAATACACATGCTTAGTAATTTGATTATTAGTTATTGTTCTTATTCCACACCAAATATTTCAATCATACCATTAACTTATATCTAAGTACACACATTGCTTTGTCCATCTTTCCACACATATGTTCAAAATTTTAGACCAATGATTGATCTCTATTTTGGTTCTACACAGTGAAGACCCACCACTTCAACCCTCCATTAAAGACACAACTCAATTTTAGAAGAATTTGATAAAGAAATTGGGGAGGAATTAGAATGCCGATGATGAAATCAATTACGGTGATATGTAAGGGTGTAATTTTGGCTCATGGCCCGCGAGCAGCCTGAGGTGGGCCCGGCTAGTTAAGGCCCGTTTAGGCTCGAGCCCAAGCCCAGCCTGAGGCCTTGGGGCATCGTTTTGAAGCTTGGCCCGGCCTGTGGGCCCGCCCCAAACCCCGGCCTGAGGCCCAACCCACCCAAGGCCCAGTGTTATTTTTAATGGAAAATAATAAAATTTTGCTGGAAAAAATTAAAAAAAAAATTTAAAATTGTTTAGGCCCGCCCGAGCCCGAGCCTAGGCCCAAGCCCATTGGCCTGCCCAAAGCTCGAATACCCCTGGGCCTGGGCTTGGGCCTAGGCCTAGTTTTCTGGCCCGTGGGCCTGCCCGATTTTTTGCGGGAGCCCACAAGGCTCGACATGGGCCCGGCCCGAGCCCGGATGGGCCAGGCCGGGCCAAAATTACACCCCAAGTGATATAGTGGTACCCAAATCATTGTGGAGGAACTACTCTCTCCGTCTTGACGATGAACCATTCACCGAGCTCATCGACCTCCATTGCCCTTTCAAGCCTCGCTCGAAGTACCATTTCAAAGTCGTCGGTAGCTTTCACGGCTTGATTTGTCTCTCCGACGATTGCTTCAGCTACACTTACACTATCATTCTCTAGAACCCTGTGATTCGCAAGTTTCTGACCGTTCCAAACCAAAGTTATGTTTCGATCACTATGGTCCTTACATGTTTGCTCTTGGGTTCGATGTCAATCCTTAGACTAATGACCCCAAGGTTGTAAGGGTTATGTATTTGTCCGGGACTGGGAGAGAGAATTACTTGGTTCTTCCTAAAGTAAAGGTTTATGCTCTCAGTACTGGGAATGCTTCTAATGTTAGGCATAACATGGTTGAGTTTTTTCTGGTCTAAAGCTTTTGTCAATGGAGCTGTGCATTGGGTAGTGTATATCCTACTCGAATTCACCTCTTCTCCAGTAGTCCTCCCATCCGACACTGTCCAGCAGTTTCAACAGAATTGCAACATATCGTGGAGGCGTCAGGATCCTCTAGAGTAAAACCCTAGAGTGATCTCCTAGAGTGAAGAGATCCAACAACTGAAAATAAAACTAACCAAAATTAACCAAAACGACGTCATTTTGGTTAGTAAGTTAAAAAAAAAAATTATTTCAAAATAAACAGAGTACGAGAGAGAGAAGAAGAGAGAGAAAGAGAGAGAGAGAGAGGCCGCTCCTCCATGCGTCTTGTCGCATCGCCATCGCCGCTGTCCTGCCGTCGCTGACACCCTGACACAGTAACAACTTGTCGAATAAAATGCTAGGAACCCATTGAGATACAAAAAGAGAGAGAGAAAGAGAGAGAGAGAGTGTGTGTTTGGGTTAGAGAGACAAAATAGGGTAAAGAATGGCAGATGGGGGATTTGCAATCATAGTTGATGATGATGATGAGAACCCCATGTTCAGATTTCATTATTTCTGGTAAGTTCTTGATCTTTCTCAGTCTTTGTTGACATCCATTATTAGAAAAAGTTTTTGTTTCTTGATTTGATGTGAGTTAGACTAGAAAGTAGTTTGGATTTGGTTTTTGTTTTATTTTATTTTATTTTACTCGGTGTCTTTCTGCTAAATCCTTTCAACATTTGTATTGATCGTTGTTGTAGGTATTGTTGATTAGGTAGTTTTCATGATGTATTGTTCTGAGATTGAGGAGATCAAAGGCATCGGCGGGGCGATAGGATGTAGGAAGGAGCAGCCTCTCTCTCTCTCTCTCTCTCTCTCTCCTTCTCTCTCTCGCACTTTGTTTATTTTGAAATCAATTTTTTTTTCAACTTATTAACCAAAACAACGTCGTTTGGTTAGTTTTATTTTTAGCCGCTGGATCTCCTCACTCTAAGAGATCACTCTAGAGTTTTACTCTAGAGGATCCTGAAGCATCGTGGAGAAGCAATCCAAGGGGTTCGAAGCTCCCACGTTGTGGAGATAGAAATGAGTCTAGTGTTGGACTAAAAAATGAGGTCATTTTATCATATAATATAAACATAACAGAGGCTTACAAGCTCCAAACTCAAATCACTCTTCTTGTTCTAAACTCAAATGAGTCAAATCTCAAATCCAACACTCAAATCTCCATTGACGACCGAAGAAAAGAAGCGGACCGAAAATGAAGTAGACGAAGTCACCACCAAATAAGAAAATTAAGAAAAAGAAGAGTTAGAGTTCCGAAAGGTCGGTTTCAGAGGAGAATTCGAATGAAAAATGTGAAATTGGATTTGAATGCAGTCAAAGGATTTGAAAAATGTGAAATTGAAGTCTTGAAATATGGTTAGGATTTGGAAGTTTGATGAAGTAAGAAGGAGAAGAAGTTTTCATGCTGATGTTGCAGTGAAAGTGGGTTTAGGTTTAGGTTTTGATGGAAGTGGTGGTAGGTGTAGAAACCCAGTTTGATTAAGGAATGTTTGGTTGAAGGATTGGGCCTATTGATCGAAAATTTGGTGGAATTGGTCGGAATTTTGGGTAGGTTAATAGCCGGAGGAGATGACTGTGGATTTATCCCATTCCTAACATTTGTCAAAAATCTTCAACCCACTTTACTGTAAAGATTTTTTTTCCAAGGACCTCTTTCATCTCTATCTTAAGTAAGAACAAGAAAATAGCTTAACCCCAAAAAAAAAAAAAAAAAAAAGAAAAGAAAAAACCAGAAGAGAGAGAGAGAGGGGTAACTTTACTTCCTTTTGGGTAGATTTGAGAGATTTGCCTATGAGTGTGTGAGAGAAGCAATAGATACAAAACACACCATTACTGCTATATGTTATGACGAAACGATGTGGTATTTCTCAAACGACGCCGTTTACTAAATTCATTTCTTCCTCCACAATGTGGCAGCTTCGAACCCTTTGGATCACTTCTTCGCAACGTGTCACAATCCTGTTGAAACTGTTGGACAGTGCTGGATGGGAGGACTACTAGAGAGGAGGCGAATCCTGTATAGTCAGAGTAAGAACAGTGTATTCTGCAATGTAGTGTTGTTCTTTTATATGGGTAGTGATAGGTCCATTATAATAATTTTGTTTTAAAGTATAATTATCATTAAAATAATATTTTATTAAGTGTATGTACAAAACTAAGTAAGTGTGTGAAAATAGAATTTCTCAAAACCTTTAGAGGCCTCCTAAGAATGCTTTCAAAAAAATCCCAAAATTGCCCACTTATATTTGAAAAGTTTAAAGTTGTTTATAAAAAATTGGGTAAATTACAAATAGACCTTCTGAGGTTTGCTTCAAATACGAATTGTCTTCTGTGGTTTGGAAAATTACAAATATCTCTCTGTTAGAATTTTTTATTTAATAGAATTAATTGAAAAAGTGAAATTTCTAACTGTTCACCTATACAATAATAATATTATCTGAATTATTAATTGAAATAAAATTTTAACATTATTAAAAATTGTTAATTAATTTGATGATTTATTAATAAAATGTCTATTTGTTATGAAATTAGAAACCTTAGAGGCATAATATAATTTCTAGAACTACAGAGAATAATTTGTAATTTAAATAAATCTCAGAAGTGCATTTGTAATTTATCCTAAAAAATTCTACTCTCAATCCAAAAGGCCCACCAAATCAAAAAGAAAAGGAAACTCACCAAAAAAAACTTTCTTTAGGTAGACAGGTGCAGTAATTTTTTGATAGATTAAAAAGTCTTTTTTACTTTTAATTGTTATCATAAAATTTTATTTTTTAATTTTTTTAAATTTAAAGACCAAACTATCCTTATGTTCCATTGTCACTGTCGCTATCATATCCACCACTGTCAGATCATCGTCAAATTTCTATCAGACAGTCACTGGAGACTCGCTAGAATGTTCAAAACATTACCAGAAGAAAGTTGTCAGAGTATTGTCAGAATGTCCAGAACGTTGAGAACATCGCCGAAAACTCACCAAAATGTCTAAAACATCACTGAAAAAAAATAATAAAAGGAGAAATTAGAGTGAAAATATAGCAAAATTTAACCACATATTCTCCATCACCACAAAATACGAGAAAAAAAAAAAAAAAAAAACTCTTTATTATACACAACACATTATTTTCAATTCACAAAATTGTAAATATTTAGAGTTTGAATTTATTACTCATAAAACGGCATAATTTGCTGTTTCAAAACTACAAAAATTATCAGTTTGCTCGTTTGAAATTTATCAAAACACAATTTCATATCGCTGCGATGGTGAAAATCACATATCAATAGTTTCTAAGGGTTTGTAATTTTTTAGTTTGTTAATATTTGCTTTTTTTTTTTTTTTCCTTTTTCTTTTTTTTTAATAAAAGGGCAAAAAATGCTAGTCATAGAGAAAAACATAAACGTGTCTTTAAAATGTAAAAAATTATAGTTTTCAAAACCTGTAACTAAAATTAAAGAAATATTTATTCAAAACTTGAAAATTTTCTCCATTAAAACAATAAAAAAAAGAAGAAGTGTATAGTAGAGAAAAAGAAGAAAAAGTGAGAGATCGAAGAAGGGAGATAGACATAGAGAGAAGATTGTACTCCAACGACCATTTTTTTATTTAGATATGGCTGGATCTTATGTAGATCTAGTTAGATCTGGTTTAAATCTCATAGACAACCATGACGATGGAGCTTCAATCATCAATGGCAAGCAGAGAAAGACAGGGGAGTGTAAGAGGACACTAAAAGGGGTTCACCAACGGTGAAGGAGGTGAGAGCGAAGCCAGTGAGGCGGAAAAGTAGTTGCGGCAAGTTATCGGTGGTTGCTAAACCCAATCGTTGTGGTAAAATTTATGGAATTGTAGTATTATTGTTTCATTTTTCGTTCCTAAAGTCCTATCTAAATCCATCTAGTATATATAGTAGAACAGCACAACACCATGAGTATTCCAAATGTATAAAACAGAATTTTACTTCATATTGTTTCTTTGTTTCAAATAACAAACTATTAGCCTCAAATTACAAGTTGCCTATATCTACCTTGGCTGAGCTGAGAGAGACAGATATCATTTGTCAACAAATGCAGACTCAGCTAAGTCGATGGCACGAGCAAGACCAGCAGCTTTGTTCTCACACTCTCTTTGCTCATCATCAGGAACACTGTCGGCTACAATTCCAGCCCCGGTTTGAAGGTAAGCCACCCATTCTTTGCGCTTGTTATCCTTGTATGAGTACATTGTGTCATAACGATTTCCAGTTGGGAATACAATGGTCCTCAGAGCTAATGCAATATCCATGTCACCAGCAAAAGAAATACCGCCAAATCCACCAGCATATGGCCCACGCCTTGTTACTTCGAATTGATCAATCAACTCCATGGCCTTTACCTGTATGATGTCACAGCTGATAATCACAGCATAGAGAATATGTATAATAGAGCCTGAGGGGATCATAAATTGAAAATGTGTGGATCATAAATTGAAAATGTAGGGATGAAAGGCGTCAATATTTTATCTGAATAATAATAATAATAAAAGCATAAGAAAAGGCATTGATGTCACTGTCGAAGGCATGAATGTCTCTCCCCCTATAGATGCCAAGCAGGGCACTAGTAAAAAACAATTGAAGACTTTAAAACTAAATTTTACCTTCCCACTAAGCAAATCTCATAGGACAAGATCAATCACCTTGAATGAGTGGAACTGAACCTACACTCTTACTGAAAGTCTCATAGAGCTGATTAGAAAGCTATTTTGCATTAAGAGACGTAAAGGCTTAAAAGATAGAGGTGGTGAAATCAATATATCACTAATTACTGGAATGTGTGAGATCCACGCATCCACAAGGTAGCAAAGACACAGAAGAACAATTCAAGTATTTCCTAATTTATCTCATAAGATCAGAAAATGAGGTCAACATATTAGCCCCAGCTAAGTTCCAGATTGCTTCAAGAGTATTTCATCAATTGAAGAGCCAGAACCAAACAGAACAGGTTGACAACTAAAGGGGAAACAGGCAATGAAAAATATTAACCTTTGGTGCTCCACTAACTGTTCCAACAGGCAATGTGGCACTTAGGGCATCCCAACAAGTCAGATTATCACGCAATTCCCCTGTTACCTGACAGAGAAAAAAGAAGATGACATTGTTTATTTCAACAAAAGTTTCAGGTTGCTTTTTATGGAGTTCTTTTTTGTTTCTCCATGAATCAATGAAAACCTCTTGGAGTGAAATAACAAAGGAAATACATAAATAAAAATATATCCAAATAGAAAAAAGCAATCAACTAAGAGGTACCAAGGGGGGCACAAACCATGTACATATCTCTTTTATTTTGATTTTACTACACCGGAATCAATATATATCAGGCATGCAAATATATGCTTAGCAAAAACCTCATCTCCAGAACAGAAGACACAAGTTTCACATCAGAAACTCAATCCACATTTAGTTTAAAGAAAAATCTCACCGTGGAGCTGATGTGCATCACATGAGAGTACCGTTCAACATTCATGAGCCTCTCCACATTTACAGAACCGCATTTGGACACCTATGTCAACAATCTGAGTTAACTACACGAGTGGAATGCATTTAATATCTAAAAGATGCACCAATTTTGAGAAAAGAAAGATGAAAATTGTACAGTCAATGCTGATATAGGGATACATATATATATATTCATGTATGGATAAATAATCAAAATAATATAAATCATATCTAAAAAATGCAACTGACAATAACTGCAAGCAATAATGGGCACAACTGGCACCAAAATTCACCAGTATCCTAAATTTGCTTCCAGAAGTTTCATGCACGTGAGATTTGACGGGCATCAAAAGAAGAAGCAACCAAATGGTAAAATTATAAATTAGTGAGAAAGGCAAATGATGACCTCAACTGACAATTTCCCCATCTGATTCGTACTAACCAAGATCAATTGATCAATAGATGGCAAAAAAGACGCTCCAAAAGTCTTAAGTAAACTTCCAAACAAGCATTGGCCAACAAAACATTGAGTGAATGTAATAATTCAGCTACTATAAACTATAGATTTCAGCATGAACAAGCATGAGAAAAATTCATATTGGTGCAACCACTACATTATAAATGTCCATATAAGTAGAGAGAATTGGAGCAAACCTTTCCAACATCATTCCGCCCCAAATCAACCAGCATGATGTGTTCAGCACATTGCTTTTCGTCATTTAGCATCTGCTTTTCTAAAATCTCATCTTCAAGCAGTGTCCTCCCTCTTCTACTAGTCCCAGCCAACGGTCGACTAACAATCTTATTCTGTCAACAAGAATGGCAAAATACACAACCATTAGTCAATGTGTACAAAAGTAGCAACAATAAGCACTATATAAGATTTTGCAGACATCCAGAAGTAGCTAATATTCTAAGCTGAGAGAAGAGATAAAGTAAACTTTTGTAAGAATCTCATATAAAAGTAATCAGAAGTAAAATGCTGGATTATATATACCTTTTTTAGACGTGTAAGAATTTCTGGGCTTGAAGCAACCAGAATACACCCTCTAGCCTGATAGGATGGAAAAGAATTTAAAATGGTTAACTATAATTACACAAAATAAAAAATAAATAAAAGGGAAATAGAAGGAAAAAAATAAGCAACATTGGACATTATGGATAGCTTTAGAGAAGATCATACTTGCAAGTAAGTCATATATGGACTTGGATTCACAACTCTCAATGCTCTGTAGACTTCAAATGGGTCAGCAAATGTTCGTCGTTCAAAGCGTTGACTTAATACAATCTGGAAAATATCTCCTGCAAAAATGTACTCTTTCGCTTGCAGTACTGCATTCTTGTATTCTTCACTTGTCATGTTTGAGTTCTTCAGACAAGGACCGAAATGGTGAGTGTGTAAGTCCACAGCACCAGGAGACAGCCTCGGGCTAACAATTGGGAATCAAATAAAAGAACATGCACATAAATGTGAATGACTTTATGAAAACCATTAATGTTATGTTGAAAAGAGTTCAATGTTTACTCACGGATCAATATCCAGTACTCTGGAGGCTAACATTTCCAAGCGTCTCATTCCATCAACATAAGCCTTGTCAATGGAGGAGTATTGATCCAACCTAACCCAATGAATCACATATGCTTTCTGAGAATGCACAGGACACCCAAAAAGGCCTCAATCAGAGTTCTGAAAGAAACCCTACAGCCTTGATGAAGATAGAGCTGAGTGACAGTTACAGAACTTTAATAAGACTTGTTTGCATATTGATGATTATAGTTTTATCAGAACAGATTTGTGATCTACATATTTATTACCCCACCAAACGTTGAGAATGAATAAAAGGATTGAGTGAAAGTGAATTTACTCACTAATATGCACAAAAAATAAAGCAGTTAGTACCTGTCTCCATAGCTACTAACAAATAGATTGTACAAATTATGGCATGATACATGTAACAAAACTTCTTCCAGTGACACATGCATCTGACACTTAGCAATTGGGAAGAAAAGGGGGGAAAAAAACCACAGGTGTCTGCCATTCCATTATGTATTTTTGTGTAATTAGTCTTTGCATTAGGAGGGGCTCTTTCTAAGAACTTAACTGCAATGTTTTCCAATCTTGAAAGGGATTTAGAAGAATAATGGCTTCAAGATGACTGGATTGGACATGAGAAGTGATGGAAAGACCTAAGTACTTGAATTATATATTATGTGTAAGATGTAAGACATTTTAATGAGTGAAGAGTACCTTCTCTACGTGATCAAACACAATCACGTCTTCGTAAAGGCCTAAATGAATATCAGCAAGATTTCTGTCATCCTGGGGTGCCATCAGGAATGGAAGCTTCTTCTTCTCTACATAGCGAACTGTATCATATGAGAAATAACCAACCCATCCACCTGTTCATGATATAACAAAATTCCTAAGCATGTCGTTTAACGTTATATGAAGAGCGCTGTGTTATACCTAGAATAATCTCGTTTAACCATGAAGAATTTGCAAATTTTTCATATGATTTGAAAAATCAGTGGATCATTCATAACTTAATTGCAAAAATGTACAATCAATTTTTTTTTATAAAATATAACACTTCACAACTCATTCTACTGTTTCTAATACATTCCAAAATATTTGAGAAATGTTTTCGTTATTATTTACCACCAACCTCCTATATATTTCAAAAACTTCCACATTGCTGACTATTTAATGTGTTAGTGGTATGCCCTAAAAATTAATTTGAGAGATATGGTTGGGGTACTTTTGTATACAATCTCTTATCATAATTAAAAAAGGTGCAAGTTCATATTATTAAGCTTACTTTCTGTGTTAATATTTGCATGATGAGTCCATAAAATTAAAGTTGAGAAGACATGTTTTTAAAGTTCCAAACAGGAGGCCTTCACTTTTTGATAGTGGGGCCTTGGGACACTAAAGCAAACATGTAGGCGCTTGTTAGGAAACAAATTCATTAAACATGACCACTCATGAATGTTTATATGAACTTTTTCCTTTTCTTTCAAATTGATGTTCATTAGTTACATGTGTGTATGTAATCTATACACCTATGAATGCTATGGTTGTCCTGTGTATGCATTGCTACAATTTAACAATACATTGTGTTTATGCTCTAAACATGAAAATATCAACACATAATAAATGGGCTTAATAAGAAACACATTGGATGACGGGACTTCTAGTACCTAGATTAGTCGATGTGAAACCCCAAACACCCTAGTGAACAAAAATAAATAAATAAATAAGACACATATGAAGGCATGTGAATGTTCAACAATGGATTTATCGCTCTCCAAAAAAAAAAATAAGAAAAAAATAAGAAAGAAAGAATGTACAATGTGATTTTATAGGACTAAATCAAGGAAGACTTAGACCAAGGCAAGGTGAAAATTAAAAAAGAGTTTCTAATTTCTCCAATAAGAGTTGATATTAGCTCGATTGGACTCATGTGATTGAGTTTGGGGTTTGACAAACATCCGTGCTGTATTGACTTTTTTTGAAAATTGTATGATGGTATGGTTGGATTGCATGGAAATTGTTAACCGAACTGTTCATTTTGTAATATTCATACTATTTGGGTTAGTAATGGTATACTGCTAGGTGTCACTCATGCAGTGTAGAAGCCATAGAAAACTTCCCTACGAGAATTAGAAACAATTCTAATTCGATTAGGAAGAGTTGTAATTAAATATCAAATGTTAATATTATTTCTTGTATGGGAGCCAAATATCCGATGCTATCCATATTCCTCGTGTCCAAGCTGCACTTCACTCCGATCGACTTAAGAACACAATAAAAGTGAGCTACCCAGCGGTCTGCAACCAGAAAACCACTCCGACGGTTAAGTTAGCACACTTAGAGAGAGAGAAGAGGGGAGACAAGGTTTTGTCTGTCGACGAGTTTCCCACAGACGACGCCAATTGTACCGGAGCCAAATATCCGACGCTATCCGTACTCCTCATGTTCAAGCTGCACTTCGCTCCGATTACTTAGAGAGAGAGAAGAGGGGAGACAAGGTTTTGTCTGTCGAAGAGTTTCCCACAGACGACGCCAATTGTACCAGAGCCAAATATCCGACGCTATCCGTACTCCTCATGTTCAAGCTGCACTTCGCTCCGATCGACCTGAGAACACAATGAAGGTGAGCTACCCGGCAGTGTGCAGCTGGAAAACCCCTCCGACGGTCAAGTTAACACACTTAGACAAAGCGAAGAAGAGAGACAAGGTGATAAGTGAGTTCTGATCAGAGGATGTTCCAGACCTGAGTATAGGGGCACAGCATCGTTTATATAGCTTCTGCACGTGCTTCTGCGTCCATTCCCCTCTGGACGCGTGGACCTGCTCTCCTCTTCTATTTCCCCACGTGTCAGCACAAATACAACTAAACACCACCTAACGAAACCACCAAACGGCATCCCCGTGTACGAACAGTGCAATCCCCTTCATACTGTCTCGTGGCGCCGCATAGTACTCTTGACCGAACTACGCTTAACACGAAGCCACGCCATCACACAACGACCGTGCTACTTGTCCGATTTCTTCGATGGTTTTGCACTGTGGCCTGACCGAGCTTCTTAGCCATGACCAAGCTCTTTCTCGGTTTATCCTAATGTTGAGGACTAATCTTGTCCATCCCTGTAGAGCGCGCATCCGGTCCGGACCGGCAATCCACAGTTGCTCCAAATCAATTGGACTTACTCCTCGGTTCAGTGCGCGCCCAACGCCCAACCGAGCAAGGGCTCTTAACTCTGGCCCAAACCGGCTTGGCCCAATATTAGTTTGCGAACCTCCCTCTCAATTTATTTTACAGTTTGGCAAACTGTTTAAAACGTTGTTTCAAGGATGTGGAACTGGTATGGATTCCTCGACAGATGAACAAGGCTGCTGAAAAAGCTTCCACACATGTTAAAACAACTTTCTGGTCTCTTGATGTCTTGGATGAAGAGATCGTAGCCATAAAGAAGATTCTTAGCGATGACAAAGGAATGCTAGTAGCATATGATGTTGATGAATAGAGCAAGCTGCAGCTATATCTCTGTTGTTCTCCTCTGAAATTGGAGCTGAAAGTAGAATATACCTGCTAAATAAAGCTCAAGCAGCCTTAACTGTCCATTTTGTTAGTTTATATGTTTGCATCATATATTGATAATGCAATATTGTCAATGAAGGACGAGTCGGACTCTTCCATTCGTTTGGCATCAACTGGCCAGGCGCCATCTCTAGTCGGTTCAACACATCAACGATGATTTGGGGGATTGGAGGAAGCTTCCGAAGTACGTTTGCCGAGATATGGTACTCTTCCCTTTCTTCTTCTACTCTCTCTTTTTTGACCACTATCTATCTCTGCTTCTCGACTACTTCTAACCTAACTTGATCGTCGGAGTGTCCACGGAGAGATGCCATCCCAATCTTGGTGCCATCCCTCCAGACCTTTTTGCAGGTGCGCATTAAGGACACGAAGGTCAGCAGACCTGTCAAATGCATGGATCAGTCCGACCCGTCCTCCATTGATAATATTGCATTATCAATATATAATGCAAACATATAAACTAACAAAATGAACAGTTAAGGTTGCTTGAGCTTCACTTAGCAGGTATCTTCTACTTCCAGCTTCAATTTCAGAGGAGAACAGCAGAGATATAGCTGCAACTTGCTCTATTTATCAACATCATATGCTACCAGCATTCCTTTGTCATCGTCAAGAATCTTTTTCATGGCTACGATTTTTTCATCCAAGACATCAAGAGACCAGAAAGTTGCTTTAACATGTGCGGAAGCTTTTTCAGCAGCCTTGTTCATCTGTCGAGGAACCCATACCAGTTCCACATCCTTGAAACATCGTTTTAAATAGTTTGCCAAACTGTAAAATAAATTAAGAGGGAGGTTCGCGAACGAATATTGGGCCAAGCCGGTTTGGGCTAGAGTTAAGAGCCCTTGCTCGGTCGGGCGTTAGGCGCACACTGAACCGAGGAGTAAGTCCGGTTGATTTGGAGCAAATGTGGATTGCCGATCAGGACCGGATGCGCTCTCTACAGGGATGGACGGGATTAGTCCTCAACATTAGGATAAACCGAGAAAAAGCTCGGTCGTGGCTAAGAAGCTCGGTCAGGCCATCGTGTGAAACCATCGAAAAAACCGAACAAGTAGCACAGTCATTGTGCGATGGTGTGGCTTCGTGCTAAGCGTAGCTCGGTCAAGAGTACTATGCGGCGCCACGAGACTGCAGGAAGGGGATTACGCTGTTCGTACACGGTGATGCCGTTTGGTGGTTTCGTTAGGTGGTATTTAGCTGTATTTGCACTAACGCGTAGGGAAATAGGAGAGGAGAGCAGGTCCACGCGTCCAGAGGGGAATGGACGCAGAAATGCGCGCAGAAGCTATATAAACGGTGTTGCGCCCCCATACTCAGGTCTGGAACATCCTCTGATCAAAACTCATCTACCACCTTGTCTCCCCTCTTCTCTCTCTCTAAGTGTGCTAACTTGACCGTCGGAGGGATTTTCCGGCTACACACCGCCGAGTAGCTCACCTTCATTGTGTTCTCAGGTTGATCGGAGCGAAGTGCAGCTTGGACACGAGGAGTACGGATGGCGTCGGATATTTGACTCCCGTACAATTTGGGTTAGTAATGGTATACTGCTAGGTGTCACTCATGAAGTGTAGAAGCCATAGAAAACTTCCCTACGAGAATTAGAAACAATTCTAATTCGATTAGGAAGAGTTGTAATTAAATATCAAATGTTGATATTATTTCTCCTATCGAGATAAGTGTGAACGAGGCATCAAAATGTGTAATCCAAATGAATAAAGACAGTTAAATTAACTATAGAGACAATTAAAGGGTGTGAACTTGAATGCAGGAATTGAATTTTTGCATTCGAAATATTTAATCTAACTATCTCTATAGATGGTTGTTATATACATATATATATATCATAAATACGATCTAGGATTTACATAAATCATCAAAAGTTTTAAATTCTGCTGTGCCTACCCGTAAAATTCTCGACATAAAGGTAGAACAAGACAGGGAGCCCTTGGATGAGAAAAGACTGGCGGAGGATTGATGGGGAGACCAGATATACTACATGAAGAATGTAAGATTATGATTGACACCATTGCCAAATAATCCTGACGCCTAAATTTGTCACATTGTTCCAAGGTGGGCTTACTAATTAGAGACAACATAAATGCCCTTGAAGCAATAGAATTCACTTCAAAAAGCAAAGTTAAACTCTGAATCGTTTGTTTGACCAACAAAGATATACTACATAATGAAGAATGTCAAATATTTATTGACACCATTGCCAATAATCCCAACATCTAAATTTGTCGCATTGCTCTAAGGCGGGCTTACTAATTAGGGACGAAATAAATGACCTTGATGCATTAGAATTCACCTCCAAAAGAAAAGACAAACTCTGAATTGTTGGTTTGACCGACAAAGATATACTATATAATGAAGAATGTCAGATTCTTATTGACACCATTGCCAAACTCTGAATCGTTGGTTTGACCGACAAAGATATACTACATAATGAAGAATGTCAGATTCTTATTGACACCATTGCCAAATAATCCCAACGCCCAAATTTTTAGCCTTGCCTTAAGGCGGGCTTACTAATTAGAGACGACATAAATGCCCTTGATGCACTAGAATTGACCTCAAAAAGCAAAGACAAACTCTGAATCGTTGGTTTGACCCAAGAACTACGTGGGAAAAGTTACCTTCTTTCTTTGATGCTCAGCGAGCATTTTTAGAAAGTAACATTTCCATTCAGTTCGTTTCAAAAAACTTGCTGGTTGCGGATTAGTTCATTTGTCGCTGGTGGCAGCCCAAAATAAAAGGCACAGGTGGAAGCTGCATTCATTTATTAAACTTGACATGTGGGAAGGACTTATTCTCCTAGTGTAGTAGCTTGGCTTGGTCTCACTCTCTTCCCGCACTATTCCTCCCCATTAAAAAGAGCCTTTTTTGACAATCATATTCAAATTTGAAGTCACAAGTTCAGGTAAAAAATCGAAACACTTTTACTTCTTAAACATTTTTATGCACCAAGAAGACTATCAAACTACTAATACCAACAAACAGGATATTTATCTGGTTCTGTTTATTAAAAGCAATATTTAGACGTAACTAATGACGAATCGCTAACAATGACTCGATTAGCATGAAATGAAACAACATATATTCTGCAGCTGTTGTTCAACACTACTCTTTGCATGCAGAAAGATACATTGTATCATTAAGTCTCCGTTTGTTTCGATGTAAAATATTTTACAAAAAAAAAAAAAAAATTGTTTCTGTTTTTCGGCATTTGGTTGACACTTGAAAGAAAAATATTTTATCACGTAAAAGAGAAATTTTAATTCAATACAGTGTCATTTGTTTCTTTTTAGTGAGCTAAGATACTTATTTAAAAATACTAAATGTGCTGAAAAATTAGTGAGTGAGAGTCAACTTTGCAAAAATTAACTAACCAAATTTTTAAAAATAAGTCATTTTTTAAAAAATTATACAAAAATATTTTTCTTAAAAAATGTTTACGTACTTTCTGTTCAACCAAATAATGGAAAATGGGTAAAATATTTTTGACAAAAACATTTTAAGTCAAAACAAATAGAGCATAAATATAAATAAGGATTTGGCTTCTCTCCAATTGAACTTTCAATTAGATTAGGCTTCGTTTGGGAAGTGGGTTGGCTTTTTGGCTTTTTTAACTATTTTAGCCTGGGCTAAAAGCTTGGTTTGGAAAGGGCTTTTTGATTTTTTGACTTTTTTTGTGAGAGAAGCGTGTAATAATTGTTGGTTGGATGTGATGTTTTGTTTGTTGTGGCTAAAATAGCCTATTTTATCTTTTGTGACTAAAATAGCCAAAAAAGCCCATAAACCAACTTGCCAAACAGAGGCTAAATGGTTGAGATTTTTTACCGGTAAGAATCATTAAACGGAAGTTTCTTACCAGTAAGAGTCTTCCATTCAATGATTGGTACTAGTAAGAAACTTCTGTATAATGATTCTCGCTGGTAAAAAACTTCAATTATCTAATCCAGTTAAAAGACCAGCCATATCTGCGGGAAATGTGTCTCCAGTGTACACAACATATTGCTGTAAAAGGACTGGAGGTGGATCACATATACATCTTCATTCAATAATTGTCTTTTAAAGGATTTGAACCAAACATGTCGATAATTAACCAGAAATAATACGGACTTGCGAGTAAAAAAATAATCAGCTTGTTTGGTTTTGTTTTTCAAAAAGTGGTAAATTCTACTTTTTTATTTTTTGTATTTTAATGTTTTTAATAATTTAAGATTTTTTTTTAATTTTTAAATACACCTAACATAAATACATTTAAAAAGTATAATATTTGTGAATTTTTTTTTAAAGAAAATATCCTAAATACCAAACAATACCAAAAAAATATAAAAATTCAATATATATTTCATATTTCTGTGTATTTATTAATTTTTTAAAAAAAATATTTTACTATTTAAATATATTTAAGTAAAGTGCATTTAAAAAAAATAAAAAAATATTTAAAATTTAAAAAATATTCACTAAACTAAAAATAAAAAACATAAAAAATAAAAAACACCATTTTCAAAGAACTGAATTCAAAAAATTGAAACCAAATCTATGGAATGATTTTTACGAAATCATATTACCGCAAAATGTACTTGGAAGTTCATCAATAAGTTGGGGTTTCCAACTATCTGAAATACTTCTTGGAATCGCCATTGGATCATCAACAACCTTCTTGGTCATGAACCCTTTCTCGTGGTCCAAAATTGTAACCTCATTTTCTTTTGCCACAATTTCCATGGCTGGTTGAGCTGCAACCACGCTATAACGACCCTAAAAAAAAAAAATCAAATTTACGGCATTTAAATCAAACAAGTATAAAAATGAATGTATAAAAAAATTATAGTTTCATTTTCAAAACTAACAAGTATATATATAATAAAAAATAAATAAAAAAGGCACTTACAACAGTTGAAGCACGGAAACCAGGCACCACCGACTCAAACAGAAAGCTAGGAGTTTCTTGATCATCTTCTTTAACCAAACATCTATAAGCAAGCACCGGGGTCAAGTGATCCGATAAAATGCATTTGTGAAGCGGAATTAAGTTTCCCTTTCTTGAAGCCTCGAAAAACTTTGTCTCATCCGTAACTGAACAAAACCAAACCACAACATTAAATTCAACTGTAACTGAGAACCAATTCACCAACACAAAGAAACCAAAATTTCATATGGTTAGGAGATTTGATAAAGAATTTGAAAATAAAAATAAAAAAAATAGATAAAATGTGAATAAAATATATCTATATTTCACTAATTTCACACACATTTTTTCTTTTCTTTTCTTTTTTAAATTTCTCTCCAAATCTCCGAATCAAAGACAGCAGTACAGATCAATAGCATTATGCTTACGAGCAATTTTTCAGAAATTGGAATGACCAAATGAACCGACCCGATTAAAATTTCAAAAGAATTTTACAACACTGCTAAACCCGATTCAAATATTATATTTAAAATATTTTTATATTTTACTTTTTTTAAATGTTAGTACATAAGTGAGTAATGATATACACGTTTTATGGCAGAGGCATTTATAAAAAAAAACCATCCACCTTTTCACTTTTGAATGCATAATGGGAATATATATATATATATATATAGAGAGAGAGAGAGAGAGAGAGAGTAAGAAGGACCCAGAGATGGAGATTGGAGAGAGCAGCATTGCAGAGTACGGAGGGAAGGAAGAGGGCTGGAGGTTCTGCAGGGAATGGCGGTGACCGGCGACGGAAACAGCCGGTGGGTTGAGGGAGACAAACGGTGAGAAATGGTTAGGGTTTGCATTTTCCAGAGCACTCTTCTCAGAGATAGAGAGAAGAGAAACCGGCGACGTGAGCGTTAAGGCTGTGCTGTGCTGATTCCTGAGATAACAAAAACACTCGGCTCTGTTGTGGGTTTAAAGGCTCTATTTATGAGTGTAATAAAAGGAGGGCGCTTGAAATGTTTTTAATGCCACCTTTAAATGCTTGATCTTTAATATTAGGATTTGTTTTGTCCCTAGGGTTTTGTCTTTTTTTGGTTTTTTTAATTTTTTTTCTTGTGAGTGAAAGAATGTAATGATTATAGGTCAGATGTGATATTTTATTTTATTGAGTTAATAATCCTATTTTATTTTTTGTGACTATTTTAATCCAAAAAAACCTCAAAACCAACTTGCCAAACGAAAGCTTAATATTAAGATTTGTTTTGCCAATTAATCATTTTAGGCAAAAAAAAAAAATTAAGGCAGAGTTTAGTGGGACTTTCTAATCAATTTTCCATTCTCATATTTGAATGACAAGTTTGGTTTGAATTTTTAATATGATTTTAAATCAATTTCAAAATATATTTGGTAAATCAAATAATTTTTGAATTTTTGATCTACTTGGTCGTCCGTCTGGACATTCTCCCGAATGTCCAACTGGTCGTTTGGCCAGTTGACCAGAATAGTACAATTTTTTTTTTTTTTTGCCAATAGCCACCTATTATTTGGAATATATACATATATTTTTTTTAAATATACAAATTATTTTTTTAGACCAAAATGACAAATTATTTTTTTGAATTGAATTTTAAAAAAAATTTTGTTATGAGTTTTGAATATAATTTTCAATAGAGTTTTGAGTTTGTGTTTAGTTATGATTTATAAATTTTTTAATTAAGTTTTGAAAACTCTTTTCAAAACTCATAACCAAACAATTTTTCTCATTTTATATGACACATCAAAAATTTAAAACTCAATTTAAAATTCTTTTCAAAACTCATAATCAAACAAATTTTCTCTTTTCAAATCATAATTCCAAAACTCACAAATTCAAAATCCAATTATATTCTCAAATCATAATTCTAAAAATCTATCAAACGTTACATAAAATTTTCCTTTTTATTTTAATGTGTCAATTCTCAAAACAACTTTAAGGCCAAGTTTGGCTATCCTAAATAAGTACACACTTTTTATCTTTTTATATTTTTTCCATTATATCATCTCTCTACTTTTCTGCACATTTTTTCGTAAAAAGACAAAAAGTACACTTATTTAAGGCATTCCAAACAACCCCTTAATAAGGTAAGTACTATTTATAATTTTTTTACACAACGACAATTTACACCGACAAATATTGGAGATTACAATTATAAATTTATAAATTCATCCATTATACGATAAGAAAGTTAGTTCTATACAATTCCGCATGTAACAAATTAAAAGTTAATATTTATCTTTTTATATTATTATATGTCAAATTATGAAATCTTCTTTAGGAATTTCAAACATTTTCTATTTTCCATTTTCAGTTGTCTCCACTCTCCCCGCCTATTTTTTCTGTTGTACTGCGAAAGTATAGGGTTTCTTAATTATATTTATATATGATTTAATTATGTTTAGATATAATAAAATTAATAAAAAAAAAACTACAATTTTTATTTTCTTATAATTTATAAATTATTACTAGTACCTCTATTTATTTATTTTTAAAAAATTGACCGGTTCTCATATCTAATTCTTAATGCTATGCATGATAAATCATCTCAATTTACATATGTTTGGCATGGGATTAAACTATTAAAATAGTCAAAAAATAAATAAATAAAATAGATTAAAAAGTCAATAACATGAAATATCACATTTAAATTATAATTATTTTATTTTATTTTATAATAAACAAAAAAATTAAATAGTCTAATCCAAACAAAACCTTTTAACATAAATTAAAATATTCAAAAAACAAATCCAGTTTCCAAATAAAGCCTTTGTCCTTGAAAAAGTTATTAGGGGCTCAAGTGCAAGGCTAGTTAGGTGTCGTTTGGTTTTGGCTTTTTTAATTGACTTTTTGATTTTTTTAACTTTTTTAACCTGAGACTTTTTTAGTCGTTTGGTATTTTTGTTTGGCTTTTTTGACTTTTTAACTTTAGAATGACAAATTTGCCCTTAGTATAGAATGATACTTTTTTGACTTTTTATTTGTATATAAGATATTTTGATACTTTTATAATTTTTTTTTGTCTTTTTGTGATTTTGTAGCTTTTTTTTTTTTTTCATCTTTGTGATTAAATAGCTTGGGAGGAAAACCAAACCAAGGCTTAATGTTTTATCAACATTTGGTTCGTGGATGATTCGATGAGTGGACAATAATTTATATGATAAGGCAAGAAGGTTTTTGAAAACGTATAAAATGTATGAGAGATACAATTGATTTTAACGGTCAAGATGAATCCTAAGTACATATACATTTAGATCAATGGTCTATATACATTTAGTTCCCACCCGTTTGAGCTCATCTCTCCCTCTCCCATGTCCCCAAACAACACGCCTCTGCAACTCCCTCTCTCCCACGTTCTCTGTCACATTGTCTCTCACATTCTCACAAAATAACCTACTGCTGCTCATCATGCCATTGAAGACAAAGACCGAATTCAGCAAAAACCCAACCCTTCGATACCAACCCTCCCTCTTCGCTACGCTACTTCTTCTTCTCTTACAACCCTTCGAACTCGGCTCCCTTCGCTATCCACACTACCGACGCTACTCTCGCAAGGTAAGATTGAGCCTTTTCACTCGATTTCTGCCTCTCTCCTTTCTCTCCCTGTTTTTCTTTTTGACTAATTTCTCTCTCATGATTGTTTTGATTCAAACAAGTTATTTTAGGGTTTTGTTTACGGGTTATATATATTTGTAATTTCTACCAAATCTGTTCATGTTGTGGTTATCTTCCTCATAGAATGCTCTATTCCAAGCATAAATCGGGGTCTCTTACTCCACTGTAGCCAAGAATAAGAAATATATTTGTAATTTCTCTTTCATGATTGGTATATATCAACTCTCAAATTATATTCTTATTTTTTGAATCCATAATGGTGGTTATCACTTGGCTGGTGATGTTTTTGAGTTTGTTTCATGGTTGCTCATGGTTGTTCTGATTCAAAAAATAGTATAATGATTTTGTTTTTGATAGATTGGGGTAAATAGTATAATGGTTTCTTAATGGCAATTTTTTTTTTTTTTTTCAGTTAAATTCTCAACCTTAGAACTTTCTTTGTTTTTTTAGAAAATTTTGTGTTAGAACTTTCTTCTCAACCTTAATTCTGTTGTATGTGTATTTTTTATTTTTATTTATTTATTTATTTTTGTTCTAATTTTGTTTCCACATTATGTCATTTAGTTTTCACTACTCATGGATTGCAATGTGCGACATGGAAATTGCTCTCATTGTTGTTATTATTATTGTTTTATTTCGTTTCAGGTGTCATCTTTCAATCACAATCTGAATTCTGCAAAGTTTCAATCAAGCATTTTTGGTACTGTTGTTCCTGGCAAGCCATCTTCCTTACAGTTGAGTAATCCACTGTTTCCTCTGTGCAGTTGAGTAGTGTTTGCTTATATTGTTATGAACACAGAATGATTTGGTCCAAACCATACATAAAATATATTGCTAGGAGTATGCAGCCTATCAAAGCAACTGTAATGCCTCCTACAGTTGTTCTTCAACTAACATCCCGTACTATTCTTTGTTTCAGTTGTTTATTGACTATGTATGTAATTTATTTTCCTTCGATAAAAATTTGACATCATCTTTGAGATTCTTTGTGCTATATAGTAGAAATCTGCTGATTAACATTTGGTAAATAAATATTATATACCCCTGCTTTTGTTCAGGGTATGTCCAGTGAAAGTTACCTGTTAACTTCTGTTCATCTTTAGATTTTTTTTGGTAAGTATTTCATCTTTAGATTGGATGTTCCTTATGTTTTTTCGCTCTTTTTGTTCAATTCCCCCACTGGTATTTGCCAGATGAAGAAGATCACTCGGAATGATTTTGTTCAAAAGTTGAGGTTGATAGTTGGAGATAACGTGCTGAGGTCCAGCCTAAGGTAGGGTCCATACTTCTTTCTAACTATTTTTAGTGTTGAATTTCTTTTGTGGTGTGTAGTGTGGCTATGTAATGATCAGATGTTGCAACTGCTGCTTTTGATAGATCTTAAGTTAAATTAACACTTGAAAATTTCTCTGCAACCATATATATTCATGAGATCTTTGGGTTATTCTATATCAAGGATTCAAATGTGGGTCTGACAAACTTAACCCATTGTCCCTGTGATTGATTTGAATAGAAGTAGCTAAATCAGTTGCACAATATTATCTTGAACAATATGATTACCCAATTCTAGAAATAGTTCTACATTTAGGATATTTTTGATCACTCATTAATCTCAGTTGTGTTGGGGTGGTCCATTTACCATATTTATTGTGCCTTATATTTTCTGTAGGCAATCATTTTTGTTTTATTTGTATTTCTTTTAAATAATGTATTGTTAATGTTCGACAAAACAAAATACCTAAACTGATATGGAATATGATAGTGAAAAAAATGTCAATTTTTCTCTATACTATACAGTTAAATAATGTATTATTCCTCTTGCTATTAGGCTCCATTTTCAAGTTATCCCTATACAGTTAGGTTCCATCATCTGATGAGGCATCTTATATGTCATGCATATGTGTATTTTAATACATGAAAGGTGTCTATTGATGCACTAATTCTGTGATTACATGTCAAAATGTTATATAAATTTGGTGTAAAAATTGGTAATCATACAACAATACTTTACAAAAAGTAGGCATCTTGCATTTGGAGATGAAAACAATTTTGTTCAATGATAGAATAGATGTGTGTGCGTTATATTTTCTAAATTTTGTGATTACCAAATGTCATAGGATGAATTTTGTTGTGAAGCTACATACCATCTATATATTTGATTCACTGGTTCTAATTTCTCTTAGAGATTTGATTGGCAGCAGTAGCACTAACTGGTTTGCATTTTAATTTTAATTTCTTTTAAATTGTATTTGATATTTAATTTTATTTTTATATTTGATTTGTTTGGAATTGTAGAGTACAGTAACTGGTGTGCATTTTAATTTTAATTTCTTTTAAATTGCAGAGCACTGCCTGGTGTGCATTATTTGATATTTAATTTTTTTTTTTATATATTTGATTTGTTTAGAATTATAGAGTACAGTTTGTTAAATATATTTTTGTAACTGCATTTTAATCTTAATATTATTTATACCGTACTTTTAGGCATGCTAGTGTGCTAATATGAGCCCACCACCAAAAAGTTTGACCAATGAGTCTGAGGTACGTGTGCACATGGTATTACCTGGACTAAGCCATGTTTGGCATGAGGTTTTTTTGAAGTTGTAAATTAATTTAATTATAAAAAAATAAAATACATTAAAAAATTAATAAGATAAAATATCACATCTAAATTATTAATAAGATAAAATATCACATCTAAATTATTTGGGTGAATACTAAATTATAAGCTCTCTTCTACTTGTGATCTTAAATTAGACTGGAGTTTAATTAGGCTTCGTTTGACAACATCACTTTTTAGTATAAAAGTTAAAAAATTATTAAAAAAATTAAAAAGCTAATAATTTATATTAAAAAGTCAAAGATTCTATTTTCTTTCTACTTTTTTGCATATCTTTTCGTACAAAAATTAACAAGTCATCCTAAACAAATTAATTTTTTTACCTTATATTTTAGTTAAAAATTCAAAAAAATACTAGAAAAACTTGCTCCAAACAAGGCCTAACTCTACCAAACTTAATGGCGGATAGTACAGATATACACATGCACTATCTTTGTCATTTGGGTAAATTATATTAATTTCCAAAAGTTTGGAGAAAATATGGAAAGTCTTACAAATTTTGTATAATTATATTGGGCTCTTAAGGTTTAATTCATATAATTTTTGGCTCATTTTTTATTAAAAATTCATTAGTTATATAGATAAAAAAATAATAATTTTGTTGTATTTTTTTATACTAAAATATATATTTATCTTTGTGTATTCATATCATTTGTAGTAATTTCGATTTTTTTTACTTTTTACTAAGAGAAATGTCAACATAATTATATTAAGATTGTGAAATTTATTGTTTTTTTTTTAAAAAAAATCTCATAAGAGGTCAATATAATTGACATTTTTTTATTTTGATTCGACTTTACGTTGTGTGTGAGTGATTTTCTGACTACACTGCCAACTCAGTATTCAACTGGAGAGCACTAGCGGAATAGATGGCGCCTGAACGACTTGTAACAGAAAGAAGAGATTCCGGCGGTGATTCGTCCACCCGGGAGCACTCCGATGATTAAGTCAGTAATCAAATATCTCAAAGATAATCAATAGTGCTCAACTCACTGTTTAGAGTACAAATTGCGTACCTTAGACCCATGGGGGTGACTCCCTTTTATAGCCAACACAATCCTAATCCCAATAGAAGCCTAGCTCTAATGGACTTAGGATTACTGCCAATCTTGGATTCTTCAATAGATAAAGATAAATTCTCTAAGAGTTTTTTCCTTATCCAGGCTGAAGTCCTTCCTCATGCTAGGACTCTTGTCCATCATCCGCTTATCTCGGATTCCGGTATTCTCGCAGATAACCTCGCCCTAGCTGAGATCATCTCGGCATCATAACCAGGACACGTGACACCTCGGCTGACACTTCGGTGTCACCTCGGCTACGTGTTGTCATTCAAAAATTATGTCCCCACAACTACCCCCTAGGTTCTATTACTTCGGCATCCTGAGGTGATGGAACCTATATCATTCCTTCCATTAATCATGACCCCGGTTTAACTTCAGCTTGTAAATTTTTCTTAAAATTTCAATAAGTATTAAACATGTCATCGGTTTAATTTCAACTTGTAAATTTTTAAAATTTCAACAAGTGTTAAACATGACATCGGTTTAACTTCAACTTGTAAATTTTAAAAATTTCAACAAGTGTTAAACATGTCCTCGGTTTAATTTGAACTTGTAAATTTTTAAAATTTCAACAAGTGTTAAACATGTCCTCGGTTTAATTTGAACTTGTAAATTTTTAAAATTTCAACAAGTGTTAAATATGTCCTCGGTTTAACTTCAACTTGTAAATTTTTTTAAAATTTCAACAAGTGTTAAACTAACTTTAGCTTGTAAATTCCAACTCCCAAGCGTCATTCTCTAGCCCTTTTTGGTTCGACGTGTCTTCTGGGATTCTCCCCTCATTGATTCTCTATACCCGACCTCCCGTGAAGGCCGTTGAGAATGCCCCTTTGCCCTGTCGTGTTGAGGGACTGCAGGAACTGTGTTTTGCCCCCCTTTCTGGGCATTTTTCTTGGCCGCTGGAATCGGCGTATCTTGTAAAGGGAACGGTGGCTGTATGACGTCGTTCTGCATCATGAAATTGACGACCGTTTGCAGGTCCGCCAATTTGTTTACCATTCCATTCATCTCGTCGTTCCTTCGTAAGCATCTATCTTTCCATACCTGGAGGTCGTCCTCGTTATAATACTCGCTTCGGTCTAATTTCTTCGGCACGTCGCCCTCCTGGCCGACGTTCTTTTCTCCGTGATTCTTATCACGAGTCTCTTCGTTGCAGTTGTTTTCTTCGCCGTCAAGGTCAATATGTTTCTCGCTCCCAGTAGGGGTGTCGTCTCCAACCTTCTCTTTTTGTCCGTTGTTGGTCATCTATTCTTCTTTCTTTCCCACAGATTGTGCCAAATTGTGTGAGTGATTTTCTGACCACACTGCCAACTCAGTATTCAACTGGAGAGCACTGACGGAATAGATGGCGCCTAAACGACCTGTAACAGAAAGAAGAGATTCCGGCGGTGGTTCGTCCACCTGGGGGCACTCCGATGATTAAGTTAGTAATCAAATATCTCAAAGATAATCAATAGTGCTTAACTCACTGTTCTGAGTATAAATTGCGTACCTTAGACCCATGGGGGTGCCTTCATTTTATAACCAACACAATCCTAGTCCCAATAGAAGCTTAGCTCTAATGGATTTAGGATTACTGCCAATCTTGGATTCTTCAATAGATAAAGATAAATTCTCTAAGAAATTTATCCTTATCCAGGCTGAAGTCCTTCCTCATGCTAGGACTCTTGTCCCTCATCCACTTATCTCGGATTCCGGTATTCTCGCAAATAATCTCACCCTAGTCGAGATCATCTCGGCATCATAACCAGGACACGTGACACCTCGGCTGACACTTCGGTGTCACTTCGGCCACGTGTTGTCATTCAAAAATTATGTCCCCACACGTTGTATGAGTTATAATAATGCTACTTAAATTTTTTAAAAATAACAGAAATTTACTCTAATCTTCAAATTGATGACATATATTTAATCTTGTTAATGTGGAATTAGACCATAAATCAATCCTGACATTTAATTATAGATTTTGAGCAATTTTTGAATTTATTTGTCTAGAATTAATGAATTGCTTTTAAAAAGAATAGATTACACCTACCTACCCCATGAGGATTGGAATAAACATAGTTAGTCTCATATTTTCGATATAATTATATTAACTTCTTTAGAGATTTTAATCTACCTAATACTTAGATCATTTTTTATCAATAATTTGTGACTCGTATGAATAAAAAAATGATATTGTTGTTTTTGTTCTTTTAAAATTTATAATTACCTTGACTTATTTTAGTATTTATCCATCATATATATTAATTTTGATCATTTTAATTTTATTAAAAGAAAAGTTAATATAATTAAATCAAAATTATAATATTAATTGTAAATTTTTTTTAAAATTTTAAAAGGTTTTAAAGTACCTCTTTGACATACATTATTTTTGTTTCTATCTCTACCTATCTAATTCTATCTCTACTTATCTTTATACATCTCTATTTTGTCCATATGTATAAAGTTCTATAACTATCTGTACTTTGTACATAGGGGTGTAAATTTAGCCCACTCTAATTCGGTCCGGCCCATGTCGAGGATTGCAAGTTCTAACCAAAATTCAGGCCTTGGTCGAGCCGGTGGGCAGGGTCTCGAGCCAGTCTAATGGGCCTGGGCCTAACCTTGGGCTTGGGCGGCCCTAACAATTTTTTTTATTTTTTTTAAATTTTTTTCTACTAAAATTTTATTATTTTTCACTAAAAAAAACACTGGGCCTCCGACTGGCCGGGCTTCAAAATGATGGCCCAAGCCTAGGCCCAGGAGCTCAGACTGAGCTTGGGCCCAAACTGGCCTAAACGGGCTGGGCCCACCCCAGGCCGCGGGCTATTTTTACGCTCCTATTTATCCATATCTATAAAGTGTTGATGAAATCCCGTTTATTTTCAGAGGTAGAATGGAAGGGCTGCGTAATGAGTGTCTTAGTAGTGAGGAGATTGTTGGTAAGTGGATTGATAGTGAAATGATTAAGTAAAATTGTGTTTATTTTGATGATAGTTATTGGTGTAGGGATTGTTAAATTATTTTTATATAAAATAATAAAATAATAAAACAAATAAAAAAATACAAAAACATTAAACATTAATGTTAAAAAAAAATGCCGACATGTAAAAAATAAAAAATAAAATAAAAAAAATAAAATTATGATTTTTACTTAACAAAAAATATAAAAAATTAAACATTAATATTAAAAAAAAAGGCCCAACATGTAAAAGTAAATAAATAAAAATAAATAAATAATAAGAAAAATTGCCCAGCGGACTATTTTCTAATATCAAGTCGTAAGCCTCCATCCTAATTCTCTCCGCAAGGCCCATCTTAATCCGGAGGAGATTATGAATTTCCCTTTTCATCTCTCAAAACAAACACAATATTAATAAGTTTCACCTCCATCTCAATTCCAATTCCTCCTCCATCTCTTGAAACAAACTGGCCTTATAGAAAGTCTTTTATGCCCTTGTTTTTTTATTGAACCAGTTTTTTATGCCCTTGTTATTAACAGTGTATTGTCATTCTTAAGGGTAATAATCGAAATTAAAAAAATATTTTTGTACTGTGCAAATGTGGAATAACGTTTGCTGCGTGCCGAGGAGACCTATCAACCGATATACAAAGTTGGAAAAACGTTTGCTGCGTGCTGAGGAGACTTGTCAACCGATATACAAAGGTTTCATTTGGGATGGAGATTAGTTTTTTATTTTTTATTTTTTATTTTTTTATTTTTAATTATTTTATGTTAAATTTTTTTATTTTGGATGAATTTTTTAACTTTTTAAATTTTTGTAAGAAAAAAAATAAAATGATTATGATTTAGATATGAAATTTTATTTTATTGATTTTTTAAACTTATTTTATCTTTTTATAATTAAAATAACCAAAAAAAACCTCTTTTAACTTTTTATGCCAAGTGAGTGCAAAGTATCATGTGGTAACCTGAACTCCTTACTATAAAAATATATTTATTGAGAGCAATAATAAAAATATATTTACGTTCACACTCTGGCAATGTATTTCGAAAGAAGGATATATTTTAGACTTTTTATTGGTGAGTGCGTGTATTTCGAAAGAAGGATATATTTTAGGCTTTTTATTGGCAAGTGCTAATCTTTCCTATAGACTGTAAGGAGATTTTCAAAGTTTATTGAAATAGGGATGGACTATTACAATTAAAAATAAAAAAATTAAAATAAAATTTAAAAAAAATATAAAAGTACTAAATTTAATTAACTCAATTCTTTTAAGAAAGTTATAACAGTTTTAAAAAGCATCCTCTCTCTCTCTCTCTCTCTCTCTCTCTCTCTCTCTCTATATATTCTTATATTAACACAAGAAATTTATTTTCTTATATTTTCTACCACTATCATACTAAACATTGAGAATTTTTCTTTTTTTTTTTTTTTCCCTCACGTTTTCTATCATCTCCATCTCAATGTTTTTAGAATCGGCCTGGCCATTTTTTTTTTGTTTTTCTTTTTTTCCTTTTCCGTGTTTTTTTTTTTTTTTCTCTCTCTCTCTCTCTCACATTTTCCATCATTTAGAACTGGGCCGACTTGGCCACACCCTTAAATCTATTTCAATGAAAAGCCAACTTCTTTTAAGAAAATCGGTAAAATCATCGGTTTAACCAAATTATCCGCCGAATTGAATCTGGGTTAGTAGCGTTTTTAAAAACGAACGTTGCCTATACTAATGTAATGACGTTTTTAAAGCACCATAATGTTACAACGACGGCTGCGTCTTCGGCGTTTGGTATTAAACATCACAAAAAGAATTAACGGCATTTTTACACCTATAATGACGTTTTTTAAACGTTGCTAAATGTAACCAAACTTGTTTGGCAAAAATTTAAAACCACCAATTTAACCAAATTACCTGCCGAACCAAATTTGGGTGCAACGAGTCAACCAAACTTTTTAGGCAAAAATTTGTGTAGTGGATTTGAACACAATACCTCATACATGAAGAGTGTGTACTTTTAAACTAAACCAACATGCCTCCGTTGATATATATATATATAGCAAATGTATATTATTATAATAATCCTTCGTAGTTCGAAAATTTCTCCCCCGAATCCCCTGACTACCCAAAACAACATCGTTTTGGGTAGTTTCTTTTTTTTTTTCCCTCCTTATGTTTGAAAACAGAGAGAGAGCAGAGAGAAGAAGAGAAAGAGAAAGAGAAAGAGAGAAAGAGAAGAGAGGGGATGGAGAGAGAGAGAGAGAGAGAGAGGGTCAATCGCCTGGCGGAGAAGAAGACGATGATTTGTTGATCTGGATGTCGATCACCTGGCGGAGAAGAAGGGCGTGATGATGATCTGGATGATGATCCAGAAGGGTATTCAGATCCAGATCAAGAAGACGATGATTTGTTGATCCAGATCCAGGGTCCATCCAGATCCAAATCAAGAAGATGAAGATGATGATTTGTTGATGATGATGTTGTGTTGTTTGATTTTATTTTATTCTATTTTATTTTATTTTTTTTTTCAGATTCGACAATCTTTTTTTTTTTTTTTGTGATTGTTCGTTGTTGTTGATGAATTTATGATTGAATTTTTTTTTTCAGATTCGACAAAAATTATGATGCGTTGTTGAATGTATGATGCTGTGTTGTTGATGAATGTGTTGTTGTGTTGATGAATGTGTTGTTGTTGTTGTGTTGATGAATGATGTTTCTCTCTCTCTCTCTGCTACTCTCTTCTTCTTCTTCTTCTCTATTGATTTTTCTTCTTCTGCCAGTAATTGAAAAAAAAAATAAAAAATAAAATCAAAGCGACGAAACGACGTCGTTTTGATTTCGGACCAAACTCGAGCTCGAAAGTTTCGAACTACGTAGCACAACTGATTATTATTATTTATTGTATTCAATTAGTTTCCTCTCAAATATTATTACAATTAATAGTTTTACAAATAATATTAATATAAAAATGAATGTATAAATATATATATGGTAAACATATTTACATAAATTACATATATCTTAAAATATAATTTTTTTTTGAATGAATGTATCTTAATTCTTATTATTTTTATTTAAAACAATTATTAATATATTTATTAGATAATTATGACATTCCAGTTCGATTCTGGTTCACTCCACGATTGAACCAGTGATGCATAATTCAGTCACGTTTTTAGTTTAATCAACGGTTTTAGATTCAGAATATGACTCCACCCTATCCAAACCCAGCACACATTGCGATTACTGTTCATGGATTTGTGACTAGCTCGGAGGTACATACTGCTGTTCCAATCAACAATTATAGAATCCCCATACATAAGCGTTAGCTGGAAATAGTGGTCAATGGTCACCTATTAATTTAATAATATATTCTATTTAATTAAAATATATCCATGAGAAAATGATAGATTCCACGGCCTCGTGTTGTGTGATGGAACCTCGTTCTCTTGCCCCGCATGTTCGGGCTTACATACACGAGAAGGAGAGTTGCGGGACAATAATAAAATACCATCATCTCACGGGACCCTTCTATTTTCACACATTTTTTTTAGCTCGCACATTTAACAATTTTTTTGTTCATTCCAATTGCGCCTATCAATCAAACTTTCTTCTACAACACAAACACTCAAATTGTGCATATCAATTAAATTATCTTCAACTATCGATTAGCGACTGGCTCAATATTGATAGTCTGAATTAATGTTTTGAAATCTGAATCATTGATCAAATCAAAAAAGTAACGGGTTATGTGTAACTGTCACTGATTCAATTATTGGGTGAATTAAAATTAAACCGTGACGTCATAATTATCTAATAAATATATTAATAATTATTTTAAATAAAAAAATAAGAATTAACAAACATTCATAAAAAAAAAATTATATATATATTTTAAGTATATGTAATTTATATAAATATGTTTACCAAATATATATATATGTATATATATTTATACATTCATTTTTATATTAATATTATTTGTAAAAATATTAATTGTAATAATATTCGAGAGGAAACTAGTTGAATACAATAAATAATATACATTTGCTATATATATATCAAAAGAGGTACGTTGGTTTAGTGGAAAAGTACACAATCCTAATGCATGAGCCTGGATCCGATTCGGTGGGTAATTCGGTTAAATTGGTGGTTTTATGAGTTTTCTTGAAAGAAGTCGATTTTTCAATTGAAATGGGTTTAACGATACACCCAGACTGGAACTTGGACCGGCTAATAGGTGAACCGGTTGAATCGGCTGGGCTGATCTGATTTTAAAAACAATGGTCCAAACAGTGAAGGAAAGTATGGGTGGTGGGTATCATCCAAATTGAAGGAATTCATTTTTAGATCTTCTTCACATTCATAGAAAGGGGTTTGCAAGGGAATGAGCTAGTTTGTGAGAGAGAGAGAGAGAGAGAGAATGAATGTGGTTTGATGGGGATGAGATGTATATGGTTGAAGAACTTGTAGATGACTTCATATCGTGGCGTCAACGTTGTTAGGGTTTTTGAGGTTGAACAAAAGGTATTTTGACTATTTTTGGTGATCAAAATTGGGTATAAGACCATTTTCAACGTTTACTCCAATTTTTTATCAAATTTAAATTTGATGAAAAAAAGATTAAGTAGTGAACTCCAACCCTATCAAAGTGATATTAAATAGAGGGAGAAGTAGATATTTCATCAAATGGAGGGAGATTTGATCTTCATTAGATTTAAATTGTTACCGTTGAGTCGGAAATCCACTCGGATGTCCACCCAAATGTCCACTCAAAAGAGCAACTTTAGTTTTTTGTTCATGTCCGAACGACCTCCAAGACATCTGCCCGGACGTCCAAATAACTAGGGATGTGAAAAAATCTTATGAAAATTCTAATTCAACGTCACATTTGTACTCAAATTTGATGAAATTTTTTATTTAACGTTGGAGATATTCTAATGGTAGATAAATGGGGAAATTACCATTAAAGTCGTAATGTTTAAAAATTATTACACAATAATGATAAAGTTTATAATTTTAATTATTAATAATTATAATAATTATTGTGTTTTTGTAATATTTTTTTTCCTGACATCAATGTTGAGTTATTTGTCCTAGATTAAGAGGAAATATCATTTTGCCTCACAAACTATCACTTAAAAATCAATTCAACCCATATTCTTCTAATAATATCAATTTCACACCTAAACTATTTGATTTTAGATCAATTTTATCCTTGTCGTTAACTACTGTTTATAATCAAACAGAAGTTGCTGACATGGCATTGAAATTTCGTTTAAAATTTCATTTTATCCCCTAAACTATCTAAAAATCAATTAGACCCCACAATTTAATTTTGTTCAGTTGTCTAATTGATATTTTGGAATAGTTTGGGGAGTAAAATAAAATTTCAAATGAAGTTTGGGTGCTGCATCAGCAATGTCCGTTTAATCATAGATGACAATTAACTGTGGGGGTAAAATTGATGCAAAATCAAATAGTTTAGATATAAAATTGATATTATTAAAAGAAAAGGGATAACTATGTATATTTGTAGCAGACTTGGCCCAAAAAAATTAGGTTCGTGGACCACCAATCCGGCCCAGCCCAAACCTAGCCTATTCTAGCAAGCCTTAAGCCCAAGCCCAAGCCTAAGCCCAAGTTCAAGTCATAAGTCCCAAGATCCACGATCCATGACCCACGGACCACAGACCTAGACCCGGCCTGGTCCGGGTGGGATAGCGGCGTGTGCCCGCGCACGTGTGGCAATTTTGCCATAACTAACTTGGACCATAGTCTTGACCCAAGCCCATCCTTGAAGCATCCATAACTCTATTCCTTCAGAAAATTTGGATGCTCCAAAGGGCTCATACCCTTATCAAAATCTTAAGGTTTAAATACCCATCAAAGCTTTCCTCTACAATCAATGTGGGATTGGTAGTTATACACAATTCCCAAAACCTCATTCATAAGGCCATCTTTATGAGACAATTTCTCGTTCAATTCTCAATGATTTTTTGTCATTCTTTTTGTGATGTAAAGACTTTGTTACAAAGAATCTAAACTCATTTAATCCCACCTCAACCAATGGTTGAGACCTACTTTAATTTCACATTAAAGTCACCATAAAACCATTTTTTCCAACAATCCCCCATATGAATAAAAATTGACTGAATAAAGAAAACGGACAACTTTTACAACAAAGACTCGGAGAGAGAGCACACAAACTAACCCTGCATCAGAAAAGGTAGCTGTTGGCCTTGAACCTTTCGTAGTGAAAGCTTATCGGATTTACTGGCTGACCAATGAATGTAATGTCTTGAACTATTCTGTCGTTTGTGTAAACCGAGACAATAGACCTCACACAGGAGTTAGTCCAACCATTGTTCTAGTTCTCACTAGTGTGTTCGGTATGGCCCTAGAACATTAGCCTGGTTTAGTGAGTGGTTTTAAAGAATTCAGCCTTACCAATTCTTAAAGAAGCGGCCCCATTTCGCAATCACATAGGTGACCTATATGAAGTATCTCATTATACTATTGTTGACTATTCATATCACTTAGGTCATTAAAAACATTAGCTTAACCTTCGACCCCCACAGGGTATCACTGTACAATGGAATGGGCAAGATGATTTACCTCTTCAGTGACTCACCCGTTACACAAACTTAGGTTGTCCCTTTAAACCTAGATCTTGGAATCTCCAGTAAACTAGGTTGGGTTTTCCATTCCGGTAACATTACTAAAGGCCTTAACGCCATTCTTCTTGATGACGTTTTTACTAACTCTCGAGTTAACCCTTTGGTTAGCGGATCCTCAATGTTGTCCTTAGACTTTACATAGTCTAGAGAGACAACTCCATTAGAGAGTAGTTGTTGTATGGAATTATGTCTATGATGGATATGTCTAGACTTTCCATTATACATATGACTCTATGCCCGTCCATTCGCCAATTGGCTATCACAATGAATACAGATAGCAGGCACAAGTTTCGGCCAACATGGAATATACTCAATGAACTGGCAAAGCCATTTAGCTTCTTCAGTTGCTTTATCCAAAACAATAAACTCAGATTTCATCATTGACATTGATATACTTGTTTCCATGGAAGATTTCCAAGACACGGCTGCCTCTCCAAGGGTAAAAATACATAACCATTAGTGGATTTGGAGTCCTTTATATTAGATATCCAATTAGCGTCACTATACCCTTCTAGTATCGTTAGGTATCTGGTATAATGCAGCCTATAATCCCGAGTGTAGCGTAGATAACGTATCACCCGCATAATGCCTCTCCAATGAGTGGCATTCGGATTACTCGTGTATCTACTAAGCCTGCTAATAGAGTAGGTTATATTTGGCCTTGTACAACTCATCAGATACGTCAAACTTCCAATGACTTGAGAATATTCTAGTTGAGAGACACTCTCATCATTATTTTTAGTCAAATGTAGACTCACATCTACCAGTGTCCTAGACACACTCGTATCTGATTTACCAAATTTCTCAACTATCTTCTCAACATAGTGAGACTGAGAAAGTACAATATCACTAGATGTTCTAACAATCTTAATACCTAAAATGACATCTGCAAGGCCTATATCTTTTATGTCAAACTTAGAGTTTAACAATCTCTTGGTAGTTTGAATCATTTTATCATTACTACCAACAATGAGTATGTCATCTACGTATAGACACAAAATGACATAACCTCTGTTAGTGTTTTTAACATATATGCACTTATCGTACTCATTGATTCTAAACCCATTTGATAACATAGTGTTGTCAAACTTTTCATGTCATTGCTTAGGCACTTGTTTCGAACCATATAATGACTTGACAAGCTTGTAGACTTTCTTATTCTCCCTGGAGCTGAAAACCCCTCGGGTTGTTCCATGTAGATTTTTTCATCTAAATCTCCATTTAAGAAAGCTATCTTTACATCCATCTGATGTATCTCTAGACCACGTAAAGTGGCTATCGCAATTACCATGCGAATAGATGCAATTATTATCACGGGTGAATATGTATTAAAATAATCCAGGCCTTCTCGCTGCTTGTATCCTTTGATAACCAGCCTAGCTTTATATTTATCAATTGACCCATCTGCTTTCATCTTTCTTCTAAAAATTCACTTACTTCCCAAGGCCTTACTGCTTGGGGGTAGATCAACCAACTCTCAAGTATGGTTCTGTAAGATAGAATCAATCTCACTCTTAATTACTTTTTTTCACGAAGGACTTTCAAGTGAAGTCACAACTTTATGGAAAGTTTGAGGTTCTCCTTCTAACATATAAGTCAAGAAGTTCGGGCCAAAGGACTTGGTAGTCCTAGCCCTCTTACTCCTTCTTGGCTCATCTACTTCCTCATCTTGATCATCTACTTGATCATCCACTTGATCATCTTCAAGTTCCTTCTCAGAACTTTGATCCGCTCCTCAGGTTCGGCAAGGAAATAAGTCTTCAAAGAAAGCATTCCTTGACTCCATTATGATATTCTTGTGGATATCTGAAATATCAGACTTGTGCACAAGAAACCTATATGCACTACTATTCTGTGCACATCCAATGAATATACAATCTACGATTTTCAGACCTATCCTAACCTGCTTGGGTGTAGCTACTACCACTTTTGCAAGACACCTTCATATTCGTAGGAAATTATAAGAAGGCTTACAGTCTTTCCATAATTTATATGGAGTCTTGTCTATTTTCTTCCGAGGGATTCTATTTAGAATGTAATTCGCGAAGAGATTTGCTTCCGCCCACAAGTTCTGTGGCAATCCAGAACTTATCAACATTGCATTCATCATGTTCTTTAGCGTCCTATTCTTCCGCTTAGCAATCCCATTTGACTGAAGAGAATAAGGCACCGTGGTTTGGTGGATAATCTCGGATTAAGCACGAATCTCAATGAACGGTGATTTATGCTCACCACCACGATCACTTCTTAAAGCCTTAATCTTGCAATCTAATTGATTCTCAACTTCATTCTTATAAAGAACAAACTCGTCAATAGCCTTATCTTTGCTTTTGAGCAAATACACATAACAATACTTAAGTGTAATCATCAACAAAAGTGATGAAGTATTTATTACCACCATGTGATTGTATAAACTTTAAGTCACACACATCACTATGCACTAAGTCCAACGGCTCTGAACTTCTTTCAATAGAATGAAACGAAGATCTTGTCAACTTTGCTTCAACACAAGTTTCACACTTGTGTTTCGGATTAATCTTAAAAGATGGTATGTGATCTAATTTGATTAATCTACATAAAGATTCAAAGTTCACATGCCCTAGTCTACCATGCCACAAATTGGAAGACTCAAGCATGTAAGTAGAAGAAGGTGCATCTTTATTTATCTTTGGGATAAGAGTCATTACATTGAGTTTAAACATACCCCTCAACATATATCCCTTACCCACATATACTCCGCTTTTGGTCAGAACGACCTTGTTGGACTTGAAAACCATGCGAAAACCATGTTTGCTGCGAAGAGACCCCGAGACAAGATTCTTATGAATGTTTGGAACATACAGGACTTCGTTCAAGGTCAGCTCATTTCTTGAGGTCTACTTCAGGACTACCTTTCCTTTCCCCTCAACAATTGAGGTAGCAGAATTCCCCATAAACAACTTCTCGACGTTTGTAACCGACTCGAAACTTGTAAACAACTTCTTCTTGGAGCAGATTTGGCGCGTAGCCCCAGTATCAATCCACCATTCTCTTGGGTTTGAACCCACCATATTCACCTTAGAGACAACGACAGACAAGTGCATGTCATCCTCATTATGGGAGTGCTCGTGTATATCTGCCATGTGAACACGGGATTTGGTTTTGTATGGCTTCCTTTACTTGCGGTAGTCACTAGCCCGATGCCCCTTGTTACCACAGTTGTAACACTTCCCTAAGAACCGATAAACAGGTTCTTGCGGCTTGTATGCTGGCCTTTTTTTCCAGTACCACCCCTTGGCCCCAGCTTTGAGCCCTTGTTCACAAGGGGCTTCTTCCTCACCCTAGAAGATTTGCCATGCTCAATGACATTGGCCTTCACAGAGGAGGTACTCCTTTATTTTTTTTTTCTATTATCCTCTTTAATTTGGAGTCGGACAATCAGTTCTTCAACTGACATTTCCTTGCGCTTGTGCTTCAAGTAGTTCTTAAAGTCCTTCTAACCATTGGGAAGTTTCTCAATGATCACAGAAACTTGGAATGACTCGTTCAAAGGCATCCGCTCAGAATGAATTTCATGCAAGATCACTTGGAACTCCTGGACTTAGTTCATCACATTTTTGAATCTATCATTTTAAAGTCCAGGAACCGGCCAATGACAAATTTCTTTGCCCCAACATCCTCAGTCCTGTATTTCTTGTCCAGAGATTTCCATAACTCCTTTGCTGAGCTCTTGGCACAAAACACACTGTAGAGTGAGTCTGCCAAGCTGTTGAACACATAGTTCCGGCAAAGATAGTCTGTTCGCTTCCATCTATCAAGCGCCATGACCTTCTGCCTGTCTGGCTCATTCTCTGCCATGGCTGGAGGATCCTCGCTCAAAACCTTTGCAAGGTTCAACATGTTCAAGTGGAACAACATCTTTTGCTGCCATCTCTTGAAGTTCACACCAACAAATTTCTCTTGGTGCTCATGGTGATTGAGCAGTCCTCCTAGAATAGCCGGAGTAACACCAGGATTGACCACAGAGGTCATAGTTGGGGTTGGCAAGCCAGTTGCCTCGGGGTTCAGATCCCCACCAACATTAGCAATAGCAGGATCATCGGTGACAGTTGTAATTTCTGAAAAATACAACAGACTTTCACTTTCTATGTTTCCAGAAATTAAACTTAACACTAGAAAATCCCATAGTTGAAAATTTAATTCAAAACTAGTCTCACCACTTAACCTAGAATTGAACATGGTCAAGAATGTTCCCAAGAAGACTGGAGGGGTTACATCGGTTCCAATTAAAACCCAGTTAACCTTTTGACAAAACTTTCAAGAGTATGTTGACTCTTAATCCGTGGGAAACAATTTTTAGAATTAAGTTTTTCCAAGGGATGAACTAGGTTAAAACAAACCAAAGTCCAAACTTACAAGCAATTTAAAAATTGCTAACAAATTACAAGCAATGTAAAACAATTGCTACAACAATTATATGAAAATAAAAATTGCTTTTACATATTGGTAAAAAACCATATAAACCTCAAGCAAAAAATTGCTCGAAATATAAACAAAAGTAAACCAATCTAAAGAGGATTATTATTTGTCCAAAACCAATTCCTTTCCACACTTATGAATGCCTACAAAGAAAGTCAGTAACAAATCACAACGTAATACAAAGCAACTAATTAAAAAAACTTTGTAACCCTTCTAGCACTATCATGAATAGCACATTAAGTGAAAATTAAAATGCAATATGAGTTACACATATAAAATTTAAAACTACAACTAAATGTACAATTTAATTTACACAATAAATATGTAAATAAATTAGACAAGCTACAAAACCTGAAAATTTATAATTCCAAATAATTAAATTAAAAATTTATAGCCATGAGTTATATATCACTTATTACATAATAAACATGTAAATAACTCATGAGTTATATATCACTAAATGTACAGTTTTATAAAAACCATCAAAACCTCTTCATATCTTTGCATTGTTCGTTCTACACTCTTGGTCAGTTGGGTAATTGGAGCCGTTTCGTTGAGCGGAGATCGTAGTTGAAGCTTCATAGAATTTTGAAGATCAAGAAACTTGATTGGGTCATGTTGTGCTCGTTGGAGTTAGATAAACCTAGGTGAAGGTTTATGGCTTGCTCTTCGTGCTTCTTTCGGATACGATAGCCCTACAGTTCGGACTCCTGTGGTTCTGAATCTGATTCATAAGTACAATGTGAAATGGATAAACACAACTGAGTCCAAATCCGGCAAATCTTTTTGGAAAATCGATTTTGAATAAAAAATGTCCAAAATAGACTACTTTGCTAGATTACAGAGTCACCACCTAAATATTTTTGAAAATTTAACGAAACCCATGACTCGTGCCAAAGGCCACTTATCCGTCATCACCAAAGTGTCTTAGCTCAGGAACTTAGGTATGAGAAGGGAAGATCATGAATTGAGCACCCCACTCAACCGATCAAAGATCAACCTCTACTAATGATAATGTGATTCTTATTTACACTATATGCTCTTATTCTGATTATTATGCTATCTTACTATGTGTTGCACACAAATATAGACTAATTGGCAAAATTTGGAACATTTTGATCTTATGTTTTGTTTGAAAAGAGTTTTTAAATATGCGCCACTTAAAAAAGTGAGTTTGTATGTACATTTGATCAAATTATCCCAATTTAAGCAATTAGCCTTTATCAATAGGCATTCAAGAGTTATATCAATTAAGCACTTAGCCTCATGGTATATGCTTGACATGGCAACAAGCACACACATGTGATATGCTAAAGCAATAAACACTCACCTAGTACTCCAAGGCAAGCCAAACAAAGCAAAATAATTAGAAAATATGCATGCCTCTAACTAATGCAAAAATGGCTAATGCGACAGATACAAGATGCAATTAATAGGTTCTGCTACTAACATGGTATATGATCCAATCCAAAGCAAGAAAAATCACGTATTCGAGTAAGAATTTGAATTTGACATCGATTAGTATAATAAGCCGAACCCTAAATACATGTAAGACGAGTGTATGCAAACATGGAAAAATGCTAAGGGAACAAGAGGCTACATGTGATCCATCATAAGCAGGGAAATAAAAGGGAGAAAGAAATAGGGATTGGAAGACATACACATTATTACATATTTGCCCTCGCACAAGAGGGTCTGAATAAATATCCTAATACTAATTATTACAACATCAATTAGCTAGTCCTACCTAACCTATTATTACAAATCCAACGAAGGAGCTAAATTAACTAAGTACAATGAGTTTAAAAGAAAGGAGGTAATTAAATGACAGCATATTGCTACTAAAGCAATTAAACTAAGAGTATGGACAAGCGATGGAATGCGTGCGCATGAACTTAGATTTTCTCCCAAAAACCTCTCTGTTTTGCTGCTGGAACCATTCTGTTTTGTAGTCAATAGAAAAGATCTATTTCAGCCCCCCAACCTCTGTTCTGTTTTACCAAAAGAGGACATTGCTGGTCTAAAATAACTGGTCAGCTGGACAAAAGAAGATGGTCGACCGACTGGTTGATGGCCGGCCGTCCACTGTTTTAAGGGTCTGCCCTGCTGCAACAGAAAAGAGACATAGTACAAACAGAGTGTTTTCCAGAGGTGTTTGCCCATTCTGCCTCCCCTTATCATTTAGGCAGGTCAAAGGAGGGACAGAATCGATTCACAAACCATTAATACGCAAAGTTATCGCGTGATGATCAATGAGTCGATAGGACAAAGTTTAATAAATGAAAAGCAAAGACCAACAAAAACCCCTTCCTATCATGATTTTGATCAAGGGAAATGGTTGACTATGAAAGTTGAACCATTTCATCACTAACAAGTATAAAACGACTCAAGACTCAAGAGGTTCAATTAACGTCCGATTGAACCCAAGTTGATATTATTATCTTATTCCATTTTAGCCCCAATTTTATTACTTCATTTAATTACCTTTCCATTCCTTAGCCGTTTTAGTCCAAAATGAAAGTTAAGTCCACTAATACCGAGGGAAGTGTCAAACAAAGAGTTGTTTTAGGCATGAGAGAGAGATCATGCCTTTGGTAATAAATCTCGGAAGAGATTAAACCATTAAGCACAAGGGCTCGTTTCAAGCTTAAACGACGCTCACTTTGAAGTGACTCTCAAAAAAATAAAACAAGAACCAAGAAAGGAGGGAGGGTGCAGAGGTGATTACATGTGAACACAAGTATGGAAATCAAGAAATAGATGGTATCAACTTGAATAGGTTGGTGGCTAAGGCCTAAACTACCAAACCTATGAGGACCAATGCACTACAAGCCAACTATGTAAAGCATAAATGAACTAAACACATAAAAGTAGTCCTAACATAAGCTAAAATAGTGTTGGAAATAACATAGAAAAGCTTTAAAAAGTTAGCTTAAATAATGGAGAAGTTAAGCTAGTAAACAAGCATAAGGAGGAGAGGAAAGCCCCTCCATTTTTGGGACTTCAAAACCACAATTTTTAGCCTCCAAAAACCTCTAAAAATCAATGGTAAAAAGCTTTAAAAAGGTTGATGAAAAATTGGGAAACACAAGGGCAAAAGCTTGAGAGACTTAGGTCAAAGAAGAGTGATTAACCCTTCTACCTTTGATAGCTTTAAGCCACAAGTTTCAGCCCATAAAAATAGTGTAAAAACAATTCAAAAACAATAAGGAAAGAGTTAGAAGAAGTAGTGTAAGGATTGTACAAATTATACCTCTTGAAGAGGAACTCCTTTGTTCACAAACCACAAAGCATTCACTCTCAAGAGCTGAGATTTGAGCTCAAGAACCTTAGCAAGAAGAGCTAAAAATTTGGTTTAGGAAGTGTAGAGAGAGAGAGAGTGTGTAGGTTGCAAGATAGAGAGAGAGAGTGCTATACAAGTCTTTGGCCTTTTGAAAATTTTCTAACCTTTATTTCAAGAGAGGTGGTCATGTATATATAGAAAAACATAGGCCTCTATTGAACACAGCTGTAGAGAGATAGCTGGTGTGGTGCATGCACAAAGGGGGACAGTTGGCAGCAAAATATCTGCCAGCCTAAAAACATGGCCGGCCAACCATGAAGTGGACGGCTGACCACTAAATTTTGGCCTGCCGGCCACCTGTTGGCCTGGAGGCCTCTGGGTGGTCAGGTATGAAACAAACAGGTTTTTGGAAACCAAAACAAGTTTACTGCAAAGATGATATACACAATTCTAGGCTCTGGAGTTAGAAAATTGAAGCTCTTGCTAAGAAACTTGAGCATACACATAGCATAACATTTCATTATTGAGTGATCAACCTAAGGCGCCTAAGTCTTAAGGGCAGTAAAAAATATGGTGTTTATAGTTGTCCCTCTTTGATAGAGCTCGTAGTCATGGAGTGACACGAATGAATGTCAAAGCCTAAAGATGACCCTTTTGACGTGGCCGCAAGACTTGAGCAAGAAATCAAATGCAAATACAATGGTTGAACTCGAAAGTTGCCTACGTATCCCTTTGCAAGAAATCAAACCAGCGTAGTTCAAGGGCGAGATGCAAATGGTATGCAGAAAGCCAGCTAGACTTATACAGCACACGATGCCGGCTACTTTTGAAAACTTATGATCATGCAAAATAACGTAATGAAACAATACAATCAGCAATAACAGGATAACAACATTTGAAAGACAGTTTAAATCAAAGCAAAACAAATCAAACCGTGTCTCACATGGAAAGAAGTGAGCAAATAGCATCCAAACACGTCTCACGTGAAAGGAGGATAAGAAAATGCAAGCCAAACTACGTCTCACGTAGAAAGGGAACAAGAAAATGCAATCCAAACTACGTTTCACGTAGAAAAGATGTAAAAAAAGAATGCAATCCAAACTACGTCTCACGTAGAAAGGAGTCAAAGATACAATCCAAATTCTGTCTCACGTAGAAAGATGTCTCACGTAGAAATGAGTCAAAGATGTAATCTAAACTATGTCTTACATGGAAAGGAGTCAAAGAACATGCAATCCAAACTACGTCTCACGTAGAAAGGAGTCAAAGATGCAATCCAAACTACATCGCACGTAGAAAGGAGTCCAAGATGCAATCCAAACTACGTCTCACATAGAAAGGAGTCCAAGATGCAATCCAAACTACGTCTCACGTAGAAAGCATGTCTCATGTAGAAAGGAGTCGATACAATGGGTACGATGCACATAAATGCGGTATACTGCGATACAAGTGATAACATGCGATGCAAGCGGCAACATGTAATAATAAAAACGATGCAATGCATGTTCCATGCAATGTAATAGATAAAAATGCACAAAAAGCGGTACTTCCAAAAGCATATGTTTCACATATCTTAAGAGCGAAGAGCAAGTTCCATATGTTTACAAAAAAAAAAAAAAAAAACTAATCGAGAACACGACTACATATATCCCTAGAAAAGGAGAACCAAAATACACCTCGGCATAAGATGAATGAATAAATAAAAGAGAGGAAAGAAGAAATAAACGCACAATGAACTAATAAAGGAAAGAACACACACCTTACGAGAATAAAAAAAGAAAAGAAACAAACATGATAAACATAACAAAAAGAAAAAAGAAAAAAAAACTAATACTTTAATCGAAAGAAAAGAAGGAAGAAGCAAAAGAAGCAAAACACAAAGCGGTGGTGTTTTGGAAAACACCACACATTCACCCTCCGACGAGGTCTTCCACTGCCCACACAAAAAAAAAGAAAAAAAAAAGAGGATACAATTTGCTTCGACTTATGGTCAAGGCAGGCTCACGTATTGGAGAAACAACGCGCCTCGGGACCGTGCTGGAACCCGAAACAACTTCATTTCCAACAACTTTCCTTCCCCAGGTGAAAATAGGGCCTCCCACACATAGCTTAGGCATGAGCATAGCAAGAAACATTACTGGACCACAAAAATGGGATGGCCGACCAATAGATGGACAGCCGACCACTCGTAATAGTTTCGGGGGTAGGCTAGTCTTTTTGCCTCAGGTTTTATAAAAACAAGACAAGGGTTCCATTTTACACACACCCAACCATCCGAAACCCTTGTCCCTCTCCCTCTAGGCACTCCTTCTCTCTAGATTTCCCTCTTGCTCGAGTTACGCACCCCCCTCACGCACATTTTATTCGCGAAACACCCGTAACCCTCTACATTTTGAACCAATTGAACTTTGTTTTTGTCTAGTTTTTGGTTTTTCATCACTTGGGACTTGTTTTTCTTAGGTTTCGCATACTTTCCCGAGTTTTGACTTTTTTTCTCTCTTTCTCTCTCCCAGGGTTGACTTTTTTTTTTTTTTTTTGGGTTTTTTCGCTATTTTCCCTTGTTTTCTCCATTTTCTACTACGTTTCACCCACATTTCTTATGGTGGATGATACCCCCCATGGCGGTGCCGCACTTGATGTACCAGAGCCCCACTTGATGTACTAGAGCTTCCACCTGCTATGGAGGACATTGCCACTAATTTTGAGGAGATTTACCTTCCAGGGGCTGAGCCCGAGCCACTTCCATTGCAGTTGAGGCCATTCGACCCGGACACCTACCACCCTCGGATGCATGCCATGCCTCCCGGCAGCATGCTGTGTTTTGAGGACTTTACGATAGGCGTGCCCGAGGATATTCTGTTGAGGGAGCAAGCCTCCCATCTTTCCCATGGTGCCGCGGAGGTAAGAACTTTCCTTTTATACTTCCAAGGCGTTTCAATACCTTTTATTTTGTAACAATACCGCCTTCCCTTACTACTTCTCATTCAGTTACACAATTGATGCTTTCTTTCTTTGCCAACATAGGGTGATGTCCACTCTTGGAGAAGATATGAAGCAGTAATAGCGAGGGAATGGGACCAGGAGCTCCATGCTTAAGTCCGTGATCTTGTTGACGAGGCGGGCTTTGGTTTGTTCTACTCCGGACTCCCCCGTCTTTAGGCCAGTCGGACCTTACTTGGGGCCTTAGTGGAGAGATAGTGGGACACCACCAACTCCTTCAATTTCTCTTCCATTGGGGAGATGATGATGACTCTCTACGACTTTTCCATGACCATAGGGTTGAGAGTAAGGGGTGATCCGATTCCTTTTGACATGGACATGGGCTAGTGGAAAGTGGCCTAGATTTACATGCTCGGAGCGCGCTCACCTTGAGACAGACTAGCTATGGTCAAGTACAGCTGGTTCATCGAGCACTTCCGGGGGAGCCAACTTGAGACTTAGGAGGAGAAAGAGTAGTATTCTTGGGGCATCTTAATGTATCTTCTCGGTACCACCTTGTTTACGAACAGGTGGAATACTGTAGGCTTGTACCTGCTGAGCGCTCTTGTGACATTGCCCCTGGTCCGATTTTATGACTGGCGTGGAGCTGGCCTCGCCACACTTTACAAATATATGAGCTCCAGTTCCTGTATAAAAGAGAACAAGGTTGGAGGCCACTGGAGAGCTTGGGAGGCACACATTGTGCTTTAATTATAGTCATTATTACGATGCTTTCTGCTTTGCATTTTTTGCCTTTACACTCTGTGTGTTTTCTGCTTTGCACTTTTTGCTTTTATATTGTTTATATCTATGCTTATACAATTGATCTCTTCTTCACAGCTTTGGGTATATGCATATTTTTTGGCCCTTACCTTAGTGCCGGTAGATGAGGTGCCACTCCAAGCGCCGTGATGACATGACTTTTGCATATTATCATTGATATTTCGACATGGTGAGAGCCCGAGAGGTAGTCTAGATCTCATACCTATTCTATTCCGTGCACACTACTTCACCCCACATCATTACCACTAACAATTGATAACAACTGATGATGCTTGGCAGGATATAGGACTAGTACGCTAAGTCTTGGGGTACATCTCGATTGCAGATTCTATTGGAGGGCCCTTTTTGTCGGGTTTGGCATCTAGGCGAGCGGTCTGTATGCTAGACTCTGGGCCTAATTGCCCCTATTATTCCTGCTCCACCTCCTACATCTATGAGGATAGCCGATAGTCTCCCAGTTGAAGCGATTATTCAGTACATGGCGAGGCAGGATGCTGATCACTTCTGGCGTGGTGGAGACTATGCAGCCTTCATTAGGACTCATCTGATGCTGCCTTTGTCCAGAATCCATGCTAGAGTCGCTGTAGATGCTCCTGCTGTTAGAGGTGTTGCACACGCAACTGAGGCTGACATTCGCGGGGCCCTTCCTGCCATGCCTGTAGTTTGGTTGCCTGTGATTCTAACCATGATCACATGCTGGCGGCCGATCGAGACGGCCTATCAAGTTCCAATTGATCTACCGGAGGGAGAGCACGGATACGTCCGGGACCCTTCCATACAGCAGGTATGTACTTTGCCACTTTGCCTCGAAGTTTCTAATTTACATTCCCTTTTCTGTGTACTAATGTTCAAACTCATTTGTAGGTGCCTTTGGAGTATACATACAACCTTCTCAGGTTGGTTGCCTCCCTAGTTCAGATGGTGCAGCGAAGGGAGACACTACTTGCCCTTCATGGTATTCGGGTATTTCCCCTTTCCTCATACTCTAATTTGTGCTAATTTATGCCAATATTGATTCATGTCCATACAAATTCTGTATTATACTGGCCTGATACTCTAAACTGCTCTGCCCTTATTCTGCATCATACTAATTCCCTATTTCTTGGCTTTTAGACTCCACCTGCACCAGCGGTACCTGTAGCACCAGCGACATCAGCAGCATCTCCTCCGGTGGTGAGGAGGAGAGCTAGATCGGTCCCCGCACGCGGCCGTGATAAGAGTAGAGCTCGAGGTAGAGGTAGAGGTAGAGGTAGAGATAGAGGTAGAGGGGCTCGAAGCAGGAGCAGCGAGCCTGAGACTGAAGAGACCTCTTTATCTCCAGAGCTGCCATCGAGTGAGGATGACACCGAGTCCAGTGGTGTCGAGGAGGCGACGAGCAGACATTTCGGATCTGAGAGTGAGGATGATGACGCCAGCTCTAGGTTGGGGAGCGAAGAGGATGATTCTAGCTCTGAGTCTGATCCCTTTGACGATAATGGTGCTGATGGAGACAGTGCTCCTGAGTCCCCTCCACGGAAGAGGACAAAGAGGGCCTCTTGAGCTTGATTGATGTGCCTGTCGCAGATTTTTGTGTTTTTGCTTTATTTTCTTTTATTTTTGTTTTTTAGCATTTGTATAACTTCAGATAGGACCTTACTTTTTTATTCAGAAAAAATTGTACTATTTTGTAAAAACAACAATGATTGGGGTAAAACCCTACAGTTTTATAAATGGAGTTTTTGGTTTTGCACAGCATCTCCGGATCGCCACCACATTTGTATGTATGTATGAAATGAATTGAGTCCCAAATATTGAAACTGAAGGAGGCTTGTATTGTGAATGATGTTTATAACCAGATATTAAACCGACAAACGACCAAAATGTGAAAAAAACTCGATAAACGAGAAACAAGCGAAAAATAACTTAAACTAGTATTTACACTTGCTAAGACTAAAAGACTCAAAACAAGACTTTTAAACCAAAAGAACTAGAACAAAATAACACAAAACAGTTGCCAAGCCAACATAAGCGATTGATTGGCCATTTAAAAGGACGGTCGACCATAAAAAGTGGTCGGCCGACCAATTATTGTGGGTGGATAGGAAGCTGACAGCTGGCATCCACTCACAATACCTTATCCCCCATAAAAGGTCTTCCTTCATTGCTTCTTTGACAAAACCTCATTTTGTTGTTGCTTTTTCTCAAAAATGGAGACATTTCCTGCTGAGACACTCAAGAATTGGATAGACACTTTGGATGGTACGGAAAAAGGTAAATTTATGGAGTTTTGGCATAAACGCACTTTTTTCATTGAGTCACACTTCGCTTTGTTTTCTATTTCTTCATGCTGCAGTTCGATGTTGGAACCCAGTTACTCACGTATTTCGCTTCGGAGCACAAGAAATGTGTCCCATACTCAAAGAATTTCAAGCATTAATGGAGTCCCGGCATGATGAGGAAATTATGCCCCAGCCCCCGTTTTGGCCATGCACGGGTACTCGGGCAAATGTGTGGGCTTACTTTACATGAGGACCCGATCCTTGGCCCATGACAGGGAGTTGGACATTCCTCGTTTAGTTCATCAATTTTTCGATATTGGAGACATGGGTGACCTTCTCTAGCGAGGTTATCGCCAACATGCTCTCTATTTATGTTTACTAGCACACTTCCTTTTTGCCCCTTGCTACGGTAGAGCCAGCATCTATTTGATCGAAGTGGCCCAATGTTTGAAAGAGGGCAAGAGTTGCATGGGTTTGGTACTAGCCGAGACCCTGATGGGTTCAGATGCTTTCCATCAGCGAGAGACCACTCGGTTTGCAGGGAGTCCGCTACTTCTCCAGGTATGGTTTCCCACCCTCCTTATTTATAATTCTCACATCACTCAACCCTCAATCTGTGTTTTTTTATCTCAAAACCTCTTCCTTACTTTTCCCTCATCGTACACCTCTCTATTCTTTAATCTCTCTTATTTTCATCCCTTTCCAGGTATGGTTGATGGATAAACTAAAAGTGGTGAACCCTTGCCCCGAGTATTTAGCCAGAGCTCACTTTTTCTGTGAAAGGCTAGTGGACTTCCCTTCAGAGGGATGGCGGTGTGATTTGATGTGCAGCAGATCTGTGGCTGATATAACTTGGCACTGCCCCTGGCTTAACTTGACGGAGATGAGCTACAACATGTCCTGACAGCTGGGTATACAGTTGATTGGCCTTATACACTATGTGTTCTATTTTCTATTCCGGTTCAGATGCCAATTTGGATACGATCAGACTTGTCCAGAAGAGGGGGTAGAATACCTAGCTGTATTTCCCATTCGCAGTTCATACTTGACTCGGTACCTCACTGCTTGGAGGACGAGAGAACTTCTGGCCCTTGGCCCTAGCTTCAGTTACGCCCTTTCTGGTGGGTGCTTGACTTGGCTCGAGGATGAAGAACAAGTTGGGCTATCTTTGGCTATAGAAACTTCCACGAGTGTAAGCAGAAGACATACAGCTACTTGACTTAATTATGCCCCTAGTTTTTCTGCTTTGATCTTTCTTTTTAAATTTTTATAGTGTAAAAGCAACTTTGATTTAAATCAGAGGGTTGGAGAACGTACTTGTGTTGAAATCAATAAAATTAAAGTTGCGAGCACTGAAAATTTTCTTTGTTGGTCCCACAAATGGTCCAAGTTGTAAAAGGTAAAATTTTGAGAAAAATCAACTTTACTAAAACTTTTCAAAATGATTTTCGGAAACGATCACCACCCGACACACATAGAATCGACCCTTAAGATGTACAACCCCAAATCAGAAAATCACAACCGTTTCCAATTGCATTCACCATTACTGCTGCATCTTGCAACTGACCTTTCTGCCAAATGGTTTGGAGATATCATAACCTAGAAAGCAGTGATGGAAAAAGATGACCCGATCATACAAATGAACAGTTGAATTGGAGATGGTTTTGGCCGAACTTCAGGATGAAGTTGCCTACGTATCCCAAGAATGGGAATCAGGCCTTACGTAGTTTGGTTAGGGTTCACTTGAGTATGAACTCTCTCCTTTTGCGCTCTAATTTTTACCAAAGCCACCCTTTAGAGTTTTCGATCTTGCGAGCTCAGTTTTTCTTTATTTCTAATTTTTCATGCTCTAACTTTTGCCTAGGTCGCCCTTTTAGGTTTTCGGCCTAGCGAGCCTCTCAAGGATAATATTTCTTCAATTTGTCCATATTGATCAGCTGCGAAAACTCCAGGCCATCTAAATCCATGAGAATAATCGCCTCTCCTAACCAGATTGACTTGATGATATAAGGACCAGTCCAATTGGGTCTGAACTTGCCCCTAGGGTCATGGATGGGAGCTCAGTTGTCTTTCAGTACCATATCTCCTTCTTTGAGATTCCTGGAGTTAACTTTCTTATTAAAAGCTCTAGCAATCTGGCGTTGGTAGCCCTGGATGTGATATAATGCCCTCAGCCTCCTCTCATCAAACAGTATCAACTCCTCAAATCTTGTCTGTTACTAGTTTGCCTCCACTATCTGGCACTCGGCCATAATTCGCAGTGATGGTACTTCAATTTCAATTGGTAGAACGGCTTCCATCCCGTTCAAATCGACGTTCTGTAGCCTCAAAGAGCAAATGGCAGTTTATCCGGCCAGTCCCTGTAGGTTTCAACCATCTTCCACAGGATGTTCTTAACGTTCTTATTAGCGACCTCAACAGTTCCATTGGTCTGTGGTCCATATATTGATGACTTGTGAAAAGCCACGTTATATTTCTCAAGTAGATCCACTACCTCTTTCCTGAAGTGTGAGCCATTATCTGATATAATCTTGTTCGGAACCCCATACCGGTAGATGATGTTATTTCTGATGAATTTGGCTACATGCGACGCTTTCAACACGGCATGGGACTGAGCTTTCACCTACTATATGAAGTAGTCAATCGCTACCAGGATGAACTCGTGTCCATTCAACCCCTTTGGTGGGACCTCCCTAATGACATCAATTTCCTAAACTGAAAAAGGCCATGGCGAAGTCATATTATAGAGCTTTGATGGCAGAATATTCATGCGATTGGCATGGATCTGACATTTGTGTCATCGTCGAACAAAACTAATGCAGTCCTTCTCCATGGTTGACTAGTAATAGCCTTGTCTAAGGATCTTTTGGGCTAGTATCACACCATTCATATGAGCTCTACACTCTCCTCCGTGGATAGCCTCCATGAGCCGCTTCGATTCCTTTTCATCTACACACAACTTGTGCATTCCCAGATGACCTCTCTTATACAGTTTATCCCTACAGATGATAAATTGGACGGCCAGACACAGTATTCCCTATTTGTCCTTAGCATTTATCCCTAGTGGACACATCTCCTTTTCTAGAAAGTTACAAATATCGTAATACCAGGGGTTTTTATCTTGCACTTCATCTATTGTGGCAATTGTCTCATAATCTGGCGTGTATTTCTGTTCGATAATGATTGGACGCATCTTAACTCCCAACGGGATGTCTACCACAGAAGATAAAGTTGCCAAAGCATCAGCGAACCTGTTGTTCTCTCTCAGTAGATGCGTAAATGTTAGCTTTTCAAACCTCAGAATTAGAATATCTAGGGCCTGATGATAAACCTTCATTTTCTTCTCTTTGACTTTCTAGTCTCCATTTGCTTGAGAAGCAACCAAATTCGAATCTCCGATGACATCCAACCTTATTGCCCCTACTTCTAAGGCAGCTTTCAAGCTAGCAATACACGCTTCATATTCTGCTTCGTTGTTTGACACTTTGAATCAGAGTTTGAAGGCTAAGGGTATATGGGAATCATCGGGCGCTATCAGAAACACGCATATCCCATAATCGTACTGATTAGACGCTCTGTCAAAGTACATCGTCCACATTTCCTGTTTTACATGCAGAATGTCTTCATATGGGAACAAATATTCCACTGCCTCATCGCCCTCTACTGGATGGTCAGCCAGGAATTCCGCTACAGCTCTCCCTTTAACAGACTTGCGCATAACATATTTGAGATCAAATTCGAAGAGAAGAAACAACCAACGAGCTAGCCTACTAGTAAGTGTTGGTTTTCAAAGAGATATTTGATGCAATCTAATCTCGAAATCAAAATTACGGAGTGAGTTACCAAGTAGTGCCTTAACTTCTTAGTAGCTTATACCAAGGCTAAGCAAGCTTTCTCCAAGGGAGTGTAGCGGGTCTTGTAGTGGGTCTCGTAGTGTAGCATCTTCTTATTCAAGTAATAGGTGGCCTTCTCCACCTTATCTTTAGATTCTTGAGCTAACATGCACCCCATGGTCGAGTCTGTCACTGACAAATACAGAATCAAAGGCTTCTCTAACTTTGGCAGCAACAACGAAGGTGAATTCTAAAGGTATTGCTTAACCTGCTCAAAGGCAAGCTGACATCGATCGTCCCATCGGAATTTATTTCCTTTCTTTAAGAGACTAAAGAGTGGTTTACAAGTCAAGGTTAATTTGGAAATAAACCATCTTACGAATTGCACTTTACCCAAACAGCCGTGCACCTCCATTTCAGTCCTTGGTGGTGGCATTTCTAAGATTGCTTTGATTTTGGAAGGATCTGCCTCAATTCCCCTCTAGGTGATCAGAAATCCCAGCATTTTCCCCGCTGTTACACCGAAAGTGCATTTCTACAGGTTTAACCTCAATCTGTATTCCCTGATCTGTTGAAAGAATTTTTCCAGTGCGGTGTAGTGGTCTCTTCTCACTCTTTGGATTTGACAACCATGTCGTCCACATACACCTCAACCTCTTGTGGATCATATCATGTAGAATGGTGGTCGCAACCCTCTGATAGGTAGCCCTAGCATTTTTTAACCCAAACAGCATGACTCGGTAGCAATACGTACCCCATGGTGTGGTGAAAGCAGTCTTTCCCAAGTCTTTCGGTGCCATCCTAATCTGATTGTACTAAGAAAACCTATCCAAAAAGGAAAGCAAGGCATGGCCAGCAGCAAAGTCCACCAGCTCATCTATGTGTGGCCGTGGAAAGTCATCCTTCAAACTCACTTTGTTAAGGTCTCTGAAGTCGATGCAAACCCTAATTCTGTCATCCTTCTTCGGGACCGGAACAATGTTGGCCAACCACGTCGAGTACTCAAATACAATCAAGAACCCTGCCTCAATCTGTATAGTGACCTCCTCTTTGATCTTCAAAGCCCAATCTAGGTGAACTCTGTGCAGCTTCTACTTAACTGGTCGGGCCTCAAGGTTAAGAGGGATCTGGTGTTGTACGATCTCAGGATCGATTCCAAGCATGTCTTCGTAGGACCACGCGAAAACATCTTTAAAATCTTTTAACAAAGCGATTAAACGCTCGCGTTCCTCTGAAGACAACATGGACCCGATCTAGACCAAGTGAGGATCTTTCTCAGTATCCACATTAATTGATACGATTTCATCTATACAGGGCTTAACGCACCTCTCCTCCTCTTGGTCAACCAAAATTTTCAAATCCCGTAGAATTTCTTCCTCTTCATTTAAATCAAAATTTTGAAAATCAAGATCATTGCAACAAACTAAAGGCATAGAGAAGTAAGTGAAATCTAAAGCATTCTTATTCAAAAAGTCCAAATCTTCGGTTACAGTGGACTCAAAAGAAAAGCTGAAAGATGACCTGGACAAGACCTTGGTATCCGGGTTACCACTCCTGAAAGTACCAGACTCAGAGGAACTAGAATCTGACTCCGACTCCACAGCCTCAGTGGAATCAAATTCAGACTCTCTATCCGATTCAGAACTGCTGATGGTGCCCTGTTCAAACTTCCAAACCAGGCGTGGAGCCTTAGATGCATCCACGATAAGATTGGAGAAATTTGCCGTTGGTTTATCCCCGATCATTGAGATAGTAAAACTACCCTTCAAGGTGACAGACTCAGTTTCAGCAGTAGAACTTGCCAGTAGGTCAGTTGGCGCTTTTCCTAACAGCTCTTCCTCTTCAATGCCTAGACTCTCGATACTGCCTTGACCTGTATTTTTGCTTAGGTTTGCCTGCTCATCCTCTTCTTCTGGTAACTGGTGTCCGAAGAAGATTTCAAACCCCGGATATCTCGTCTTCGTTTCCCAGTCAAACCATGGCTCTAGAAATCCATAAACGAGGAAATCTTCCCCTTGGCGGACAAAGCATCCGTTCAGGGTTCCTTGTATTGGCTTGTGGACTAACTCATACTGCCTCCCAGTCCTCTTTGCTTTTAGCCTTCCTTTGAACTCTTTTCCTTTTCGTTTCCAGTCTTTAATAGTTGGTTTGTACCCCAGCCCGAAAATGTGCGGGTTGTGACTCATTTCCTTGGCAATAGTACCTTCCTGCTTGCCATTTCTGCCCAGTCCTGATCCAGGAATATGCCCCTGTTTGTTCATTATGTAGATGGACTGAGCGCTCATGTAATTTTCGTCGTCTTCTGCCATGTTGTTTTGACCAATCGAGCCTCTGCCAGAGAGAAACTAGAGAGGAACATGTCCTCCTCTCTATGTATGATTTCCAACAATGGCATGGTAGTTTCCTGGGGAGGATGGATCACAGAATTACCGTACACAGTAGCAATCCCACCCTTAAAAGGGTAATTTACCAACTAATGGACCGTTGATGAGACAGTCCTCATCTGATGTAGCCAAGGCCTTCCCAGTAGTAGATTGAAAGTGGCCGGAATGTCCATGACATGAAATTCCACCTCATGCTCAGATGGGCCAATTAGGATATGGCTCTTGAACATTCCCATAACATCCTTGCTCATGTTGTCATAAGCCCGGACGGCCTGGGTCGTAGGCGTAAGTCAGCCAGCCACAAACCTATGGCATAGGTGGTCCTTACCGGGCATACATTAATCACCGAGCCGGTATCTATTAGCACCACCGGAATCCACTTTTTTCGACTTTCCAAGGTCACATACAAGGGTCAGTTGTGGTTGGCACCCTCGGGTGGTAACTTTCTTATCTGTGAAGGATATCATTGGCGTAACGTCCCTGGATGTGACCAATGACACTAGTTGATCAACAGTGGTGTCGATGGGTAGCTTTGTTCAGTTCATGGCCTCTAATAGTGCCTGCCTATGATCTCAGGAAGCCATTAGTAACCCCCAGATTGATATGTCTGCCTAAATCTTCTTGAGCTGTTTTAAGACTAGGTCTTCTTCAACATCTTTCTCTTTTGCCTTTTCAGCCTCTTTGTTGGAGGACTTTGGTTGATCCAAAGTAAGGGGTTTAAAGTACCGACCACTCGGAGTCATGTGGTTATTTTCGTCAGTATACCATGTATCATCGGGGGAGTTAGCTTTCCACCTTTCATCTGTGTATGCGTAACTCAAATCATTATCTTCCCACCACTCCCCTGCAGTCATGGCTAGGTTATTATCTAGTTCTACCTGAAGTATGTTCATATCACGCCCCCCGTTATCATTCCACTCCTCCCCCACAATAGTTTTCGTTTTCGCATTCCAGTACTTCCTGAGTTTTCTTAACATTCCCTTCCTGTCATTGGGCTCCCACTCAGGTTTTCTCGTATTTTGAACATCTACTGCTGTTGGCTTGGTCTCCACTATTTCTTTCACTTTTCCCTGCTCCAGAGCTATCTTCCTTTGGATCTTTTCTATCCTTTCCCCCTGGAATTACTCCAACACTTGTTCTTTCTCAGTCAGAGGTGCAGTTTCAGCCTTGCTACTAGCACCAACTCCCTTTTCTTTCCCAGTCTCACTTATCTGTTCCTCAACATCTAAATCATCCTCACTCAACCACCCGTTGCTTGTTTCTGGTTGGCTGGGGTCCTACCACCCGATCTGTACACTGCTCGTATCCTTTTCTTTAAAGAAATAGAGGTTGTCTAGATCCTCTTCCAATTTTGCTAGGTCCTTTTCTAACTCAGCCAAGTTATTAAGGCCTTGTTCAGGCCAATCGTTTTGATGTTGCCCTAGTTCATCCTCCCCAATAGCATTAATACTGAGGGAGTTCGGCAGTATGACTACTGGCTTTGACTGATCGACGGCCACAATGTATAAGCTGGGGTTATACTCCTCCGCGAGTGAGGCCCCCTTCTCTATGACCCGGGTATCAGACAACCTTATCTTTCGTGTAATCTCCTTTTTCTCCATCTCAGTCGTTACAGGCCTGGGTTGGGTTTGCGGTGTTAGGCCCATCATACACATGTTTGTGCCTTCTGGGATAACCACCTTAGGTTTCAGTAAGTGGGATGAGGTAATATATGTGCTGGGGTTAAAGAAGAGTGGTAGTGTATGGATTTGGTTAATGTTTCTGGGTGGGGGGACTTGGTTATGAGCAGGAAGTGGATTGGTGGTTACGTTGGGTTTGGAGGGTGGGGCGATGACTTTGTTGTCAATGAGATCTTAGATCTCATGACGTAGGCAATAGCACAGGTCTGTGGGGTGGCCGTGTTGTTGGTGAAAGAGACAGTACTGGGTCGGGTTATGTCTAGATGGCAGTGGGTCAGGGAGAGGTCACGGATCGAGGGGCTTGAGATGCCCTCTTTCAATTAACATTTTGAGGGCGCGGGCTGGGCTCATATAGAGAGGGTCAAGATTCTTTGGTTTCGAGGTGGGCCGGTATTTTCTAAAGGTTGTGAGGCTGTTGCGGCAAAGGGATCGGCCATTTTGGCCATTGTGACAACAGTACTGACGTTTGCAGGCCGTGGAATAGTGCTATTACTAGCATTGGTATTCCTAGCGAATGGCCTTCTTGCAGGTTCACTAGTTCTTTGGATGATGCCTTCCTTGAATGTACTCTCGATCTAGACCTCCCAACTCGTGTAGGGAAGCAAATGTGGATAATGGTGCCACTATCATTCTCTGCAGCATATCTAGCTGAAGATCCTGGACCACTAGTTGGACTTGCTCTCTTTTAGAGGGTCTATTGGTCTTCCTAGCTGTCTTTGCTCTCTATCTGGCAACAAAGTCGATAAAAGGCTTTTTAGGGTTTTGAGCAGTTGCTTCTAACTCACTGATGGTTACCTCTATTTGAGTGTTATATAAATATTGGCTGACGAACCCCTCAGATGGCTCCTCCTAGTTCTACTTCACAGAATCCTCCAGTTTAGCATACCAGATCGCCACTACATCAGACAGAGTTCTTCCAAACAACGACAATTTCTGAGCCCGAGAGCGGCCCATCAGTCCTAGCACATCAGAAAACAGGCAAACATGTACAATCAGATCCTCACTCACATCGAATCTGTCAATGTGAGGCATCTTAAACTTCTCCGGTAACCTAACCGAAGCCTCAGTGTGCCCGTCTTTAATATCTGAAATGGAATTAAAGCCCTGGGACTTTTTCAGCGCTTTCTCTAACCTAGCAATCTTGATCAGAGCCGGGTCGGTATCATTGATGTCAAAATGAGAAAAATTCCCCGTGAGGCTACGCTAGAGGCCTGAAAGTTGGAACTTGTGGGAATGTCTCCTAATGATCTGGGGCCGAAGGGTTTTCAATTGGCGGAGGTAGATTAGGATTAGGCTGGGCAGCCGGGATTAGGTGAATAGTTGATGTTGATGCCCCAAATGGGCGTCGTAGATCAGCGATAATCTGATCTTGCGCAGTCATCCTTTGATTTACAGTATCCATGGTTCTCTGGAATACTGCCATAATGGCAGCAAGTTCTTCTGTGTTCTGTGCTGTATTTTGTGCCATTGCTGATCTAGGTGAGCTAGATGCTGGTGAACTGATTGGGTAGGAACAAACAGGTGTTTGTTGACTACTCTGTGCTGGTGCTACTGACTATCTATTCCTTTTTCGTCGAGTAACCAGTGGAAGTGAGACTAACACTGGCTGATCGTCAACAAGATCTCGAGTTTTGCAAAGTCTGCCAGAACGAATCCACACAACTTGAGGAATATTGGATCTTTCTAAAGCTATGATGGTAAACTACCTAGAAAAAGAAAGAAAAGAAAAACAATCAAATTAGACAGTACTTCAACCTAATCCACAACAGTCATAACACACAGCTGAAAAACTGTTAATCCCTACTGAACTCTGTTCTCAAACTAATATTCATTTGTACCACTAATATGAACCATCCTATACAGTTTCACTGTAAAAAAACATACCAAGTAAAAAGAGAGCCAAAACACCCCTTATGAGGAGGGTAGGGTTACCCTGTCCTAGATTTTTTGACATGATCTAGGCTGCACTATTTCAAACAAAGAGTTTCACAGTATCTTGTATATGGGTGGCATCCTGTCCTAATTTGGGATAGTCACTAGAGCGTACTATATGCACTAGGCCAAGTGGTCCAAAAGGGTACCTTGGCAAGATTGCCTAATATACCTCTCACACCTAATAAGGAGAAGTGAAAGGAGGATCAAGCGGTACAGCAGTAATCCAGATCCAAGGGTTATGTTTCCAACGTGGCAGAGCCCATGACTGGTCAGCCTTTTGGCAAACTTTTTGGGCAAGCCTCCGGCAAACCGTCTAGGAATAGCAGATGGAAAATACAGTGACTTATAAAGCAACAATGCAAATGCAATGCAAAGAACATATAGATGTAGATAAAAAAATTTACATCATGAAGTTCGAGTCAATTTCTCTAAAATCCCTAGCAGAGTCATAAGAAACTGTGGCTTGCTTTTCGTGCTCCTTTTGTATACGATAGCCCTACGGTTCAAACTCCCATGGTTCTGAATTTGATTCACAAGTGCAATGTGAAATAAATAAACACAAATGAGTCCAAATCCGACAAATCTTTTCAGAAAATCGATTTTGAATCAAAAATGCCAAAAATGGACTGCTTTGCCAGATTACAGAGTCGCCGCCTAAATATTTTTGACAAATTTAGGAAACCCATGACTCGTGCCAAAGGCCACTTATCCGTCATCACCAAAGTGTCTCAGCCCGAGAACTTAGGTATGAAAGGGGAAGGTCATGAATTGAGCACCCCACTCACCCGATCAAAGATCGGCTTCTACTAATCATGATGTGATTTTTATTTACGCTATATGCTCCTGTTCTGATTATTATGCTATCTTACTATGTGTTGCAGACAAGGATAGACTAACTGGAAAAATTTGGAACATTTTGATCTTATGTTTTGCTTGAAAAGAGTTTTTGAATACATGCCACTTAAAAAAGTGAGTTTGTATGTCCATTTGATCAAATTATCCAAATTTAAGCAATTAGCCTTCATCCACAGGCATTCAAGAGTTATATCAATTAAGCACTTAGCCTCATGGTAATCATGCTTGACATGGCAACAACCACACACATGTGATATGTTAAAGCAATAAATGCTCACCTGGTACTCCAAGGCAAGCCAAACAAGGCAAAATAATTAGAAAATATGCATGCCTCTAACTAATGCAAAAATGGCTAGTGCGACACATACAAGATGCAATTAATTGGCTCGGCTACTAACATGGTATATGATCCAATCCAAAGCAAGAAAAATCATATATTCGAGTAAGAATTTGAATTTGACATTTATTAGTATGATGAGCCGAACCCTAAATGCATGTGAGACAAGTGTATACAAACATGGAAAAATGCTAAGGAAACCAGATGCTACATGCAATCCATCATAAGCTGGGAAATAAAAGGGAGAAAGAAATAGGGATTGGAAGACATACACATTATTACATATTTGCCCTCGCATAAGAGGGTCCGAATAAATATCCTAATACTAATTATTACAACATCAATTAACTAATCCAACCTAACCCTTTATTACAAATCCAACGAATGAGCTAAATTAACTAAGTACAATGAGTTTAAAAGAAAGTAGGTAATTAAATGACAACATATCGGTAAATTAAACCAAGAGTTGAACAAGCAATGGAATACGTGTGCATGAACTTAGATTTTCGCCTGAAACCTCTCTGTTTTGTTGCTGGAACCATTCTGTTTTGCAGTCAAAAGAAAAGTTCTGTTTTGGCCCCCAACCTCTACTCTATTCTGCTAAAAGAGGACACTGCTAGTCTAAAATAAGTGGTCGGCCGGTCAAAAGAAGATGGTTGGCCGACTGGTTGGTGGCTAGCCATCCACTTTTTTAAGGGTTTGCCCTGCTGCAACAGAAAAGAGACAGAGTACAAACAGAGTGTTTTCAAGAGGTGTTTTCCCATTCTGCCTCCCCTTATCATTTAGGCAGGTCAAGGGAGGGGCATAATCGATTCACAAACCTTCAATACACAAAGTTATCGCATGATGATCAATGAGTAGATGGGACAAAGTTTAATAAATGAAAAGCAAAGACCAACAAAACCCCCTCCCTATCATGATTTTGATCAAGGGAAATGATTGACTATGAAACTTGAACCATTTCATCACTAATAAGGAGGGAGGGTGCAGAGGTGATTACATGTGAACACAAGTACAGAAAGCAAGAAATAGATGCTATCAACTCGAATAAGTTGGTGGATAAGGCCTAAACCACCAAACCTATGAGGACCAATGCACTACAAGCCAACTATGTAAAGCATAAATGAACTAAACACATAAAATCAGTCCTAACATAACCTAAAATAGTGCTGGAAATAATATAGAAAAGCTTTAAAAAGTTAGCTTAAATAATGGAGAAGTTGAGCTAGTAAACAAGCATAAGAAGGGAAGGCTAGTCCCTCCATTTTTGGGACTTCAAAACTACAATTTTCACCTCCAAAAACCTTTGAAAATCAGTGGTAAAAAGCTTTAACAAGTTTGATGAAAAGATGGGAAACACAAGGGCAAAAGCTTGAGAGACTAGGGTCAAAGAAGGGTGATTAACCCCTCTATCTTTGATCGCTTAAAGCCACAAGTTTCAGTCCATAAAAATAGTGTAAAAAAAAAAATACAAAAATAGTAAGGAAAGAGTTAGAAGAAGTAGTGTAAGGATTGCACAAATTATACCTCTTGAAGAGAAGTAACTCCTTTGTTCACAAACCACAAAGTATTCACTCTCAAGGGTTGAGATTTGTGCTCAAGAACCTTAGCAAGAAGAGCTAAAAATTTGGTTTAAGAAGTGTTGAGAGAGAGGGTGTAGGTTGCAAGATAGAGAGAAAGAGAGAGAGTGTTCTATACAAGTCTTTGGCGTTTTGAATTTTTTCTAACCTTTATTTCAAGAGAGGTGGTCATGTATATATAGAAAAACTTGGGCCTCTGTCGAACACAGCTATAGAGAGACAGCTGTGTGGTGCATGCACATGAGAGGATAGTTAGCAGCAAAATATCTGCCTCGAAAAACATGGCCGGCCGACCATGAAGTGGACAACCGACCACTAAATTTTGGCCTGCCGGCCACTTGTTAGCTTGCAGGCCTCTGGGTGGTTAGGTATGAAACAAACAGGTTTTTGGAAACCAAAACAAGTTTGGTGCAAAGATGATACACAATTCTAGGCTTTAGAGTTAGAAAACTGAAGCGCTTGCTGAGAAACTTGAGCATACATACAGTGTAATATTTCATCATTGAGTGATCAACATGAGGCACCCAAGTCTTTAAGGCAATCAAAAATGTGGTGTCTACAAGGTTGTAAGTCCTCTCGGATTTATGTCTGTATTCTTTGATCTTAATGGATTGGGTTGAGTGTTACGACCATGGTTTTTTAACCTTTTGGGTTTTTTACGTAAAATCATGTGTTCATGTATTTATTGTTTATTCATGTGTTAATTTGTTTAATCAACTCAATTGAACATAAAATTGATAGTTTTTGGATAGCTTATTCACCTCCCTCTAGGATCATTATATTCGGACTCAGTAATTTCAGAAGTTATAAAATTCTTAGGTGAATGTATTGAATAAGTGTGTGAACTAAGAGAAAGTGACGTATGGAAATAAAAGCAACCCAATACATTTTAAAAATATGTTTGGTTAACATGTTTCATCCAAATCATGATTTAAAAACAAAGTTAAGTTTTGAAAAGTAAACCAAATGCTACCACACAGTTTCAATTTGCCTAATTCCATAGCCATTCTACAACAAACAATTCAATCCTTCACTGATTTGTAAGGACAAAATCTCTAAACAATGAAAACACGACTTTCATAACCACAACATTAAAATTCTCATAATTAAGCAATTGTAACCCTCATAGTCTCAATGTCATCCATATTGTCCAAGATTTAATTAACCTACACATCATCGCATAACTCATTTAATTAATTCCAATAATCTCATTCATCAACATGATCTAAATTCATGATAAATAATCAATTTCCCATCTTTTCTAGGTCATACTTTAATTCCAACCAATATAACATGAAATCATTAATTCTTCTTCTTTTTCATCACATGAATTTCAACCCACAATAAATAACATGATTTAATTATAAAATCAAAAATTTATTTCATCTCTCAACATATCAAATAAATAAATTAGGGGTTTTTGTTTGAAAGACGATAAACATGCTCCACTACTTAGAAATTAATATAATCAACAACAAAACAAGAATTCAACTCTCAAAATTTCCAAAACCCTAACCCACCTACATGCTTTTCAAAATCTCATCTTAAGACTCAAATTTTCATGCAATAAAACTACCACATATTCATGTACAATGACTAGATTAAGAAAAATTAGAGAAATTCCTATCTCAAAGCCAAGAGAGAGAAACAACACCGAAATATTTGCGGCAACGAAAATGCAAACTTTTCATATTACAACGTTGCTCTCTACGCATTCTAGCTTTTGGTCTCAAGAATTAGGGGTAAGAAATGAGTAGAAATAAATGAAACCAAGTGTTTTGCAGCTCAAAGGTTAGAAAATGGTGATTTGAGAAGAGATAGAGAAGATAAGGATAAAAAATAGCTCTTTCACGCACTGAGGTCATATTTATAGATTTGACCATCATAACCACGAACCCCTCATTAGCGGGTGTGAATCGTTTATCAAGCACATCGCGGGTGTGAACATGCTGTTCGTGGGCCATCTTCGTGAGGCCATGCAATTTCCTTAGGCCAACATATTAGAATGTGGTTTTTGGTCACAACTTGGTCGTGGCCCATCGCAGGCGTGACCCATACACTCACAGGTGCAATGATGACCATCACAACCGTTACCACTCCAACAAGGCAGACTGTTTCTGAGGTGCTAGTTTCTAAAACAAGGTTTCCTATGGCAACTGAAGTTTAATGAAGTGTAATATAATCCGAATCAAATATAAACTCAATACAAAAAGGGTAGAAAGGGTCGGGTCATGACTCGGGCCGCTATAAAGCATCTCAAGGCATGGGATTGTGGACAAAATCAAGTGTGAACAATAGAAGCACTAAGTATAATGAATTGAGCTCAATGCATGAAAAATGAATACAAAGCATGGAAAATGATGAGAAAGAAAACATGATGCCAAGAACAATATGGAAAGCAAAAAATAAAAGGGATTAGAAGGAAGAGAAAAGCGAAATAAACATGCATGCATGTAAGCTAAAATCAAGAGAAATAATCTAATCAAAGTAAAAAGAAGCAACTATCAACAAAATAAAAGCTAAAATAGATAAATCAGTTACTCTAACAAGGCTATCAAATAGAAATATGAAAGCAATTAACCAAAATAAGCTAAGAAGTAAAATGAAAAATCAAAGAATGAGGCTAAAATGCTTCTCTACTATAGAAATGGAAGAGAGAAATATTTCAAGCATCAATGGAAGCTAAACAAGATGAATCCATCCTTAATAATCATAGATGATGAGAGGACGAGACTCACACAAGTTATGGAGCTTTCCAATAAAACATCAAAAGAATGAAGATGAGAAAAAGAATAGGATTAAACAATTTAACAAAACTAAAATGAAACCCACCATTCTCATCATAGAAGCAACCATGAGAAGATAGATAGGCTTCATTGATCATCAAGTGATACAAACGGCCTTCAATTTTTGCCAATTGCCAATTAGTAATTGAATTATCTGGTAAGTTAATGAACCAACTAAGGGCCACTTTCAACAATGAATGTGGAAAAAGTCTAAATTTTAAGTTGTCATCATTCCCAACTTCCCCACATTAAAGGGTAATTCTACCTATATGCTCAATTGTGGACTATTTTTCTTTCCCGGTGAGTAAAGAAAACTCATCCACTTTGTAGTTCCTGGGAAAGGAACTATGTCTACCCATAGGGGATATGATTTTCTGAACATTGGCCTATTTGGCCTCCTTAGGCCTGGGCCATGCATTTCTTGAATCATTTCCATTATTTGTTTTCTATTAACTTGGACAGGCTAATGTTCTAGTTGTGCATTATGTGCACCATGGCCTACTTCCTCATAAAAATGTTGTTGAAGAGGTGGCCTAGGTCCTCTAAGTCTGGGTTCCATGTGATGGGGTTCAAATTAAGGCTGTCTAAACCCTTGGTCATTGTGATTTTGTTACCTAAGTCTTGGATTATATTCATAATTATATGGCTTCAATCCTAGATTTTCATAGTTTGGCTGCCTAAACCTCTAGTCAGCAAAATTATGATTACCCAGCCTGGGTCTGTCAATTGCAGGTTCCTCATACATTTAGGGTATAGTTTGCCCCTCTGGTATAGGCCTAGGTCTTGTTTCATCATAATTTTGTTCAAACATGGGGCTTATATTGCCCCTTGGTCTAGGTTTATCTCCCTAAGGACATACTCATGATTTGGGTTCATTTGAAACTTCTCTTCCATTTCCTCTTGAAAAGTTGGAAGTCTATAAAAAGAAGTAGACTCATGCATTAGTTGGGCCTTTGCAGGCTCTGGTGTATAAGCATGAGTATTAACAGTACGTTGAAAATGAACTTTACTAACCTAGACTTTAGTTTTGATTTTTGGTGGACTAGGTCCAAGGTTGGCTCCAACCATGTGGCTCTCAAGGTAGCCTTCACCTCCTGGTTGTCTTGCTTAGGCATGTTGTCCAATGCATGTTACACTTGAAAAAGCATAACAAGTAACTCTTCTGGTGTTGAGCCACTAAATTGGCCCAAATTTGACAACTCTTGGCCGTTCTTTTGGCCTTCTTTAAACTTGGCCACTGAATGGCCATCATCAATGTTCTCTCTAACCTTTTCTAGGTCTTCCTCATGGTCAACATGGCTAGATTCCCCAAAGGGTCTCTTGCCAAGATCACCACCAAGTAAGTCAGCCTGCTTCTTCTTTGCCATTACTACAAATTAGAATGGTCCCACTGGGAATGCCAATTTATGTTAGTAAAAATTTGGTTGAGGGTCAATCGACAGACAATACTTAATTTTCACAAAACACAACAAATCTAGCAATGTGGTTGAGTTCTATGCCTTGAAAAGGTCAAGGACTTCTTTGGAGGAAATAAACAAAGAAGAATAAAAGGAAAATGAATTGAATTAATATTAATAAAGTAAAACTGTCACTTGTTACAAGTTATATGAATTTAAACAAGAACAAAGAAACTGAAATAACACCAATCGACAGAGAAGTATAAGTGGGCTACTCCTAACAACTGTCTAAGTGACTACTCCTAATTGATAAGAACTACTCCTATAATATTACGATTTGTGATTGTGGTTAAAGGTGTTTTTTTCCTTTGAAGTCTTCAGTTTTTATACTTGCTTGGCCACACCACCTGTTACAGCCACACGTGTCTCCATGATCTTCCATGATCTTAGTCTCCACTTAACCACATCCCTATTTTGTAAGAATTGTTTACAGGTCATGCGTTTTGACTTAGGCTTGGTTTGGCATAACTTACAAAATCCAAAAAAATTAAAAAGTGTGGTAGCCGAATTTATGTAGCCCACTATTATCGGGCCCAACTTGAAAATTGGACCATGGGCCTCACCCTTGGACTTATAAGGTCGAATACTATCGTCAAACAGAAGCCAAGTATTCCCCTACAAGTCAGCATCATGTTTAGATGCCGATTCCTCGTCATGAAGCGCTAAGATCCAGACGAGGTGCAGAGCAGAGGATAAAACCTAAGAGGAAAAGGTCTATAAAAGGAGGAGGAAGATCCAATGATGAGGCATGTTCAAAAAACTAATCCTCACACTAGATAAAGAAAAAGACTAACTAAACCGTCGGAGTGCTAATTCCAGCACCCCCGACCAGAAGTGTTCTTGTTTCAGGTGCCTGCAAGAGGACAGATCTAAAACCTGTGTGGATCCAAGAGTATTCCAAATCCATCACTCCACATTTGGTGTCGTCTGTGGGAATACTCAAACTCATCCATGACAGACCTGATACAAGATCTTTCGTTTATAGGCGCTATTGATACACCAGGAACAGTGCATGGGCCAGAACACGTGCCCGCGCGAAAATCGCTGAATTTTGATCCGCTAACTCCTTTACCTTCATCCTCAGTAGAAAATGCCATGCAAACCCTAATCAACCAAGAAAAATGAAACAAACAATGAATGGAAGATATGGCAACTGAAAATGAACGCCTACGTCAAGAATTATCCAAATCTCAGCACGCACCACAACATATAAGGGGTCGGTCGCCAAAGAAAAAAGCAACACAGCAACACCGCCTCCAAAGGACCGAGGCTGGTAGCGACTTAGGGATGTCAGGAGAGGAACCTAGAAAGCAGGTCTGACCAAGTGTCTCAAATTCGTCGCACGACAGCCCACAATAGCGGGACAAGCATAATGAATAGAGTGATGAGTTTGACGAGAAAGACACTTACGACCCTTTTGTGCGACGCATTACCGAGGCCATTTTGCCTAAAAAGTTCAAAGATTCGTCCTTTATATTATATGATGGTAAAACAGATCCCACTGATCATGTTCGACATTATAGGCAAGCTATGACATTGTATGCAGATGACGAAGCGCTTATATGCAGAATATTACCTAGTAGCTTGAGACCACTGGTCGTTAGATGGTATTATAAGCTTGAACCCAGATCGGTCGGGAGCTTTCATCAACTCCAGAAATCCTTCAGGGTTAGATTCATCACTAATGAAATGCAACCAAAACAAGCAGATTTACTTTGGGCAATGAAAATCAGGCAAGGGGAAAGCTTGCGCGAGTATTTGGCTCGTTATTAGGAGGGCTTCAACCTCATAGACGATGATTGCAACGATGCTATGGTAGTTACGGCCTTCAAAATGGGACTACACCCTGATAGCCCGCTCCGAAGCTCTTTAACTCGAAGGCCTCCTAAAACTGTCTGGTCCTTGATGAGAAAAGTTGAGGAATATTACAAAGGGGAAAATGATGCAATCAGGGTTAAAGCTAGCCTATAGGCCAAAGAAACAACAGTGTCTATCATGGCACAACCCTTGAACTTTGCCCTATCGGGGAGAACTCCGCCGATGAAAAGCCCGGAGGCAAGGAGTCAACCCAGAAGGGACAACCGTTAGGATTTGCGATGAAGCGAGCAATATCAGGTGGAGAGCAAGCGTCCCAAACGGCTGGAAAAATCGTATACATAATTTAGCGAGCTGATAAGAAAAATTCTAAACAAAATTCAGCACCAGACTTTTTTCAGATGGCCGAGTAAAATGTTTGGGCCACCCGACAAAAGGAGTAGATTAAATATGTGACTACCATAAAGATCATGGACATACGACCGATAAATGCTATTCTCTTAAGGATCATCTAGAAGAGTTGGTCTTAGGAGGCAAATTAGCCGAGTACCTCCCGAAGATGGAGAAAACATCAGGAGCGCTTACCGTGCGCCCCGATTCGCCACCCGCTGGTGTGATCCATATAATATACACCATACCCCTGTTTGACAGCGTGCATACGATTCATGCACAATCGTCCGATCCTAATTTGGCATGTGATAGGGTGATCAAGCAAACTTGTGTGTCAAATGAAATCAGTTTCTCGAATGATGATCTTCAGGGACTTACCGTGCTGCATGATAACAACCTTGTGATCGAGTTGCGAGTTAATAAGTTTGCCGTCGAGCACATCCTGATCAACCAAGGAAGTACATCTGAGATCATGTATTACAAGGCATTCCTCCACCTCGTCTTTAATGATGCAGACCTACAACCAGCCGAGTACTCCCTTTTCGGCTTCAACGCCAATCTAGAATATCCCCTTCGCAGAATCGTTTTACCAGTGCGTGCAGGCACCAAAACACTAGATATTGAATTCTTGGTCGTGAAACTCCCCTCGCCTTATAATTTGATCATGGGCTGAACATGGCCTCATGCAATGCAAGCTGCACCGAGCACTTACCACCAGTTGCTCCGTTTCCTAGCACAATACAGAATTGAGCAAGTCCGCGGCTCGCAACGATCTGTGAAAGAATGCTATCTATCAGCCCTAAGAAAAAAGCCCAAGGAGATGGAAGTGAATTCAATCGTAGCCTCAAATCAGGAGAGCCTAGAGGACGTCGAAAAAGTTTCGGCCGACAAAGTTACAGAGGATTTGCACCGGATACTGATTAATGAAGATCCGGACAAGTTTTTTTCTACTCAGCATAAGCCTCGACGATGCCAAACAACAGGAGCTGTTGTCATTCCTTCTTGGTTATATTGATGTTTTTGCTTGGACCCTATGACATGCCAGGCATTGACTCAACATTTGTAATGCATAGTCTGAATGTCGACTCGATGGTTAAGCTAGTTACCCAGAAAAGTCGTCGCTCGGGCGAGGAGCATGCGCTATCATAATCGAAGAAGTTGACAGGTTATTAGAAGCTGGGGCCATTAGGGAAGTCACCTATCCCCTGTGGCTATCCAACACTGTTGTGGTGAAAATGAAAATAGGCTCGTGGGGGTGTCTGTGTGGATTTTATCGACCTAAACAAGGCTTGTCCAAAAGATTGCTTCCCATTGTTGAGAATTGACCAACTTGTGGATGCAACCTCATAGCACCAACGTATGAGTTTCTTGGATGTTTACAGGGGTTACCATCAAATTGCCATGAATCCGGCTGATGAAGACAAGACAGCGTTCCTGATACCAAGAGGCACCTATTGTTACAAAGTCATGCTGTTTGGATTAAAGAACGCCGGGCCAACATATCAAAGATTAGTTGTTGGCATGTTTAAAGACCAACTCGGAAAAATTATGGAAGTATACATTGATGACATGGTGGTGAAATCCAAAGAAAAAAAGGACCATCTATCTGATCTGACTGTGACATTCGACATTCTCCGTAAATACCGAATGAAACTCAACGCATCCAAATGCACATTTGGTATCAGGTCAGGAAAGTTTTTCTGCTACATAGTGAATCATCAAGGGATAGAGGCAAATCCGAAGCAGATTAAAGCTATCTTGGAACTCGGCTCGCCGCAGTCGGTCAAAGAGGTACAAAAGCTCATGGGCATGGCCGCAACACTCAATAGATTCATCAGTAAGTCTTCGGATCGATGTAGGCTATTCTTTTAGACACTCCGTCAGGGAAAGGCATTTCAATGGACCCCGGAATGTCAAACGGCTTTAGAGGGCTTGAAAACCTACCTCAGCATCTCTCCATTGCTGACCACCCCCACTCCAGGCGATGTGCTCATTTTGTACCAAGCAGTTTCTGACCAAACTGTTAGTGCCATTCTTTTTACTGAGGAACTCGGCGAACAAAAACCCATTTTTTAAGTCAACAAGACACTGGTGGAGGCCGAAGCCCGATACCTCTCCCTGGAAAAACTGATCCTGGCCTTGGTAATGGCCACATGGAAGTTGATGCATTATTTCCAAGCCTACACTATCCGTGTATTGACTGATCATCCTCTCTACTCAATCCTCCAAAAATCATAATCATCGGGCCGAGTGTCCAAATGGGCCATGGAACTTGGACAATATGATATTTAGTTTGCTCCCAGGACAGCCATCAAGGGTCAAGTGTTAGCGGACTTTGTCGCCGAATTCACCATCCAATCACAATCGGCTCCGTGGCCATTGCCGCCTTTAAGAAAATCAACACAGTGGTGCATGTATGTTAACAACATATGGCAGTTGTATTGTGATGGGTCCTCAAATCGGCGTGGTAGCGGAGCAAGAGTTGTGATTATGACACCCGAAGAGGCTATTATCGAGTAGTCCGTGAAGCTTGGGTTTACTGCCTTCAATAATGAGGCTAAATATGAAGCCTTGCTAGTCGGCCTTAGGAACTCATTGTGCATGGGGGCCAAACAAGTGCAAGTGTTCTGTGATTCCAAACTAGTCATCAACTAGTTAAAGGGGGAGTATGTAGCTTAAAATAACGCATGGCCGCTTCTGTACGCATCGCTAGTTCTCTTCTTGAGAGATTCGATCAACATGAACTCAATCAGATCACCAGAGATCAGAACACCCATGCCAATGCCCTCGCTTGCTTAGCCTCGGCTGTCAACTCGAAAGTGAAACGGACCATCGAAATGAGCTTCTTATTAGAGCTGAGTATCCACATCCTTGAGTCTACTGCTATCTATGTTATTCACCACGGCCCGAGTTGGATGCATCCCCTTGTGGTTTTCTTTGCCAAAGAGAAAGTCCTCGAGGATAAGAAAAAAGCTCATAAACTACGCAATAGGGCCCTACAATATTATTAGGACCCTCAAGGAAAACTCTATAAGAAGTCTCTCTTTGGGCCCTACTTAGAATATGTCCACTCGGCTAAGGTTGTAGATTTTCTAGCCGAAATTCATGAAGGCAGTTGTGGTGCTCATACGAGAAATAGATCACTGGCTTATCGAGCTATCACTCAAGGCTATTGGTGGCCCACTATGCAAGCTGATGCTGTCACATACATGAAGAAGTGTGCACAATGTCAAAAATTCTCCCTTTCAACTCATTCGCTTGCCGAAGCGTTGCACTCTGTCATGAGACCATAGCCCTTTGCTCAATAGGGGCTCGACATTGCTGGGCCGTTGCCTCGAGCCCCTGGAAACAAATGATTTCTGCTAGTCGCCACCAACTATTTCACCAAATAGGTGGAGGTCGAACCCCGAACCCACATTCAGGACGTCGACGTTAAACATTTTGTATGAAGGAACATTATCGCCCGCTTCGGAATACCTCGGGCACTTATCTCCGACAACGGCAATGTAGCTCGACTTTTTCACACCCCCTTTCAAGAGTCAAAATAAGCCCTACAGTATCGGACTCCTGTGGTTTTGAATCTGATCTCACAAGTGCAATATGAACTAGATAAACACCAAAGAGTCTCAATCCGTAAAATCTTTTGGAAAATCGATTTTGAATCAAATTGCCGAAAATGGACTACTTTGCCAGATACAGAGTCGCCACCTAAATATTTTTTGTTTTGGGCAAATTTAGGAGACCCATGACTCGTACCAAAGGCCATGTGTCCATCATCACCAAGATTGTCTCGACTCAGGAACTTAGGTACTAGAGGAAAAGGTCATGAATTGAGCACCCCCACTCGCCTGATCAAAGATCGGCATCTGCTAATCATGATATGAATCTTATGTACATTATATGCTCTTGTTCCAATTTATTAGGCTAGTATTACTATGTGATGCGCGCACACACACAAGTATAGACTAACTTTGCAAGAATTGGAACACTTGATTCATGTTTGTTTTGAAAGTTATTTCGAATATATACCACTTGAAAAAGTGATCGCATATGAACATTACTTAAATTATTCCAAATCAAGCAAATAGCCTTCATCCACAGGCATTCAAGCAGTTATAGCACTTAAACAATTAGCCACATGGCAAGCATGCTAAACATGGCAACATCAACATTCAATGCAATATGCTAAACCGAGTAAAGCTCACCTAGTACTCCAAGCAAAAAAAAAAAGATAAAGTTAGAAAATGCATGATCCTAACTATGCAATATGACTAATGCAACACATGCGATATGAAATTACTAGGCTCGGCTACTAATATGGCATATGAATCAATCTTGATAGCATGCGGTCTAAGCACGTATTCAAATTAGTATTTAAATGACAATGCAAGTTAGAATGATGAACCGAGCCTCGGTGCATGCAATACAGGTGCATGCAATACAAGTGGATGCAAACATGAAGTATTCTAAACAAAACATGATGTCCATAAACTAACCATCATAAGCTAGTAAATAAAAGGGAGAAAGACGTGAGGTTGGAAGACATACCCGTTATTACAACATTACGCTCTCACGAAGGAGAGTCCGAATAAACTAGCTAGCTAACTAATTAAAGCTAAGCTAATTATTACAAAACAAATGAAATTAGCTAAACTAATTAACTAATTATTATAACAATATATGAATTAATTAACTATTCTAGTAAATTAATGATTACAACATTACAACTAGCTAACTACTTTAACTAATTATATAATTACAACACAAGTGCAATTAAAAGAAGTAAGCTAAACAATTAAGTACTAAGGTAACTACTCTGCCTTAGGAAGCGAGGGATGTTCATGTGCATGCTCGGTGTCCACCCGAAAAGGCCACTGTTTTGTTTCTGGAGAGCCTCTGTTGCACAGAGAACACATACACTGTTGCCCACTTCCAGAATAACTCTGCTCTACTTTAAGAACACACTGCTGAATTTTGTATTGGTGGCCGGCCGGCAACTAGTGATGGCTGGCCGGCCATCAAAGGTGGCCTACTGGCCACTGCTGCCCAGTTCACCTTACTGTAACAGAGAACAAACAGAGCATGCATAGGGTGTTTTCAAGGGTTTGTTTGCACAACTCACCCCTCTTTTTCATGAACAAATCAAAGGAGAGACAAGACTTGGTCCACAAACCATTAACTCAAGCAATTTCATTGCATGATGGCTCATGAACCAAAGTGTGCAATTCGAATAAATACAACAAAAAAGACTCTAACCTCCTCCCTTTCACGAGTTGATCAAGGGAAGTGGTGACCTTAAAAACTTGAACCATTTCATCACTAATGAGTATGAAATGCCTCAAGCTTCCATGTGTTCAATTAACGTCCGATTGAACACAACACTTTTTATTATCTTGCACTATTTTAGTCCCATTTTAATTACTCCATTTTAATTACCAACCATCCTTTAATGAATTGAGTCCAAAGGGTGAGCTTAAGTCCTCTAATGGAAAGAGGGCTCAAACCAAGAGTTGTGTTAGGCATGAAAGAGATATCATACCGTTGGTAACGAACCCCCTAAGGAACTAAACCATTAAGCATGACACCTCAATCTCATACTTTAAACAAACAAGTTGTTTGAACCACTTTCAAAGCAAAACAAAAGCCAAGAAAGGAGGGAGGTTACAAAGATGATTAAGTGTGATCACAAGTATGAAAAGCCATAAATAAATGCAATCAACTCAAAGGAGACGGTGTCTAAGGCTTAGAACACCAAACTCATGAGGACAATTACACTACGAGCATGCAAAACAAAGCTCAAATGAAACTATCAACCCGAAATAGTGCTAAAACAGTCTAAAAACAGTGGTAAAACATCAGCTAGCAGTAGTTAGATTAATAAGCTAAACATGGCACAAGCCAGGCTAGCAAGCAAGACACACGGAGGGGAGGCTAACTTCTCCAAGCTTGGACTTCAAAACATAATTTTGGCCACTGAAATAACTCTGAAAAACAGTGTTTAAAAGCTCAAAAAATGATAGTAAGAGGGTGGGAAACACAAGGGAAAATGCCTCCAAAACAAAGTGCAAAGAAGGGTGAACCACCCCTCAACCTTTAATGGCCTTGGAACCCAAGTTTCGGCCTAAAAATACAGAAGTTTTATAGCCCAAAAGCAGTTGGAAAATAGCAAGAAAAAGAGTAGACAAAGCAAGCAAATTGGTAAAGCCTTATACCTTTGAAAATGAAAACCAATTCCAAGCAACAAAACCAAGCAAACACACTCTCTAGAGCTCTAACAAGGCTCAAGAATACCTCAGCTCAAAGATGAAGAGGTTTGGTTAAGAGTGTATAGGAAAAGGTTGAAGATTTGTAAGCAAAAGAGTAGAAATTTGCTAGAGAAAGAGAGAATTGTAAACAGAGAGGAAAAATTTTGCTAACCCTAAAACATGAGAGGGAGGCCCTCTATATATAGAAAACATGAATTGCCCTCAAGAATATCCAGCCCTACACATGGGGGCAGATGCATGCATTTGTGCAAACAGCTGGCACAGCTGTCACAAAATATCTGCAAAAGAAACTGGTGGCCGACCGGCCATCACTAGTGGTCGGCAGGCTACATCAATGGCCGGCAACCAAGAGTGATGGCCGGCAGCCCAAAAGGGTGGCCGGCAGGCCACCAAGGATTGCAGGCTTGAAGAACCAAGGCTTGGTCCAAGAATGAGGCAACAGAGGTGTATAATTTGAATGGCTCAAAGTTATGGCATTTCGCTAAAGACTTAGAGCACTTGACGAGCATATAGACTCATGATTGGGTGTGCATATGATGATGTCCAAGTCGTAAAAGCAGTCAAAAATTGGGTGTCTACAGTTGCCCCTCTTTGATAGAACTCGGAGTCATGAAATGACGTGAGTGAATGTCAAAGCCCGAAGACAACCCATTTTGACAAGGCCATAAGACTTGGACAAACAATCAAGACAGAAATAAATGGTTGCGCCCGTGGACTACCTACGTATCCCTTTGCAAGGAATCAATCCAGCATAGTTCTAGGGCAAAATGCAAATGATATGCGCAATGCAAACTTTGAAAGCTGGACTCACAAGCTACGCGAAGCCGACTATTTTGAAAACTTATGATCATGCAAAATGATGCAATAAGCAAGAACAAATACGATGAGCAAGATAACGAAATAATAACATATGAATAAGCAACTTCAGGCTTAAAACCAACACAGGTTCCATGCAAAAAGAAGATATGAAACACACCTTGACCATACCAAAACACGAGACGAGAAAAGAAAACACCGATCAGGATTGAGTTTCACACATCCTGAGAAACTGAGAAAACCACTCAGGATCATGTTTCACACGTCCCGAGAAACAAGAAAGACCGCTCGAGCTTGCACTTCACGTGTCCCAAGAAACAAGAGAACCTGCTCAGGCTCGCGCTGCGCACGTCCCAAGATACAACACACCGAGAGCCGCACTTTGCGCGTCCTAAGATATAAGAGAAACTGCTCGGGTTTGTGCTTCACACGTCCCGAGATACAACACACCCAAGGCCGCCGCTTCATGCGTCCTAAGATACAAGAGAAACCGCTCAGGCTTACACTTTGCACGTTCTGAGATATAACACGCCCAGGGTCGCGCTTCATGCGTCCTGAGAAACAAGAAAAACTGCTTAGGCTCGTACTTTGCATGTCCCAAGATGAAACACGCCCAGGGCCATACGTCACGCATCCTGAGAAACTAGAAAACCCACTTGGGCTTGTGATTAGCACATCCCGAGATAAAACACGCTTAGGGCTGCGCGTCATGCATCCTGAGAAACTAGAAAACCACTTGGGCTCGCTTTTCACGTGTCCCGAGAAACAAAAGAGAGGTGTGCGATAGATACATAAAGTGAACGTGTGCAATAGATGCACAGAGTAAACAAGTACGAGTGATGCACAAAGTGAACGAGTGCGATAGATGCACGAAGTGAATGTGTGCGATAGATGCATGAAATGCACGAAGTGAATGTGTGGAATAGATGCACAAAGTGAATGTGTGGAATAGATGCACAAAATGAATGTGTGCGATAGATGCACAAAATGAACGTGTGCGATAGATGCACAAAGTGAACGAGTGCGATAGATGCACAAAGTGAACGAGTGCGATAGATGCACAAAGTGAATGTGTGAAATAGATGCACAAAGTGAAGGTGATAGATGCATAAAGTGAACGAGTGCGATAGATGCACAAAGTGAATGTGTGTGATAGATGTACGAAGTGAACGAGTGTGATAGATGCACAAAGTGAACGAGTGCGATAGATGCACAAAGTGAATGTGTGCGATAGATACACAACACATATTCCATGCAAGATAGACAACCGACGTTTGATGTTAATTTGAAGGCATATTCTATGCAATAAACAAACGCATGTTCTATGCATGAAATAAGAGCAAGAGCATATTCTATGCAACAGAAAAGAATAAAAGCTTAAATAGAATAAAACAAATACTCGGTGGCACCTCCGAGTTACCTCTCGGAGGAATTGCAATATGTTCAAAAGGATACACCTCATTCATAGTAGCAATTGGGACACGTTCACACATCGAAACACAGTTGCAAGCTTCCAAAACAGAACCTTCCACAAACCACTCGGGAAGAAGAAGCCCCAAACAGCACCAGGACACAGAGGAGGGGCCACTGGCCACTTGTCAACCCCAGTTGGAGGCTATCGGCCACTTGCCAACCATCAAAAGGTCTTGCCGGCCACCTGCCGGCCACCGATGGCAGATTTGGGGTTTTTTTTTTGGTTTTTTCACCCACGGGTCTTAAAGTATACATCACAAGGGCTCATTTCCTTACACCCACAAGACCGAAAATGTTCCCTCTCTTTCTCTAGGTGCTCATTCTCTCTAGATTTGCACTTTATACACGTTTTCTAATGCCCTACGCACACTTTATTTGTAAAACCCTCTTTGTTCTCTTCACATTAAATCGATTGGATTTTGGTTTCAACACTTTTTTCCTCATTTTCACTCTTCTAGGCTTGTTCCCCTCAGTTTCTCTTGGGTTTTGTGAACTTTTCCCGGCTTTGACTTTTCCTCTCATTTTCTCTCTCCTAGGGTTGACTTTTTGCAAGTTTACCCTATTTTCTCCATTTTTCTTCATTTTTCACCTACTTTTCATCCATTTTCCAGATGGCAAATGATTTTCCACATGACAGGGCCCCTTCAGAGGTTCCCTTTATATTTCCACCTGTTGCCGAGGCAGAGGAGCCAGTAGCTGCCGAGGTTAGCGAGGTGGCTCAAGGTATTGAGGCCGACCTCGAGGCAGAGTTTGAGCTTGAGGTTGAGCCAAAGCCACTACCATTGAGGGTATGGCCTTTTGATCCAGCGAGGTACCATCCTCGCACCCATATCTTGCCACTCGGAGGCATTAGGCACTTTAGCGACTTTGCTCGCAATATATCGGAGGACCTCTTGCTGAGGGAACCAGCTTCCCACCTTTCATTGAGCGCCACTGAGGTATGAACTCTGTTTTCATGCATTTCTACTTTTCTTTAAACTGCATTTCTTGCACTACCTTCCATCTGACTGTACTTTCATCATTGCATGATCTGGTTTACTTGTTCTTTGTCACATGGAGTCTCATGCCTACAGAGGGTACGGAGCTACTACCGCGAGAGATTGGTAGGACGAGCTCCCCGCAGGAGTTCGTGACATTGTTGACGAGACCGATTTTGGTCTATTTTGCTCTGATCTGACATGAATCATTGCGAGTCATCCTCTTTTAGGCGAGCTTGTGGAGAAGTGGTGGGACACCACCAACTGATTCCACTTCTCCACTACCGGAGAGATGACGATGACTCCCTACAACTTTGTCATGATCACCGGCTTAGGAGTAGGGGGTGATCCGATCTCTTTTGACACAGACATGGGGGAGTGGGAAGCTGCCTGGATTGAGTTGCTGGAAGCATGTCCACCCTTATACCGGACAACTATGGTCAGATATAACTGGTTCACTGAGTAGTTTCGAGGGAGCAAGCCTGAGACAATAGAGGAGATAGAGCAGTACGCCAGGGGCTTTTTGATGTTTGTTCTTGGTACCACCTTGTTTTCAAACAAGTGGAACACCGTGGGCTTATATCTGCTGAGCGCCCTGGTGACCCTTCCCCGAGTGCGCTTCTACAATTAGAGTGGAGCTGGACTTGCTACCTTATACGGATATATAAGCTCTACCTCCCATTTGAGGGGAGAGCTAATCGGAGGCTACTGGCGAGCCTGGGAGGTATGTATTTCTATTCCCTCTTTGCACTTTACATTTTCTACTCTATATTTTCTGCTTTATATCTATTCAACACATGTGCTTTATGCTTTGCACTTTCTGCATCTGTTCATGATGTATGCGTTCTGCTTTGTATTTTTTGCATCTGTTCATACTGTGTACTTTCTGTTTTGCACTTTCTGCATCTATTCATACTCTGTATTGATCACATCTTACTGCATTTTCCTTATTCCAAAGCCCATGGAGGAGCTCCTCCTGGCAGTTTCTTACTCGATACGGTATGATGGCAGATGTCAGTGCAGGAGCCATGAGTCTTTTTCATTCTTTTGCCACTACTTTGACACCGTGGCCACGCACGAGGTAACCCAAAACTCAATCATTTTCTCTTTACAACTGTTCTGATTCATGTTTTGCCAACTAATAGCAACTAACAATCTGTTCACTCTCTGTTTGCAGATCATATGGTAGCTTTGGGCCATGATGTCGGCTGGGGTACGAGATTAGTATGTCGGGGCCTGGGCCACTTCTAGTTTTCGCATCCTACTTGAGGGCCCAACCTGTCGAGCCTGGTTCATGAGTGAGCGGTTTGTTCGATAGACTGTGGGCTAGCCAGACCTGATCATTTCGATGCCACTGCCAGAGTCTATGAGATCAGCAGACAGCCTATTCATTGATGCAGTTACTCAGTTCATGGTGGGCTTGGATGTGGTTTACTTCAGGGCAGAGGGCGACTACGTGACCTTTATTCAGACACACCTCATGCCACCTCTAACAGGCACTCGCGGAGGCGAGGGGGTGAGGGCTCCTGTAGCGAAAGAGGCGACTAGGGCGACGAGGACGACCAAGGCCCGCGCTAGAGGGGCTTCCTCTGAGGAATAGAGGACCCGTTAGCCAGAGCTTCCTATCGCACTGACATACTGGCGACATACTAGGGCCGCTTACCAGATCCCGATTGAGTCGGTCGAGGCTGGACACGAGCTTGTCGGGGTCCGGCGTTCGTCTCAGGTATTAACCATACTTTACCATTTGCACCCCACACTTCATTTCAGATATGTTTATTCTAGACACTAATCATCCAAATGCATTTGCAGGCATCCATAGAGTATACGGAGAGTGCTCTCAAGCTGATAGCCTCCTTGATGGGCATGGTACAAAGGAGAGAGACGTTGCTTGGTCTCCACGGCATCCTGATAATTTCCTTCAGTTTATGTTTTATGTTATCAAATTTCTACTGATACGCTGGCATTTCAACTGTAGTCTTTTCCAAATTGCATCAAACACACTATATCTAATACACTGCAGTCACACACTGTACTCATACTGTATCTGATTTCTACATACCACGTATTCTGCATATTATGCTTGTATCTGATACGCACACTGTAACTGATATGTTGACAACTATCTTTTCAAATCTTATCTATACCGATGGCTCCGGTAACAGCAATAGCACCAGCACCGACAGTACCCCCTCCAGTAGCAGAGAGGAGAGAGAGGGATAGGGGCACCCGAGGCCAGAGCAGTCCTCCAGAGCCCATCTTGAGCAATGAGGATACTGAGACTAGTGACTCTGAGGAGGCAGTGAGTCAGCATTCTAAGCCATCCAAGAGTGGAGACAATGATACTAGCTCGGGTTCTGCGAGCGGAAGTGATGATGTAGAGGCGAGTTTTGGGCAGAGAGCAGAGGCGATGCCGGCTCTAGTTCTGGCTCAGAGACTAATTCAGATAGCGGCACTAATGGAGATAGTTCCCTAGAGTCCTCTCCTCTGAGGAAGAGGACAAAGAGGGCCTCTCGGGCTTGAGGCGACTGGCGCTGATTTTTTTGATTTTTTTGCTTAGTTTCTTTTTGTTTGGTAGCATTAGCAGATGTATAGCTTCAGATAGATTTTATTTTTCTTTGAAACTTGTACTTCTCTTTTGTAAAAACCATGATCGGAATAAAACCTCGCAGTTTTTATAAAAAGTGTTGTTATTTTTGCATCATGAGCACCATATTTGCATGAAAACGGACATGAGATCAAATTGGCAAAGAGCGCTTGATTGAAACAATGTTCTTAATCGGGTAATGAATCGACCAACAACCAAAATACAAAATGCAAAACATAACTCGATAAGCAAAAAAAACTCGATAAACAAAGCAAAACCAACTCAAATACAAGAAAACAAACCTGCTAAAACCAAAAAGACTTAAAACAAGACTTCAAAACACACAAAGATCAAAATAGGCTTCCAGCACTACTCAACACACAAGTGGACAGCAGATCAAAAAAGGGTTGCCAGCCAGAGAGGAAGTTTGCCGGCCATAGAAGGTGGCCTGCCAATCACCTGCCGGCCAATAATGTATCCAGCTAGCCATCAATGTGTCCTGCCGGCCATCAAAGGTAAGAGTCACCAGATTGTTGACATTCTACTCAAAGCCTTATCTTCTACAAAAGGTCTAGCTTCATGAATTATTCTCCAGAACTTCATTTCAACTGCAATTTCTACATAAATGGAGCCATTTTTTGCCGAAAAGCTCTTGGATTAGATTGCGACTTTAGATGGCTCGGAAAAGGTAAATTTCTGAGGTTTTGGCATAAATGCACTTTTTTTGTTGAGTCGAACTGCACTTTGTATTCCATTCCTCCATGCCGCGGCTCGATGCTGAAACTCGATTACACACGTCTTTAGCTTCGGGGGATAAGAAATATGCCCGACAATTGAAGAATTTCAGACATTAATGGAATCCCGGTGCGATGAGGAAATCATGCCTCATCCCTGTTTTGGCCACGCCCAAGCTTTGGGATGAATGTGTGGGCTTACTCTACACGAGGCTCGATCTTTGGCCCACAACAGAGAGCTGGACATTCCCGGTTTGATTCATCGATTTTCCAACACCAGGGATAGAGGCGACCTTTTATGGCAGGGTTTTCGGTAACACGCCCTCTGCTTATGTATGCTTGCTTATTTCCTTCTTGCCCTTAGTTTCGGCGGGTCCAGCATTCGATTGATCGAAATGGCCCAAGGTTTGAAAGAGGGCAAGAGTTGCATTAGCTTGGTGCTGGCCAAGACTTTGATGGGCTTAGACACCTTTCATCAGCGAAAGACTACCAGATTCGTGGGAAGCCCACTACTTCTTCAGGTATTGCTTCCTACCCTTTCTCATATGTGTTTCTCACATCGCTCGGCATTCACGCTCTATTTTTCTCTTAAAGCCCTTTTCTCACTTTTCTCCCAACATACATTGTGGAGAAGTGGTTTGGAAATACTCTTGGATCCTGAAGGACGTTCCTCATCCTTTGATTGCCACCTAAAAAGATTAACACTCCGGTCGAGGGTGCCGGAATTAGCACTCCGACGGACAAGTCGGTATCTATCTTCTCTCATTTGCTTGTGTGTTAAGTTTCTTTTATTTGTTCTCACATACATCTTTTTGGTTGATGCTCCTCTCATTTATACTCGTCTCTAATCTCGGGGGTCGGGCCGACTTTTAATCCAGTGCATAATTGCTCACTCGGCCATTCTGTTATGCGCCTACTCACTCGGCTTCTTGTACAGTTGACTCTATGGCCGATTTAGTTATTCGGCTTCCGGATCCCCCAGGACGGAGTCGAATAGTATATATTCTGATTTTCTTCAAATTTGATTTGGCTTTCCTACATATAAGATTATTCGGCTCCCACAATTGCCTCCTAAACATCCTACTTATGCCAGTTAGTCGGCATGTTTGGTCTTGAACTTGGAGGGTCAAAAAATACGACAGTTACCCTCATTCCAACACAAGCGTCAGATCGTCTACAATTTTTAGGATTTATTATAATTTTTTGCCCCTTCGTACACTTCATTCATTTAATGCGATTTGAAACCGTGTTGTCCCTTCAAATGTATGTTTTTTGAATACGCAAAGCTTTTTGGTTGCCTGTCAGCATACCTCTTTCATTCCACGACCTCTGCAACTTCTTCCCGTTCCTCATTGTCCTCTCTACTTCTTGTAAGTTCTCATCTTCTCCATTTCGACTCCCATTTCCTTATTTGTTTTAGTTTAGAGTACTTCCTATACTGGCTAGGATGGCGAAACATTTGAAAGCCCTTCTTTCTACGGATCGAGTTTTTGGTTTTCGTCGCCATTTTTCCATTCCTGACGACGTCCATCTATCACTCGTGGCAAAGAGCGTAGTTGACATGGAGAGGATTGATGAGAGTACAATCATCTTTTCTCTCCTATTAATCGCTGAGGGCGGAGTTCGTTTCCCCCTTCACCCATTTTTGAGGGCCGTCCTTTGCCACTGGGGTCTAATCCCTTCTCAGCCTAACGTAAACTTTTACCAAATCATAATGAGAATTGTAGAATTAAATAGATGCCTTAGGCTCAATCTTGGAATCCCTACTATTCGGCATTGTTATGCCTTGGCCAAGTCCTCTGGCCGGCAGGGGCGCTACTTTCTCAGGACTAAGGACACCGACCATCATTTGGTAACTATCCTTGCCAGCTCTAGCAAGCGTGTTGACGATGTTATGGTCATTGTCCGAGGCAACTAGGAATTCAGCAAGGGCGAAGATCGCCTAGATCCTGTGCCTAGACGAAAAGGCGAACCAGGTGGCCGTATGGTCCCGCATGTGTATTTGTTATATATTTACCCATCTTAGATTCTAAGCACTTACTGTTTCATTTACGCAGGTAACAATTTGAAAAAAGTTCTCGTCTTGGCCGACGACACTGTACTTGCGCAAATCAAAATCGCGCTCCAGTTCTTTGGCCGTCCGAACCTCCAAAAGTAAGGGAGGACGGCCCACATACTTTTGAGATACGAGCCAACTTACGCTACGTTCTCGGCTGCAGATCACATTCTAATTCCAAGGGGCAAACAACAGCTTACGGCGCTTATTTTTCTGAACTTCAAAAATCTTAGGCAGATTGGTCTTGAAGCTTCAGATTCAGAGCTGGCGGACGAACAAATAGTTGAAGAAGTCGCTGAGCAGCCTAATTAGTCCACCTTGGACAGATCCGTTAGTCTAGAAAAGGAGGTTGACGCGGCTCTAAATTTGGCTTTTGAGGAAGCCAGCCTCAACCCTCCATCCACTTCAGGTCGAGTAGATGTCCCGTTTAAAGATATTTTCATCGACTTAGGGGACCTTCCCGGCTCATATCCTGAGAGCATGGCTGGAGAGTCGCTCACATAGTTGGCCAGGAGAAAAAACGCCGACAGGATGGCTGTCTGGAGAAAGGCCGAAGCCGACTAATCTGAACCTCCACCCATTGCTGGGCTGAGTCTTCTCCGCCTGCTCTTGTTGAAGAAATGGCGTATATTGATATGGCCGAAATGGAGCACATTGTCGATCAGGACAATGAGGACGCTGAGCACAGAGGGGAAAAACGTTCTGCCGAGCATGAAGCCGACTATATAAAAAACCTGACTGATAAACGGCCGTGGATAGAGGAGTTGAACCTGGTTGTGTTGTTTATCATACAACCAAGGATAAAGAATGTGTCGGTTGCTTCTGATGCATTGGCTGTGAAAGACGCTGCTGTGGCCTTAAGCTTGGCCTCCTCAATTTCTCTGCCGGTTGACAGAGCAACCTTTCGCGCAGAGCCGGATTTGTTATCCGTAGCACTGGCCGCTCAATCGGCTATATTAGTACATGACTTGAGTCTTGTGTACAGTCTTACGTCTTTTTTTTTTTTTTATGGTAGCTATCTTACTAATTCCTTGTTTTACAAGCGGCGAGAAGGATAGCTGAGATTGGCTGCCGCCAACATGACGCTATCAAACAAATCGGCTTTTTCACAGCCAAAGTTGAAAATGAAAAGAACAAGGCAACAGAGGCCTCTATTAGAGCCAAGTTCGAGGCGATGAAAGCTGCGGAAGAACGAACGAGGACCGATGCCGAGGCAGAAAAGGCCAAGAGGTTCGACCAACTCAGGTTGGCCACCGAAGAAAGGGCGAACACGAGCGATGATGTGCTCAAGTTAGCCAAGGAGGTGATTGCCAAACTGGAGGCCGATTTAAAAGCATCAAAGAAGGAAAAGGAAATCGCTGAGTCCGAGCTTTCCAAGGCATTCCAAGCCGAGAAGGACGCTACCTTAGAAAATTACGTGGAGGAAGTATCTAAGTTTGAGAATTGGGGATTTAAACACGGCTGGCTCAAAGCCCTCGCTGCCACTAATGTGACATTAGAACATCCGATTCCATACGAGCAGGTGGACGTTAAGCCGCTGGAGTCTGACCCTGAAGATTGACTAGGGTCAAAGTAATTTTGATTTTTGTTTGGTATCTTGTGTGCATAATTTAATAGATTTTTGTTTATTTATTTCAATTAGAAGCTAAATGTAGGATAATTTTCATGTGTAAAATGACTACTGTCTGTACTCATTTTATTAATGAAAATTGCCTTTACTTTTCTGTCTGTCTACTGCATGTGCTAGTTAATGGCGAAGTAGGATGATGTAAAATCATGAAATGAATAAATTAATTCAGCGATAAAATAACTGTGCATAGCTTTGCGATTTAGCCGAATAGATTAATGAATCTGCCCTTGCCTCAACTGATTAATGAACGGAACCGCCGAATATCGGTAGTTCGTGGATTGGCTAGGGCACATCCACTTAGCGGTGAAAAGCTTTTGAAATTTAGCCGAAAAGATTAATGAATCTTCCTTTGCCCTAGTTGGTTAATGAACGGAACCGCCGAATATCAGTAGTTCATGGATTGGCTGGGGCACATCCACTTAGCGGCGAAAATCTTTTGAAATTTAGCCTAAAAGATTAATGAATCTTCCCTTACCCTAGCTGATGAATGAACGGAACCGCCGAATGTCGGTAGTTTATGGATTGGCTGGGACACATGCACTTAGCAGCGAAAAGCTTTTGAAATTTAGCCGAAAAGATTAATGAATCTGCCCTTGCCCTAGCTGATGAATGAATGGGCCGCCGAATATCGGTAGTTCATAGATTGGCTAGGGCACATCCACTTAGCAGCGAAAAGCTTTTGAAATTAAGTTGAAAAGATTAATGAATCTGCCCTTGCCCCAGCTGATGAATGAACGGAACCGCCGAATGTCGGTAGTTCATGGATTGGCTGGGGCACATGCACTTAGCGGCCAAAAGCTTTTGAAATTTAGCCAAAAAGATTAATGAATCTACCGTTGCCCCAACTAATGAATGAACGGACCGCCGAATATCGGTAGTTCATGGATTGGCTAGGGCACATCCACTTAGCGGCGAAAAGCTTTTGAAATTTAGCAGAAAAGATTAATAAATCTACCCTTGCCCCAGCTGATGAATGAACGAAAATGTCGAATGTCGATAGTTCATGGATTGGTTAGGGTACATGCACTTAGCGGCGAAAAGCTTTTGAAATTTAGCCGAAAAGATTAATGAATCTGCCCTTGCCCCAGCTGATGAATGAACAGGCCGCCAAATATCGGTAGTTCATGGATTGGCTAGGGCACATCCACTTAGTGGTGAAAAGCTTTTGAAATTTAGCTGAAAAGATAAATGAATCTGCTCTTACCCCAGTTGATGAATGAATGGAACCGCCGAATGTCGGTAGTTCATCAATTGGCTGAGGCACATGCACTTAGCGGCGAAAAGCTTTTGAAATTTAGCCAAAAAGGTTAATGAATTTGCCCTTGCCCTAGCTGATGAATAAACGGACCGTTGAATATCGGTAGTTCATGGATTGGCTGGGGCATATCCACTTAGCGACGAAAAGCTTTTAAAATTTAGCCAAAAAGATTAATGAATCTGCCCTTGCCCCAACTAATGAATGAACGGACCGCCGAATATCGATAGTTCATGGATTGGCTGGGGCACAACCACTTAGTGGGGAAAAGCTTTTGAAATTTAACCGAAAAGATTAATGAATATGCACTTGCCCCAGCTGATGAATGAACGGAACCGCCAAATGTCGGTAGTTTATGGATTGGCTGGGGCACATGCACTTAGTGGCGAAAAGCTTTTGAAATTTAGCCGAAAAGATTAATGAATCTGCCCTTACCCTAGCTGCTGAATGAACGGACTGCCGAATATCGGTAGTTCATAGATTGGCTGGGGCACATCCACTTAGCTATGAAAAGCTTTTGAAATTTAGCCAAAAAGATTAATGAATCTGCCCTTGCCCCAGCTGATGAATGAACGGACCGCCGAATATCAGTAGTTCATGGATTGGCTGGGGCATATGCACTTAGTGGCAAAAAGCTTTTGAAATTTAGTCGAAAAGATTAATGAATCTGCCCTTGCCCCAGTTGATGATTGAACGGACCACCGAATATTAGTAGTTCATGGATTGGCTGGGGCATATACACTTAGCGGCGAAAAGATTTTGAAATTTAGCCGAAAAGGCTAATTAATTTGCCCTTGCCCCAGTTGGTCAATGAATGGAACCGCCGAATATCGGTAGTTCATGGATTGGCTGGGGCACATCCACTTAGCGGCGAAAAACTTTTGAAATTTAGCCAAAACGATTAATGAATCTCTCCTTACCCCAGCTGATGAATGAATGGACCGCTGAATATATCTGCCCTTGCCCCAGCTGATGAATGAATGGACTGCCGAATATCGGTAGTTCATGGATTGGCTAGGGCACATCCACTTAGCAGCGAAAAGCTTTTGAAATTTAGCCAAAAAGATTAATGAATCTGCCCTTGCCCCAGCCAATGAATGAACGGACCGCCAAATATCGGTAGTTCATGGATTGGTTAGGGCACATCCACTTAGCGGCGAAAAGGTTTTGAAATTTAGCCAAAAAGATTAATGAATATGCCCTTGCCCCAGTTAGTTATTGAATGGAACCGCCGAATATCAGTAGTTCATAGATTGGCGCAAAATATTGAAGAGATCGCTTCGGGAAAGCTGCACCCATAATTAATAAGTGTGGTGGGGGCTGCGTGTGCAGAGGGTCCATTTTTGTGTTCAGAGTGAACAAATTGCGAGAAGGAAAAAAGCATTATACCAAACCAAGCTGGACGAATTTGGATGTCAAGAAGACTATTCTTCAACAGCAGAGGGGAGGAAAAGACCCTGGCTGAACTGGACTCAGAGATGAATCAAGGTGGCGATCCTACGCGCATGAGGCGTAGGACGTCGGGGGAGCGTGAGAGGCGTTTTTTCCCACGTCGTCAAAGTAGGTCACCCAGGAAGGAGAAGCAGCAACAAGGTAACTCCCCCTGCTCGCGAGGCGAAACCAGTGGGCCATAGCACCCCGTTGAGTTTTTCGATCTTCATTGGGAACAAACCAATGACGGAAGCGAATTTGATTATCTTCGATCCAAACGTGGCAGTCGAGTTCGCTCGACAGATTTTTCTGCCAGAAGTTCAGCAGTCGATGGTCGGCCAGCTTGTTTACGAAGTTTTTCGAGAGGGCGTCCATGGAGTAGTAATGGGGTTATATACCTGTTATGAAATCGGCATGCGTCTTCGTGCCGTGCGAAGAGAGATAGAGCAGAAGGACGGTCGCATTTAGAGCGTGGAAGCTCGCACAAAATAAAGTCGAGAATGTGCTAAATAAAGCTAAAACTTTTGAAACTCGGTCGGCGAGTCAAGTGAACCCGATTGTCGTGGAAAGAGTAAACCAACGAATTTTGAATCATGCGATTACCGATTGAGAAACGGTGAGCATGTTTGCAATAGAAGCTACGAAGACAAGGGCCTATGAACAAGGCTTTCAGGACGGTCGGAAAATTGGAATAGATAAGATGAAGGAAAAGCTAGCCAAGGAAATCTGTCGATGCGAAAATCGTGGATTTAAGCATGGGTGGATCAAGGCTCTCCAGGCTGCGGGCGTTGATTCGGCATCGCCTTTATATCAGTGTTACAATTTTCCCTTCAAGGCTTTCGACGCCGAGAAGACCGACGACGAAGATGGTGCCGAATAAAATTTATTGAACAGAATGTTCCGTTTTGATGCAAATTATGTATTCACGATCTATTTAACGAAACATTTTATTTCGAATGTCTGTATATTGTTTCAATTAATATTTGTAAATTAAGTCAAGACCTTCATCTATTACTTTATGTCAATCGCGATTCACGATCTATTTAACGAAACATTTTATTTCGAAATGGCTGTATATTGATTTAAACACTATTTGTAGATTAAGTCAAGACCTTCATCTATTACATTATGTCAATCGCATTTGCGCTGCCCAATCGTGTCATTCACGGATGGGGCTCCAAATTCGGAGGCTTTTGTCTTAGCCAATCGTGATATCCACGAAGGGCGCTTCGAATTCGGAAGCTTAATCGGCCCAAACGTCTCATTCACGGATAGGGCTCCGAATTCGGAGGCTTTTGTCTTGGCCAATCATGATATCCATGAAGGGCACTCCGAACTCGGAGGCTTAATCAGCCCAAACGTGTCATTCACGGATGGGGCTTCGAATTCGAATGCTTTTGTCTTGGCCAATCGTGATATCCACGAAGGGTGCTCCGAATTCGGAAGCTTAATTGGCCCAAACGTCTCATTCATGGATGGGGCTCTGAATTCGGAGGCTTTTGTCTTGGCCAATCGTGATATCCACGAAGGGCGCTCCAAATTCGGAGGCTTAATCGGCCTAAACGTGTCATTTACGGATGGGGCTCCAAATTCGAAGGCTTTTGTCTTGGCCAATCGTGATATCCACGAAGGGCGCTCCAAACTCGGAGGCTTAATCAGCCCAAACGTGTCATTCACGGATGGGGCTCCGAATTCAGAGGCTTTTTTCTTGGCCAATCGTGATATTCACGAAGGGCGCTCCGAATTCGGAGGCTTTTGTTACCAAACCAAAATTCACAAAGTAGGGGGAAAAAAGGCATTGCATTGGAAAAAATGAGTGTTGTACATAGCAAAAATTCAAAACAAGCTACCATGCCATACAAGTCAGGTTAATGATAAAATTTACGCAAATGCGTGGAATTCCATGGACGTGGCAAACTTCTTCCTGACATGTCTTTGAGCCGATATGCCCCTGTTCCCGTGATTGAGTCAACCTGATAAGGGCCGTCCCAGTTAGGATCTAACTTTCCGTTAGCGGGATTCCTAGCAGCAGGAATCACTTTCTTGAGGACCAATTCTCCTGGTGTATAACGACGTAGTTGCACGCGTTGATTATATGATTTAGCAAACTGTTGCTAATATCGTCCCATGAAAGCAAGGACACGGTCTCGGCGTTCTTTAATCATAATCAAATCCAAAGCCAACATCATGTCATTTCGGCCCATGTCAAAAACCTTCGATTTCAGAGTGGGTAGGCCAATCTCTAGGGGGATGATTGCCTGGGTTTCGAAGCATAAAGCAAACGGTGTTTCCCCAGTGGATCACCTTGGAGTAGTGCGATGAGCCCACAGCACGCTGGGCAGCTCTTCCACCCATCTGCCTTTAGCTTTCTCTAGCCTTTTCTTGATGCCGTCCAGAATGACTTTGTTGGTGGCCTCAGCTTGACCGTTGCTGTGTGGGTAAGCCGGCGAGGAAAAGTAGGGTCGAATACCATACGTGTTGCATAGTTCTCGATATACGCCACAATCGAACTAGGTATCGTTGTCTGAGACAAGCGCTCTTGGTATGCCGAATCTCGTTATGATGTTTTTCCATACAAAATGCTTAACGTCGGCATCTCGAATATGTGTTAGTGCCTCTGCTTCGACCCATTTTGTGAAATAATCTGTCACGACAATTAAAAATCACTTGTTCCCTGGAGCCTGTGGTAATGGTCTGACGGTATCAAGTCCCCATTGAGCAAACGGCCAAGGACTAGTGATAGAGTTTAACTCCTCGGCAAGAAAATGAGTCAAAGGGGAAAACTTCTGGCATTGTTCACATTTCTTGACATAACACTCGGCATCGGTTCGCATGGTCGACCAATAGTACCCCTGCGTTACGACTCAATGGGCCAGAGAACGTCTGCTCGAATGGGCACCACAACTGCCTTCATGTATTTTAGACTAAAGTTCCTCGACTTTATCCAGGTGAACACATTCTAAGTACGGCCCAGAGAGAGATTTTTTGTAAAGCTTCCCTTACAGATCCAAATAGTATCGGAGGGCTTTGTTTCGCAGTTTGTGTGCTTCTTTCTTATCCATCGGGAGCTGCTCTAAGGATAGGAATGCAGCAATAGGGTGCATCCAACTTGGACCTGGTTCAATAACGTTGATCTGAATTGATTCAGAAGAGGCAATGCCCGGCTTAGGGACGAATCCTACTTCGATTGTCCGTTTAATTTCTGAGTTGATGGCAGAGGCTAGGCAAGCTAGGGCGTCCGCATGCGTGTTCTGATCCCGGGTTATTTGATTCAGTTCATGGTGATCAAATTTCACGAGCAAAGAATTCGCCATTTTCATATAGGCTACCATGCGGTCATTTTTGGCTGCATATTCCCCTTTCAACTGGTTGATTACAAGCTTTGAGTCACAAAAGACAAGCAGACACCGCGCATCGAGGTGAAATGCATTCCATAGGCTAGTTAACAATGCTTCGTATTCGGCCTCATTGTTTGATGCATCGAAGCCCAGTTTGACCGCTTGTTTGATTACTGCCCCTTCGGGGGTCATGATTACTATGCCAACCCCACTGCTACGTTGGTTGGATGACCGGTCACAATACATCTGCCAAACGTCTCTAATATACATTCTCTAGTTGGGCTTAGGTTGCACTTGATCAGACTTAAAGTTGGCGAGGGATCCTGTGAATTCGGCTACAAAGTCAGCGAGCACTTGCCCCTTGATGGATGTTCTGGGTAGAAATTGGATATCATACTGGTCAAATTCCAGAGCCCATTTCGAAATGCGCCCCAATGCTTCTGAGCTGTAGAGCGTTGACCGGATGAGATAGTCCGTTAATACCCAATGGTATACCCCTGAAAGTAATGCACTAGTTTTCTTACAGCCATGATGAGAGCAAGGATAAGCTTTTTCAATGGAAGGTAACGTGTTTCGGCGTCGGCCATTGCTTTGCTCACATAGTAAACTAGTCGTTGCTCCCTAAGTTCTTCCCTTAACAATACGGTGCTGACCGCCCGATCGGATACCGCCAGATACAAAATGAGCGGATCGTCTACCGCAGGTGTTGCCAAGAGTGGTACTGATCGGAGATAAGACTTCAAGCCATCCAAGGCGGCTTGGCACTCGGGGGTCCATTCAAATGCTCTGCCTTGCCGAAGTGTATGAAAGAATTGTCGGCAGCAATCTGTGGAACGGCCAATAAAACTGTTGAGCGCGGCGGCCATTCCCATCAACTATTGAACCTCTTTGACTAACCGAGGGGAGCCAAGCTCTAGAATTGCCGTTATTTGCCTCGAGTTGGCTTCGATTCTGCGGTGGTTAATGATGTAGCCAAGGAATTTGCGGGATCTGATGCCGAATGCGCACTTCGAGGCATTCAGTTTCATTTTGTACTTTCGAAGGATGCCGAATGTCTCTACCAAAATTGGCTAGATGGGTGTGCTTTTCCTTGGATTTGTCCACCATATCGTCGATGTATGTTTCCATGGTACAACCGAGTTGTTCCTTGAACATGGCAGTCACTAGTCTTTGGTAAGTTACCCCCCTTATTCTTTAGCCCGAAAGGCATGACCTTGTAGCAGTAGATTCCTCTTGGGGTGAGGAATGCAGTCTTTCCTTGGTCCTCCAGATGCATGGCGATTTGATGGTAACCCCTGTAGGCATCTAATAAGCTCATGCGTTCATGATGTGCCGTTGCATCTACGAGTTGGTCTATTCTAGGCAGGGGAAAACAATCCTTGGGACAAGCTTTGTTTAAGTCCGTGAAATCTACACAAACACGCCAAGAACTATTTTTCTTCTTTATAACCGTAGTATTGGACAATCATGTAGGATAGGTTACTTCACGAATTGCCCTGGCATCAAGTAACCAATCAACTTCTTCAACAACGGCCGAAGTATGCTCCGCTGCTGGCTGCCGACTTCTCTGAATAATTGGTTTACATTTCGGATCAACGTTTAAGCGGTGTTGGGCCACTAATGGGTCCACTCCTGGCATCTCGTATGGTGACCATGCAAATACATCAATATTGCCGAGTTAGAAGGATACAAACTCTTGCCTTTCAACTTTATCCAGGGAAGCGCCGATCATGAAGAACTTGTCAAGATTCCCGTCAATTTCGACCTAATCCAAGTCTTCGGTTGCCTTTTCAGTTGGGATCTTCCCAATATCTTCGAGGCTCTCCCTATCCAGTACCTCAATTGAATGCACTTCCAGCTCCCTTGGTCTTTTTGCAGCAAGAAGATAGCATGTTTGTGCCAATTTCTGAGAACCTCGAATTTGTTCGATACCGTATTCAGTCAAAAAATGAAGTAGTTGATGGTAGGTGCTTGGCACAGCTTGCATGGTATGTAACCAAGTTCTTCTCATGATGAGGTTATATGGCGAAGGAAGCTTGACAACCAGAAATTCGACATGCACTGATCTTGTGCCCGCCTGAACTGGTAGTGTGATTTTGCCCAAAGGATACTCCGGGTTAGCATTGAAGCTGAATAACGGATAATTAGCCAGAGACAAATCCGAGTCAGTGAAGCCAAGTTTGAAAAAAGTTTTGTAATACATTATTTCCGAAGTGCTACCTTGGTCAATGAGAACATGCTCAATGGTGAATCTGTTTACGCGTAGCTCGATGACGAGGGGATCAGTGTAGGGGTGAGTTACTCCAACTAAGTCACTGACATCGAAACTAATCCTTCCAGTTTCATGCGGCCGTTTCACTGGCGTGATTGGCCTATGGGGGCTAGATTGCAATGGAATTATATGCACCTCGGATAACGTCGACAAGCTATATATCATATGAATTACACCAAGAGGAGGTGACTCCGGCCGTAGAGCTACTGTATTTGATGAGTTGTTCTTTCAGATATGTTGCGTAAGCTGGCCATCTTGCACCAACTCCTCCAGGTGATCCTTTAGTGCATAACAACTGTTGGTATCGTGACCGTGGTCTTTATGATACTCACACCGTTTATCCAGTCTCCTTGTATCGAGAGGTCCCATCATCTTGGGTGGCCATTTGAAGAATGGAAGGTGTTGAACTTTTGGCAAGATCTTACTGATCAGCTCTGTTAACTCCGTGTATTTCTTGTCCGAGCGCCTTATGCGCCTGCTATCCACCTGATACTGTTCATTAGCTCGATGTCAACATTGATCATTTGATCGGCGCGAGTCACGCCTTTTGTCTCGTTTAGCCTGATTCTGCGGCTAGGGGCTTCTCGATGGCACGACGCTAATCAGCTAAACGATTCTCGGTGGGGCCGTCTCAACGGCTTTATGCCTGGCTTTAACCCGCAGGGCATTGTCCTCCACTTTGCAATACTCTTCGACCTTCTTCATTAACGCCCAGACTATTTTGGGAGGCCGTCTGGTCAATGAACTGTGGAGGAGACTATCAGGATGCAATCCCATCTTGAAGGCGGTGACTGCCATGGATTCATTGCAAGCATCATCTACCAGATTAAAGCATTCCCAATAGTGTGCTGAGTATTCACGAAGCGTTTCACCCGGTTTAATTTGCATCGCCCAGAGGCAATCGGCTTGCTTTAACTGGATCTCATTAGTGATGAATCTTGCCCGGAAAGACTTTTGGAGCTGATGGAAGCTCTTAATCGACGCCGACTCCAGTTTATAATACCACCTGACGGCTAGTGGTCCGAGACAGCTTGGAAATATTCGACACATGAGGGCTTCGTCGTCAGCATGAAATGTCGTTGCTTGCTTATAATGGCGAATGTGATCGGTGGGGTCTGATTTTCCATAGTAGAGGGTGAACGACGATGCTTTGAACTTTTTGGGTAGTATAGCCCTTGCAATTCGTCGCACAAAGGGGTCATGCTTATCTTCCTCATTCGAGTCATCGCTCCTCCCTCGTTTATGTCGTACATACAGATTTCCTTCAGATGAGCAGGATACATCAACTCATCCTTTCTTTCTGGGTTCCAGGGATGGTGAGTCAGAATCACTGTCATTATTACATTTTCGAAATCGACGTCGTCGACCATCCTTCTTTCTCGAAGGTCGACCCCGGTCTTGGCATGCAGCTTGTTGGGATTTCGCCACTTCCAAGGCCAAATCCTAGCACAGGCGCTCGTTCTCAGCCATCATGTTCTCCAGCTGCTATTCATTTTGCTTTGCTTGATCCATAATCGTCTGTATTGTCTCATGCATTGAAGTTAAGGGTGAGGTCTGAGCTACTGAATCGAAGTTCAAGGCCCGTCGTGCGGGCGATATTCTCCTGTCCAAGCATGTTTCTTGGAGTGAGGCCGTCTCTTGGCGCAGTTTCGTCAGTGACTATCGGAGGATCTTCTGTGACGCCCGCCATGGATGTGCTTGAGTATTCCCACAGACTACGCAAATTGTGGAGAAGTGGTTTGAAAATACTCTTGGATCCTGAAGGACGTTCCTGATCCTCTGATTGCCACCTAAAAAGATTAACACTCCGGTCGGGGGTGCCAGAATTAGCACTCCGATGGACAAGTTGGTATCTATCTTTTCTCGTTTGCTTGTGTCTTATGTTTCTCTTATCTATTCTCACATACATCTCTTTGGTTGATGCTACTCTCATTTATACTCGTCTCTGATCTCAGGGGTCGGGCCCACTTTTAATCCAACGCATAATTGCTCACTCAGCCGTTCTGTTGTGCGCCTACTCACTGTGCTTCTTGTACGGCTGACTCTATGGCCGATTTAGTTATTCGGCTTCCGGATCTCCCAAGACGGAGCCAAATAGTATATATTTTGATTTTCTTCAAATTCGATTTGGCTTTCCTACATATAAGATTATTCGGCTCCCACATACATCTCTCTATTCTTTAATCTCTCTTTTCTTTCATCTCTCCCCGGGTATGGCTTATGGACAAGCTAAAGGTAGTGGACTCTTGCCCTGAGTACTCAGCTCGAGGCTATTTCTTCCACCACTAACTAGTGGATTTCCCGAATGAGGGATGGTGGTGCCACTGGATGTGCAACAGATCTGCTATTGACATAGTTTGGTGTTGCCCCCTGGTTTAACCTGACCGAGATGAGCTACAGCATGGCTTGACAGCCTAGTATATAGTTGATCAGACTGACGCATTACGTGTTCTACTTCTCTTTCCAGTTCAGACGTCAACTTGGGCATGATCAGACCCGCCCAGAGGAGGGGGTAGAGTGCCCGGTTTCATTCCCCATCCGTAGTTCACACTTGGCTAGGTACTTTATTGCTTGGAGGACGAGAGAGATTCTAGCCCCTGCCCCTAGTTTCAGTTGCGCCCTTTCTGGCAAATGCTTGGCTTGGCTCGAGGAAAAGGCACAAACCGGGCCCACTTTGGCTTCAGAAGCTTCCACAAGCACGGGCGGGGGACACAGGAGCACCTGAATCATCTATGTCCCTAGTTTATTGCTTTAACCTTTCTTTTCAAGTTTTTTAAATGTAATAAAAGAAACTTTGATTTGTATCAGAGATTTGGAGAACTTTAAGTTGAAATCAATGACATTAAAGTTGTATGCACTGAAAATTTTCCTTTTGTTCCAAAAATAGTCTAAGTTGTAAAAGGTAGAATTTTGAACAAAATCAATTTTTATTAAAACTTTCCAAAACCATTTTTGAAAAGGATCACGACTTGACACGCACGGAATCAATCCTTAAGATGTACAACCCCAAATCAAAAGATTACAAACTGCCCTTTGATTAAACACCATTGCTCTGCATTGTGACCAACTCTTCTCTCAGAGTAAACATCACAATCGAACCTTTAGATAAAGAATAGACAAAGATAACTTGATCGATCACATGGATAGGACAGTTGAGTTGGAGGTGATTACAACCGAACTTCAGGATGAAGTTGCCTACGTATCCCGAAGATGGGAATCAGGCCTTACGTAGTTCGGTTCAGGTTCACTTGAGTATTAACTCTCTCCTTTTGTGCTCTAACTTTTGCCCTCTAACTTTTGCCAAAGTCTCCCTTTAAGGTTTTCAACCTTGCGAGCTCAGTTTTTCTTTATTTCTAATTTTTCATGCTCTAACTTTTGCCTAAGTCGGCTTTTCAGGTTTTCGCCCTAGTGAGCCTCTCAGGGATAGTATTTCTTCAACTTGTCCATGTTGATCAGTTGGGAAAATTCCAGGCCACCTAGGTCCATAAGAATAATAGCTCCACCCGACTAGATAGTTTTGATGATGTAAGGACCAGTCCAATTGGGTCTAAACTTGCCCCTAGGGTCATGAATGAGAGCTCGGTTGTCTTTCAGCACCATATCTCCCTCTTTGAGATTCTGGGACTTAACTTTCTTGTTAAAAGCCCTGGCAATTTTGCGTTGATAGCCCTGAACATGGTACTATGCTTTCAGCCTTCTCTCATCAAACAGTATCAGCTTGTCGAATCTGCTTTGTTGCCAGTCTGTCTCTGTTATCTGACACTCAGCCATAACTCGCAGCGACGGGACTTCTATTTCAATTGGCAAAACATCCTCCATCTCGTAGCCAAGAGAATAAGGAGTTTCCCCAATAGACGTTTGGATTGAAGTTCTATAGCCCCAGAGTGCAAATGGCAATTTATCTAGCCAGTCTCGATAGGTCTCAATCATCTTCTACAAAATATTCTTGATGTTCTTATTAGCGGCTTCAACAGCTCCGTTGGTTTGCAACCGGTATGTAGATGACATATGAAAAGTCACATTATATTTCTCCAACAAGTCTATCACCTCTTTCTTGAAGTGGGAGCAATTATTTGATATGATCTCGTTTAGGACTCCATATCGGCAAATGATATTGTTTATGATGAACTTGGCCACATGCGATGCTTTCAACACTGTATAGGACTGAGCTTCCACCCACTTCGTAATCAATTGCCACCAAGATGTATTCATGCCCATTCAACCCTTTTGGCATTACTGCATTGATGACGTCGATTCCCCAGACCGAGAAAGGCCATGGCGAAGTCATGTTGTACAATTTTGACGGCGAGATATTCATGCGATTAGCATGAATTTGGCATTTATGGCATCGCCGAACAAAACCAATACAATCCTCCTCCATAGTAGACCAGTAGTAACCTTGTTGAGAATCTTCCGGGCTGACATCACTCCGTTCATGTGCACTCCGCACTCTCCTCCATGGATGGCCTCCATTAGGTGCTTTGACTCCTCTTCTTCAACACACAACTTGTGCATTCCTAAATGACCTTGTTTGTACAGTTTACCTCCACAGATGATAAATTGGACGGCTATTCGTCATATTCCCATTTTGTTCTTGGCATTTGCCCCTGGTGGATAAATCTCATTTTCCAAGAAATTCCAAATATCATAGTACCAAGGGTTTTCGTCTTGTGCTTCATCTATTGCGGTGATAATTTCATAGGCCAGCGTGTATCTCTGCTCAATGATAATTGGAGGCACCCAAACTCCATGTGGGATGTCTATCATAGAAGATAGAGTTGCTAAAGCGTCAGCAAACCTATTATTCTCTCTCAGTAGATGCGTGAAAGTCAACTTTTCAAACCTAGGAATCAGAACATCCAAGGTCTGGTGATAAACCTTCATCTTTTCTTCTTTGACCTTCCAGTCTCCATTTGCTTGAGAAACAACTAAGTTCAAATCCTCAATAACATCCAACCTTTTTGCCCCTAGTTCCAGGGCGGCTTCTAAACCAGCAATACACGCCTCATACTCTACTTCGTTATTGGACACCTTGAATCGGAGTTTGAAGGCTAAAGGTATATGGAAGTCGTTGGGTGCTATCAACAACACACTTATCCCATAACCGTACTGATTGGATGCTCCGTCAAAGTACAATGTCCAAGCCTCTTCCTCGACTTGTAGAATGGCTTTATCTGGGAACAGGTATTCTACTACTTCATCCCCTTCTACTGGTTGATCTGCCAAGAACTCCGCTACAGCTCTTTCCTTGACCGACTTGCGGGTGACATACTTGAGATCAAATTCGGAGAGGAGAAGCAATCAATGGGCTAGCCTACCCATAAGCACTGGTTTCTCAAAGAGATATTTGATGGGATCTATCCTCGAAACCAGAATTACAGAGTGGGCTAACAAGTAGTGCCTCAACTTCCTAGTAGCCCATACCAAGGCTAGGAAAGCTTTCTCCAACGAAGTGTAGCAGGTCTCATAATCCAGTATTTTCTTACTCAAATAGTAGATGGCTTTCTCCACTCTATCCTCAGATTCCTGAGCAAGCATGCATCTCATAGTTGTGTCTGTTACTGACAGGTATAGAATCAAAGGCTTCTCTAGCTCTGGCGGCGATAACACAGGCAGATTCTGAAGGTACTGCTTAATCTGCTCAAAGGCGAATTGACATCGATCATCCCATCAGAATTTCTTTCATTTCTTCGGGAGACCAAATAATAGTTCACAAGTCAAGGTTAATTTGGAAATAAACCGTCTTATGAATTGCACTTTACCTAAAAAGCCTCACACCTCCTTTTCAGTCCTTGGTGGTGGCATTTTTAGGATGGCCTTGATTTTAGAAGGATCTACTTTGATGCCCCTCTATGTGATCAAAAAGCCCAGCATTTTCCCTACTGTTGCGCCAAAAGTACATTTCTGCAGATTCAATCTCAGTCTGTATTCTTTGATCTGTTAAAAGAATTTCTTCAAGGTGGTGTAATGGCCCTCTCTTTCTTTGGACTTGACAATCATGTCATCCACATACACCTCGACCTTTTTGTGGATTATATCATGCAGAATGGTGGTTGCAGCCCTCTAATAAGTAGCCCATGCATTCTTCAACCCAAACAGCATAACCAGATAGCAATAGGTACCCGATAATGTAGTAAATGTAGTTTTCTCTCTGTCCTCGGGCAACATCAGAACCTAGTTGTACCCGGAAAACCCGTCCATGAAGGATAGCAATGCATGACCCGTAGTGAAATCCACTAATTCATTAATGTGTGGTAGGGGAAAGTAGTCCTTCGGACTGACTCTGTTCAAATCCCTGAAGTCTACACACACCCGAATTTTACCATTCTTTTTTGGCACTGGGACAATGTTAGCCAACCAAGTCAGATATTTAGATACTAACAAGAAACCTGCCTTGATCTGCGTAGTGACCTCTTCTTTGATTTTCAATGCCCAATATGAACAAATTTTTAGCAACTTCTGCTTGACGAGTCAGGCTTCGGGGTCAAGAGAGATCCGATGCTGTACAATCTCAGGATCGATTCTAGGCATGTCTTCATAGGACCACGCGAAAACATCTTTGAAATCTTTTAATAAAGCGACTAAGCGCTCGCACTCCTCCGAAGACAACGTGGACCCGATCTGAACCAGACGTGGATCCTTTTCAGTACCCACATTAATAGTAATGATTTCATCAATATAGGGTTTTGCAAACCTCTCATCCCTTCGATTAATCAAGTTTTTCAAAACCAGAGGAATTCCTTCTTCTTCGTTTTCATTAAAAATCTAAAAATCTTGGTCAATGCAACAAACAAGCGGCACAGAGAAATACTCAGAATCGGCAGCGTTCTCATTCACAAGGTCCAGCTTTGCGGTTACAACTAACTCAAAAGCAAAAGAAAAAAAAGACCTGGACAAGACCTTGGCATTTGGGTTATCATCCCCAAGAATACCAGACTTGGACACAGAAGAACCAGAATCTAATTCAGACTCCACAGACTCTAGAATTAGATTCTAGCTCATCACCCGTCTCAGAACTAGATAGGTAGCCTTCCTCCAGCTGCCAAATAAGAGATGGTGCCTTCGATGCATCCAAAATGCTACTAGATGGGTTCACACTCGGTTAGTCCCCGATCATGGAGATGGTAAGGTTATCCCCTAAGTTCTCTGAGTCAGCCGGAGGATTTGTAAGGAGACATGCCAGTGTTGTCCCTACTCCAAGCTCACTATTGTCCGAGTCACCTTCTATGCTCTGCTCAGCTTCTATACTTGGCTCAACATTTTCCTTGACATTACTATCTTGCAGCTGCAAGCCAAAGAAGATTTCGAATCCGGAGAAACGTTACTTCGCAGAATTCATCTAAAGCTCGGGAAAGCCGCAAAAAGGGAAGTCTTTCCCCTCCAGAACAAAGTGGCCATTCAGCGTTCTCCGAATTGGCCTGTGAATGAGCTCATTGTGTTTCCCAGCCCGCTTGGCTCTGGCTCTACCTACCATCTCTTCTCTTTTCCTGACCTAATCCTCTTTAGTGGGTACATAACCCAGACTAAAGGCATGTGGATTATATGGCACATCGGCCGATGCTGTGAAGCCTTTCCGGCCACTTCTTCCAAGTCCCATTCCTGGCACATACTGTAATTTGTTCATTGCATAGATTGATTGGGCGCTGACATATATGCCCTCATCAGCGACCAAGATGGTCTACACTACTCGGGCCTCAGCCAGCGTAAACCCTGAGAAGAAGACATCCTCCTCGCCATGAACAATCTCCAACACTGGTGTAGTTACCTTTGACGGAGGATGGATAGACGAATTCTCGAAAACAATTGCCACCCCTTTCCCATGAGGGTACTTCAACATTTGGTGGAGGGTAGAGGAGACTACTTTCACCAGATGTAACCAGGGTCTCCCTAGCAGTAAGTTGAAGGTGGTCAGGACATCCAACACATGGAACTCGACATCCTACTGAGCTGGGCTCACCTGGACTCTAATTTGTACTGTGTCCATAACCTCCCTCCTTATATTATCATATGCCCGAATTACTTGGCCAGTGGGCATAAAGTGTAACAACCCTCGTACTGATTACCGATAAACTACTGAATTAGCTACTGGTTACTGCTAAACTGAACTGATAATGACTGATAATTGAATTAACTGAAGTACTGAATGGACTGATTGAAATCGAAACTGAAATTGAATAAGTTTATCTATTACATTGCATTTCTATCTGTTTGATTGACTGATTATCTGTTTGAGTTTATGTGTTTAAACTGCTAATTGAAGGCCTTATCGGCGGCCGAGTTAGGAACCGTTTAGAGTTTTGGGATCAGTAGAATATTTGTGATTTAGTGGTATATTTAACTAAAATGTGATTAGGTATGCTTAAACTAGATTAATTTGAGCCAATTAAAGAGTTTGCCGTAATTGCAGAATTGCCATTGAGTGGGCCTTAGTTATTTTTTTATTATTTGAGCCTTGCATACACTTGAAACAAACCTCTTCCTCAGCCAATTTGAGAGCTCAACCAAATTTTAGAGAGAGAAGAATTTGGGGAATTGATTTCATCTCATTGTTGCTTGTAAATTGCCTAGTAATTGGAGGAATTGGAACATAGGTTGCAAATTTAGCCTCCACACCTTGGAATTGAAACTCTAGGTAAGAATTTCATCTCCTTATTGTTGTCTTTGAGCTTCATCTTGCATGGTTCATGCTCCATTGTAGGATTAAACCATGATTTAGTGCTAAGAGGTTGAATTATGTTTGGATTGTTGCATGCATGGTTGAATTGGTGATTTTGAGTTGAGTTCATGTGAAGATTGTCCATGCATGTCCATGTTTTAGCTAAAGTCCATGTTTTCATTTTGTTTTCCAACTATTGAGCTCAATTGAGCAAGGATTGAAGCTTAAATTTTGGTTTAAAGCTCATGCATTGCATGTTTTAAATGGTTCTTGAAAATGGGTTTGAATGTTGGATTTAATTGACTCACCTTTGGGGCTTGAATTCACAAATTGGCTTTTGAAACTTGTTATTCATTGTTTTGGGATGTATTTTCCAGAATTTGGGCCCAAGAGGTCGAGAATTGAGTGGAGAATGCTTGGTTTGAGCTTGGGAGGCAAATCTGGAAATTCCAGATTTGGCTTCTTCGCTCGAGCGAAGGATTCCTCGCTCGAGCGAGAACCCTTTATTCAGGGCTCCGCTCGAGCGAGCATCGAGCGTGGTATCGCGTGTAAAAATCCAACAACCAGTACTTTTACTGTTTCATCAGACCACTCGAGCGAAGGATTCCTCGCTCGAGCGAAGCCTTTGATTTTGCAACCTCGCTCGAGCGAAGGAAGGCTCGCTCGAGCGAGACCCCTGTTTTCAGCAACTTTTGAAAAATGCCTTCCAACTGTATTTTTGCATCCTCATCTCATCCTAGGCATTCTTAGGCCTAGTTTAAGACATCTTAATGAGGATTTAGACGTAGAACCACACCGAGGAAATTTAGGGATTTAATTATCATCCTTCCCGACTGTGAAATTTAGTGTGTGTTCTATTTGTTAACTGTTTAGGGTTGGCTCTCGGGGACGCGCTCTAGCTGCTATTAGCCCAATCTCTGTGAGTAACGATTGTGTAAAGATATGTTCAAAATGGTTATCTTTTGAATACTGAACTGAACTGTTTATTGAATTGATATTATTTATTGAATGAATGTATGTCCTGTATTCTGAACTGTATTGTGGCATCCTTAGCACTTGCTGTTTACCGTTACCGTTACAGAGCTCTGTCGGTTCCCTTGTGGAACCATACTGTTTACTGATTGATGGCCATCATTACTGTTGGGTCTGTTAAGACCCGGTCCTTTTGGACCTACTGTTTATAGGCTAATGGGTGTACCACATATGACTGATTGACTGAAACACTGAAAGACTGAAATACTGTTTAATGAACTGTTTTCATTACTGTCAGGACATTCATTCATAACCTCTTTACGCTTTATGTTATTCACTGGGCTTTAGCTCACTGTTTATATATATATATGTAGGTTCTCAGCAGCCAGACCGGAGCTAGGAGCGTGGGTTAGTCCCCAGTTTTGTCAAGCCAGCCTATGTGCCTCACTGCAAGGTTCCGAGACGCCATGCCATGGCTTGGGGTGTTTTTGTTTCCCCACTTGTCTCCCTACTGTTTTGTGTTACTGTTTAGACTGTTATCCCTCTTGCTGCACTGTTGTCAAGGGATTTGATCCCTGTACTGACTGACTGTAAATGATTGTATAAACTGTATATAGACTGTACTGTTTTGAACTGTATGAATGCATGAAAAATGTTTTTGGCATACAGATTTTCACAGCTCAATGGACACTAGTTACTTACTGTATTGGCTTCCGCCAGGCCCTGTACTCTGTTTAACTGTATTACTGTTCAGCAGGCCTTCGGTAATCTCGGATTACTGGCCAGTTACGGTGCTAAACCCATAGGGCCGGGTTTGGGTTGTGACATAAAGTCTGCTGGTTTAAAGCTGATGGCATAAGCTGTGCGGGAAGGACAGACATTGATAGCTGAACCGGTGTCAACCAATACCACCGGTACCCATTTTTCTCTACACTCAACAAATATGTACAGGGGTTTGTTGTGAGCTGAGCCTTCCGGTGGAAGTTCTTTATTAGAAAAGGTTAGGGTTGGCTCGGCACCACCTGGGAAGACCAATTCCACAAGCTGTTCAAAGGGTAGTGTCAATGGACAACTTAGCTTTGTCCATTTCTGATAATACAGCCTGTCGATGCACCCAGGAGGCCATAAGAAGAACCCAGATTGAGATGTCGGCTTGGATTTTCTTCAGTTGCTTCAAAACTACTTCTTCTTCCAGCTGTTTCTCTTTCTGTTTCTGAACCTCTTTGTCATTCCCAAATTACTCAGCTTGATCTAAGTGCGGTGGCTTGAAATACCGCACACTTCTTGTCATGTGGTTGATCTCTTCAATGTACCATGTGTTGTCTGAAAGGCACTCACTCCAATTCTCATCGGTGTGGGCCAAGTGTAGATCGTTATCCTCCCACCATACACCTCCAGCAGCCGGCAAACAGTTGTCTGGCTCCGTTCTGATCACTCTCACATCACAAGTATTCCCCGCGAGGTGTTGGTCTATTACAGCTTCTTGGCTGTCTTCAACCATCTCTTGTGTAAACTGTTTCACCACAGCTTCTTGTTCTGTGTCCATAGTACTCACAGTACCCAGTTCCTGAGCTGAATTTTGCACGTCGGCGTTCTTCGATAGTTTTCCCTTTGCATCGGCCATTCCAGCCACTATAGCAATTCTTGTTCCCTTTTTCTCCGGTTTTGTTTCAGTTCCTTCCTGTCTGGTTCATCACTCAACCACCCAAAGTTGTCCGCTGATCCATTCAAATTGAACTAGTCAATCTGCACATCTCCTTGATCTTGTTCGAAGAACTGCAGGTTGTCTAGATCCTCCTCTAGCTCCGTCAGATCATCCAAACCTTGGCTCGGGCCATCCTCCCTAACCACATTGACCTCCACTACAGTTGGCAAAACCACTTCTGGCTTGACTTAATCAATCGGCACAATGTAGCAACTTGGATCATGCTCCCCCTCAGACAAGTCCTCAGAGCACTCAGGCAACGGACTCGTACTCTTTTCTAAGGCCAACCTCCCTTCTACTGCAACTGTTACCACCACAGGTTTAGATTGAAGTGCGAACGTGTCCATCATGCACAAATTTGTACTTTCAGGAATGAACACTGTCGGTCTGGGTAGGTGGGATGGGGTAATATATACATTGGGGTCGTAGGGGATGACCGGTGTATGGATCAAGTTTAGATTGTGAGGTGGGGGAACTTAATTATGGGCCGGGAGAGGGTTTGTGGTCACATTTGCTTTTTGGGGTGGTGCAATCACCTTATTGTCAATAAGGTCTTGAATCTCATGACGTAATCTGAAGCATTGGTCAGTATCGTGACCATGCCGCTAGTGAAAAGCACAGTACTTGGCTGGGTTGTGTTTAAGTGGGAGAGGATCAGGTAGTGGACGTGGCTCTAATGGCTTGAGGTGCCCCTTTTTGATCAACACCTTCATGGCTTGAGATAAAGGCATGTAGAGTGGGGTAAAGGTCCTCTGGGATTGGGCAGGGTTGTCTGAAGTTTGTGGAGCTGTATTGGCAAAGGGATTGGCGGTCTTGGTTGTGGTAGTGACAACACTCACATCCGATGGCCGTGTAGTTGTGCTACCACTGGTGGTTGCATTGGAACTGTGCACAAAAGGCCTATTGGCCTGCTCTTTCTCATCAGTAATCAGCCCTTGTTTCATGGCGTCTTCAATTTGAACCCCCATTTCATGGAGTTCGATGAATGTGAACAGAGGTAGGATGATCATTTTCTGCAACAATTTCCCGTGCAAATTGTGAACTACCATCCTTATCTGATCTTTCTCGGAAGGTCGTGTGGTCATCATTGAAGCCTTGGCCTTCCACTTCGTCACGAATTCTGAGAAGCCCTCATTCGGCTCCTGGTGCGTTACTTCGAGATCACGAGTTGTGACCTCGATTTGTGTGTTGTATAAGTACTGTGCAACAAAGGCCTCAGCTATTTCCTCCCAACTCTACTCCACAGAATCCTCCAGTTTCACATACCATATAGCTACTATTCCTGACATGGATCGACCAAATAATGAGAGCTTCTACAGTCTGGTCAGGTCCATCGGCTGCAGAATGTCTGAAATCAGCCGAAGATAAACCATGGGGTCTCTGGAGCCGTCGACTCTATCGATGTGCGGCATTTTGAACCGATCTGGCAATGTCACTGCAAAGTTGGTATACCCATCTTCTATATCGGGGATGGAATTTACACCATGTGCTCTTTTGAATAACTTCTCCAGTTTGTTGACTTTAAGCACAGTTGGGTCAACTTCAAATTCAAACAGAGCCTCAGTTGGATACACAAGTGCTTTGAAGGCCTATGGGATCGGCTCTGCAGGATTGCCCTGATTCTCAGCATGAGCAGTGGCTCCGGATGCTGGGATACCCGTAGGAGGTACATGAGACGCGAAGCTACTGTTGGCTGTGGTTATTGTTGTTGCAGCCTATTTATTACATCAGCCTGACGTGCTGTGACCTCGGCCTGTTGAGCAGCGTCTTGGTGTAGGGTTTCAATTATTTGCTGAAGATGATGGATTAGGTCCTCCATGCTGACTGGGAGATACTGTGCCATTAGAATTGGTGATTGATCTCGTACAGGACTAGATGTAGAAGATTGAGCCTGACTAGATGCAAGTGAAGTAAGGGGCTACTACTGTAGAAATTGAACCGGTGAACTCTGCCGTACTCTCCTCTGTCTAGTAACCGGTGGGAGTGAAGTAAACACGGGGTTGTCCCCTAACAAGATCTCTGGCTTTGCAAAGCCTTCTAACACGGGTCTAGAGGCTTGAGGGATATTCGAACCGTTTGAAGCTATGGTGTTATACTACCTAGCAAAAAGAAATAAGCAAAAAAGAAAAAAGTAATCAGAAAAAAGCACAACACCTCAACTCAGATGTTAACAACACACAGATGTAATCAAAGCTATAGGACTGCACTCAACACTGAATTCTGCCCCCCAAAACGGATACCAAACTTGCAACTAATACGCACGTTCCTGTACAGTTTCACTGTAAAGCACATACTAGTTAAGTGAGAGCCAAAACACCCCTATGACGGGGTAAGGTTACCTTGTCCTAAGTTCACTATTCAAACAAAGCGGTTTCACATAATCCTGCATTCAGGTAAGCATCTTGCCCTAGTTTGGAATAGTCTCTACGGCTTGATGTGTAATTAGGCCAAATGGTCAAGGGGGTACGTCAGCAAGACTACCTAATATACCTTTCACACCTAACACCGAGAAGTGAAAGGAGGATCAAACGGTACAGCGGTAGTCTAGATCCAAGGGTTGTGTTCCCATCATGGTAGAGCCCGTGACCGGTCAGCCTTTTGGCAAGCTTTTCAGGCAAGCCTCCGGCAAACCCTCCAGGAATAGCAAATGGCAAACACAGTGATTTAAATGCATCAATGCAAATGCAAAGCAATGCAAAGCAAAGAAACATATAAGTGTAGATAAAATTTCATATCATGAATTTTAAGTCAAGTTCTATACTTTCCTAGGAGAGTCGCCAGAAACTGTAGCTTGACTTTTTCGCGCCCCCTTTCGGGAGTCTAAATAAGCCCTACAGTATCAGACTTCCACGGTTCTGAATCTGATCTCACAAGTGCAATGTGAAATAAATAAACACTAAAGAGTCCCAATCTGACAAATCTTTTGGAAAATCGATTTTGAATTAAATTGCCAAAAATGGACTGCTTTGCCAGATACAGAGTCGCCAAATAAATATTTTTTATTTTGGGAAAATTTAGGAAACCTATGACTCGTGCCAAAGGCCACATGTCCGTCATCACCAAGATTGTCTCGGCTTGGGAACTTAGGTACGAGAGGGAAAGGTCAGGAATTGAGCACCCCCGCTCGCCCGATCAAAGATTGGCCTCTACTAATCATGATATGAATCTTATGTACATTATATGCTCTTGTTTCGATTTATTAGGCTAGTATTACTATGTGATGTGCACACACACAAGTATAGACTAACTTTGCAAGAATTAAAACACTTGATTCATGTTTGTTTTGAAAGTTGTTTCGAATATGTATCACTTGAAAAAGTGATCGCATATGAACATTACTCAAATTATTCCAATTCAAGCAAATAGCCTTCATCCATAGGCATTCAAGCAGTTATAGCACTTAAGCAATTAGTCTCATGGTAAGCATGCTAAATATGGCAACATCAACATTCAATGCAATATGCTAAAGCGAGTAAAGCTCACCTAGTACTCCAAGCCAAAAAAGAAGATAAAGTTAGAAAAATGCATGATCCTAACAATGCAATATGACTAATGTAACATATGCGATATGCAATTACTAGGCTCGGCTACTAATATGGCATATGAATCAATTTTGATAGCATGCGGTCTAAGCACGTATTCAAAGAAGTATTTAAACGACAATGCAAGAAAGAATGATGAACCGAGCCTCAGTGCATGCAATACAAGTGGATGCAAACATGAAGTATGCTAAACAAAACATGATGTCCCTAATCTAACCATCATAAGCTAGTAAATAAAAGGGAGAAAGACGTGGGGTTGAAAGACATACACGTTATTACAACATTACGCTCTCACGAAGGAGAGTCCAAATAAACTAGCTAGCTAACTAATTAAAGCTAAGCTAATTATTACAACAACATATGAATTGATTAACTATTCTAGTGAATTAATGATTACAACATTACAACTAGCTAACTACTTTAGCTAATTATATAATTACAACATAAGTGCAATTAAAAGAAGTAAGTAAGCTAAACAATTAAGTACTAAGGTAACTACTTCGCCTCAGGAAGCGAGGGATGTTCATGCACATGCTAGGTGTCCACCCGAAAAGGCCACTGTTTTGCTTCCGGAGAGCCTTTATTGCACAGAGAACACATACACTGTTGCCCACTTCCAGAATAACTCTACTCTGCTTGAAGAACACACTGTTGAATTTTGCATTGGTGGCCGGCCGGCAATCAAAGGTGGCTTGCCGGCCACTGCTACCCAGTTCACCTTGCTGCAGTAGAGAACAAACAGAGCATGCACAGGGTGTTTTCAAAAGTTATTTTGCACAACTCACCCCTCCTTTTCATGAACAAATCAAAGGAGAGACAAGACTTGGTCCACAAACCATCAACTCAAGCAATTTCATTGCATGATGGCTCATGAACCAAAGTGTGCAATTTTAATAAATGCAACAAAAAAAACTCTAACCTCCTCCCTTTCATGAGTTGATCATGGGAAATGGTGACCTTGGAAACTTAAACCATTTCATCACTAACGAGTATGAAATGCCTCAAGCTTCCATGTGTTCAATTAACGTTCGATTGAACACAACACTTTTTATTATCTTGTACCATTTTAGTCCCATTTTAATTACTCTATTTTAATTACCAACCATCATTTAATGAATTGAGTCCAAAGGGTGAGTTTAAGTCCTCTAATGAAAAGAGGGCTCAAACCAAGGGTTATCTTAGGCATGAAAGAGACATCATACCGTTGGTAATGAAACCCCCAAAGGGATTAAACCATTAAGCATGACACCTCAATCTCATGCTTTAAACGAAAAAGTTGTTTGAACCACTTTCAAAGCAAAACAAAAGCCAAGAAAAGAGGGAGGTTGCAGAGATGATTAAGTGTGATCACAAGTATGGAAAGCCATAAATAAATGTAATCAACTCAAACGAGATGGTGTCTAAAGCCTAGAACACCAAACTCATTAAGACAATTACACTACAAGAATGCAAAACAAAGCTCAAATGAAACTATCAACCAAAAACAGTGCTAAAACATGATGGATTTAAGCTAACAATAGCTAGATTAATAAGCTAAAACATGGCACAAGCTAGGCTAGTAAGCACGACACAAGAAGGGAAGGCTAACCCCTCCAAATTTGGACTTTAAAACATGATTTTGGCCACTGAAATAACTCTGAAAAATAATGTTTAAAAGCTCAAAAAATGATAGTAAGAGGGTGGGAAACACAAGCGAAAAGGCCTCCAAAACAAGGTGTAAAGAGGGGTGTACCACCCCTCAACCTTTAATGGCCTTAGAACCCAAGTTTTAGCCCAAAAATATAGAAGTTTTATAGCCCAAAAAAAGTTGGAAAATGGCAAGAAAAAGAGTAGACAAAGCAAGAAAATAGGCAAAGCCTTATACCTTTGAAGAGGAAAACCAATTCCAAGCAACAAAACCAAGCAAACACACCCTCTAGAGCTCCAACAAGGTTCAAGAATACATCAGCTCAAAGATGAAAAGGTTTCATTAAGAGTGTATAGACAAAAGATTTGTAAGCAAAAGTGTAGAAATTTGCTAGAGAGAATTGTAGAGAGAGAGAGGAAAAATTTTGCTCTAAAATTTTTCTAACCCTAAAAAATAAGAGGGAGACCCTCTATATATAGAAAACATGAATTCCCTTCAAGAATATCCAGCCCTACACGTGGGGGCAAATGCATACATCTGTGCAAACAGTTGACACAACTGCCACAAAATATCTGCAAAAGAAACTAGTGGCCGGCAGGCCATATAAGTGGCCGGCAACCAAGAGTGATAGCCAGCAGCCCAAAAAGGTGGGTTATAGGCTTGAATAACCAAGGCTTGGTCCAAGAATAAGGCAATAGGGATATAGGATTTGAAGGGCTCAAAGTTGTGGCATTCCGCTGAGGACTTCGAGCACTTGACGAGCATATAGACTCATCATCGGGTGTGTATGCAATGACGTCCAAGTCATAAGGGCCATAAAAAATGGGGTGTCTACAGGCACTCAGTTTGATTGTGGAGTCTATCGCGAGCTGTGCAGTATATATGGAATTTGACCCAACTTTTGTTCGCCCACTTATCCGTAAAGTAACAGCCAGGCTGAAACCTTTAACCAGGTCATCCTGGATGGCACTAAGAAGCATTTGGAGAGAGCCAAAGGCAAATGGATCGAAGAGCTCTCCATTATACTCTGGACTCAACGAACCACGCCTCGTAGGTCTACCGACGAAACGCCATTCGCCTTGTGTTTTGGTAACAAAGCCATCATCCCTCTCAAAATCGGTTTACTAATGCTTCGTTCAAGGGCTTTCGATACCGGTTGCAACGATATGATATTGGCAATGGATACGAACTTGCTCGAAGAACGCCGCGACCGCACTCTCGTCGCTATGGCCCGCTATCAACAAATGCTCGCCAAGTCTTATAATCACTACATGTGCCCACGCTGTTATGTTCCCGGTGAGCTGGCATTGAAAAAGGTTCTTCCCACCGCGAAGACTTCGTCTGACGAGAAGCTCGGCCCTAACTAGGACGGCCCCTACCGAGTTAATTCCATCGTCGGGGTAGGACCATACCGAGTCTCTGATATGAGCGGCAAACCATTAACCGACCTTGGAACTTACCCCATCTTCGCAAATTTTATCACTAAAGTGTGCCAGCTGGCTCTTTTTGCTTTTTGCACGATGTAATCGTACCGCATTGTATGTTGAATATATGCTGAATATGGCTTTCTGTACGACTATTTCTCTCTGTGTTGTGGTAACTACAAGGCTGAATGTAAGTCTTTGAATTCGGAGCACCCTTCATGCCCAGCATGTATGCATATTCAGCACAAGGGGCCAACGCAAGTCTCCAAATTCGAAGCGTCCTTCGTGCTCGGCATGCATGCATGTTTAGCACGGGGGGCCAATGCAAGTCTCCAAATTCAGAGTGCCCTTCATGCTCAGCATGCATGCATGTTCAGCATGCGGGCCAACGCAAGTCTCCGAATTCGGAGCGCCCTTCGTGCTCGACATGCATGGATGTTCAGCACAAGGGGCCAACACAAGTCTCCGAATTCGAAGTGCCCTTCGTGCTCCGCATGTATGCATGTTCAACACGAGGAACCAACGCAAGTCTTTGAATTCGGTGCGCCCTTCATGCTCAGCATGCATGTATAGCACGAGGGGCCAATACATGGCTCTAAAGTCGGAGCGCCTTTTGTGCTTGACACGTGCTGTGTTAATTAAAGAGTGAAAAGAAAACACGAATTATCAACAAGTGCGCAATTTTTATTACAATGATGCTTTGGGGATCCAAGAAACTAGTCATTCTAATTATAAAGCATGTTGCTAAAAATAAATGTCGACTAAGTCTTTTCCAGATTTTCGACCTCTTCATCATCGTCGGTCTTCTCGGGGTCATACGCTTCAAACGGCAATGTGTATTCTTGATATAATAGGAAGGCCACATCAACTCCCACTACCTGCAATGCCTTGAGCCATCCGTGTTTGAAGCCACGATTCTCGTAACAACACACGTCATTGGCTAGTTTCTCTATCGTCTTATCAATACCGACCTTTCAACATTTGAAAAACCCCTTATTGTAAGCCCCGAGTTTCTATGGCTTCGCGCGTAAATACGACTATAGTGTCTCTGTCGACTATGGCACAGTCCAACAGGCACTACGCGAGAGTATCTTTCGACGGGTGCGCCACGCCGACTATTTTCAATTCGGCAATCTTTACTTTTCGAGCTTCATTTTCGACCCGTTCTTCCGCCTCCTTAAGTCGGCGCTCCAGATTCCATATACATCCGTCTTTGTGCTCAATATCTTTGCAAGCAGTTCGCAAACATATGCCAATCTTATAAGAGCTGTATAGTCCTTTAACAGCTCCATGAACCCCCTTTTTGAAGAAGTCATAGTTCGCGCCTGTTGCCACGGACTGATGAACTTCGAGAGGAAAGATTTGCCGAGTAAACTCCACTGCAATGTTTGGATCATGAACAAGCGAATCTGCCTTAGTCATCGGTTTATTGACAATGAAGACCAAAAAACATAACGGATGGGGCAGCCCACTGGGCTCATTATGAGCGGCAAATAACGTGCCTGTGATTTTTGCAGTTCCCCTAGTTTGTATCCTGGGAGATCTACTACGCCCCTCCCTCCTAGGGGGGTTGCTTCGCTTACCAGGCAACCTACGTCTGTTCCTTCCTCCTCCAGCTCCAACGCCTTCATCGTGTGGGTCGTGGGTCATCTCGATGCCAAGTTCTGCTACTATTCTTCCCTCTCTTCTGCTATTGTAGAATACTCTTCCCAACATATATGCTCTTTAACACTAAAAAGACACAGTTGTCTTTGTAAATAGTTCTTTAGTAAAATGCTTGCAGAAGATTGAGGAGATCGCTTGCGGAATAAGATGGGAACTCTCAAATCTTTATCCGCGTATTTAAGATGCTTGTGGATGACTGCAGAGATCGTTTGGCATTTATTATGTGTGTGCACCATATCCAACGCCTCAATGAATAAATGCCACGCGTGGAATATAAATCGAGTCGATACTGATGTCGCTCGCACAGCTGATGTAACACCCCAATCCTTCACATGTCATCAATATTGTCTGCTTTGGGCCACACTTGCACGGATTTGTTCTTCCCAATGGGTCACCCATCCCAGAACTACTCCAGCCTAAGCATGCTTAATTAAGGAGTTCTGCAAGGGATTTCACCACTCAGGAAAAGGCTTCGATACTATATAAGAGTCTAGGTTTTACTTTTATAGCCCAGGAACTCCCCCTCCGTTCCCGATGTAGGACACCGAGACCTTACAATCCACCCCCCTTAAGGCTACACGTCCTTGTGCAGTAGCCTGCCAGCTCACAAGCTCGCCCATTTACACCGAGAGACGCTAGGGGCCCACACTCAGTACTCTGGAGAATCGACTCTGATACCATTTTGGGCATCATATTTTAATATAAATAATTCAACATGGTTAAGTATTAAGTTCAAATATAACAGTTAAAGAAGTACGTTCCAAAGCTTAATCTTAATACAACCCCAAATGTTTGATTTCTTACACAATTCTCCGGACATCATTACGTTAATACATAAAATTTCATCAAAATAGATAAAAAAGTGGGCAAAACAAGCCTTAATGGCCAGGCTAAGACGGATCTAAGTGAACCATGGCTGAATTTCGGCATCTTCAACAAAACCTTTCCCTAGATTTTCTCTTTCTTCTTCACCTGGCATGAAACGCCGTGAGCTGCAAAGCCCAATAGGATACAAGAAACCCAAAAACTAGCCACTTCTTACAGTTTGAAAACTTATTCACTAATAACACAATGGACTTATTTAACAACATTTAAAAATATACAATCATCACGAAAAAGAAAATAGTGCAGCGAGAACAACTTATATATATATATATAGACATGATTCATCATGAATATATTCACAGTGCAATGACAGGTTATCATAGTGTTCATAACATAATCTTAATTAATTGTAAATTTGGTGAGCCTAAGGTGACTCCCCATGGAGTGTCGTACTACCCAACCATTGACCCTGGCCAAGGACTATTCTGCACCTCCTTTTGATCATGAGGTACTAGACCTAAGGATGTTACATGCTGAGTTAGATACTCAGGGCGTATCATCAGTAGTCCATCTTAAGAAAACCAACCTTCTAGAGTTACTCCCTCTGTGTGAGACCCTCACTGCCATCCTTATCCCAAAACCAAATCCGTGAGGTCAGAATACGATCCGGGCCATGTCAAGGCTTTGCAAGCTAAATAATCACATTTTCTTAGAACCAGGGCGCACCCTGTACCAACAAAACATCGGCATACCTTTTCCTTGTATTCATCCGCGTACGTATGGTCCAAAACCACCCATTTCATTTTCCTTATATTACGGTTATAACAACTCTTGATGAAAATACACATATCATGATTCATTCCAACTGACCAAGCATTTTTAAGTTCATGCAAGACAAAATATGTAAAAACAAGGCAATACAAAAAGGTTTTAAGCCATCACTAACTTGATTCCAGATTCTGAACAGTTTCCAACAAACTGTCCTCTCAAATAAAAATATAGAAATGATAGTAACTAATATCTAAAAAATTTTATTTTTGGTGGAGTTATAGATTATCAAGTTGGGAACATTTTTGAAAAGGGCTCGAAGTCATTTGGCCACTGGAAGATGTCCAAATAAATTAAAAACAATAGGCAGCTCCAGATTCACTAACTTGATTCTAGATGCTGAACAGTTTCTAGCAAACTGTCCTCTCAAATAAAAATATAGAAATGATAGTAAATAATATTTAAATTTTTTTATTTTTTGTGGAGTTATAGATTATCAAGTTGGGAACATTTTTGAAGTGGGGCTCAAAGTCATTTGGCCACTGGAAGATGTCCAAATAAATTAAAAATAGTAGGTAGCTCCAGATTCACTAACTTGATTCCGGATGCTAAACAATTTCCAGCAAACTGTCCTCTCAAATAAAAATATAGAAACAATAGTAAATAATATTTAAAATTTTTGATTTTTGGTGGAGTTATATATTATCAAGTTGGCAACATTGTTGAAGAGGGCTCAAAGTCATTTGGCCACTGGAAGATGTCCAAATAAATTAAACACAGTAGGTAGCTCTAGATTTGTTGCATTTTTGAAAAATAGACATATCTCTCTCAATGCTTAATAAAAAATTATAAAACTAGCGACATTTGAAAGGTAACTTAAAAACCTAACTTTTCCAATTTGAATCACTTAGAAATTCATTCTGTAGAATAAATGGTGACCTGGTAAAGTCAGCATTGCTGCTGCCTCCAAACAGCAATGAAGTTAAAAAAAAATTGTGTTTTGGCCACGAAACGTTGTCAAATAATTTTTCCGATAGTCAAGCACCATGAAAACATGTTAAAACAACTCTAGTCACTTCAAATTTTCAAGAGAGTAAATAAGTGATTTATTTCATGGTTTTGAAGTGAAAACAGATTCTGCACAGTGCAGTTTCTGTTCTTGCTTCCTTCATGTATTATAAGACATATCAGATTGTTTTGCATTCATTTTCCAAAACTTAAAGAAGTGGAGTATTTCCAAGTATCCTACCTTAGTGAAGCTTTAAAGTCTTTTCAAGTGATGAGTCCTTCTTCTCCTTCCTTCTTCATTCTTCCTATCTTTCTCTCCTTTCTCTCTTTTCTTTCTCTCTCTCTCTACTCTCTAGCTCTAGCAGAAAATTTTAAGTGGGGAGTTAGGGAAGCTTGTGTTACATTTATAGACCAAAATGAGAGGGAGATCTTGGAGAAAATGCTTGGTAAAAGAGTCCTTGCATGCATGGCCATTGAGGGGTTGTCTACCCAACAAGCACACCTATGACAATCCATTTCTTCACTCAAATGTAAGAGAAGGCTGATCAAGCATGCTAAGAGGGCTGCATTTTTTGAGATGAATCTTCATATAAGACAAAATCAACCCTTCTCCATGAGGGTTGACTTGGCAAGCCTACCCCTCCCTATTTTTTTTATTATTTATATATATATATACACATTCATGAATGAGACAACCAAGTGAGGATAAAATTCTATATTGCCTTTAGAAGTTTCCTTTAAAATCCATCACACAGGCTCACAACATGTATTCTAGTGTTTGAATGGTCCTCTTAGACTGTCCATCAGTCTGCAGGTGAAAGATGGCACTAAGGCATAGTGCTGTGCCCATGGCTTTTTGTAGGCTCTGCCAAAAGTGAGATGTGAAACGGGGATCTCTATCTGATACAATATAAACTGGCATCCCATGTAATCTGACGATTTCCTTGATAAATAACCGACTTAACGCTTCTAACTTGTCAGTTGTCCTTATGGGTAAGAAGTGGACGATCTTGGTTAGTTAGTCCACAATTACCCAAACATAGTCGTGTCCTAGAGGGGTTTTTGGCAATCCGGACACAAAGTCCATCATGATGTGCTCCCATTTCCACTCTGGGATTGGAAGCAGCTGAAGTGTTCCTGCTAGTTTTTGGTGCTCAGCTTTTATTTGCTGGCAGGTGAGGCATCTTGCCACATGTGTTGCTACGTCCTTCTTCATGCCATCATCCTTAAAATCTTAAACCATCATCCTTAGAGATGTCCCAACCAGGTAACAGCTTGCTTGATATAATTCGTTGTAGACTCAACTTTCTTCGCGCGCCCTCCTTTCGGAGAGGCGCGAATTGGTCTCCTATAGTTCGGACTCCTGTCACGATTCTGAATCTAATCTCACAAAGTGCAATGTGAGACTGATAAACACCAAAAAGTCTAATCTGGGAAATCATTTTTGGAAAATCAAATTTTAAATCAAATAATGCCAAACTGGACTGCTTTTCCAGATTATAGAGTAGTCACCTAAATATTTTATTTTTGAGAAATTTAGAAAACCTTGACTCGTGCCAAAGGCCATGTGTCCGTCATCACCAAAGTTGCCTCGGCTAGAGAACTTGGATACGAGAGGGAAGGTCCTGAAATGAGCACCCCCGCTCGCTCGATCAAAGGATCGGCCTCTACTAAGTATAATATGTTGTTTTATAAACCTCATGTTTTCTTATTCTGGTTATTAGCTAACTTTACTATGTAACGCACACAAGCAAATATAGACTAAAACTGCAAGAATTAAAACATTTCGACTCATGTTTGTTTTTGAAAATGGTTTGAAAATGCCACTCTCAAGTGGGCTAAAGCACGGATTTGCCACCCTCAAGTGGGCTTAAAAACATGATTTGCCACTTCGCAAAGTGGGCTTAAAACTCACAATCATCGAATTGTTCCAATTCAGGCAACAAAGCCTTCACCCACAGGCATTCAAGCAGTTAATCATTTAAGCAAATAACCTTATGGCAAGCATGCGATCATGGCATTTATGGCAATTACACTCATGCAATATGCTAAAGCGTAAAAGTTTACCGAGTACTCCAAGCCAAAACAAAAACTAGTTAGAAATATGCATGATCCTAACTATACAAGATGCCTAATGCAACACATGCAATAATGCAACCAAATAGGCTCCACTATCTAAGATGGCATATGAATGCAACAATTTGATATGCGTACTTTGAAACACGTATTCAAATAAGTGTATTGAATTTGCAATGCAGTTTGAATGATGCGCTGAGCCTCAGTGCATGCAAGACAAATGAATGATGTAAACATGCAAGTGTAAAGTATGCTAATTGAAACACGTCCCTAATTTAACCGTCGAAAGCGGATAAATAAAAGGGAGAAAGATGTGGGGTTGGAAGACATGCACACACACACGCACGCTTATTTCAACATTACGCCCTCGAGAAGGAGGGTTCGAATAAATAAGCTAAGCTAATTATTACAAAATGAAACTAATTAACTATGCTAAGCTAATTAATTATTACACAATCGAACAACTAGCTATGCAAGCTAATTAAGATACAAAATGAATTTGAGCTAAATAATTTACAACACATGTATGAATTAGCTACAATTCTAAACAATTAAATGGCATCGCGGGCGAGGGAGGCATGCATGCTCGGTTGGCTTCCTCCTGAAAATGCCATTGCCTTGCCATCAGATGCCTCTGTTTGCACTCGTTTGATCACCGGAAATTGTACCCAGAATGCTTCTGCCCCAAACAGGAACATTTTTAAACAACTTTTCTCCTCTGGCCGGTCGGCCACAGAAAGTGGTTGTCGACCACAACAATTGGCCGGTCGACCACCCACACTGGTCAGTCGGCTACTGCAAGTGGCCGGTCGGCCATCCCTTTTTCCAGGCTTTTGGTTTTGCTACAACAAAGAGCAACAGAGGCAAAGCAATGCATCTTTCAAGGAATATGTGTACTACCACTCTCCTTATCATTTCTCAAGCTCAAAGGAGTGTGGCACTTGGTTCTCAAGCCACCAAACAAGCATTTTCATACATGATGGCCAAAGAGTCAGCTTGTACAAGCCAATGAATGCACAAATAAGACTCCAAGTACCACCACCCTATCATGCATGATCAAGGGTGATGGCGACCAAGAAATGTAACACGTTTCATCACTTTGAGTATGAAACGTCTCACATTTCTTGTGTTTGGATTAATGTCCGATCCAAACACATGCAATGCAACACAACATGCTTATCTTGTTCATGTTTTACTTGTCCAATTCTTGTTTACACATGTTAACATTACCAAGCCATTCTTTAACCGGTTAAGTCCAATGTGATTGTCCTCTAATGAGAGAGGGGTCAACCAAAGGATGGTTTAAGACATGAGAGAGATCATGCCTTTGGCTAGGAGGAACCCTCTTAAAAGGGTTAAAGCCATTGAGCACAAGCTCTATCTCAAGCTTAAACACAATCATAAAGTTAACCAACCCTCAAAACAAATGAAAAAATGAAGAAATGAGGGAGGTTGCAGACTTTTCAATGCTGAAATTGCATGAAAAATAAAGCCAAAACATGCAAGCAACACATGCACAACATGTTAAGAGCCAAAAGCATTAAAGCTAGTGAAGAGCACTACATTAAAGGCATGCCATATCGAACTCAAATGACTAAACCAGCTCTGGACAGAGCTTAAATATGCCAAATCAGAGGCTAAAACATGCTGAGATGGTAACATAGAAGGCAAGAAAAACATGCTCACATGTTGGCTCACAAATAAGGCTTAAAGCACAACTCTCAAAATCAAATACTCGTTCACTGGAGCTGGCTTGCTTGAGGTCAAATATGTGTTCTCTAGGCCGTCTGACTTGGGAGAAAACAATCTCGGCATTTTTGTCTCCGGATCATTCGGTGTCAACAGCTTGGTCTACTCCGTTTTGGTTGGCTTCTTGGTCGGCCTATTCACCGGCGGATGATCCCCTAACACCGATGTCTCTTAGATAAACGAAATTGGGAAACACGAGAGCCGTAAGTTGTTATTCGCCTCTCGGAATCAGAATATGGTCGGCCGCAAAAAAAATGGTATAAGAAGGCTCATACCGAAGTAAGATGTGCGTGGCACGACCTTGGCCTTGTAGATTTGGCCGACCGACGAACTCAAGGACCGCTTTGATTTGAGCAAGCACCGTTTTGTCAGTGAAAGCAAGGGACCTTTTCAAGTTGTTTCCTGCATCAGGAATAAACGGTTAGATGGTATATGTGCCGAATAAGAATAAAGCTTAGTTGGGATTAATCGGCGACCTGGTTCGCCCTTGCACCTGGGAATAGAAGTCTGGCGATCTTCTCCTTCTCTGAATTCCCAGTTGCCCTAAACGGCCACCATCACGTCATCCACTTTTTTGCCAAAGTTGGCAAGGATGGTGACCTGATGGTGATTGGTATCTTTCGCCCTGAGGAAATACCGCCCTTGCCGACCAAACGATTTGGCAAGGACGTAGCAATGCCGAATGGCTGAAATCCTTAAGTCAAGTTAGAGGCGGCAATTTAATTCTATCACGCCCAATACGATTCGGTAGAAATTGACATTGGGTTGGGATGGAATCAAACCCAATGCCATAGTACAGATCTAAGAGTAGGATGGAGAGGAAAATGGACACCCCCTTCGGCAATTGCCAGAAGGGGGAACACAACGATGTTCTCATCGGCCCTCTCCATGCTCACTTCACCATCCCCAACAAACGACAGTTGAACATCATCAGGGATAGAAAAGTGATGACGAAACGTTACGACTCTATCTTCAGAGAGAAAAGCCTTGAGGTGATTCGCTATGGAAGAACCGGAGTAAAGGTAACAAGACAGAGAGACAAAGGGTTGAACGATAAAAATAAATAAGAAAATGGAGCTCAGAAAACTTACAGACAAGAATGAAAGGGTTGCAGGCTGGAAGAGAAGCATGAAGGAAATGACGGGAGCCTTGGGATTAGAAGTCACGAATGCTGCGCAACAATGAAGCTCAGACGAAATGAAAGGGTGGAAATATTTCAAAACGCATTAAATAAGGAGAGAGCACGAAGAGGCGAGAAGCCACAATCATTATCTATCACATCTTTTCTGGCACAAGTGTTGAAAAAGCACGTCTGTCGCATTCCCATCTCCCAATACGTTTCCAAATAATGCCCTTTCGAACACCACGTTTGCCGCCTATACGAGTCTGCGAATAGCCGACTACTTGAGAGGCAATTGTGGTCGATGAATTTATATAGCCCACTATTATCATGCCCAACTTGCGGATTGGCCCATTGGGCCTCACCCTTGGACTTATGAGGCCGAATACTATCGTCAAATAGAAGCCGAGTATTCCCCTACAAGTCGGCATCATGTCTAGATGTCGATTCCTTGCCATGAAGTGCTAAGATCCAGACGAGGTATAGAGCAGAGGATAAAACCTAAGAGGAAAAGGTCTTTAAAAAGAGGAGGGAGATCCAATGATGAGTTATGTTCAAAAAACTAATCCTCACACTAGATAAAGAAGAAGACTAACTAAACCATTGAAGTGTTAATTCTAGCACCGCCGACCGGAACTGTTCTTGTTTCAAGTGCCTACAAGAGGACAGATCTAAAACCTATGTGGATCCAGGAGTATTCCAAATCCATCACTCCACAAAAAGCTACTAAAAAATCCAAAAAGTCCATACTATTTAGGAGAAGTTTGTGGGAGAAGCCTAGAGGACAAAATTATTATTTTATCCTTTGAATTCAACTACTCAAAAGTCAAAAAGTTAAAAGTCAAAAAGTCAACAAAGGTAGAATGGTCATTTTGATTTTATTACAATATTTTATTACATATCTTTTCCTAAAAAGTCAAAAAATTATTCCAAACATACATCTTTCTTTTCTCTACTTTTTTAGCCACAAATTCAAAAAAAAACACTTATATAGCACATCTCAAACAACCCCTCAGTGTTGATCCCTTGATCTCAGCATATGTTCCGGTTAACTCTTTTAGCTTCTCTTCAATTATTCTAAGCCACCTCATTGTCCTTGTCATGCCATGTCATTGGCACCCTTGTCACGCCACGTCAACATGTCTGTTGACGGGTGGCATTATAAATTTTACTGTCAACGGTGTGCTTAGTCGTTACAAGAAAATATAATTCTCACAATAATTGTTTTCTTGAAGGAAACAATTTTCCTCAAATATTTTTTCTAGAAAAAGTACAAAATTATATATTACAAGAAAGTTTAAGTCATTTTTGTATTTAAACTTTCTTGTAAAATCGAACAGGTAACAGGAAACTAAATTTTCCTTTCTTTTTTTTTTAGGGTAAATTATACTTACATTTCTTGAGATTTGGGTTTAATACATATCACCCCCTACCGTTTGAAAAATTACACTAACCCCCCTGTTATTATAATTATTTAGACAGAATGAAGGCATTGAACTCATGCACTCTCTATTTTTTTAATTTTCTTTACTTTCTCTCTTTTTTCCCCTTTCCTTTACCTTTTTTTCTTTTAATGTAATTTCTTCTATTTTTCTATTAGGAGTTGTTACCTTTTATATAAGTAGGAGAGTTTGTGAAATGAAATTATTAACACAAGGGTGATAATGTAATTTTTAAAATGTCAAGAGATGAGTAATAATTGAACCAAATTTCAAAGGGTGTCAATGTAATTTATCCATTTTTTTAATATATTTTTTTAAAAAAATATTTTTATATGTAATATTTTTGACAACGGAATGAAACTTCAACGTTGAATGAAAAGGAATTATGACCATCCCAAAATAAGAGGACAAACTTAAGTAAAGCAGTCATGCTACATCTCACTAAATTTTTACCACTAACACCATCACTAATAATGTGGTAAGTCAAAAAAAAAAAAAAAACTAAGACATAAAACACATGTGATAGTGGATAGAACCCACTGCCACATCCTTAGTACAACCACTAATTAATGGTCTCCATCATTTTTCTAAATATTTTTTTGGGTATACAATTAATTGTGTATAGCAAAACAGAGTTGGGGCTGTCGTGCGGCCATAGAGGGTCTAAATCAAGATCATTTCAAAGAGCTAAATGGTTTATTTTTTAGAATATATTGAGTTGAATATTTTTATAAAAAGATAAAATTGATCCAATACCAATAAACTTTTCATTAAATTGCATTTAAGTTCGAATAATTTAGGGGGTGATGCTACAGAGCTCGAAAGGGCCCCCCCCGAATCCCCCGAATTCGAAGAAGAATGAGAAGAAGCAGGGGAAGGAGGAGGAGGAGGAGGAACTGGAGGAACTGGAGGGGGCCATCAAAATGGAAGGAGGTGGAGGCGGGGCTGGGTAGAGGTTGCAACAGCGGGGCTGGGCAGACGACCGACGGCGGCGATAGGCTGGGCGACGACGGCGACGGGCTGGCTCTCTTCTCTCTCTCTCTCTTTCTCTCTTCCCCTCTTTTTCTCTCTTTCTCTCCCTCTCCCTCCTTCTGCGTTTCAGATACGAAATGAAAAAAAAAAAAAAAAAAAAAAAAAGGCCAAAACGACATCGTTTTGACCATTAGGGAGATTCGGGGGGAAGAATTTCGGGGAACAAATCATTATTCTAATTTAGGTTTGTTTTGGAAAGATTGAAATAAGCAACTTTTTGACTTATTTTCTTAACTTTTGACTTCACAAAATCATTTGGAAAGTGTTAAATAAGTAATTTTTTTTGTTTTTTTAAAAATTATTATTATATGGTATCACATCGCCTATAAAATTGTAAAGTTATAATATTACCGTTATGCATTATTAATATATTTTTGTCAAAATCCATACAAACGAAAGTATTTTGATAATTTCATTTATTGGTTTATTTCTCACTTCTCAAATGAATTTTTGGTAAAATAAAACTTTTAATCTTTTAGAAATCAGCTAAAAAATTATCTTTTTTTCTTTGTTCCCAAATAAGGCGTCAGTAAAGTGATTAAGATACGCACAGCACCTGCAAACATACAGGCGCCCAACATGTCACCGACTGTAAACTCTTTTTTTTTTTTTTTTTTCCCTCTCCAATTCTCTTTCATTTGGAATCCCTCTTTCAATGCCACCCTGCATTAATTTGACCCTCAACATGGATCCTCTACAATTCTCGTTCATGTCACATCCTTAGCAATGGTAGGCATGACACCTGGTACTGACACACTGGTTCAAATGTGTGAGTATTCAATCAAAAAGATTGGGGTAGTAATACCTCACACCTAACTACTGTCTCCAAACATCAATGTCCGTTCAGTATAGCTCTTAAAATATATTATACATTATAATTTTAATAGATTGTAAATTATAATTTTGATTAAAAGTTATTAATTTATTTAGTATAATTATTAGATTATAAATTTAAGTTACTAAGTAATATTTGTTAAATAAGTTGTGAAGTAATTTTTTCAATTAACTTTTATTTTTTGTTATTCATTACTTGTCTATATTTCTCATAAAAAATAATAACAATAATCTATAATATATGAGTCTTTTTCTATTTTTAAAAAAAATAAAAAAATCTAAGAGTATAACCGTAAATTAAATATCTACAACAAAAGTTGATAATTAGAAATAAGGAGTGAACAATTTCTCATAATCAACTTTTTTGAGTTAAAATAAGTTGTTACAATCAGAAGCTGTTTGAAATAAATTTAATCAAACAGTTTAAAATAACTTTTCTAAAGCTAAAAACTATAAATTAGCTCAAAAAAAACCTAAACAAATACCCCAAATGTATGATTGCCAATCAGAGCCATAGAAAGCTTCAACTCCCTTCTCATTTTAAAAATTCCAAACAAAAAATAACAATAATAATAATAATAAATAACAGGAAGTTGGGGGGCAATTGTGAAGTCAAAAGTTAGTACGAAACTATGTATATCTTAACTTGAATTCGCAACACAATCATAACCGTAAAAACAATTTTTGTTGGCATTAGTTGGGAAGAATAACTTTTGTTGTTCAGGAAATTCTAAAATCAAAATTAACAAAGGCAATTTCTCAAAATGATAATCAATTACTTTTGCCAAAAAAAGAATGATCAACATTGCCTAAATATACTTCTGACATTTAAACAAACACAACGTAGTACTTAAATGTGGAACTACAGTACTTCAACCACATATCAAGTACTTAACCAGATCTCAAATTTGTCAAATGTTGAAAGTTAGTATTATGATTATACCCAAGTAAGGTTGCAACCCATTAGCAACTATATAGAAATTTCATTGGCCTTCAGATAGAATAGAATTGCATGTGCTATTCAATACAAAAACTAAAAGAAGGGAAAAGAAAATAAATAAATAAATTCAAAGGGGCAACAGATAATGGGTGGGTTGCATTAAAAGAAATTTAATGGCAAACATTTTTTTTTTTTTTTGATAACTCAGGGTGTCCGGGCCAGCTTGCGCGCACCTCGACTAATCCCTGGGGGACCAATCCCACCGTCCACTAGCGGGGGGCCCATTTAAAGCCAGAGCAAAGCTCCGTATGGACTGGCCCAACACAAGAGTTGATAGCACCTAAGAGGTTTTGAACCTGAGACCTAGAGAGGAGCAAACTCCTAAGTCCCAAGCCTCCACCACTAGGCCAACCCTTGGGGGTTAATTTAATGGCAAACATTGGTAACCAAGAAGCATAAATGGAGGCCCATATGGAGTTAATGTATTTGGGTGAGGGCTGCTAGCAATCAACAAGCTCTTTTAGGAGGCAAAATTAGAGGTATGAGGATGGCACGGGACATAAACAGAGGAATTTGAGAATAGAGAAAATCATGTATTTAAAATAAAAAAATCAATCATCCTGTGTCCCAAGCAAATTAAGGCTGCATAGACTACTCTAAAATTAAGAACCCAACTTGCCATCCCTAGCCATGAAATAAATTTTGGCTTGGTGGGTGGGACGGACTTCAGTGCATTATATGTGCAGGCTGGCAAGCTCTAATATAAGTTGTTATGCCTTTTTAATGCTTTGCTATTGTATATGACCATTGAAAAGTGTCCTAGCCAAGAAAATTGGATAAAAGAGGGGCAATAAATGTTTTAAAATAAGAGGACTCAAAGATGCACCTTGAGAGAGAGAGAGAGAGAGAGAGATAGATGAGAAGAGTAGTTGAAATGAAGAAAGAATCTTTGGCCCTGTTTTGGTAGAACTGTGGGAAAGTGCTTATAGCTTATGCCTAAACAGCTTATAGTAAGGGTGTAACTCGGGCGGGTTCGGTCGGGTTAGGGGTTTGCCCAAGCCCAGCCCGAATTGTATTTGGCAGTGCCCAAGCCCGCCCAAGCCCGACCATCAACCCGAGCATTGCTGCCCAAGCCCGGACCAAGCTTTGTATTTTGAACTCGGGTTGCCCGAATTGCCCGAGCATTGCTGTCCACCAGACACTTGAGTCTCATGCTCACCTACCATGGTATCCAGTCCCTAAATCCAATATTTAAAATACAAAGATAAAATAAAGAATTAACAAGCTTATGAAAGTGAATAGATAGAATACATAAGAAAGAATGTAATCAAAAGGGCAAAAAAACTTCGAACCTGAGGCAGTTTATCAATGAATTTAACAGCATTGGCTAGCTCAGCTGCTGCTTTAATCTCTTTTATTTAAAAATTAAGAATAATTCTTTTATTTAATTTATATATATTATATAATTTATATAATATATTAAATTCAATTCGGGTTCGGGTTGGCCATTGATTCTGCCCAAGCCCGGCCCAAATTACAATTCGGGCATCAAAAATCTGCCCAGGCCCGTCCAGATTATAAGATATAGTTGCCCAAGCCCTAAAAAAACTCGGGTTGGGCTCGGGTTGCTCGGGTTGAGCCCGCCCGAGTTGCACCCCTAGCTTATAGCTTATAACTATGAACATAAGTTGATTTCCAGCTTATTCTTAAAGCATCTCCTGCCCCACTCAAAGAATAAGCTGATTTCTGACTTCCAAAAAGCTATAAGTTATAAGCTATAAGCTAAACCAAACACATCAAAATAGTTTAAATTAAGCTGAAAGCTGAAATTAGCTGATTATAATTTCTGCCAAACAGGCACAAAGAGGGATTTTTCAGCAAAATAGATATTTTAAGGGAAAAATGTCAAAAATCCTAGTATCTCACTTTTAGCTCAGTCCAGGGCTGCAAATGAACCGAGCTGCTCATGAACAAGCTCGGCTCGACTCATTTAGTAAACAAGCAGAGCTCAAGCTCATATAAGCTCGGCTCGTTTATCTTTATTTAAATTATATAATAAATATATTATTTATATATTAAATAATATGTAAATAATAATATAAATACATTATATATATATTAAATAATATTAAAAAAAAATTATTGAGCCGAGACGAGCTCGAGTTTCATTAATATTAACAAGCCGAGCCGAGATCAAGCCCACTTCCTTATCGAGCCGAGCTCGAGCTCAATAAACGAATTCGATAAGTAAACAAGCCGAACTCGAGCTTGACTTGATTCATTTGCAGTCCTAGTCAGTCATAAGACATTTTGGACAAATACAAGGTGGAAATCCCATTATTTACAACTTTCTGGAAATATATCAATTGAGCTCTGACATGGACACATTGTTTTACAAAAATTGTTACAGAAGTGCAAGATTAAAATGGAGCAAACTGGTGTCATAAGCCTAGTAATAATATGATGAGAGTTATTATGGAGCAAATGCTATTGTTCAAATCCTATTGACTATACATATAAAACCGCTACATAATGTATGAGATCAATTATGTACCCAACTTCCACCAACCCAAGTGCACCCCCACAACATCAACCAAACAGGTATGACAAGTATTTCTTTATCCCTATTCGCAAGTTAGCAACAAGCAAGTATCAACATCAATAAACAGCATCACTAACTTATCTATCACCATAAGTTATTTGTGTTTCGCTTCCTTTGTAGGTCAGGAATTAATTCCTGTTCCTGTTTCCCTACTTTCCACTTGATTTTGTTGGAGTAATGCTATATAAACTAACAGATCTCGCTTAACTTTTTCTACTCCTATTTCAAGTACCGAAGTTTTATTCTTGCATGTCACGTTTATGAGTAAAAGAAAGTTAGGTCCTATTTGGTAGAGCTGTGGGAAAGTGATTATAACTTATAGTTTAACAGTTTATAACTTATAATTGTTAACATAAGCTGATTTTTAACTTATAAATTAAGCTTCTTCTCCCCCACTCAAAGAATAAGTTGATTTTTAACTTACAAAAAGCTATAAGTTGTATTGTTAAGCTGAACCAAACACATCAAAATAATTTAAATTAAGCTAAAAGCTAAAATAAGCTAGAAATAAGCCCTACTAAACAGGCCTTAGTCTGAGTAGAAAGAGTTGGTAAGATTTGTTAGATTGTATATCATTTTCCATTTTCTTCATTGTTGGAGAAAAAGAGGAAGTCAACTCTACCTTGACTGAGGAGATGGAACGTGACGTTTCCGTGTCAAATATCGACACTAGTTGCACACTTCCCGATAAATGTCGGACACTTGTTGAAACATGTCACTTTTTTTAATATTTATTTAGATAAAGTATGATTCGAACACTTAGAAAACACATATCCATTGCTTAGATATATATGAAACTCCCTATTCCCTCTGTTTCAAAATAATAGTCTTTTTTGAAAAATTCAACTTTTTTTTTTGGTAATACAATTAGCATTTTTAAAAAATTAATTTTTCAAAATTACTCTTTGATAGTATGGTTTTTGAAAAATATCAATTATCATAATTGTACTTTTTATGTTGTTAATGAATTTTAAAAAATGACAAAATAAGAAATTCATATTATTTTAGTCATTGATTTTTTAAAATAGACTTATATTTTAAGACAATGAAAAATAGAATAAGAGACTAATATTTTGAAATGGAGAGTATAAATTTGAACAAAATAATTTAAAATATAATAATAAAAGAAAAACAATATAAATTTCTAAGAATTAGTATTATATTACAATTTTTATATTATTTTTTTAATAATATATTTATATCTATGACACAAAAAATATATATATCTTTTGTTAATCTCTCATAGGTCGTATCTTGTATATTTTTAAAAATTATCGTGCCAACTTGTCGTATCTGTGCCATGTCAAGTGTGTGTCCCTGCGTCTTAGGGTAGCCTAACACGACACAGAGTGAGATAATCTTAAGCATGTGGTTGTAAATTTGTAATCATACACTAATATTTATGAATTACTTGACCAGCACTGTTCTCTGTGAATTTATGCAAGGAAAAATGAACTTTAAAAAAAAAATGCCAGTTTCCACCAACATATGTCGCGTATAGCAAGGAACAAATATTACAAGTATTTATTTTATGCCTCAAAATGAACAAAAAATATAGAAGAAAGAATTATTCTCACTAAATCTTGATATATAATCGAAATACCTTATGAGCCAATAGCAAGAGTTCTCTTGAGTGGAAACTAATTAGCATAGACCCTTCGCTATCTACAATAAGATTTCAAGTTGGTATATACTGTGTTGCTAGAAACTTGTAATGGCTTCACTTGTAAAAGGGAATGGGTAAGGTAAGCACACCAGCACTCCCAATATCAAAACTACAATCCCAAGAGAAACATACTTGTTGTCAGGGTTGGTGATTTCTTCGGAAAGTGGGGCAATTGGTCCTCTCTGCAAGAAGAATATCAGAGCTACCCAATAAAATGCCACATCATTAAACAAAGAGGATATTCCAAGCAGCGCAATGGAGGCAGCTGTCAAGCGAGCGGAAGCCTGCCAAAAATAAACTCGATCAAGCTCAGTTCTTTGCTATTCATTTCTTTCCCTTGTTTGTGATTGGGCCATTCATAATGAGATTCTTCGTAGATTACAAGTTTTAACATAGAAGCTTCCATTCGATGTAAATTGAAACTTAAATGGCATACCTTTCTTCCCCATATGGCAAAAGAAATTCTTCCCCCATCAAGCTCCCCTGCAGGGATGCTGTTGATGGCATTAATGAGAAGTCCTGCCCACGCCCATATTACAAGAGGGTTGACAGATATTGGAGTGCCTTCCTTGAGAACGTCACCAAGAAGAAGCTTTGCTGCAAAACACACAAGACAAAAAGGACGTTCCAATATCCATAAGGCTTCAAAAGCTCGCAAAACTGCAAACACATACCAATGACATGCCACAAATCTTTACATGCAAAACATGTGTGAAACAAATTGCTTACCTATACCACCAGCAAGAAATGACTCGTGAAACAGAGAGGCATCAATGACAAGACCTATACCATCACTGGGGGGCAAGATGAACCCCAGAAGCAAAAGGACAAGACCCAAGGAGAAGCCAGCTAACGGTCCTGCTGCTGCAACCTTCAGAAGATCCTCACGCTTGGGTACAATATTTACAATCCTAGTAATAGCACCAAAAGAGCCTATCTGCCACCAAAATAGGTCATTAGACTTTCTATATTCATCTTGATGGAAGGAAGAATAAAGAAAGAATGTCAAAAAATAATAAAGTATGCATTTAACAGTTTTTCAAGGACTGCAAAGAGAGTCAGATGAGATGATTCATACCCTTGAGAGGCATTAGAATTTCAGCATAACTAGAATTGAAAAAAAAAAAATGAAAAAAAAGAAAAGAAAAACAAGATGATTACCAAAATAACACATTTATCTGTTGAATATAATTTTTTTTGCAACTTCGTTATAACACCAAATTTCCAGGAAGAACATGGGATGCCACAATCAGTTTTTCTGAGTATTTCACAGAGATTAATTCTACATAACATGACTCATGTCTCAAAAGGTAAATTAGAAAATCAATTTAGCGGCCATCACTGATCATTCTTCAACATTTGTACCATCACTACACACAAAAGGAACCAGAGAATCCCATTATTAACCCAACTACACCCTCTGTTCACCCCAGAAAAATAATAGAGAAAAAAAGAAAAAGAAGATTTCCAACGGGGGAGTCATATATCTCACCTGCCAACTTGGTACGAAGTATGGCACCCCAAGCTTAACTCCAGCATCTTTTGCAACTAAAATGTGGCTGATTTCATGCACACCCAAAATAAGTGCAGTCACAATGGCTCCAGGCAAGCCATCCTTCAATAAGTCAAGATTATCAAAAGTTGATCTGGGACATGACAGTACAAATGTTATCGTTAATTACAACCATATCAGAAATATTTTCCTATGAGAAAAATCAAGAAATTGGAAATCATAATGATTAGTTGTAGAAAAATAGAAACATTTAAACATCATCAACACCTATTCTTTCTCTTCTAATGATGAAAAACAAACTTTACTAAAGGAAGGGGGGGGGGGGGGGGGGGGGGGGGGGGGGATGAATTAAAAATATCAATATCAATCACGTACGGTAAGTTTGACTGCAATGCAGGCACATTCCGCAAAAGTAAAGTGAACACTGTTACTAGTCCAAAAGCTCCTGCTGCAAACCACTCTGGTACCGCTGCAGAAGTTAAACCAAATGTGTCATAGTTCACTGATGTCAAAGAAGCACAGACAAAGAAGCAGACATGTGGGGGACACTCCCATAATATATAGTTTTATACATTTATTAGATGTTATGTATATAAACATACCATTCAAAGATAATGAAAAAAAAAAAAAATACAAACATAATAAGAATTTTTGTAAATGTATATTATTTTCTTTTATCTTTGTACCCTAGATTATTTTATTCAAACTTAGTTTTGTGTGTCCAAGTCATGGACACCTGTGTCGCCCAAGTGTCTACAGAATGTTTGGATCTAAAAATTAAAAAAATAATAGGAAATGTTTGGATGAGTGTCCAACACGTGTTGGGCAGTGTCTGATCAGTGTCGGTGTCTGATACGAACACAACACGTACATGCCACCTTCTTAGAAGTGTCTGTGCTTCATAGACTAATACTTGTAGTGGCATAGCTAAGAATTTATTTCTAAGGGCTCATTGAAAAAGTTATCATCTTCCAATATCAATATATGACAAATTTAGCTACATATATACATTAATAAATACCAACAGTTGGTTTTAAATTGAATATTAGTTTCCCTAAGTTAATTTAGAAGACAAAAAATTTGCTTTTATGTGTTTTCTTTTATTCCATTGGGGTCAATTTATTAAACTCATAAATTTGCTTTTATGTTTGTTGATATCACTGGGTTCACTTTGTAAAATCTCAAAAAAATTAGATGGAATCTAAATATACTAAAAAAAATTTGAACCTTCAGTGGTGTCACTTCACACCACTAGTAATGCTATAGCTACGCCCACGGCTGCACATAATCTCTTTTACGTACCTTCTTGTAAGTAGGCCTGTCAATGGATCGGGCAAAACGCAAATCTGATCCGATTAATCCGATCCGTTTGTATACATCCAAATTCGAATATCCGATCAATCCAAATCTGCATAACCCGAATTAAAATGGAGTGGATTCGGAATCTGATCCAATTACATTGTTTTACCTGGAATATGTTGATATGAACACCATCTGTAATTTTCTAGCACTCTCGTCGATCCTTCCACGTCAAGCTCTCCATTGAGGTTATCCCAGTAAGCCCGATTGTCTTACTGATTCCGTTCCCCAAACAAGAAGCAATTTCTTTCACTAAATAGGTTAATCGCTGCTCTTTCTTCTTAATGAATATCCCATCGAGTAAAGGAATGACCTACTTTAGGAATAAATCCATCCATAGAGCACTCTGCGCTTTCGTCCCGAAACTCCCCCATCTCTTAACACCTTCTGACAGGCATAAATACAGGAATGACTCTTCTCCCCAAGAGAATCTGTATCCTTATCCTTTTTCCTATTTTGAAAGACCCTCTTCCATAAGGCCCATAAAGCATGACAATAACGACACCCTACACAACGGCTGGAAAGGAGAAAGAAAGGACCTTTATCAATGATCTGTGCCTAGAATGCGTTGCTAGATCTCTGCTCTAGAAAGCTATACAAGCAACAACGAACGTGGTTTGACCCGGGGCTTCCCTTTCATTACTTCTTTCAATTCAATTTCATAATATTCATATACAAAATATACACACTCAGATCTAGATTTCAAACTAGTTTGTTGCTCCAATTTACATAAATACTATGGAACATTGAAATTTGGGTACGGGGTTTAGATCTGGATTTTAGTTCAGGATTTTCTAATATGATGAAGATGAAGGCAACATTTACCCTTTGATGATGTTTTCGTTTCAATCAATGGAGTCTTACCAACAATGAACTAAGGTGAGGTTTGAATCAAAGGAGTCTTACCAGAGTCTTCGTGGGTGTATTTGGATGGTTGGAAGATTAATATAAATAAATAAATGGATCGAATCGGATTTGTTGTTGGATATCCATATAAAATTGAATTCGGATTCAGACTACTCACTGTCGGATTTTGCAATTCAGATTCGGGTTAACATGTAATCGGGTCGGATTTTTCCAAACCCGGCCCAAACCTGATCCATTTACAATCCTACTTGTAACAAAATTAACAGAAATAAATAAAATAAAATAAAATAGGGGAGAAAGACCCACTTTGAGGGGGAAGACCTCTAATTGGTTCACATAGAGGACAACCTGACCTCTTGTTCTTCACATTGAAGAGTTTTGATAATATTTTTCCTTCCCTCTTTCATTAATAGATCTGATTTATATACAAGGAAATTCAAAACCATGATCCTATAACTACCCACTAGCCTACTACCCCATGACCCCTACCACTAACTAATATCTAATAAACAATAGAATAAAATATTTAATAAAATGACATACATAACATTCCTGCCCTCTAAAATGAACCTTGCCCTCAAGGTTGAAATACACAAGCATTACAAATCCACCAGGATCCCATATTTTGTATAACGAAAGGATAAAGTGAAAACATTTAACTTCTTGCTTGGTTTTTGAACATAGCATTAAAACTTGTACAGACTCTTTTTGGCCACTTTGAACCAGCAATAATGATTGTTAATTTTCCATCAAGAAATCATCTTTATTAAGATTTTCCTTCGTGCTGTTTTCAACCATCTTTTGAACTTTTTCATCTTCATAAGTGTCTTTATTGGCATTTTGACCTCATCTAGAGATTTCTTGAACTGCTGCTTGATCTCAATCATATTAGAGACAAATATTTTGATTGTTACTATATCTTCATGCATTGAATCTATGATATCCGATGGTGTAGCCATTGCCAAGGGTCAACTTGGCTCTAATACCACTTGTTACGTACCTTTTTGTTAACAAAACTAACAGAAATAAAAATAAAAGAAATAAGGGAGAAAGACCCACTTCGAGGGGGGGGAAACCTCTAACTGCTTCACATATAGGAGAACCTCACCTCTTGTTCTTCACAAATGAAGAGTCTTGATAATATTTTTCCTTCCCTCTTTCATTAATAGATATGATTTATATACAAGTAAATTAAAACCCATGATCGACACCCATGATCCTATATGATAGGATAACTACCCACTAGCCTACTACCCCATGACCACTACCACTAACTAAATATTTAATAAACAACAAAATAAAATGAATAAAATTTTTAATAAAATGACATACGTAACATAATCCGATGATAATGATTTCCATTTCAGAAAAGACAGAGAGAGAGAGAGAGAGTATAGCAATTACAGGACAGTAGCTAATACCTACCAGTTGTTTCTGGTTGCAAGGTCTTTTTTGGAACCACAACAGCTACAGGTTTATCATCCTCTGGATTGATTAAAAGGAAAAGCTTATATTGATCCCCAAACTTGTCCTGTGGAGAAAATATGCATCCATCTGAAGTGAGTAAATCATTGGTGATGGACCTTTCAAACACTGTAACACAGGAAGAATAGGTACACCTACTTCCATCCTCTTCATTATCTTTTCATAACTTCTAGCAGCCTGCCCTCGCAGGTTTCCCTTAAATAATAATCCACCCTACCAAAGTAGACCAAAGAAGCTTATGAGAATGAGGTCATTAGATGGGAAGAGGTCAACCATATGAAGCATATCAAATCAAGAATCATTTCATGAATCAAAATTCTAATTTTGCAAATCGTGAATTAAATCAAACTGAGAATCATTAAGATTCAATACAAACTATAAAAATTATGTTAAACAATTGTATATATAAAAATAAATTAATTTTGACACATGTTATAAAATAATCCTTATATAAAGACATGTTTACACCGGCTAATTGGGAAGACATTGTCTTCATAGGAAGATATATGGATTCAAATCCCACCAAGAATCCCACCAAGCATAAAATTATTAAAAAGCACAATATAATATCTTGTGACATTCAAAAAATGGACCTAGGAACTCTACATATAGCATACAAAAAGTACAAAGAATTAAGCAGAATCATTTTTTTAAAAAGGTGTTTATACTTATTGTTCAATTTAAATTTTTTTTTTTTTTTTTTTTTTTTTTTAAATATGGTGGTGGAACCATTGGGTTTGACCTTAAACATAGATAATTCACAGGAACAAATTACTTTAACCATAAACAGCCTCAGAAAATATATTATGACACTTTTAGGAAAAAAATTGAGAAAAAAAGTTCATGTTGGGTTTGAGTGGATCCAATTGGTTCCTATTAAAAACTCTCTAATCACTAAAATAATAAATCATGCATTAAGTATGAGTTATTTTACAAGGTAAAAAAAGTTAGAATCTATTGGACAAGATAGCTTCAAGAATTGCATGAATCATAAAAAGTGAATCGAATTGTGAATCGCTTGTGAATTGTGCAACGCAATTTACAATAGATTCTATCCCAAAATAGATTCACCCATATATTTGCATCAATCTATGCCTAAATCAAAAATCATAAGATTTTGATAATCAAGAGAGAGAGACAGAGAGAGAGAGAGAGAGAGCATCAAAATTATAAATAAAACCAAAGACTGGTTATTTTCTTCTCTTTCTCAATATTATCCCAATAAAATCAATAACCTAAGTAGACTTTCTAATAAAATTATAGGTGGTTGCGGAAAGGTTGCCTTTCAAATTCATAAGTAATTGGCTGTTGTTGATAAATTTTGATGGATTCCAAATTCAATCATATCTCAAATATTTCAACATTCTTCTTAATCCATTGTAAATTTCCCCCATATTACCAAGCAATCCATTTAATCAACTCACCTCATACGGCTCCTGACTTGTCACAAAAAAGGTGTCAAAGCCGAATACTTGGTCCCTAAGAATTTCAATTGTTTCCTTTGGTATCCTGATTAATTCATCAAGTTGCTGTGGCTGTTCATCAGATTTGGAGAGAAGAAAGGATATAGTAAAACCAACCAAAGAAAAAGGAACAGGAAAACAAGAAAGAAAAAAGAAGGATAAACTAATAGTTAGTATAATAATCGTGTTTCTATACTGAAAACATTACAGCTGTGACCATAATCACCTTCACACCTGGAAGAGGGGATCCACTTGCAACTTCTACATTATCTCCATCCTGTTTCAAAACAATTGTGATGAAAAGTAAAGTTGTGCCCAACAGAATGAAAGCATATTGTTTAAATAAAAACCAGTTTATTCTCATTCCAAGACAGAATAGAAAGCCAAAAAAAACAAAAGGTAGTTAATATTTTGGGTAGACATTAAAAACTCCTTGACATTACTATCGTCTGGTAACTTGATTTGCAACGAAAAGCTCAAGATTCATGGTAAAAGCAAGATGGCAAACTACCACATTGTGGGTATCAGGATTCAGGATCACCCTCACTACGTGGCAGGCCCCACTAGCACCATTTCATCCCCCATGCAGGAAATACAGCCTCCACGTGGCAAGCCCCAAGAGGTGCCATATCCTAATAGATTATTGGGGTCATGTGCCTTGCCTAAGTTGGGGCAAATAAACCACCCAAGTATGTTAGCTTGGCCCACTAACACACTCGGCAATGTTAGTCTACTACCAATATACCAAGTGAATGAGCCAAAGCAAGGAAAATCCTGAGGCAAGGCCAGGAACACCGATCAGCTACCCTTGCTCAGTAGTGACATGGCCCTTATTGGCTTGGGCAAATGGAGCTTTTCCCAGGACATGCTCGTCCCCATAGAGCATTCCAAGGCGTGGTTGAAAGTACACTTAGTAAGCTGAGGCACCCTCTGGTCGGCCACCCTTACTCAATAGCATATAGCCTAAGACCTTCCTTCCTAATCCTTCCTGGCTCAGCCAGAAGCATTCCCGCGTCAGATCATGGCTCCCTATGACTTCTACCCTATGGCAGAGACTTTTACATAACTAATGATGTAGGACAATGCAGATGTTTAGGGTTTCAAAAGGTGCACCAAAAGGATAGGGTTTTACCAATCAAAGATATGAATTTTGGGCCTGTTACGGGACGGTATGAGGCTGTGAACAATGATTTGGGAACAATAACTATGCTAAAATTTATGCAGGAATTAAAGAAGAAAGAAGAAGAAAAAGTCTAAGCATCACACCTAGATTCCATAGGCATCACACCTAGGATTAGGGTCACATAACACATCTAAAGAGGCTTCAAAGTTCTAAAAATTCTATAAAATATCGACTCTATTAAATTATAATCAGTACATTACGTTATATAGACTTTAGAGACTTCATTTACTAATTAGGATTGTGACTTCCAAAACCCATCTAAGACCAAATAAGACACATAAACAAAACCAATTAAATAACTTGACCGATAAGACAACCCATGGGTGACTTTTACAACCCATATCAACAAATCTAAAGATTACCAAACTACTCCTAACCTAAATGCTCTAGAAAACATAAAATAACTATAAAATAAGACTATAATAACACTAGAAAACGTAATTATGTATGGTTCTAGCATCTTATACTTTGCATCACCTAGCCACCCACCACTAGAGATCATTGGAGGATTGTGGCTTGGAGGCTAGGGTAAGGGGATTTGCCAAGATTGTCTAGTTTGCTCCAACATAGGGAGCAGCCCACCTTGACCAGTCTAAGAGAGAAATGGCATTGACCTAAACATCTGAATCCTCGGATGGAGTATCATATTTACAAACAAACGTCATGACATGGTACATCCCCGAGACATCATATGTAGTCCCATGATATAGACCCACGGTTTGAATCCTAAGATGTAGGCATACTTACCTGCATTCTGTCAAACCAAGGAGAGTCGGCAAGGCTTGGAAAGTGTCCATTGTCTCATGGGGCAAGCTTACTTGTTGGAAAATAGAAGTAAAACAGTTGAAATACTTATTGCGAATGTAACCTAAGCAACATTGTAGTTTCCTAACGAGGTCTACCACCTTAGATAAGGGGGGCAGCCATGCAATGTTGATCATGGATGTCCATTGTCACCTTTTCTCTCGCTATGACTGATTTAGTTCCCCTCCTCCTTCAAAAAGGTTACGACCGCTGTCTTCCCAGAAGGTTACAATTGACTACCTCACTCCATTGCCCACACTTATTATAGGAGCTCTCACATGAACTTTCATGTCTACCCAACATTGTCAACAATTAATAATCACATCACATAGCTGAGTGCCAGTCTTAATTAAGAAAAACCTTTACACTTCACTTATCCATTTTCAAAGAGAGCAATTTAACAAAGTAAATCCTATCAGTACGAATCTAACAAAATCAACTTATTTGCTTAAATTAAACATATATTCTGTTTAAGCAAGATGAAGAATACAAATTTAAACTACTGCATTTCAAAACAAGTTACCATGAAAGGAGTTGTTATAATCAAATATAAGAAGACCCAAATGTTACGAAATACCTCTGTGCCACCTTGCACCTTGATTTCTCCACATTATCATTTATTGGGTTATTTGAATCAATCATCCCTGTCCCAACGGACTGGTCCTTATTCCATGAAAGAACCATGCCCACGCAAGCAGATATTCAAATAATCGAAACTTCACATTTTCAATAGGAACTTAACGTGAGATATTAAAATTTTATATAAATACTTAGGCATTATAAGAATTACTTGATCAACAACAGGCGTAATTGAATCAGTCGAAGCCGACATTTCACCATCTTCATGTACTCCCTTTTCCTATAAAAAATTGACATTACATTCCAAACTTGTTATAGTTAAATTAAACTTATAGATGAACATATATACACACACAAATATATATGACTGATACAGTGTAAAAGTAAAAGTAGAAATGGAGGAAGTACTTTGTCATTTTCGCTTTCTGGTTCGGTCTCAGTCTCAGTTACTCTCGCAAACAACATCTCGCTTTCCATGAAACGCTAACCTAACACCATAAATTGATAAAATTAGAAAGAAAATATGAAAAAATTGTGAGTTCTCACAGAGACAAGAAGCAAACATCGGTACCTGGAGACTTGGTTTGGGCGAGAATTGATCCATTTTTGGGGAGTAGAGAGCGAAGAAACAATGGATGGAAAGAAGCGGTGGTCACAGTAGCAAGACTGTGATGATAAAGGAACGAAGTTCCCGCTAAAACTCGCTGGTAAATTCATGGTGTTATATGGTCTCGGAGAGGAGCTTAGTTTGGAGAAGACGACATTGGAAATAGGAAAGCTAGGGTTTTAGGGGACGAAGATTGAGGGTGGGTTGGTAATTTGTGTAGACAAATGTGGGGGGTTTTGTGTGTTGGAGAGGATTAGAGTTTCAGAGGTTTAAAATCTTATCTGGTGGTGCAGACGACGAGGAGGATGATGATTCATTAAAAATAGAGAATTATTCGTTTTCAGAAGGGAATACCCGCCTAATGTTTCTCTCTCTTCTAATCGAATGGCTAACCTTCTACGGCAAATCAAAGTTGGACACGTGTAATGTCAAAAAAAAAAAAACCAGTTGCTAGTGGAGGTTTGGGCTTAGAAGGCATAATCGTTTGGGCTGGGAAAACAAGTGGGCTCGACTCATAGGCTTCGTTTGGAGAGTTGGGTTAGTTTTTTTAATTTTTTTGATTATTTTAATTTACGTTATAAAGTACTCCTTTGGGAAGTTGAGGTTTGGATTTTTTTGTTAAAATAATTATAAAAAAATAAAATAATTTTTTTAATTCAATAAGATAAAACATCACATTCAACTCATAATCATTACATTTATTCTCTCATAAAAAGTCAAAAAATTCATCCCAAACGAGACTTTTTAGCCCCACGCTAAAATAGTCAAAAAAAAACAAAAAATCAACCCACTTCTTAAATGAACCCAAAGTTTGTTTGGGTTAGCTTTTTTAATTTATGTGAGAGAAAAAATAAAATGATTATGGTTTCAATGTGATATTTTGTCTTATTGACTTTTTTAATCTGTTTTATCTTTTGCGACTAAAAAAAACTATCAACCTCAAAAAAGCCGGATGCCAATCGAACTCTATTTATGGGCCATAGAGGTGAACATCTGCTGGTCTAATAAGTTTTTTTATTTTTATTTTTTTCAACTTAAAAACTTATTTGAATTTTGAATTTGTAGAGAAATATATATATATATATATTCTTTCTTTTGACAAATCCAAAAAATAAAAAAATAAATGTGTCATGTTTTGTTTAGTTGCCTCATAAAAAATTAATGCAAGTAGTTTATCTCCATTTTCTTTTATTTTCTTTTGACAAATCCAATACTAAGTTTAGCAACAACAAAACAAAAGGGTTTCATTAGTATTTGATTAGAATTTTTCTTTCCATTTTCTTTTATTTTCTTTTGACAAATCCAATACTAACAAAAGGTTTCATTAGTATTTGATTAGAATTTTTCTTTTTTGGATGATGAATATATGAAGTTTAATATATGTTTGGCATTGAGGAACTCACACCTTAGATTAGGAAAATGCCTAAAAAATTGTTCTAGTTGGTTCCATTTCAGATACCAAATTTTATTACTGCACGTCACATTAGTGAAGAATATATATAGACATATATTTTTTACAAAATTTATTAGTTTGTGGACTATTGTTTAATAAAAATTAACCCCTACTGAACAAAACTATCACAATTGAATAGGAGCCGAGATGCATGCTATCATTGATCCAACAGTAATGCTATGTGCACTGAAAGAATTGTATAAGTTTCCAAATAATCATCAAAGGAACATTTTTCCAAAAGAAAAAAAAATAATAATTTGTTTTCCAAAATGCCTCCATAATTTATTTAGCTTTTTATTTTGCTAGTATTATTTCAAAAATATGGTGTGAACTTAGTATTGTACGAACTCCGTAAGAACCTAATTACAAGTATGAATATGTAGGTTGTCCCCTTGGGTTCAATCCCACTTCCCAGTTTTTTTAATTTATTCAAACTTTATAACGGATATAGCCAGACCAATAGCAAACTCTCTCAGCATACATGCCAAGGACTTATTTGTTAGGGAAAATCGATGAATCCCCACAAGTAAATCAATCAATGGGAATAAAAATTAATGCGGAAAAATTAAATCAAAGACAACACAAGAATTTTTTACGTGGTTCCCTCAATGTGAGGTACGTCCACGGGATCGAAATCCGATTCCACTATCAACCAAATAAGTTCCAAATGATTACAAACGAGACACGAATGGTCTCACAAAACCACCCTTAGGTGAATTCCAAATAATCACAAATAAACAAGAGGAAAGACCTCACCAAATAGATGAACCAAAATCTTCAGAATCAGAGTTGAAGAAGACCTAAAATAACGAACCAAACACCACACCAACCGAAGATGCTCTAAAAACCCGAGCTTCAAAAACCAAAAGTGAATGAATATAGCAAACTTCGGCACTGTTCTCCAAGATGTAAAGCCGCTGCACCTTTTTTCATGTAGGTCTAGAACCAAAAATAATATATATATTATATATATATATTATTAAAACTTAGGTTTTGTAATCAAACCCTAATGGTATCCAAATTGGATTGGGCCTCCACAAATATAATATATAAAAATATATTATATTAAATCAAGTCAAATTAAAACTCTTTTTCCAAAACTAATTGGGTCTCACACTCCACCAAGGAGGTATACCCAACAATTCTCCCCCTATCGACTTAGGTGGAGACATCAACCATACCCGCCAAAGTTCGACACTTTAAATGTTTCTCCCTCGACAAAGTCTTAGTCAGCATATCTGAAATATTATCATCTGTGTGAACCTTTTCGAGTTGCAACAATTTCGAATCTAACACATCACGAATCCAATGGTATCTCACATCAATGTGTTTCGATCTCGAATGAAAAGTAGAATTTTTACTCAAGTGAATAGCACTTTGACTATCACAATAAAGCACATACTTTTCTTGCTTCAAACCCAACTCTTGCAAAAATTTCTTCAACCATAACTCTTCTTTGCAAGCTTCTGTAATGGCAATAAATTCAGTTTCGGTAGTTGATGATAAGAAACTGAAACTTCAATCTTATTCAAATCTGAATGAGTACAGCTCTATTTATAATACAAGAATTATGAGCAACCAACTATGAGCAACCGCCTCAACAATCTATACATTCATATATCTATATATCTGCTATATCTCTGTAACTAATTTTATAACTAATTCTGGTAACTAATTCTGTTAAGGAGAAGAAAGGTATTTATCCTCTGTGATCCTCTGGGTTGTGATCCTCTGGGTTGCCTTTAATACATCCTTGAGCTGGTGCTATATTCTTATCAGGCCCCCGCAAGCGAATGGGTAAGGCACGCACCATAAGCTTGGGAAGAAGAGAAGAAAAGTGAGCCACGGGAAGAGGTTTGGTAAACAGATCAGCCACCTGATCAGAGGATGACAAATGGTGAACCACAACTTTGTGAGCAAGAACTTGCTCCCGGATAAAATGATAATCCACCTCGATATGCTTTGTGCGGGCATGGAAAACAGGATTAGAGGCAAGAGATATGGCAGAAAGATTGTCACACCATAAAACAGGAGTAGCAGAAGGAAGAGATAGCTCTTGAAGAAGCATACGAAGCCATTGCAGTTCAGCAGAAGCTTGGGCAAGAGCCCTGTACTCGGCTTCGGTGGAGGACCGAGAAACAGTGGATTGTTTCTTTGCAGACCACGAAATCAGATTAGAGCCAAGAAAGACACAATACCCAGTGGTAGACTTACGATCAAGAACATTACCGGCCCAATCGGAATCAGAATAAGCATGCAAATCAAGCGAACCCGGAGTGAAGAATAAACCATGATGAAGAGTACCCTGAATGTAACGCAGTAATCTCTTGACAGTATTGAAATTGGCAACAGTAGGAGCATGCATGAACTGACATGCATGGTTGACAGCAAATGAGATGTCAGGTCTGGTAATAGTGAGATATTGTAAGGCTCCAACAATACTTCGATACAAGGATGGCTGAGAAAAGGGCACCAAAGTGGCTGAAGGAGGATCAGATTTAGAGACCATGGGCGTAGAACATGGTTTACAATTTATCATACCAGCCTTGATGAGAATATCAGTAGCATATTTGTGCTGAGAGAGAAACAAATCAGAGGCAATTCGAGTCACAGATATACCAAGAAAGTAGGAAATATCACCCAATTCTTTCATGGAAAAGGCTTTGTGCATATGATGAATCAGAGAACTGATGTGGGCAGTACTATTTCCAGTAATTAAGATATCATCCACATATATCAACAGAAAAGTAACAGTGGTAGACGTGCGCTGTATGAACGAAGACGAATCACACCGACTATTCTTGAATCCAGTAGAGAGAAGATAAGAAGAAAAGGTTGAATACCAAGCTCGAGGAGCTTGCTTAAGTCCATAGAGAGCCTTATTCAGTTTACATACATGATGAGAAGGAGACCATTCAAAACCGGGAGGTTGCATCATATAAACTTCTTCCTCAAGAAGACCATGGAGGAATGCATTGGAAATATCCAACTGTTTAATAGACCAATTGAAATGAAGAGCAATGCTAAGGAGAACCCGAACTGTGGGTTGCTTGGCAACAGGGCTAAACGTTTCATGATAATCAATGCCTTCCTGCTGGAGATAGCCCTTAGCCACAAGGCGAGCTTTGTGACGAGCGATGGAACCATCAGAATTTTTCTTTAAGCGAAACACCCACTTACAGCCAATGGCTTGCTTGTGAGAAGGAAGAGAGACAAGAGACCAAGTGTGTTGATCTTGCAAGGCTTGAAATTCTTCGTGCATGGCTTTAGACCATTCAGGAGTTAAAACAGCTTCTGAGAAACAAGATGGTTCAATAAGGGGAGATATAGCAGAAATAAGAGCAGAAGAAGAAGATTTGGACCTGGTAGTCATTGGATGAATATTAAGAGAAGAATGAGAAGAAACAGCAGACACAGGCTGTATAAGAGGAAGATCAATAGTGAGAAAGGAAATAGGAATAGAGGTTGGCACACTAGGCAAGACAGGAGTAGTAGCAGCAGGCTGGGAAGCCGTAGCAGTAGGCTGGATAGCCGTAGCAGCCGGCTGTGGAGCAGCAGCAGCAGGCTGATTAGGAGCAGGACAATAAGAACTAGAAGGAACAGAAGGCTGACCTGATGGGGCAGATGGTGAAACAGAATCAGTAGTAGGTGAAAAAGAAGACCAGAAAAAGGAATGGAGCTGAGGAAGAGTAGGTGGAGAGTATGGTGTAGAGGTAGAACTAGATAAAGTCAGAAAAGGAAAAAATGATTCATCAAAACGAACATGCCGAGACAAATAAATTTTTCCAGAAATGGGATCAAGACAACGATATCCCTTGATAGAGGGATGATAACCAATGAAGACACAAGGAATAGACTTAGGGGCGAGTTTATGAGAAGCATAGGGTTGAAGCCAGGGAAAGCACCTACAACCAAAGCTTTTAAGAAAAGCAAAATCAGGGGAATGATGAAATAGGACCTCATAAGGAGTTTGATTTTTAAGCTTAGAACTAGGCAACCTGTTAATAAGAAAAACAGAAGTCGCAAGAACATTAAACCAATAAGCAAGAGGAATGCCGGATTGCTGTAGCAAAGCAATGGTGGTAGTTACAAGATGCCTATGTTTTCTCTCGGCGACTCCATTTTGGGGAGGAGTGTGTGGACAACACATTTGATGAATAATGCCATGAGTTTTAAGAACAGTTTCAAATTGAGAACTAGTGTATTCTCCACCACCATCAGTACGAAAAATTTTAAGAGTAGTCTCAAATTGATTTTCAGCAAACACCTTAAATTCCATGAATTTAGCAAACACCTCACTTTTATAACAAAGGGGATAAACCCAAGTAAATTTGCTAAACTCATCAACAAACAAAACATAGTATCTAAATCCTGAAATAGATGGAGAAAAAGGGCCCCAAACATCACTATGAACAAGAGAAAGGGGCTTATTTACAGTGGAATTAGACAAAACAAAAGAGAGTCGGTGACTCTTAGCCACACTACAATGAGGACACAAAGTCTTATTAGAAGATGAAGTAGTAGGCAACTGAAATTTATTAACAAGATATTGTAGCTTTTGTGGAGATGGATGACCAAGCCTGGTATGCCATGTAGCAGTAGCTAAACAAGCTGAAGAAGAATGCGGGGATGATGAAACTGGTGAAGGAGATGAAGGCCACTGATAAAGACCATGCCTATACATACCTTTGAAGAGAGGTCTCTTGGTGGTCTTGTCCTGAACCACAAAGGATTTGTCATCAAAGGTAACAGTGCAATGATTATCAGAAGTTAATTGATGAACTGAAAGAAGATGAGATGATATATGTGGAACATGAAGAACATTAGTCAATTTGAAAGGAAAAGAAGGAGTTGGAAGAATACCATTACCGGTGTTGCGAATAGGTAGATGATTACCATTTCCAACAGTCACATGGTCTTAGCCATGATAGGGACTGTAGTCTTGGAGATTAGTAAGTTCAGGAGTTACATGATTGGTGGCAGCAGAGTCCACATACCAATTAGGTACAGCAGATGATGAAGAGGCAAGAAAAACAGATTTGTCAGTTGAAGTTTGTGGGGAATAGGAAGATTTATCAGCTGGAGTTTGTGGTGAATAGGAAGTATCCAATCTGTGCCAGCATTCAAGAGCAGTGTGATTTGGTTTGCCACAAATCTGACAGACCAATGCAGAGGAAGATGGATGATAAAAGGATGAAGATCTGCCTCCTCGACCTCGACTGAAAGTATTTTTAGAAAAATATCGACCGCCTCCTTTATGCGAAGATCCTCTGTATGATGATCTATTTCCATGATAAGAAGATGACTGATTAGGAATCACATTTCGAGTTGCAGAATATGCAACAGTGAGATCTGAAGAAGAGGATTTATGATCGGCTTCAATATGCAAAGCTTCTGAACAGAGAAGAGAAGCAAGATCCTCCATAGTGATGGCCTCTGATCGAGCTCGAATAGCTACTTTTAACGCATTATATTCAGACGGCAGTCCATTTAGAGTAATCAAAACCAGATCCTCATCCTCAATAAGAGAGGCAGCAAGGGCTAACTGATCAGCAAGATTCTTGATCTGAGAAAGATAGTCTTCCATGGACTCCGATTTCTTCATAATACTACTGAGTTTGTTTTTGAGTTGGTGTATATGAGATCTGGAGAGTGATGTGAAGCGTTTATCAAGATATTTCCAGATTTCATGACAACTTTTACAATGAAATACAGATGTGAACACCGTGGGAGTTAGAGTTGCTGTAATACAGCTTAGCAAATGAGAATCGATCTGTGTCCAACTCACAAACTCAGGATTGATAACATCTTTGCCCTCTGAATCTTTGATTGTTGCAGATGGACAAGCACAAGTACCATCCACATAACAAAGAAGATTGGTAGCTCTGAGTATATTTTGGAGATGTGTTTTCCAAACAGCATAATTTGTAGAATCCAATTTGACAGTAACAAAAGAATTGAGATTTGAAATTAGAAGTGTGAGATTAGGAGGAAGAGACGCCATTAAAGCAGATTCAAGAACTTGAACTCAAGAATTCAATGTGAGAAAGAAGATGAAAAATGATCAATACTCGTTTGAGTAGAGAAGCTCTGATACCATGATAAGAAACTGAAACTTCAATCTTATTCAAATCTAAATGAGTACAGCTCTATTTATAATACAAGAATTATGAGCAACCAACTATGAGCAACCGCCTCAACAATCTATACATTCATATATCTATATATCTGCTATATCTCTGTAACTAATTTTATAACTAATTCTGGTAACTAATTCTGTTAAGGAGAAGAAAGGTATTTATCCTCTGTGATCCTCTGGGTTGTGATCCTCTGGGTTGCCTTTAATACATCCTTGAGCTGGTGCTATATTCTTATCAGTTGAGAGAGCAACACATTTTTGTAATTTAGATTGCCATGCCACAGCTCCCCCTGCAAAAGTCATCAAATACCCCAAAGTAGATTTCCTAGAATCAACATCACCAGCCATGTCAGAATCTGTGAACCCATCAAGCATCGGTTTATCATCCCCAAAGCACAAACACACCTTTGAAGTCCCTCGAAGATATCTTAGAATCTATTTTACCGCTGCCCAATGTTCTTTACCCGGATTAGAGAGAAAACGACTCACCACACCAACGGCGTGAGCAATATCTGGCCTTGTACAAACCATGGCGTACATCAAAGAACCAACTGCTGAAGCATAAGCAACTTTCAACATCTCTTCTTTGTCTTTCTCACTTGTAGGACATTGATTCGAACTAAGTTTGAAGTGACCTGCAAGTGGACAACCAACCGGCTTTGCTTTATCCATGTTGAATCTCTCAGAACTTTCTCAATGTAGCTCTCTTGAGACAACCAAATCAGTCCCTCTTTGCGATCACGAACAATTTTCATACCAAGTATTTGCTTTGCCGGTCCTAAATCTTTCATAGCAAAAGATTTACTCAATTCTACCTTCAACTTGTTAATCATGATAGAATCTTGACCCACAATTAACATGTCATCAACATAAAGCAATAGAATAATAAATTTACCATTCGGGAAATTTTTCACAAACACACAATGATCCGCAGTGGTTTTAGAAAAACCATTATTCATCATGAAAAAGTCAAATTTTTTGTACCATTGCCGCGGAGCTTGCTTGAGACCATACAAACTTTTCTTCAATTTGCAAACAAATTTCTCTTTCCCTTTCTCCACAAAACCTTCTGGTTGCTCCATGTAAATTTCTTCTTCAAGATCACCGTGAAGAAATGCGGTCTTCACATCAAGTTGTTCAACTTCAAGGTTCATACTTGCAGCCATGCCAAGTACAACCCGAATAGAAGACATCTTCACAACCGGCGAGAAAATCTCGTCAAAGTCAATGCCTTTCTTTTGCCCAAAGCCTTTCACAACAAGACGTGCTTTGTACCTCAGATTCTTGCTATCATTCTTCAATTTGAAAACCCACTTATTTTTCAGAATTTTCCTCCCTTTAGGCAACTTCACTAAGTCATAGGTGTGATTTTCAAGTAAGGAGTTCATCTCCTCTTCCATGGCCTTTTTCCAATCACCTTTCTTTACATGCTCAATTGCTTCTTGGTAGCTCTCCGGCTCCCCTTGATCAAAAATCAACACAAATTCATTGGGAGGATACTTTCTTGAAGGTTGTCGGTCCCTTGTAGATTTCCTCAACTCAAGTTGTGGTGGCGGTTCTTGAGTTGGATGCTCTTCCTCAATTTCTGGCTCAACTTCATTAGGATTAGCATCATCTTCTACATCTTCAATAGGTGGCTGCATATCTCCCCCATTTTCATCATCAACTGAAGATGAAGGAGATGGATCCATGTCAATGAGATCACTAGTTTTTGGCTCCGGTTGATCACCTTTGCCAAAGTCTTCAATTGTTTGGTCTTCAAGAAACACAACATCACGGCTTCGAATGACTTTCTTGTCGACCGGATCCCACAATCTATACCCAAATTCATCACGCCCGTAGCCAAGAAAAATACATTGTCTTGACTTACTATCAAGCTTGGACCTCTCATCCTTTGGAATGTGAACAAAAGCTCGGCAACCAAACACTCTCAAGTGCTCATAAGACACATCTTTACCAGTCCAAACTCTTTCAGGAACATCACCATTCAAAGGATAGGAAGGAGACAAATTGATTACGTCAACCGCTGTCTTCAATGCTTCACCCCGAAAGGATCTTGGCAATTTAGCTTGTGAAAGCAAACACCTTGTTCTTTCCACAATTGTGCGGTTCATTCTTTCGGCAACGCCATTTTGTTGAGGAGTCTTCTTAACTGTCTTTTGGTGCCGAATACCTTGGTTGCGACAATACTCATCAAATGGCCCAATGTATTCACCACCATTGTCTGATCGGATGCACTTCAATTTCTGTCCTGTTTCTCTTTCAACCATGGCCTGAAAATGCTTAAATACTTCTAGAACTTGATCTTTAGTTTTTAGTATAAAAGCCCAAACTTTCCTTGAATAATCATCAATGAAAGTAACAAAATAAAGTGCACCACTATGTGTTCTAACTTTTAAAGGACCACAAACATCCGAATGAATCAACTCCAAAACATTTTCTTTTCTAGATACAACATTTTTATGAAAAGAAACTCTATGTTGTTTACCCGCCAAACAATGAACACAAGTTTTAAGATGTGTACCTTTCAGACCGGGTAGAAGCTCTTTCTTGAACAAAACTTGCAGCCCCTTTTCACTCATATGACCAAGCCGCTTGTGCCACAAGTCGGTAGAAGTATCATCTTCAAGTACATTGACAACACCTTTACAAATTTTTCCTTGCATCGAATAAAGTGTATGAGTCTTCTTGCACTTAGCCACCACCAAAGAACCTTTTGTGAGCTTCCATATTCCATCACCAAATTTGTTGTTGAAGCCTTCATCATATAGCTTCCCAGTAGAGATCAAATTGAGGCGAATGTCGGGAACATGCCTCACATCCTTAAGCAACAATTTGCAACCCAAATTTGTTTCCAAGCAAACATCACCCATACCAATAATCTTGGACAAACCTTCATTACCCATTCGAACAGAACCATAATCTCCTGCAGTGTAGGTAGTGAAGAAATCAACTCGAGAAGTCACATGAAAAGAAGCACCGGAATCAATCACCCAATTGCTCTCTTGGCCCATAAAATTGATACAATCATCCTCACAAACGACCATGAGATCATCGGTAGTAACTGCCGTTGTATCTTCTTGCTTCTTATCCACACTTTTGTCACGCATTTTCTCCTTGTTCTTGAGCTTTTGGCATTCCCGCTTCATGTGCCCTTTCTCATGGCAATAATAGCACTCAATGTCTTTCTTTGAAAAAGAACCATCTTTTGATTTGTCACGGCTTTGATCACGACCATGAGGAGTCTTACTCCTCCCCCTTGTTTTACTTCGGCCTCTCACAATAAATGCTTCTGAATTAGAGGAACCCGCTGATTTTCTTCTAGTTTCTTCATTCAACAAGCTACTAGTGACTTGGCCCATTGTGACAACTCCATCGGGCGCTGAATTACTAACGGTCACAACCAAAGTCTCCCAACTTTCGGGCAAAGAACTAAGTAGCATCAAAGCCTGCAACTCATCATCAAAAATAATTTTCATAGAAGCAAGTTGGTTAACAATACTCTTTATTTCATTCAAATGTTCTGGAATGGGGCTGCCATCTTTATATTTTAAATTAACCAACTTACGAAACAGAAAGGCTTTATTTGTGGCTGATTTTCTATCATAAAGACTCTCTAATTTTTTCCATAAATCATCTGCTGAAGTTTCAGTAGCAACATGATGAAACACACTATCATCAATCCATTGACGGATAACACCAACGGCTTTTCGATTAAGCCTCTTCCACTCATCATCTTTCATATCAGCAGGTTTGCCACTATCACCCTCAATGGGTCCATACAAGTCTTTACAAAATAATAGGTCCTCCATTTTAGTTTTCCAAGTTACCCAATTGCTTCCATTGAAGCTAGACATACGACCTACATTCCCCTCCATTGATTTACACAAATAAATAAATCCAAATAAACCGTAAGCTCTGATACCAGTTGTTAGGGAAAATCGATGAATCCCCACAAGTAAATCAATCAATGGGAATAAAAACTAATGCGGAAAAATTAAATCAAAGACAACACAAGAATTTTTACGTGGTTCCCTCAATGTCCACGGGATCGAAATCCGATTCCACTATCAACCAAATAAGTTCCAAACGATTACAAACGAGACACGAATGGTCTCACAAAACCACCCTTAGGTGAATTCCAAATAATCACAAATAAACAAGAGGAAAGACCTCACCAAATAGATGAACCAAAATCTTCAGAATCAGAGTTGAAGAAGACCCAAAATAACGAACCAAACACCAACCGAAGATGCTCTAAAAACCCGAGCTTCAAAAACCAAAAGTGAATGAATATAGCAAACTTCGGCACTGTTCTCCAAGATGTAAAGCCGCTGCACCTTTTTTCATGTAGGTCTAGAACCAAAAATAATATATATTATATATATATTATTAAAACTTAGGTTTTGTAATTAAACCCTAATGGTATCCAAATTGGATTGGGCCTCCACAAATATAATATATAAAAATATATTATACTAAATCAAGTCAAATTAAAACTCTTTTTCCAAAACTAATTGGGTCTCACACTCCACCAAGGAGATATACCCAACATTATTTGACCATGCCATCCGGAAATATGTTTGGACTTGATTTCTACTATGAGATGGCATTACATTTTCATCAACTATAAATACATATGCTTTTAATATTCTTCAAACCTCCTAACAATATAGTCCATATTTCATTACGACAGCCTCGTTTGGGAACAGACTAATTTAATAACTTTTTAGCTATTTGGTTAAAATATGAACTAAAAAAAAGTTTGGGATGACTTTTTGACTTTTTACGAAAAGATGTGCAAAAAGTAGAGAGAAAAGAGAATCTTTGACTTTTTGGTATGGATTGTTGGCTTTTTGACTTTTTTAGTAACTTTTTGACTAAACCGACTAGCCCCCAAACGAGGCCTAATATTTAGTTTTCAATAGACTTAAACATAAATACTTGATAAACCCATGCAAACATAAATCAAACTAATCAACTAGAACCATGATAATATTTATAATAATAAAGATTGAGAGCTCTACTTTTGAAACTCTAAAAAGAGTTCTAATGATGTGGTAATGAGTGAGACCTATATGTGATGTGATGTGTGTGCTTATATTTTTATTTTTTTTGTTTTCTATTGTCACATCACTAGAACTCTCTTTAGAGTTCTAAAATTAGAGATCTCTATCATTATTGTATTTATAACTTTAATTAATATAATTATTTATTGTCATGATTAATGTTGATCCATTGAAATGAAGATCGAATTAAGAGAGTTAAGTATCATGGCAAAGTATCTATCTAACACATTCTCTATTTGTAAACCCCTTAATCCAACTCTTGTTTTCTCATATCAAAATTTGGAGCCATCTAATCAGAGCAAGTAGGACGAGAATTAGTAAAATTCAACCATTTTGGTTTAGTGTTTTTAAAAACAGTTTTCGAAATTTTCAATCCATATTTTTTATTTTTAGTGAATTTTTAAAAATATTTTAAAACAAAAATTAGATCCACTTATTATAGATACACATAAAAAGTACAAAAATTGTGTAAAAATCTTTCAAAACTTCATTGAATACAAAAAAAATAAAAATAAAAAATCAGTAAATTTTTGTAATTTTCTTGTATTCATTGATTTTTTTTAAAATTTTGTATAAATTTTATACTTTTTAAGCGTATATACTTTAAATGTATCTAAAGAGTAAAAAAAAAAATTAAACTTTAAAATGTCTAAAAAATAACTTTAAAAAAAAATACAAATTCAAAATTCAAAAAACTGTTTTTAAAATTTTCAAACCAAAACAAATGTATTTTGCAAAATTAGGCATTTTCCCCATAAATTAGGTCCGGGTGCCTTCACACACCCAAACTCTTATTAGGTGGAAACTCTAATAAATTAGGGGTGATTTTGGATGATCTAAATAAGTATATTTTTTGAATTTTTATGAAATATAAATTGGGTATAGATTGGGTTTGAAGTGATGTAGTAGATATATAATGTGACTAAGATGATGTGACTTAAAAAAAATAACGATTTTTTTGACTTTTTAACTTTTTTTAAAATATTCCAAACAAAGCCTCCGGGTGCCTTCACACACCCAAAATTAGGCATTTTTTCCATAAATATTTTTAAAAATCTTTTCAGATATCTAGTTCTGTCCTAGGTTACGTTTGGTCGATAATAATCAATTCATGGCATGGAGCTAAGATCTCTTCTGATCCACTAGTACACGTGCGTACTCCCAAGGTCGAGCAGAATCAGGGCGCGACAAACCTAATGCCCAACTTTATCCTGGCCCACCTGACTTAATGCTTGTGTCACAAGTACGCAAAATACGAAACAAACTTGTTAAATGCTCCAAAATTTCTCTGATTACAAAATAAATTTTTAATTTTTACTTTTGTCAATTTAAATTCTATACTTTTTATGTGTTTTCAATTTAAATTATTTATTTATTTTTATTAAATAAAATCAACAAAAAAAATAATATATTAGTCATTAAACTCAACAAAAATAATATTTTAAACATTTTATATATATCTATATTGAGTTTAATGACTAATATATCATTTTTTCATCAGTTTTACGTATAAAAATAGGCTTATGATTTAGATTTAAAACAATTCAAAAGATTTGAATTTAATTTTTTCTTTTTTTCTTTTTTCTTTTTTTTGGATCGGGTGGTTGAGACATAAATCTAGCTCTTGAAAACATAATCAAGTTTCAGTCTATAACAAGTACATCTTTTGTTTTTGCCTTTTCCCACTTATATATGTAATTCTCCCAAATGTTATTATTCTATTTCAAATGGATTTGTAAAGAAATTTGTCACGTCAATTTCTTATTTTTAGGCTCCGTTTGGTAAGGAGGTTTGGGGTTATTTTAGTCACAAAAGATAAAATAAACTATTTTAGCCACAACAAACAAAACATCACATTCAACCCATAATCATTACACTCTTCTCTTACAAAAAAGTCAAAAAAGCCAAAAACCTAAAAAGTTCTTCCCAAACTAAGCTTTTTAGCCTAGGCTAAAATAGCTAAAAAAACCAAAAAGCCAACCCCCCTTCCCAAATGGAGGCTAGTTTGTTGATTAGTTTGTCTGCTTATTTGTATAAACTTTACTCTTTTTCTTTTCTTTTCATTTTTTTTTGTTTACATCTTAGGATTTATTATTTGAAGGGTATTGATTACAATTTGCTGGTATGAAATCTGATTGTTCTTTTTAATTCCTTGCCGTTTAGGTTTTGAAAGCAGCTTTGTGTTTTGTTTACTGCTTTGTTTTGTTTAATTCATTACACATATTGTGTAACTTGTTAACAGATTTCAATTTTATTTTTATTATGTATTAGTGCTCAAAGTAGGTTTGTTTAATACAAAATTCATTTACAATTTATTCAAAAAAAATTGTTTGTACAGAAAAAAAATTATCCTGTAATATTTTTATTTGAATATGTTCAATTAAATCAAATTTTATTCTTTGTGGTCTTAGTTTCAATCAGATTGTATTATTTTGGTTATACACACTTTGATATTACTTGTGAATTATATTATCACCATGGAATTGGCTTTCCTCCAATCCAATCATGGACTAAAGGTGTTGTTAGACCCGTGAGGACCCACCACAGATCTCGTTTCGATAATTCGAACCGTTCAATGTATAGAACTCATCATTCAATTTGTTAGTTAATTGAATACTTAAGACATTTCTTAAATTTTTTGACAATATGTCAAAATTTGAAATAAAAAATGAAAGCATGTATGGCAGCAGAGATTTTTATTTTTCTATTTACACTGCCAACATCATTTTTCCTTTCAATATCATTTTTCACAAAACAACCGTGAAGCATCAATACAACTATATGAGAAAATGAATAAAAAGTGTTAGTCACAAAGGATTTAATAATTAAACATTAACCATTGTAGATAGATGCGGAGTCACATCTCAAGGGATTAAGGTTATAAATTGGTTAGTGAACAATGTTGAAACTTATGTGAAGTAAAAAAGAATAGTCAGGGCTCATCATTGCAGGGTTTGAGAAGGATCAAAATTACACAACCTTGTTCCAATGTGTGGTGAAGGTGTTTCTGTGAATTGAATCCGTGACACTCAAGTCACAGTAGAAAGACCTTACTAATATTATGCCATGTCAAGCTGATAGCACACCCCTTGAGTAATTTAAGGTTACTAAAATATATTTGATTAAAACAAATATCTTCCTATCGTAATAGTAATTTAGACATATTTGTTAGGTTTTATATGTAATACATTCAACAAACATTTATATCAATACAAATAGAGTTGCAGTAACTATTTCCTTTTAGTGCCTAAGGAATTATCAATGTTCACCATCATCTGCTTAGATATATACGTATTTAGATGGAAGAAGAACACATTAGGCGAAGATGATGATAACTCCCAGTGTATGATACACGAGAGATTGTGTTGCAATGGTATGATAATCTTAACTCACTAACTCAGTGATGTTCTAGTAGTGGTGGGGGTTTGCACTGGTAGCACTTGGCGAAGAGCCCAAAGGTGTCAATTTGGTTAATTAAATTGTTCATGCTAGCCCACCCTCCAAATCCAAAGCCAACAATGAATACCCATACCACAATAAATGTGTTCACCACATACATTGCTGTCCAGCTCGGCAGAAAGAATGGAGGTTTCTCTGCTGCATTCTGTACAAAAGATATTAGAATGTGTTATGATCCCACATTGGAACTAAAAAGGCTTGGCATTTTTAATATAAGTCTTTTGAACACTCTCTCCTTGCAAGTCAGTTTTGAAGATTGAGTTCTACCCAAAGGGTTTGTATCATTTGGTAAGATAGTTAGCCCCAGAGGGGGTTACTTACAGGCTTGGGGTTTATGTTCAAGATGTGGACATGCAACGATTTTCTAATGTGGTGTGCTTTTTTACAAGAGTAAGAATGTGCTTGCTACATAAATCTGAACGATAAGGATATGCCACCAAACTTACCTTATCTATGAGGGTACAACTGTAGTGACATTTGAAGTAACTTTAAAGTCAAATTCAAGAAAGCTACAACTAGTTACCCATTAGTCACCACATAAGAAATCACCACAAACTATTATTGGTTATGTTTGGCACCTAGAATAGAGGACAAAAATAATCAAATCAAGGTGGTCGATGGTGGCACCACTAGACAATGCCATTAGGGTAGTAGGTTCAAATGAAGATGTGAATTGAGGAAGATTGAACAAATTACCTGTCTAGCTGAGGCCTTTCTATAAGTGAACATATGAGCAAGAGAAGGGATAATGTAGACCGCAAAGCTGACCAATAGTGCCCCCACGGCAGAGTTGATAGGCCCGAAGAACGGGAAAATAATGGCCAAGAACCATATTGGTATAACCACCGGCAACCTCACAAGTGCCCTTAAACATATGCTCTTTGTGTCATGCATGCCAATCACTTTCTCCCACACAAAATACAGTGGTGTGCAAGCAAATCCAAATGTAATAAACTGCAAGAAACAAGTTAAATTGGCGGTAAAAAAAAAAACACATCATCACTAAAAGTGCAATTTCTTGTAATGTGATGGTGTAAATTCCCTAGTTCCTTTTTTTGGGTAAGTATAAATTCCCTAGTTCCATTGGCTGATGCAAGTAGTCAAGTTGATTAACACGAGATGAAGGGAAGACCTGGTGAATGAGCATTAGGATGACAGCTACATCACGAAATCGTGTCCGTGGAAGGAGTGAGAAAGCATTGGAATGGTTAAGGAGTTGGTCACCAAACGCCCAATAGACAGCAGAAGCTGACGGAATTGTTAGGGTGAATACATAGAGTGTGGCAAACAAATATATGTACTTGAATTTTTTAGGCTTCCACATTGCATGAATGATTTCCCTGTAAAACATTAGGTCCCCTAAATTATTCGTCATCACAAACTTTTAAGTTCAAAATTTTCCGCACCAAAATCAATGAAAAGAAGATAATATGTAAATGATTTCACATGTTTTTAGTATGGTTGTGAATCACAAAACCTTTACAGAAACAAAGACATGATAGTGTCACGACTGCACCCATGGGAATCTGTTTGATTTCTATGATTAATCAAACATGCCAAAATTAGTATTTCCACTTAATTATTTACGAGAAAGAGAGAAAAAGAACAAAAGAATATATGGATCGAAACTTTGTAATACTTTGAAATTGAACATAATTAACCTAAACTAGCAACACAAGCAACTTTTTGATTCTATTTTTTGCTGCATGCTCCATAGTCAAAATATTAGCTATGGCCAGAAGAAGAGTGCGATGACCAAAGCGGGGTTAAAGTTAAACAAAGACTAATTATTTTATATGATTAGTCTTGTAACTCAAATAGTATGATGTAACTTGAATGGTACTTGATTAGGCTCACAACCTTCACATTTAGATTAAAGTTCTCTTCTTGTCTTGTTTATGAAAACAAAAACAGAAACAAAAATGAAAAAAAACAAACAAACATACAAACAAAACAAAAAACAAGAGAAAGAAATATTGAAAGCAAAGTTTCAATATTTATTGAAGTTAAAGAGTAGACACATTTGTTTGGGAAAGGCTACTACTATATGCACCCTTTTTGGGGAGCACATGGTATGCACCTTATGCAAAAAAACATAACTTTTATTATAGTGTGCAACTTTTGTCACAAAAAGTTAAACTTTTTTATTCACAAAAAAAGATAATTAGTAATATATAACTTTTAAATGCACATTATAACTTCACTATTCATAACTTTCATTAAAAATTATAATTTTTATCACAAAAATCGTAGTTTTTCTTACAATATGCAAGTGCACATCGTAGCATTTTCAATTATTAAAATCACTTACACAGTTATGGCATGTCCTCCGAAAGTGTAGAGTATATTTGTGGCTCCTGTGAAATACAGTACCAACTTCTTCGGGCCAGAGTGATTTACTCCTTCAACCTATGAAAAAAGAAAAAAAGAGTAAAATAAATCAGCAACTGAGATACTTTACAAATAAGGGTTGTAATTAGCAGCCTATGTTCATGTTGCCCATCTTTTATACAAATAAGCATATCAACCACAGGAGAGTAAGGATTATAATTGAAAGTTGTGGAGGGCGGCTGTAAGTGAAAGTTGGCTCTGAAAGTGAAAAATATCATTGATATAAATTACCTGACCATGAACAAAGGATGCTATGGTTAGATACCAAGCAGTGTAGGTGGTCATGCCAAGACCCAAAAAAGACCAAATCCTATAGTTGTGATATGAGGGTATGAACACAGTGGTTGCACAACAAGCCCCAAACATGTATGTCCATGTCCTCTTATCTAGATTGTCATTTATGTAATATATATTGCTGTAATCACCGAAAAAAAAAAAAATAGAAATAAATTATCAATGAGTTAATAACACAAAACACAATTCTAATTCCCCTTTTAATTTGAATGAGTAAGAAAATTTTCTGCAAAAAATTAAGGGAAGACTAACCTTGCACAAGCTATGAGTTGTATAACAGACCCAAATAGCAATAAGGTACAGTTGAAGCCCAATCCCACAGCTTTCCAGTACGGACCCAGCAAACCATCTAATACTTCAAACCACTGCATACATGCAAACATACATAATTAGGGATGACAATTTTTCTCCATCCCGCCTTCAAGGTTTGTTTAGTCCCGGGTGGATTTTTTCCGCGCTATTAAGCCTTCATTTGGAAAGTGGGTTGGCTTTTTGACTTTTTAGTTTTTTTTTACTATTTTAGCCTGAGGCTAAAAAATCTGGTTTGGAAAGGGCTTTTGGCAAACTTTTGGCTTTCTTAGTTTTTTTGACTTTTTTGTAAGAGAAAAAGTGTAATGATTATAAGTTGGATGTGATTTTTTATTTTATTGGGTTAAAAAGTTTATTTTATTTTTTTGTGGCTAAAATAACCAAAAAAGTCCAAGTTTGGACTTCCCAAACGAAGACTAAGGAAGTGGGATAAGGATGTGCTTTCCTACCCCCATACGGCCTCAATTATATTTTTATTATTTTTTATTAAAATTTTTAATTTTTAGGACTAAAATATTACATTTAACCCAAATTTTTATTTTTTATTACTCATCTTACATTTTTTAACTTTCTGTCACTTAATAATTATTTTCCATAATATTCTATATGATGTCACTTTTATCATTCCTAAAGTTGCCAAATTAATCCATTTCCGCCTTTTTTTCCCCAGCAACATCTCCAGTTTACCCTCCATTTATGCTGTGTTTGATTGAAAAATTTAAAAAGACAAATAGAAAAGGTAAGTAAAATATGAATAAAATTTCACCTAATTACATATAATTTTTTTTTTCTTTTTTCTTTTCAAATCCCTCGCCAAATCTTTTATTCAAATCTTTCAACCAAACACAACATTAATGTGCATTCACAATAGAATGGTGTTGGGTTCTCAAAATTGATAACATTAGGAATTGTGGAGAAAACAAACAAACCTGTATGACATGATTTTTGAAGCAACCATTCTCTTTTTCCTTGCGAGTACGGTATTCAAGATAGAGAACACTGATGAGATAAGCAGTCCAGCTTCCAAGAATACCATAAAACACTTGTAATATGACCCCTGACACCATACCCAATTGAGAGAACGAGTATGGCAGTGTTAGCAGAACCTGTGCTACCTGCAATCAAATCAAACCCCAATTTTTGCTCAAAATTATTATCTTAGAAATCGATCAAGTGTGTTACATGTAGGAAGTACCTGATTTGATGCACAGTTGAACCAAGCATCATAAACAGAGCCACCATGCCAAACAAGGCTTTTGAAGCTACACATTGACTCATCTACCCTCTCCTCCTCTCTCTGATCATCATCTTGTTCAGTGTCTATGGCTGCTTCAGCTTGTTTCTGAGGTACCATTTGTTTCTTTACTTCTGTAGAGATCTGAAACAACTCAGAAGGACAAAGCAATTAACAAGCCAAAGTCGTAACAAAAGCAAACCCAGATCATGAAAAGTTATAAGTACTAGCCTAAAACTCGGATTGTTATGCTGCTTGGTTTAATAGGTCTCTTTTCTTGGGTGGGTATAAAATGCTGAAAAGGGCACCTTTTTTTTTTTTTTTTTTTTTTTTTTTTTTTTTTTTGGTAAATTAGGTAAATAGTCCCTTAATTTAATTTATACATATGTCAATTTGATCCTTATAGTTTTAATTTGTTCAATTATGGCCATGTTTGATTCACAAGACTAATAATGAGGTATTAATAATCTTATCAAAATTAGTGTGGTATTCATTATCCAATTGGATTAATAATTACACCCCTACCCCATTACTAATAATCCTACAAATTTGTTGGATTAATTATCTATTGGATTAATAATCCTAAACCAAAATGTTAAAACAAACCTAGGATAATTGGGCTCACGGATTAATAATCTCAATCCCATGCTTTAATCCATCCAATCAAACATGCCCTATGTCTCTTAATTTAATGGATTGTGTCATTTTAGTTCAATAAATAATAATTGTTAAGTTAATTTAACAGAAGGTAAAATAATGTGTCAATTCGGTCCATGTACCTTACACGATGTGTTAATTTGGTCTCTATAGTTTCAATTTTCTCGATTTTGATAGGGACCAAGTTGACACATTGTGAAAAACACATGGACCAAATTAATACATTATTTGACTTTCTGTTAAATTAACTTAACAACCGTTATTTATTGGACTAAAATGACACAATCCATTAAATTAAAAGATAAAATCGAGCAAATTAAAATTATAAAGACTAAATTGACACATCGTATAAATTATAGAGACTATTTACATAATTTTTCTTTTTTTATATGGGCAAATGTATGTATGTATGTATGTACGTACGTACGTATTACAGACTACAGTTGCTTTCTCACCAGTTCTCTTTTAAGAAAAAATCAGTTTAGATTTTTGCAATCTTGCAGAGATTGTTCTCTGTTTTCAAAAAAAGATAAATTCACTTCTCTTGGTTTCTTTTCTCTCTGTTTTCGCCTTTCTATGACATTTTTATATATGACCTATTTTGGAAAGTTGGGTAATAGATGATTTTTTCAGTTTTTTAAAAGTTTTTTTTTTTTTTTTTTTTTTTTGAATAAGTGTGTAAAAAAATAGAGAAGTAATATTACATAAAAAAAACAAAAAAACAAAAAAACAAAAAAATTGACTTTTAATTATGTTGTCAAAATGAGCCTATGTATTCTGTTGAGGGAAAGTCAATTCTTCAAGCTCTACTCAAGAATGGATCTAAAAAATATGGCACATAAAAATTAAAAAAAAAACAAAAAAAAGATTTAAAAAATATCATAAGAAATTATAGAGAAAATTTGTGGTAGATCTAATTTGGAGAGTGTTTAATACATTAGGTCTAGTGAATATTTTTTAAGAAAAACTTCATTTTATCCTCTTATGATTTTGGCCAGGTGCAGATTATTTTCCTAACATTTAGAAATCACCACATAATCCTTATGAGATTTGTGGACTAAAACGCACAATTAACATTTTCGTCCAATATAATAGACTGTGAGATACACGTTTCTGTGGAGAGTAAATCAATTTTTAAGACGAAAATATATTTTTACATCTTTAAATTTATCAAAGATGCCATTATTTTTTCACTTTGCATATTTATATTGTTTCTCTCTCTACTCTGCAATTAAATAATAACACTCATATATGAATGGCTCATCTCTTACAATTAAATAATAGCAATCATATATTACCCACCAAAAATAAATAAATAAATAACAATCATATATACATACATACAACAGATGCAAACATATATATATATATGTTGAACTGATACTCCATTCCGGGGTCTTTCTTTTTCACAAACCCAATTCAATACAGATATATATGGAATTGGGTTTGCAAATTAATAGAATTGGGTTATGGTCTAGATATGATGCAATCTGGTCTAGATATATAGATTATGCTTCTTCTCCGTTTGTGAGCTTTTGTCGGTTGGATCACTTTGTTGCCGTCGATAGTACCAATGGGTTTCACCGGCAGTGATTTGTTTTTCTGCGGCTTCGTTGCTGTTAACTTGGGTTTTTTGTTGTTCCTTTTAGCGCGCCATTAATTCTGATGTCCATCATTGATTCAAACGGTGTTTTTCTTTTTTTGGTCAGCCTCGTTTTTTGGTGGTGTACCTTATCTTTCAGGCTCGACGCTAGTAAGTTTTCGATTTGCCCTTGATTCTGGTTTGTTGCTAGTTGTTGTTGTGATTTTTGGTGGTGTTTCTTTTATTTTGACAAATCTGTGAGCCCTAAAACTGCCATTTCTTCAAAAGAATATATATATATATATGAAAAATGACTGGTAGCTCGAAATCCGTGGCTCGGTTTTGGCTCGAATGGCAAAACGACGTCGTTTTGCCTTTTTTTTTTTTTTTTTTCTTTTTCTTTCTTCCTATTCTTTCTTCCTTTTCTTCTTCTTCTTCGTTGAAACCAGAAGAAGAACAGAGGGGAAGAGGAGAGAGGGAGCATCCGCCGCCTCCGCCCGCCGTCCTCGTCGCGAGGAGCTCGTCGCCTCTGCCGCCTCCGCCCGCCATCCTCGTCGCAGCTCGCAGCTCATTCGTCGCCTCCGCCCACTGTCGCAGCTCATCAGCTCCGCCCGATCGTGCCTCCGCCCCCCTCCTCCGCCTCCAGCTCTAATAATTGGGCCCCCTCCAGTCCTTCTCCTCCTTCCTCCTCCTCCTTTCTCCTCCGTCCCTCCTCCTCCTTCTCCTCCTCCTCCTCCTCCTCCTTCTTCTTCCCCCTAATTTCGAGCCAAATTCGAGCCCCTATATTCGAGCTACCAATCGGGATTGTATATATATATATATATATGTATATTTACCTTCGAGTAATACTTGGTAGCTCGAGAAATGCGGCTCGAATATTGGCTCGAATCGACAAAACGACGTCGTTTTGTCGATTTTTTTTTTTTTCCTTTCTTTTTCTTTTTCTTGCTTCAATTTTTTTGGATAGATAATTTTATTGCTTCAGTTGCTTTGCAGAGGAGTGAAGAGGCGACTCAAGCGAGAGAGCAAAGAGAAGAGAGGAGGAAGAGAAGGAAGAGAGGAGGACGATCTGGATCTGTATTTTTTTGTTGCTTCAGTTTAATTTTTTTGTTCAGTTTTTCTTGTTGATGATCTGGATCTGTTTGCTCTACATTTTTTCTTCTTCTTCTTCTTCTTCTTCTTCTTCTTCTTCTTCTTCATCATCAGAAAAATCTGCAAAAAAAAGAAAAAAAAAAAAAAAAAAAAACATCAAAACGAAAAAATCCAGATCAACTAAATAAAATGATGAAGATGAAATATTGATGAAGATGAAGATCGGTTGATATATGAAAAATATTATATGAAGATCTTGAAAAATAGTTGATGAAGATCAGATGAAATATTTTTGATGAAGAAATATTTTTTGTTTTTTCAAATGAACAAAAAAAAAAATTTAGATGAACAAATTTTTTTTTTTCAAATGAAATATTTTTTTTTTAAAATTATTATTATTTAGGTAACTATTTTTCAGATAAACAAAAAAAATTTCAGATGAACAAAAAAAATATTATATGAAGATCAGATGAAATATTTCAGATGAACAAAAAATGTTTTTCTGAAATATTGATGAAGAAATGATGAAGATCAACTAAAAAAATCCAGATCAACAGTTTATCTTCTGGATCTGAACAAGATCTGCAGAAAAACAACGATGCAGAGCAAAAAGATCAAGAAGAAGAAAAATGAAGAAGAAGAGGAAGATGGAGCAACCAGATTTTTCTGATGAAGAAGAAGAAGAGGATCTGTCATCAAATAACATTAATCAACAAATCTTCATGGATCTGTCATCTACTTCAGAGGGCAGATTTAGATCAACAAATCTGAGGATCAACAAATTTTTTTTGGGTTTGATTTGGTTGATCTCTTTCTCTCTCTGCTGGGTTTTCAATGTTGATTTGAGCACTTTCAAGATAAACAAATTATTTCCTTCATTCTCCTCTCTGAACAAATTATTTGGTTGAAAGTGCTCAAATGAACAAATGAACAAATCTGGGTTGATCTCTCTGAACAAATGAACAAATGAACAAATTTGGTTGAAAGGGAATAAACACGGAAAAAATCTGGGTGCAGCCTTCATATATTTTCTAGGTTGATGTTCATCCTTCATTTCAGAAACAACACGGGAAAAAAGGGGGAAAAAAAATAGCAAAACGCATCGAAACGACGTCGTTTCACTCTCGAGCCATTTTCGAGCCACGTTTTTCGAGCTACGAATCGGAACTGATTTACCTTCTACATTTTGAGTTTGTGAAAAAAGGAAAGAATATTGGAGAAAAGGAGAAGGAGAACTGAAAAGAAAATGAAGATGAGGGTATAATTGTTAATTTATCTATTATATTAACAGAAGTTAATGTGTACTTCAATCGAGTAACCACATGGGGTTATGTCGTGATTTCCAAATATCATGGGGTAATTCGCACCCGGCCAAAACCACAGGGGGTAAAGTAAAATTTGCCCTATTTTTTTTTTTTATTTGTGAGATGTCTACCTTTTTGTGAAATAGTTTGGTGAGAAATCATTTTATTATTTTGGACGACATTTTGTTTTCAATTTTACCCTTATTTATCTGTTGAATTTCCTTGACTATTTGTTCAAATATTTTTTTATCTGTTTTTTTTTTTTTTTGGATTATCTATCAAATTTGTACCTTTTTGTTGGAATATCTATTGAAATTTTTATATGTTGAAATTATCTGTCATATTATTTTCTATCTGTTCAATTTTTTTTCACTGAATTCTATTTGCTAATTTTTTATATGTTCAAATCCTTATTATTGAAATACACCAAGGCACTATATGTTCAAATTTTGAACAGATCTTTTCAATTCTATTACAAATCTGTTCAATTCTATTACAAATTTGTTTCATTATCAACAACATTCATCAACAACAAGAACAAGAATAAGAGATCAAGTCAAATTTCAACAGATCACCTACAAATCCCTCAAAGACTCGCCAACAAAGACGATAAAAATGATTGAAAACGACTGTTCTCACTAAAAATCAACAGATTAGACCCCTATGATCTTGATCTCATCGTCACCACTATCGGAGTCAATGTCGACTTCGACGAGCTAGGCTTTGCTGAATTGATTCGATTAGTTCTGGTGGAAGCTTCAGCAAACCATAGCAAAGTGCATAGAGAAGACCAGCGAGGCTCTGCATTCAGGCAAGGTCGTGACAGTGAAGTCTCGCCAGAGTTCGGTGGAGAATGAAGGTATTTCTAGTGTTATTCAAATTTGATTCCAGCTTCGATCGATTTCACCGAAAAAAGCCCTCTCTATACTACTCTGTATAAAGATAGGCAAAGTGAGCGAACCGTTGAGCACTTGCTCGTGGTTTTAGAAGACCAAGATGGCCTCTGGAAATTTCAAAACCCTAGCACTATGTTTGGGAACCTAGAAGAGAAAAGAAATGAAATGATTACTCAAGTTATAAGAGAAAAGAAATGATTATGATTTCTCTCATTCTTGTTTGGATAAGTATGAAATAAAAGAAAATAAATTATTGTGATTTTTCTTCTTCTTGTTTGGTTAGATTTCATAAGAGAAAAGAAAAGAAACTGTTTGATATTATATTACCAAAATAACCTTTTTATATTTTATCAATCATTTTATTTATTTTATTTTATAAGGACAAAATTGGTATTATGAAAATATAAGAATCTGTTGGTTTCTTTTCTCTCCCAATCTTTCCACTTTTGGGAAGATTGAAAATGAGGGTTATAAGAGAAATGAGTTTCTCTCCGTTTCTCTTCATTTCTCCCCATTTCTCTCCACTTAAGTCATCCAAACAAGTAAGAGAAATATATATTTCTCAATTTCTTTTCTTTTCTTTCCAAATCACTCAATCCAAACATAATGGAAGGGAAGAAAGAAAAGAAGACGGTTTGTGTTAGAGGGAGAGAGAGAGAGAGAGAGAGAGAGAGAGAGAGAGAGAGAGAGTTAGTTAGTTAGTTGTGTTAGGGTTTGGTTTGGGTATCTATACTTACTATATATTAAGTAAAAGGGGGTTTTTAACCCCTAAGGTCTGTGGGAGTTTCAATATGCCAACCCTAATTTTCTAATTTTTTGTTTAAAAAAAAAAAAAATTAACCTCAGCATTTATTAACTTCTCTCAGCCCACAAGACTTTTTGACTTCTTTCATAATTACTGCAGTGCCTTTTCCAAAACAAATAATTTGTATATTAAAAAAAAATTAAAAACAAATATAAATATCTATATCTATATCTATATCTGTCTATTTATTTATATCTATCTCTAACCCACAAGTTTTGTGGGAGTTCTAATATCTGAACCTTAATATCTTAATTTTTTTGATTTTTTTTTTGAAAAGAAAAAACTTAGTACTTATTAAATTCTTCCAAGTCTTTTTAACTTCTCCAATACACACACTCTTTTTAACTTTTCACATACCTATAGCAAACAGTGAGTCTCCTTTTTGTTTTCTCCTTCTTGACTTCTCACTTCTACACTTTCAACTTCAGTGACCACGTATACAAACAGTAAGTCTTCTTTTTGTTTTCTCCTTCTTGACTTTTCCTTTTATTTACTGTTTTAATATTGTAGTTAGATAATGCATAAAAATATTTGTGATTTGTCTAGCGAATAAAAAATTATAATTTGATTTTTTAATATGATTGAAGTTAGATAAATATAAACCTTCACAAAGAGAAAAATATGATTATAATTAGTTGAATGATTCTTTTTTTTTAATGTAATTGTAGTTAGTTTAATAGTTTTTTTTTCATTTATTTATTTTATTATGTGAAAAATGTGATGTGATTGTACTTTATTCAATGACTTTTTTTTAATATGATTGCTGTAGTTAGTTCAATGGTTTTTTTTTAATGTTATTTAATCTTTTTATTTACTATTTTAATTTTATTTTTGATTTTTTAATATGATTGAAGTTAAATAAATATAAACCCTCACAAAGAGAAAAATGTGATTATAATTAGTTAGTTTAATTTTTTTTTTAATGTTATTTAATCTTTTATTTACTATTTTAATTTTATTTTTAATATGATTGAAGTTAGATAAACATAAACACTCATAAAGAAAAAAATGTTATTGTAATTAGTTCAATGGTTATTTTTTTTTAATGTGATTGTAGTTAGTCAATGTTTTTTTTTTCATTCATTTATTTTTTTTATTATGGAAAAAATGTGATGTAATTGTACTTTGTTCAATGGTTCTTTTTTTTTTTAATGTGATTTAATCTTTTATTTACTGTTTTAATGATTTTTCTTTACAATTATTTATGAAAAAAATATGATTGTAGTTAGAAAGTATAAAAATATTTGTGATTTGATTTGATTTTTTGTGATTTGATATATATATATACTATATATTAAGCAAAATGGGGTTTTTAACCCCGAAGGCCTATGGGAGTTTCAATATCTCAATATGAATTTTCTAAATTTTTAATTAAAAAAAAACTGAGCATTTATTGATTTGTTCAAAATCCCCTGATTAGCATTTATTAACTTTTTTTCAATTCACATGTCTTTCCATATACCTGCATTTATTGATTTGATCAAAATTTCCTGATCAGCATTGAAAATCCCCTCAAACAAATAATTATAGTTACAATCCGTGTATATTTACTGTAGTACCCTTTTTAACTTCTCCCATATACTATGATTAGTGATAAAATTGTTAAATTATTTTTATAAAAAATCTTTAAAAACATAATTTTTATATTAAAAAAATCTAAAACAAATATAAATGTTTATAATTATCCCGTGCATAGCACGGGTGATAGGCTAGTTATATATATATATATATATATATGGATATTTTAGTTATTTTGCCTAAGTTTGTCTTTATGGGCAAAATATTTCAACACCTGAATCATTGGCCAAACAAAATTTAAATTTGAATTTATGGATCGAGTGACCTATATTATACTATAAAATTTAAAATAATTTAAAATTTTAAGTGTTTGCACCATTGAACAAACTTTCGCACCCTCATATTAATAATCCTAGGTCCATCCCTAGCTCTACTCCATCGTCTTTGGGATTCGTATGTGTTAATTGAGTTTTTTATTTTTTTATTTTAGTCAAAAATTTTAATATTTTTAAAAAGAATTATTTTTTAGATTTATCTAACTTAAATACACTCAAAAAAGTATAATATTTATGAAAAAAATCTATAAAAAATTCATCAAATATAAAAAAATATAAAAATTCAGTATATTTTTGTATTCTTGTATATTTATTATTGAATTTTTAAAAATATTTATTTATAAATATTTTACTTTTTAGGTGAATCTAAATATGTGCATGTAGAAAGTAAAAAATTTACTTAAAAAATTCAAAAAATTCAAAAAAGGCTAAATTTTAAATTAATGAAAACCAAATAAGGTGATTGATTTTTCTAACATTTTTATTTGCCATTAATGATTTTTTTTTTTTTTTTAAGTTAAAAGATTTATACCTTTAAGAAACTACGGAACAATGGAATTTGGGGCAAATAATTATAAGACCGTGATATTTTTGTAGGTAAAAAGCATTAAAAATAAGGGTATGATTTATTTCATATTCGCATTTCAATATGAGATTATTTGAGGGATCTGTAGGGCTCACTATGGGTCAATGATTCAAATCATTTATTTTAGAAGGCCCTTAATGAATATTATCCGTGGAAAAAATTAGTTTGATCCAATGATAATCATAACATTTTTATTTTGTTGAGTTTGTCTCCTAAAAAATAAACGATAAATATATTTTTGAAAACAAACCATTCATTTTTTAGAAACAAATACGATAAAATAAAAATATTACGATTATCGGATTGACATAATTTTTTTATATAATAATATACATTGAGGCTCTATAAAATGAATGACATAAATCATTGAAACGGAACTCGTGATAGATCACTCACGCCCCTCAAGTTCTCTCATCTTAAAATGTGAACATAAGAAAAATCCAACCCTAAAAGTAACTCTTAGAATGGTTGTTAATATTAATATTTATATATATATAAATATGTAAAAATATTTTAAATTATGTAAAGAATATATATTGAAACTATATATATATGTAAAAATATTTTAAATTATGTAAAGAATATATATTGAAACTATAGAATACTATTGTCTTTTCTTTTTTTTCTTTTTTTTTTTTATCACCTCTCTATTTTATAAAAAAATTAAAAAAATTATTAAAATAACATATTTTCAAACAAGCTAAATGTTTTAATTTTAATATTTCTGGTCAAAGCCTTACAACTCCCATTACATACAATGACAAGTGAACAGAAATTTCAAAGTCATGATTTTGGTTGCTTTGTTGGAGCTCTTCACCCTTATTTTGTCCTTTTACTTAACTTGTCTCTCTTCCCTTTCTTTACTCTCTTCTCGCAAAACTCTATTACACCCTTATTAATTCAGAAATAACACAGAAATAATTTCTACCACACTCTATGTACGCTCCACATAAATTTAACACTATATAAATTAATTTTTATCACATAATCACTCATTAAAAAAAATTTGAGTGGATAAGTCTAGGTCCCAGACATTCCCTTCCGCTCATGCCAATTGTCTCTCATGTACTCTCTCTTCTCTCAATTTTTTCTTTTATTTTTTAGTTTATTTTTATTTAAATAAAATATATAACTTTTAAAACATAAATTTAATTTTTATAAAATTAATACCGTTAAAAAGATGTTGGCGATCCCTTTAAAACAAGACTAATTTAAATGTATTTAATAAAAAATTAAAATAATTATAATAAGATGCATTGGTGATAGGAACCTATGAATAATAAAGTATCTAAAATTACTTGAATAATTTTTTTTTTTTTTTTTTTTTTTTCAGTTTTCAAGTGAAAAATTAAAAATAGAGGTGATCCGAAGTAAGCGACGTTTGTGTTTGATGTAATTATTATTTGTGTAAGGTGCGAGTTCAACATATGTCCAGTACAAATGAGATTTATATATAATACTATTTATTATAGTTTTTGGATCATTTAACTGGAAAAAATGTGTATTTTATATTTATTTTCTTATAAAATTAGATGTCTACAAATAACTATTTTAGTGAATTACATGTTTGATTTGAAAATTGTGAAGAATGATAGCTTATCAAAAGATTATTTTGTCATTTTAAAATATTTACAGTGGCAATATTAAATTTGAAGTATATATTTTTTTTAAATTATTTATTGAAAGTATATTTTATTTCATTTTACAAAGACCACTTTTAATTTTATTTCAATAAAACATTAGAAGTATATTTCCATTTATGATTTTGCTAATACAAAAAAGAAAAAAGAAAAAAGAGTAAGAGAAGACTATTATATATTATGAGATTAATTCACACACGTTTGCAAAAATAAAAGAAATAAATTGTATATACTTGAGGATTAATTTCGTCATATAACTTGTTAATCCGGAGGTTGGCTTCTTCCATCCATTTCTATCTCACACCTCCTATGGGATTAAGTTATCCCACATATGAGAGATTATTAGCCCGAGCGGACTATTAGTTCAGCCTTAATTTTTCCAACCAAACATTAGGAGCCTGTTTGCTAATGTTTACATTTATTACTTTCTGTTTATATTTGTAGAATTTTTGAAAATTGTAAATAAAAACTTGTTTGAATTCTATTTTCATTTTCAAAAAGTTGTAAACAATTTTGTAAATTACAAAAAAGTTGGTTTTGTTTTCTATTTAATTTTTTTTTCCAGTTCTTCTTATTTCTTCCATTCTTTCTGACTACCAACAATTGATGTCCCGTCCTCGCCTCAATTTTATTTATTAAATATATTTATATAATTTAATTTTTTAATATAATAAATTTAAATAATTTAAATATTATACTCATAATCAGTCATTTATTTACCATATTACATCTTTTAACTTTTATAAATTATAAATTACAATCTATAATATACTATATACCTTGAATTTTTATTAATTTTTTATTTTCAAAGTTACAAAACCAACCTATCCCCGCCCTTGATATAATATGGGGCGGGAGTAAAGGATGACAAATGCGCTCTATACTCATCTCGTTGCCATTCATTCTCATCCTTTTTGGCTACCATCACTAACAATGACTTTATTTGTCAATCACATTCGGCCACCACATCCCTCAACCTCTAACCACCTTACGTTGCCACCAACCACCTCTTACTGGTGGTAACCATATTTGACCAACACTTTTTATTGAAAACCACTTTTAACTATCACTTTAGGCAGCTAACCAGCCATCATCTTCGATCATTAACAATTATTTTCGACCAACATTTCTTGTGACTAATAACCACCTCTAGTCATTGCCAACTGCCTCTTACCGGTAACAACCATTTTTAACCATTACCTTTCGTTGCCAACAATCACATCGGGCCACTATCTCAAACCGTCAAAAATCACCTCCCGTAGCCTGATTTTCACTTGTTTTCTGTTGGAAAATAATTAGTTTTTGGTGACTTTAATACAAAATTAAAGTGTGTCCCAACCACTGGTAGAGGTAGATCCAAGTGGGTCTAGATTATTTGCAATGATATCTTTACATCGAAAAAAGAATGACAAACAATCATTAAGATTTGAATGAGAAATTGTTTCATAAAGTTAGCTTAATGAATGACATATTGGAGAAGGTGTGTAAACCACCTATCCCACATTGATTATATATGAAAGTATTGATGGGTATTTAAATTCCTTGTTTTTGCTAAGGGTGTAACCCGTTTACGCATCCAAATTTTTCAAAGGAAAGCAGTTATGAATGATTTAAGGATGAGCTTGAGCCAAGACTATAGTCTAAGTTGGTTATGCAAAAAGAGCCACACACGTGCACCGCCCGCCTGCCCAGACTGGATCGGACTGGGTTCGTGGATCTTAGGCTTGAGGCTTGTTGGATTGAATAAAGTTTGGGTTGGATCGGATTGGTGGCCCACCAACCTAATCTTTTTCTAGACTAGGTCAAATGGTGGTGGTTGCATTAGTTGCTAGCTTTCATGGCTGAAGACTTCTCCTATCTCCCCCTTGTGTACAAATAGAGACCATCATTCTTTGGGTTTGCTCTCTTGTGATAGCTCTCTTGTGATATTGTCAGTTGGCCAATTGTTCTTTCGAGTGTCATTGTCAAGTTTGAAGAAACTATTCAGAAGATGCTTCTTCAGTAGATGGTTTCGATCTTCATATCCTGGGAGATAGACGCTCACATTTCTCAAGCACCCATCGGTGAGGCGGTGAATCTGTTTTAAGGAAACTGTATTTACCACAGATTTTGGTTTGTTTTCTTGTTTTGTTTTAGTATATTATTTTATTCCAGAATGTGTTTATCTTATATTTCTATTCTTCGAATTGTAATATCTAGTTTCAATTAGTTCTATTATTTTCTGTTTTGTAATTTAAATTTAAATTTAAATAAATCTGAATCTGTTTATTTAATTGAACATGCATTTGTAGAATATTTTCAAAATTTTTTTTTTAAACATTTATGTATCAAACATGTTTTTTGTTTTTATTTTTATTGAAAATAAACATAAGCATGTTTAATAGTTTTTATAAACCAATAATAATAAACGGTAAACTTTGCCAAATGATACCTAGATTATCCATTCTTTTGGACATAGAGTTTAATTCTATAACTTTTAAAGATTTGATGAGTTGGTAAGATAACGACGGACATAACTATAGGTTTTAGATTCGAATTCTCACTCAGGCTCTTTATAGTCACTGACTAAAATTGAAAGGTGAGTTTCTTGACATGCTTTTCGAGTTGACTTATAGGGTCGGATCTTAAAGGTCTGGCTTTGGGGAGTTCTAGGATCATAAAAAAAATAAAAAATAAAGTTCAATATTATGGCCTAATCCCACCAAACATGAGAGAGACATTGGGCAATAAAGACGGAGATTGTGCGTGTGATTACGTGAGAGAGGAAAAGAATTTTGGCAGAAGCGAATAAAGAGAGGGATGACGCGAGAGAAAAATATGGTAAGAAAATGACAAAATAAGGGTAAAGTGATCTAACCACCATGCCTTTGTAATTTGTTCTTCACTTGTCATTGCTATTGAAATTTACAAAATGTGTGAGATAATTTTTTGTCTCAAGTTACATTGACCCGTATTTTTTTTATTTACATTTTTAGGTTATAAAAAAATTAATGAAAAACGAAAAAAAATTCAATTTTTTTTATTTTTTCTTTAGTGATTTTTAAATTTTTTTTTATACTAGATAAATTATAGTAAGTTATACCAGACAAATTTAAAGTATTATTTTTTTCGGCAGTGATTGGTAGCTCGAATATCACGGCACGAATGGCTCGAAAATATTCTCTTACCGGTAAGAGAATATTTTCATAGGCTAAAAAATATTCTCTTACCGGTAAGAGAATATTTTCGAGCCATTCGTGCCACACTTTTTCGAGCTACGAGGAATTTCCCTATTTTTTTGAAGTTATGTGTTCTGACAAAATGAAATATCAAATCTCTTTTTTGTTTTGTTTTATTTTTAATGTATTCTACCATAATTAGTTGGTGACCCAATTTAATGTTCTTAGGGCACACGTAAAAGATAAATTTAAAGAGTACAAGAAGTTTTTTATTAAATTCAATATATTTTTAGAAAAATGTTTTGTGGCCCTAAAAACTGTGGCCCTAATGGCCCTAATTTCCTGTTTGGGTAAGTTTGTTTTTTTTTTCTTTTTTTTTTTTACCTGATATGGAAATTAGGGCCATTAGGGCCACTAATTTTTGAGCTACCAACCAAAGCCCATATTTTTATTGAAATCAATACATTTTTTAATAGTTTTACATATTTTCAAAGATGCACACTTTACAACATTAACCAATAGTGAGGGGTACTTGTTACCATTTGTCAAGAATAATCACTCCTCTCCCTCTCTCAAAATGACTCTTGACTACTCATTGGTTCAATATATATGACTTCACATTCTCATCATTAATGGAGCAACAACTCTTAATAAAAAAGAAAATTTTAAACATATAAAATTTATATTCCCTCCGTTTCAAAATAATGGTCTCTTTTAGAGAATTCAACTTTTTTTTATAGTACAATTATTGCACTTTAAAAAAATTAATTTTCTAAAATTATCTTTTGACGGTACATTTTTTGGAGAATATCAATGTCATAATTGTATTTTTTATATTGTTGATGAATTTAAAAGAAGGGCAAAATGAAAAATTTATATTATTTTTGTACTTGATTATTAAAAAGAGATTAATATTTTGGGACAATGAAAAATGAAATAAGAAACTAATATTTTGGGATGGAGGGAGTATAAAAAAAAACTTGACAAACATAATGTGACATTATTATTGTTGTAAATAAATTAATGTTTAATAATATTTTTTTTAAAGTAAAATGTTCACAATAAATTATAGCATTATGTATAAATTTTTTATTTATATAGCATTACTCTTTAAAATTCTATGCAATTTTCTAGTTAGGTTATGGACACTTTTCCTTAATGGAGACCGCTCATTGTCTCATTCCACCACTTTCTTTTTACCACTAAGCATGAAATTTAAACAAGATTTTGACTTTGAGTTTAGTGGGAGACTTGATGATTGTTGATAAACACTCAACATTATACCATATGCAAAAAATTAGGATAAATTCTAGATACAGTACTTAAATTTTTCTTAAAGTATAAATTATTTTTTGTGATTTTAAAAAGTATAAATATTATCTTATTATATTTTTTATTTAACAGAATTAACAAAAAAAAATAATCTTTAACTACTCTCCTATACAACAATATAATTACATGAATTATTAATTGAAATATATTTCTGACATTATTAAATTGACTTGATTATTTATTAATAAAATGAGTTATTTGTTATGCAATTAGAAACTTGAAGAGGCAGAATATAATTTCCAAAGCCACGAGAATAATTTGTATTTTAAATAAATTTAGAAGTTATATTTATAATTTACCAGAAAAATTATGATGAATAGTGAAATTTTTACAACTAATTGTCTATTTTAGTTGGCCATTTTCTATACATTGATAGATTTTAAAGATAAAACAGACCTATTATCATAAAATATATGTTTGCGTTATTTTAATTTTTTAAGTTTCAATTTTATTTCAAAAATTTGCAATTTGAGTAATATTGCTTCAAGTAGGGATGACTTCTTAAATTGTTAATGAGGTAATTACAAAATTTAATTTTTTAATTAATTTTTGAAAAATAAAAGTTTGGTCAAAGTAATGGGGTTGGGATACTTGCATCAACTTGACCTTTGTTGATGATTACATTTTGCTTACCATTGCTACACTAGGAAAAGATAAAATTTATTGGGGTCCATCCAATGATGGTTTGAACATCATTGAAGGAAACTAGAGTACCCACAAAGAATAATTTTGAATTGAAATGATAGTTACTCAGTGATTCATGTAATTATCTTTGGAATAATGAGAAAGTCATAAATTTAAAATTTGAATTAATGGAGCGATTACAGTCTTTCATTATAATATAATTTACTAATTGTTGAAAATTGAGTCAGGTTTAAAACTCATACGTAATTGGGTTGTCTATAATGACATAACCCAAGACCCCTTAGAGCAACTCCAACCACACTCTCTACTTTTCACTAGCTAAAGTATAAAAAAAGTACACTCTTTATTTTATCTAATTACTTTAGCTATTATGTTCTCTAATCACGCTCTTTATTTTAGCTAATCATTTAAACTAACTTAATTAATTTTTAAAATAAAAAAATACTAATTGTTGATATTTTACTAATATAAATTTGCAATAATAATAAATTTGCCCATACAAACATATAAAACCTGTAGAATGAGGAGAAAAAAAAATATAAAATATAAAATACAAAATAAGTTATTCTGTAATTCATCAAACAGAATTGAAAGAACATATAAAATTGCTACACACACACACACATATATATTATAAAATCCCAAATCCAAGACATAAATATACAAAAATCTAAAATATATACATACATAATTGTTTGGAGAGCCTCTAGGGCTCTTCAATTGTAACCACCAAAAAAATAGGATGGTAAAGTAGCTAACTCAATAGCTAGTCCATTGGAGCTCAAAATTAGACTTACATTGGCTAAAATGCTTAACAAGCCTTGTTTAACTATCCCCTTGAAGATGCTCTTAGGAGAGACCAAATCAAAGTGGATTTGGATTAACTTATCTTGGGATAAGTGTGATTAACTCATTATCTCATCGATTGAGGAGATGGAGTTATGGGTGGTTATAACTCTCCTACATAATATATGTATTATATTTGGGAGAATAAGAATTTAATCGAGGGAAATGGAGATTATATCTGCAAAGTTTTGAAACAATCGAAAGGTTGAATTTTGAGACAAATGGAGATTTATATTTGATTTTCGTAACTTTGACTGCATGCTGGTTTTACATGTTTTGTTTTCATATTGTGAAAATTATATATTTGAAATCCTTATTTTGAGGCTTTCGAAACGGTATATTATGGGTCAGATTCCGACTTACAGATTGAGAGAAATTATAAACCCTAATTTGAGTTCGTTTTTTGTGTTTTTGGTAGTTCATCATAAAAGATGAAGTGCAAAAAATCTGCATTCCCACCCTTACAAGAGAGAGTGTGGATTAAACTCCATATTTTAGACTTTTCAAAATAAAAAATCGAGACTACCATTGGATTCCTCTCGAAAAATTGAGTCCGATAATGCCAAAATCGAACCAAATCAGCGTCCAAAAGGTGGCGCGTGGGATCCACGCGCGGACTGACGCGCTGATGGACAATTGGCGTCACGTGCTGACGCTAGCGTTGATGTCATCAGCAAGGGGTGACGTAGGAGCTGAAAATTTTAAGGCTCCGTTTGTTTGTTTTAAATTTAAAAATTATATTAATTGCTTCTAAATTATTCTTTATAATTTTGATTGAAGCATGACTTATACCGTTGGACTCGTAATTCATTTTTCTATAATATTTTAAAGGTTTATAATTGTTTAAAGAATAAAATATTTTTCATTAATGAATAACTCAATATTTTTACGTTAAATTGCTCTTGGGGGAGTATGACTTGGATTCTAGACTTGAAATTTTTACAGTAGACTACTACTATGTAATCTTATTTACTGTTATGAGTCTTGGATTTTTTTAGAATCTGTAATATTTATTTCTAATTTCTTGTGTAATTATTAATTACTTGTAATTCTAGAAAATTGTAGAAATTATATAAATATGTTATGACATTATTTAAATATTGTATATAGCATGTTAAGTTCTTTTAAATGATTAAAATTTGTAGTATGTTGTTATTTTAAATAGTATGATTTATTTATATTGGTGAATTTTAATTCCATGATTAAATATTCTAACATGTTTTCTTTTATAAATTACATTGAAATGTTATCATGCGGAGTTAAATATTTTATCATACTTTAGACATGCCATAGTTGGTGGGAGGTTATTCGGTTGATAGAAACCTTTGTAGACTTACTTCCGAAAATCAATATTTTACGTATGAATTAAATTAAATTTTGGATAATTGTCACTTGTGGCGTAAGAGATGATTACAAGCATAGTGGATTTTCGATCTCCTGACTTGTGTAATATTGTCACTATTTAACTTAGATTTTTGCGGCATAATTATATTGTGATATGCTGATCAAGTTAATCCCAATGCGCATTTTTTCCTCTAATTGACTTAGATTATAGAAGTTAATTTGGTTGACCTAGACTTAGTAAAGATATTCAAATGTGAATACTGTAATCCTATTCTTTAGATGAGCAAAAAGTCTTAGAAACTTTAGGTCAGACCTTAAATGAGTCAAAGTAAGGAAACATGACTCAAAGTCGCCATGGTTTTATTGCCTTGTTTGGCGTAATAAAAGCTAATGTATGCGCTATGATTAGCGGCATGCTAAGTAGTTTTGATTGGCGAGTTTGGAATTGTGAAATTAGTAAGCCCTCAATAGGTCTAGATATGATCCTGACTATTGAGCTGCACAGATTGACTTTGTAATTTGACTTGTAATAATGTTGCATCATTAGATGAAGCAACATTCAAGAGTCACATCATTTAAGAAATGCGAACTTAAATGAGTTAGTCATTAAGTGTAAAACGAGTAGCCTGTATAAGCAGTGTTTTGCTCTCTACCCAACTGATGAAAGTGGATGGAGCAAAATTTCACGCACTATGATAATGTGCGTTGAAGTGTCACTTGAAGTTAAAAGATTAGCGCTTAGAAACTGCAGAAATCTATTAACACTAAGTGAAAGATTAGCACTTAGTGGTTGCAAAATCTATTAGCACTGCCAACTTGACTAAGTCTGGACACTTACTGTTTCCGCACTGGAGTGTGAGACATGATGAGGTGTTTCTTTGTATGATTCCTTAGCTAGGCGAACGCCTTTGAATGGCGTTCACCACTAAGAGCAAAAGTTGTAGCATAGTAATGAAAATGTCAAGGCCAATAAGGTTGTTATGACTCTAAGAATTTGATGCATTGCTTGTGAGAGCATTGCGTTGAATTAGACTTTTTAGCCTAATTCGCGCTTAAGTTGCTTCAAGAGTTGTCATATATTGATAGCTTATTCTCTCATTCATGTGGATAATAGAATTAATTGCAACTAATTATGAAGCGAGAAACAGAGATGGCAAGAGAAGTATTGTCATGTTTCAACTAGATGCAGTAAAGTGTATGGAGAATAAAATTAACTTGAAGGTGTAGGGGATTAGCATTTACTAGTTAAATTTGCGACTTAGGCGCCCTTGATATCTCAATGACATCCTTTTATGATCTAGTGAACATTAGTTAGTCATGAGTCATTACCTAGTTGGGCCTAAACCTTTACATTTGTCTTTGAGAACTCACACATTAGGATGATTAGAATTAGTTTATGACATTGGTTATGAACCGGTAGCTTATTGTACTTAATTACATTGACGAGAAGGTGACATGGATGGTTTGAGTAAGCCCTCTTGGGTCTACTCACTTGCGGCATCTTACTCTCATGTGAATGTATAACTTTGTTCGCAATGGCTGCGCACAAGTAAGTTCGAAGGCCGCAAAAAGGCATTTGTATTAGTGTATTTAGTCCACTATGATATTTGTGACTGGATATGTGTAAGGGTATGATAGCTAGCCCCAATCTCGACACATATATAGATTATGATACGTATCTTAGTCAAGACTATTTGATCTCCCAAAAGTCAAAAGTTTTGAGATGATTTTTGACATTGCACATATGAGGTCGAGATCAATTAGAGAAGAGTTTTCGTGCTTTTAGTTTTGTTTGATGTGGCAAGTATCTATTTGAGTTGTCTTTTTTAGAAAGCTCTGTGATGAGAAAGGGATGCTTAGAAAATTAATTATTCTTAGTACTTAGCAACACAATAGTGTAGTAGAGATAAGGAATTAGGTATTTTTTATGTTAAGTGGATGATGGCGTAATATGTTTCCCAATTAGGAATTGTACTTTAGTTCATTGCCTATGTCCTTAACTAGTTAACCTCCATATCAGATTTTATACTCCATTTGAGTAATAGGTTAGCGAAGAGCCATTTGTGGGCGATCTATAACCATTAAGCAACTTATCTTTATTTTATTTTTCATAAGGTTGCAAAGTTAAGACCTAGAGTTCTATGACGCATTATTGTATGCAGTCTTGTAAACGCTTAGGGTCATATAGCGCATTATTGTATGTTGTCATGTAAGCCCTCCAAGTCATGTGCTATACTTGAGCAGCTTTATAAGAGTGTAACTGAGTCACATAAAATTTTCTTAGTAAATGAGACGTGAATAGAGTTTTGAAACTCTATAAAATAGAGAATTCTAAGTATGGCGCTTTATGTAGCCTAGTTGAGAATGGAAAGAAATTTTCAATATCCTAGGGACAGTGAGAGCGATGTGACTACTGGTGAATTACTCTATTAGAGAAGAATACTCTACATTTTTAGTTGCATAGTAGCGAATATGAAAATTTTTCACGTCATCACTAGATGATTGAGAGAGAAACATTCATAATTGCTTCGCAAGATAATAAAGAGCTGTAGACACCCCATTTTTGACAGTCCTCAAGACTTGGACGTCATCGTTGGAACACACGATGATCATCCATGCTCGTGTTTGGCTGCGCGCTTTGCCTTAGGATCTCTCAACTTGTCTGTTTTGTGCTTGGTTGTGGACCAAGGACTTGTGGTTTTGCTTTTGAGGGAAGAGGGTGGCTCGTTGGCCATCCCTACAACCCATCGACCAAGCCTTGTGCTTGTCGGCCTTGTTTTCTTGTCATCGGCCATAAGTGGTGGCCGATCGGCACTCTTTTTGGCCGATCGGCACCCTTTTTGGTCGATCGGCCATATCTTTTGGCCGAGACCTTTTTACCTGCTTTTGTAGATATTTTTGTGCCAGCTGTGACAACTGGTGAGCACAGATTTCATCCTCTATACACGTGTATGGAGGGATTGAAACAAGTCTCAAGCTTACTCAACAAGCTTGAGATTTGATTTTCTATAAGAAGGGAGACCCCTCTCCCTTTCCAGAGGTTCTGAAAGCTTGATATAGAAGATATATATCACTCTCTCTCTCTCTATATTTCCTCTTTTTCTCTCTATATTTGCACTTATTTGTGCTCAAAAGCGTAATTTCTTCACACTTTTGCACTAAAGCACCTAGTGAAACACCATACTCTTGTTGCTGAGGTACTTGAGGTTTTGTTTGAACTCAAAGTTTGGTTTTTAGCTCAGAAAGTTGCTGAAGTTACCTCTTTGAAGTTCTTCTACAAGGGTGAGTCACTAACATTCTTTTAAGCTTTGTGTTCATTACTTACTTAGCCTTATTTGCATGCTTATTTTGGCTTAACTCTCAACTGTAAAAAGCTTCATTTTCATGTGTTTGAAATGACTGTTTAAGGTCTTGTTGGTGTTGGGGGTGATCTACCCCCTTGAGTGCCTTGTTTTGCCTTGTTTTGGGCCACCCCTTTAGGCTTTTGTTTTAGCCTTTGTTTGACTTTTCTACCACTGAATTCCAGAGGAATTTTAGTGGTGGAAAGTGTATTTTGAGGCCTTAAATAGGAGAGGGTCATCCCCTCTCCTTGTGTCTTACATGCTTGTATAGATGGCTCATCAAAGTAGCATGTTTATCTAGCGTGTATTGGTTCCATTTCAACAAGTTTTTGGCGTTATTTTAGCATGCCTCAACTCTGTTTTAGGTTGGTTTGATAGCATCTTGCATGCTTCACATACTTGTAGTGCAATCTTGCATGAAAGCCTAACATGCATCATGTGTTTGAACCATCATTCTAGCATGTTTTGGCTTAACTCTAAGAAGCTTTTGGCCATGTTTTACCATACTTAAGGTCTGATTTATGTTGTTTTGGTCATACATGCATTGCTTTGTATAGCCATGGTTCATTCTAGCTCATTAGCCTTGAGTTCCCAAGCCACTAGCATGCATTGCTTGCGCTATTCACATGATTTGGCATAATTTGTTATGTGATTTCAGAGCATGTTTCATTTCCATGTCCTCACATTTGTCACTCTTTCCATGCTTTGAGGAGTTGGATCTTTATGTGTGACAACCCTCACCACTGATTAGTGCTAATCTATGATTAAGCATGTTAAATGACTGATTGACTGAAATCTTGAACTGATTGATTGAGTGTATAACTTAAGTGCATTTCTATCTGTTGACTGTTGAATTATCTGTTCATGTATTATGTTTAAACTGCAAATTTGAGGCCTTATCGGCGGCCGAACCAGAAACTGATTAGTGTTCTGTGCTAATTAGAATTTATATGATTTTATGGCATGTTTAATTGAAATGTGATTGGGTATGATAAATTGGTTTAAATAATGTTAAATTACAAGAATTTGACTTATTTACCTTAGTGCCATGATAGTGGGCCACTTATCAATTCATGTTTGAAGCCTATTACATATTTGATGCATCAATTGTTCTCTATTTTCTGAGCCTAAACCGACTAGAGAGAGAGAGAGTGAGGAGAAAGCTTGAGTTCATCAAAATTGCTTGGAGACTTAAGAGAAATTGAAGGAGTCTTGCATAATTGAGCTTCTACACTTGAAATTCAAAGTCTAAGGTAGGAGAACTATCTTCTTGAGCTTGCATTTGAACTATATCTTGCATGGTTCATGGTAATTAAGTGAGTTGAGTTAAGAATTGCTTTACAATGTTGAATTGAGAGCTAGATCATGCATGCTTGCTCTTATAATGAAGTTTTTAAGTTGTTTCATGAAAATTGTTGCATGCATGTTCATATTTTGGGTCTTGATCCATGAACTCACCATGTTTTGAAGTTAAATCTTGTATTTGATCTTGTTTTAGCACATTGGAGTTCCAAAGAACCCATACATGTGTTGAATTTGCATTGTTCTTCATGTTCATGAAAACTTCTTTGAAATTGTGTTTAATTGACTCACTTTTGGGCCTTGATTTCACAAATTGAGCTTTGAATCATATTATACTATGAATTTACAAGTGTTTTCCAGAAAATTGGCCCAAAAGGATCGAATTTGATGCATTAAAAGTTGATTTTGAGCTTGAAGGTTCAATTTGGAATTTCTAGAATTTGGACTCACGCTCGAGCGGGAAAAGTGGCGCTCGAGCGTGGAATTCGGGTAACCAGCACTTTGCATTGTTTTATAGTCCGCTCGAGCAGGAAAATGCACGCTCGAGCGGGGACTTGTGTCTCACGCTCGAGCGGGTATTGAGCGCCCATCGAGCGTGAATTTCGTGTATCCAGTACTTTTGCCATGTTTTACAGTCCGCTCAAGCAGGTAAATTTACGCTCGAGTGGGGATCCTTTGTCTGCACGGCCGCTCGAGCGTAGAAAGCCACGCTCGAGCGTGACCCCTGTTTCAGCAAAATTTTGAAAAGTATTTTAAAGTGCATCCTTGCATCCTCATTCCATCATGAGCATTCCTAGGCCTAATTTTAGGCATCTTAATGAGGATATTGATGTAGAACCACACCGAGGCAAATTAGGGATTAAGTTATTATTTCCCAACTGTGTAACTTAGTGTGTGTTCATCTTGTAACTGTGTAGGGTTGGCATCCGAGGACGCTCACTAGCCTATCTGTAGCCCAGAACTCTGTGAGTAACAATGTTGTAAAGATACGTCCAATTGAAATTACTTTCTGAATGAATGACTGAACTGTTTTATGAAATATCACTGTTTACTGAATGAATGTTTGTCTTATTTGTGAACTGTATTCGTGGTATCCATAGCAACTTACTATTACTGTATTGTACTGCTACTGTCACAGAAATCTCTGTCGGTTCCCATGTTGGAACCACTACTGTTTACTGATATGATGGCCATCAACTGACTGTTCGGTCTGTTAAGACCTATTGTACTGTTTTGCTATTGGATGTACCACATATGACTATTATAGTTTCTGAATGATTGTTATGGTATGAAATATGAGCCACAAACTGAATGATTGATATACTAATAAATGACTATTTTCAATACTGAAAGGACATTCATCCTTAACCTTTTTACGCATATGTTATTCACTGGCTTTAGCTCACTGCTCATATATATATGTAGGTGTACAGGCACCGGACCGTTACTAGGAGTGTCGGGCTAAGCTCCCATTTTGTCAAAGCCAACTACCGTGCCTCACTGCAAGGTTCCAAGTCTTTCAAGCTAGGACTGCTTAGGGGTGTTTTAGATTTTCCCCTTTTTGTATCTGTTTTTGTAATACTGTATAGACTGTACCTGTACTGTACTGGTAGGGATTTGGTCCCTAACTTGAATGCCTGTAAATGATGCATGTATATACTGTTCTGTTCTAAATGTGAATATGTTATGAAAAGTCTTTTTGCATACAGACTGTCACAGCTCATTGGACATCTTTTAATTACTGTTTTGGCTTCCGCCAACCCCTGTACTCCGTATTACTGTTTTACTGTTAAGCAGGCCTTCGGTAATCTCGGATTACTGGCTGGTTACGGTACTAAACCCATAGGGGCGGGTTTGGGTCGTGACATTATGCCTTAGGAATAAGCCATAGCGTATGCCATTTTGCCTAAGCTTGTAAGCTGCCATATCAGTGTGTATTTGGTCTCATTTTGTCATGATATAACTCTGATTTTTGTTGTTGAAGTCACCTCATACTTGGTTTTGATAGGTGTAGTGTAATACTCCTTATTAGCCTTGCAAGTTCATGCTTCATGCCCTTCATGTTAGCTTGTTTTGGTGATGCTCCATGCATGTTTTAGACTCATTTTGGCATGATCTAGGACTGTTTTGGGTTGCCTTGGCTATATGTTTCATGTATTGCATAGCTATGGTGTAAGTCCTTTGGCTAGCTCTAAGCTTTGAGCCCACTAGCATGCTTCATTTGTTGTTTGTGCATGATTTAGGCTCATTTGGAATGTAATTTCAGAGTTTACTTTATTGCCACACTCTCATATTTGTCAGTTCTTCATCATGTTTGAGGGTTGTGTTCCTATGCCTAGTTGAGGAGCCATCACATGAGCATGTGTCCTTGGCCCCCTTTTGTGCCTAAATTTTGGTATGTTGGCCACTTTTTGGACCCTCTTAGGTCTGTCCATATGCGGTTTGGTCCATTGAATATTGCATTACATGGTCCTTACCATTGCATGTTTGTTTGCATATTATTGCATGACATTGTTATTTACATGTTGTTGCATATTCATGATGTTTAACATGTTGATTAGATAGCATGTTGTTGCATGCTTGTTAGATAGCATGTTGTTGCATGCTTGTTCCATTGTATTGTTGTTGCATGCTTATTGTATTGCATGTTGTCGCATGCTTGTCGCATTGTATGATTTTTGTATGCTTGTTGCGTTGCATTGCATTGTGTGTGCATGCCTTGCATTGCATTGTGTTTGGATAGGGTGTTAGTCCAAACACGAGGAACGAGGGACATTTCATACTTGAAGTGATGAAACGTGCCTCATTTCTCGGTCGTCGACCCTCTTGATCAAACATGATAGAGGTTAAGGCATTTTTGTGCCTTTTGTGCATTCATGTGATATTGATTTGTGCAACTTGGCCTCTTTGGCCATCATGCATTGAAATGCATGATTGATGGCTCGAGAGCCGAGCACTACACTCCTTTGAGCTTTAAACATGATAAGGAGTGTGGTTGCACACACATTTTCTTGCAAATACACTGCCATGCCTCTGTTAGTGCTTTGTTGCAACAAAAGGAGAAGTTTGCAGGAAGAAGTGGCTGATCGGCTATCAAGTGTGCCAATCGGCTATCAATAATTGGCCAATAGCCTCGAATTTGGCCAATGACCATTATTATTTGGCTGATGGTCATTCCCCTTGGCCGACTGGCCCTTAGATTGTTCCTAAGGTGGATCAGAGGCATCTTGGAAGTTGGCACAATTTTCAGAAGCCCAGAAGTGTGCAAATAAAGGCATCATGAGGCACGATAGTGGATTTCCGAGCGAAGCTGACTGAGCATGCATCTCTTCCTTGCCCGCGAGGCCATTTCACTGCTTTTGATTAGTTTGCATGATTAGTCATTCAATTTGTTGTGTAATATCTCAACTAGCTTAGTATAACTATTTGTTTCGATTCGGTTGTGTAATAATTAATTAGCTAAGTTAGTTAATTAGTTTGGTTTGTAATAATTAGTTTAATTAGCGTAGCTAGTTAGCTTATTATTCAGACCCTCTGTCGAGAGGGCGAATTTTGTAATAAGTGTGCGTGTGTGTGATGCATGTCTTCCAACCCTACGTCTTTCTCCTTTTTACTTAACTACTTTTGATGGTTAGTTTTAGGGCATATTTCAATTAGCATCCTTATGCTTGCATACGTACATCCATTCATCTGTTTTGCATGCACCGGGCTCGGCGCATCATGCTAACTATATTGTATTTCAATTCCAATTTGAATACATGTTATCAAGTTGCATTTCACATGACATCTTAGAATAGCCGAGCCTATCTTAGTTGTATCTTTGCATGTGTTGCATTAGCCATCTTAACATAAACTAGGACCATGCATGATTTCTAAATAGTTCTCTGTTTTGGCTCGGAGTACACTATGAGTGTTTATGCTTTAGCATCCTTGCATGCGTGTAAGTGTTGCCATGATAGCATGCTTGCCATGAGGCTATTTGCTTAACTGCTATAACTACATGAATGCTTGTGGATGAAGGCTTCATTACTTGAATTGGAACAATTCATCGAAATGTGAGTTTTAAGCCCACTTAAAGTGGCAAATCACCATGTTTTCTAAGCCCACTTGAGGGTGGAAAAATCTGCGTCTTAGCCTACTTGCGAGTAGCATCTTCAAACCATTTTCAAACAAACAAACATGAGATATTTTGTTCCAATTTAGGCGATCTAGTCTATACTTGTATGCTGTGCACATCACATAGTAATTCTAGGTTAATAACCGGAATAAGAACACATGTGTTTTTAAAAACAAAATATCATGTTAGTAAAGGCCGATCTTTGATCGGGCGAGCAGGGGTGCTCATTGCATGACCTTCCCCTCTCGTACCTAAGTTCCTAAGCCGAGGTAACTTTGGTGATGACGGACACGTGGCCTTAGGCATGAGTCAGGGTTTCCTAAATTCTCCAAAATAAAACATTTAGGTGGCGACTCTGTATCTGGCAAAACAGTCCATGTTTGACACTTCTTTATTAAAATCAATTTTCTAAAACGATTTGCCAGATTTGGACTCTTTGGTGATTTATCGGTCTCACATTGTACTTTGTGAGATTAGATTCAGAACCGTGACGCGAGTCCGAACTGTAGCAGCTAAGAACGAAACAATTCGCGCCCTCGCGCGTGGAGAGCGAAGTTCCGGGGCGGTCTATAAGAGCCTAGGATAATGCCAAAGGCTCTCTAGTCCCCTGTTTTTAGAAAGTGGATTAGTGTTGCACATTTTAAGACAAAGTCTTTGAGGATTAACCATTTGTAGGATTTGGTTGACTTTCCGCTATGACGCGAAATTGTTCTAAAGTTATGCATGATTTGGATAATCATTTTTGAGGCATAAGGCTCGCTAGTGAGGCTTTCTTTGACTTAGGCTATGATTCACATGAGTTCAGAATTTTACTTTGTGGACATTATAACCCAACTTCTCGGTGGAGAATTGGATAAGTAGATCCGTAGGGATTTACTTTCTACTTTTATGGCAAAAAGATAGGAGTGCAAAAGATTATTAGTTCCAATAAATCTTTTTAACCTAAAACAGTTATCCAAATAGTGGTTCTTAGATTTCATCGAGCCATGATGGGCCAACGATGATCGATGAAGACCACTAAGCCATGATCAATGGTCCAAAAGAAGTTTTTCCTTAGTCATTATGAGCTAGGAATTTATAAGGTTGTCGCCACCTAGGATTGACAGTCCTCTATTTTAGACATGATGGACATGGGTGATGTAATTTATATGCTCAGATGTACGATCCTTAGGGATTGTTCTGGGAAAATTCTCTGTTTTTCTTTGATGATTTACATAAGGAATATCCTAGAATGATTCTAGATGCGAAATTGCAAACCTATTGACTTACCTATCGGTAAAAGCTAGAACCTCATCTATTGAGTGAATCCTCAGATTGTTTCTAGGAGAAACAGATGACCTATATTCCTTGATTTTTTATTGTGGGAGCTTGAGTAGTTTAGACCTTGACCTTGATGAGTGTTATCTTTTGTAAATGGTCAATTGAGTAGTTTAGACCTTGACTTTGCTCTTTAGACTATGGATAGGATGCTCTCCTGGTAGTGTATAAATTTGCCCCTTGTAAGATTCAATGTGCTTGTTGGGTGCATCTTGAATGAATGCAAATTGGTCACCAAAATATCTTTAGAAAAGTAATTACGCAAGAGGTAATGATCTTGAACCACTTCATGTGAGGCACACAAGGTGGATTCCGTTGTATATGCTTATCGCAAGAGGTAGGACTTATGTTTGGAATCTAGAATTGCGCAAACTGTGGTTGTATTTTTTTTTTTAATCGATCACTTATTTTTGTTAGATTATGAGATATTGATGCTATTATAGCTTATGTCATAATGATTAGCAGATGATGATGTCAGCAGGCAAGATTGGCTCACTCACATGAGCAATCGCCCTTAACACTTGGGAGCGAGCAATGATGAGACTAGTAGTTTATTTTATTTGGAGCCAAGAGAGGCTTAAATTATCCACTATGTATGTCGCCTTAGTTGCAACCAAGATGAGGTCATGTTAAAGACCAAACATGGATGTTAGTACACACTTTCCATGTCGTGTCTACTATGATTAGCCAGATGAGAGATCTCATTTGGCGCTTGGAAGGCAAGTAAATAGAGAATTCAGATTAGGCGCTAGAAAGCGACTAGACTAAGATCTATATGGTGTATTGAGTATGACGTCACTCTTTGGAATAATTACTCCACTGTAGCATATATTCATACTGTATGTGCTTGGCGACCGAGTAATGAGGTAAGAGAATGGATCCATGTTTCCTCACCGTGTGAGTCTTATATGTCATTATTGATATAACTTTCACTTATGTACTCTTTTGTGACCTTTGACTATGTCATAAGGTAAGGGGTTGATGTTTTGTTACTTTGGTATGTTGCCTACGGTCATGTATGATTTGGCCTTAAGGGACATCACTGGGAGACTTGTTCATTCCCTTTTCTCCATCTTCGTAGCACTGATGTTACCCCCAACCACCACCATCGTCGCAACAGTCTCTCTCTTCCCCTTCCTCATTCTTTCCATCACCGCACTGCCTACCACCCACCACTATTACCATCACCGTCCTCCTACTCATCTTCCTTCTCTTTTTCTTCTTTTTCTTTCTCATCTTCTCTTGAAACCCTAACCCCCCGCTGCGAGCCCTTTTCTTCTTCGCTGCTGCTGTAAAACCATTGTAAACCCTAAATCTAGGGTTTGCGTCGCTCTTCCTCTATAGTTGTTGTTGCCATTGCCATTGTAACTCATGCGAAGAAGAAAAAGAAGAAAAAGAAGAATGAGGAGTGTGAGTTTGTGATGGTTGTGCTATGGGGAGAGAGAAAGGAGCTTCGTGACTTAGCCAACGAGAGAGAGAGGAGCTTCACAACTGAAACTGAACTAGAGAGAGAGGAGCTTCACGAGAATCAGAGGGCTTTAAACTTCAAACTAGAGGACCAACGATGGGAAACAGACACAAGATGGGTTACGAACTAGAGTCGCGAATTCTAAGGTGGGTTGCGAGTTTCAGATATGCGAACAAGGGCCGCAATTTCGGTGAAGTTAGAAACTAATCGTGTTGTCGGTGTGAGTGGAAATGGTGGTGGGATTAGGGTTAGGGTTAGGACAAAATTATAATCAAAAAATTAAAAAAATGAGAGGTTCAAAGTGAAAAGGTAAGCGTATTTAGTAGCATTCCAATCAAATATATAAGAAAGTCCAACAAGATGTACCACAAGTCTGCTCAATACTAACCACCATTACAAGATTGAGTTCATAATAAGGAAAAAAATATACAATCAAACAGAGGTCCTCTAATAGAAAATAACCTCTCAATTGAGGGTATACAAGAGTGGCTAACTGAACTAACTCAATTGGTTAACTATATGGAATTACAAGTATTACTTTTCTTATGTGATTGACTATGACTAATTTAGAATCAAAGTACTCCATCAAATTTAAATATGAACTTGACTATTATGTTTGGACTCATGAAACTTGTCACGGGCTTGTTTTAATAATTTAAATCGTTCATTTCGTTGAGCCCTTCTTGAATATTATCCATAAAAAAAAAATCAAGTTAATCCAATAATGATAGCATTTTCATTTTATCCCATTTGTTTCCAAAAATATGAATATTCTATTTTCAAATATACACTTGTCATCTATGTTTTCATAGACAAACTCGATAAAATGAAAAGTTATAATTATCAGATTGACCTCATTTTGTTAATGAACGGTTCAGATTTTTAAAATGGCACCCATAATGGACTCTATGAGACCGAACATGATAATCAAAATTCAATTTAAATTTGAAAGGAACTTAACCTATCCAATTATCTAAAATTTTCACTATCATAGTTTTTAGCAATTTCTGTTCTTCCAATGATTTCATTCGGATTTTTTAAATAGCATTTTGTGTCAGATTCATCATTTAAATTTATTAATTTCCTTCTAAATAAAATAAGTGCTATTAGAATATGATGGCAGAACACTTGAATCAAAACCTAGTTAGATTAGACCAGTTTCAAATCTCACAAAAAGCATAATACATGGTAGAACAATTCATTTCTAGAGCACAATTAAAAGCACAAAAGCAAAGCAGAATTATAGATTGAGATGTTGCATCAAATTTGGTAAAAAATAATAATAAAAAGAAAGCAGACAAAGATCATCAAAACCAACTATTTCAAAATCATGCCCTGCAATTTGCAGTGAATTTTGTATCTTGCATAAGGAATACACTACAATAGCTTATCATACTGTCTCACATACATGTGAGCTCCACAATTATAGGACATCTTGCAATGGATCTAATTACAAATCATCAGCTATTGGAAATGGAGGAAACAATTTAAACCTTTTTCTTTGATTAATTCTTCCAAAACAAGTGGTGTTGCTTAGGTTGTATGTGGATCCTAAATTTGTATAAAGATTTGTAAAAAGAAATGAAATGGTAAGGAAAAAGTAACAAAAATAGAAATTAAATTTGGGTGAATTACACTTCGTCCCTATTTTGGCCCTTGAAGTTTTTTGTTTTTTTTTTTTTTACTTTGGCCGGTCATGTTTTAAATTTTTTTTAATTTACTTCAGAAATTAACTTATATTCAAAATTAGACAAAAAAATGACACATTAACTTGAAGGGAATGAAGTGTAATTTACCCATTAAATTTTTTTCCATCTAGTCTTTTCCTTTTTTGTTCCCTTCACAAATTTTTATCCAATTTCAAGATTCAAGTACAATCTTAAGGTTGTATTTTGTTCACGAATTTACGAAGAGATTTAGAAAGAAAAAAAAAAAGTTTATAAAATGTAAATAAAATATAATTATATTTTATTCATATTTTTCTTATATTTTAAAAAAAAAAAAAAAAAAAAAAATTTCTTGTTCAAATTTAAGAATAAAACACAATGGAAAAGCAGTGAATTCCATTAAAAAAACGAATTGAGGAAGGTTCCTCAATGGAATGAACTATAATAAAAGAACAAATGAGAATGGAGAGATGTGATCATCCACCATAAAAAAGCGAATGAACAATCCAAAAAAAAGATGTGACTTCCTCTATCATAGTGGAGAATTTCAAACAATCAATACCCATCAGTCCTTTCAATGATGGTCAGCTTGTCTCATGTTTAAGATTAAGATTAGATCATTTAGTCCAGTTTAGGGGTTTATTTTTGGGCTCCGTTTCAATAATTTGAACCGTGAAATATATAGAATTCGTCGAGTATTATACTCTTATGAAAAATCACGTTAATCGGATATCGAAAACTATTTGATTAGATCGAATTTGTATAAAAAAATAGACCGTGAAAAAATAAATAGTTGACAGAAATTTAATCTGATCAAATAGCTATCGATATCCGATCAATATGATTTTTTACAGGGATGTAGTACTCGACGAGTTCTATACATTGAATGGATTGAATTATCGAAATAGGGCCTAAAAATAAGTTTATGAGTCAGACTGAATGATCCAATCTTAATCTCAAGCACGAGGGAAGTTGGATCTTTTTTTACCAAACCCATTGACAGCTCATTTTGAACTTATTTACCAAAACCGTTTTTGAAATCATAATTTTTTAGCTTATAATCGTATTTTTAAGGGGAATAACATATCCATGGCTATTTATTTTCTTTTGTTTTTTTTGGTTTGGGGGGGGGGGGGGGATCAAATTTTGATAAATTTTAATTATTAACAATAAACTTTTTCATGTGTTGGTAATTAGTTTTTGAAAATATAAGTGCATTATATTTTTTCCTATTTTTAAACACGATTTTAAAACAAGTATTTAAGAGTAAATTATACAAACTTTCATTGAGATTTGAAAAACATATAATGAGTCCTATAGTTTTAATATAATTATACTAATTTTTCTTTTAATAGGTTAAAGAGACATAATATAGATAGTATGAAAATACAAAAAAAAAATATACAAGACAAAATATATATTTCAATGTAAAATATATCACAATATTATTTTTTTCATTCATACGACTAACAATTATTTGATAACAATGAGGCCAAGTATTACATGAATTAAAACTTTAAGGGAGTCTAATCTAATTATATCAAACTTATGAAACCTATTATATATTTTTTTCAAATCTCATGAGAGATCGATGTAATTTATCCATTATTCAATAAAAGTCATAATTTAATTTCACTTTTTTATTTTTATTTTTTATTTTTTTAATGAAGTCGTGGTGGTCTCAATACACATCTTGACCTTGCCATGCAAAACCCATTGTGTGGTTCACATGTGTTGGTAGAGTATTTGATGGTAAATAATACTTCCTACTTACATCCCATTTTGTTTTGTTCACTTTTTCATTTTAGTTCGTTCTAAAATATTTATTCACATTTTATTTTAGATGTTTTAGATTTATAAAATTATGCATTATAATTTATTATAAACACATTTTAAAATTTAAATCAAAAGGAGATAAAAATATTTTAAAATTTAAATTAAAATATAATGATTATATGTCTCGTTAATAAGTTAGAATTTCTTAAAATGAACAAACAAAAGTCGGGGTATATGTTTAAGTCAATCTATAATTTATTTTAAAATCATATATTTCAAAACACGTTGCTTATAAGTTAAAATCATGTTTTCACAATTTCAATGACCAACTGGATTTGATAAATAAGTTTAAAATAACTTTAAAAAGTCTAAAATTTTTGACCCAGTACATATATATTATAAGATTTATTTTAATTTGAGAGTTTATTTTGAATATAATTTAATGATTCAAATGGTTCATATTATAAGATTTATTAAGTAGATTATTCATGTAAAAAAATCAAATTAACCAAATATTTATAGCCCAATAATAAGATCATATTTTTTTGTGAAACAATAAATGACCATCATAATTTTGATAATAATTTTAAAACTAATTAGAACCCGATCATTGGGTTACAGATATCCCATTAATTTAACTTTTTATATAAATGATATATTTTATAAATACTATAATATAAACAATTCAAATCATCAAAATAGACTCGAAACAAATCCGTGGGCTCACAGCCGCATCCCTCAATATTTTTTGTACAAAATCATCCTAGATTCTACAAGACCTATATATCATGGAAGTGGGTACTTGAATTATGAACTTTATGTCTGCCATTAGTGACCTTTGTTTGCTTCCAACTTTGGTCTTTCTTTCTTTAAAAGTAAAAAAAAGGGCAAGTGACCTTATTCATGAGTTGCTGCTGAAAAACATGTAAGAATGAGACAATTTCAAATTTTAAAAGAGCTAATAACCAAGTAATGTGTGGTACTCTTGGGTTTCATGTTTTGTTTTCCTTCATCTCTTCACATAATCTTGATCACTTAATTGATTGGGATATATGCATTAACATGATCAAATTATCCTTTCAACATCAAGTAATTGAATTACTCATCTTTACAGCCTACAAAAGAAAATATAACACTAAAATATTGAATCAGACAATGCTCCCAGCAAGCAAAGGTCTTGAAAAAAGAGTGGTAAGCAAATCTAACAAGGGTTTTAAGTCATTTTTCCAAGACAAAAAAGAATGTATGTAAAGAATATTTTTTATTAATCATGTAAAGCACAAGATTAATGAACAGTCTATCACCCCAAAAAATGTATTATCTCATAGTTAGTAAAATAATAGTTGTGGCAAGTCAGGGAGATTTCAATAAAATTGTGTTCTGTTTATATATATACATAATTTTTTTTTTCTATTTTTTAAAACAGAATAAAAAATGAAACAATTTCAAATGCTCGAGCAAATCTTAGTCCTAAAGATAGTTCATCTCATTATATTATATTTGACAGAAACTTTAGCAAAAGTAAGAAACAACGCCAAATTAGTCCGAGTATCATCAAATGAAAATTTTGGACAGAATTTCCGTTGTTTGTTGTTTGATTGTTTGTTTGGCCTTTTAGGGCCTTGCTATTTTTATTTTACTTTGTATGTTGTTTGTTTTAATATAACTGCTTTTCATCTTTCTCAATAAATAAATAAAAAATCGATGCAAATTTCACAAAGCTGATATATAAGATTCATATATCCTAGTTATTGTCACCAAAAAATTCTTGTTTTAGTTGGCTACATATCATCTAACAAGCTCATTCCATGTCTACTTAATGGCATTTAAATGTTGTTACATCAGATTTATTATTTTTATTTTTTATTTTTATTTTTATTTTTATTTTTTCACCCATTTCTGTCATTAGTTGAAAGAGCACGTGCATCGCACAATGTCAATAATAATTTCGATTGCTTAGAACACAGATTGTTTAACAGTAAACATTTAAGTTGTCTGAATTGTTGCAATACAAGCATGCTGGTATTCGAAGAACCTGATATTAAAAAATGATATTCTTGAGACAACAGGTAATCCTTTACGCTCATGGAATGAAAGGGATAGTCTTATGACAGCAAAATGCAGATGGGTACATGGCATGGGAGGTCTTTAGGATGCCACCATTAGTTCGTCTTCAAAAGAAGAGATCAAATGTTGATCAAATCGAGAGGCCTGGGCGTATTCTTTAACAGTCGAGGAAGAGCGAGAAGAGAATACTTAGCATGTGTTTAGATCATAGACCGGATAAGAATTTGAAAAGGAAAAAAGACAAGTATGTGAAATATAAATGAAATATAACTACATTTCACTTACATTTTCTTTTTTCTTTTTTAAATTTTTGCTCAAATCCATAATCCAAAAAACAATAGAAGAGCAAAAGCTTGGTAAAGGCTTTATAAGGATTGACAAAAGGAACACTGGTAACAGGAACTTTGTTGTAATCATAGAGATATTCTACTTCAAAGAAGAAGTCTATTTTTAGAGTGATTTGGTGGTTTCTGGAGGAAGGAGTTGAAAGAAGGATTCGGGATCAAATTCTGCTTTAATCGGAGTCAGAACTTGGAAACTGCTAGGGGAGCACTGGTTCAGTGGTCAAACTCAATCCTTCAATCTTGAGGAGGATTCAAACCACAGAGCAGCCACTTTGGGCAAATAATACCCCACAAATTAGTCTTATACCCAATTTACTCCTCCCAGACTCCATATCGAATAGGAACTATTCAGATTATAGGGAGGTCAGCTTTAACACTACCAGAAATTGGGTAGGAATGATTTCTCTTATGCTCTATTTTGGTTTAATGGAATGAAATAGAATAGTTATTCCTTAAACTCCCTTATAAAATGGTAATTCCCTTATAATGAATTGTGGTGATTCCATTTATAATGCTTTTTTATTATTTTTTTAGTCAACCAAATATTGGAATAAATATTTCGATGGAATGACCAATCCATTACACTCTATTCTAATGAACCAAACACTACCTTAGTACCAGACATGATCTCATTAGTGAGGAGGAAACATAAAGATTGCAATATAAAAGAAAATCTGTTAGGATGTGTTTGAATCATAGATTTGGAAAGGGAACGAAAAAAAGTTGATGAATATTTCATTTACATTTCACCTACCATTTTTATTTCTTTTTTTAAATCCCTACCTAAATCCATAATCCAAACATAGTCTTAATCCCTTCTTACTTTCCACTTTTAGATCACTTCTCTTTGTATCCCATAATAAGCATAGTTGTCCTAGTTTTACAAGGAGAGTTCGGATCCTCTCCTTGAGGCCTCTCCTTCAAATCCTCTGTGCAATGGTTGACATCTGGCCAACCAGATCCAACGGCTATAAAAAAAATAAAAAAATAAAATTGAAAATTGAAAAGTAAATTTTCCCGCCCAAAGCTATACAGCCTCACACACACTCCTTCTCAGCCTCACACACACTCCTTAGCCTCACACACACTCCTCCTCCACCAAACCCACCCTCACCGGCGACCCACTCCCGACGGCGACCCACTTCTAAGTGAGTTCTTCTTCTTCTCTCTCTCTCTCGGGTCCTCTGATTTAGGACCTTTGGGCTTTCGATTACGGGGTCTTTTGATCCGTAGATAATTCTGATGTGGTCTCAAACCTTTTATCAAAACGATTGAAATTTATTGTTTGCTCCCTACTTTAGTTTTAAAGGATTCTAAGATAAATATTTATATTTATCTTTTTGCTTGAGATTTGATTATTTTCTTGTTTGTGATGGCTTTTTCATACTCATTATGATTTACAGTTCTCTCAAATTGGCATTGCAGTTTAGTCTTTTTTCTTAGTTCTGTGAAAAAAATATTAGGCTTCACGCATGATGTTGGTGTTTTGTACAACTTGATAGTGAGTTTGTTTACTTTTTTTTGTTTTTTTGTTTTTTTTTGTTGAACCTGGTGTATGGAAATATGGAAGGGAAAAAAAAAGGTTGGCAATGAACATTGTGTGGAGATGTGATTCACAATCTCATGCTAACTGATGTTATTTCAGTTTTTGGAAAATTCAGTTTACCTCAATGCTTTAGTTGCTGAACTTGCTGCTGTGCTTTTTATTTATTTTTATTTTTTCGTTTTAGGCTATCAACAAGCACAAAGAGGTGGAACACACTGGCTATTCAGTCATAGCAGCTCATAAACGAAAGTTTCTTCCTTAATGTTGATCAAAAGTTGCTGAAACTGTTGCTGTTATGTTGCTGTTCATGTTGCTAGAAAATGTTGCTGTTCATGCTGTTCATGTTGCTGAAAAATGTTGCTGTTGTCATAGCATGTGTTTTGTTAATGTTGTTGATGTTCTTATGGCTTGTATTTACAATTTGGAATTGGTGTTGATAGATTGGTGTGAAATGTTGGTATTCATAGTTGTTAATTGGGCTGAAATGTTGTTGTAGGGGCCGAATATTGGGAGACGTAAAAAGGCCGAATAATTGGACCTGGAGAGTTGAAATATATACATCGCATTCGGCCCCATCTTACACATTTAAATCCTACCCTATTCGGCCAAATAGCCGGTTGAGTAAGGGACCGAGTGGAAAGTGGTTTGCAACAAAAGGAGTCGAGAAAATAGTTATACGGTGAATTGAAAGTGGGCCCAGCCCCGAGGCCCAAGAAAGAAAAGATATAAGTAGAAGAACATCAGCCAGAAAGAGGTATGTGAGAATCATTGTGCTTAACTTAAAATACAAGTAATGAAGAGAGTATATACTGACTTAACCGTCGGAGTGCTAATTCCGGCACCTCCGACCAGAGTGTTTGTTTCTTTTCAGGTCATCCAAGTCATCAGCTGAGGATCTCGAGCGTCCTAGTGGATCAAAGGAGTATTTCCAATCCACTTCCCCACAATTGGCGCCGTCTATGGGAATACTCAACTACATCCATGGCAGGCGCAACGGAAGATCCTCCGATAATCGCTGACGAAACTACACCGCAAGATGATCTCACCCCAACAAACATGCTGGGACCAGAGACTATCGGTGCAAGACGCGCCTTGAACTTCGACTCACCCTCGAGTTCAGCGCATGAGACAATGCAAGCGATCATGGAACAAGCAAAGTAAAACGAACAGAGGTTGGAGAACATGATCGCTGAGAACGAACGTCTTCGTTAAGATTTGGCCTTGGAAGTGGCGAAGTCCAAACAAGCTGTACGCCAAGGTCTGGAACGACCTCTGAGGGCAGGTGGTCGACGACCTCGAGCCCGACAACAAGACACTGACAGCGACTCTGACTCATTATCCCCGGAGCCCAAAAAGAAGGGACGACCTGAAACTACCAATTCCTCTGAAGAGAGTCCACGTATAAGGCATAAGCGAAGACGAAATGGTTCAGACGAAAAGGACCAGCACGATCTCTTTGTGCGACGGATCGCAAAGGCAGTACTACCCAAGAAGTTCAAAGCCCTGTCGTTCACCTTGTACGACGGGAAATCGGATCCCACGGATCATATCCGTCACTACAAGCAAGCCATGACGTTGCATGCAGACGACGAAGCTCTCATGTGCAGAATATTTCCGAGCAATTTGGGACTATTGGCCATCAGATGGTATTATAAGTTAGAGCCGGCGTCGATTAAGAGTTTCCATCAACTACAAAAATCCTTTAGGGCAAGATTTATCACCAATGAGGTCCAGCCGAAGCAAGCTGACTCTCTTTGGGCAATGCAAATCCAGCCGGGAGAAACCTTAAGAGCATATTCGGCGCGCTATTGGGAATGCTTTAATCTTGTTGATGACGCTTGCAACGACTCCATGGCCATTACCGCCTTTAAAATGTGTTTACATCCTGATAGTGCTCTCCGCAGCTCCTTGATCAGAAGACCCCGCAAAACAGTCTGGTCGTTGATGAAGAAAGTTGAGGAGTACTCCAAAGTGGAAGATGACGTCTTGCGGGTTAAAGCTGGAAACATGGCCAACATGACAGCCCCTTCTGAAATTGCTCAGCCGTTAAATTCTGTACCACTTCAAAGCCCTGAACCATGGCATCGGGCTAAACGAGACAAGAGACGGGATTCGGCCCGATCAAGCGACCAATGCCCCCACCGAGCAAATGAACAACTACAAGTTGATAGTAGGCGCACAAGGCACGCAGACAAGAAATACACGGAGTTGTCAAAGCCGATCAGTGCGGTTATGTCCAAAGTCCAACACCTTCCATTCTTCAAATGGCTACCTAAAATGGTGGGACCTCCGGACATGAGAAGACGGGATAGACGGTGCGAGTATCACAAAGATCATGGCCATGACACTGAGAGTTGTTATGCATTGAAGGATCACCTGGAGGAATTGGTACAAGATGGTCGGCTACAACAGTACGTCTGAAAAGGCAACTCAACCAAAGCAATAGCCCTAAGACAGGATTCGCCTCCACTCGGCGTGATCCACATGATATACAGCTTGCCAATGTCATCTATGGTGCATACGATTCAGTCGAATCCCGACCCTCAAAATCAACTCACTCCGGCTAAATGGCCCCATGAAGCTGCGAGCATTGCTTTCGATGATTCAGATTTGGCCGGAGTGACACTTTCCTACATCGATCCCTTAGTAATCGAGTTACGCGTAAACCGATTCACCGTTGAGCGCGTACTCATTGATCCGGGGAGCACATTGGAAATTATGTATTACAAGACATTCACCAAACTCGGATTCTCCGAATCGGATCTTTCTCCGGCTCCTTATCCACTTTTCGGCTTCAACGCCAATCCAGAATACCAGTTGGAGAAAATCACACTACCTGTTCAAGCGAGCTCCCGAACAGTGGATGTGAAATTCTTGGTCGTCAAGCTGCCATCGCCGTATAATCTCATCATGGGGCGAACTTGGTTGCATACTATGCAGGCCGTGCCAAGCACCTATCATCAGTTGCTACGCTTCCCGACAGAACGCGACATTGAGCAAATCCGTGGCTCCCAGAAATCGGCACAAGCATGTTATCTCCTTGCTGGAAAGACGCCAAAAGAGTTGCAAGTGAATTCTATTGAGGTGCCGGATCGAGAGAGCCTCGACAACGTTGGGCGGCTCCCAAGTGAAAAGGCCACGGAAGCCCTAGATTGAGTTGAAATTGACGGAAACCCAGACAGGTTCTTCATGGTCGGCGCCTTCCTGAATCAAGCCGACAGACAGTAGCTAATTTCCTTCCTGCTCGGCAACCTTGATGTATTTGCATGGACTCCATATGAGATGTCAGGTATAGATCTGTCTGTTTCGCAGCACCGTTTAAATGTTGACCCTAAATGCAAGCCGATTATTCAGAAAAGTCGGCGGTCAGCCGTAGAGCACACTGCCGCCGTTGTTGAAGAGGTTGACTGATTGCTTGACGCCGGGACAATCAGGGAAGTGACCTACCCTACATGGCTCTCGAATACTGTGGTTGTGAAGAAGAAAAATGGAACTTGACGAGTCTGCGTTGATTTCACGGACCTAAACAAAGCCTGCCCCAAGGATTGTTTTCCCCTCCCCAGAATAGATCAACTTGTAGATGCGACGGCACGCCATCAGCGTATGAGCTTCCTCGATGCTTACAGAGGCTACCATCAAATTGCCATGCATCTGGAGGACCAAGACAAAACTGCATTCCTCATCCCAAGAGGAACTTATTGCTATAAGGTTATGCCTTTTGGGCTAAAGAATGCAGGGCAACTTACCAAAGACTAGTCACTGCCATGTTCAAGGAGCAACTCGGCCACACTATGGAAGTGTACATTAACGATATGGTGGTCAAGTCCAAAGAAGAGCAAACTCATCTAGCCGATCTGGAAGAGACATTCGGCATTTCACGCAAATACAAAATGAAGCTGAACACTTCCAAATGTGCGTTTGGGATCAGCTCTGGAAAATTCTTGGGTTACATTGTCAACCACCGAGGAATCGAAGCCAACCCGAGGCAAATCATAGCAATCTTGGAGCTTGGCTCCCCTCGTTCAGTGAAAAAGGTTCAAAAGTTGATGGGGATGGCCGCCGCACTCAACAGGTTCATCAGTCGGTTCACAGATCGCTGTCGACAATTCTTTCATACACTACAGCAGGGCAAGGCTTTTGAATGGACTGCCGAGTGCGAAGCCGCTTTTAACGGCCTCAAGACCTACCTCCGATCAGTTCCACTCTTGACAACACCTTCGGCAGGTGACCCGCTCATTTTGTATCTGGCAGTTTCTGACCGGGCTGTCAGCGCCGTACTGATAAAGGAAGAGCTGGGGGAGCAGCGACCAGTGTATTATGTGAACAAGGCAATGGTTGACGCCAAAACACGCTACCTTCCATTGGAAAAACTCATTATGGCCCTCGTCATAGTAGCGAGAAAGCTGATGCATTACTTTCAGGGGCATACCATCGGGGTACTAACGGACCACCCCCTCCGGTCGTTACTCCGTAATGCAGAAGCATCAGGGCGCGTTTCAAAGTGGGCTCTTGAACTCGGCCAGTACGATATTCAGTTTCTGCCTAGAACCTCAATCAAGGGACAGGTGCTTGCCGACTTTGTGAGCGAATTCACTGGGGGCCTTGCCTACTTCAAGTCCGATGAAATTCGACCTATGCCGAACTGGAGAATTTATGTTGGGGACATTTGGCAGTTGTACTGTGATGGATTGTCCAATCAACGAGGTAGCGGGGCCGGAGTAGTGATAATGGCTCCCGACGGGACAATAATTGAGCAGGCTGTCAAACTTGGCTTTGAAGCAACAAATAATGAGGCCGAATATGAGGCCCTGCTAACCGGCTTGCGGAATGCACATCTTCTAGGTGCTCGGCGTCTGCTTATATTTTGCGATTCAAAATTGGTGATCAATCAGCTAAAGGGGGAGTACGCAGCAAAAACGACCGTATGGCCGCTTACATGAAAACGGCAAATTCCTTACTGGCAAAATTTGACCACCATGAATTGAACAAAATAACCCGTGACCAGAACACACATGCAGATGCCCTGGCTTGTCTAGCCTCTGCCATTAACTCAGAGATTAAACGGACCATTGAAGTTGGTTTCATCCCAGAGCCGAGCATTGGCTCTTCTGAGGAAGTCCAAGTCAATGTCATAGAGTCAGGACCAAGTTGGATGGACTCCATTGCTGCTTTCCTGTCTTCTGAACAGCCCCCAGCGGACAAAAAAGAAGCGCATAAGTTGCGAAATAAAGCCCTGCGAAACTACTTGGATCCGCAAGGAAAGCTTTATAAAAAATCCTTTTCTGGTCCATACCTGGAATGCTTTCATCCGGACAAAGTCGAAGCACTTCTGACCGAAATACATGAAGGCAGTTGTGGCGCCCATTCTGGCGGGCGCTCTTTGGCTTATCGAGCCATGACACAGGGGTATTACTGGCCAACAATGAGAGCCGATGCCGAATGTTAGGTGAAAAAGTGTGAACAGTGCCAGAAGTTCTCTCATTTGACCTACCTGTCTGCTGAAGAGTTAAGCTCTATAACCAGTCCTTGGCTGTTCGCCCAATGGGGACTTGACATCGTCGGACCACTGCCTCGTGCCCAGGGTAACAAGTGATTTTCGATTATCGCAACAGATTATTTCACAAAATAGGTAGAAGCGGAGGCACTAACGCACATCCGAGATACCGACGTGAAGCGTTTCGTATGGAGAAATATCATAACACGATTTGGCATTCCAAGAGCACTTATTTCAGATAACGGCACCCAGTTTGATTGCGGTGTCTACAGGGAACTGTGCAGCAGTATGGTATTCGGCCCTATTATTCCTCCCCGGCTTATCCACAGAGTAATGGCCAAGCTAAAGCCTCCAACAAATCTATTTTAGACGGCATCAAGAAGAGGCTGGAGAAAGCTAAAGGACGATGGATAGAAGAGTTACCAAGTGTGTTATGGGCTCATCGCACTACTCCGAGGCGGTCCACTAGGGAGACGCCGTTCGCTTTGTGTTTCGGAACGCAGGCAATTATCCCTTTGGAGATTGGCCTCCCAACCCTGAAATCAAGAGTTTTTGATTTGGGCCAAAACGACATGATGTTGGCCTTAGACTTGATTCTAATTGAAGAACGGAGAGACCGTGCCTTTGTATCCATGGCACGGTACCAGCAACAACTTGCTAAGTCATATAATCAGCGTGTTCAACTGCGCCGCTACTTGCCAGGAGAGTTGGTCCTAAAGAAGGTGCTTCCAGCTACCAAGAATCCGGCCAACGGAAAATTGGGTCCTAACTGGGACGGCCCTTATCAGATCGACTCAGTTGCGGAAGTAGGGGCATATCGGCTCAAAGATATGTCTGGGAGGAGTCTGCCACGGCCTTGGAATTCCACACTGTAGACACCCCATTTTGACCGGCCCTAAGACTTAGGCACTTTCTTTCGATTACCCGATGATGATAATTAGAATGTGTTTCTCACAAAATTCTCAGTAAGAAAGATGGAATTTAAGTTTTAATCCCAACCTTCACTCATTTTTTGGCCAAACTATTTTAGACCTTAAAACCCTCTTTTCAAAATATGTTTTTTTTAAAATGTTTCTACGATGTCCCGAGACTCCTATTTCGATTAAAATATTGCACTTTTCAGTAAACTGAGTAAGGACAGAGTGGAAATAAATGGAAGGGAGGTGAAATTTTTGAAAAATATTTAAAAACATCTTCTTTATAGGTTTGGAGCTGAAGGAAATAGGAGGGGATGAAAGAAAACTAGTTTAGGAAAAAGATGAGTATCAAATCATTAAGAAGGAAATAGACAGCCTTCACTAAATTAGGCATTTCTCTTTGTACACTTGGAATTTAAATGTGAGGCTACCACCATTGGAAAGTAGACTTCTGGGGCTTCAATTTAGACCCAAGAACCACCTTAGACCAAGTCCAAATAAGGGAGATATGCCCATTTGAAGTTGGATTTAAAAGCAGATTTTGTTGACCCAACCCAAGACAGCCTTCACTAAATTAGGCATATTTCTTTGTACACTTAGAATTTAAATGTGAGGCTACCACTATTGGTAAGTAGACTTCTGGGGCTTCAATTTGGACCCAATAAATGCCTAAAATGAAGTCCATATGGGGGAGATATGCCCATTTGAAGTTGGGCTTAAAAGCAGATTTTGTTGATTCGACCCAAAACAACAAAAGCGCATTTTTTCTTGGTTTTGGTTCGGTTGAGACAACCCATTTACCTATTTTCTGAGCCATTCAAGTGCATCCACTCATCCTCCATTATACCTAATCATCCCTCATTGTCAAAAAGAGGTTTTGTTTGCATCCATAAAGGAGTATCCCATGCAACCACCTTGAAAATTTGCCCTCTTATCACATTCTTGTCTCCCACCTTGTCTTCCACCTTCTTTTTGACCTTTACTCTCCCTCATTGCCTATATAGAATGATCATATTGTAAGAGAGAGGGAAGACCACGAAATTGAAGAAAAAGGAGTGAGAAAAGAGTGAAAAAAGAGAGAAAATTTGAGTTTTTGAGCCAAAAATATTCCTATCTTCCATATACATCCCATACCTTCCATAGCTACTGAAATTCCTCATTTCCATACACCAAAACCACTTCAAAAATTCTGATATAGCCAAAGATCAATTGCCTTGATTATGAGGCAGAGTGTTTAGTGATTGAAAGTGTGAAAAACTAGAGAGTTAGCCACTTTCCACACCATAAACTCCATAATTTCGAATTGAGGATTTGAGAACACACTTCCTACACTTGAGGGTGATCAAGAGGGAGTTTGAGAATCAAGAAGTTCAATCTTTCTTTGGAAGGTGAATTTTTAGTCTTTCATTTTCTTATATTTTATATTTCATATTTATTTTCTTACTTCTTATTTCATAGTGTGTTGTTTAGCCCATAATTATTTATTATTTATTTATTTATTTTTATTCGCATGTTTTAATTTCATATTAGTTTTATTGTAATCTTGCATGTTCTACCTTATAATTATTTTTTTCTTGTATTAGTCTCAAATTAGTTTTGTTATAATCTTGCATGTTCTACCTCATATTTATTCTTTTTCTTGTATTAGTCTCATATTAGTTTTGTTGTAATCTTGCATGTTCTATCTTATATTTGTTTTACTGTTTTAGGTTTATGTTGTAAGTTTGCACTTTTTATTTTATTTTATATTTGTTTTCATGTTTTTAATCTAACCAGCAGTGGTTAGTTAAGCCACCTACATATTTTTTGTTTGTGCCTTTTCTTGGTTTCGCAACAAGACAGGTTTTGCTTGGCCTAGTTGGCCGGCCGGCCTATTTGGCCGATCGGTTAGCTTCTTCCAGACAAGATGGCGTAATCTCCCAATGTTGACCAATTTCCGGTGGCGGTTCCAAAGAACATGAAGTTTTTATTTTATTTATTTATTTTTAATTTTGAGTGTATTGTGAGGTTTTTATTTTGTTGTAATATTCTCCTCATCCCTCTCTAATTTGGTTTGTAATTATTCTTTAAAATGTTGTAATAATTCCCCGCCCCGCTTCTTTCTATCCCGTTCTTTTACTTGCTTTCTTTATTTGTACATAAACATCATATTTATTTTTCATCATATCCATGCTTTACATCTATGTTCCATGCATTAAGATTTGGCTAAATTTGCATCTTTATGCTTTAATTGATTATCTCATGTTTTGTGCGCTATCGCGTGTTTTGCAATGTTTCGCATGCCATATTTTAGAAGCCGAATCTTTAGTGCATCTCATGAGTGAATTGCATTAGGATTTTGTATGTAAGATCATGCATATTTTACTAACTTTGTTTTGTAGCTGTTCGAGGGACGTCGGTCAATCTGTGAGTTTTTATGCTTTAGCATCCCATTTGTGTGTGCTTTTCTTACTATGTGTTAGTATTCTACCATGAAACTACTTGCTTACTTGATATAACTGTATGAATGCCTGTGAATGAAGGCTTGTTGTTTGAATTGGAATAATTCAATAAATGTACGTTTTAAGCCCACTTTGCAGTGGCAAATTCACAAACTTTAACCCCACTTTGTCAAGTGGCAAATTCAAACCCTTTTCGGAAAACAAACATGAAGGTGAATTGTTCCAATTTGAGCAAACTAGTCTATACTTGTATGCTTCACATAGTAAATTTTAGGATTTATTAACTAATCAGAACCTAAACATATAAAGAAAATAAAAGTCATATCATGGTTTAGTAGAGGCCGATCTTTTGATCGGGTGAGCGGGGGTGCTCATTATTGACCTTCCCCTCTTATACCTAAGGTTCCGAGCCAAGCATCCTTGGTTACGACGAACAGTGGCCTTGGCACTGAGTCATGGGTTTCCTAATTTCCCAAAATATTAGGTGGCAACTCTGAGATCTGATGACGCAGTCCATTTTTGACAAAATTGCAATAAAATGGATTTTCACTAAAAGTTGCCAAATCTGGACTCTCATCTACGTTTCACATTGCACTCGTGAGACTAGATCAAAGAGATCTCGGGAGTCCGAACTGTTTAACGAGCGCGGGTACCCCCCGGGCATGTTACACACACATTTACGTAAATTCTATCATTGACCTGACTTGTGGGGCTTGATACTTGTACATATTTCACTTTTGCAATGCAAAGTTTCTCGTTTCCTCATCGTGCAATTCAGTTCAAAAGTCTCAAGAATCGGAGCGCCCTTCGTGGATATCACGATTGGCCAAGTCAAGTCTCCGGATTCGGAGCCCCATGGTTTATGACACCTTTGGGCCAATTAAGCCTCCGGATTCGGAGCACCCTTCGTGGATATCACGATTGGCCAAACTAAGTCTCCGAATTCGGAGCCCCATTCGTGCATGACATGTTTGGGATAAATAAGCCTCCGGATTCGGAGCACCCTTCGTGGATATCACGATTGGCCAAATTAAGTCTCCGGATTCAGAGTCCCATCGGTGCATGGTACTTTTGGGTCGATTAAGCCTCTGGATTCGGAACGCCCTTCGTGGATATCACGATTGGCTAAGATTTAAGTCTCCGAATTCGGAGCCCCATCCGTGCAAGACACCTTTGGGCCGATTAAGCCTCCAGATTAGGAGCGCCCTTCGTGGATATCACGATTGGCCAAACTAAGTCTCCGGATTCGGAGCCCCATTGGTGCATGACACTTTTGGGCCGATTAAGCCTCCGGATTCGGAGCGCCCTCCGTGGATATCATGATTGGCCAAGATTTAAGTCCCCGAATTCGGAGCCCCATCCGTGCAAGACACTTTTGGGCCGATTAAGCCTCCGGATTCGGAGCGCCCTTCGTGGATATCACGATTGGCCAAGATTTAAGTCTTCGAATTCAGAGACTTAAACCCCATCTGTGCAAGACACCTTTGGGCCGATTAAGCCTCCGGATTCGGAGCGCCCTTCGTGGATATCACGATTGGCCAAGATTCAATTCTCAGAATTCGGAGCCCCATCAGTGCAAGACACCTTTGGGCCAATTAAGCCTCCGGATTCGGAGCGCCCTTTGTGGATATCACGATTGGCCAAGATTAAGTCTCCGAATCCGAAGCCCCATCAGTGCAAGACACCTTTGGGCCGATTGAGCCTCCAGATTCAGAGCATCCTTCGTGGATATCACGATTGGCCAATATTTAAGTCTCCGAATTCGGAGCCCCATCCGTGCATGGCACTTATGGGCCGAATAACACTCCGGGTTCGGAACCTCATTCGCGCAGGACAATTATAGGCCGAATAAGACTCCAGATTCGGAGTGCCCTTCATAGATAAAAAGCTTTCAAACTCGGAGCCCCAGCCGTGCATAACACGTTTGGGCCGAATAAGACTCCGGATTCGGAGCACCCTACACGAAAGTTAAAGGATACAAATATTCAAAGTGAAATGATTCGTTAAGTTAAGCCGGCAAAAACCGTATACACATTAAAGCATACAAACATTCAAAATGAAATGCTTAATTAAGTTAAGCCGGCGAAAACCGCATAAACAAATTAAAACATGCAAACATTCAAAATGAGATGCTTCATTAAGCATGCAAACATTCAAAATGAAACGCAAACATTTAAAACAAAGTATTTTATTAAGTTAACCAATAGATACATAGCTGACCCCCAATCTGTGTTAGAGCGTTTACAATATATTCAATTTTATTCGGCATCACCCTCGTCATCGCTCTTCTCAATTTCGAAAGCGCCAAAAGGAAAGTGATGACGTTGATATAATGGCGACGTCGATTTAACTCCTGCTCCTTGGAGTGCCTTCGCGGCTTGGAGAGCCTTAATCCACCCATGCCTAAAGCCCCGATTCTCGCATCAGCATACCTCCTCTATGAGTTTCTCCTTGGTCTTCTCTATCCCGACTTTCCATTTCTTTCGTGGAAGCCTCGTTCATAGGCCGCGGCCTTCGCATTCTCTACTACGATCATACTTGCCGTATCTCGATCGGCAGTCGCATGGCTTAACAGCCGTTGGGTCACTCTTTCATCCATGACCGGGTTGGATTGTCCGGCCGAACGCGGCTCGGCAGTTTGGGCCTTCCTTAGCTGGGGCTCAGCCTTCTCCGCACGAGCCTCCAAGTTTCAAATTCGTTCGTCCTTCTTCTCTATCTCCCACTGCGCGGCGCACAGACGCATGTCGACTTCATAGGCGGTATACAGCCCTCTCATTACTCCGAGGATGCCCTCTCGAAATACTTCGAAATCCTGTCGACCAACCATCGACTGCTGGACTTTCGGTGGAAAAATCTGTCGAGCGAACTCAAGTGCTACACCTAGATCGTTAACGATAGAATCCGTCTCCGTTATCGGTTTATTCCCCACAAAAACCGCAAAACTCAACGGTTGCGGCGTCGCATCGGGCTCATTTCTCGGTCGCGGTCGCGGTCGCGGGGAGCTTCCCTGTTGTTGTTTTTCTTTTCGGGGTGATTTGCTTCGATGACTTGAGGGCTGACGTTTTTCCCGTTCCCTGGACGTCCTACCTCCCGTACGTGTGGGCTCGTTGCTGCGATTCATTTCAGTGTCTAGCTCAGCCAATGTTCGTCCTTCTCTTCTGCTGTTGAAGAACAGTCTATTTGACATTCACACTTATCTAACCTTCTGCAACAAGCTGGTTTAAATTGAGTCTGAACACGGTAAGTGGAATCACTGGCGCGAAGAACCCACCCCATTTATTCCTAATGCATGCAGCGCCCCCGAGACGACCTCATTAATGCTAAACTCCAAAAGCCCGATGCCGATTAGTTTGTGCCGCAGCCACTCCATGAACTAATAATATTCGGCCTTTGGAGCTCATGCACTGGCTAGGGCAAGGGCAAGGGCAGATTTATTAATCTGATCGGCCAAATATCTAAGCTCGATGCCGATCGGTTTGTGCTGCAACCACTCCATGAACTAATAATATTCAGCTTTTGGAGCTCATGCACTGGTTGGGACAAGGGCAGATTTATTAATCTGATCAGCTAAATATCTAAGCCCGATACGATCGATTTATGCCGTAGCCACTCCATGAACTAATAATATTCGGCAAGATCAGATTTATTAATCTGATCGACTATTCAACGAGAATAAATTACTAAGTTGCCTAGTTATCTAATCGGCAAGTGCACACGAATGTTTTATCCAAGATAGCGAAAAGCAATACCATTTATCAGTAGCAAAATCAAGCACAAATAATAGCAAAGTGCAAAGGAAATTTTCATTAGTAAATTGGGCACAAACTGTAACCATTTTACATATAAAAACTATTAAACAAAAAGCTACAAGTTCGCATGGAAATGCCTAGCAAAAACTTAAAAACTGTAGTCATTTTACATATAAAAACTACTAAACGAAAGACTGCGACAATACATTCAAAATCCTTAAACAAAAATAACTAAAATGTCGCCCTAATCAATCCTCGGAGTCAGACTCCAGCGGCTTAACGTCCACTTGCTCGTATGGAATCGACATAGCCAATGTCACATTAGCAGCAGTAAGGGCTTTGAGCCAGCCGTGTTTGAATCCCCGATTTTCAATTTTGGGGACTTCTTCCACATAACTTGCGAGGGCAGCGCTTTGCCTAGCCTCGTACGCCTTGGAAGCCTCGGAGTCGGCTACTTCCTTCGCCTTCTTCGATTCTTCCAAGTCAGCCTCCAGTTTGGCAATCGCCTCTCGGGCTAACTTGAGCGCATTTTCGCTTGCATTCGCCCTCTTCTCGGCGGCCAATCTAAGCTGGTTCGAATTTCTTGCCCTTTCCATCTCGGCCTCGGCCCTTGCGCTTTCCATCTTTGCCCTCGCCATTTCGAACTCGACCCTGCTCCTCTAGCCCTCAACTTCCGATTGTAAACGGCCAAGTCGTTCGACGGTGTTATGCTGGCGACAGCCTATCTCGGCTATCCTTCCGACCGTCTGCAAAATAGGAAATTAAAACCAAAACAATATTTGCATAAAAGGGAAAGACAAGTTCAAGATATATACCAGAAGAGCTGATTGAGCGGCTAATGCTATTGCCAGCAGATCCGGCTCCACCCGGAAAGCCGCCTTGTCAGCCGGCAATGAGACGGACATAGCCATGCTCAACGCCACGGCCGGGTCTTTAATAGCTGACGCGTCAGAGGAGATCGGCGTGCTTTTTATGTTTAGTTGAATGACAAAAGGCACAATCACATCCGACTCCTCTAAATGCGGCCGTTTGTCAGCACGGTTTTCTTCAGAGCCGGCCCCGTCCTCGGCAGGACACTTCTCCGTCCGCTCAACCTCTTGATTGGCCTGCACAACCACCTCGGACTCGACAATTCGAATTTGAGCCGTTTCCTCCTCGGTAACAGGCAAGGAGGCTGAGCTTTGGCGGCAGGTGGCACTTCAGATCGAATGGCCTCTGCTCTTCGCCGTGCGGCCATTCTTTTTGCGTTTTTCTTTTTGGCAAGTTGTGTGAGGCTTAACCCAGCCATGTGTTCGGGTATGCGCCGGGAAGGTCTTCTAAACCGGTAAAAATGTCATCAAATGAAAGGTCTCCTCAGCCCGAAGTGGACGGAGGGTTGGCTGAATTGAGGCCGGCTTCCTCAAAGGCCAACTTCAAAGCCTCGTCTACTTCGGCTTCGGACTGGTCTGACTCAACGACCTCAGCTGCTTCCGCCCTCTCCGAATCGGACCCCTCGAAACCAACTTGCCGCAAGTTTTTGAAGTCGGTCAAAATAAGAGCCGTAAGAAACTCTTCACCCTTCGGAATTGGGATGTTTTCTGCCACTGAAAACGTCTTATATGTCGGCTCGTACCGAAGGAGAACGTGAGCCGCCCTCCCTTGTTTCTGAAGACTTGGATGGCCAAAATATTTGAGTGCGACTTTAATTTCTGAAAGAACGGCGTCGTCGGTTGAAGTCAAGACTTTCTTCAAATCGTTTCCTGCACAAGCAAAACCATGAGATCTCAAAAATGAAGCTTTGTAAATATAAGAAAAATAAACGCAAGAAGCTATACGGCCACCTAGTTCGCTCCTCCGTCTAGGAATAGGATCAAGGCGATCCTCGCCTTCGCCGAATTCCCAGTTACCTCGGACAACGACCATAACATCATCGACTCGCTTGCCTGAGCTGGAAAGCATAGTCACTAATTGATGGTCGGTGTCCTTGGCCCTAAGGAAATAGCGTCCATGCTGACCAGAAGACTTGGCCAAGGCATAACAATGCCGAATAGCAGGTATACCGAGGTTAATCCTAAGGCGACGGTTTAGCTTTATAATCCCCATTACAATTCTAAAAAAGTTGACATTGGGTTGGGAGGGGATTAGACCTCAATGGCGAAGGACAGCCCTAAGAAATGGGTGAAGGAGGAAACAGATTCCGCCCTCTACAATTGATAAGAGAGGGAAGACGATTGTGCTTTCATCAACCCTCTCCATATCGAGGGTGCCGTCTGTCAGAAGTGACAGACGGATGTCATCAAGAATAGAAAAATAGCGTCGAAAGCCAGAGATTCGGTCCGCGGAGAGAAGGTCTTTCAGATGCTTTGCCATTTCGGTTAGCCTATAGGAGCGTACTAAACTAAAGGCAAACCAGGAAAAGGGATTCAAAGCAGAGAGGAAGAGAACTTACAAGAGACGGAGAGGACAGTGAAGGATGAATGGAAGTTGCAGAAGTGAGTCGGAAGGCAGTCCAAAAACTCTAAGCATCCAAAAATGTGTGTTCGAAAAGACGACAAGATTTTAAATCACAATAAATGGAAGCGTACGAAGGGGCGGGAAGTTGAAATGATAACCGAGAGACGTGTGCTCTGACATCCGCATTGGAATGAGGTTAGCCACCGAATTTCGGCTCTGACTTTTCGAGTTCGAAACCAAGCACTCCAGCTAACTGTCGTTAGTGGAGTGCCTGGGGGGCAATTGTGGAGGCCAAATATTAGGAGACGTAAAGAGGCTGAATAATTAGACCTGGAGAGTTGAAATATATACATCGCATTCGGCCCCATCTTACATATTTAAATCCTACCCTATTCGGCCAAATAGCCGGTTGAGTAAGGGACCGAGTGGAAAGCGGTTTGCAACAAAAGGAGCCGAGAAAATAGTTATACGGCAAATTGAAAGTGGGCCCAGCCCCGAGGCCCAAGAAAGAAAAGATATAAATAAAAGAACATAAGCCAGAAAGAGGTATGTGAGAATCATTGTGCTTAACTTAAAATACAAGTAACGAAGAGAGTATATACTGACTTAACCGTCGGAGTGCTAATTCCGGCACCCCCGACCGGAATGTTTGTTTATTTTCAGGTCGTCCAAGTCATCAGCTGAGGATCTCGAGCATCCCAGTGGATCAAAGGAGTATTTCCAATCCACTTCCCCACAGTTGTTCATACTGTTCTGTTTTGGTGTTCATAGTTTTTTACTAGTGTTGTGTGCATTCACATTGTGCAGTTGTTAATAAACAAATGGGAACATTGCCCACCACAGGAACAAAAAGGAAATGGCTAATTCTTGTTTTTTTTTGCATCACTTTTAACACAAATTCTTATAAAAAAAAAAAATGGACACTAATTCCAACATGAACATCCCCATGAACAACCAAACCTATGATTCATATTAATGGAAACTTACTGAACATCCATCCAGATGTCTAGTTCATTTGATGGGAATATGAGATTGAAAGAGAGAGCTCCACCAAGTAGAGTGACTTGCCACAATTTTTTTTACACTGAGCAGATTTTAGAATAGGAAATAACACAAATTCTAGGGCCACATTACCATCACAGTCAGTGGTAAAAGCATTCTAAAGAAGTCCTAGAGAATTCAATGGACAAGGAGAGTAGAATTTAGCCTTGAAAAATAATAAACTTGTAATCAATTGTCTAAAAAATACAGTTGCAAGTCCATTTTTATCAAAACTAAATATCAAAACACCATCTAGTACGACAATGATAAAGACCATTTTGTTGTAACTCGAATCAGACATTAAACTCAGATTCATGGTGTAATTGTAGATGTTTGTGTTAAACTCCTTACAGTGAGAGAACCCAATTGCATGAGCACCACTCAAAGCCACCATTTCTTCGATCAAGAACCCTTTAGATGAAAAAATGTTGATGATCTGAGTCATAGACATTGTGGGTCTGGGAAGATTACCTTTGACGAGGGTTGATTTGGACTCCTTACAGTGAGAGAACCTAATTGTATGAGCACCACTCAAAGCCACCATTTCTTCGATCGAGAACCCTTTAGATGAAAAAATGTTGATGATCTGAGTCATAGACATTGTGGGTCTGGGAAGATTACCTTTGACGAGGGTTGATTTGGAGACAAGCCCATCTTTGCGGCCTATAGGACATTGTAGTAAGGACCACCCATCATGGTGAGGAGATCACGAGCAGCAACGGCGAGAATGTCGGCGCAAGAGACGATGTCGGGAGAGGAGAGCTCGAGAGCGGTCTTGGCACGAACGACGACGTCAAAGGCATCGCCAGGGAGAGAGAGGTTGATGTCGGCGTCGCGCTCGGCGGTGCTGAAAGGAGTGGAGAAGATGAGGACGGAGGCGTCGCAGCCGGAGACGAAAGAATCGTGGAAGATGAGGCGGAGAGTGGCGGCGGTGGTGGTGGGGAGGTGATCTGCTTGTTAGTGATGGTGTCTTGCATGATCTGGTTGAATCTAGGGCATGAGTTTTGGTAGTAGTTGAGGGCTATGAAGCACGGATACTTCAAATAGAGTGACATATTCGTATCGTATCCGTATCGGATACCGATACTCCTTGGATACTCGCAGATACATATCAGATACTTATTAAAAGTATCGGATACTTCTTAATTATTTTTTCATTAATTTTAGAGTATCGGATACTTAATTTTGAAGTATTAGATACTCCAAGTCATGTTTACTTGTTTTATGAAATTAGAATTGTAACATTTTTTGCATAGTAATATAATATAATTGCAAGCATAAATATAAGAATATTTTTCTAATACTTTGTTAAGTTCTTCGATAAGAAGAGCATAGTGAGTTAAATAATAAAATTTATTAAATTGATGTATCCTAATTATTTCATGCATGTCCCCTATAACTACATAGAAAGTAAGAATTAACAAGATAATATAATGGTAAAATTAAATATCAATAAATAAATAAGCAAGTAAACTTGAATACAATATTTTTCATTAGTGTTAAAGGAAAAAGCATAGGGACAAGTTGTGAATTGTTCTATTATTGTAATATAAATATATTAAACTTGATATTGAAATGAAATATTTACAAGATCTATTAAAAATTTTAAAAGTAAACAAGCTACTAGCTTAAATTAATACAAAATTCTTAAAGGTTAGTATTTTGCATTATAAAATTATATCGTGGTTTCTCAACGATCTTTAGCTTATGTGTAACTCACTATTAATAATTTTAAAAAATATATTTTTCACAAATGTATCCCAGCCGTACCGATATCCTATTTTTTTAAGTTTTGTCGTATCGCCATATCCGTATCGTGTCGTATCCGTATCTCGTATCCGTATCTATGCTTCCTAGGTTGAGGGAGAGGTGTTGTTGTTGGGAGTGGCAGAGTGTGAGGAGAGAGAGAGAAAGAGAAGTAAGGATAATGCCATGGAGGAGAGAGAGAGATGAGAGAGTGGGCGGGAACATTTTAGTTCCAATTTTAATTTTTTTTTTTTTTTTTTATAAATTTTGTATAGCCATTGGATCTAGTGGGTTGAATCTCAACCGTTGCATAGAGGAAATGAAAGAGGGGAGTTAAGGAGAGGATTTGAACTCTTACAAGAAACATATGGGTTTTCAAGAGAGAATCCAAGAGGAGAATTCTTTGGCCTAAGGAAAACATATTATTGGGGAAGGAAAAAAACATTGGATAAAATTAAATTAAAGATTAGGAATTTATTTAAATGTTATTTTTATCAACAAAGAAACAAAATCGAATGAATTTTCAACCAGAACATACCTTTTTTTTTGGCACATTGGAATACAAATTAGGGGTGTGCGCGATGCAGTACGCTTTGAGGATAAAATTAAAACCAAACCGTGGATGGCAGATTGATAAATTTACTATTCATAAACAAACCACGGTTTGATATTTGTGCAGTTTCAAGCTATTAGTTGATTGAAAAATAACCTTAAACAATTATTAAATATTTTCATAATATATATCACTAATTTATATAATATTTTTCATATATATAAAACACTAACTGATTTTACATAATATTTTTCATACATATAACTTGCACAAAATTCCATATATTTCAGACTGATTTTTACTTTTGGTATTTCATTGGAAGTAAATGAAAAAAAAAATGTATTAACTATGGTGGAGCAAAGTGGTTTCGAAGGTGAATTATAAATTTCAAACCGTGGATCAAATCGACCCACGGTTAGCAGACAGATCACTGCAGATTGGATGATTTTAGCAAATTGACCGGTATTTTGCACAGTCCTAATACAAATATAACTCTCAAATCGAGAGAGAAGACCCACACAAAAATATATATGAAGGCGATCCCCTAATATCCTAGTAGTTGGAATATTTTATTTATAGTATAGATTATAATAGAATCCATGATTTCCTAATCACAAATTTCTTGCCTCTTACATTGTAATTGATTGATTCTATTTCCTATTTTGTAAATTTTGTTTTAGTATATATATATATACATGGTCTCACCTCATTATACGTAAACCATTTTATACAATTCTTCTTGGTATCAGAGCCAAAACCCTAACCCATTCTTCCTTACCTTCTTTTTTCTCTCTGTCGACACAAACTAGTCACCCCTCATCACTATCCGCAGCCTCTAGCCACCCAGCAACACCTCTCTCTATCAGCAGCCTCCATAGGCCCTATCGACACCTCTAGACTGTAACCCAGCCTTCGACCAGACCACCTAAGGTTTGTTCAGGTTGAAACCCTAATCCATTCTTTCTTACTTTCTTCTTTCTCTCTATTGGCACAAACCAGTCACGCCTCATCACCATCCGCAGCCTCTAGCCACCCAACAACACCTCTCTCTGTCAACAGCGTCTACAGGCCCTATCGACACCTCTAGACTGTAACCCAGCCTTCGACCAGAACACCTAAGGTCTGTTCAAGCCAAAACCCTAACCTATTCTTCCTTACCTTCTTCTTTCTCTCTGTCAGCACAAACTAGTCACCCTTATCACTATCCGTAGCCTCAAGCCACCCAACAACACCTTATCTCTCTATTGGCAGCCTCTACATGCCTTGTCAGCACCTGTAAGCTATAACCCAGCCTTTGACTAGACCACCTAAGGTCTATTTTGTGTGAGTCTAGTTTTTGGCCCTATTGTAATCCATTTTTGGGGCTATTAGTTTGTGTTTTGCCCTAGTTTAGGGCCTTATGCTAATGTGGTAAGCATATGCTTACTATTTTTTATCTATTTGTTGGGCAACCAATTTGTTATTTGTTGTGGTCTATCGTCTCTCCGACTGCTTTGCTTGAGTTTTTCTCGCATGTCTTCCACTATCCTTGTGTGGGTTTTTTTTTTTTTTTTTTTTGGATCATGACTGAGGCTTCTAAGATGTCTGTGACCATTATGGGGCATATTACTCATGTTATCCCACTTGGGTTTGATGTTTCCATCACCCCGTTTGTTTCTGCTCATCGTATTACTAGTGTGGTACTCAATGGGAAAATTTTTGCAGCTTGGAGTCGCTCTCTTCCTCTTTATCTTAGGGGTAAAGGCAAATCTAGTTGGCCCTTGGAGACTGAGAAACAACCACTGGATGATGATCCTAAACGAACCTAATGAGACATTGATAACTACACTTTCTTGGGCTGGATTTTTAACTCTATGGAGGAACATATTTATAATATGTTCATGTATTATGATATTATGATATTATTCCTCGTCTCTGGAGTGCTCTCTCGCAGATGTATGCTCAGCTCGTCATGACTCTCTAAATTTTTGAGCTTTATCGAGATATTTCTCATACATCCCAAGAAGCTCTGGTTCTTTCTGTTGCCTAGTTCTTTGGCTATCTTTAGTCCCGGTGGGAGAAACTGGCCCAATATGAGTCGTTGAGTGATTTTTCTTGAGGCGATAACATCTATTGTGGTCAAACGAATACATCTCCATACATACCAATTCTTGATAGATTTAAAACCTGAATTCGAGTCCTTTTGGATTTAGATTTAAATACATCTCCTATACCATCCCGGTATGAGGCATTTGCTATTCTTGATAGCGAGGAGCGGTGTTGCCAGGAGCGGTTCATCTGTCAATCAGATGGCTCTTGCTGCTCATTTTGCCTCCTGACCTCCTGCAAATAAGGTTATTTGTCATGACTGTGGTGAGCCTGGGTATGTTAAGGCCCGTTGCTTCAAGTTTCAATCTCAGATTAGTCATTTTCAAGATCGGTTGGGCTCACTCTTGTCACATGCACCTAGTCCATCTGCGTCCAGTGCTACTCTGGCCACAAGTACTCCTCATGCTTTCCATGTTCGGTCTACTCCTACTTGGGTTCTAGATTCTAGAGCCAATGATCATATGACTAGTGAGTTGTTTGTTTTTTCTACTCTGGTTCATAGTGTCTCAAACTGTATTTAGCTGATGGGTTGACTTCTCATGTTCATCATAAGGGTGATGTATCCTCGTCTTTTACTATACTCTTACTTCTATTATCTATATTCCTAATTTTGCTTATAATTTATTGTCTGTTAGTAGCCTTGCTAAATCCCTTAATTGTGTTGTTATCTTCTTACCTTCTCATTGTGTATTACAGGACCTGAGTTCAAAGAGGATTTTTGACAGAGATTATGAGCATGATGGAATCTACTACTTTAGCGAGCCACCTTCTTCTTCACCATTTGCTTCCAGTTTGCAAGCCTTTGTTTTGCCTAAATCATTGTCTCCTATTTTTACTTTACAAACTTTAGAACTATGGCATGCTTGCCTAGGACATGTCAATTTTCAGTATTTATGTTTACTTTTTCCTTCTTTAAATAAAGCTTGCAAACATAATAAATTTCAATGTGTTGTTTGTGAACTTTCCAAGCATACTTGTTCTAGTTATATTTCTCATTTGTCTCATGCCCCTAGCATGTTTGATTTAATTCCTTAAGATGTTTGGGGTCCTTCCCATGTCATTGCTTTTTCTGGTCATCACTACTATGTTACGTTTATTGATGATTATTCTTGCTGCACATGGGTTTATCTTCTTAAAAAGAAATTATATGTTTTTCCTTTATTTACTCAATTTCTTCAAATGATCAAAATCCAATTTCATAAAGTTGTTCAGAATATTTACTCTGATAATGGCAGAGAGTACAACTCTGATGCTTTTTGCTCTTATCTTAAATGGCATGGTATTATGTAACAAATCACTTGTGCCTACACTTCGAAGCAAAACGGGGTTGCTAAGCAAAAGAATCGTCATATCATGGCTATAGTTCGATGTTTACTTTGTGGTATGCATGTTCCCAAGTCTTACTGGCACTTGGGGTGTAATCAGTTCGAGACGGTCGGTGTTTAAGTGAAATTTTGCACCAAACCGATAATGTCGGTTTTATTATTTTGAAAACCAATACAGACCAAATTTTTTATCAAACCGCACCAAACCACACCGATTCAAACAGTTCGGTTCAATGCGGTTTAATCGGTTTAAGTACTTTCAAAATTAAGTCATTTCTTAAATTTGTAGTATAATAAATAATTTATATAAACATATTAAATTAGCCATTTGTACACAATTTTAACCATATCTAATCTAACCATTCACAAAAATGCAAATAAAAAAATTAATAAATACTAAGGCTTGAAACTTTTACTGAATTAGAATTAGAAACAAAATATAATCTCAGAACCAAAGTCTTGACATCAAAACAAAACCAAAACTTAAAACAATCATCCCATAAGTCTAAATCATAAGTCTATCAAATAGAGTAAAAATATTCATTATTTATTTAATATATATTATATGTAAATATATTCGATCGGTTTCGGTGCAAATCGGTGTATAGTATATCAAAACCGGTACCGAACCGAACCGAAAACTGAAAAAAAATAATTTCCAAAACTGAACAGACCGATTCATATTAAAAAACCGACCAAATATGACCGGTTCAATCTGGTTCGATCGGTTTAGTCGGTTTTTTCGGTTTTTCTTACATCCCTAACTGGCACACTGTGGTTCTTATTGCTGTTTATCTCATAAACTAAACTCCCAATCAAGTTTTGTAGGGTTTGGCTCCTTTACAGGTTCTCAAACCCCGATTGCACTTTATTTTTTATTATGCCTCGTGTACTTGTTTTGTTCATAATCGCAGCCCTTCTCGGACTAAGTTAGATGATAAAGTAAGTCGGTGTATTTTTGTTGAGTATTCTGTTCTTTCCAAGAGTTATCAATGTTATGACCCTATTGGTTGCCCTTTTTATTATTCTTTAGATGTCACTTTTTGTGAGTCTTCTTTTCTTTGGTTCTAATCCTCTTATGCAGGCTACTTCTTTGTCTAATCTGGTTAGTGCGACATGTCTCCTTCGGCTCGTCTTGTAACGATTTTTCACTCTGCTATTCCATGTCCTTTGTCTGATGTGTCACCTCCCAAGTCTCTACCTCCTGTTGCTCCTCTTCAGACTTACTCTCGTCATCCATGTGCTTCATCCACTCCAACTTCCCCTTCACTTCAAGTTTAGGTACCGCTTCTCCCTTTGTCACTTCGTCTCCTTTCCATCATTCACCACATCATTATCCTGCTCGTATTCGTTTTCCTCCTAACTGTTATGGCCTTCCTAGTAGCACTAATCATCTTATTTCCAAGTCTTTGTCTTATATTGGTCGTTCATATTCTTACTGTGCTTTCCTTGGGAAACTTGACTCTATCCCTATTCCTCACTCAGTCTCTAAGACTCTTCAGAATCACCATTGGGTCCAGGCTATGCATACGGAAATGGTGGCCTTGGAACAGAATAAGACTTGGACTCTTAAGTCGTTACGTTCTTCTGCCACAATTGTGGGATGCAAGTGGGTGTTTAGTGTGAAGTATCTTCCAGATGGGCTGGTTGATCACTACAAGGGTCGTCTTGTTGATTGAGGATTTACATAGATTCCTAGTCAAGACTTTGGTGCTACTTTTGCTCATGTTGCCAATTTAGCCTATGTTCACCTTGTGGTTTCTTTGTCTGCAGCCTATTCTTGGCCTCTTCATCAGTTAGATGTCAGGAATGATTTTCTTCACGGTGACTTGCTAGAGACAATTTATATGGATCCTCCATCTGATTTTCGGGCTGAGAGGGAGTTTGTAAGGAAGGTGTGTCATTTGCGCAAGTCTCTTTATGGCCTCAAGCAGTCTCATCGTGCTTGATTCAATCACTTCGGCTCTATTGTCCTTTCCATGAACTTTGTTCAATGACACTTTAATCATACATGTTTCATTCGTCGCCGTCCCAATGGTTGTTCTACCATTTTGTTGGTATATGTGGATGACATCATTCTTATTGGGGATGATGCTTCTGATATTGCTCAAGTGAAACGAGAACTAGGGAGAGCATTTGACATGAAGGATCTGGATCATCTCTAATACTTTCTGGGTATTGAGGTTGCTCGGCCACGTAGAGAGATCTCCTTGTCTCAGCGGAAGTACACTTTGGATCTTCTTTAAGATATTGGTATGCTTGGGTGTGAACCTGTCTCTACACCTATGGATCCAAATCTTAAGCTCTTGGCTAAGTTTGGGGAACTTCTTCCTAATCTAACTATGTATTAGCTTGGTAGGTCGCCTAATATACTTGACAAATATAAGACCAGATTTACTATTTGCTGTGAGTGTAGTTAGTCAGTTTATGCGTACACCACGCACGACTCATGTTGATGCAATCTATCATATTCTAAGGTATCTTAGGTTTTGTCTAGGTTTGGGGCTATTCTTCTCAGCTAATACCCAAATTAGACTCTCGTTTTACAAATGCAGATTATGCCGAATCAAAGACCGATAGGCGCTTGACTTCAGGTTTTTGTGCTTTCTATGGTAACCATATCACGAAAGAGTAAGAAACAGGGTGTGGTCTCGCGTTCTTCAGCTGAGGCTGAATATCGAGCTATGACTCAAGGTACATGTAAACTTTTATGGTTGCAATCAATTCTTTCTAAATTGGGATTTGAGGAAACCGTTTCTTCTCAATTATATTGTGATAACATGTCTACTATCATGTTTTCTTTAGATTATGTTCTTCATGAGCAAACTAAACATATTGAGATTGATATTTATTTCATTCGAGAGAAAGTTCAAGCAGGTCATGCTACACCATTTGTTTCTTCCTCTGAACAAACTGCAGACATGTTTGCTAAGTCAGTGGGACCCTCTTTGCTTCAATCATCTATTGTCATATTGTCAAATTAGGTTTGGTCGATATCTTTGAACCAGATTGAGAGGGAGTATTGGAATATTTTATTTATAGTATATATTATAATAGAATCTGTAATTTCCTAATCACGGATTTCTTGCCTCTTACATTGTAATTGATTGATTCTATTTCCTATTATGAAAATTATGTTTTAATATATGTATATATATATATATACATGGTCAAACCTCATTATAGGTAAGCCATTTTATACAATTCTTCTCTAGTGAGGTGCAAAAGTAATCTGAAATATAACTCTCAAACTGGAAGAGAGAACCAATACAAAAGTGGAGGAATTCGATCTCCTAACCTCCTTGTGAAGTGTAAGAGCTCTAGCCGTTAGTTCAGTTACACACTTACACACGTGAATTCTATTAGAAAATAAATCAGGAAATTTCAGTGTAAGATACTTAAAAAACTCTGATGGTGTCTTAATTAGATTCTTGACACTCATGTTAACACCATTGTCCAAAACCGCTAACTTTCTCCAACTTTGAATAGTATGAAACAGCAAAAAGATGTAATGCCGCAACCTAAAACTGTTTGATTCAGTCGCAAAAATAAATAAATACATAAATACTGAAGCTCAGAGAACAATGAGGTGTTTGTTACTACAGACTCAGTATGCTAACCAGCTACAAGAAGTTAGTGGATGTAATCAGTCACTGGAACTTCTTGTTGCATTACATGAGAAACACTGACCTCAGAATGGGAGCCCGGATTCTAGTTATCCATGGTTTCCGCAGAATTTTAGCCTTCGGCGCAAAAATATCCCATTGCAGAAACCAGTCAACGAAAAAAAAAAAATTTATTTCTTAAAGTTATTTTTATCTTTTGGTGGTTCAAAAGAATGTTCTCAAATATCAGAGTGGAACCTGCAAATATGAAATCAACACCAACCGAAGCATTTAAAAGCTTAAATGTTCCCCCAAATGGTAATAGAATATATTTTCATTATAATGAAACTCAAAAAAAATGTGGCGTTAAACATGCTTCCTTAGGCAGGCAGAAGCTTCAACAAGAAGGTATAACCAAAATTCAAAATGAAGCAACAAGCATATGTACAACAGAGTAAGGGCTATATACTCCCCAATTCCAATAATGAGCAACCTATACTTGACAAATAAGCTATCAATGGGTATGAAGAATATGTCAGTCAGACCTTCGACGGAATGACATTGGTGCAGAATACCAGATGTCAGTAATTATATGATTATACGAGGGTTCTCATTGGGGTACACATTAAACCACAAAGAAGATAAAAACGATCAAGAAAAAAATCAAAATGGCAAATATTTTAATCATGAGCCACCTGTTTGATGATATTTGGTTTAAATGCCTCAACAGAGAACTGCGAGCACTTTCAACATTTGACAATGACTCCTCCATGTTATCATCGATCCTGATCACATAAATAGGCAGTTAAACAAGAAAACTTGAGTTTAAAAAAATAGGGGGGAGAAAGAGAGAACGACTTAATTCTATACTAAAGACAATGAAAGTATAAGATTCAATCGGGAATGCCACAAACATTTAAATTGCTTGCATTGAAATCTAATTTCCTTCTTTGTACTTCAGAAGTCATACAGCTATATAAGTTTACAAATAAAGACGTAATAATATATAAGCATCAGATTTTCATGCAAAAAGAGCAAACCTGATAGCCAATTCCCCTTGTTGTGCAACCATTGTAGCCAAATGTGTGAAAATCCCACCAAGTTCTGAAATTGTGGATTCAACATTTTGAAGAGCAAGTGCCCGACTTTGTGAATAACTCTCCTGTGGTGGGACCACCTGCTGCAACATGGACATTTCCATAAGGTGGGATGGAGTGTTGTCCACAGCCAACCTTCGTCTGAATTAAGGTTTAACACAAGCTGTTAGTACTCATTAGAGAACTAGCTAAGGATATAGTAAACCACATCGTCAGGACTTCTTTCACAAACCATAACCGAATGAACTTTATCTCAGAATTTACAACAATATACATACTAAAGCAATAGGAAGTTTTAACTGTTAAGTGTACAAAACATCAGGAGAATTATGAATTCAGAGAGAAAAAGAGAGAATTAACTTCCAAAATCTGCTATCTAACAAAAGCTCCAGAAAGTGATGAAGACCATGGATTAACTTCCACATCAACAAGAGCCCCTATATGTCAGGCATTATATGTGAGATATGGACCTCCAAAATGAGAAGACATGCCTCCACTACTTGCTCCCTCCCAAGCTAAGCCATGTTGGTCACTTTCTATAGACCAAATGATGGCGAACATGAAAAGAAGAAAAATGGCAAATTTGGAATTTCACATGAAGCACGTTTAAGGCATCAAAAATTAAAATTTTGGCATAATTTTGAGTTTTTATTTGTATTTATTCTAATTTGTTGCATTGTTGAACAAATTTATGTCATTATAGTAGGTTTTATTACTTAGTAGTATTATGGTAATTTCAATCATTGTTGGACATGGGTTGTAGGGATCACCCATGGGTTTTATGTTGGGTCAAGTTATTAAAATGGTCATTATTTTTGTTTTTGTTATGTTTAGAATAGTCTTAGTGGTCAAAAAGATCGAATTTTCCTATTTTGAATTCATGTTATGGTTAGAATAGAATTAGAAGTCATTAAGTTTTCTATCATAGTTGAAGTAGAAATAGAAGGCATAGTCATAATTGATCTAGAATATTTGTAATTACCAAATATTCTTATTTTCTAAATTTGAGTCGTAGTACTTGTGGAAGTAGGACAATCTTTAACGTATAAATATATGTATAATCTCAATCATTCAATGAAGAGTTGATATGATGAGAATTTGAGATTGTTTGTGTGATTGACCCAACCCTTGCAAGGGAGAAGCACCTCTTTTCCTCTCTTCTTCTCCTTCTCTTTCTTCCTTTTTTGTTTTCAAGTTTACCTCTTTCTTCGCACATGCCCAAGTTACTATTTTCGGGTTACTATTTACAGCCATCTAAAAGTGCACTTGTTAGTCCCAAAACCCTATCATATCACCCCTAAATCAACTCTAATTCCCTCTCCTACCTATTAGCCTTCAATTCAACCATTCAAACTCTAAATTACTCGCTATTTAGGCCTTTAATAATAGCCTGTGTTAAGAAAATCCAGCAAGCTATCCTACATAACCAAATCACTTGATGCTTTGACATTGGACCTAGACTTTAGAAGCCAAATTGAATCACTACCTACTCGAAATCAGGTCGGGTTTCGAATCCAAGTTTGGGTGCCCATGGTGGCATGACCCATAACCCATTCAGAGATCCTGTTAGTTTGAATCTCAAACCACCTTATCCTTGGGATAAGAATGAATAACCCACTATCTCATCTTATAAGGAGATAGAGTTATGGGTGGTTACATCTCTTGCAATATAATAAAGATACATATTACGTATTTTGTAAGACCAGAAAATCTCTCTCCAACATCTCTATCAAACTCTCTACCATTAGAGAACGAATCATGCCTCTGTACTGTGAATAGTGTGGGTAATTTTCTAGTAGTTCTACTCCATCACTGGGTAAGGTTCGAGTTCATCATTGAGAGCATGTGATTCACCCGATGATCCATGGATTCGATTTAACGTCAAAGGTAACCTGAATCCATTTTTCTGTCGCATATTATTATTTCCTACATTGGCATCAAAGCCCTCTTGAGTGTTTTCATGTTGTTTTATGCATGAAATATGATTTGCACCATATATGTAATCATTAAAAAATGTACGTGTGTTTCATGAAAGAAAATTGATGTATTTCATACTATTTCCGATTGGCATGAAATTGATATATATTGTAGTCCATGATATGTAGAATATATCTACAAAGTTTCATTGAAATCAGACAGTCGAATTTTAAAAATAAATAAATACCCATTTGTTTTTTCGAAACTTTTTTGTGCATGGGTATTTTACATTCTTTTTTTTTTTTTTTGGATAAATGAAATTTTGTAACCACAGCATCAAGAAGATGTTAAAAGAATACAAAACCAACCCTACGAAACATCAACAAAGTCTAAAAGAACAAATAAATCAGGATTCAATCTTCCTAACACCCAGCTGTACAAAATATCCAGGAAGCGAGACTCTAAACGTACGACGAACTGAGCGCTTCCCTGAAAAATCCGATAGTTCCACTCCAACCACATCAAACACAAAGGCGCTAATGCCCAAGCCCACCGCTGCCGCTTCCCAACTTGACCACCCCCCCAACAACGCAACACATCCATAACCTACCTCGGTCGAACCCACGCCACACCAAACAGAGAGAAAACAAGCACCCACAAACGAGATACAACTGGGCAATGAATCAACAAATGGTCTACTATCTCCGCATCCACACAACACATGCAACACCAATTAACCAGAATATGATGCCGACAAATCAGATTATCAAATAGTTAAGATCCGACCAAACGCGGCTGTCCACACAAAGAAAGCCACCTTCAATAAAACACCAGAAACCCACACACCATGCCAAGGGAACACTCTCCCGCCACTACCACACAAGGACAAATAAAAAGACGAGACTAAAAAAACACCTTTAGCCCCAGGAACTCCCCAGACCACATCATCCTCACCCTCTCGGCCTACTTGGACCCCATACAAAAAGATTATCAACTCCGCCAACTGCCCTACTTCCCCATCCTGAGTATGGCAACAAAGAACAATATCCCAAACAAACTCCATACCACTTCCGCCCAAACAAGAACCCACCAACACTTCCGGGTCCCTCACCAACCAGTACATCAAAGGAAAACGCTCATGAAGGGTAATCTCCCCACACCACTTATCCTTCCAAAATTGCACCCGAGCTCCACCGGCTACCCGAAATTGGACTCGCTCCTAGAATTGAACCCTCCCCAACCAAATCCCCTTCCATAACCCACACCTATGAGAACTCCCTACCACCCTAGTACACCACTCTTCCCTCCCTAACCCATACTTGGAGGCCACCACCCTGCGCCACAAACGGTCCCATTCCTTAGAAAACCACCATAGCCACTTCCCCAACAAAGCCAAATTAAACTTACACAGCCTTCGCACCCCCAGCCCCCTAGCCTTCTTAGAGCAACAAACCTGCTCCCAATTAACGAGATGATATCGAAACCCTCCACATCACTTCTCCACAGAAAATCACGCTACAACCTTTCCAACTGCCGAGCCACCGATACAGGAATGACATGAACTGACATAAAATAAGTCGAGAAACTACCCAGCACACTCTTCACCAAGGTGAGCCGCAAGCCGGCACTGAACCCTTTCCAACACCCCATCCCACACCCCTTCGCCTTATAAGGTGCCCCCAAAGGCAACCCTAAATAAGACACCGGCAAATGAGACATCTTACAACCCAAAATAGCCGCCAAAGACGGAAGATGGACCACCTCCCCAACTGGAATCAACTTTGACTTTGCCAAATTGACTTTCAGACCTAAGACCACCTCAAAACATAGCAGAACACAACGCAAATACCCCAGCTGCTTTGAATCAGTCCCACAAAAAATCAAAGCATCATCAGCATACAACAGGTCAGAAATACCAACCCCATCTGCCACAAGAAAACCCTCCAACAAACCCGCCTGCACTGCTCAAGACAACAACCGACTGAGTGCCTCCATGACTAGAATAAACAACAGAGGGGACGGCGGATCCCCCCGGCGCAAACGCCTAAATGTCTGGAAGTAACCCGCCGACGTCCCATTCACCAATACAGACATCCTCACCGTCGAAATACAAAACCAAATCCACCGCTTCCACCGTGCCCCAAAACCCATGCGCTCCATAACAGCCAGCAAAAAATCCCAACTGACATTATCATAAGCGTTTTCAATATCCAACTTACAAATCACACTTGGACGACCTTTGCGCAAATGAGAATCCACACACTCATTAGCCACTAAAACCGCATCCAGAATCTATCGACCACCCACAAAAGCATTTTGGGATTCTGACACTACCTCCCCTACCTGCAGACGAAGCCTATTAGCCAAAACTTTTGCCAACAACTTGTACACACTACCCTACAAACTAATAGGACGAAACTGACGAATATCCGTGACCCCTCCCACCTTAGGAATCAAAGTAATAAAAGTCGCATTGAAGCTCCCCAAACTGACTTGTCTGATAAAAGTGTGCCATCACTACTAACACATCGCCCTTTACAACCTCCCAGCAATGTTGGAAAAAAGCCATAGTAAATCCATTCAAACCCGGAGCCTTATCACCACTCATCCCCTTTAAAGCACCTAACACCTCCTGTTCCGAAAACGGCTCTTCCAGGCCGGCCGAATTGGAAAGCATACCAAAATCCAAACAATCAATCCCCGGACGCCACCCCTCAGGCCGCTGAAACAAGTGCGCATAAAACCCAACAATCCCCGTGCGAACCACCTCGTCCTCTATCAACTCCACCCCATTAATCCAATTCGGCCCAATCTGATTCACCCGTCGATGCGCATTTGCCATCCGATGAAAAAACTTTGTATTCCGGTCCCCTTCTTTCAGCCACGAACAACGAGATTTCTGCCTGAAACTGACCTTCATCTGAGCAATCCGGGTAAAATCAGCCCGCAAACACTCCTTACGAGCCACCTCCTTATCAGCCAAACCCACATTGGCTTCCATAGCATCCAAGGCCTGCAATTGAGCCAACACCGTTGCCTTCTACCCATCCAAGTGGCCAAAAACCTCCTTATTCCATTGTTTTAAATCTGTCTTCAACAATTTCAGTTTTTGCGCCAACATATGACTCGAAGAACAAGATACCACATAGCTATCCCACCAACGCTTCACCCTATCAGCAAACCCATCCGACTGGAGCCACATATTCTCAAAACGAAAAAGAGAAGGACCCCGCCAAATACCCCCAATCATCCAATAAAATTGGCCAATGATTAGAAACCGTCTAGGATAACCGTCGCTAAACCGCCCCTGGAAAATGCTCCTCTCACTCTCCTGTTACCAGAAAACGATCAATTCGGGAAAAGACCCGACCTCGAGACTATGTGTAAAACCCACCCTGTAAAGGCATATCTACCAACTGCAACTCATCGATCAAATCAGAAAAAGTCCGAATCACACCCGAAATCCGACCCCCTCCAGACCTTTCCCCTAGCCATCTTACCAAATTAAAATCACCCTCGACACACCAGGGAGACTCCCACCGAAACGCAACACCCGCTAACTCCTCCAGAAACATCCGCCTCTCTCCACCCTGCACTGGACCATACACACCAGTAAATGCCCAACGGAAACCATCCTCCACACATCTGAACAAACAGGACACTAAAAATGCCCCAACCTCGATCTCCTCCTTCACTACCACCCGACTATCCCAACGAACAAGAACCCCCCCTGCCAACAAACAAGAACCCCCCCTGTCACACCTGACGTCGGAAGGCAAGCCCACTCAAAACACCGACCACCTCAAATCTCCTTTATGACATCCCTACCCAGACACTCCATTTTGGTCTCCTGAAAGCAAACCACATCTGCTTTCACACCTCAGCAACACTCCCACTGCCGCACGCTTTCCCTTGCCATTCAAACCACCCACATTCCAAGATAAAATCTTCAGTCTCATTTCAACAAAAGTTAATTCTCCCTTCCATGCCTCCCCTTCTTCCCTTGCGTCCCAACACGACTATCATAATTAATCGAGCACTCCAAATTCCGCAACTCCCTATCCCCTTTCTGACGATGAGCCCCACTCCGAACCACGTCCGTTGACAAGACCCCAACCCCACTACGCCAAGACATCTCTACCGCGGAAAATAAACTCATAGCCTCTGCCTCGTGCCCATCAAAAGAAATACCCAAAAAACGATTGACCTTGCCAATTCTTCCCAAAACCCAATCTGAAACCTCCGAGGCTAAAGGCTCTAAAGCCCCGAAGTCGTCTCCAACGAAAGACCCTCCTCCGCTTGTCCCATCATGCAACACTGCAAGCGGCTGGACAAAGCTAGGACTGGCAGCCTCCTCATCTGCGAACAAACCCAAACCAGCAGCTGAATCCTCCACCAAATCTTCCCACTTTTCCGAAACTTTCGAAGAAATGCCAACCGCCACCCGCGACTCCGGCAACGGAACCATAGCCCAAGCCGCACTCTCTAGAACTTCCTGTGAATGAAGCTCTGTCTCTGCCCCAGCCACACCAAATCCTTGTTTCGAGAACTTTGAAAAGGTATATTATTTGCATGATTTCAACTTACGATTGAGAAGAAAACCCAAGCCCAAACACAAATTTGGGCAAGTGTTGAAGCCTTGAAGGTTTGTTAGAGAAGATAAAGTGCAACGATAGCATTTCCAGTCTCACCCATGAGAGAGTGGAATACACTCTCTATGTTAGAGTTGTTGAATGCCAAAACCGAAACCACCATTTGATTCCTCTCAAAAAATTGAGTTGCACAATACCAATTTTGTTGCCAACAGAGGCTTGGGAGGCAGCGCGTGTGTACCACACAAAGAGCAGCTGCCGTACCCTCATACGTGTGCCACACACTAGCACCCACCAGCTGCGCATCTCATGCTCCAGTTGGAGACCTCACATGTGCACCACGTGCTACCATGAGCCAGCTGCGCAAGCACACGCGCCTTGCTCGCCAGCCACATGCGTGCGCGTTGTTTGGATTTTTTTTAATTTAAAACTACTTTAAATCGCTCTATAGGACTTGTTTGGACTCCGTTTTGAGTGTGATTGGTACCATTGAACTCAAAATTGTATTTTTTGTCTGTTAAAAAAGTTTCAAAATTTTTTGAAAAATAAAAATATTTTCCATGAGTTAATAATTCAATATTTTTACTTTAAAATGCCTGCCAGAGAGCATGTCTTGGCTTATGGACTTAAAAATTTTACTATAAACTACTATGATGATTACATAGTTACTGGTATAGGTAGTGTACTATTTCAAATTATGTAATATTTATTTTTGATTTTTTGAATATTTATTAATTACTTGAAATTCGAGAAAATTAATAAATTGTTGAAATTAGTTATTGCATAATTTGGAATATTATTTACAGCATGTCAAGTTTTTTTTTTTTTTTTATATATATACTAATAACATATAATAATATCTTGTAATCCAATAGCATGATTTGTATTTTCCTTTTAATTTAATTTCATGATTAAATTATATTTAGCACGTTTTCTATTGTGAATTCATATTGAGATGCTAGTATATGAAATTAAACATGTTATCATGCATTAGACATGCCATGAGTAGTGGGAGGTCGTTCGGTGAGAAAAAATCTTTATAGATAGTACTCCCAAAAATGAAAATTTTGCGCATGAATTATATTAAATTTCGATAATTGTCACTTGAGGCACAAGAGTTCCAATAAACCTTTATGACCTAAAGCAGCCATCCATATAGTAGTTCTCATATTACATTGAGCCATTTTGGGCAAACGATGATTGATGAAGACCACTCAAGAATGATCAATGGTCCATAGAAAGTTTACTTATTCTATCATTGTGAGCTAGAAAATTTAAAATGGTTGTCGCCACCGGTGTTACATGGACTCTTCTATTTCTCCCACAGTACCCGTGTCCACCGAATATGACATGGGTAAGGATGTGGAATGTGTCTAACACTCGTACCCAATTTAGATACTTGGATCCTTTAATTTGTTACAATATATGAGAAGAAGAAACTCACATTTGCAGTAAAGTAATACTTTTAGCCTCTCACATGAATTATATATAGAAATTTTATGTTTTTCCTGAATCCTATGCAATTTCAAATATATTTCTATATAATTTACAACATTTCATCCGAGACGTGTATATGATGCATCCCCGTACCCATATTCAATTCTGGATATATATCCCAAGATCCTAATATTTAAATTTATGAAGGCGTGACGCTTCAATACACACCCGAACCCGATACTCATACTCTCATACTCCGAGTCCATGTAACATGGGTCGCCACCTAGGGATGACAGCCCTCTGTGTTAGACATGATGGACATAGGTGATGCAAGCCATATGCTCGGATATGAGATCCTTAGAGATTGTTCTAAGAGACTTCTCGGTTTTTCATTAATGACTTACATAACAAATATCCTAGAGTGATTCCTGATGCAAAATTGCAAAACTATTAACTTACCTATCGGTGAAAGTTGGAGCCTGAGCCATTGACATGAATCCTTAGACTGTCTCAAAGAGAATTATATGGCCTATATTCTTCGATCTTGTGTTGTGATCTAGCGTTGTGGATTGCCTAAAGTATGCTACAGGGTGTATTCGACATGATGAGTGTTATTTATTGTGAATGGTCAGTTGAGAGTAGTTTAGACTATGATCTTGCTCATTAGATGCAGTCTAGAGGATATTATGCTAGCACAGAGAGCTTGTAGATAGGATGTTCTAAGTGTATAAATTTGCTCCTTGTTGGATTCATTTGCGCTTGTGCACCTTGAATGAACACAAATTGGTCACTAAAAGTCTTCAAAGACGCAATTGCACAAGAGGTAGTGATCCTAAACTACTTCATGTGAGGCCCACATGGTAAATTTTGTTGTATATGCCTATCACAAGAGGTGCTGATTGGGCTTATATTTGGAATATAGAATTGCGTAAACTGCGGTTATGTTTTTCAAATTGATCGCTTGTTTTTATGATATGATGGGATATTAATGCTATTCTATTATTATGGTTTGTGGCATAATGAATAGCAAATGATGATGTCAGCAAGCAAGATTGACTCACACACACGAGTAATCGCCCTTAGCACTGGATAGTGCGCAAGGATGAGACTAGTAGTTTATTTTGTTTGCAGCCAAGAAAGGCTTAAATTACTCACTATCTATGTCGCCGTGGTTGGAGCCAAGATGAGGGTGTATTAGAGATCAAACATAGATGTTGGTATCCATTTCTGATGTTGTGCCTATTATGATTAGCCATGGATGAGATCTCATTTGGCACCTAGAAGGCAAGCAAATAGAAAATTCAGGTTAGGCGTAAAAAAGCGACTTGTGCGCTTAAGAGCTACTAGACTAAGATTTGCATGGTATATAAAGTATGACATCACACTTTGGAAGAGTTACTACACCGTAGCATGTATTCATATCATATGTGCTTGTCGCCGAGTAATGAGGTGAGAGAATGGATCCCTACTGCCTCACTGAGAGTCTTAGATGTCATTATTGATATGACTTTCACTTTGTGACCTTTGACTATGTCATAAGGTGAGAGGCTGACGTTCGACTACTTTAGTATGTTTGCAGTTATGTATGATTTGGCTTTAAGAGACATCACTGAGAAAACGGTTAAACCTAAACTAAATGGCATGAGGGCGAAAAGAAGATTATCTATTATTACACTTCTGTTGTATATTCACTGCCAGCACTCACCTCGCTATGTATGGGAGGCAAATTGAGTCTGAATATATTGCATGATGTGAGAGGGTCACACATGCTCTGAGGTGTTAGAGATGCTTGGACAGGTGTAACTAGAGGGGTCTGGGGTATATGAGACTACTTTAATCTTTGAGTTGATGTCTCTATGTTGGCTCATTTTTGAGTTTCTAGCTATGAAGCACGAGTACTTCAACAAACATGGCATATCCATACAGGGTACTTAGTAGGTATCGGTACTTCATATGATACTTCTGCATATGTATCGGATATACAAAACACGTATAAACTTTTTTCTTCTTATTTTTGTCGTACCCCAAACATACCTAGTGTATACTAAAGCCATACCATACCTCAATCAACAATATTTTCTTCTAATCCAGAGGTAAAATTAGTTTCATTGGACTTTATTTATTTATTTATTTATTTATTTTAATGCACATCATGATTTTAAAATTAAGCTATGGTTTGTAAGTTATTTAATATAATAATATTTAATTTTGATTTATGCATTTACTTTTTGTCATTAAATGTAAATTAGGTTGGATATTAACAAATTAAACCATTTAACTATTTTTTGCGTTATTCCAAATTAAAAATAAATATTTTTTAACAAATGTATCAAGCTGTATCCGTACGCTATATTTTTAGATTTTACCATATTGACCTGCCCATACACATGCTTCATAGGTTTCTAGTATAGAGCTCCCACATGCAAGTGTTCTCAGTGATCACACGGTCCATTGGCAAGTACGAGTTTGTTCGATGTTTTGGGTAGATAGAAATAGAGATGTGGTAGTGTCATGCCAACTCATGTACAAATAGATGTTGGAAATCAGGTCGGGTCTTGTATCAAGGTCTAGACGCCCATGGTGGCACGGCCCATAACCCATTGAGAAACCCTATTAGTTTGAATCTCAAACCACCTTACCTTAGGGATAAGTGTGAACAACCCACATCTCATCTTGTAATGAGATAAATTTGTTAGTGGTTATCCTCAAAATAATACAGATACGTATTATGTATTTTGTAAGACCAGAAAATCTCTCTCCATCTTTTCTCTCTAACTTTCTACCATTAGAGTACAAATCACGCCTCTATACTATGAATAGTGTGGATAGTTCTCTAGTAGTTGTACCCCATCGCTAGGAAAGGTTCAAGTTCATCATCAAAAGTACATGATTCACCCGTATGATCCATAGATTCAATTTCAGCGTCAAAGGTAACCCGAATCCGTTTTTCCGCCACTTATTATTATTTCCTACACTCCCCATATGTTCACAACATATTGGCACTATATAATCATACTATCCAGTGACTCAGCCACCTACTATGAACCCTAACATGTCAATGCTTTCCAGGTCAAAAGCAGGGTCTAGTGAGCTCTATGAGCTCAATATGTGGTCATGGTGCAACCCTTGTGCAGCGCCATGACCCACTTGGTCATGTTTACCCTATGTACAAGATCATAGGGTTCATTTAGCTAGATGGTTTAGAAATTAGAGTTAGTCAAGGTATAGTCTCCTTCATGGGAATTATGCCTTGCCCAATCTTAGCGACTGATTTAGAGCTTCAAGAGGTTTAAAACATAGTCCTTCATCAGTTGTCAAAAGTTTCAACATGCAAACAATATACCTGAATTGAAGTAGTTTAAAATAATAAAGGAATGTTGCCTACAAGAAACTTCACTAGAAATATGATTGAGATAGACAGAAACATATGACGGTCAAAACCATATGAAGTGACGAAGAACTCACCTCAGTTGGCTGCCAACTTGAACTCCATTTGATGGTGATCTGCTAAAAAAAGAGGGGGAGCAGAAAGTTAAGAAGAATATACAGATTCACAAAACAAAACACATTCAATGAACTTGATGCTAGATTATAGCACCAAAACTACGGAAGACAATCAGCCAAGAAACCCATAAAAAGAGAAATTTGAAGACAATTTAACATCAGCAGATTTTTATATTTTTGTTCCCTTTTGGTGCCCTTTTAATATGTTCCTTTAGTAATAATATATATACATATATATGGTTGTAGTGCGTACAATGCACAGAACTATACAGATGAGATAAACACTCATGGATTAGACAAGAACCTTTCTATAATTAATACGACGAAACAAAATGTACAATCATGTGTAGGTAATCTAAAAGCATAATCTAACAGATCAAAGTAGAAATCAGAGAAAGGTATATTACACTTGGTTGCCTCTACAATTCCCTTGACTTCTTATTTTTTATTAGCAACATATAAAATTTATTAAAAAGAGAAGAGAAAAAGATACAAAGTGCTTAAGGGAGGACAAGAAGTCCTCCAAAGGGGGAAAAAACAAATTACAAACAAACAGCCTCCCAATCTCTAGAAATTAAAAACAAAGGAATCCCTTTGAAAGGAGATGCAATCGAGACCTAAAAAGATGACAAATAACAAATCTTCTCCTATAAATCTTCAACATCTTGAACCTTATCATGAAAAATTCTCACATTTCTTTCCTTCCAAAGAACCCAAAGCACGGCACAGATGACGCTATTCCAAAAAACCTAGGCCCTCTAAGTGGAACCAAAGCCTCTATAACCATTAGTTAGCTTATAGAAACAAGAAGCCAGAATTACCCAATCAACCTCTGCCAATCGAAAAAGATTAAACCACAATGCCAAAGCCACAGGACAACGTAAAAATAGATGATCAATACATTGAGTTCCTCTTACACATTATGCACCATTGTGGATGTAAATTGCAATTAGGTTTCCTCTTTTGAAACACGTCATTGGTAGTGAGCTTCCTATGAGCCAAAGACCATACAAGACTTTAATGCATGCACATTTCATTCTTTACATTTAAAGATCCATGGATATCTGTGTGATGAATTTGCATATCTATTAAAGAAAACTGAAGTAGATGATGCAATAAACTTACATTCTAACAATATAGCCATGGATGCATGATAACCATGAAAGCTTTAGAACATACTGACAACTCTAGTAAATAAGATCCCCCACAATACAAACAAGACTTAGGTGGTGTTTAATAAAGCTGAAAACTGAAAATTAAAGACTGAAAATTATTGAAAACTGAATGTTGAGTTTTTTAAGCTAAAAAGTTGTATGATAAAAAATTAAGTGTTGAACTAAAAATAAGTTGTTTGATATGTATAAAATCAAATTTGAAATTTATTGTTTTTAAATTATATATTTCAACTTTTATATTGTGGTGGTGGTGGTGGTGGTAGCGGTGGAGTTGAGGGCGGTGGTGGTTGTGGTAGCGGTAGTGATGGTAGTGATAGTAAAATAATGGTGTTGCTTATGGCAACAATAACAATGGTGATGAAGGTAGTGGTGGTAGTGGTGGTCATGGTGGTGGCTTGGTGGTAGTGATACTGCTGGCGGTGGCATGATGGTGGTGGTGATCATGGTAATGAATTTATAATAGTGTCAATATTTATATTTAGTATTTATAAATTCAGTCAGAATTACGTTAATTTCATGACTTAAAAAAAAATTAAGTTTTAGTCTATATTTTAAGAGATACTTAAATTTTTAAGTGATATTAATTATGGTTATCAAACGAGCTTAATTGATCATCACTTTATACATTTAGTTGTAAGTGCTGAATCAAGTTATCAAACACCCCCTTAAATTGCATATTAAATCCTTTAACTGGTAAACTGATTCCACATTTTCACACTATTCATCAAATTCATCATAAACATCAAAGTATGCAATAAAATTTACAATCTTCTGTATGAGAAGCATATTCCACGTCTATCTTCCCAAATCCATGATAATTAAAATTTACAAACAGTAGACCGCATAACAGAGAGAGAGAATTAGATTAGACCTATCCATTGAGCAACCGTAAAAATACTAACCTAGCACTTTGTGATCCACATCAGGCAATCCAAATCATGGGCTCTACTTAATTTATTAACACCACGTTAAGCAACTTAACTAAGATCCTATCAGTTCTTCCTTTGTATTTCATTCTAATACAGTACATGAGAAAAAATAAAAACATAGAAAAACGTACACTGATGGTTGCAAACTCCCTGATGAACCAGATGAAGTTGACCACGGAGCTGGTTCAGTCACTGCCTTTGCGGGATTCCTCAAAGGATTCTCTCTAGCTATATTTGTGGAGAATATCTGTTTCCTATTTTCATGAGCCTTGATGTTCTGTGAAAATAAAAGGAAATTATTTTTTGCCGAAGATGACTGGTAATGATAAAAACACTATATAGAAGTAAAGCCACAACTGGCCATTAGTTTGAATGATATCTCCTGCCAACCCTAACAAGAGGTGTAGGGTTCAAGTCCCAGTTGGCCATTAGCACATGCAGATAAAAGAATAGAGAGAGACAGAGAGAGAGAGAGAGAACTAGAAGAGGTAGTAAGTATCATTCCATTTAGCACTGACCTTTGTTCTGGTAGTTAACACATCCTGAAACTGTTTTGTAGCCCCCATAAGTTTGGTCTTCAAATCATCACAAACAGTTGTGGAATGAACAACTCTATCTTCTGAATAGTTCCCATCAGCTATCTCCACATTTTGAAGGTTTTGCAAATCTGAGACTGCCACATTAAGTGCAGTGATGTCATCTTTTATGAAGGCAGATAATTCTTGAATTTCCTTAATTGGATCATCGAAAATGGATGACTTTTTGCCCACTGCATGTAATGAAAATGTAGATTACAACCTGCAGCATTATCCTGAACAGTACTAAAAAACTATAACGGTTCATCATTTAGTCTTCTAAGATGTCTTTTGATATGTTCAACATGAGAGAGATGCAGAAGAATATCATCAGAAAGGTTCACTAAATCCATCCATGTTTACTATAAATTTGAATTCGAACTTGATGTAGTACGCAGACGGAAAGAGGAGAGAAGAGAAAGAAGAGGACCACAGCCCTAACACACAGCCACAACTTTTAACAATCAATCTTCATTTAACTCAAAGGTGAATAATACAAAACAAACCCTCATAGGCTAAAACCCCTAATCAAAATAGGAAAGCAAATCATTATTATTTGGCAATGTAGTCCTAATAAAAATAAGAAACTAAATATTAATAAAACTCCTAACTTAGCTCTAATTATCTAAATGAATAAACATACATATTACAAATTATAAAATTATAAATTAAAAATCCACCAACAATTGGTGTGTGCCCATTCTGCATTAGAACTTCATTAATCATTCAAAGAATAGAAAAACTAAGAATGAAAGTGATGCCAGGCATAAGAGACAGTTGGCACATCTTCAGTCCACATTTGATTACAAGATCGAGGAAAGCAGATAAACTTTTTGGTTTTAAATTGGGTTTTTTAACAAGAAGTCCTATATGCAGAACTTGCACCATATTAAGTCCTAAAGATATTCTATAAACCCAAAAAGTCCCATAACTGTGCAAAAGACCAAAATCTCCAACTTTAAATGTAGCGCCAAAAGAGGCAATGAGTCTATATTTTAGTAGAAAATCACAATATTTAAAATATTTACCCCATTTGGACCCTTTCTGCATATATATATATATTATATGATAGTGTGAATTTAAGGTAGTTTGAAAGCTGTAAATGTGAAAATTTACACTTCAATGAATTAAATTGTGTGAATTTACTAAGATGTGTGTTCTATGGAAGTATGAATGTTTTACAATCCGAAATTTTCCACCTAGCCCTGCGGGTTATGCAAGGGGATAAGATAGCTTGTGGTTTTGTTATCCCATTTATTTTGTTTTTGTGCCTCTAAAGCATGTATATAGTAACTCTGGTACTTGCTGGTGTAGTCCCTCTTCTGGGCTAGGTCTGTCCAGTGGTTTATGTTAGCGTAGGGTGTTTTAACTTTTGTTCAGGTCTTTAGTTCCTGTATGGTTTCCTGGGGTATGCCCCTTGTAATTGTGTATTGTCCTCTTGTTTTATTTTATGAATAACACCCAAAAAAAAAAAATTAGTGTGAATTTCTGTGTAGTGTGAAAGTATACATTTTCAACCAATAAATTTACTAAATTACTGAAATTTTTAAATCATTCAATAAAAAATGTAACATTCACACTTTTTTACACTTGAATTATAAAAATCATCCGATAACAAGTGTGAAAATTTACCCATTTTATTTTGAAAATACAAGAATATTCAACAGGAAATTGTAAACTTTTACACTTTTTTACACTGAGAATACAAAACATCAACTACAAAAAAATCTTTGGGGAAATAGGGATGGGAGAAAGAGCTGGCCTTATTGTGAAATTTTGTGATGGAGGTCGTCAAATACAGTAGTGGCAAAGAGGTAGATCAGCGAGAAAGGGAAGAGAGAGTCAGCCTTAAAATGAAATTTTATAGTGGATGTTGTCAAATATAATGACACCAAAAAGATAGATTGGCAAGGGAGGGGAAAGAGTGCCTGTTATATCTACTATAGTTTTTACTTCAATAATCAGCGAAAAAACTTTTATTGATGAAAAAATTGAGTACAAAAGAACACCGTGAACCATCAATAAAAGAAGGCTAATGTAGACTGCATCAAAGATGAGCCAAAGACACTCAAAAGAAACGAGAATGAACAAGAATCAAATGAAATGCAGAAAAACAATCTAGAGAAAAAAAAGGTAATGGTTGGCCAAAAATCAACTAAAAAGAAAACCCAACAGCATCCCTGACTTTGTTCTGATTTTGTTAAATATTTATTAGATTTCCAAGTTGATAAGAGAATTATCTATAATTGTCATGCAAATCTCCACAATAAAATAAAATAAAAAAGGAAATGGTTATTTTTATAATAAACATGATGATACACATACCATTTAAATCACGGGTAAAATAGTCATTAAAATTGTAAAAACTTAAAAATGGGGCTTCATCTCCTAACATTCTATATAAATGGGACTAAATGGGTTAATAAATTTTTCATATGATTTATCATTTAAAAAAACCATTTAGTAGGACTTTTCACTAATTAACCCTTTTAAATTTTCAGGGAAGGCATAGTAAGGGAGCCTTAATTAAACAGTATATAAGGGAGCCTTAATTAAACAAAATGAAGAAAAACAAGAAAGAAAAAAATATAAAACAAAAGGAAAGAAATATAAGGCCACGACCATGTTATATTAAGATTGCAAGACCTTTGGAGGCTATAATTGTAAAGGTGTGGTGCATTGTGTGATTGTGCATTAGAATAGGTTTATCAAAAATGGAGAACAAGAAAGGCAATTTTTAATTAGGCAATGACTGCACCTTTTACCAATTTCCATGTTGTGAAAGTTGGGTCACACTACAAATTGCATCACAAGTCGTCCATGGCTTTTAGGGTGTCAAAAAATGGGAACACCCCTTCTATTTAAGGCTGGAGATTGAAATCTAGAGGAAACAATCTTTCATCCATCTACCTCTAATTACCATATAGGCCAATACAAAAACCTTAGGGGAAAAGAAAGCAGATAAAGGCCAATTTTTGTTCTAATTGTGGAGAGAGGTCAACTTCATTGGTCTAAGAAGACAAAAAGGCTGCTAGGCACCTGTGGAAAGGAGGCATATTTTGAAAGAGAGAGAGAGAGAGAGAGAGAGAGAGAGAGAGATTGATGTAGAACAAAGTTTTAGAATTTTCATATTTTATATTTATTATTTTTTAATTTGATTTTGACTAGGATTTTGTCGAGTGGTCTAGAATTTCTAGTTCTATTCTCATAGGTTATGAAGCACGGACACCTCTCCAAAGGCAACATATAGGTGTCCGACACGTGTCGGACACAGACACGAGTCGGACACGTAGTGGACACGTGTTGGATACTCTACCTAACGTGTCCCCCCCTTTTTTTTTTTGAATTTTTCTAGCTGGACACACTTGGGGCACACTTGGGACACATTGTGGACATGTTAGAGACACAAAGAGAGAAACCCTAACTCATTGAATACGGAGAGAGAGAAACCCTAGCCCGTTGAATACGGAGAGATAAAAACCCTAACTAATTGAACACACACACACACACACAGGGTGAAGAAGAACCTGTTGAAATCCTAAATCGAAGTATATTCTTCAAATCTGTCTTTGTTTCTTCAAATTTGTTATTCTTCTTCTGTTCATCTCTCTCTCTCGACTTTGTCTCTTGCTTGTGTTGAACTCATCGACTCTACCTCGTGGACTCTCTCTCTCTTCTTTCTGCGCGATTGTCTCTCTCTCTTTCCTCTCCTCTGTTCTATTCTTTTTTTTGTTCCCCTCTGTTGTCCCTGATATATTTTATATATATATATATATATTTTTAACAAAAAAAAAACCCTTCTCTTTTTTTTTTTCCTCTTTTTCTTTTTTTTTTCTATTTTTTGAGTATTCTTATTTGCTCAACTTCAACATACATAAAATAAATTATTTTTATTTGTAGGAAAAAATTAATTTGTAAATGAAATTTGATATTAAGGCCCCGTTTGGGGACTTACCTTTTTAGCCAATTAGCCAAAAAGTTACTAAATTAGCCAAAAAGCCAACCACTCATACCAAAAAGTCAAAGATTCTCTTTTTTCTCTACTTTTTGCACATCTTTTCGTAATTAGCCAAAAAGTCATCCCAAACATACAAGTTTTTTTTACCTACCTTTTTAGCCAAATAGCTAAAAAATTACTAAATTAGCCTGTTCCCAAACGAGGCTTAAAGTAAATAAATAAATAATATATTTTTTTAAATTTTACATATAATAAATAAATAAAATTATATATATTAAGCAAGTCCCTAGCCTGTCGTGTCCCCCATTTTTTAAAAATTTGTGTGTCCGCGTGTCCATGTCGTGTCCCATGTCCATGTCCATGTCCGTGTATCATAGCTCATAGGTTTCCTAGTTTGTATTAATTGAAGTTTCCTAGTTTGTATTAATTGAAGTTTCCTAGTTTATTTTAGAATTACTTATTCTACAAGTATTAAGTTTACCTTATTATAAATACATGTGTAAGCCTATAGTCATGAGTAACTTATTCTTTCAATCAATATTATTTCACCTAGTTTGTCTTATTTTCCTTGTGGATTCAAGGTTATTTTTGTGAATTCAAGAGTCTCATCTTCTAGAACAATATCTAGTCCATTTCTCTATTATTGATGCATCAATTGGTATTAAACCTATGGTTGTCAATCCGAAATCAATGAGAACATTTTTCAGTCTTGTTCGTATAGATAAAAAAAAAAACATATTAAAAAAAAAATTAATTTATTTCGCACAACAGAAGAGAGAAAAATTGCGATATGGATTACAAAAAAATCAAATTCCAAAATAATAAAAATATAAATTCTAAAAATCTTGTTCTACATCATTAAAATATAAAAATTTTGAAACTATTGTTCTACATTAGAGATGGTGAATAGAAGGGAAGGGGATAGGCAAGTTCGGTCTTATAGTTTTTTTTTTTTTTTTTTTTTTTTCCCCTAAGGCAACATTTGTAGAATGTTGTTTTTGGCTCCAACATTTTCAACAACCTCAATTTTTCAAGCCTTTCTAGGCTTTTACTATTGTCATTTTTCAATTAACTACAAAAATCCCTAAAGTTTCTTCACTTTTTCAGTAAGCCGGCTTTGGAGTTCTAACCTTATACTATCGTCAATTTTTCAATTAACTACAAAAATCTCACTTTTGTAAGTCAGATGTGCATATCTATCACCAATGAGACTACGGTCCCGTTTGGTAGAGCTGTGGAAAAGTAATAATAGATTATAGCTTAACAGATTATAACTTATAGCTGTGAACATAAGCTGTTAATATGTTTGGTGCAGCTGTGGGATTAGAGATTTAAGCAGCAGAGTAGTATTTGGTTAATAAGCTGTAAAATAACTTTTTACTGTGTAATTATCATTTTTGCCCTTATATGATATAAAAATGGTTATTTTGTCATTTTTTTCAATTTTAATTTTAAAAAAATTATTTCATTAATAAAAGTTAATATAATTAGTATTACAAAAATTATTCTTTTCATTATTAGTATCAATTAGTATAAAATTATTTCTTTTTTTCATTATAAATTAATTAGTGTCAATTAATGGCTTAATTAGCATCAATTAATACTAAAATTATTAATTAGTATCAATTAATATAAAATTTATTTCATTAATGGCTAAAATGCTTAATTATTATTATTATTTTTTTATTAAAAAAACACTGGCTCCAGAAAGGGGGGGGGAAAAAAACTGAAAACCCTAGCTCCAGCAGTCATAGCGGTGACGTGGCGGCGCTAGGGTTTGAGATCGCCTCGCACGGCCGATCGCGATGGGGGATGGGAGATAACAACGTATGCACAGAGAAAGAGAGAGAGACCAACAACAACGTAAATTGCGACGACGACGGCGTCGATTCAGATCCCGATAGCGACAAACCAACGCCGGAGAGAGAGACAGAGAGAGAACAGAGCAACTAACCACGATGGTGATCGTGGTTAGCTTTTCAGAGCACGATCATGCCGTCGATGGCTGTGGCGATGGGAGGCGGCGACGGAGCAAATAGTGCCCTAGCCACTGCCTCTAGTTAGAGAGAGAGAGAGAGAGAGAGAGAGCTCTGGTTTGTTTGTCGAAAATCGCCTCATTGCCAGAAATCGCCTCTCCTCTCTCTCTCAAGTGAACAGTGTTTGACAATATGGGATTTATATAGTTGGGTTTTTGGTAATAGTTGAGATTGACAAGGGGTATTTAAGTAATTTTGCCCATCAATTATTAGTTTTTTGCTTAAGCTGAATGGAAAAAGCACTCCTACTGCCACTCAGCCAAAAATTACTTTTTTGGCTTAATTTAAGTTACAAAATGTGATTTTAAGCTCTACCAAACACACCAAAACAACTCAAAATAATCTAAAAGCTGAGTTAAGCTAAAATTAAGCTCTACCAAACAGGCACTACAAAAATTCATTATATAGTTTGATCTCTTATTGATCCAGTAGTGTTTAAAGCATCATGTGACACACCTTGGATGTCATTTGTTAATGTTGTCAGTTTCCTATTTTCTATTTATAAAAAATAGGAAACTAAGGGATCATTTGGTAACTTTATGTTTATAGTTCTTTTTATGTTTAGAATTTAGAAAACTGTCATATAATCATGTTTGGTATATTTTTTTGTTAAGAAATTATTGTGATTAGTTTATAAAATTTGCACAATTTTGAAACAAAAAAAGTTGGTTACGTTATTTTATAAATGCATTGCAATAGCTTAAAAAAAAAACAATGGCGAGCAGTAGCCACATATTTATCTAGCTTCAACTCCTATTAAAAGCCAAAAACCCAATGGTCACTACAAGATAACTCTACCTCCTCGTCAACTAGAAGCTCCCATGCCTCTTTGTCAAACACAAGTTGCCCTGCCTCGCCATCTAACACTGGTCATTGTCTACTAGAAGCATCAATCCATCACTGGTATTTATACCATAACCCTTATACATATATATAAGAACAAGTTTGAAATCTAGCAAAGGCCAATCCGAGCGTCAAGATCATGTGTGGTGACAGGTCGACTGTCAAACTAGTTGGAAGGTGGCCAAAGCTCGTCGAAGGGTTGATGGTCGGTCGACATGGCTGGTGGTGGCGGTTGGTCAGTGGCAGCAATTGGTAGTGGGGGAGTAGTGGTAGAACCGAAAATCACAAATAAGGTGGGCCAAACTAATGTGCACTCGAGCAAGTTTGGTTGGCTTGACAACCTGTTCAAACAATTGGTAACTCATCTAGGCTTGACCTTTTAACACTATATCCTCAACCCAAACACAAACCCAAGTAAAGCTTGAATTGCATGGTTAATATTTATATTTACATAATTACAAAATATGTTACATGGATTCTTCAAAATAAATCAAATACCCGTATTTGATACCTGACACTGGGACAAAGGTGTGGGATATGTGTCTGATACTTCTCATCAGACACTCCTTATATATTTGTATTTAACACTATCATTATGTGTATATATTGTAGCATAATTGCTATAAAATGAGTAAAATACATTTTTGACACTAAATGTTGCATTTCATCTTGTATAATATATTAAAAATATATAGATATGACAATTTTTTATGGAGTCCACGTACCCTTAAATTTGAGATTTGATGGTTCCAACCTCTACATACACACCTACACCCGACACCTGTACCCAAGTCGATGCAACATAGATTACGCATAACGTGTTGCCATGTAAGACATTTTAGGAAATACATGTATGCAATAATAATCATAAATAAAATTAAGATTGTGTTTAGATTTATATATTTAAAATGAAAAGATTTAACAGAAAAGTATGACAATTTGGGTATAGATTTCAAGAGCTTTACCATGAATTCAGGATAGAATATGACGTATTTGAAATAACAATGTAAAAGTAGTTATTTAAAATCCTTTTACGCTAATGATTATTGTTGCAAACTAATTCTCTTCTTGTTCTACTCTATCTTCTTCTTTTTTTTAATTTCAATTCCTCAATCTACATATAATAGCAAACTCCTATTTGGACGTCTATTGAGGAGGCCATAGGTGGAGTCACCAATATAAATATACATGGAAATGCTTCAAGCTCTTAAAGCATCACCCTTAAATTTTTACCCCCGATGACATGGATTGTTGCACACTCATTGTAGATTCATTTAGGAATCAACTAACTAAGACCCAACCCCTACTACATCCGTGTGGGTAAATTTAGAGATGGTATTTTAAGGGTTTCCAATATTACTCTCTCTATATATATGTATTGGTACAAGTCACCAATCTTTATACTTTATAGAGTACTTCTAGAGACCCAAAAATATCACCCTTAAATTTACCCACACTAACATGACAAGATGTTGTGTCTTGGTTAATTCTTAAACAAATCAACAAGTGACTTGTAACAACCCATGTCATTGGGAATAAACATAACAGTGATGTTTTAGGCATCTTAAGAATTTTCCATTTTAATATAAGTAGAATTTATTATATACGTTGATTATATATGAATTAAATATAATACAAAACATAAGTTAGTTTCGGCTTGTGTTTGAAGGCTAGGGGGGCAATTCTTAATAGCATCCAAATTCAAGTGTCAAATTTAGTACACCTACCTATAAACAAATTTTGAAGCTTAGGAGGGGCCATGATGCCCCTTGTGCCACCCCTTCAGTCCGGCACTGTGGGAAAGGGAGGAGAGAATGCAAACTTGTTTTGAAAATAAGTGAAAGCACATTTTCTGCTTTAAAATTTTAAAATTTTTGGATTGAATTCCATATTTTTCAAAGCAAAAACAATATACCAAACTAATTTTTCATTTCCAATTTTCGAACCCAAAAAAAAAAAAAAAAAAAAAAAAACGAAATCAAAAAAGTTACCAAACAAGGCCTTAGCATTCAGAATTTTAAAATCCTACACAATTTTGTTCAATGGGAGTTTTTCTTTTTTCCCCCTGTTAGAATTACTGATCAATAATTTTTGATTGGGATCTTGTCAATTTGTCAGCCAAGGCTTATTTACTTCCTAAGCAAATCCAATCATCACATTTCATTTAGCATTTAATCAATGAAATTTCAATTTTAGCAAAATGTGAAGAACAATTTCAGAATAAAGAGATGATCAAGAGAGAGAGAGAGAGATCATTACGTTTGGAAAGCCTGGCGATCTTGAGAGAGGTTTCATGGATGCCCAATCCGATTCGCGACGCCTTCTTGTTGAATTCGGATCGGTATGAGGTCGCCGGCGGTTTCGAGGGCGAAGGGCCGTTCTGAGATTCGTTTGAGTCGGCGACTCCGCCTATCTTCTTCAATGTCTCCGATAGAGATCGGAACTCAGACGTTCGATCTCGGTAGGTGGAAACTCCGGTGGACGCCATAACATGGGAACCGATTCTACAACGGTTCACGAAATCATATTGTATATATTTATACAAACAAGTATATGCATATGTGAGGAGGGTATAGGTGGAACTGGTGGGATGGGATGGGATGGGATGGGATGGGATGGGATGGTCGGAGCTGGTAGCTGAAACCTAAGAGGAGGGAAGACGAGATTCAACAGTAACCCCTTCCTTGGGTGGTGGCGGGTGCTCTTTGTCAGGTTAGGGTCCTTTGTTTCATGCCCAATAGGGCAAATAGTTCCCAAAAAAAAAAAATTATTATAAAAAAAAATTTTAATTACTTTTTTTTACTTATTTTAGTAAAAAATTTAAAAATTTAAAAAAAAAAAAAAAAAAAAAAAAAAGGGTAAAACACTAATAAATTCCAAAATGTGATTTTGTGAACGGTTTAGTTCTTCCTTTTTTTCTTATAAACCCAAAGATCCCATTAAAATAAAAATTATATAAAATGGTAGTCACTTACATATGTAGGTTTAATTTTTTAAGAATAAAAGTGATTTTCTCAAAATGTAAAATTACACATTTGGATACATTACACTATAGAAGTTTTGGATTTTCCTGAACAAATCTCACATTATGAAAAAAAAAATAACACTTTAATGTAACACTTCAATAACGTAACACTTCAATGTAATACATTAAAAAACTCTTTGGTGTACTTTTTCCAAACGTAACAACGTAACACTCAAAAAAAAAAAAAAATCTTTGGTGTATTTTTCCCAAATGCAACTCTCCAATATAAAATAAAATAAAAAAATTCTTTAGTGTCATTTTCCCAAACATAACACTTCAACCAGTGCAATCCCAAACGAAACACCCCAATGTAACATATTCCAATGTAACACAAAAACATTAAAAAAACTCATTAGTGTATTTTTTTTAAACGTAACACTCACAGTTTGAAATTATGCATTTGTTCAAAACTTATTAAGGAATATTTGTACTCCTTTTGAAATAATTTGAAAAATCTCACAAATTTTTTTTTTAGTGTTATATTGAAGTGTAACGTTTAGGAAAAGTATACTGAGAATTTTTTTTTTTTTTTTTTGTGTTACGTTAGAGCATTACGTTTGGGAAAAGTATACCAAAGAGTTTTTTTGTGTTATATTAAAATGTTACACTAAGAAATTTTTTTGGAGTATTGTATTGAAGTGTTACGTTTAGAAAAAATACACTAAGAAATTTTTTTATGTGTTACATTAAAATGTTACACTAAGGAGTTTTTGTATGTTACATTAGTGTGTTACACTAAGAAATTTTTTTAGAATATTATATTAGAGTGTTACATTTGAAAAAAGTACATTAAGAAGTTTTTTTGTATGTTACATTAGAGTATTACACTAAGGAGTTTTGTGTGTGTTACATTAGAGTGTTACATTAAGGAATTTTTTTGTGTTATATTAGAGTATTACGTTTGGAAAAAATACATTAAGGAATTTTTTTGTGTGTTACATTATAGTGTTACAATAAGAAATTTTTTTGTGTATTACTTTAGAGTGTTACACTAAGAAATTTTTTTGGAATGTTACATTTGGGAAAAGTACTGTAATGATGCTTTTTGTGTGTTACATTAGTGTTATGTTTGGATGTTAATTAATGTTAATGTTACAATAGGGACGAACACCACAAAAATGAACGAACACCACACCAAGAACACCACAAACGGGGTAACATCATCCGCCTACAAATCACTCCACTAAATCCCAAAAAAATAAATAAATAAATAGAATTGTAAAAACCTACCTTACCCATATGCACCCAACATTAGGGAAAAAAAATCCAAACAAAATCACACACAAGATCAAACAAGTAAACTTTCAAACTCTCAAATCACGAAAATACAGCATACCCAAAATTTTTAAATAAAAAAAAAAAAAAAGGACTAAATGGTTTGAAAGAAAATTTCTAAGACTAAATGGAATAACGTTTCTCCTAATGAGATTTGTGAGTAATTTTTCCTTAAAAAAATCAATTTTCAAACACCCACCTAATATTAATTTAAAATATTTGTAATTTTTTACATATCAATTATAAAATTGTTGAAAAGTTTATTTTAATAGGTGTTTATGGCATTAGGGGCAAGATTGATTTATTTTGTTAATTAGGATATGATTATAAAAAGTTTTGTTTAAAATGGCAAATTATTGTCTTGAAGATTTTTTATTTTTCATTTTCACGTTGTTATATCCTTATAGGAATGTAATCGATTTGGTACAATCAGTAATTAGATAAAAAATTTCATCGAATCAATAATGTCAGCTTTATTATTTTAAATACCGATATAGATTCTTTCTCCTATCAAACTGCACCGAACCAAATCAATTAAAACCGTTCGGTTCGATGTGGTTAATTAGTTTGACACCTTTCAGAATTCAGTCACTTTTTAGGATACTCACTAATGTATGTAAAAAATGTTGAATTAGTTATTTGTCCACAATTTCAAATATATCCAACCCACCCATTTAATAAATATTTTTCAATTCTTAGATTAATAAAAATACAAACAAAAAAAAAAAAGGTTAAAAAATACTAAGACTTAAAGAATAATGTGTTAGAGTTAACATTATATACAAGAGTTTACAAACTTAGGTTATAGAGTTGATAAAGTTAATAATTTATTATACATATTAATGTCATTATATTATTAGATTATATATTATAAATACAATATATGTTGAAGCAATTGGTTTCGGTTTAGTTAAGTACACAAGGTGCTATTGAGCCGATACTGAATCAGAAATCAAAAAAAAAATCAAATAAAAAAATCGAACAGACTGATTTTTGTTAAAAAACAGACCAAGTATAGCCGGTTCAATCTTGTTCAATCGGTTTGATCATTTTTTCAATTTTTCTTACATTCCTACACCCTTACAAACCACCACCGTCAGAAAGTTACTGAAAAAGTCATTGGCAGTGACTAATAGTGGTAGTGATGATCTGGACAAATAGGAAGATTATATGAAAAGATATGTAGATAGATGATGACACATAAACAAATTGATGAAATTTGAACAAATAGCTTATATATGGAAAGATATATGACAATTTAACAGACAAGGGTAATATGGTCTTTCACATAGTTATCGTCCGTATAATACCCATAAGATTTAAGCTACAGCTGAAAAAGTCTATAAATGGATATGGGTATCCTTATAAATACAACACTATTACAGATAATGTAAGGACCGAACCAATCTTGCTTTTAATTATTATATTTTATGCACATTTTAGATATTTGGAACCTTAATTAATGCCTTAATATGGTATTTGGGTAAGATTAGATCAAAACTCTAAAATTTAGATAAATTTTAAAGTAGTTTGTATTATTTTACTCTTTTCTCTTTCCATACTTTGAATCCTAATATGAGGTCGGAACTATTGACAAGTTTACTTCCAAGGTTTTAATTTAAACACTAAAATTTAGCAAAAAAGAGTTTGAACGAGGGAGTTATACTTGTTTGAAGTTCGAGCATCAAACCTGTCAACAACATTTCGCTCAAGTGACAAAAGGTCCACTCAGGTGGTCGGAAAACCTAAATAGCTCTGATTTTTAAAGAAACAGATCTTGCAAGCTTGAATGAACCGCTTAAGCAACCAAAGGTTTATTCAAGTGACCTACACATTATTTTATACTTAAAAAACATATTTTTGTCATATTTCAATCTCATTTCACTTCATCTCACTATATATCTTTATTTTCTTTCTTTGTTTGGTGTTTGTCCTCCTCTTTTTTGAGGAAGGGATTTTTTTATTTTATTTTTAATATGAATTTCATGGTGTTGGAAAATTGTTTATATTAGGCTTATTTTGGGCCGACTTTGAGCCCAAAATTGAGTGGGCCCCGAACGTCTTTTGGGCGGGGTCCGAAGAGGTGAAGTGTTCCTTGCCGCATGGCAAGTCACACGGTGAAGACGGTTCGTCAAAACTATTTATGAGTGAATGAGAACATGACGTCGTTTTCGGGTTCATGGAATTGAACATTTAAGTTTTCAATGTGGGTTTCCTTGTGAGAGTTGTCCCACATTGAAACTTTAAGAGAGTTTATTTGTGTATATAAGCTCTAGCCTACAACACTTGGGTTGGGCCCCAAGGGGCACCCCAAGTTTGTAGAAAAGGAGGAGTTATGGACGAAATGTACCTTAGCCCAAACCACCACACACGCGCGCCGCCGCCGCCGTCCGTCTGGCCGAGCCGAGCTATACCGGGCGCGAGTGTGGGTGTGGGTCGGGTCGGTTCTTGTATTAATTTTTTGGACAAAAATTCTTTTGAATTTTTTCAAAATTAATTGCAAGAAAATTTAATTTATGTCCTAAATTCTTTCCTTATTCAGTCCATGTCAAAACAGTCCATAACAGATTCGGTTTTGAGCAATAACAGATTCGGTTTTGAGCAGTTTCTTAACAAATGAATAATTGCTGCAGTTATCTGTTGAAACAGTACCAGATCTGTTTGAAATTCAAACTATACCTGTACAGTTTGAATTTTCACCTGTTCACTTCCATAATGCACCAGTTCGGGTCAGACTTAGTTGCCTATAACTACCAACATTCCAGCAGTGTTTTCCAATCTGAAAATCAGTCTGCAAATCCCATCTTTGTTGTCAAGATTTTATTTTGCATTTTAATCTTCATTCTAGTATTAGGAAAAATCAAAGAGAGTATAGAACACAAGGTTTGGTTCGCCGTACAAATTTGTTTGGTGTGCTACAACAATTTTGTGAAGATCATTGTATCCTGGGAGATAGACGCCACTCAACCGTAAGCACCGTAGCGGGGCAAATCTGTCTTAAGGACAGAGTGTCACACACTCGACTTGGTCTTTGAATTTTCTTCTAATTCGGTTCAATAAATAAATTCAGTACGTTATTTATTTATTTTGTTTGATTTAGTTTCCATTTATTTTATTTACACAGAAGATTGTTCCAACACATAGATGTACATGTGATATTTTCCTTATAAAATTTCTAATGATGTGTAAGATTTCAAGCATGAGTTGTATACACTTAGGATTTGAACAAATGTTGGTTATTTCTTAATATATATATATTTTTTTCAATCTATTTTTCTAAATATTTACATTATGAGTATGCTTTAATTTGAAAAAGACTCTACTTTGGAGAATTGGTAACTATAATGAAACTATTGATTCCACACTTTGTATTTGAGAGATGTATCTCTATTTATAGCATGTGACATGCGTTAGAGATTTTGTAAATGGTGACAATTGGTAAAGAATATATTAAATGAGGATATTGTTTGACATGTGATTTGAGAAAGGACAATTGTAAATTTTGTTGTCAGAAATGAATTGAGAATTAAGAAACTTAAATTAAACCTCTGGAATTGAAAATGAGAATACCATTTTGAAAATATTAGCAAATGTGCACTTGATTGATTTGAGAATTAAAATTCAATTTATTGTGATAGAAATTAATCTTGTTTGAGAACCGTTGATAGAATATTATGAAATTGAAAGAGAAATTTCAGCCCAAAATTTGAATTTAATTCCAAAATTCTGAATTTTAGTTTTGAGAAAAGTGAGAAATTTGTTAGTTTTTGAAAACTAAGCAATTTTATACCTAAAATGAGAAGTTACAACCCAAAAATTGTGAAATTGTATCCCTAAAAGACATTTTATCCTTAAAAACTGAGAGATTGAGATGAAATTGTGAAATTTTGTTTCACATTTCTTAGTTTTAAGAAAGAGAGAAATTTTTACAGTTTCAGCAAGATTGAGAATGCTAATTTCAAGAAAATTAAAAGTTTCTTAGTATCACTTATTCCCTAATTATTCATTTAACAATCAATTGAAAATAAAAATTAATAAACTAAGAAAAATTACAAATTAAGAAATTTCAGAGTTTTGAAATTTATAAATTTCTCAAGTTATGTAACTATGAATTGTATATCACACACACACACACACACACACACACACAACCACTTAGAAGATCGAAAATTCACAATATCATAACCAGCATGCAATGCTTGAAACCCTCAATAGAAGAACCAAATGTCCAAAACACTCGTTCAAATATAACATTGTTTGCATCACCCGACAACAATGTTTTCCATAAAAAGATCGTTCCTAGATTGGAATCCATCATAGCCGTCATCCACTTCAAAAATATGTGGTACAATTCATCCCAGTCCCCAAAGATATTTGTAATGGCTTTTTGCTTTGCATTCCAACTTTTAACATAAGATGGTATGAAACCATTAAATTTTTGCCTAATACTAGCTCTTAGTATAGAGATCTTGATTGGCGGGTCTGCCTTTGCAAGATCTCGCACTTCATGCTCAATCAACTTTATGCTCAACATTACATGATCGTTTGTAAGCATTGTAGATACACATGTGTGAGGTCCTTTGTATTTAGTGATCTCGAATAAACCATGTTTGACATGCTTACGAGTTCTAAGTTTCCATTCGTACCAATTCTTACAACGCAAGTTCCACATATTTGTTGTTGACTTCACCACCACATGGTAAGTGTTCATGCCATAACGATTCATAACAATTTATAAGTCCTTATTTCAGAACAATAGCCCTTTGCTTAATTCTCTTGTTTCATCCCACATACTATTGGTATCAATTGCCAACGGTATGGAGGGGTCATTAAAGTTTGACCATGTTTCTTAGGTAAACATTAAAGTTAGGGCATGGTGAAAAGCTTGTGTATCAGTTTGTCCACCTTCAATTGACAAACCAATTTCTTCATCAGCATCATCGTCTTCACAGTTAAAACCATCATTTACTGGAACATGGATGTCATTTGCAATCATTTATTGTACAACATATATGGTTGTTACACACAAATCAGTGGTGGACCGTGGTTGTATATTTATTTATTTTTACCAGGAAAGTCACCGTTGTTTGGTACAATGTAAAAAGGTTCCAAATGATAGCCATAGGAGTCACTACCTCTAGATGCACAATAAGTAGGTTCCAAGTGGTCGCCACGTGTATTGTTTATGGAATACACACCTATGGGAGTTTGTTCACTTGTACCTAGTTGCACATTAACATTATCATTAGTAGAAGGGAAAACATGGATAGGTTCTACAGTGATATACAACTCGACAATATTGTAACCTGGAGTTAAGTCTATTATATCAAATATACCTTCGACACCATCATCATCTATGGTCTCAAGTGATGTGTAGTAGACTACATGAGGGTAACTTCAGGATGGAAATTTGTATGTAATCAAGATATTCCTTGAACTGTGGCCTATCCCTGTAATAGTAATTAATTGACTGCGAAAATTGATAAATGAAATATTTCGATTAACATGTACCAATTTTGGATTAGGATCCTCGTATACAATTACGCACCCATCATTAATTATTCTACCATTATAGTATACCACTGTGTTATATCGCTTTCCTGCCATTGATTATATGGAAAAAAAAACACCAAATATAAAATGTTACTAAAATATGTAATCCCTAACTAACAATAACATACAGGCGCTGTTGGAAGCCATGAACAAAACAAAGTTGCCCATCGACACCACCATTGACCAATTGGTGCCGTTGGTCCCCTCAGGGGACGTTATGCAAATGATATCCTTTACGGATAAAGAGTTGCCACCAGAGGGTGCCAACCACAACTGACCCTTGTATGTAACCCTGAAGAGTCGAAAAAAGAGGATTTTGGTGGTGTTAGTAGATACTGGATCAGCGATCAATGTGTGACTGGCACAGACAGCCTATGCCATAGGTTTGAGGCTGGCTGACTTCATGCCCACAACCCAAGCAGTCCGAGCTTATGACAACACTAGCCGGGATATTATAGGAACGTTCAAGAGCCGCATACTAATCGGTCAGTCTAAACATGAGGTGGAATTCCATGTCATGGGCGTGCCGGCAACTTTCAATCTACTCCTGGATGGGCCTTGGCTACACCAGATGAAGGCTGTATCATTGACGGTCCACCTGTTGGTAAAATACCCCTTTAACAGTGGGATTGCTACTGTGTATGGAAATTTTCCAATTCATCCTCCCCAGGGGACTACCACGTCCTTGTTGGAAATCATATACAGGGAAAATGATGTATTTCTCTCTGGCTTCTCCTTGGCGGAGGCCCGGTTGGTCCAATCAAACATGGCAGAAAATGGTGAAAACTACGTAAGCGCCCAGTCCATCTACATGATGAATAAACAAGGGCATATTCCTAGATCAGGGCTAGGCAAGAGTGACAAGCAGGGAGGTACAATTGCCAAAGAGATGATTCATAACCCCATGCTTTTGGGCTGGGGTACAAACCTACCACTGAAGACTGGAAACGGAAGGGGGTTGAGTTGAGAGGAAGAATTAAAGCAAAGAGGACTGGGAGGCAGTATGAGTTAGTCCACAAGCCAATACGGGGAACCCTGAATGGATGCTTTGTCGGCCAAGGGGAATATTTCTTGTTTTATGGATTTCCAGAGCCTTGGTTCAACTGGGAAACAACAACCAAGTACCCGGGGTTGGAGATCTTCTTCAGGCACCAGTTACTAGAAGAGAAGGATGAGCAGGCGGACCTGAGCACCTATACAGATCAAAGCAGGACTACAAGCCTAGATATTAACGAAGAGGAGTTGTTTGGGAAAACATTGGCTGATCTACTAACAAGTTCTCATGCTGGGACTAAGCCTGTCAACTTGGGAGATAGTTTTACTATCTCAATGATTTAGGATACACCGGCAGCAAATTTTATTAGTCTCATCGTGGATGCATCTGAAGCTCCACGCCTGGTTCAGAATCTTGAGAAGGGCACCATCAGCAGTTCTGAATCGGATAGAGAGTTTGAATCTGATTTTACTGAGTATATGGAGTCGGAGTCAGATTCTAGTTCCTCTAAGCCTGGTACTTTTGGAAGTGGTAACCCGGATACCAAAGTCCTGTCTAGGTCATCTTTCAATTTTTCTTTTGAGTCCACTGTAACCGAAGATCCAGACTTTTTGAATGAGAATGTTGTAGATTGTACTTACTTCTTTATGCCTTTGGTTTGTTGCACTAATCTTGATTTTCAAAATTTTGACTTAAACGAAAAGGAAGAAATTCCTCGGGTTTTGAAAAATTTGGTTGATCATAAGGAGAAGAGGCGTGTTAAGCCCTGTACAGATGAAATCGTATCAATTAATGTGGGTACTGAAGAGGATCCTCACTTGATACAGAGTGGGTCCACGTTGTCTTCGAAGGAATACGAGCGTTTAATCGCTTTGTTAAAAGTTTTTAAAGATGTTTTCATGTGGTCCGATGAAGATATGCCTGGAGTCAATCTTGAGATTGTATAGCACCAGATTTCTCTTGATCCTAAGGCCCGACTAGTTAAGTAGAAGCTGCGCAGAGTTCGCCCAGATTGGGCTTTAAAGATCAAAGAAGAGGTCATCAAACAGATTGAGACAAGGTTCTTGATTGTATCTGAGTAGCCGACGTGGTTGGTCGATATTGTTCCGGTTCCGAAGAAGGATGGCTGAATTAGAGTTTGTGTCGACTTCAGAGACCTGAACAAGGCTAGTCCGAAGGATGACTTCCCCTTGCCACATATTGATGAATTGGTGGACTTTACTGCTGGCCATGCCTTGCTTTCGTTTATGGATGGGTTTTCTGGGTACAACGAGATTCTGATGGCACCGGAAGACAGAGAAAATACTGTTTTCACTACACCATGGGATACTTACTGCTATCGAGTCATGCCTTTTGGGCTAAAGAATGCTGGGGCTACCTATCAGAGGGTTGCAATCACGATCCTGCATGATATGATCCACAAAAAGGTTGCGGTGTACGTGGACGACATGATTGTTAAGTCCAAAGAGCGAGAAGGCCACTGTACCGCACATGAAAAATTCTTTCAACGAATCAGGGAGTATAGACTGAGGTTGAACCCACAGAAATGCACCCTTCGGGGTAACGATAGGGAAAATGCTGGGATTTCTGATCACCTAGAAGGGAATTGAAGTAGATCCGTTCAAAATCAAGGCCATCTTAGAAATGCCACCACCAAGGACTAAAAAGGAGGTGCATGGCTTTCTGGGAAAAGTGCAATTCATAAGACGGTTTATTTCTAAATTAACCTTGACTTGTGAACCACTATTTGGTCTCATGAAAAAAGGGATGGCATTTCAATAGGACAATCACTGTTAATTTGCTTTTGAACAAGTCAAGCAATATCTGCAGAATCCAGCTATGTTATTGCCGCCAGAACCGGGGAAGCCACTGATTTTATACATGTTAGTGACAAATTCGACTATGGGGTGTATGCTAGCTCAGGAGTCAGAAGCCAAGGCAAAGAAGGCCATCTACTACTTGAGCAAGAAGATGCTAGATTACAAGACCCACTACATTCCCGTTGAGAAAGCTTGCTTAGTCTTGGTATGGGCTACCAAGAAGTTGAGGCACTACTTGTTAGCTCACTCCATAATCCTGGTTTCAAGATTAGATCCCATTAAATATCTCTTTGAGAAACCAGCACTTATGGGTAGGCTAGCTCGTTGGTTACTTCTTCTATCTGAATTTGACCTCAAATATGTCACACGCAAGTTGATTAAAGGAAGAGCGGTAGCGGAATTCCTGGTAGACCACCCTGTAGAAAGAGATAAGATAGTGGAATACTTTTTCCTAGATGAAAATATTCTGCAAATAAAAAAGGAAACTTGGACAATGTATTTTGATGGAGCGTCCAATCAGTACGGTTATGGGATAGGTGTAACGCCCCGAAATAATTCAACATGAACTACTCGCATTAAGTAACATTCACTAAACAATAGCAATGATCCTTCCATTTCCATATAATTAATAAATAAGTTTAATTACAAACTTCCACATGTAATATACTTTCAACGAAATAAAAGAACATATGAATCTATAGCATGTGAAGACTCAAGTCTCAAAACAATAAAATGCCCTTAAGGGCTTACATCTTCCAAGGCAATAGTCCGGTTACACAAAATGGTCTCTCGGACCCAAACATATTAGCCCTTGGCTTTACAAAAATTTACACAAAAGGAGAGCTATTTACTCTTCATAGAATATCCATGCCCTCAGTTCGGCAGGATCACCACATCTTTTCCTGCACCAAATCCCATAGGGGTGAGCACAAAGCCCAGTAGAGAATTCTAACAAAGTATATACTGTTATGCAATTCTAAAAAAAAAATGCAGATGTTCATGCCATGCCTTGCTTCCTTAAAGAAAATTTTTTATTCCAATAACAGTTAGTAATCTTATCTCATTTCAACAAAAGAACTTCCAATTTTAATCAATAGGGATGGTAAATACAACACTGGTAGTCCCTAGGCTGGTGTCTGCAAGTAGACTTTACGAGTACTACCAAACTGTCATTTTTACAGGTATTAACCGGAAGGCTCGACACCTATCCGCGTGGTTTTCTGGTCTTTCACCATGGACACTCAGGCCAACTTAACAAAACTCATCTACACCCCCTAACTGGACCTACCACTGTATTTACCCCTTACACACTTCCATAGTTCTCATTACAATACCATTTCTTTCACGAATGTAAATCTCTTCGATTTAGAACCACAATGCACAATAATAAATGAAATGATATGCAATGCAAAAATTCCCATGGTTCATAACATTCCTTCTCAAGTCAACCATATACCATCAATTTCCTCATTTCACAAGTCATAGCAACATGGTCTCATCAAGGACTACACATGAAGTTTTCAAAACAATTTCTCTATCTCAATATATTTAAAAGATTACCATTCTTGCAAAACACATTATGGAATTTACACCCATTCATCTTCTATTCAAAGAAAGAAAAGAGTTTTATGAACATTTCCATGTTCCCCAAAAACCTCTAAATTTCTAGGGTTTTCACCAAAAACCAAACATTTCCCATCCCCATAAAGAAACCCCATTAAATCATCCTTTTGAGTTGAATGACTAAACAAGTCCACTAGGAATTTAATAAAATGATTTGAGATTAAACCCATCTTGGAAACTCTACATTTTAGATCACAAAAATCAAAATCAACATTAATCCTTCAAGGAACTTTTAAATCAACAACAACAATACATAACATATATACATAACTCAAGAATTCCCTACCTCAAAGCAGAAGTTCAAAGAAGAAGATGAGAAAAACCCCAAGTTGCTCCAAACTTGTATTTTCTTGGATCGAAAGAGAGCCCACCCCAAACTCTAGCTTTTTAGCAAAGGAAAAAGGATAGAAACACCTTAGAAATGGAGTATTTGTAAAGAGAAGGGGTGAGAGAGAGTGAGAGAGAGTCGGATCTAGGGTTTTGGGGGAAGAAGGTAATGAAAAAGGGATAAAATTCCCGCTGCTGAAATCTGATATATGCGAAGCTCGCTCGAGGGAAGGAGTCGTCGCTCCAGCGACCTGACACAACGAACGAACCTCACTCGAGCGTAAGAATCTTCACTCGAGCGAACAAAGCAAGACTTCAGGTCTACAACCCACCAACGCAGACGCACGCTAGAGCGCAAGAACGTTCGCTCGAGCGAAGGAATACAGAGCTCGCTCGAGCGTGAGAAATCTCGCTCGAGCAAAGAATGCCACTCTTCAGATCTAAAAGAGACGCAGACGCACGCTCGAGCACAAGAATTCTTGCTCGAGCGAGGAGACATACCAGTCGAGACTTGCTTGAGCGTAGGAAATCTTGCTCAAGCGAAGAGACAAATACCAAGGGCTCGCTCGAGCGCAAGAAGCCTCGCTCGAGCGAAGAGAAAAAAATCTGGGCAGCAACTACTTACACCAACTCACAACCAACCTGTCCCAAACTTGCTTAACACATTCCAAAGCTCAAATATAAGGAAACAAAGGGTGGAAACAAGGTATAAACCATAACACACAATCACAGATCGCTATAATAGGTGTGTTATTGACAGCACCCAATGATTCCCATATATCCTTAACCTTCAAACTCCAGTTCAAAGTGCCCAACAACGAAGCAGAATATGAGGCGTGTATTGCTAGTTTGAAAGCGGCCTTAGAACTAGGGGCAATAAAGTTGGATGTCATCGGAGATTCGAATTTGGTTGTCTCTGAAGCAAACGGAGATTGGAGAGTCAAAAAGGAGAAAATGAAGGCTTGCCATCAGATCCTGGATATTCTGATGCCGAGGTTTGAAAAGCTGACGTTTACACATCTGCTAGGGAGAATAACCGGTTCCCTGATGTATTAACAACTTTATCTTCTATGGTAGACATCTCACTGGGAGTTAAGATACGTCTAATTATTATTGAACAAAAATACACACTGGCCTATGAGACTATTGCTGCAATAGATGAAGTTCAGGACAAAAACCCCTGTTATTACGCTATTTGGAATTTTCTGGAAAATGAGACATATCCACCAGGGGCAAATGCCAAAGACAAACAAGGAATACGGCGTCTGGCCGTCTAATTTATAATTTGCAAAAATAAGTTGTATAAAAGAGGTCATCTAGGAATGCATAAGCTGTGTGTGGAGGAAGAGGAATTGAAGCGTCTCATGGAGGCTATTCACGGAGGAGAGTGTAAGGCACACATGAATGATGTGATGCTAGCCCGGAAGATCTTCAGACAAGGTTATTACTGGTCAACCATGGGGAGGATTGCATTGGTTTTGTACAACGATGCCATAAATGCCAAATTCATACCAATAGCATGAACATACCACCGTCTAAGCTTTACAATATGACTTCACCATGGCCTTTCTTAGTTTGGGGAATCGACGTTATCGATGTAGTCTCGCCAAAGGGGTCAAATGGACACGAGTTCATCTTGGTGGCGATTGACTACTTCACGAAGTGGGTGGAAGCTCAGTCTTATGTTGTGTTGAAAGCGTCGCATGTAACCAAATTCATCAAAAATAACATCATCTGCCAGTATGGAGTTCCGAACGAGATTATATCAAATAACGACTCACATTTCAAGAAAGAGGTGGTGGATCTGCTTGAGAAATATAACATGGCTTTTCATAAGTCATCGACATATAGACCATAAACCAATGGAGCTGTTGAGGCCGCCAACAAGAACGTTAAGAACATCCTGCAGAAGATGGTTGAGACTTAAAAAGACTAGCTAGATAAACTGTCATTCACTCTTTGGGCTACAGAACGTCAATTCTGACATCTACAGGGGCAACCCCTTATTCTCTGGTGTACGGGATAGAAGTTGTTCTGCCAATTGAAATTGAAGTACCGTTGCTGTGGATTATGGTTGAGTGTTAGATAGCGAAGGCGGACTGGTAACAGAACAGATTTGAGGAGTTGATGCTATTTGATGAGAAGAGGCTGAAGGCATTGTATCATATCCAGGGCTACCAATGTCGAATTCCTAGGGCTTTTAACAAGAAAGTTAAATCCAGGAATCTCAAGAAAGGAGACATGGTATTGAAAGACAACTAAACTCTCATCCATGACCCTAGAGGCAAGTTCAGACCCAATTGGATTGGTCCTTATATCATCAAGTCAATTTGGTCAAGAGGGGCAATTATTCTCATGGATTTAGATGGCTTGGAGTTTTCACAATCGATCAATATCGACAAGTTGAAGAAATATTATCCTGGAGAGGCTTGCTAGGCCGAAAACCCGAAAGGGCAACCTAGGCAAAAGTTAGAGCATGAAAAATTAAAAATAAAGAAAAACTGAGCTCGCAAGGTCAAAATCCCTAAAGGGTGACTTTGGCAAAAGTTAGAGCGCAAAAGGAGAGAGTTAATACTCGAGTGAACCTGAACCAAACTACATAAGGCTTGATTCCTATCTTTGGGATACATAGACAACTTCATCCAGAAGTTCGACCACAACCATTTCCAACTCAACTGTCTTTTTTGTTTATTGGATCGGGGCCATCTTTCTCTATTATTAGTTAGCTCGATTGTGTGATCTTTGGCAGAAGGGCCAGTAGGGTGAATGCAGTTATGGGCAATTGTGATCTATTGATTTGGGACTGTACATCTTGAGGGCTGATTCCGCATGTGTCAAGCAGTGATCATTTCCGAAAATGATTTTGAAAAGTTTTAATGAATTGATTTTTCTCAAAATTTTACCTTCTACAACTTAGACCATTTTTAGGACCAAAAAGGAAAATTTTCAGTGATCGCAACTTTAATTTTATTGATTTCAACACAAGTACATTCTCCAACTCTCTGATTTAAATCAAAGTTGCTTTTACATCATAAAACCTGAAAAGAAATATCAAAGCAGTAAAACTAGGGGCATGGCTAAGTCAGGTAGCTCTATGTCTTCTGCCTGCACTCGTGGAAGTTTCTGTAGCTAAAGATGGCCTAACTTGTTCTTCGTCCTCAAGCCAAGCCAAACACTCGCTAGAAAAGGCGTAATTGAAGCTAGAGGTAGGGACCTGAAGCTCTCTCGTTCTCCAAGCAGTGAAGTACTGAGTCAAGTGTGAACCACAAATGGGAAATGAAGTCGGGTATTCCACCTTTTTATCTGGACAAGTCTGAGCATGTCTAAATTGGTGTCTGAACCGAAAAGGAAAATAGAACACACAATGCATAAGGCCAATTAACTGTATACCCGGCTGTTGGGACATGCTGTAGCTCATCTCCGTTAAGTTAAGCCAGGGGTAACGCCAAGCTATGTCAGCCACAGATACTGCACATCCAATCACAACACCATTCCTCTAAAGGGAAGTCTACTAACCGTTGACGGAAAAAGTAAGCTCTAGTTGAATACTCGGGGCAAGGGTCCACCACTTTCAGCTTATCCATGAGCCATACTTGGGAAGGGACGAAAAATAAGAGAGATTAAAAATAGAGAGATGTACGTTGAGAGAAACGTAAGAAAATGGCTTTAAGAGAAAATAGAGAGTGAATGTTGAGTGACGTAAGGACCATAAATAAGAAAGGGTAGGAATCAATACTTGAAGAATCAGTGGGCTCCCTGCAAACCGGGTGGTCTCTCGTTGATGAAAAGTATCTAAACCCATCAGGGTCTCGGCCAATGCTAGACCAATGCAGCTATTGCCCTTTTTCAAGCATTGAGTTACCTTAATCAACCTAATGCTAGCTTCTCCGCAACTAGGGGCAAGAAGGAAGTGTGCGAGTAAGCATAAGCAGAGGGCATGTTGCCGATAACCTCGCCAAACGAGGGCGCCTCTGTCTCCAATGGCGAAAAGCCAACGAATCAAACCTGGCATGTCCAACTCCCCATCATGAGCTAAGGACCGAGCCTCATGCAAAGTAAGCCCACACATCCATCCCAAAGCCTAGGCACGGCCAAAACGGGGCTGAGACATGATTTCTTTGTCGCGCCGGGATTCCATCAATTCTTGAAATTCGTCGAGCGTCGGACACATTTCTTGTGATCCGAAGCAAAATACATGTGTAATCAAGTTCCAGCATTGAATAGCAGTATGGAGGAATGGAAAACAAAGCGAAGTATGGCTCAAAGGAAAAAGAGCATTTAGGCCAAAACCGCAAAAGTTTACCTTTTCCGAGCCGTCCAAAGTGGCTATCCAATCTCAGAGCTTATTGTTGAGCAACATCTCCATCTTGAGAGAAAAAATTATCAAAGATTTGCTATTCTACCAGAAAAACAGCATGGGAGCACCATTTGTAAAGTTTGAGAAGAGACAGTGCATGACAGTTGGACTACACCCATCGACATCACTTTTGGTCCCGGCCATGCCTCATTGGGGCCCAGACATGCCTATTTAGACCCGGTCGGATCTAAATGTTGGCCCAAATCAGAGTAGTTGCAGAAAATGCTGGCCTTTGCTTTGGTGCACTACGACTGTGTTTTGAGTCTTGTTTTGTTGTATCAAGTGTTTTTTAGTGTTTTCTAGTTGTTTTCATTGTGCTTTCCTATTATCAAGTTGTATTTTACATTTTGTTCAGTTGTAGGTTGTTATCCGATTCAAGAATGAATTCAAGAACAAGCATTCAGTTTTAAAGTCTTGTACAAGGTTATCAGGCAATAGTTGCGCCATGCATTCATCACATACAAGTATGCAGAGTAATCATCACAACAAAAAAAAAAAAAAATTCTTTCCATAAACTGGCTGGTTTAACCTCGATCATCATTTTAAAAACAGCAAAAACAAAAAAAAAGTCTTCAAAAGTAAAACAAAAGGGTCTATCTGAAGTTAGTTTTTAACTACAAAGCAAAAGAAAAGAAAAGTAAACAAAATCAGCAACCCATTCTCGCTTTCTTCCTCCTCGGCTGCGGAGGAGGTGCGTCGCTTTCATCACTGGGACTGGATGTCGATCTCATCCCCCTCATCCTCAGGGGTCGTGTACTCATCAAAAGACTCCTTAGAAGGTAAGCGCTGTCTCACTCTACCTCTTCCCCGATCAGTCCATCCATTTGTCTCTCACTGGGCCCCGTCTCCGTCTCCTAGTTGGAGGAGGTCCTGCAGGCGCAACTGGTGCTGGCCCAAGCTAGAAAGAGTATAGACATTTGAATCAAATATCAGAATAGACTAATAGAATTATGAGCAAGATTGTAATGACAGTAAACTAAGGGCAAAGTGTACCTCGATCCAATGGGTAACTAGAGTAGTTTGCCTCATCCGCACCATCAAAAGCAGTCTGTTAACTATCTGGAGGAGATCATCCACGTACCTCGCAGGTACCTGCAAAAGCGGAAAGGTTTGAGAATATGAAACAAAGTAATAAAGCGCAGTGGACAGAAATGAAGGGAAGTGTGTACCTACTCAATACCGGAAGGAAGAACCAACCTGCGGTCCTTTCTCTCAATATGCTCAAGAGAGATCTGCTCGATCACCCCGTCTGGTTGCATGTATACAATCTCAGTAGGAATCACAGGAAGCCTAGGGACGGGAGCTGCAGCAGGAACCCCTTCAGCAGCAGCGGTAGCGAAAACAATCTCCGGAACGACACGAACCACACCCCTAGTAAGAGGGGCCATCACCTGAGTCTGTAAGAAGGCAATGAAGTCGCAGGGCTCATTGTGTTTGTTTTTCTTTTGCCTTTGTTTAAGGTTCACGCTCGAATCTTTAACAAATTCACGTTTATGCGTCGTTCCTTGATTTGAGTTGTCTCCGTGGGCTTCATTTTCCGAGGCCTTCCCAAGAGGAGATAATCTCGCTTTACCAAGTTCTGAAAACTTGTTTGCTCCTTCATTGATTCGATTTTATTCGGTTAAAAACAGCAGGTGCGCCTGGTGTTCACACCACATTTCCTCCTCTCGCATGAGACGCGTTAGGATTATTGTTTTAACTCGGTTAAAAACACCAGGTGCGCTTGGTGTTCACACCACCTTTCCTCCTCTCGCGTTAGACGCGTTAGGATTGTTGTTTTAACTCAGTTAAAAACACTAGGTGCACCTGGTGTTCACACTATCTTTCCTCCTTTCACGTGAGACGCGTTAGGATTTCGAGTTTCCTCGGTTAAAAACATCAGGTGCGCCTGGTGTTCACACCATCTTTCCTGTGAGACGCGCTCTTGGTTGTTTTCCTTAGTTAAAACATTAGGTATGCCTGGTGTTCACACCATCTTTCCTCCTTTCGCGTGAGACGCGCTCAGAGTTGTTTTCCTCGGTTTAAAACATGAAGTGCACCTGGTGTTCACACCATCCTCCACCCCCTCCGTGTGAGACACAGATTGGCATGGAGCTTTCCACCCTTCCTACGTGAGATATAGTTAGGCCAGTATTTTCTTACATCCTTTCTACGTGAAACGTAGTTTGGTTTGTACTTTCTTTGTCCCTTTCACGTTAGACGTGTTTATTTGACTCACTTAGTTCCGTGTAAGACATGGTTGAATTTATTTTGCTGTGATTTATGCTTTTGTTCAACGTTGCATTCTTGTTTTGATTGCATCATTTCATTGCTTGTTATTTTCATTCAAATGTTTTAGTGCATTGCTTCATTACATGATCATAAGTTATTTTCTACATGTTATTTCGCATTTTGTCCCTGAACGACGCAGGTTTGATTCCTCGCAAAAGGATACGTAGGCAACCATCGGGTTCAACCAATTGTATTTCGATTTTCTTGCCCAAGTCTTACGGTCTCGTCAAATGAGTCGTCTTTGGGCTTTGACATTCACTCACGTCATTTCATGACTTTGAGCTCTGTCAAAGAGGGGCAAGTATAGACACCCCATTTTGGACCACCCGTAAGACTTGTGCGCTTTGTCCTGAGCATTCGATGATGAAAGTTACATTGTGTATGATTCGAATTCTCAATAAAGGAATCCAAGGTCGAGCTTTGAAACAATCCCAAAACCTTCATATTTACCTTGTTCATACCTCAGAGGTCCCTTTTTGAACATTGTGCCATCTTACACTGAGCCTGAAACAGAGGAACATGGGAGCATATTGGGGCCCAGCCGTGCCTCATTGAGGGTCGGCTGTGGCCATTTGGGGTCGGCCGTGCCTTGTTGGCGATAAACATTGTTCTAGACGGGAGCCCTCCAACTGTCTATTTTTGAAGATATTTTCGACCTATTTTGCTCAAATTTTATAAATACGAGGTCATATCTCTTTTTTGAGGGTTAAACAATTTCCAAAGAGCCTATACACTTACTTGAAAGCTCTTTCTTCCTTCACAAGCCATCTTTGAGCAAGCTTACCATCCTTGAGCTATATCCATACACCATACACACCCTCAAACCTTAACCTTGGAGCCTTGGTTGAGCCTTGAGAATCATAATTCAAACTTGAGAGGGCCTTTGGATCAAGTTTGATCAACAATCAAAGCTTACTCTATCAAGAGGTATAAGCTTGTCACCTTTGTCTTTGCTTTCATTTCAATCTATATCTATCTATTTCTTGTGTTCTTGTGCTCTTTTGGATCCATTTTAAGTGTTAGAACTTGGGTTTGAATAGCTACCAAAGGTAGAAAGGGTTAACACCCTTTCTTGCACCTTACTTCATAGCTCACACCCTTGTTTTTTTACACTTTTTTCTTTGATTTTAACTAATTTTCAGAGTTTAAAAAGGGCTCAAAAACATGTTTTAGAAGTCTCAAAAGTAGAGGGGTTAGCCACCTCAACTTGTTCTTGCTTACTAGTTTGGTATCTCCTTGTTATTATCTTTCTTTTTATGTTTTTTTACATAATTTTCAGCCACTGCTTTTTTGTGTGTTTTACGGGCTGTTTAGGCTTGTTTTAATTCATTTAATTAGTTTATGCTTTGAATACTTTGCTTATTGTGTTGTAAGTCCTCATGGCTTTGCTTGTTTAGGCCTTAGACATCAAGCCATTTGAGTTGATTGCTTTCTTTACTTAGCTTCTATATAAGGAGTCTCATTTTAAAAATCAATCTAGCATAATCATTTTTGCAATCTCCCTCTTTTCTTTTCTTTTTTCTTTTGTTTGAAAGTTGTTTCAATCGATTGATTGTTATTCAAGGCATCAGAAAGAGATCTATGTTCAATGGCTTAATCTCACGGAGGTTCATCATCAATACATAGTCTCTCTTTCATGCTATGGATCACTTCTCGTTTGACGTCACTTCTCATTTAGTGGACTTAACTATCACTTTGGACAAATTGACTAAAGAATGGAAAGACTAATACAATTGACTTAAAATCAATGAAACCGACATAAAGAACAAGGATTAGAATAGTTGGATTGCATCATACCGAGTCCATCGTGTCAAGAATCATCACATACCAATTCATGATGTTTTGACGAGTCTTGAGACGTGTCTACCTCCCTTTTTGAATTTCCATGATAGGAGGGAGGAGTGGTCGTATTCATTACATTTATTAAATTTTTTTTTCCAAATGTGCCCGAAATCATCAAGCAATCAACTTGCTATCATTGATGGTTTCGAACTCGAATTCATTCTTCTCTTGAGTTCTCCATGACAGAGGAGAGCAGAATAGACAAATAGGGCCTAGAAAGGCTCTATCTGTACTGCTCTTACCTCAGAGTACAAAAATATTTTTGGCATGAAATTAGGGCACTGTCGGCTTTTTTTGGACTCGGCCGGGTCTCATTTGGGGCTAGCTGTAACAACCCTCACACTGTTTACCGATTAATGACTGATTGAATACCGATTACTGCTAAACTGAGACCGAATATGAAAAGTAATTGAACTGACTGAATTACTGAACTGACTAACTGGAATCTGGAACTGAATTGACTGAGTATATCTAATTAATTGCATATCTATCTGTTTGTCGTTTAATTATTTGTTTGTATTTTTATGTTTAAACTGTTAATTGAAGGCCTTATCGGCGTCTGAATCCGAAACCGACTAGTGTTTTATGATCACCATAATTTATGTGATTTTATGGTATAATTATCTGAAAACTGATTAGGTATGATTAAATTAGATTAAATATTGATAAAATACAAAGTTTGGCTTATTTACAATTAGACCACTTAGTGGCCATTATCTATGCACTCTTGAGCCTTATTACATTAGATCAAAACATTTTTGCTCAACGCATTTTGAGCACACCACCGACTAGAGAGAGAGAGAATAGGGAGTGAGAGTATCTTCATCTCATTTTGCTTGGTCTTGTTTGGAATTGAGAGAATTGAAGCATAGATTTCATATTTAAGCTTCTACACTTGAATTACAAGACCTAGGTAAGGTAATTGAACCTCTCATTGTTGTATTTAAGATTGTTCTTACAGGATTCCTGTCAAATTGTAGAGCTAAGGCATGATTTAGTTCTAACATGTTGAATTGAATCTCATTCCATGTGCATGTGTATATTGAAGAGTTTTGGGTTGATTTCATGGCAAATGTTGCATGCATGTTCATGTTAATGTTTAGGACCATGATTTCATCTTGTTTTTCAAAGAATTGAGCTCATGAGAGCATGTATTGAGGCCTTGAATCGATTTAAAGTCATGCATGTCACGTTTGAGGATTGTTCATAAAATTTGGTTTGAAATTGGATTTAATTAAGCCACCCTTGGGCTTTGATTTTTACAAATTGAGGTTTGAAACATGTTATCCTAGTTATTTACAAATGTTTTCCAAAAATTTAGCCCAAGAGGATCGTATTTGGTGGTTGAAAGATGAGTTTTGAACTTGGAGCTCGAATCTGGATTTTCCAGATTTTGGTCTTCCGCTCGAGCGGGGGAGAATGGCGCTCGAGCGGGAAATTCGTGCTCCCAGTACTTTGCACTGTTTTGCAATCCGCTCGAGCGGGGTAATTGGCGCTCGAGCGGGACCTTGTGTCTCACGCTCGAGCGGCTATCGAGCGCCCTATCGAGCGTGATTTTCACTTATCTAGTACTTTTGACTGTTTTGCAGTTCGCTCGAGCGAGGTAAGTGACGCTCGAGCGGGGAACCTTCGTCTGCATGACCGCTCGAGCGGGACCCTATTTCACTGAAAATTCTGAAAATGCTTTTAAAAGTGCATCTTTGCATCCTCATTCCATCCTAGGCATTCTTAGGCCTAGTTTAAAGCATCTTAATGAGGATTAAATGTAGAACACACCGAGGCAAATTAGGGATTAAGTTATTATCATTCCCGACTGTGTAGCTTAGTGTGTGTTCAATCTGTATACTGTGTAGGGTTGGCATTCCGAGGAGACGCTCTAGCTTACTGTAGCCCAGAACTCTGTGAGTAACAATTGTGTAAAGATATGTTCAAAATGATTATCTTCTGAATACTGAACTGAACTGTTTACTGAACTGGTATTGTTTACTGAATGAATGTATGTCCTATATTCTGAACTGTACTGTGGCATCCTTAGCACCTACTGTTTACTGTTACTGTTACAGAGATCTCTGTCGGTTCCCTCGTGGAACCACTACTGTTTACTGATTGATGGCCATCATTACTGTTCGGTCTCTAAGACCTACTGCTTACTGTATTGTTATGCTAATGGATGTACCACATATGACTGATTGACTGAAAGACTAAAAGACTGAGATACTGATTTAATGAACTGTTTTCATTACTGTAAGGACATTCATTCTAAACCTCTTTACGCATTATGTTATTCACTGGGCTTTAGCTCATTGCTCATATATATATGTAGGTGTACAGGCACCAGACCGCAGTTAGGAGCGTCGGGGTAAACTCCAGTTTTGTCAAGCCAACCACTGTGCCTCACTGCGAGGTTCCGAGCCTGCCAAGCTATGGCTTAGGGGTGTTTTTATTTCCCCGTCTGTCTTTGTACTGTTTTTGTAATACTGTATAGACCGTATTGTATTGTTTAATAGGGATTTGGTCCCTGCTTTGACTGGTTATATATATTGTACATACTGTTTGTCTCTGACTGCATATATGTATGAAAAGTCTTTTTGCATACAGACTGTCACAGCTCATTGGACATTGTTTATTTACTGTATTGGCTTCCGCCAAGCCCCTGTACTCTGTATTACTGTATTACTGTTAAGCAGGCCTTCGGTAATCTAGGATTATTGGCCGATTACGGTGCTAAACCCATAGGGGCGGGTTTGGGTCGTGACACTAGCTGGCCCCCAATGTTTAGTAAATAGTGAATTCTGGTAGAAACAGAAGGCAGTGGCTGATGGTGAAATAGAGTAGGTTTGGGCAAACAGAGCAGTTTCTGGACACTGTGCATGGGATCATTGTGCCTCATTGTTGATTGTATTAATATTATAATTGTAATTATTATTGTTGTAAATAATTATTGTTGCAAGTTCATTGTTGTAATTAGTACTATTATAATTGTTGTAATAAAATTAGATAGCTAGTTAAGTTAGAATTCATTCGGATATGTAATAAGTAGTTAGTTCATTAAGCTAAGTAATCTCCATTTTAATTTGCAATAGTTAGTAAATTCGAACACTTGGACATTCAGACCCTCTTGCATGAGGGCAAACATGTAATAAGTGTGTATGTCTTCCAACCCCCATTTCTATCTCCGTTTTTATTTCTCCACTTATGATGGTAGCATAGAGCATCATGTTTTAATTAGCATTGTCCATGATTCGTATCCATTTGTCTTACATGCATGAGGGTTCGGCTTATCATACTAACCAATGTCAAATTTTTTTATCGAGTACGTGATTTATCCTATGTCTTGAATTGGTCAAATGTCATGCTAGTAGCCGAACTTGTTATTCACATAATGTGTGTGTTGCATTAGTGATTTTGCATTATTTAGGAGCATGCATGTTTTTTAATTATTTTACTTTGTTTGGCTTGCCTTGGAGTACTAGGTGAGCATTTATTGCTTTAGCATGTTGCATTGTATGTTTGTGTTGCCATGTCGAGTATACTTTCCATGAGGCTAAGTGCTTGAGTGATACTTGTTTGAATGCTTGTTGATGAAGGCTAATTGCTTGAATTTGGATAATTTGATTAATGTACATATGAGATCACTTTTTCCAGTGGTACATATTCAAAACCCTTTCCAAACAAGCATAAAATCAAAGTGTTCTAACTTGTACAAATTAGTCTATACTTATGTGCATCACATAGTAATGTTAGCCTAATAATCAGAACGAGAGCATATAATGTAAATAAAAATCACATCATGATTAGTAGAGGCCGATCTTTGATCGGGTGAGTGAGGTGCTCAATTCATGACCTTCTCCTCTCATACCTAAGTTCCTGAGTCGAGACACTTTGGTGATGACGGACTAATGGCCTTTGGCACGAGTCTTGAGTTTTCTAAATTTCTCAAAAATATTTAGGTGGCGACTCTGAAATCTGGCAATGTAGTCCATTTTTGGCATTTAATTTAAACATTGATTTTCCAAAAGATTTGCCGAATTTGGACTCATTTTTGTTTATCTATTTCACATTGCACTTGTGAAATCAGATTCAAAACCACGGGAGTCCGAACTATAGGGCTAATCGTATCTGAAAGGGGCACGAAAAGCAACCTATACACGCATCCGTCATTGGTATACTTCTGTCTACTCAGTCTTTAGACACTTTAAATTATGATTCATTTACATTTTGCCGTCATAAAATTACTACCGTTCTATTAGGATTCAATTAGGGATTTAATCACATGTAAAGCACATGACACATTTATTGCATTTTTTATCTAGTGATCCCGTTTGCACTTTGCCACTAAGATTTGGGAGACAAAGTGAAAATAAAATCACTAGCTAGTGATGATATTGTTCTAAAAAAAATCAATAATGGGTATTATTATCCTAAAATTTTTAATAAATGGGTCATGTGCTTCACACAAGACCTAATTCTATTTAAATCCCAGAATAGAATCCTAATGGAAGATGTTAAGTGTTACAAAATAATAGTTCGAGAGTATTAAGTTTTACGTTTTAAAGTTCAGGGAGGCAAAGTGCAAATGAGTCACCTTATCATATAAACAAAGCACAATTTAGCTCAATTCTTTTGAATCTGTTTTGTATAGTTTCATATACTACATATCCTATTATTAGTAATAATGCCTATGGTTTTTGAAAAAGATAGATTTGGATAAAAAAGCAGTGGATTGGGAACACTGACTTGTGTTGAAGATGGTGAGAAGAGAATTGAATCAATGGTCCATGATGCCTCTAAGATAACTAGCACAATTAAGGAGGGGAAAGAAGAGAATGGTAATCTCTCTTCTGAAAGTGATGAGTTCTTGGCTAAGAATAGTCATCACGATCAATGCCACAAGAATAACTCAAGTGGTTTGATACTCCAAAAGACTCAAAAAGTACTTTCGCTGAAAGAACTGTTAGAAAATTATAGCACTCGAATTGAAACTGGACCTTTCAATGTAATGCTCAGGATATTTGTTGGCTCCCATTCAATTTGTTATCTCTACAATCATATGGTTGTCAAATGAAGTCTTAAGAAATGTTTTGCAGGTATTATAGGAAAAAGAAGTATGCATCATGACAAGAAGGATTGGAAGCCCTTGGAGTTTTTTTTGTCCAACAAACAAACTGATTAAAAAAACCCAGGTTTTCAAGACAAATGTGAGCGTTGTTGTTACTGATTATGAATCACAACAAGATGCATCTACTAGATTTTATTTGTAAGCAGGTGTAAGAAATCAATGGATTCAACATATAATCGATGGAAATCCTATGTAGAGCAAAATGAAAAATAAGCAAACTCAATTTGAGGGGGAATACCTTGACAAGAAGTGCCCAAAATAAATCAAGTTGAAATTGGAGATGGTGAGAAACATTATGTTGCCAGGGTGATGGTGGTTTTTCCAAATCTACACCAGATATATTTTCTAGGAAAGTATTTCTCTTCAATCTCAATGAGAAAATGGATGCCGATGATGAAATGGAAATCTTGTTCCTCAGGTTGAAAGTAGTAGTTCTTTTCCTTATCATCAACAATTGGTATGTTCTTTTCTCTCTCTAAGATGCTATTACTTTTGAATATTTGCCAAGATGAATACATGGTATAATTTAATTACTTGATTTCTTTTTTGTTGGCTTGACTAAGATTTATGATCTTATCAAGTTGGTAGCATGGTTCTCACACCTTAGGATATTGTCGACAATGGACAAGATCATAAATTAATATTATAAATTGAAAAGACATAAATAATTATTATATTACCTTTTTTTTAATTCTTTGAATGATATATAATGAATATATAAAATTATATATTTTGTGTGTGTCTCTTATACGTCGTAACCTGTATTTTTTAAAAATTAGCATGTTGACGTGTTCGTGTCATGTCCGTGCTTCTTAGATGGTGATCATACAAGTTGTCACTCTTAAAATTTGAAGAGAGGATATAAAGAGTAACAAATTTAGTCTTTTGCCTAATTTAAACATTTACTATCCCCTTGTTTAGATACACAAGGAAAACCAATTTATATTATTTTCTTTTCTTGCAATTTTTTTTTTTTCCCTAGAAGAAAATGAGTTAGTTCCATGTAACTGAGACTTTGCTATAGTTCTCTTTCTTCTTTTATTTTTCATTTTTTTTCTTTATAGATTTGTTTTATCAAAACTTCTATGCTTTATTGTTTTCAAGTCTAGTGTATTTGATGAAACTTTAAATTGTTTTATTTATATATATATATATATTTTTTGGTAGGCATTCCCTGGTACCTACAACAATGAAAATACAATTCAAGTTCAAGAATAAGGAAATGATGACATTCCAATGGAAATAGTTGAATTCATGGCAAGAAATCAATATGAACGATGTCGTCACGAGGGTGAAAAAAATATTTATTCTCAGAATAAATCGATGGAAAAAGGGATGTCAAGTTAATGGGTTTTCCTATAGTATATGGTAATGGGGTGCTCAAACCATTACAACAAGAAAATTATCGCATGGCCAAAACGTTGTCCATAACTCATGCTAGAATGGATCACGACAGAGTGAAGTAGCAGAACATGTTGGATTACAAAATCACATGTCTTATGGACTTAACATTCCTCAAAAGTATGCAACTTATTCAGGTAGTTTTGAAATGAATTCACAATTCCCGAAGACAGTGAGTGAAGGGAGAACGATTGAAGATATTGATCTCAACTTCATGAATTCAAATGCCAATAACCTCGAAAAACAGAACAAGAATTTTGATTCTAAATCTTTCAGAAAGGCATCTATTAAACTTCAATTAGTTTGCAAGTATAGGGATTTTGATCTTAATGAAACGTCTTCAGCATCTGTAGATTTTCATTCTAGTGACAGCATAGCAGCTATGCAATTACTTAGCCTTATAGATGTCGGGATATAGCCAAGTTCAACTTTTAGTTTGGAAGAAAAACTTAAGTTTTTCACCAAACATTTCTTTCCCTATGATCATCACCCACATATTGGTCTAGATGAGACATCAAAAATCCTTGAGAAACCTCTATTTCTTTATGTTCACCATTCGAAGGAGTTCTCTAGTGTAACACCCCTCGTCACTGATCACTGATAAACTACTGATTACTGCTAAACTGAGACTGATTATGATAAGTAATTGAACCGATTAAAATACTGAACTGACTGATCGAAATCTGAAACTAAATTGATTAAGTATCTCTGTTATATTGCAATTCTATCTGTTTGCCTACCAAATTATCTGTTCATGTCTTTGTGTTCAAACTGTTAATCGAAGTCCTTATCGGCGGCCGAACCTGAAATCAATTGATGTTTTATGATCATTAGGATTTATGTGATTTTATGGTATCTTTAATTGAAAATTGTTTTGGTGTGATTAAACTGGATTAAATTAGATTAAATTAAGCCAAATTAATAGAGTTGGACTTATTTACTATCCTACCCCTTAGTGGCCCACTACATGGACCATTCTTGAACCTTATTATATTTCATTCAAAACATCTCCTCAGCTCATTTTGAGAGCATAACCGACTGAGAGTAAGAGAGGTAGAAAAAAAAGCTTGGTTCTATCTTGGTTTGCTTAGAAACTTGAAGAAATTGAAGTGTAGATTGTCAATTGAGTTTCTAGACTTGCATTTGAGGACCTAGGTAAGGAACCTATCCTTTTAATTGTGTATTCAAAGCTTGTTCTTGCATGATTCATGAGCCTCTAGTGATCTAAGTCAAGATTTAGTCTAATAATGTTGAATTGAAGCTCATTCCATGCATGCATGTTTGTATTGTTGAGTTTAAGTTGTTTTCATGGCAAAATGTTACATGCATGCTCATAATTATGTTTAAGACCATGATTTCATCTTGTTTTGAAAAGAATTGGCTCATTAGAGCATGTTTTGAAGCTTGAAAGTTGTTAAAGTTCATGCATGTTCATTTGAGATTATGTTCTTGAAAATTGGTTTGAACTTGGGTTTAATTGAACTACCTTTGGGCCTTGATTTTACAAATTGAGCTTTAAATCATGTTATCCTATGTATTTACAAGTGTTTTCCAGGAAATGGGCCCAAAGGAATTGAATTTGATACATTTGAAGTTGAGTTTGAGCTTGAGGTTCGAATCTGGGAATTCCAGATTTTGAACTCACGCTCGAGCGGGGTTACTGGCGCTCGAGCGTGAAATTCGTGCTCCCAGTACTTTGCACTGTTTTGACGTCCGCTCGAGCGGAATATTTGACGCTCGAGCGGGTGTCGAGCGCCCAATCGAGCGTGATTTTCACCTATCCAGTACTTTTGACTGTTTTGCAGACCGCTTGAGCGTGGGAAGTGACGCTCGAGCGGGAGCCTTTGTCTACATGTCCGCTCGAGCGGAGTAACCTACGCTCGAGCGGGACCCCTGTTTTCTGAAAATTCTGAAAAATGTTTTAAAGTGCATCTTTGCATCCCCATTTCATCCTAGGCATTCTTAGGCCTAGTTTAAAGTATCTTAATGAGGATATAGATGTAGAACCACACCGAGGCAAGTTAAGGATTAAGTCATTACTTTCCCAACTGTGTAGCTTAGTGTGTGTTCAATCTGTGACTGTGTAGGGTTGGCTTTCCGAGGAGACGCTCTAGCTTATTGTAGCCCAGAACTCTGTGAGTAACAATTGTGTAAAGATATGTTCAACTGTGAATATTTCTGACTGATTATCTGAACTGTTTTCTGAACTGATACTGTTAATTGAATGAATGTATGTCCTATATTCTGAACTGTATTGTGGCATCCTTAGCAACTACTATTTACTGCTACTGTTACAGAGATCTCTGTCGGTTCTCTTGTTGGAACCACTACTGTTTACTGATTGATGGCCATCACTGACTGTTCGGTCTTTCAAGACCTACTGTTTACTGTACTGCTATGCTAATGGATGTACCACATATGACTGAATGACTGATATACTGAATCAATGAACTGTTTTTATTACTGTAAGGACATTCATTTTAAACCTCTTTACGCATTATGTTATTCACTTGGCTTTAGCTCACTGTTATATATATATATATGTAGGTGTTCAGGCACCAGACTGGAGCTAGGAGCGTGGGTTAGACCCCCTTTTTGTCAAGCCAACCACTGTGCCTCACTGTGAGGTTCCGAGCCTGCCAAGCTATGGCTTAGGGGTGTTTCAATTTCCCTCGTCTGTCTCCGTATCTGTTTTGTATAATTGTGTAGAGTGAATGTCTTTGTACTGTACTGTTTAATAGGGATTAGGTCCCTGTTCTGATCGATTGTAAATGTTGTACATACTGGTTTGCACTGTTTATGTATATGTATGAAAAGTCTTTTTGCATATAGACTCACAACTCATTGGACATTGTTTATTTACTGTAATGGCTTCCGCCATGCCTTTGTACTCTGTTTTACTGTTCTACTGTTAAGCAAGCCTTCGGTAATCTCAGATTACTGGCCGGTTATGGTGCTAAACCCATAGGGGCGGGTTTGGGTCGTGACATCTAGCCAAAGGAGTGGGGTATTCAATGATAACTCAAGATACCTATCGTCTGAAATTTATGGTAAAAATCACTCTTTAAATAGACCTTATGTATGCTTGCCTATTGTTCATATTCCTATTGTTGGTTCATTTTCTTCTTTGTTCCAAAATAATGGAAATTTCAAAATGAGCACTTCAAAGTTTGAAGAGCGAGGGAAAGCACCCATGGAAAGCATAAATGGTATTTCATGCATAAACCATGAGTTTAATACAATCCAAGATATGCAGGAAGGGTTCGATGATAGATTTGATACTGTGGTGTTTCCTTTGCAATGCCATACAATTGAAGATACAAGAAGATGTAAGAAAATGCATTGACATGGAGGCGAGTTGTATGAATACAATTGTTTTCCCTATAAGAATCACTTATGAGAATGAAATTTGCAGTATTAATAGAAACCCGACTGACTTTACCATAGTAGAATGAGGAAATGAATACATGATTAGTAGTTAAGATTTGAAGTTTAAAAAGACGATTTCTTCTAAAGGGAAATCTAACTTAATCAATGTTGATGAGTGAAAGTGACAGAGAGTTCCAAAGCTCACTTCTACTATGAAAGGGCATTCACGACATCGTTAAACACACCTAAGTTCCCTAAATGAGCACAATCTAGGACTAGTTCATGAATTTTTAGCTCAGGTTTTCTTTGACTTCTTTTCTTTGAAATCTCTATCAGTTTTAGTTGGTTGCAGGTACATTCTTTTTGTTAAAAATAAGGTTATATGACAATTTTTCTAATGGTGCAAAGCCTAAGACTGTTTGTTTGTTTTTTTTTTTTTTTTTAATGTTTTTCGAATTTCTAACTCGAGTTTTCTTTGCTTTATTTTCATTAGCAAGTGAAGTCAATAAAAAAAATCATGTAATATATTTGGATGTTCAGACAGTTTCAACAACTTTGACTATTTGCTCTTTGTTTCTTGTCCAAGTTGAGTTATGATAACCATTGTTGGAGACTAGGTGCAATTTGTTTTTAATTATTTCAAACTTTTATAAATAAAAAGTGCATGTGTAATGCACGTAAAGAGTTTAGAAAGTTTTCATTTTAGAAACACTAATTAAGTAATATCTAGCAATTTAGCACATGCGTTGTATGTTTTTATTTTTTTTATTTTCTTATTTTTTATTTCTTTTGTCTTTTTTTCATGATATAGAATAAAATTGCTATTAAAATGTTTTCATGTAAAAGTTCTTTCTGTCTTTTTGATTTCTTTTTTTCTTTTTTTTTTCATGATATAAAATAATGTTGCTATTTAAAACATCAAATATTTTCTTGTACAAGCTCTTTCTCTCTTTCTGATATCATTTCATACTTGCATATATTTGTAAGGCCATGTTTGGCTATAAAAAATAAGAGACAACAAAATAGTTTGATATTAGTTTTTCTTTTCTTTACTTGTAAGTAGAGTTATTGTCCTCATCTTGTAGCCTCACTTTTTTTATTAATAAATTCTCTTTTTATTGTTGATAAAAATAAATAATAAAAAAGTGGCAACAAGAATAAGGGCATTTTCTTGATCTTCATATTTACTATGCAGTTGGTTCAATTTATGAACATAAATTGAATACAATCAACTATGTGTCACAACCCAAACCCTTCTCTATAGGTTTAGCATCGTAACCGATTAGTAATCCTGGGATTACCAAAGGCCTCTGAACAAACTAACAAAATAAGGGGCTAGCGGAAGCAATTATTCAAGCAAATAATATCCATAGAGCTGTGCACACATATATGGGACAATTTTTTTTTTAAAAAAAAACCTTAATTTACATAATTATAATGTCATTCCCACGTCACCATGTATATACATACAGATAAACAAAAGATATGTTCAGACTTAACAAAAGAAATACAAAAAGCGCTTAAACATTGTTCACCAAAACTTGACCACTTTAAAACGAGAACCTCCTTGGGAGGCACTGTGCTTGGCTTGACAAATAGAATTCCAGGTAACAGCTTAAGTCTGATCCCGTACCTGATCACCTACATACATAAATAATACAGTAAGCTGGAGCTCAGTGAATAACAACAAAGTAAGGGGTTTATGAATGATGTCCAAAACATATTCAGAAGTTAGAGTTCATATCAGAAACAGATTCAGATTCACATACTTATCCAAAAGTCATAAGTAGTTATATGTGGTACATCTATTAGCTATCAGATCGGATTGGTCATGAGACCCACATGCATAGTCAGTACCGACGACCACAAAAGTCAATATCTTGTGCACAAGTGGCTATGGTTTTGTATCCCCCAAGCGAGGGCCACATGAACATAAGTCACGGTATTGTTTCCCTCAAGCGAGGGCCACGTGCATATTGGTCACGGTATTGTTTCCCTCAAGCGAGGGCCACATGAATATAAGTCACGATATTATTTTCCCTGGACAAGGGCCACGTGAACTAAGGATGCCACAAATATATTTAAGAAAAATGAACATTCATTCATGATTCATAAAATAGCATTTCAGAAAACAGATCATATCATTTTAGTAAGAAAATACTTATAGTCAAACATAGCTTTACTGAATTGTTACTCACAGATAGCTCCAGTAGCAGAATAGTCAGAACAGACGGGTCAGACAGTTTATGGCGCGTAACCTACACAAACACATAGTGGATACACATTGAAACACATACTTGGAAAACATATAACCCATTTCTTTCTATCTTAGCAAGTTTCTAATCTTTATCCTCATTATTGTGTCTTAATTAGGGCTTAGGAATACCTAGGATACAATGAGGATGTTAGAATGCACTTTAAAACACTCAGTCAAAATTCTAAAAATAGGGCAGTTCGCTCGAGCGCAACATAGGTCGCTCGAGCAGACCCCATTGGCCTATAAAACTTCTGGGAGCTATTATTTTATGCTCAAGCACAACTTCCTACGCTCAAGCTGAGGATCAAAAATAAAGGTGATCGCTTGAGTGTAAGTTCTGCTGCTCGAGCCAACCCCTAAACTTTGCAAAAGTACTGGAAGCTCGCATTCTTCGATCGAGTGCAACTTCTTACGCTCGAGCGAAGAGTGCGAATTCTGGAATTTCCAGATTGCACTTCTAGCTCCAAAACTTGAATTCAAAGCTTCAAAACACATCATTTGGGCCCAAAACTTGAGAAAACATGTCCAAACTTGAATCACATCATGAATTGAAGGTTATTTCTCAAAATCAAGGCCCAAATGCAAGTCAATTATTTGAAATCAAACTTGAAACTCAATGTATAATCCATGCAAGAGTTGATACAAATTCTATCCTTCCAAAACATGATTAATTGAGGTAAAACAATGTGGAACTTGATGAATTTCCAAAACCAAGCTAGAATGACTACATACACGTTGGAGTTCTTGAAACTTAAGCTCAAAATGTAAGAAAATATGCATGCATGCATGGTATGACTTAGATTCTTCAATCCTAGTTTTAATCTTGCATTAAACCACCTAATTTACTTGAATTCATTCTCTTGTTGATTCCAACACTTAGTTTATAGGTTGAATTCTTACCTCAATTCTTCAATTAGGCTCTAGATTTCTATGTCTTTGAGTTTCCAAGCCAAATTCCTTAATTTTCCAAGAAATTCTTCTTCTTAAGCTTTGATTTCAATTCTCTCTTGGTCTCTCTCTCTCTCTCACCCCCCTACGTTTGGGAGTTGAAAGATGACTCAATGAGAGTGTTTTGTATTATTCTAGAATCAAATTAGCCTTATATAGGCTTAGTTAAGCTAAATTAATTAATCCTTGATTAAACTAATCAATTACAATTATTTTATTTTAATTATTTGGTTCCGAATTGAATTCTACGTAATCTTATCAGAAAATTCTAAAAATTCAAATTAACACATTAACCTAGGCATATTCGTGATCTGATGCCGATAAGGCCTTCAATTCGCATACCGAAACAAAAGCACAGACAAATATTCCTACCATGAACAGATATAAACACAATTATCACATGCAATTAACTCAGAATTTCATCTTAATTACTGATTAAGCATTCTAAAATAAGGTTTAGCAGCTAATCACAAGTTGGAATTGTTACACTATGTGACCTAATTGAGCACCAATTCAAACAATTGAGTTCATATAATTTCTGACTATTGGAAACATTTTCTTGAGCTTGTCATAATTGATCCTGCAATAATTGCTCCTTGCATAACGGTTGACATTAAGAGAAATCAAAATGATGTCATTTTGATTAAGACCAAAAAATAAAAACAAAAACAACACAAGAGAGATGAGACCATCGGTAGATCATCGACCTTACTCTTATTGACTGCTGGCCACCCCTTTTCCTATGCTTGCTGACCGCTGCCAATTGCTCACCCCTCTCCTCCGGTCACCTACTATAGCCCCACCTCTCATTCTCTCATTTCTTCTTTTTCTGCTTCTTCTCATTTTTCTTCAAAACCCTAAATCTTGCCCACCACTGACAAATTGAACCCCAATTTTACTACCGCTACTTCATACACCTTTGTCATCACCCTTAACTTCCTCTACTCCATCAGTAGATCGAACCTAGTCAATAGATCAAACCCAGAAAATATTAGAGAATGAAGAGGAGAGAAACCAAACAATGGACTACAAGAAGAGGAGGAAGAGAGGGGAGAAAGAAGAGGATGAAAGAAAGGAGAATGAGGAAGGAGTAGGGGATGGATAGCCACCGACAGAAGAGTGAGAAGGAAAGAAGAAGAAAAGAAAGAATAAGAGACATTTGTAAAGAAAAGGAATGGACAAATCTATTTCTATTTTTTTTTATTTAAAGTAAAATGATATCGTTTTGACCAAAATTATATTGTCTTAATAAATTGAAGTAAGAGTGAATTTTTTACTAATTAAAAAAAAAAAAAAAGAAAAAAAAAGTGGTTTGGAATGGAAGCACACATGGGCCAAACTCTCAAAAAGCCCAATACAAGGCCTGTAAAAAGAATTTTAGGAATAGAAACGAATCGTCCGATTAATCAAGTGTGCCACGAGTCAATAACTGGCCCCGTGTAGTGAGGACCCAGCCAGCTGTGTCGATTCCTTTTGGCTTACGACTCTCATCAACTCTGAAACCGCCTCTCTGGGAATGCGGACCGGCTGACTACTTTACAGTTCATTACATTACAAAATGCTTTTCCATTACTTCTTCTTTTGTTAAATGCTGTTCGTTCGGACGATGATCGGCAGCAACATACGAGGACCCAAAAACTCATTTTCCCACTAAATTTTCCATCCTAAAAACACAAGTGTGGGGTTCTTTCGCTATAAAGGAACAGCTCATTCAGTGACTCTTCTCTCTCTTTCAACAGCTCAATCTTTTTTTGCACCTGAGAATCTCATGTAAAATGTGTACTTGTTGAGTCTTTCATGAGTATTTGTATATTATTTATTATCCATATCAAGCACTACATATACATATTAACATCCTATTTTTCTGTCTCTTCAAAAAGATTTTCCAAGTTCAAAGACAAGCTTCAGAGGTCTCTTTCAAAGGCAATGGTGGTGTTCATCACTGATTCTCACTGGAAAACAACTCTGGTGGTAAGTTTCCAACAAATCAAAAGAACAGACTAATTCAATTTTTACACCCCCATAAACATAAACACAAACACAAACACGAATCAGACTTCTGAGAATCTAAATTACAAAAGTGTTCATGAAACATTTCACATTTAAATAGATGTAGCACTGACATTTTCAAAACAAATACATATTCGATTGATGGTTGCTTTATTTTAAGTGGTAGGAGCTATATATAAATCTTGAACAATTGTGCCATCACTTCTCTAAAGTAGTTTTTTTTCTTTTCGTTTTGTCCCCCCACCCCCCACCAAAAACATTTGCAAAGCATTACCAACCTGAACCCACATTAAATTATTATTCTTTTCGTTTCAAAATAAAGGTTTTTTTTGAAGAATTTAATTTTTTTTAATAATATAATTATTACATTTTAAAAAAATTGATTTTCAAAATTAAACCTTTGATAATATATCTTTTGAAAAATATCAATGTCATTGAATTTAAAAAAAAGAATAAAATGAGAAATTTATATTATTTTTATACTTAAATTTTGAAAAAAAAATTAATATTTTAAGGTAATAAAAAATAGAATAGGAGATTAATATTAGGATGGAAGGAGTATTATTCTTGGATTTGGCTTTTCCCCATATGATGCTTTCCTGTTCCTGCTGAATCTATGGTTTCTCTTTTTCGTGTTTGTTTTGGGGGAAAGTCGAAGGGGAAAAGTCACACATGCAGATAAAGATCCTGACTTTTGACCACATTAGTTGTTTGCTTTTTTATCTGTATATCACAGGTTGAGTTGGTGAATTGAAAGCAATCAAAGCAAGCTCTCTCTCTCTCTCTCTCTCTCTCTCTCTCTCTCGGGTCGATTGGAAAACAGGAAAAGATACTTTCTGCGCTACACGGGTTTTCCGGCACTTTTGACTATTTTTTCCCCACTTTATTGCTTATATCTTCTCTGCCTTCCTCTGTTTATTTTACCTCTCTTGTTATCAGAACCCAATATGAGACTGAAAATTGCTCAACCCACTTTACAATGCTCACAACTAGTTCTCCCTCAATCCTTTCCTTCTCCAAAACCCACTTCTCCAATCAATTCTTCCTCATCTTCAACCAAATCTACCAAAAGAAACATAACTTTCCTTTACAGATTTTCTGTTTCAACCACATGGCCATCCACGAAACTCTTGAAATCTAGATCATTCAACAAACCCATCTCAAGAGCTCCCACCAGGAAACGGGCTTGCAGTCATGCCGACTTTGATGACTTTTCCCATGAAGATTTATCTGAAATTATCCAAAATTTTGAATTATCAGAGGATGAAAACACCACCACTTGGTCAAAGTCTGTTGTGGGGACTGAAGAACATAGAACCAATCTGTCATTCAGGGCTTCCTTATTCCCATCAAAGCTCGGATCATTAGAGCCTTTTACGCTTGGGATAGAGCCAGAGCCCCCACAATGGCCGGAGAGGGAAGAGCTTATCTGGGCAATTATCGAAAGAAGAGCGAACAGCGTCGATTTTCCACTTTCTCTTAGGATAATAAAGAAGAAGCAACAATGGCAAGAGGGTTTTGGAGGTTTAGGAGAATCAACTAGTTGTTCGGTTAAGAAAACCTTCTCTTCAATGGTGTTCATCATTCTAGAGCTTCAAAGTCATGCATTAAAGATGAGAGAATTCATATCCTACGAGGATTTAGAGAAAATCAAAGCTCGAGTGCACAGAGAAATGTACACCTCTTTCGCGTGGTTGTTTGAACGAGTTTTTTCGCGAACACCGTCTCTGATGATCTGTTTGATGATCCTTTTGGCAGATTTTTCAATCCATTCAATGTCTCACAACACTGCTATTCAAGACAGTTCATTACTGGGTACATTGTGTGAAGCCACAGAAAATGTTTCAGCATCGGAGAGTATGAATCAACTACAATTCGAGTCATTTTCCAGGAAAATTTGTGGTGGTGGGAAAGTTCACTCTCTGCCAGATGATCCATCCCGGTTTTCTTCCAATGAGGATCGCGAAATCAGTGAAAAGGACTCGGGGTTGTGGGGTTTGGTGGTGGATGAGGCAACTAGGATGCAGGAGGAATCAAGGGGTGGAGTTGTTGATCATGATACGATGCAATCGTTGGTGTCCCCTGTTTTAGTGGAGCTTGAACCAGATGATTACATGGAATACTATAGAACTGACCTTCAATATCAGATGGGATTGTCTCAAGATCCAAACAATTCACTTCTGCTTTGTAACTATGCTCAGTTCCTCCACCTTGTTGCCAATGACCATGACAGGTAATTAACTAGTTGAATTTGTTGGTTTGATGTTGCTTTTGGTTGATATTTTGATAAATTGCTTTTTGTAATTAACGTGGATTAAAATGTTAGGGGTTATAGTGAATTTGAAGGAGAGAAACCAAAACCAAGATTAGTTTTAGGAAATTCTTATTGTAGATTTTATAGCCAAGCTCAATTTGCAGTAGAGTTTTCTTTGACTTTTTTTTGGTACATGATTGCACGTTTGGGGTGTTTTGATATATATAATATACAATACAAAATGAAATTTGCTCATGAAAAAAAGAGAGAAAGAGATTAGTTGTAGGAAATTTTCCAACGTGATTAGTTTTTTCGTTGTCTCTTTAAATTAACTGAAAAAATTGGGACGAGGCCAAGAGTTTATGCAATGGGTACTTATGAGTATTGGTTGGCTGAAGACGAAATTACAAATGAGTTCCATTGAATTAGCCTAAAATGGAAATTAAGGAAAATTTATATATGCGACACATAATCTGGTTCATGTCAAATAGTTCACTTGCCTTGTCTGTTGATATTGTAAATGAAACTTGTAGTGCACTAGTGGGGTGATCACTGATCATGCTATTTTACTCTCGAGTTAAACTTGAGCCTTGCTCAAAGAACCGCTATAATACCTTTTTTTTGTTTTTGTTTTGATTACGACTCCTGCAATTTTTAGCAGGGCGGAGGAGTGCTTCAAGCGTGCCATACAAGTGGAACCGTACGATGCAGAGGCGCTAAGCCAATACGCAAATTTCTTGTGGATAGTAAGAAAGGACCTGTGGGGAGCAGAAGAAAGATTTCTGGAAGCAATTGCAGCAGAACCAGAGAACCCTTTTCACGCGTCCAAATACGCCAATTTCTTGTGGAGCACTGGTGGTGAAGAAACCTGTTTCCCTATCAATACTTGCTAGAACAACAGCAAGGCCTAAAACTTTTCTTTGGTTTTTTTTTTTTTTTGACATGAGTAAGGTCTAAAACTTGTAGGAACCGATGACGCATTCACAAGGGCATGAACACGAGCACGGGCACGCTTCCAAGAATCCTGGACTCTTGATGCTAGCATGCGCTTGAAGGATAGAGGGAATACTGTATTTTGCTACACTGGAGGACAATCCCGGGCTCTGATGCTAGCATGCGCTTGAAGGATAGAGGGAATACTGTATTTTGCTACACTGGAGGACAACCGGGGCTGCGAGGCCTGTGGATTTTGGTAGGTAGATAAAATTTTGGGCGAATATGGGAAATGAAGCAAGCTAGAGATGTTCAAAATTTGATGGGATTTTGGGAGGGAAAGGTTATTATTTATCTATATATATATATAAAATAAAAATAAAAAAAAGAAGAAGAAGAAACACATGAGCTGAGGTGGAGATGACTCTGCATGGGATTACTGGATTAGCATTTTGTGATCTGTATAATGGGCTCTGGTATAAAAAGCCAAGGGAAATGAATGAGAAGGCTATATGAATTTATTTAGTGATTGTAGAGGTGGAGCATGCATCATTGTCTTTTATTTAGAAATAAAATAACGAAAAGTTTAAAGATTCTTCATTTTCAAATCGGTTTTGTTTTTGTGCAAAAGTAATTTTTGAAAATTCAATAACTTTTTAGTGTTTATAAGTTTACTTTTTATACACATTTTATAAACCAAATGATTTGTAAATAATTAGAAAAAATGTAAAAGAGAATATTACCTTTGATATCTTAATTGATTGTCACATTACTTAGTTTGAAAATTGGAGGATTTGGTGATAGACCTCTCACTATCTAATTTGTCTTTCAAAAGGACAAGAATTATATAAGTACTTTCAAAACCCCCTAATATTTTAAAACTTGTTTCTTTTATTATATTACCCTTATATCTATCAGCTCTCATATTAAGCCATCTTCACTGTGTATTTCAGAGTAAAATTTTACTTTGAATCAGAGTATACTTTACTCTGATTCAAAGTAAAATTTTACTCTGAATCAGAGTAAAGTTTACTATGATTTAAAGTAAAATTTTATATTGTTAAGCAAATCAATATGTTTTTAACCAAAGTAAAATTTCAGAGTAAAGTTTTACTTTGAATCATAGTAAACTTTACTCTGATTCAGAGTAAAATTTTATTACTATAATTCAAAGTAAAAAATTTTATATTGTTAAGCAAATTAACATATTTTTAACAAAAGTAAAATTTCAGAATAAAGTTTTATTTTGAATCATAGTAAACTTTACTCTGATTCAGAGTAAAATTTTACTCTGAATCAAAGTAAAGTTTACTATGATTCAAAGTAAAATTTTATATTCTTAAGTAAATCAACATGTTTTTAACCAGAGTAAAATTTTATTCTGATTCAAAGTAAAATTTCTGTGTGAAATTCTTATTAGAGAGAGAGAAAGAGAGAAATTGAATAGATCATCCATTGAACAAGCTGAGTATGAATAGATCAATTCAAAAACTAGTAAAATGTTAGATTCTACATAAAAGTAAAATTTTACTCTGAAAAACGAGAAAATTGTGAGACTCTGAAGTTAAAAGTAAAATGTTACTCTGCACAAAAGTAAAAAAGAGAAGGCAGTGTTTGTGGCGACTGAAGTGTTTAGCAATGATCACCTCTTGACAGTAAAATTTTATTGTCATTCTAACACCAGAGTAAAATTTTACTCTCATCATCTGAAACAAAAAACAGAGTAATAAAACCAAAGTAAAATTTTACTCTGGTTCTATCAAATGAAATTAGATCAAAAACAACAAAAATAAATCCAAAAAAAAAAAAAAAACAAACAAACAAACAAAAACAAAATAAATTAATCAACATATCTAATTGAGAAGAAAAACTTCTAAAATTCGATCAACAATCACAAATCTCAATGAAAAAGAATACATGTGTTCAACAACACTCATACACACAAATATATATATATTCAAAACTCAAATCTGTATTTAAAAAAATATGTATAACCAAACAACTCCACCAAACATGCCTTTGTCGCCTCCTAGAAGGGAGAGAGGAGGGAGGAGAGAGAGAGAGAGAGAGAGAGAGAGAGAGAGAGAGAGAGAGAGAATTGATTTGTAACTTTGCAGGAGGTGATTTTGAGCAATCATTCAATTACTTTTCGATCGACGAGGCTATCATCAACGGCAAGAACATGAACTTCATGAGAATTGGAAGGCGATACGTCGTCGTCGTCGTCGAAGCTTTCTCCGATCATCTCCGACGATCTCTTCTGCCGCGAAACAGCACCAGTTCTGATCATCTCTCTAATCTGAATCTCTTAACCTTTACCAACGAAAAATTGATTGCAAATTGATCAAAAATCTGACACTCCCTAATTATATATGCAGAAGCTGTCTGTGGATTTAGAAAGGAAGAGAGTGAGAAAGAGAGTGGGAAGAATTAGTTGAGGGTATAATAGTCATATAAAATATTTAAATAATAAATTTTGTCCTTTATGCAAGACTTTATAATTATGAGGGGGTTTAGAAAGTATAATTTTTTTCTTAATCCTTTTAACAATGAAAGGAAGGTAAAGAGAGTTTATAGCTAAATTTCCCATGAAAATTAGGTCTATAGCAATGCTCTTCCTAAAATATGAGTTATTTTTGCAGAAACTGTTTACACATATAGTCTACCGAACAAGCCTTTTTTTTTCTTTTTCTTTTTTCCCTTAATTTTATTATTGATGTTTTTTTTTGTTCAAACAATAAAATGACAACTCTCCGAGAAAAGTATAATTTATTAATTTTTTTTCAAGTAGAAAATTGATAAGACGATTCAGTGTGTTTGGTTTGAGTTTTCCGGAATAAATTTTTTGAAAACTAAGTTTTTTGGTTTTCGTATTTTTTTGTTTTTAGTGAATATTTGTAAAATTTTAAATATTTTTTTTACTTTTTTAGGTACACCTTACTTAGATGTATCTAAAAAGTAAAAAATTTATGAAAAAATATTTTTAAAAATTAATAAATACATAAAAATACAAAAAATGTATTAAATTCTTGTATTTTTTTTTTGTATTTTTGGCATTTAGTAAATTTTTAAAAGATTTTTTAACTTTTTAGGTATATTTATGTTAGGTGTGTCTAAAAAGTAAAAATGGAAATGGGAATAAGAGAGACAACAACAAATGGAAGAAGATGATTAGCAGATTGGAATTATACACAAGAACTTAAAACAGTAAGCTGTAATTCAATACTTAAAATAACTTTTAATAAAAAATAACTTACAATTGTTTAACAAGAAGAACTACAAAGAGTTGCGATTGAATACATAATTTGAACACTTGAATCTAATATGTGACTATGGGTTTACACAGAAGAGCACTTCTTTTTTCGCTCTGTTTTTTCTTAGTCCTGTTTACAAATGAATTAACCATTACAATTTATAGAAAAGAAAAGAACTATGTAGCATGTGAATTGGTTGAGCAGGAGAGCAGCTGGCAGCATATGGACAAAAGCAGGCTGTCGGATGCTTTCGGTTGATTGACAAAAGATGATGCAGCTTTAATCAGATTGATTGAGAGATGAATAGTAAAAGTGAATAGTGGCTTTTTACTATTCATTACTTTCGGTGGAGATTTAACAGATGGAATCAATATAAATACAAAATGGCAGCTTTTCTCAAAAGAGTATTGATTGAAGCCAATTTGTAAATATATGGAATCCAAAGCAGAGCTGACTAGGCATATGGGTCCTGAGCATCTTGAAACTCGGGTCCATATGGATTTTGTGTAGTTGAACCTTCAGAAGAGTTTGAGCTGTCTGAACCTTCTTCTGAATTACTGTTATCCGAATCTGATTGGGCATTAGCTTGATCAACTAGTAGACGAGCCATTTTGAGTAACTCATCTCTAGATGATTTGGACTTATCCTTTGATGTTGATTTATCTGCAGATTTGGGCTTAACAGTGCTGGGCTTTGCTGATGGAGCTTTATCCTTTGGTTTAACCTTTGACTTGGAAGTCTTGGGCTTGGAAGAACTTGTAGTTGGGCTTCCAAGGTTGACTGTAGGAAGTTGGCTTCCTTGGGTAATTGAAATAGTTGGGTTCTGCTGTGCTTTAACCATTGCAGGAGTTGGAGCATGAATGTTAACTGGAAATTCAGCTTGCACAATTTCAACAATGCGGGAAACTTTGTAGTTATCCCACCATTTAACCATATGAATCCTTTGAACAACATCATCAGAAATGCCATATTGCCATTTAAATATCCAAGGGATTTTGTATTTGAATATAAAAATAAGTAGTTTAGGGAATTTCTTCTGTTGTGGTGAATATGAGAAAACAGTTGAAAAATAGTTAGCCTGCTCCATGACGGTTAATGGAAAGATATCTGAAATGGCGCCATAATGAGTCCACCATCTCAGAAACCAAGTAGGAAATTCAGATTTAAATTTTTGATCAAATTGAATAAACCAGGAGTGACTAAATGTATCAGTTTGGTAAAGGAATATTTTGAACCAAGCATCAATATAGTCATAATAACTATATTGAAGGGAGTGATTAGGTAAATCTCGAAGCTGAGAATGAGGACCCCATTCAGCTAAGGAAACAATGTTATGGATGTAGAGAGAATGATAGACAACTTTACTAGTGTAGGTTCGATCATAAATAGGTTTAATCAAAATGGATTGGTGGTTATATAGGATGTCTTTGTAATAGGTGATGGTTTTCTCAGGATGCATTGGAACAAAATGCCATCCATGAGGAAAATAGGATTTAGCAAGATCATTAATAGACTGACTCTTAGGATGACTAGGTTCTTTGAAGAATAGATTAGTAGTGGTGGATTTAACATAATTAGAACGGGCTGTTTTAATAGGATTAGGAGGGTATGGAGTCACTGCTTGGCTAGAAGAGGCAAAAGGATCAGTAGCCAAAGCAGATGTGTAGCTTGGTTTAGGTATGTTACCAAGAACCTGGTAACGGTTTATCATTTCAATTGGATGGTACTGGGTTACTAGCTCCAGAGGAGGAGGAACAAAAGGCTGACTGGAGGGGACCAAGGCTTTAGAAGGAGGCCTTGGACGAGACATCTGTTTAAAAGAAACAAAGATTAGGAATGAAGATTAACAGCCACTTAAAAGGTCTAAATATTGTTGATGGTAATCTAAACAATTGTAATAATCAGCAAGTAAATGGCGACGAGCTTGAATTTGATGGTAATTAATGTACTGAGCACGTTTAGTAGTTTTTCGGGCTAATTTTAATTGGGCAATGCGGTAAGCAGTTTGGCGGATAAGAGCGCGGTAATGGGTGATGTTGGTTTTATGGTAAGTAATAAAAGGAGTAACCATCCCTAGCCCCCCTGTAAAAATTCCCGGGTAAGAAAATCAGGAAGGGAATTTTGAGAACCAGGTATATATTCAATATCAAAATCAAAAATACTTAATAGAGATTGCCATCGAGCAAAAATTTGCTTACGAGCAAGGTTTTGAACATCTTTTTCTAAAACATATTTAGCAGATTTGCAATCAACACGAAGCAAAAACTTTTGATTTAAAATATCATCTTGAAATTTAGTAATACATAAAACAGTAGATAAAATTTCTTTTTTAATAGTACTATAATTTAATTGTGCTTTATTCCAGACACCAGAGGGATAACGAACAATTTGTTCAGAGGATTGAGGAGTGACTTTCTGAAGAAGAATGCCACCATAACCAATATCAGAAACATCAGTTTGAATGATTTTGAAAGAATTGTCCGTAGGAATACTAAGACAAGGAAGAGACTTAACATATTGCTTAACTTGTTGAACAATAGTAGTATGAGTAGAAGACCAAGGAGGAGGATTATCCTTGAACCTATCAAAGAGAGGTTGACAAGTTTTCCGAAGGTCCTTATAAAACTCAGCAATGTAATTTAAGGATCCTAAAAACCTTTGTAATTGGGTTTTATCAAGAATTTCATTAGGAAACTTAGACGCAAACTCAATGGAGCGACTAATTGGTAAGATAGTATTTTGGTGAATATCATAACCTAAAAATCTAACTTTAGTTTGAAATAATTTAATCTTTGGAGCAGAAATGACAAGACCATGACTTTTAATAGTATAAAAGAATACAGTTAAGTGTTTCCAATGTTCATTAATTGATTTTGAGAAAATTAGTATGTCATCAATATAAACAATAGAGAAATGACTAAATGGGTTAAATATGTCATTCATGATGTTTTGAAATTCACTAGGAGTATTTTTTAATCCAAATGGCATTACATTCCATTCATAATGTCCAAAAGGTGTAGTAAAAGCAGTTTTATATCGATCTTTAGGATGAATTTGTATTTGCCAAAAATCACTTTTTAAATCAAATTTACTAAAAATAACAGCTTAACTACGTCGTTTAATCAAATCTTTTTTATTAGGAATAGGATATCGAATCCATTCTAAAACAGTATTTAATGGTTTATAATTAATGACTAAGCGAGGGACACCTCTCTCTAATTCAGCATTTTTATTAACATAAAAAGCAGGACAGGACCATGGTGATTTACTCGGACTAATGATTCTATTTTTTAATAATTCATTGATTTCTTTTTTACACATTTCAAGTAATTCATGATTCATTTGAATAGGTCTAGATTTAGTAGGTATGTGTCTTTCATTAAAAATTTTAATATATGGTAATGTAACTACATGCTTTTTTCTATGCCAAAATGCAGTAGGTAAAGTTGAACAAACAGTTGATTCAAGTTTTAATTTAAAATCATTAATTTGAGAGATAATAATTGGATCAGTTAATTACTGATCAATTCTTTTGTAATTAATTTCTTCTTTAAGAAAATTTAATTGTCGGGTTAATCGATGAATAGTGTGAGAAATAGAACAATCTTTTAATTGATTTAATTCTAACATTTCAGGAGGAGACAAGAATTTAAAAGTAACAGGCTGTCCTAAAACATGAGTAGTTATACCTTCACTAGATGTAGTAAATGGATATAATAGATATATAAATGGTGTTCCTAAAATAATTTTATCAGTCATATTTTTTACTAAAACAAATGAAGTTTTAAAACAAACTTTATCTTGGCAAATATGAACTTTTGGTAATTTATATTTAATATGCATTTTACTACCATTAGCAGAAGTTAACTTTTCATGACATTTTTCATAATATTTAGTAGGGAGTAATCATTCTTGTGTACAATTTAAATCAGCACCAATATCGATTAAAGCAATTAATTCTAACTCAAAATTATGAATAACAATTTTAATTTTTGAATACCATTTGTGGATATAAATATGATTAATTAGATTCAATCGGTTATCTTCAGAATGATTAGAATGGGGAGATCGGTTATCAAATAGGAGATTCTCAGGATTAGTTGGATCAGAATCATGGTCAGATTCATTAGGAGATTCATTCTGATTATCTTAGAAATTATCTAAACTTTTATTAAGTTTTAGTGTAATAATTTCATCTTCTAAAGATTTATCTTTACTTTGTAAATCTTTAATAGTTTGTTTAATCTGATTGATTTCATATTGTAAATCTTGCAGAGTGATTTCTTTAGTTTTATTTTTAAATCGTTCTAAAGTTTTGGATAGACTAATTATTGGTTTATCAGGTTTAGGTTTCCGATCAGAATTAGTTAATAAGGCTTTTAATTTATCAGTATATTTCTTTTTTAATTCAGGATTATCTAATCGACTAATTAATTCAATGAGAGCAGATTCTTCTTGATTTTGTTTAGTAAGAACAGTGATTTGTTTAATTGGTTTACAGCAAACATCGTTACATCCTAGTTCAATATTATCATTAGAATTGTCACTAGGTGAAGTATTATCAGATGATGTACTAGGATTATTAGAAGAGGAATCACTAATTGATTGATTTAATTGAAAGATTTCGTGTAATTGATTTTTAGATTCATCATTGATTTGAAGTTGATTAACTTTATTTCTTAATTTTTGTTTTTGTTTACATGTATTAGAATAATGACCTTTTTGGCCACAGTTATAACAGGTAATATCTTTATTAGATTTAGATTTCGGATGAGTAGATTTTCTATAATATTTCTTTTTTGGTTTAGTATAGAATTTATCATTTGATTTAGAGGGTGAATAATTCTTTTTATTTTTGTTGTAAGAGGATTTATGTTTATGTTTGGAATATTTGTGTGATTTGCTACGAGAGGGTGCAACAGGAGGTAGTCCGTATTGTTCACAGAAATTTCCTAATTCATATTTAGCCTTATGTTTATCTTTAGCAGCTTTTTGACTAAGTTTAAGATCAATACACATTTTTAATCCTTTTTTTTGAATAGTACTAATTATATCATCATAAGTTAAGTTATCATATTCTATAACCCCAGTAGGTTGACTAAGAACATCTCTAATTTTGTGAGCAAATAAGCTAGGTAATCCATTAATAAATTTTTCTTTCCAAAAAGATTTAGTACAGTATTCTCTTAACATAACTCGAGAGGTAAATACATCTTTGTACCATCTAAAATTGCTTAAGGTTGGACAGGTAAGATTACTAAGTTGATCATGTATGCGTGAATATATATTAGTAGGGGTTCCAATGAAATGTCGGACGATAGTATAGATTAAAGTATTAATACCATCAGGTTTGTAATAGCCAATAGTTTCATCAAAAATAGGTAGATCATTTTCATCTTTTTGATTGGCATATAAGATTGATTCGCGTTGATCTTCAGCAAGGTATTTTTCCCACCAAGATTTAAGCATACCAGTAAACCCAGAGATTATTAATAAGACAATTTCAGGTTGAGTATATTCAGGGTAATTACTAAGATAACTATTAGTAACCATAGATAAATGATTTAATTTTTGAAGTATTTGATCTTCACTGAGACCATCAATATTCCATTCATATAAGTTTTTGGCAGAGACAGAAAATTGATTAGAAAGATTAGTTTATTCAAATTGAAGATCAGGAGGAGTAGGTCGAGAATACCAATTTTTGGTAGTTTGAGGATTTACTTTAGGATAATGAATTTTTGCAAGAGTAGAGGGTTGAAATTGTTGAGTTAATTGGTTTAGCTCATTATCAGTATTATCAGTTTCAGATTGATCAGAAACAGTATCAGTAATTTGTTGGTTTAAAACATTAAGACCTTTGTCTTTAGATGGTGAGGCTGTATCAGAAGGAGTGAGTTTAGTAAGTAATTGTTCTATAGCTTTGACGGTTAAATTATCATTGGTAACTAAACTAGTTCTTTTGGATCTGTTAGTAGGAAGATTAAGTAAAGGTTGATCTAAAGATTTAGGTGTAACAGTAGTTGAATCGAAATGAGTTTCAATTTTATCTAATTGTGTACCAATTGTTTTCAAATATTGATTAGTATAATTATTTTGTTCAATAACTTTTTTAATGTCACGGTCTATACCAGGCAACTTAAAAGGAGAAGCTGGGACTTCAGTTCCTTGATGATCAATAATAATATTAACTAAAGGAGGATGACTAGAACTAACAGTAGTAGTAGGCGAAGTTTTCCATTTATGTTTTGTGATTGTATTTAGTTTTTTGTAATAATTCTCAAAATATTCAAAGAAAGGAATTTCAGTATTGTATTCAATCATAAAATCATACCATTTGCAAGTTATTCGAGACTGTTGAGCAGAATCATATTTAGCACGATAAGCATGTCTTTTAGTTCTATTTTCTTTAGATCTAAAATCAATAAGGAGTTTATCAAGATCAGGAGTAAAAGATTTCTTAATGGTCATTAATTGAGGATTTATTGGAGGTATAACTTCAAAATCAGTTTGAGTGGGAGATGCTTGGGATTCAGCATCATCCTCTTGTAAATGTGTGTTAGTAGATATACGGGTTTACTAATTTGGGATGTAGTAGAGTTGTCTATGCCTTTCATCTTATTATGGGAAGTGGGGCTAAGATGGATTTGACTATTTTTACGAAATAAAGGTGTATTAAAGATTTCATCTTCAGTTTCAATTTCAGTGGGGATACTAGATGTACTATGTCTAGAAGATTAACTGCGATTAAATTTAATCCGGACTGAACCATCATTATATTGTTGAATATCTTGGATATCTTGGATTGAAGATTGTTGTTGATTATGTTTGTAATTTTCATTAACAGTAATCCATTGATCTGAGAGATTAATATTTTTCCATTCAATCATTTGAGGGACATTGATATGTGTATCAGTACTACTACTTTGGATTAACAATGTTTTATCTTTTGGACTTTTATGTAAAGCTTGAACATTTAAATTAGTTTTCATACATTTATAATGAACACGATAAATTAAAGCAATATTATGAACTTTTTCTTTCATATTAGTAAATGAACCATTTAATTGAATGTTTAAAGTTAATGCATCTAGAATATGTGGATCACATAGACTAAGTGTAAAATCAGGAAAACAATTAAAATGTATTGGACCTTATGAAGACCAGTTTCCATCATACCCATTAAACTATCATTGTAATAAAAAAAACGAGCATCTCATAAACGTAACAAACAGAAGTATTTTTACCTATTATGGTTAAGGGATTAACACCAACTTGAATTAAACCGATATGAATAAAATTATAACCATTTTTGAAATGTCTTTTGATTAAGTTAGCATCAAATAATTGACAAGTTTCTCTAGGTTTTTCTAAAGCATAAACTTGTTCAATGGTTTTAACATGCAATGTAACTTTGAAAGCATTCTATATAAAAGTAGTTTTATAAATTTCTTTGATTGGTAATTTTGGTATATTCCAGCCGGAATCAATTTTATCATTCTGTATTTCAACATCTTCTTCATTAATTACTAATCTTTGATTAGGTATTGAGGGCAAAGTTGTCGACCTAGAACTGACTGAAGAGGTACTTCTAAATAATCGACTCATTTTCAGGGTGATTAATCTGTTTTACAGAAGTCTTAATACATTGTCTAAATTTATCATGTTTTCACATACTAAGCGTTCACAGATACCCATTTCGGAAGACCCCTAAAATCCAACACTGCCTAACCAAAGGACTTACCAAGGACAAGAACGAAGGTTGGGTGGCTAGTTACGAAGTGAAAAACACAGATAGAATTTTGGACAGATTAAGAATACTGAAACCAGATTAACAGACAGAAAATAATGAACTATTAAAGAGAATTAACAAACAGTTAGAAGTAGATGACAACATAACTTGGCTCTGATACCAAAATGGAAATGGGAATAAGAGAGACAACAACAAATGGAAGAAGATGATTAGCAGATTGGCTCTGATACAATACTGAAATTCCTTTCTTTGAATATTTTGAGAATTATTACAAAAAACTAAATACAATCACAAAACATAAATGGAAAACTTCGCCTACTACTACTGTTAGTTCTAGTCATCTTCCTTTAATTAATATTATTATTGATCATCAAGGAACTGAAGTCCCACCTTCTCTTTTTAAGTTGCCTGGTACAGACCCTGACATTAAAAAAGTTATTGAACAAAATAATTATACTAATCAATGTTTGAAAACAATTGGTACGCAATTAGATAAAATTGAAACTCATTTCGATTCAACTACTGTTACACCTAAATCTTTAGATCAACCTTTACTTAATCTTCCTACTAACAGATCCAAAAGAACTAGTTTAGTTACCAATGATGATTCAACCGTCAAAGCTATAGAACAATTACTTACTAAACTCACTCCTTCTGATACAGCCTCACCATCTAAAGACAAAGGTCTTAATGTTTTAAACCAACAAATTACTGATACTGTTTCTGATCAATCTAAAACTGATAATACTGATAATGAGCTAAACCAATTAACTCAACAATTTCAACCCTCTACTCTTGCAAAAATTCATTATCCTAAAGTAAATCCTCAAACTACCAAAAATTGGTATTCTCGACCTACTCCTCCTGATCTTCAATTTGAATAAACTAATCTTTCTAATCAATTTTCTGTCTCTGCCAAAAAATTATATGAATGGAATATTGATGGTCTCAGTGAAGATCAAATACTTCAAAAATTAAATCATTTATCTATGGTTACTAATAGTTATCTTAGTAATTACCCTGAATATACTCAACCTGAAATTGTCTTATTAATAACCTCTGGGTTTACTGGTATGCTTAAATCTTGGTGGGAAAAATACCTTACTGAAGATCAACGCGAATCAATCTTATATGCCAATCAAAAAGATGAAAATGATCTACCTATTTTTGATGAAACTATTGGCTATTACAAACCTGATGGTATTAATACTTTAATCTATACTATCGTCCGACATTTCATTGGAACCCCTACTAATATATATTCACGCATACATGATCAACTTAGTAATCTTACCTGTCCAACCTTAAGCAATTTTAGATGGTACAAAGATGTATTTACCTCTCGAGTTATGTTAAGAGAAGACTGTACTAAATCTTTTTGAAAAGAAAAATTTATTAATTAGAGATGTTAGAGATGTTCACAAAATTAACTTATGGTGATATAATTAGTACTATTCAAAAAGAAGAATTTAAAATGTGTATTGATCTTAAACTTAATCAAAAAGCTGCTAAAGATAAACATAAGGCTAAATATGAATTAGGAAATTTCTGTGAACAATACGGACTACCTCCTATTGCACCCTCTCGTAGCAAATCACACAAATATTCCAAACATAAACATAAATCCTCTTACAACAAAAATAAAAAGAATTATTCACCCTCTAAATCAAATGATAAATTCTATACTAAACCAAAAAAGAAATATTATAGAAAATCTACTCATCCGAAAACTAAATCTAATAAAGATATTACCTGTTATAACTGTGGCAAAAAAGGTCATTATTCTAATATATGTAAAGAAAAACAAAAATTAAGAGATAAAGTTAATCAATTTCAAATCAATGATGAATCTAAAAATCAATTATACGAAATCTTTCAATTAAATCAATCAATTAGTGATTCCTCTTCTAATAATCCTAGTACATCATCTGATAATACTTCACCTAGTGACAATTCTGATGATAATATTGAACTAGGATGTAACGATGTTTGCTGTAAACCAATTAAACAAATCACTGTTTTTACTAAACAAAATCAAGAAGAATCTGCTCTCATTGAATTAATTAGTCAATTAGATAATCCTGAATTAAAAAAAAAAATATACTGATAAATTAAAAGCCTTATTAACTAATTCTGATCGGAAACCTAAACCTGATAAACCAATAATTAGTCTATCCAAAACTTTAGAACGATTTAAAAATAAAACTAAAGAAATCACTCTGCAAGATTTACAATATGAAATCAATCAGATTAAACAAACTATAAAAGATTTACAAAGTAAAGATAAATCTTTAGAAGATGAAATTATTACACTAAAACTTAATAAAAATTTAGATAATTTCTAAGATAATCAGAATGAATCTCCTAATGAATCTGACCATGATTCTGATCCAACTAATCCTGAGAATCTCCTATTTGATAACCGATCTCCCCATTCTAATCATTCTGAAGATAACCGATTGAATCTAATTAATCATATTTATATCCACAAATGGTATTCAAAAATTAAAATTGTTATTCATAATTTTGAGTTAGAATTAATTGCTTTAATCGATACTGGTGCTGATTTAAATTGTACACAAGAAGGATTACTCCCTACTAAATATTATGAAAAATGTCATGAAAAGTTAACTTCTGCTAATGGTAGTAAAATGCATATTAAATATAAATTACCAAAAGTTCATATTTGCCAAGATAAAGTTTGTTTTAAAACTTCATTTGTTTTAGTAAAAAATATGACTGATAAAATTATTTTAGGAACACCATTTATATATCTATTATATCCATTTACTACATCTAGTGAAGGTATAACTACTCATGTTTTAGGACAGGTTTTTTAAATTCTTGTCTCCTCCTGAAATGTTAGAATTAAATCAATTAAAAGATTGTTCTATTTCTCACACTATTCATCGATTAACCCGACAATTAAATTTTCTTAAAGAATAAATTAATTACAAAAGAATTGATCAACAATTAACTGATCCAATTATTATCTCTCAAATTAATGATTTTAAATTAAAACTTGAATCAACTGTTTGTTCAACTTTACCTACTGCATTTTGGCATAGAAAAAAACATGTAGTTACATTACCATATATTAAAATTTTTAATGAAAGACACATATCTACTAAATCTAGAACTATTCAAATGAATCATGAATTACTTGAAATGTGTAAAAAAGAAATCAATGAATTATTAAAAAAATAGAATCATTAGTCCGAGTAAATCACCATGGTCCTGTCCTGCTTTTTATGTTAATAAAAATGCTGAATTAGAGAGAGGTGTCCCTCGCTTAGTCATTAATTATAAACCATTAAATACTGTTTTAGAATGGATTCGATATCCTATTCCTAATAAAAAAGATTTGATTAAACGACTTAGTCAAGCTGTTATTTTTAGTAAATTTGATTTAAAAAGTGATTTTTGGCAAATACAAATTTATCCTAAAGATCGATATAAAACTGCTTTTACTACACCTTTTGGACATTATGAATGGAATGTAATGCCATTTGAATTAAAAAATGCTCCTAGTGAATTTCAAAACATCATGAATGACATATTTAACCCATTTAGTCATTTCTCTATTGTTTATATTGATGACATATTGATTTTCTCAAAATCAATTAATGAACATTGGAAACACTTAACTGCATTCTTTTATACTATTAAAAGTCATGGTGTTGTCATTTCTGCTCCAAAGATTAAATTATTTCAAACTAAAGTTAGATTTTTAGGTTATGATATTCACCAAAATACTATCTTACCAATTAGTTGCTCCATTGAGTTTGCGTCTAAGTTTCCTGATGAAATTCTTGATAAAATCAAATTACAAAGGTTTTTAGGATCCTTAAATTACATTGCTGAGTTTTATAAGGACCTTCGGAAAACTTGTCAACCTCTCTTTGATAGGTTAAAGGATAATCCTCCTCCTTGGTCTTCTACTCATACTACTATTGTTCAACAAGTTAAGCAATATGTTAAGTCTCTTCCTTATCTTGGTATTCCTACGGACAATTCTTTCAAAATCATTCAAACTGATACTTCTGATATTGGTTATGGTGGCATTCTTCTTCAGAAAGTCACTCCTCAATCCTCTGAACAAATTGTTCGTTATCGCTCTGGTGTCTAGAATAAAGCACAATTAAATTATAGTACTATTAAAAAAGAAATTTTATCTACTGTTTTATGTATTACTAAATTTCAAGATGATTTTTTAAATTAAAAGTTTTTGCTTCGTGTTGATTGCAAATCTGCTAAATATGTTTTAAAAAAAGATGTTCAAAACCTTGCTAGTAAGCAAATTTTTGCTCGATGGCAATCTCTATTAAATATTTTTGATTTTGATATTGAATATATACCTGGTTGTCAAAATTCCCTTCCTGATTTTCTTACCCGGGAATTTTTACAGGGGGGATAGGGATGGTTACTCCTTTTATTACTTACCATAAAACCAACATCACCTATTACCGCGCTCTTATCCGCCAAACTACTTACCGCATTGCCCGATTAAAATTAGCCCGAAAAACTACTAAACGTGCTCAGTACATTAATTACCATCAAATTCAAGCTCGTCGCCATTTACTTGCTGATTATTACAATTGTTTGGATTACCATCAACAATATTTAGACCTTTTAAGTGGCTGTTAATCTTCATTGCTAATCTTTGTTTGTTTTAAACAGATGTCTCGTCCAAGGCCTCCTTCTAAAGCCTTGGTCCCCTCCAGTCAGCCTTTTGTTCCTTCTCCTCTGGAGCTAGTAACCCAATACCATCCAATTGAAACGATAAACCGTTACCAGGTTCTTGGTAACATACCTAAACCAAGCTACACATCTGCTTTGGCTACTGATCCTTTTGCCTCTTCTAGCCAAGCAGTGACTCCATACCCTCCTAATCCTATTAAAACAACCCGTTCTGATTATGTTAAATCCACCACTACTAATCTATTCTTCAAAGAACCTAGTCATCCTAAGAGTCAGTCTATTAATGATCTTGCTAAATCCTATTTTCCTCATGGATGGCATCATCTTGTTCCAATGCATCCTAAGAAAACCATCACCTATTACAAAGACATCCTATATAACCACCAATCCATTTTGATTAAACATATTTATGATCGAACCTACACTAGTGAAGTTGTCTATCATTCTCTCTACATCCATAACATTGTTTCCTTAGCTGAATGGGGTCCTCCTTCTCAGCTTCAAGATTTACCTAATCACTCCCTTCAGTATAGTTATTATGACTATATTGATGCTTGGTTCAAAATATTCCTTTACCAAACTGATACATTTAGTCACTCCTGGTTTATTCAATTTGATCAAAAATTTAAATAGTGAATTTCATACTTGGTTTCTGAGATGGTGGACTCATTATGGCGCCATTTCAGATATCTTTCCATTAACCGTCATGGAGCAGGGTAACTATTTTTCAACTGTTTTCTCATATTCACCACAACAGAAGAAATTCCCTAAACTACTTATTTTTATATCCAAATACAAAATCTCTTGGATATTTAAATGGTAATACGGCATTTCTGATGATGTTGTTCAAAGGATTCATATGGTTAAATGGTGGGATAACTACAAAGTTTCCTGCATTGTTGAAATTGTGCAAGCTGAATTTCCGGTTAACATTCATGCTCCAACTCCTACAATGGTTAAAGCACAGCAGAACCCAACTGTTTCAATTACCCAAGGAAGCCAACTTCCTACAGTCAACCTTGGAAGCCCAACTACAAGTTCTTCCAAGCCCAAGACTTCCAAGTCAAAGGTTAAACCAAAGGATAAAGCTCCATCAGCAAAGCCCAACATTGTTAAGCCCAAATCAGCGGATAAATCAACATCAAAGGATAAGTCCAAATCATCTAGAGATGAGTTACTCAAAATGGCTTGTCTACTAGTTGATCAAGCTAATGCCCAATCAGATTCGGATAACAGTAATTCAGAAGAAGGTTCAGGCAGCTCAAACTCTTCTGAAGGTTCAACTACACAAAATCCATATAGACCCGAGTTTCAAGATGTTCAGGACCCATATGCCTAGTCAGCTCTTCTTTGGATTCCATATATTTACAAATTGGCTTCAATCAATACTCTTTTGAGAAAAGCTGCCATTTTGTATTTATATTGATTCCATCTGTTAAATCTCCACCGAAAGTAATGAATAGTAAAAAGCCACTATTCATCTCTCAATCAATCTGATTAAAGCTGCATCATCTTTTGTCAATCAACCGAAAGCATCCGACAGCCTGCTTTTGTCCATATGCTGCCAGCTGCTCTTCTGCTCAACTAATTCACATGCTGCATAGTTCTTTTCTTTTCTATAAATTGTAATGGTTAATTCATTTGTAAGCAGGACTAAGAAAAAATAGAGCGAAAAAGAAGTGCTCTTCTGTGTAAACCCATAGTCACATATTAGATTCAAATGTTCAAATTATGTATTCAATCGCAACTCTTTGCAGTTCTTCTTGTTAAACAATTGTAAGTTATTTTTTATTAAAAGTTATTTTAAGTATTGAATTACAGCTTACTGTTTTAAGTTCTTGTGTATAATTCCAATCTGCTAATCATCTTCTTCCATTTGTTGTTACCTAAAAAGTAAAAAAATTACTTAAAATTTTAAAAAAATTCAATAAAAACAAAAAAATACGAAAAATAAGAAAGTAAAATTTTCTGAAAAGTGTTTTTTTGAAAAATGAAAACAAGCGAGTTGATTGTTTTTCTTTAAGAAAAGTATGATTTATTAATTATTTTCCCACAAAAAAATGGTGAAATTGATCTGAAGAGAGATAGATTGCGTTTGATAAAGTTTTGTAAATATGATTTGAGAGTATGATTTGTATTTTGAGTTTGTGAGTTGTGGAATTATGATTTGAGTGTAGAAAATTTGTTTGATTATACTTTTCGAATAGAGTGTTAAATTGAGTTTTGAATTGTATATGAAATTGAGTTTTGAAAATTTGATGTGACATGTGAAATAAGAAAATTTGTTTGATAATGAGTTTTCAAAACTTAATTCAACCTATAATTGATAATTAAACACACAACTCACAACTCGATATCTGTATTTTTGATCAACGGTCATAATCAAATTATTTTTAAAATACTCAAATAAAAAAATGATTTTTTTTTCAATTAATTGTTTTTAAGTAATTTTTTTGAATAATTTTTTTTCAAATAAATTTTTTTTTTTCAAATAACTTCTATGTCAATTATTTTATGTCAATTAATTTTTTAGGCTTGTATGAATATTAAAAATATTTTAAAATTATTTAGAAAAATAAAATATTAAAAATATTTCGAAAAATAAAATATTAAAAATATTCCGAAAATTAAAATACTAAGAATATTAAAAATATTCCGAAAATCAAAATATTTACAATTAAAATATCAAAATATTAAAATATTTTTATAAAAATTAAAATATTAAAAATATTCCTATAAAATAAAATAAAATATTTAAAATAAAAAAATAAAAAATATTTAAAATAAAAATTAAGTTATTTTTGAGTATTGAAAAGAGTTTTAAATTGTATGTTTAGTTATGAGTTTTGATAAATGGGTGTAGAATTATGATTTAAAAGCTGTAACCAAATACCACTTAAATCAGTAATGAAACTATGTTTTGAAATCTAAACCAAACACAGCCATAATTTTCCATGTAAAAAAGGGAAACCAAACATGCTATTATTATTGCTAGGTCATAAAGTAAACCTGTGGCATTCTAGATCAAGTCAAGGTTGAAGGCAGCATTCCACCGTGAAAACAAGCTCTCCAACTGAATCTGTTGTATTCAAATGAAGAAAACCCATCAAAAGGAAACATGAACAAAAAGCAAAAACAAGAACAAAAATTAGAACACTGACTTCCCCCATCGAGCTACATGGTAAGAATACAGCAACCAATCTAAGTGTATCCGCCGACTCAGCTTCTTGTTAGGGAAAATCGATGAATCCCCACAAGTAAATCAATCAATGGGAATATAAACTAATGTGGAAAAATTAAATCAAAGGCAACACAAGAATTTTTACGTGGTTCCCTCAATGTGAGCTACGTCCACGGGATCGAAATCCGATTCCACTATTAACCACGTCCACGGGATCGAAATCCGATTCCACTATTAACCAAATAAGTTCCAAACGATTACAAACGAGACACTAATGGTCTCACAAAACTACCCTTAGGTGAATTCCAAATTATCACAAATAAACAAAGAGGAAAAACCTCACCAAATAGAAGAACCAAAATCTTCAGAACCAAAGTTGAAGAAGACCCAAAATAACGAATCAGACACCAACCGAAGATGCCCCAAAGAACCAAGCTTCAAAAAACCAAATTGAACCAATGTATGAACTTCGGCACTGTTTCCAAGTGTCTAAGCCGCCGCACCTTGCTTTTCTTTTTTTTATTGTGTGTTTCTCAAAACCAAAATAATATAATATAATGAATCTAGGGTTTTGTAATCAAACCCTAATTATATCCAAATTGGATTGGGCCTCCACAAATATAATATATAAAAAATATATTATACTAAACCAAGCCAAATTAAAACTCTTTTTCAAAACCCATTGGGTCCCACACTCCAATAAGGAGGTATACCCAATAATTCTCCCCCTACCGACTTAGGTGGAGACATCAACCATACCCGCCAAAGTTCGACACTTTAAATGTTTGTCCCTCGACAAAGTCTTTGTCAACATATCTGAAATATTATCATCTGTGTGAACCTTTTCGAGTTGCAACAATTTCGAATCTAACACATCACGAATCCAATGGTATCTCACATCAATATGTTTCGATCTCGAATGAAAGGTAGAATTTTTACTCAAGTGAATAGCACTTTGACTATCACAATAAAGCACATACCTTTCTTGCTTCAAACCCAACTCTTGCAAAAATTTCTTCAACCATAACTCTTCTTTGCAAGCTTCTGTAATGGCAATAAATTCAGCTTCGGTAGTTGAGAGAGCAACACATTTTTGTAATTTAGATTGCCATGCCACAGCTCCCCCTGCAAAAGTCATCAAATACCCCGAAGTAGATTTCCTAGAATCAACATCACCAGCCATGTCAGAATCTGTGAACCCATCAAGCATCGGTTTACCATCCCCAAAACACAAACACACCTTCGAAGTCCCTCGAAGATATCTTAGAATCCATTTTACCGCTGCCCAATGTTCTTTACCCGGATTAGAGAGAAAACGACTCATCACACCAACTGCGTGAGCAATATCCGGCCTTGTACAAACCATGGCGTACATCAAAGAACCAACTGCTGAAGCATAAGGAACTTTCAACATCTCTTCTTTGTCTTTCTCACTTGTAGGACATTGATTCGAACTAAGCTTGAAGTGACCCGCAAGTGGACAACCAACCGGCTTTGCTTTATTCATGTTGAACCTCTCAAGAACTTTCTCAATGTAGCTTTCTTGAGACAACCAAATCAGTCCCTCTTTGCGATCACGAACAATTTTCATACCAAGTATTTGCTTTGCCGGTCCCAAATCTTTCATAGCAAAGGACTTGCTCAACTCCAACTTCAACTTGTTAATCATGGTAGAATCTTGACCCACAATTAACATGTCATCAACATAAAGCAAAAGAATAATAAATTTGCCATCCGGGAAATTTTTCACAAACACACAATGGTCCGAAGTGGTTTTAGAAAAGCCATTATTCATCATGAAAGAGTCAAATTTTTTGTACCATTGCCGCGGAGCTTGCTTGAGGCCATACAAACTTTTCTTCAATTTGCAAACAAATTTCTCTTTCCCTTTCTTCACAAAACCTTCTGGTTGCTCCATGTAAATTTCTTCTTCAAGATCACCGTGAAGAAATGCGGTCTTCACATCAAGTTGTTCAACTTCAAGGTTCATACTTGCAGCCATGCCAAGTACAACCCGAATAGAAGACATCTTCACAACCGGCGAGAAAATCTCATCAAAGTCAATACCTTTCTTTTGCCCAAAGCCTTTCACAACAAGACGTGCTTTGTACCTCAGATTCTTCCTATCATTCTTCAATTTGAAAACCCACTTATTTTTCAGAATTTTCCTCCCTTTAGGCAACTTCACTAAATCATAAGTGTGATTTTCAAGTAAGGAGTTCATCTCCTCTTCCATGGCCTTTTTCCAATCATCTTTCTTTGCATGCTCAATTGCTTCTTGGTAGCCCTCCGGCTCCCCTTGATCAGAAATCAACACAAATTCATTGGGAGGATACTTTCTTGAAGGTTGTCGGTCCCTTGTAGATTTTCTCAACTCAAGTTGTGGTGGCGGTTCTTGAGTTGGATGCTCTTCCTCAATTTCTGGCTCAACTTCATTAGGATTAGCATCATCCTCCACATCTTCAATAGATGGCTGCATATCTCCCCCATTTTCATCATCAACTGGAGATGAAGGAGATGGATCCATGTCAATGAGATCACTAGTTTTTGGCTCCGGTTGATCACCTTTACCAAAGTCTTCAATTGTTTGGTCTTCAAGAAACACAACATCACGGCTTCGAATAATTTTCTTGTCGACCGGATCCCATAATCTATACCCGAATTCATCACGCCTATAGCCAAGAAAAATACATTGTCTTGACTTACTATCAAGCTTGGACCTTTCATCCTTTGGAATGTGAACAAAAGCTCGGCAACCAAACACTCTCAAGTGCTCATAAGACACATCTTTGCCAGTCCAAACTCTTTCAGGAACATCACCATTCAAAGGATAGCAAGGAGACAAATTGATCACGTCAACCGCTGTACTCATTGTCTCACCCCAAAAGGATCTTGGCAATTTAGCTTGTGAAAGCAAACACCTTGTTCTTTCCACAATGGTGCGGTTTATCCTCTCGGCAACGCCATTTTGTTGAGGAGTCTTCTTAACTGTCTTTTGATGCCGAATACCTTGGCTGCGACAATACTCATCAAATGGCCCAATGTATTCACCACCATTGTCTGTTCGGATGCACTTCAATTTCTGCCCTGTTTCTCTTTCAACCATGGCCTGAAAATGCTTAAATACTTCTAGAACTTGATCTTTAGTTTTTAGTAGATAAGCCCAAATTTTCCTTGAATAATCATCAATGAAAGTAACAAAATAAAGTGCACCACCATGTGTTCTAACTTTTAAAGGACCACAAACATCCGAATGAATTAACTCCAACACATTTTCTTTTCTAGAAGCAACATTTTTATGAAAAGAAACTCTATGTTGTTTACCCGCCAAACAATGAACACAAGTTTTAAGATGTGTACCTTTCAAACCGGGTAGAAGCTCTTTCTTGAACAATACTTGCAGCCCCTTTTCACTCATGTGGCCAAGTCGCTTGTGCCACAATTCGGTAGAAGTATCATCTTCAAGTGCATTGACAACACCTTTACAAATTTTGCCTTGCATCGAATAAAGTGTATGAGTCTTCTTGCACTTAGCCACCACCAAAGAATCCTTTGTGAGCTTCCATATTCCATCACCAAATTTGTTGTTGAAGCCTTCATCATCTAGCTTCCCAGTAGAGATTAAATTAAGGCGAATGTCGGGAACATGCCTCACATCTTTAAGTAACAACTTGCAGCCCAAATTTGTTTCCAAGCAAACATCACCCATACCAATAATCTTGGACAAACCTTCATTACCCATTCGAACAGAACCATAATCTCCTGCAGTGTAGGTAGTGAAGAAATCAACTCGAGAAGTCACATGAAAAGAAGCACCGGAATCAATCACCCAATTGCTTTCTTGGCCCACAAAATTGATACAATCATCTTCACAAACGACCATGAGATCATCGGTAGTAACTGCCATTGTGTCTTCTTGCTTCTTATCCACACTTTTGTCATGCCTTTTCTCCTTATTCTTGAGCTTTCGGCATTCTCGCTTCATGTGCCCTTTCTCATGGCAATAATAACACTCAATGTCTTTCTTTGAAAAAGAACTATATTTTGATTTGTTACTATCACCCTCAATGGGTCCATACAAATCTTTACAAAATAAGAGGTCCTCCATTTTAGTTTTCCAAGTTACCCAATTGCTTCCATTGAAGCTAGACATACGACCCACATTCCCCTCCATTGATTTACACAAATAAATAAATCCAAATAAACCGTAAGCTCTGATACCAGTTGTTAGGGAAAATCGATGAATCCCCACAAGTAAATCAATCAATGGGAATATAAACTAATGCGGAAAAATTAAATCAAAGGCAACACAAGAATTTTTACGTGGTTCCCTCAATGTGAGGTACGTCCACGAGATCGAAATCCGATTCCACTATTAACCAAATAAGTTCCAAACGATTACAAACGAGACACTACAAAACCACCCTTAGGTGAATTCCAAATTATCACAAATAAACAAAGAGGAAAAACCTCACCAAATAGAAGAACCAAAATCTTCAGAACCAAAGTTGAAGATGACCCAAAATAACGAATCAGACACCAACCGAAGATACCCCAAAGAACCAAAGCTTCAAAAAACCAAATTGAACCAATGTATGAACTTCGGCACTGTTTCCAAGTGTCTAAGCCGCCGCACCTTGCTTTTCTTTTTTTTATTGTGTGTTTCTCAAAACCAAAATAATATAATATAATGAATCTAGGGTTTTGTAATCAAACCCTAATTGTATCCAAATTGGATTGGGTCTCCACAAATATAATATATAAAAAATATATTATACTAAACCAAGCCAAATTAAAACTCTTTTTCAAAACCCATTGGGTCCCATACTCCAATAAGGAGGTATACCCAACACTTCTGTCCTCAAATAATATAAAATTCGTGGCAACTTAATTTTAAATAAAGTTAAGAACTAACAAGAATATGAATTAGCTAACTAAAATGAAGGGGGGAATCAGCAATGTAAAGCTACGAGAAATCCAGCAAATCACCAAAACCAGACGTTGCGGCTATCAACAGCTTTCAAGGAAGTTGATACCAATGGCATTCGTCCATATTCAGCAACAAATCTATTAACGCATTGGGACCTTCGATCAATATGACCTCCCAAGCTACTAATTCCAGTTGAACCAATCTCAAAAATCTCACCTACATTACCAAGTAAACGTCATTGAATATAAGTAAACACATATGCACATGCATACTTATACATATGCTACCATAAAAGCACTTTCAAAAAAAAAATGGAACCATTGAACAAAGGATGAAGAGAACAAAAAGGATATTCAAATTGCAAAAAGCTGAGCATTAAGTTAATTTCTTCTATTGCCATTTGATTAACCATAGCAGTTGGTGGAATACAGGTGTAATAACCTCACCTCTCTTACTGTCCTAAAATAAAGTACAGAGTTATCAAACGGACAGAGACCATACAAAGATCGGACAGGATTCATATATGGAGGCAGTTGAGCCCTAAAACTCTGAAATAGTAAAAGGCTGTCTTCAATTCAACATTTCACAACAAATTCTAACATTCAGTCAGAGAAACTATCTAAAATGGAAACCTGCAATCAAGGAGCAACAATCTTTCTCCATTAGGCTCCAAAAATGCAGTTGACACAATGGACAGACCAGCATCCTAACCACCCATCTCTTCCACCCAATTCAGTGCTTTGGCAAATTCTCAAGAAGGATCAGTCAAACTCCGTTGCCAAGAGTTGTTTCATTTTTTTGGTAAGATGCACTAAGTATGCTCTCTTGTTCAAGTTCTTTGGCACAATTCGTGCCAGGGCTTTATGGTAAATTCCATCTAAGGCTACATATGGGCAAGAGAACGATAGCAAACAAGTATCGCGAGGGAAAGATAAAAAGGACTTTAAAAGAAGGGTCAAAGAGTGCTTGAAATTGTCGGGAGGAAAGTAGATGGGAGGCTGCCTGGCATGCGCGCAGCATGGCTGCCTCCCATCTTAGGAAATTCTTATTGTAGATTTTATAGCCAAGCTCAATTTGCAGTAGAGTTTTCTTTGACTTTTTTTTGGTACATGATGGCACGTTTGGGGTGTTTTGATATAATATAATATACAATACAAAATGAAATTTGCTCAGGAAAAAAAAAGAGAGAGAGATTAGTTGTAGGAAATTTTCCAACGTGATTAGTTTTTTCGTCGTCTCTTTAAATTAACTGAAAAAATTGGGCCGGCTCGCTTATTTTGTGAATTTAGAATCCTTTTGGGGACGAGGCCAAGAGTTTATGCAATGGGTACTTATGAGTATTGGTTGGCTGAAGACAAAATTACAAATGAGTTCCATTGAATTAGCTTAAAATGGAAATTAAGGAAAATTTATATATGCGACACATAATCTGGTTCATGTCAAATAGTTCACTTGCCTTGTCTGTTGATATTGTAAATGAAACTTGTAGTGCACTAGTGGGGTGATCACTGATCATGCTATTTTACTCTCGAGTTAAACTTGAGCCTTGCTCAAAGAACCGCTATAATATACTTTTTTTTTGTTTTTGTTTTGATTATGACTCGTGCAATTTTGAGCAGGGCGGAGGAGTGCTTCAAGCGTGCCATACAAGTGGAACCGTACGATGCAGAGGCGCTAAGCCAATACGCAAATTTCTTGTGGATAGTAAGAAAGGACCTGTGGGGAGCAGAAGAAAGATTTCTGGAAGCAATTGCAGCAGAACCAGAGAACCCTTTTCACGCGTCCAAATACGCCAATTTCTTGTGGAGCACTGGTGGTGAAGAAACCTGTTTCCCTATCAATACTTGCTAGAACAACAGCAAGGCCTAAAACTTTTCTTTGTTTTTTTTTTTTTTGACATGAGTAAGGTCTAAAATTTGTAGGAACCGATGACGCATTCACAAGAGCATGAGCACGAGCACGAGCACGAGCACGCTTCCAAGAATCCTGGGCTCTGATGCTAGCATGCGCTTGAAGGATAGAGGGAATACTGTATTTTGCTACACTGGAGGACAATCACGGGCTCTGATGCTAGCATGCGCTTGAAGGATAGAGGGAATACTGTATTTTGCTACACTGGAGGACAACCGGGGCAGCGAGGCCTGTGGATTTTGGTAGGTAGATAAAATTTTGGGCGAATATGGGAAATGAAGCAAGCTAGAGATGTTCAAAATTTGATGGGATTTTGGGAGGGAAAGGTTATTATTTATCTATATATATATATAATAAAAATAAAAAAAAGAGGAAGAAGAAACACATGAGCTGAGGTGGAGATGACTCTGCATGGGATTACTGGATTAGCATTTTGTGATCTGTATAATGGGCTCTGGTATAAAAAGCCAAGGGAAATGAATGAGAAGGCTATATGAATTTATTTAGTGATTGTAGAGGTGGAGCATGCATCATTGTCTTTTATTTAGAAATAAAATAACGAGAAGTTTAAAGATTCTTCATTTTCAAATCGGTTTTGTTTTTGTGCAAAAGTAATTTTTGAAAATTCAAAAACTTTTTAGTGTTTATAAGTCTACTTTTTATACTCATTTTATAAACCAAATGATTTGTAAATAATTAGAAAAAATGTAAAAGAGAATATTACCTTTAATATCTTAATTGATTGTCACATTACTTAGTTTGAAAATTAGGTCTATAGCAATGCTCTTTCTAAAATATGAGTTATTTTTGCAGAAACTGTTTACACATATAGTCTACCGAACAAGGCTTCTTTTTTTTTTTTTCCCTTAATTTTATTATTAATGTTTTTTTTTTCAAACAATAAAATGACAACTCTCTGAGAAAAGTATGATTTATTAATTTTTTTTCAAGTAGAAAATTGATAAGACGATTGTTTTTCTTTAAGAAGAGTATGATTTATTAATTATTTTCCCACAAAAAAAATGGTAAAATTGATCTGAAGAGAGGTAGATTGCGTTTGGTAGAGTTTTGTAAATATGATTTGAGAGTATGAGTTGTATTTTGAGTTTGTGAGTTGTGAAATTATGATTTGAGTGTAGAAAATTTGTTTGATTATACTTTTTGAATAGAGTGTTGAATTGAATTTTGAATTGTATATGAAATTAAGTTTTGAAAATTTGATGTGACGTGTGAAATAAGAAAATTTATTTGATAATGAGTTTTCAAAACTTAATTCAACCTATAATTGATAATTAAACACACAACTCATAACTCGATATCAGTATTTTTAATCAATAGTTATAATCAAATTATTTTTAAAATACTCAAATAAAAAATGATTTTTTTTTTCAATTAATTGTTTTTAAGTAATTTTTTTGAATATTTTTTTTTTCAAATAATTTCTATGTCAATTATTTTATATCAATTAATTTTTTAGGCTTGTATGAATATTAAAAATATTAAAAATATTTTAAAATTATTTAGAAAAATAAAATATTAAAAATATTCCGAAAAATAAAAGGGGAAAGCACTAATAAATCCCAAATTTGGGAATGTTAACCCATTTAGTCCCTAATGTTTTTTGTTGGACTAATAGGTCCTATTTCTCCAAAAGTTTACTATAGGCCTTTTTATATCAAACATTATTCATTAAACATCAAACATTAACAACGTCATAATTATTTATCAAACACCAAGCATTAGCAACGTCAGGATTATTCGTATAATGTCGGTAAAAACATTAGCAACGTTAGAATTATTCATCCAACATCAAACATTATCAACGTCAGGATTATTCATCAAACATTAACCATTAAACATTAAGATTATTCATCAAACATCAAACATTATTCATCAAACATCAAACATAACCATTAAACATTAGGATTATTCATCAAACGTTAAACATTATTCATCAAACATCAGATTTATTTTTTAAAAAATTGAAACTATTGCTTGAGATACATCATCAAATTCATTAGAACATCAAACCCACCAGATTTATCAGATTGAGTGTTTGTGGGTGTTTCATCAGATTCATTAATTTGAAACATCATCAAAAATCGAAACCGAAATCATCAACATCACCACTCTCCGCCTTCATGGTTCGTTCTAACATTCAACATCATCGAATCTGTAAACTCTGCCAAAGAGACTTTTCTTTCATATAACATTTGATAACGTTGATAACATCGAATCAAGAATCGTAAACCCAAAATCAGTAATAGTTTACCATATTTATTGTTTTGAATTTTTCCCTATCTTCGTCTTCTACATTGAAACCCTTCATCTTCATCTTCTCATCTCTATTACTTCGAGGCAACATTCATCTTCTCCATTGAAATTTGAAACCCTTCATCTTTATCTTCTTATCCCCATTACTTCCACCCAAACCCATTTCGGAGCCCTATTTTTCCCTTTCCAATCACTGTTGCGACCTCGACAACCGCCATGGGTCTCTTCTCCTTTCCCGCCCGTCTCTGACTGTCTCTCTTCCTTCTCCAACCCATGCCAACACTGCGTATCCCTTGCCCAAAATGATATTTCCAATTTGCATCAAAAGAATAGATTCAATTCAAGGAACTATTTGATTAGATCATTCAATTCGTTTGTTCATTCATTCAAATCTAGGGGAGGTTTGATGTTGTTTTGATGATGATGTTATGATCTAAAAAAAGGACTAAATGGTTCATAAAAAAACACTTAGGACTAGATGGAGTAACATTTTCCAATACGGGACTTATGAGTAATTTTTCCAAAATATAAATATTAAAAATATTCCAAAAATTAAAATATTAAGAATATTAAAAATATTCCGAAAATCAAAATATTTACAATTAAAATATCAAAATATTAAAATATTTTTATAAAAATTAAAATATTAAAAATATTCCTGTAAAATAAAATAAAATATTTAAAATAAAAAAATAAAAAATGTTTAAAATAAAAATTAAGTTATTTTTGAGTTTTGAAAAGAATTTTGAATTGTATGTTTGGTTATAAGTTTTGAAAAGTAATAATTATAGTTTGAAATGAGTTTTGATAAATAGGTGTAGAATTATAATTTAAAAGCTGCAACCAAATACCACTTAAATCAATAGTGAAACTATGTTTTGAAATCTAAACCAAACAGAGCCATAATTTTCCATGTAAAAAAGGGAAACCAAACATGCTATTATTATTGCTAGGTCACAAAGTAAACCTGTGGCATTCTAGATCAAGTCAAGGTTGAAGGCAGCATTCCACCGTGAAAACAAGGTCTCCAACTGAATCTGTTGTATTCAAATGAAGAAAACCCATCAAAAGGAAACATGAACAAAAAGAAAAAACAAGAACAAAAATTAGAACACTGACTTCCCCCCTCGAGCTACATGGTAAGAATACAGCAACCAATCTAAGTGTATCCGCCGACTCAGCTTCTGTCCTCAAATAATATAAAATTCGTGGCAACTTAATTTTACACAAAGTTAAGAACTAACAAGAATATGAATTAGCTTACTAAAATGAAGGGGGGAATCAGCAATGTAAAGCTACGAGAAATCCAGCAAATCACCAAAACCAGACGTTGCGGCTATCAACAGCTTTCAAGGAAGTTGATACCAATGGCATTCGTCCATATTCAGCAACAAATCTATTAACGCATTGGGACCTTCGATCAATATGACCTCCCAAGCTACTAATTCCAGTTGAACCAATCTCAAAAATCTCACCTACATTACCAAGTAAACATCATTGAATATAAGTAAACACATATGCACATGCATACTTATACATATGCTACCATAAAAGCACTTTCAAAAAAAAATGGAACCATTGAACAAAGGATGAAGAGAACAAAAAGGATATTCAAATTGCAAAAAGCTGAGCATTAAGTTAATTTCTTCTATTGCCATTTGATTAACCATAGCAGTTGGTGGAATACAGGTGTAATAACCTCACCTCTCTTACTGTCCTAAAATAAAGTACAGAGTTATCAAATGGACAGAGACCATACAAAGATCGGACAGGATTCATATATGGAGGCAGTTGAGCCCTAAAACTCTGAAATAGTAAAAGGCTGTCTTCAATTCAACATTTCACAACAAATTCTAACATTCAGTCAGAGAAACTATCTAAAATGGAAACCTGCAATCAAGGAGCAACAATCTTTCTCCATTAGGCTCCAAAAATGCAGTTGACACAATGGACAGACCAGCATCCTAACCACCCATCTCTTCCACCCAATTCAGTGCTTTGGCAAATTCTCAAGAAGGATCAGTCAAACTCCATTGCCAAGAGTTGTTTCATTTTTTTGGTAAGATGCACTAAGTATGCTCTCTTGTTCAAGTTCTTTGGCACAATTCGCGCCAGGGTTTTATGGTAAATTCCATCTAAGGCTACATATGGGCAAGAGACAGATAGCAAACAAGTATCGCGAGGGAAAGATAAAAAGGACTTTTAAAAAAGGGTCAAAGAGTGCGTGAAATTGTCGGGAGGAAAGTAGATGGAAGGCTGCCTGGCATGCGCGCAGCATGGCTGCCTGACTGGCTGTGCACGCCACCTGGGCATTGTGCGCGCGCGGCAAGGATTCCTGGCATGCGCGCGACATGGGCATGTCCACGCTTGCTTTATGGCATTGCAACACCATAGGTAAGCATGGGATGTGTCAAGTGGCAGCCCACAGTAGTTGGGATGGCACAACCACATCCGCTGGCAGTGAAGAAATTCAACCAAGTGCGATCCCTCCCCCTTTACATAATTACCAGCCTATCATTTCCAATGTGGCGTGGCAATGCCAAAAGTTGGGTGTCGATGTGCCTTGGAGCTCTGGTTGCCCCATCTCTCTTCTGTCTCTCCCTCCCTCCTACTTTAAGGGTTCAAAATTTTGGAGGCCCATCTGTAGAAGCACTACTCCATCAGAGTCCCAAGCCTTTAGATATAAATATTTATTAATACTTACAAATAGTCCAATTTACCCTTTGCTTGGTGCAGTTAGAAAATTGGGAAAATTACACATCAGTGGGATTATTAATGGAAAAAGTTTATGAATTTAATTATTAATGTTTGCAAAGTTTATCACTGATTTGATATTATTTTTGCAAATATACTCCCCCAAAAAAATTTACGTTACTAGTACATCTATTACTGTATAAACATAGCTTACAATTCATCCAAATAGCATTCCCATTTTGTTTTTTTATTTTTTAAGATAAAACCAGAATTCCATCTACAGCAAGGTTGTAGCTCTTAAGCAAAACTTAAAACTGTAGGTACTTTGATAGATTTGGTCCAATGGTACTGCATGTGATATAACACAATGGTGAAATAAATGGACATGCCTATATCCTCAATAAACAATGGACTAGCATCCAAAGTTCGCCTGGAGTACTTACCATTTTTTATTGCTTATGGATGAATTTATAGTGTATACATCAAAAGATGTCCATTACTGCAATTGTTTGCCAAGGATATTGTTTAGAACACTAAAGGAGGCGGCATGTTAAAAATATAGGCAGATGAACTAGAACCAAAATCTCGGTTGGATTGCAAATTTAGTAAAGCTAACTCTATCCCTTACTACAACGAAATGATATCTTCAACAGTCAAGAACCCCATGACCCAATGATAGCAGTAGCAGCAAGGATGCCAAGATGGACTTGTTACCACTTGCCAGAGAAGAAATACGCAACACTAAATTATGCATTTCACAAGGATGACACATCATATGAACTCAAAATGAGAGAAAGTCGGCTCAAATGATTTAGTCAACGTTTTGGCTCAAATGATTTGGTCAAAATGGACTTGTATATCTTCAAATGCATCTGCTTCTTTATTTGATTCCCAATTACTTAATAATTAATTCCAGTGCATTGCATGGGATATAACACTAATAAGACATTGTAATATAATAATACTAAAATAAAAATGGAAGGTTAGAATATATTTTTACCTTTTACCCATACTGGGGGAGCATTAGTTGCATTTGCAACAAGGAAAGACATTGCAATATCTTCACAGTTCCTGGTAGATATATCCAGAATTTTGGTGGAAATTTCAACAATATTAGTACCAAAGCAAAATGATAACAACATAAATAATAGAACTGGACATACAAAATAACAGAATGTATCAAGCAGAAGAACCTGTTCTTGGTCACATATTCTCTGATCGATCCTGGCATCTCATACGTATACAGACTCAGATACTTTTTGTGGAAGAAGGCTGCCTTGGAGAGTACCATACTGTATGTACCAGTCCACCAAACAGACCACCATCCTCCATAAATGTAACGACCTGCATTGCCTTTCTGCAAGAAAGTTTCCAGATTTAAATTGCAATTTGAAATATTAAAAATTTCTCCATATCAACAACTAATACACCGACGACTTCCTGGTCAATAAAGATCTAATGGCCTGGTGAGGCAAAGGGGGAAGAAGGGAAGCAACAACATATTATACATCTTTACAAGCTTGACAACCCTCCTCCTTGATTTGATGTTGCCTAAGAGAAAACCTATCAAAACATATATAATGGTAGAATTAGAATTTCTTTCATGGTACCAGCACCAAATACACCAACTATGCTACTCTAACTGTTGACTCTCATGCAATGTCAAGATTTATGACTCCCCCCTGTGAATTGGGGGAAACATTTTAAATCAACAAATGCATCAGGTGAAGATTGTGGAGAGATGATGGTAGATACGGGTAGTGCTTCTAGCCTTCTACACAAAACCACATATTCCAACCAAGCCTCAGACTTAGACAAGTCAACCTCAACTGGTACACTAAGATGTTTTGGGACCCTATGACAGAGTTCATATATTCTACATGGGAATTCTACCCAGAAACTGCAAACATGAATTCAGTTGGATGTAAAAGGGAATACAATATTATATTATGGGCAAATAGGGGTTCGGAACCTCAAATATCAAATCAGCTTGATTTTATCCTATGTTTGTACTTCATAGTTAACATGTCCAATTATACTGGTCCAATATAACTGTTGGTATGTTCAAGAAATATTGGACTATGGGATTTCACTTGTATGAATTCTTTAACATTGATGGGATGGAATGTCCCATAAGGAATGTTGGACTATATGACTTCAGTACAAACTCTATCCTAGCATAGGCCTCAAATTCAATCCTTACATATTAAGTGGTTGTACAAACTTCATCAACCTTGTGCGTAAAAGTGTCATATAAAGTATTGTCAGAAACTGTCAAGTATGGCCTAAGAGGCATTTGCCTACAGAGTCCAGTCCAGAATCATACTGAAAGAGTGGTTTATTTATTTTTATTTTTTAAATATTGTTTTACAAAAAAGTTAACTTTTCTCTTAACTATCAAATGATAAATTATGTGACGTTATGCGTATCATTGATCACACTGAATGAATGATATAAATTCATAGATAATGTGATAGAAAAAGTAGCATTTGGCAATGCGTTACCATTATGGAGTTGTCAATGATGAGATTTTGTAAGAGAAATCCCAGCCACCTTGTTAGCATGATTCTAAAAAACTACATAAACTCCATGGATAATTGACAAATCAATGTTTTGACAAATAGGAAGATTAAAGAAGTATTTTCTAAATTAGTTGTGAATATAGTAAAAATTGTACCAAACATTTGACATTAAGTTCCCAAACAAGTTCATTGAACCAAAATGAAGTGCATGAGTGCATGTGTAATTTTTCTTTTTTTACAAATGAGAGTATTGAACACTGAAAAGTCCACCAGGATTCCAAAAGAGCCCATTAAAAAGTTCCAATCATCACAGTAAAAGTATAACAAACTCAACTCTTATTTTCAGTAAAGTTTAGGACAGAGCTTAGCACAAAAACTATATACTGGTGCAGGACTTCAGATCACAAGGCAATGAATTGACAGAAAAAATAAAACAAAAGAAAAGGAACCGTAGGCTGAAGAACGAACGTACTGATTGATTAATCCAATGCATACGGGGCACAAACCCAACCATTGCATCTGGTGCACTTCGCCAAACACTGAAAGCAAATTCCACTGAAGAGCACGGAAATATAATGTCATCATCAATTGAAAAGACAGCATCTGTCTTCAAATCCTTAATTTCTTTGAATCTATTGTTCAGACTGTCTTCTTTATTTATGTCAAATTTCAACTCAATCTGTCGACCATCTCTAGAATTTGACTGCACAATGTGGTTTAAAAATTTAGCAAGAGAATCTGATGGAGGATCAGGCTCACTCCATACGATATGTATAGAATCAAGCCCGGGACACAATGTATAGTGAGAAATGGATTTCTTCAAAAGATCATTTCTCTTCCACGTGTTAATCAAAAGTGCATATCCCTTCCTGCACAAATTATGGAATCCATCATACAACCATAAGAAGAACTGATATTCCTCTCATAGAAGGAACAAGAAAGTGGATAATGATAGCACAAAAACTTATTTAATATGAGCTCAGTAGTTTCAGCTAAACATGAGTAATTTCTGAAATTTATTCTATAACATACAAGCTCAAATCTTCAAACAACTACACATATTCACAATGCTTGTGCTTCTCAGAAAACATCTGCAGGCAGGAAAGATACAAATCACAACACAAGTTGAGGCAAATAGCCACAATTGTGGCCATGGAGTTGAATTAATTCACAGACAAAAAGAAGAATCATTTGCTTCAGTTTCACACAAAAATTCTATTGTAATTAGCACCAACGTCAAGAATTACCCATGCAAATCTCAACGTAGATGAAATTTCATTGATAAGGTATGTTGCACAATGTTCCCAAGCATGCCAAAGATTCACTTTTTTAGCACAATGTAAAGCAAAGGCCACATAGAATTTCAAACTCCCTTCCAAATAATGAATTTTGTCAAGAACTATGACGCATGGGTACTTCGAAAAATATGCCGTACCCGTACCGGGTATTTATACCTCATATGGTACTTTTGCATATGTATCGGGTACACAAAAAACATACCCAAATGTTTTCTTCTTAAGTTTTGGTGTACCTGAACATACCTCAATTGAAACAATATTTTCTTCTACTACAGAGATAAAACTCCTTTCACTAGACTTCTTTTTTATTTTTTGTTTTATGCTTAGCATAATTTTAAAATTAAACTATGATTTGTAAGTTATTTAATATATTGACATTTAATTTTGATTTATATAATTACTTTTGGCATTAAATGTCAACTGTAGGTTGGACCTTAATAAATTAAACCATTTAATTAATTTTTGCATTACTTTAAATTAAAAATAAATATTTTTTTACAAGCATACCAAGTCATACCAATACCCTATTTTTTTTTTTTAATTTTACCGTATTGACGTATCTGTATCGTACCCGTACCAGTACCAGTACTGGTACTCGTACTTGCACCCGTGCTTCATAGGTCAAGAATATAACTGCCTCATCCTTCACAAACTTGAATTCCACCTCTTTCTTTGTACACACTCTAATGAAATGATACCTTGTGTCGATGTACTTGTTTCAATAATGGAACACTGGATTTTTGGCCAATGCCAACGCTGATTTGTTGTTGATGAAAATCTCCGTTGACTCTTCTTGAGGCATGTGACAATGGGTTGACAAACACATTTTTGAGCCAAATAGCTTGACAAACACATGATGTAACAGCAACATATTCGGCTTCACACATGGAAAGTCTGACAATGGGTTGTTTCTTTGAACTCCATGCAAAAGTCATATCACCCATGAAAAAAACAAATCCCCTAGTACTTTTTCTATCATCTAAATCTCTAGCCCAATCACTATCACAATAACCCACAAACATAGAATTGTTAGAAACTGAATAAAACAAACCAAATTAAGGATACCTTTAATGTGATGAAGTATCCTTTTTGCCACTTTGAAATGAGTCATTGTAGTAGGTACTTCCATCTAGCAACTAACAAGATCATGAAAAAGAATATTCAATCTTGTACATGTAAGGTATCTCAAACTTCCAACAAGGTTTTGGAAATAAGTAGAGTACACACTATCTCTCTCTCTCTCTCTCTCTCATATCCCATCTTTTTTCACCGAGAGAAAATATAGGAAACTTCATCGGCATAAAAATGTCTGATATTATCTAAACCCTCTCCCAAAAAAGGCAAACCCTAAAAATGAGCAATACAAACAACAACATATTCGGCTTCACACATGGAAAGTGTGACAATGGGTTGCCTCTTTGAACTTCAAGCCGTATCACCCATGAAAAATATAAATTCAGTAGTACTTTTTCTATCATCCAAATCAGCAACAGCCCAGTCGCTCTCACAATAACCCACAATCTTGGAATTGTTAGAAACTGAATAAAACAAACCAAATTAAGGATACCTTTGATGTAACGAAGTATCCTTTTTGCCACTTTGAAATAGTCATGGTAGGTACTTCCATATAGCGACTAAGTAAGAAGTATAGACACAGACACGTGACATAACATGAATACGACACGGATATGCCGATACGATAATTTTCAAAAAATGCAAGACACAACATATAGGGGACACAAACAAAATATATAATTTTATATATTTATTATATGTCATATATATGAATATATAATTCTAAGACAATAAATAAATGCAATGTAACACTAATTTCTATAAATTGATATTATTTTTGTTTTATTATCATATTCTAAGTTATTTTGTTTAAACTTATAATTAGTTTCATGTATGTCTAATCAATGGACACTTGTGTTTAAGTAATGGACATATGTGTCATCCAAGTGTCTAAAGAGTGCCTGAGTCTAAATTCTTTTAAAAAAATAGGACACATTTGGATGAGCATCGGACACGTGTCGGGAAAGTGTCCGATGAGTGTTAGTGTCTGACACGGACATGAAAACGAAACCGACTTGCCACCTTTACAGAAGTGTACGTGCTTCTTAGGTGACTAACAAGACCAACACCAAAAAGAATATCTAGTCTTCTACATGTAAGGTATCTCAAATTTCCAACAAGGCTTTTGAAATAAATAGAGTCCACCGTTTCTCCATCATCATTTTGTGACAATTTTACTCCACATTCAACGGGTGTGCCCACTGGCTTGCAATCATCCATCTTGAACTTTTTGAGAATCTCTCTAACATAGCCTTCTTGAAAAATAAAAATCCCTTCATTCTTTTGTGTCACCTCAATGCCAAGATAGTAGGGCATGAACCCAATATCAATCATCTTGAATTCTCTAGCCATGGCTTTCTTGAACTCTTCAAACATCTTTGGATTATTTCCTCTAAAGATTGTTTCATCCACATACAAATAAACGAACAATACATCTCCAATTTCATTCATCTTTGCATAGAGAGCATGTTCATGGGAACACTTGGTGAAATTCTCAGCTTGGAAATAGTTATCAAGTTTACTCTTCCAAGCTCTTGGTGCTGGTTTCAAGCCATATAGTGCCTTCTTCAATTTCAAAACATTATCCTCATGACCTTTCAAAACATACCCCAAGGATTGTTCAACATAAACCTCTTTTTCAAGAAACCCATTTAGAAAAGCAGATTTTACATCTATTTGGTGAATTTGCCAACCATTTAGTGATGCCAAAGAGATAATCAATCTAATAGTTTCCAAACGGGCAATAGGTGCAAATACTTCATCGTAGTCAATACCCAGTCTTTGATTATAGCCTTTGACAACCAATCTTGCTTTGTATCTCTCCACTTCACCTTCAGCATTCCTCGTGGTTTTGTACACCCATTTGACTCTAATCACATTTTGTCCCCTTGGAAGTGTAGCTCCTTCCCATGTACCATCTTTTAAATGGCTCCTATTTGTTCATCAATAGCATGTCTCCAATTCTTGTCTTGTGCCGCTTCCTCAAAGCTTGAACTTGAACTTGCTTCGGATGATGATGGACTTGCTTAAACTAAGGTGACAACGGGGGAGAAATGGCTTGCTCCAAAACATCATTTGTTTGCTCCTCTTTATCAAAGCAAGGGATAATCAGAGTCTTCTTGTGAAGTGTTCCAATCCCATTCACCTTCTTCATCAAACTCAACATCTCTACTTACAATAATTTTTTCATTACTTGGATTGTATTGTAAAGCTTGTAGCCTTTGCTTCTTGGATCATAGTCGACGAAGTTGAACTTCTCACTCTTGTCATCTAACTTGGTCCGTTTGTCATCCAACATATGTGCATATGAAGTACTATCAAATACATGCAAATAAGAGACACTTGGCTTGATTCCTTCCTATGCTTCTTGAGCTTTTTTATCATAAAAACTTTTAGTAGAGCAACGGTTTGACAAGTAAATGGCACAATCCACAGCTTCCGCCCAAAATTCTTTACGCGTTTTCTTACCTTTCAACATGCTTCAGGACATGTTCAAAATGGTTTGGTTCTTCCTTTCGGCAATCCTATTTTGATGTGGAGATCTTGGAACCGTTAAGAGGATGGCAAATTCCATTTTCTTCACATTTTTTTTTTTTTGGAATTCATTTGATGTGAATTCACATCCTCTATCGGATTGTATTGCCTTAACTTCATACCCACTTTGCTTTTCAACAAGTGTTTTAAATTCCTTAAAAGCACCAAAAATTTCTTTTTCTCTTTCAAAAAATGCACCATGTTTGGAAGTTGATTGGAAACGTCTCCAAACATGAAGGTCAGTTCTTACCCATTGAGTATTGGGTACAATGCTTTGAAGAAGATGAGTTCAACAAAGAAGTATGTGGTGTTAAAGATACACCAATGGAAATTGGAGAAGACCACCATCTCATTGAGGTTGAACAATTTGAGGATGCTAAAGTTGAAGGCAAATATGAAGAGGAAGCCGAAAAGGAAAAGATTTGTGATGGAGTTGAAGAAATTTTTGAAGACGAAGTTCACGAAATGAATGTGATAGAAAAAGAAAATGAAGTTAATGAAAAAGTAAAAGAAGAGGTTAAGGAAATCGAAGATGAATAGGTGGAAGAGGTGGTTCAAGACAACAAAATTGAAATGCTAAAAAATTTAAGAAATATTTTTGTTGAAAAATACATGAATCCTCCTATGATATTAGATGTAGAGAATTATTTAAGTGATACAAGGTGGGTGAACATGAAGTTTTTTTATCCACAAAGGGCATGTAAAAGTACATGAAATAATATTTTCAAAATGATCAATATCAACGTGTGCAAATCTATGGAGATGAACATGGAAATGCTTGCTATTCAAGAACAATTTTCAAAATGATCAATATAAACTTGATTTTCTAGTAATTATATTTTCTTGCATCTAGTTATGTTAGTTATGGAGAAATAATGGTATGCATGTAATGGAATATAATGGTGTGTTTAGAGACATTAATAGTATGTTAATGTGTTATTGGTTACAAAGACTAATAGAGTTAGTGGGTCATAATGTAAGTGTGTGAGTTGCATGTTAGGATGTTATGTTATATATAGTTATGCAATTTATGTAATGATAAGAATGAGAATAAGACTAACATGAGTGAAATACAAGAGTTTTATTTCTTTCTCCAATTCTCTTCCAAGCTTGTGTGAGAAATTGTTGTGTAGCCGAAGTTATTTCCAACACCTTAAATAGTTAAGGATATCAATAGTAAGAATATGATATCTTAAACCTTCTCTAAACACATCACCTCACCTCACATCAAGAACTCAAATTCTGTTTTTGTTGAAGCTACTGGGAGCTTTCTAAATAACTGTAAATTTTAAACATATGGACCATGATAGCAAACAACCAAGACATTCCTCCATTAGCAATTAGTGTTCTAAACTCCAAGTTTGCCTTGAACAACCTATGTTTTTGCAGCCAGCAGTGGACAGAAACCCTCCAAAAGTGGTGTCGGTGTTGGTATTGGGATGTTAGAAATAATAATAATAACACATTGGTAATCAAAGTTTTTAAAGCGAATGAGTAGCGTGGCATGTTTTACCTCTCATTAGGCGAGGTGTAAACATTTTGAATTTTGAGTTTTTATGTTTAGTAAATAAATAAAATATATTAAAATAGTTCAAAGCATTAAAAATTAAATACAAAGATGTACAAGTGTCAATACCCAATAGCAACAATCATAAAGGTATTAATAACTGTCAAAATTGACAAAGGTGAATGTAAATTATGTTGAAGATAGGCATTAAAAGAACTGAATGCAATGCCGGAAAAGAAACACTTCCACAGAATAACAACAAAGATTTGCCAATGTCATTATTCTTCAAAACTAGTATCCACAACTAGGATATGAACTAGAACTACATATCCATTCCATGGGTTGCAGCCCAAAAAAAAAAAAAATCCAATATTAGGATCCAACTCCAAACTCCAACCCAGTTCCGCCCATTGATGTTCCTCCTCTGCGACTGCAGGGATGGTCAACACCTCCACAGTGGCTGTGGAAATAACATTTGCCTATTAAAAGATTAAAGGAAATTAAATGAGTTCTCTCTCAAGTTTTGGGTGTGGAAATCTTTTTCTTGATACTTGAAGTTGACTTAATTTCCCCCTTATGGGTCTAAGTCTAACCGATGCGTTGAGACATCTACCTCACATGTTTTTATCCATCAGTCCCTTCTGAACATCAAAACACAATTTGCATGCATGACAGTTCCTCCCCATTTTATGCAATAAACTTCTCACAGATTCTATTATGCAACGACTAGAAATGGAAACCATTTTAATATCTCCACATTCCAAATTCCATTTCCCAGATGTAATATTTGCTATGTAAACCATAAAACAACGAAATTATGAGAATGAATTTCCAAAACGAAAAGCAATTCAAAAATGGTTTTTTTTTTTAAAAATAAAAATAAAAATAGAGAAAAGTTAGAGAATAGAAAGACCACTCACTAGGAAGGAATTTAAAAAATAAATAAAATATGAATAAAATATATGAAAAACGTTTGAGGGCCACAATTTTTGTGGCTCAAATGGCTTAAAATTGCCAAAACGACACCAAAACGACGTCGTTTTGGCAATTTCGAGCCATTTGAGCCACAAAAATTGTGGCCCTCTACCATTGCTGAATATATATATATTTCGCTTAATTTTACCTACTTTTTTAAATAACTTCTCAAATCCCAAACTATTGTTTGGCATATACTAAAAAAGTCAAAAAATTAAAAAGTCACTATCCTTTTTTAATTACATCATCTTATTTAAGTCACATCACCTCTCTACCACATAGACCTAACCCATACCCAACCCATATTTCATAAAAAGTCAAAAACGACACTTATTTAGAACATTTCAAACCACCGTAGGGGCATGATTAATAACAAGTTATAAGAAAGTAATTAACTAAGGCCTCGTTTGCAAATTGAGCTTAAAAATAAAAAACTCACTAAAAAAAACAAAAAAAAACTAATGATTTATACTAAAAAATTAAAAATTCCTTTTTCTCTTTATTTTTATACATTTTTTCATAAAATTTCAAAAAGTTATCATGAAGGTACTAATTTTTTTTTATATCATATTTTAGTTAAAAAATTAAAAAAATACTTAAAAAATATCTATTCCAAACAAGACCAAAGTAATGATGGTTCAAAAAAACAAAAAACAAAAAACAAAAAAAATTAACTACAGATAACAAATTATAAGAAAGTAATTAACCAAGTAATGGTTGTTCAGAAAAAATAAATTAACTATCGTTTTATTTGATTAGAGAATTTGAGAAGTGATTTAGGGGGAAAAAAAAGGAAAATGTATGAAATGAGGTAAAACATAAATATATTTTATTCATATTTTATCAACTTTTATCTCTTTCTCTTTCTAAATCACTCCTTAAATCTCACAACCAAACTTAAACCTAACGTACGTAATGATGATAGAATTAATTCATCTAAAAAAGTTGTGAAGTCTTACAAACCTGGGACCAGAGTTCCGATTGAGAGAAGCAGTGTCATCAGTCCATCCCATAAACGACGCCGCACGGCTTCCGAGCACAATCAGAGTGAAGACTATGCAACAGCAGAGCAATAGCTTGATCTTCGCTGATCCAACGGCCAAGATCGCCACCTGCCGGAATCTCTGCGCCGTCCGCCGCCCCACCAAACTCCCTCTCATCACCATGCCTCTCTCTCTGTGTCTATAAGTATATATGTAGAGATATAGATTGTATGTATGTAAGTCGGAGACTCACTGGCCGATCCAAGTCCCAGTAGAACACGATTCAAGGAGGAGTAAACTCCACCACCGCCTTCTTCATCTTCCGGGGTGATTTCATGGAACGTCGCCGGACAACGATGATGATGAGGATGGAAGATTAAGAATGATGGACGGCTGTGATGCTTCTTGAGTTATGGTACGACAGTAATGTCAGTGATCTTTATCATCAGGGCTCGTATCGCTTTCGCTTCACAGCATCGTTGGCATTTTTGTTACTTTCTCTGTCCCAAAAAGTGAGCGACAAAGCAAGGAGAGAGAGAGAGAGAGAGAGAGAGAGAGAGAGGTGTGAAACGGGGAGAGTTTGGGTGGGGTTGGTTCTGGGTCGTTGGATGACATCATGGACGATACGTGCTACTTAAAAATGTGCTTGTGGCCGTTCAATATGGGTGAATAGTTGGTTGCGTAAATTGTTTTGTGTGGGACCCAATGGGACTGACTGAGTTACCCATGTGATTCGGCACGGTTTAATTTTCAAATGAGTTTTGCCATGTTCATGCCGTTTCTCTCTTTTTTATATTAAACAACTACTACATAAAATACTACAGTAAGCAGTGCGGAATGAAATACAGTAAAAAAGTGAAGCTAGTATAATAAATGAAAAAGATCCGGATCCCCTTTTTTCCTATCCGTGATCTCTTTTCTTTTTGATTGATCAGTATTTTTTTTTTTTGTTTTCTTTTTTTTTAATCATCACCCGTCACATATGTGTGAAAGGATGATAAGAGTGGTAATTGAAGGGGGTCTCTATCAAAGCGTATAAAATATAGCAACAATACTGGGACTCCCAGTGGAGTGAACCCCAGCACCCCCACTTCCACGTGGGGAGCTGTGAGAGCAAGATAGAAAAAATAAATCTTTTTTTGGACCAATCAAAAAACAGTGAGAGTGGTTGGGTTCACCTCCACTAGGAGTCCAAGTCACTTCTGTAAAATATAGGACCGTTTGGTCTAGTTTGGTTTTGAAATATAATGGTGTGCTTGGTTTGTGTTTGTAGAGTAGTTTTTGAAATAAAAAAGTATAAAAATTTGTTTTGTTTGCCTTTTTTTAAATATTCTCTCTAAAATAATTTTTAGTTTTTTTGTAGAGTAGTTTTTGAGATAAAAAATACTAAAACTTGTTTGGTTTGTCTTTTTCTAAATATTCTCTCTAAAATAACCTTGGTTTTTTTTTTTGTAGAACAGTTTTTGAGATAAAAAAGTACAAAAACTTGTTTGGTTTACCTTTTTGTAGAGTAGTTTTTGAGATAAAAGTACAAAAAATTGTTTAGTTGGCTTTTTTTGCAAACATATTTCAAAAGTAATCCTGAAAATTGGATAACCAAATACATTTTTGAGAGTTTTTTTGAAAAAATCGGTTTGGTTTGATTACTCTTAAAAAAGTGTTTGTAGAATATACTTCCAAAAAATTTCTCCCAAAATCAAACCAAACAAGGCCTAAGTTTTTGGAAAATTTATTTCGGATTCGTTTGGAATGTAGGTTGATTTTTTTGTTTTTTTGAATTTTTAGCTATTTTAACCTCAAGCTAAAAAGTTTTATTTGTGATAGATTTTTTGACTTTTGTGAAAGAAAAATTAAATGATTATAACTTGGATATGATGTTTTGTCTTATTAGACTAAAAAATCTATTTTATCTAATTGTAGTTAGGACTTTTCTTAAGTGTGCAACCTCCATGTGCCACTTACACAAAAAGTGTAAGTGGAAGGTGAAAACAAAAAGCAGGACTGAACACAGAAATGTGTAAGTGTAAAGCGTAAGTTGCACACCATAACAGTACCCTTGTAGTTAAAATAGTCAAAAAGTTAAAAAGTTTGACATGCCAAACGAAGGCTTGGTTATATATTTTGAAAATATTTTGTATTTTATTATGTAATTTTGGATGATTTATAATTTTTTTTTATAATTTAATAGATGAGTGTTAGAGAAAAAATAATTGATTGATATATTGGTTTGGGGTACACTAAATAATACAAAAAGTCAAAAAGTCACTATCCTATTTAAGTCACTTCATCTTATTTAAATCACATCATCTCTCTAACACATCACATCAAACCCAACCTAAACCCAACCCATATAAGCCAATAGGTCAAAAAGTGTACTTTTTTAAAACATCCCAAACCAACGTGAAAGAATGAAAGAAGAGATAGAAAAAGTAATTAAAAACAGTTTTTAAAAAATTACAAACCATAGAAATTGGGTTTTGAGCACTCATAACTAGGCCTCGTTTGGCAACCTTCTAATTTAGTCAAAAAATACTAAAAGTTATCACATCACTCTCTCTACTTTTCTGTATTTCTTTTTATAAAAAGTCAAAAAATTACTAAAATAACATATTCCCAAACGAGACCTTATTTTCAAAACTAAACCAAACAAGGCCAAAGTTACTAAAGGAAAAATTATGAGTGCGGAGTTGAGTTTTGAATTTTATGTTGAGTTTTGAAAAGAAAAAAATTGTTTAGTTTTGAATTTTGAAAATAGTTTTGTGTTTTGAATTTTTTTTTAAATATTTTAAAAATTAATTAAATTTTTTTTAGGATAAATATTTTTATTGTAAATATTTTTTTAATGTACACTGTATTTATTACATGTGTGCGCCCTATTTTTCAAATATTTAAAAAATTAAAATAAGTTGTTTTTTTATTTTAAATATATAATTTTTATTTCAAATATTTTTTGTTTTAAAATTTTAATTTATTTTTAAATATTTTTATATTTTAATTTTTTTTACCTTTTTTAAATATTTAATTTTTTTAATTTTAAAAATTTTCGATTACCATATATATCTAAATCATAACAAATTATTTGGCCAATACTTAAAAAAACAACAAAATAGTTTTTTCAAAAAAATAAAAGAAAAAATTCTTCAAAAAAAAAAATAAACAAAATATTTTTAGAAATTTTATATTTTTCCAAAAAAATATAAAATATAAAATAATTTTAAAGAACAAAATAAAAAAAATCTTTTTTTAAATAAAATTTTGAAAATAGTTTGGTTATGAATTTTGAAAAGAATTTTTGAATTAAGTTTTGAGTTACGTGTTTGGTTATGATTGAAAATAGTTTTTGAATTGTATATTTGGTTATGAATTTTAAAATAATTTTAAATTTTTTTGATTGGAAGCATAATTCCAAAACTAAACCAAACACTATCTTTGTTTAGTTATGAGTTTGGAAAAGAGTTTTGAGTTTTGAAAAAAAATTTAAGTTGTATTTTGTATTCTGAGTTGTATTTTTAAATTTTTTGGATTTATTTTTTAAAATATTTAAAAAAGTTTGGGAAAAATTTATTCTTTTTTTATTTTAAATATTTTATTTTATTTTTTTAATATTTTAAAAAAATAATTTTTTGAATTTTTCTAAATATTAATTTTTTTTAATTTTAAAATTTTTTCGATCGCCCATATATGTCTAAATCATAACAAATTATTTGGCTAATACTTAAAAAAAATAACAAAATACTTTTTTTGAAAAAATAAAAATAAACAAAATATTTTTTCAAAAAAATATAAAGTAAAAATAATTTTAAAGAACAAAGTAAAAATACATTTTAGAATTTTTTTTAAATAGAGTTTTGAAAATAATTTGGTTATGAATTTTGAATTGAGTTTTGAGTTGTCTTTGGTTATGAGTTTTGAAAATAATTTTTGAATTTTTTTTTTTATTAGAATCAAGATTTTAAAAATAAACCAAACACAACTTATAAGGGTAAGAATTAGATGAAATGAGAGGGAAGAAAAAATTTTAATTTTTTTAAAAAAAATTTGTTTAGCATATGGAATTGAGTATTGTTATTCAAACTTAAAAATTAAATCCATTTTTTAGACTCAGTAATTTGACACTATATTAAAATATTTAAGTCAACATTCTCACTTATTATTTTTTAACTGTCAACCAATCATCTTCTTAACACATCACTGGATCTAAAAAGTAAACTTGTATATATTTTTTTTATACAAGTTCACTTTTTAAACCCACTTTCTAGATCGAATGATAAGTAAGGGAGATGATTAATTAATAATTAAAGAAGATATGAGAAAAAAAATAACACATGAGAGTAATTGTTTGATTGGGTTTGAAAAATAGATCTAATTTTTTGATTTGAGTAGCACTACTTTTTCTTTTCTTTTTTTTATAGATATATACAACCCAGGATAACGTGGTAACAATAATGATAGAGAATTCTAATTTTGAAGTTCTAAGAGAGCTCTAGTGATATGATAAGGGAGAAAAAAAAAACATAAGCACATACATCACACCACATGTGGGCCACACTCTTTACCACATCACTAGAGCTCTCTTTAGAACTCCAAAATTAGAGCTCTCAATCTTTATTTAACGTGGTAATTAAACTTTTAATTTCTTGAAAAAAAAAACAAAAAAATATTTAAAAAAATTAAACTTATTATAAAAGTAAGAATTCATATTTTTTTTTATAAAACTTTCATGCTAATACAATTCATATAAGAAAAAATATATATATATAGTTTTCCCTTTTTGTTTTCTACCATTTTTACATTCCATCATTTATTTCATGTAATCATAACAGAGCCTAAGGAAAAATATATTTTCTCATAAATTCACTCTATAGTTTGAATGTCAGAAGAAGAGATTTTTTTTAAAATCAAAATTTTTCATTTTTTATTTTTTGATTGAACAAAAAGTAAATAAATAATTTTCAAAATAATTTATCATGAAAAATTATGTAAGTTAATTTTTAAAAAGTTTACTTTCAGCTTAGTATGTTCAACAAATTTATCTTTTCAAAATAAAAGGGTGATTTACATTAGAAAATTTTGTTTCAAAGGGTTAATCAAACACCAAAAACTAAAATGAAAAATAAAAATATTTTTTATGCAAAATCTATTTACATAAAAAAAATATTTTTAAATATAAAATATTTTACGTCAAAACAGGCAAACCTTTAAAACAAAAATAACTTGCTTAACAAATTTCTCATAATTTATACATAATTTTAATATAAAATATGTTTATTTATAGAAGAAGAAAAATTACTTAAAAAATTTGAATAAACTACATCCCTTGAGAATTTTTTAAAATAAAGATTGCCTCATGTGATTTGAAAAATTACAAATATTCCCTTATCAGAATTTTTCATTTAACAAAATTAACTGAAAAAAATAAAATTCTTAACTGCTCTTCTATACAATGAGAAAATTATCTAAATTATTAATTGAAATAAATTTTTTGGCATCATTAAAAATTAATAATTCATTTATGTTGTGTTTGGTTGGGAGATTTGGAAAGGGATTTGGAAAGGAAAAATAGAAAAGGTAAGTGAAATGTGAATAAAATATTTTTACATTTCACATAGTTTCACATACTTTTTCCCTTTCCATTCCCAAATCCCTTTCTAAATCTCCCAACCAAACACAACATTAATGATTTATTAATAAAATGGGTAATTTGTTATGAAATTAAAAATTTCAAAAGGTGAAATGTAACTTTCAAAATCACATGAAACATGCAATGCCCCGAAATAAATAACAATAACTCATTTGTTAATAATACTATAATTACTCAACAATCTCATATCTTCGATTCATTTTATTATTGATCATTACAAAAGATGACATATGTAATATATATTCGTATATCCTAAATTCTGAATCCATAGCATATGACATGGATACAAGAGTATAAAGGAAATCAAAATCAATAAAGAAATGTCTTAATGATTACAATTTTTCAAGACGATACTTGGTTACAACAAAATAAGTTTAAACTCAATATATGTAAAACCTTGGGCGTAAACAAAAATAATTATATCAAGAAACCAAAAATGAAGCCTTAAACTTCAAGTCCTCCCGAGCTACGTCCTTAACGGAGGCATATCATCAGCACCTAAAATTTGTTTTCCACATAGGGTAAGCCAAAGCCCAGTAAAGATGCTCTAACACAGTCTATGAATCTTCCCAAAATCATAAGGGTGAATACACAATGCATGCCATTTTTCCAAACATTTCTCGTTTTCCATCTCAAAATAATGCAGTGTCAGATTATAGATCAATTTATGAAAATAATCCTTTTATAACAGAAAATAGGGCAGCGGATACAACACACTGGGAATCTCTAGGTACGTGCTAGTAGGCTATACAAGCACTACCAAAGCCATTTTATCAGTACTTACCGGAAGGATCGGTACCTAACCACACGAGTTTCTGAACTTTCACTAAGGAGACACAGGCCAACATAATAAAACCACAATCATACCCCCTAACCAGATTTACTAAGGTATTCACCCATTTTTCTCAAAAACCAATACATTTACAGTATTCAATGTATAATGATGCAAAATGCATAATGGATGGGAAATTAGTTCGAATTCAACCTAATCCTCACGTAATATCTACAACAATCAAAACTATCCTCCACCAATAACCAAAATAGATATCTCTATTCAATAGATAAATTCCAACCAAAAGATACATTTCCATCAATTACAATCGAAGTGATATTACATATCCAACTCCGCAATTATCATCAACATAACCATTATTCCAATTTCACAATATCCAACGTTATTTTACATTTCCCTTTCAACAATCCCAATATCCAAAATTAGGGCTAAAACCCCTTTTTCTTTCAAAGTCACTTTTAGAAAAAAGATTTTCATCATTTCAACACAACTCCTCCATAACGACATTCCCATAATCATTTTCAAGAATCAATTTGGAAAACCCCTCTTTTGATTTCAAGCCAAACCTTAGGTTTTAACCAAAAATTCTCAAATAAATAACCCTTTTTAAAAAGCAAAAAACTAAGCTAAAAATCATATAAAAAGAGTCAAAGAAATCCGTACCTCAAAGTAGAAGACAAGAAGGAAACAAGGATAGAATTTGACAGAGCCGAAAACAATAACTTCACTGATTAAAACGAAGCCCTCGACGTGATCAACACTTTTCTCCAAAGGACTAGGGTGAGGAAACTCACGGATTGAGAGTATTTGGTGCAAGAGTTCAAGAACTAGAGAGAGAGAAAGTAGATCTAGGGTTTTGGAATGTTTAGAGAGAGAAAGAGTTGAAAAAGTGACTGAAAATGGCTTCCTTTCGAACTGATATATGCACAAACCGCTTGAGCGAAGAAATGGTCGCTAGACACATAAGAAGAAACCGCTCGAGCGACCTAAACCATCGCTTGAGCACACAATGACCCCTTCTAATATTTCAAACCTACAAAAGTTTGCTCGAGCGCAAAAAAGAATGCTCGAGCGAAGAATCCAAACTCTTAGTAGTTTTGTAGACTGTAAAAGACTACTTGAGCGCAAGAATGGTTGGTCGAGTGAACAAGCAAAATTCTGGGCAACAACTCTTTGAAAAACTAATTTACTAACCTGTTTCAAACATATCCAATATAACGCTCCAAATTTGTAGCCCAAATGATAATACAACAATCATGGCTCTTTCAAGGAAAAACCGAATATAAATCTCCAAACTTACATTACATGATACAATAGTTCTTCATACAACAATACATTAATCCAACAACGAGTAAATAAACAAATAAATACCCCCAAGGGTTTACAAGTTTCCAAGGCTTGAGCCTGGTTACACAAAATGGTTATTCAAACCCACACACATATAGCCCTTGGCTTACACACAGAGTTACAGCAAAATGAGAGTCTCGTACTCTCAACACACATTTCCTCACCTTTAGTTAGGCGGCATCACCACATCTTTTCCTGCATAAAAATCCCGTAGGGTGAGCATAAAGCCCAGTAGGAAATCCTTAACAAAGTATATACATTTTATATAAGTCTCGAGAGATGAAATGCACATGCCATGCTATGCCATTTTTGAAGATAAATCACATTTTTATCTTTTGAAAACCATCATGCTCAATGATACCATGCAATTTCAATTGTTCAAAACTTAACAATTTATTTCAAGGGCGGTAAATACGACTTTGGAAATCTCTAGGTCGGTGTTTGCAAGTAGACTATACAAGTACTACCAAATTGTCATTTTTACCGGTATCAACCGGAAGGCTCGACACCTATTCACACAAGTTTTCGGTCTTTCACCCCGGACTCTCAGGCCAACTTATTCAATATCATCTACACCACCTATCAAGACTTACCAACGTATTTACCCCAAAATCATACCATGAAAACTTGTTTCTCAACATTCTTTTTTCAATGCTAGTTTTCAAATCAACTTTCAAAGTTTAATGTAATCAAATGAACTGATATGCCAATAACACAAGATGAATATAAATACTTTTATTCCACTTTATCATCCAAGGAATAAAACAATTCCCTCTTCTCAAGTATCCTTAACAATTAGTTATTTCAAGACTATTTCAACGTTTTGAATAATAATTTCCAAAATGAACAACAATTCTCATATTTCCTGAAATTCATCATTTATATAAATATAAACAAGAAATTTTCTAAACATCCATTTATTTTGACACACAAAATAAATATAACAATATCATTAATGGATTTTCAGTCTCTTTAAAAAAAATCCCCAAATTCTAGGTTTTCTCACCAAAACTATATAACTCAAATCTTTTGAAAGAAAACTTTCCAAAATCATCTTTTCATCAATCAACGAAGATCAAAACTTATAAGATCATTCTAAAAGAACAAGATACAAACTCACTTTCAAAATCACTTAACTTCTTGAATCAACAATCAATTTTCAAAGCTATCGAAAGATGGTTTCGAAAATCATATAGATCTTGCAAAAATATATATATAACTCTAAGAAAATCCCTACCTCAAGTTCTGAAGAAGAAATGAGATGAAACCTACAAAATCAACGGTGTCGAAACTTGATCTTCACTGCACACAACGAAGCCCTCGAGAAGCTAACCAACTTTGATGAAGAACCTATGGCAGAACTCTAATCGATCTTGAGAAATCAAGGTTTTGATCCAATTTGGCGTAGGGAAATGTAGAGAGAAGGGAGATGAAATGTTTTTAGAGAGAGAGAGATACAAAAGTGATTTGAAATATCAGATTCACGAACTGATATAATACATGGTCTGCTCGAGCGTGAAAAGCCTTGCTCGAGCGTCAAATACACTTTCCCAGTACTTTTGCAGATAGGTCAAACTTCTGGAACCAAACATTCTAGCGCATAAACAGCCGCTCAAGCGGATAAGCAACTTCTAATGCATTTTGCATTTTTGCTTCGGGGCGCTACCCCTCAACCCCGCCAGGGCGCTGCCTTAAGACCCGTCAAGGGGCGCTGTCCCCCTGGACCCCCGCGAGCTGACCGGGTAGCTTGATCCCCGCCAGGGCGTTGCCCTTGGACCCGCTAAGGGGTGTTGCCCCTTGGACCCTCGCGAGCTGACCGGGCAGCTCGATCCCCAACATATTCAGCGAAGTGGAAAAACTGGGATCGCTACATCCAAAACTCCCAATAGCCAAACCCAACAAACAACAAGATGGAAATGAGCTGAACAACAGTTAAATACATGAGTTCTTGGATCCAAAAGCAATTAAAAGGGTCGGGTTAAAACCAGAAACATTATAAAACAAATTGTATTTTTAGTAAATCTTAGGTGATGTATTTATAATTTATCCTAAAAATTTAAGCAGTCTACAGTAAGTAAGAAACACATTTAATATTTTAAGAGAAAATTAATTCAAATTTAAATTATGGGAGATTCAAACCAATTAAGGCATCTTTTGGGAACATAAAAAAAATCATTTTATTGACTTATTAGTTTATTGACTTATTTGGATCATATCACCTCTTTATTTTTTTTTTAATTTTTTTTAAAAAAAAATGATAAATAAACTTTTTTTTTTCATACTCTAAAAAACAAGCCTAAGCTGGACTAGGCCGAATTACATGTAAATAAAGAGGGTCAAATCAAACCAACTTGGCTGACTGAGCAAGTGTTACTTTGGAGTAGATAAAGGTCCTTGGGCTTGCTGTTAGGTCAAGAAGTTATTTGATACTCTTATTTCCATAAACTTAATTAGTTCACGGTATACATTTAATGAAACATTAATTTAATGACAATTATATCTTAAATTAAAATGACTATAATAGACATCCAGCACCACCCATAATATTATATGAGAAAATTCTATGTACGCATCTTTTAAGAATAAAAAATCTCAATGTACACATTTTGAATTAAAAAAAAAGAAAGTAAACTCTAATTTTTCCATTGTTGTCACCTTGCTTGCTACATACTCCATACCTATCTATTGCTTGCAAAGCAATATTCTCAAAACATTTCTCATATTGCTTTAATCTCTAGGTTTATACTCTATTATTTATATCATTTTCTTATTAGTTTCACAATTTTTGCTTGATTTTGATATGAAAGAGTTGCAGACCAATGGAAGTTCAAACTCAAGCAAAAATATGTCTAGTGACAGCAAAATCAGTGATGAAAATGATAGTTTTTTCGTGTAGAACCTTTTTTTCGCGATTTTCAGTTGGACAACCAGTGTTGAATTTTTTCATTATATTCGGATATCAACTACTGAATTATTATTTTTATTTCGACACTTGAAATACGAAAATAATAGCTCAATTTGATAGTTACATACTGATTATTATTTTTTATTTTGTTCGATATTTACAAACCGAAGTTATTACTTTATTTCGGTAACCAAGTGCCAAATTTTAGTGTTATATTCGGCCTTGTAGTACCAAATTAAAAGTTTTTTTTTTCTCCCTTTTCAGATTGCATGCACTGAAGAAACTGAGGTTCAATCGGATATTATGGCAGATTTTACCAGTCATTTTACAGCTAAACCTGCAACTTTTAACATGAAATTCGTAAGTTAATAATTTCTATTAGTTAGTTTGTTTAGTTTATTCTTATGAAAGTTGTGTGACATTATATATAGGTTTTCAACAACAAAGATGAATTGCTTACTTGGGTACGTGATATTGGAATGACCAATGGCTTTGTTATTATTATAAAGACGTCGAACTAAGGTGGCGGTCGCAAAAGACTAAGAATTTATCTTGCTTGTGAGTGGAGTGGCAAATATAGATTGCGTAAGAAGTTAAAAGATAGTTCGAAAGATTTGTTGAGACAAACTAGTACAAAGAAGTGCAAATGTCCATATGATTTGAGCCATACAAATTGGAAACAAAAGATGAATGGACATTGAATGTAGTTCGCAGACTGCATAATCATCAAGCTGCGGAGTATCTCTAAGGACATTCAAATCCAGGGAGATTGTCAACTAATGGGAAGTCACTGTTAGTAAATATGTCAAAGAACCTACTAAGACCAAAAGAGATACTAATTACACTCAAACAGAGGGATGCCCTTAATATGAGCACAACGAAGACAATTTACAATGTATGACATCAATGTAAGGTTCTACAGAAAGCTAGTAGATCCCAGATGAAATAACTGTTGGGTGAATTAACGAAACATAAGTACATTAAGCGTCATCAATGTAAGGAAGGCTCAATGACTGTCATATACTTGTTTTGGGCACATCCGATGAGCTTGGACTTGCTTCATACATTCCCTCGTGTGTTGATTATGAACTGCACATATAGGACGAATAGATATCAGCTTGCTCTTTTTGAAATTGTTGGAGTGACATCAACTTAAATGACATTCTCCGTCGCTTTCGCATACTTATAAACTGAACAGATTGATAACTATATAGGGTCGTTACAAACATTGTGTGATCTTATGGACAATAGTGTTTTACTTGAAGTCATTGTCACAGACAAGGAGCTTGTCTTGATGAATGCCATTGACAACACCTTTCTGAATGCCCGACATTTGTTATGTCATAGGCATATTAATGAGAATGTATTGGCGAAATGCAAGAAAATGTTTGAGACAAAAGAAAAATAAGAAAAGTTTAACACTGTATGAAACTATTTAGTATTGTCATTGACTGAATAGGAGTACAATGATCACCTTGCTATATTGCATAAAGATTTCAATAACTATTCTGAGGCAGTCAAGTATGTTATTGTAAATTGGTTGAATCCATATAAAGAAAAATTTGTTGCGGTACATACAAACATGTATATGCATTTTGGTAATGTTACAACCACTCGTTAATATTTGTTTTTTCATTTTTTTATAAATCATATTGTTATTTTTAATTATTATACTTGACTATTTTTTGTTTACATTCATATGAACAAGGTTGAGAGTACTTATGCTAGATTGAAGAGGTAATTAGTTCAAGTCAAATGACATTTGAGATTTCATTTAAAAAAATACATTGTCTACTTAAATTACTTGAGTTACAACACATTCAAGTAAAAGCATCATTCGAGAAGAGTTTGACTGTTGTGCAACATCAAGTCAAATCTTCTCAATTTAGAGAGCTTCGGGGTAATGTGTCTATTTGTGCATTAGAGTACGTATTGGCAGAGAGTAAGAAATAACATTTAGTTGGAATTGATGTTGTAGCATGTGGGTGTGTTCTTAGGCATACGCATTGTTTACCTTATGCTTACAAGATTACAGATTACATGAGACAAGGTCATTCTATTCCACTCAGTAGCATACATGTACATTGGATGTGACTTAATATATGTGTGCATAATCCGATAGTTGACAAATTGGTATTGATTTGTATCCCAGAACTTGAGATGATTTTGAAGCCGTTTAACAAGTCTGATATTGCCATGTAATTGGATATGTTGAAGAAGTTAAGAGAAATTACAAATCCAACGAGCACTTTCCTTATTAAGCTTGGTGTGAAGCCTAATCTATGTTGAGAACATAAGAAAGTTGATAGATCTTGCCATCGTGACCCATGTGGATTTGAGTTAGTTGATGATGGAATAATAGCCAAAGCACATTTGCTTATAGAAAATCAAAGAAAAAGAGAGCTTCGAAAGTACATGAGAAGAAGCGAAATGTGAAGATAAAGACATATCGTACTAGAACAAGTTTACCGGGTGCATATGCTGGTGACTTCCTGCCTATGTTAAAACCATTTATAAAGTTGATTAAGGATGTAGATGGTGATGGGAATTGTGATTTTGTAGCGATTGTGAGTTTACTTGGTCTTGGAGAGAACGACTAGGTGCAAGTTAGGCGTGATCTACTATATGAATTGAATAATCACAAAGATGAATACGTCGTACTATACGGGTCGCATGCGAGGGTTAAGGAGCTGACACACATTCTGTCATATTTTGAAGATAGCCCAGGCTTTGATCGTTAGATGATTATGTCTTACATGGGGCATCTTATTGCATTATTTTATAATGTAGTCTTGTATCATTTGTCATTACAACAGTGTCTCACTTTCTTACCTTTGAGATCATAAATTGAATAATCACAAAGATGAATACGTCGTACTATACAGGTCGTATGAGAGGGTTGAGGAGCTGACACACATCATGTCATATTTTGAAGATAGCCTAGGCTTTGATGGTTGGATGACTATGTTTGACATAGGGCATCTTATTGCATTATTTTATAATGTAGTCTTATATCAATTGCCATTGTAATGGTGTCTCACTTTCTTACATTTGAGATCACTGCTAGTAACCCCAGCTGATCGTCGCGAGATTGCATTGAATATGTCAATGGAAATCATTTGGTGCAAGTATAACCTATAAAAATAACCTAACATTATTGTTTAATAATTGTGTAATTGCAAATTTGATGGATATGGTAAATATATTTAATTTTTTATTATTATATTAATTTGGTTGAATTGTCATTGGATGTATGTACATGTATTTTTGGAGGCCAGTCATCTAGTTCCTCCCATTGTTGTGCTTTGGCGAGTTCACTATCACCCTTGTAGATCAGAATGGGAGAATGCATATGTTAGCCGCATTCAGAAATTCAAAGACAACATAGGACCTAATGTAGCAACTCAAGAGACATTTGATATAATTGACATTGATTGATGTATTAGAGAGTAGTTATAAGACACATAAGAGGTTTAAGACATTAGTTTTTTTTATTTATATTAGCACGGGGTTGCGAAATGGATATCATTTTGCTATTGGATTTTGTAATGGCCATTTTTTATTTATTTTTATTTTTTATGGAATATCATATGAGTTATAGTTGTCTTATTTATGGAATGGATATCTTATTATTTACATTGTCTGAACACAAAACGTAATGAAAATAATATTAACCAAGTGCAACTACTATTAAAGAGTAATAATATTAACCAACAAGTATTTAAAAAGAAATAATAATATTAAGTAGTAGTTCAATCTATCCACATCATCACAAAATACATGTCTCATTGTACATAATCTAAAGAGTAATAATAATATTAAAAAGTACCATTGATAAATACATATTACTAAATCTACCAAAGTATCCAAAAAGTACATAATCCAAAGATAATAATAATATTCGTCTCCTTGTACATCCACCAACACCATTACAAAATATCAAATGTGACATTATGAACTACTATTAAATATGTAATCGGCGAGTGCAATGTGTTCTGAAACGATGTGCAGTAGAAGGGTTGGGTGTAGATCGACCCTGAGGGGATGTGCTAGGTGCAACTTCACCAATGTGCTAATCTTAAAAAGCTATTCAATTGCGTAGTAAAGCCTATCAAGATGTTGAACACTGTCTTCATAGCCAGCCTCAATGAAAAGATAAGCAATCTGATATATCTGTGACATACGTTGCATCACGAGAACAAGTACAACATTATATACAAACCTATAACAGTTTACATAAATAATTTGTAATGTAAATGAAAAAGATGATACCTGTGCATCTTGGCTAGGATACTAATAATGATGAATATTCGGGTCTACTTGAGAACAATGTGCTGGGTTTTGAACATATATATTGGCACTAGTTTGGTACAAATCCATGTAACCAGGAACACAATCCCAAGGTTGCCGTACTGGTGTACTCCTCCTCTACTCAGATAACACATGGTTGTCCTATGCCTCCCAAATGATGTCCAAGTATGCATACATAACATTGTAGTATAGAGTTGTGGCTCCTCGAGAAGCTTGCTTAGGGCCAAATGATGGATTAGGGATTGTTTGCACTCTGTCAAACTGTCTCAAAACTCTATCAGGGTGATATGGTTTAACTACTTCCAAACACTTTAAGCAACTATGGTAAAACTATGGTAAAACGTAACTGGGTGACATGGATAGACATCTTTGTAACTCTGATACGGGGTCCCAAATAACCTACAAACAATAACAATTGTAAATTTTGTATGAAATAGAGTTTCAATTTTGAAGGACTTTTTAACTTGCATCGTGTACACCTAACCTATCAAGCTGCTCTCGAAAAGCTTGCAACTATGTCTCTTCGCCAAACTCTCTTTGAGAAGTCCAACAGTAAACATGTGGCATGTCTTGAGTGTAATTCATATTCAGGTGTGGTCGGAATCCACAAAAGTACTCATAAATCTATCCTTCAAGGAGTGTCATGTAACTGGCTATTTGTTTTATATCGAACCTGCTAGCGTACTCAAACTGTCTATATAAGTATACCAATGTAGCAACACCCCACACATATAAAGGTACGGTTATCAAATCTGAAAATAAACTCAAATAAACAATAAGGACCCTAATACCAGCCTTGTTATTGAAAAGTGTACAACCCAACAAAAATAGCAAGTGTGCTCTACATCCACGTGCAATTCTTTCCATTGAATCATTGCTTGTAACATTATGAAAGTGTGCCCTCAACTACTCAAGCCTCACTAAATTATCTCAAGCACTAGACATCTCATGTTTGATCTCTTGCTTATCAATTTCCAAGGTATTAACTACTAATGTAATGGCCCGCTTTTCTGATAACTTACGCATGCTAATAGATTTGCCTACAATAGGAAGCCCTAGGATAGTGGTGACATCATCCAATGTGATAGTTGTCTCTCCAACAATCAAATGGAAGGTTTTTGTCTCCAGTTGCCATCTCTTAACAAAACTAGATACTACAATTTTGTTGACAAAGCGGTACGTGCAACAAGCTAAGTGTACAAGTCCTAACATCTCCACATTGTTCACAAATGTAGCGTTGTTGCATTGTTCCCACCATGGCCATGAATGAATCTTGGACAAGTGATTATGACACTTCAGGGACCCCCTTTCATTAAGGATTGATGGATTAGTTGGGCCTCTCGAAAATGACTGAGCAAGGATATCTTCATCAACAATGTCAGCATCATCACTAATAGGGTTATCATCCATAGCAATGTCGTCTATAACTGGTGCATCATGTATAGGATCATCATCTATGGTAATGTGTGCATCATCATCATGTACTCAAGCACGTCCACGTCTACGTCCACGTTCAACATTCTCTAATTCACGGAGTTTTCTATTTGAAGCTGTTATTGACCGACGTTGATTGGGACTGGCATCCATCTGCATAAGCAAAATTGTTCTAATCAATGCAATTGTTCTAATCAACCCAATATAGCATTCATGGTGAAAACACTATAACAAATATACAATCAAACAGTCAAATTGTATTCATCAACCAATATAGCAATAATAGTTAGTCGGGCTAACAATACTGATGTGGGAATACTGGTATTGCACAATTTTTTTTTATCTATTGTTGTGTATTGAAGTTCACAAATAAATATATAAATAAGCACACCCATAAAATAATATTGTTGGAAAAGAACCTAAGGTCTACCCAATCTTAGTGGCCTATGCAACTTGGTCTAAATGAAATTAAAAATAAAAAATAAAAAATAAAAAATTCCATTCGGAACTTCAGCCCCGAAACAAAACATAATATTTGGAAACCAAATATTGAAAAATTTGACAATATGTGGAATAGAACCGAAACAATTTATTAAATTCAGAAGTTAACCAGCGATTTTTTAAATTTTTTTCGAAACAGTTTTGTCGAACTAATCACTTTTATTTGGAAGTTAAGTTCTGACTTGAACATATAATTTCGGAAAACCAATGCCAAAATCCCCAAACCGAAAAACATAATAAAACAAAAATTAAAAAGAAAAACTGAGGGTTTATGGCAATGGAGTGCAAAAAGATCTGGAAATGGTAAATGTAATAATAAAATGGGAATATGCCTCACTTTGAACAATATTTTGGAGAGTTTTCAATGGAGGTTCAATAAGGTCTTCAATGGAAGACTTTGTCTTCACTTCACTTCACATTTTGGTCTTCAATTGGTCTTCATGTGGGTATACAATGGGATGGTCTTCACGTGGGTCTACAAATCTAATACTAGGGTCAACAAGTGTGTAGAAATGATAGTTGAATGGTCTATGTACAATGGTTATAAGTGAAGGATATAACTATAATTTTTAGTATTTGGACTGAGAAAATTAATTCATAATTAAATTAATAAGTGTGTGTATTGAGAAAATATGTGTATTGCGGTAATTAAGAGTGTGGAAATAGAATTTCCCCTGTATGTCTAACATATTGGCCCATTTTGGTTATATAAATAAAAAAAAAAAAACAAAGAAGAAAAAAACTATTTTTTCGAATTTTTTTGTCTTTAAATGATTTTTTTAAAAATTATGTCAAAATTTTTACTTTTTCGGTTCGTCTTCTCGAGACGAATCTAAAAAGTATATATTTTTTTTTGAAAAATTTCAAAAACAAATCACTAAAGACAAAAATAAGCCAAAAAAAAATTGCTATTTTGACTTTTTTTTTTTGTCTTTTTCTAGTTTTTTTTGGATTTTTTTTTAAAAAAATTGTAACTTATGATTCGTTTTGTCGAACTGAATTTAGAAACGTTAATTTTTTTTAATTTTTTTTTTTAAAAAGTTCACTAAAGAAGAAAATAAGTCAAAAAAAAAAAAAATAAAAAATAAAAAAATGCACTTCCCAAAACACTCCATTATGACACTAGCAGTACATCCGTACATGTACTGTATCACATACACAATTAAAAAATAATATTAATATTAAATAAAGATTAAAAATATTTTAAAATATAGAGATAAAAGAGATTTAAAATTAAATAAATTTTAATTATTTTCATAATATTTACAATTATATTATTTTAATCTTGTCATTAATGGTGTGTTCTACATATTAAAAACAAAATGTGTTATAATATAAATAGTAAATATAAAGGCAAAAAATAGAATAAATTTTAAAAATTACACTTACGATAAAACATAAATAAACTATGTCATGAAATTTTGTAATTGTAACTTATCTTATGTTCATCTAATAATATAGCACATAAAATGTGTCAGTTAACTTTTATCCTTTTATCTTTGTTGTAAAACTCAATAAAAATAGCTAACATTAAAACTAATTTACAGAATAAAATAGCAAAGAGAACAAAGGAAACAGCCCATTTCTCAGTTAGCACTCAAATTAATATCTTGTTAAGCATAACTGTAAGATATCTTCTTAAATAAATCAATTATAGTTAAGTCAACCATTAAAAATTAAAATTAAAATTCAAACTTGAATTAAGCTAGCCTAGCAATTAGCTTACCCCGTTGTCATTCTTTTGGTCTAATTTTACCATTAAGAACAATATTTTCGTAATTTTAAAATTAATATATATATTTAGTTTTCATATTATAAAAAATTAATTATACTGATACCTCTCCAACTATTTAAGAATCAACCTATCCCATGAAATAACTTTTCTTAGTGTATACCCACCAAAACCATTCTCATTGTTAGAATTATATGTCACTTTTAAAATTGATCTATTAAATAAATAAATAAAACAAACCTTGCATATAAAATAATGTAAATGAGTTAACCTGCAAACTTAACTTTTCTAATTGAATTATTTCAGTGTTTAAAACCTAGCCTATTGATAAAAACTCTAGTCTAGATTTATTATTTTTAATTTTTTTTGGGACCAAATTATTTAGACTGTATAGGTTATTCAACCATGAATGACATTAGATGATGAAATCTATTATAATTTATCTTAATAGATTTTTAAAAAGAGTAATATTATGTGACCATATTTTGATATCATATATTGTAATACCTCACATAATTCGATGGGTGTCACATGACACATGTAATTATCATCTTTATAGTGTTACATAAGATACTACCAAATATGATTACCATAGCATTTCTAAATTTCATATTTTAAATTTTAAATATTCCAAAATTTCAAATTTCAAATGACATGTGGCTCATAAAATTTTGTTTTGGACTTTCCATTTAAAAGATTTAAAATTAGATATATTGCTTGGCATGCCAATAGTTTTACGCCAAATATATTTCTTAGATTTTAAAAATTAAAAAAAAAACTTTGTAATATTCTTTTTAAATTAGATGTAAAATTTGAACCAAAATAAATAAATAAATAGAACTATGTATAATAAAATTTAAAAATTAACATTGATAGGTCATGATTAATATGTATTGAATGGATTCATGTATTATTATATTATAAACAAACTAAATTTGCTAAAGTAGTATTCCATTGTTATTATAGTTTAAAATTCTAATTTATTTTTCATACCAAATATCATAAAAGAATATATATATTTAACAATTTGAAAGATGATAATTATGAAATTTGAAATATATTACCATAATAATCAAAAATATCAATAATTATAATTAAAGTGAAACAACCAATAAATTTATTATACATGTATTTTTCTATTTTATTATTTAAAAATATCTAAAAAATTGAATCAAAAAATTTAAATTTATTGACCTAATAATATTTTTATATAATAGTATAGATAGAAGTATAGATATATAAATATAGATTTCATACCATAACTATTGAAACTAAAAATAATAATTACATCATTGCATATTTTGAAATCACAAATTTAAGGAAATAATACTAATATATTATTGGTAATGATTAAGAGGATTGAAAAATTAACCAAAAATATTTTTATATAATAGCATAGATAGAAGTATAGATATAGATTTCATACCATAACTATTAGTAATTACATTATTGCATGTTTTGAAATCATAAAATTTAAGGAAATAATACTAATATATTATTGACAATGATTAAGCGGATTTAAAAATTAACTTAATTAATGTACATTAGATTTTAGGTTAATCACAAAATGACATGTGTTTTTTAAGTGTTAAAAATTCAAAAAAAATATATTAGAAAATTATATTGAGATTTTCAATCTCAAAGAGGCCACAATATTTTTGCTTATATTATATAATTTAAATTAAAAGTTTTAAATTTATTGACCCGATAATATTTTCATAAAACAGTATAGATAGAAATATAGATATATAAATAATAAATATAGATTTCATACCATAACCATTGAAATTAAAAATAGTAATTACATCATTGCATGTTTTGAAATAATAAAATTTAAGAAAATAATACAAATATATTATTGGCATTGACTAAGAGGATCTAAAAATTAACCAATAATATTTTTATATAATAGTATAGATAGAAGTATAGATATAGATATAGATATATATTTCACACCATAACCATTAGTGATTACATTATTACATGTTTTGAAATCACAAAATTTAAGAAAATAATACTAATATATTATTCATAGTGATTAAGATAATTTAAAAATTAACTTAAGTTATGTAAATTAGATTTTAAATTAATCACAAAATGACATGTGTATTTTAAGTGTTAAAAATTCAAAAAGAAAAGAAAAGAAAATTATATTGAGATTTTCAATCTCAAAGAGGCCACAATATTTTTCCTTATATTATATAATTTTGATTAGAAGTTTTAAATTTATTGACCCGATAAGATTTTTATATAATAATATAGATAGAAATATAGATATATAAATATAGATTTTATACCATAACCATTGAAACTAAAAATAGTAATTATATCATTGCATGTTTTGAAATCATAAAATTAAGGAAATAATACTAATAAATTATTGGCATTATTAAGAGGATTTAAAAATTAACCAATAATATTTTTATATAATAGTATAGATAGAAGTATATATATAAATATAGATTTCACACCATAATAATTGAAACTAAAATAGTAATTATATCATTGCATATTTTGAAATCACAATATTTAAGAAAAGAATACTAATATATTATTGACAACAATTAAAAGGATTTAAAAATTAACATAATTTATGTAAATTAGATTTTATATTAATCAAAAAATAATATGTGTATTTTAATTGTTAAAATATAGCGATTCTGGTTTAGACCCGACCCATTTGATGTCTTGGATCCAAGTTTCATCGTCTTATATAGTTATGCATGTGTTGTTTCCTCTTATCTCTCTTTGAGTTTGGCTTTTGGGATGTGTTGGTTACATTTGGAACATATTGGTAGGTTGTTTTTCAAATTTTTGATGCCTAGAATTTTATTCCTTCGCTATAGCGACACTCTTTGCGCTTGAGCGGTCTTTGTGAACCTCTAGTATTTTTGCAGGTCTGCAAAAATACTGAGAGTGTGTATTCTTCGCTTGAGCGAAGCTTCTTGCGCTCGAGCGATGGTCTTCTATCTGCAAAACTACTAGGAGTTTGTATTCTTCGCTCGATCGAAACTTTTTGCGCTCAAGCAGTGAAACTTATTGTATTTGGTCGCTCGAGCGACATATCTTGCGCTCGAACGAACTGCGCGTATATCAGTTCGTAAAGTCATTTTTCTGATTTACTTATTCACTTCTCTTTCTCTCTCTCTAAACATTTCAAAACCCTAATTTTTCTCACTTTTCTCTAAAACTCATCTATTTCACTCAAATCCACCTAGACTCGTCGATCTTCTCGCCCGTGTCCCTTTGTTAAAAAGGTAGAGCTCGGTGATGGCTTCGTTCTAATTAAAGCAAAGTTGATTTTTGGCGTCTTTGAGTTTCCTACACTCTCTCTCTCATCTTCTAAGTTTGAGGTAAGGATATCTCCACACTTTTTATGAGTTTTAACTTAGTTATTTGTTATTTCTAAACAATATTGAGATTTTTGGAAGATTTGGAATAATCTAGGGTTTCGGGTAAAAATCAAAAGAGGGGTTTTTCAAATGGATTCTTAAAAATGATTTTGATAAGGAAAATAATGTTGAGTTGGGAATAAATAGTTGATTTTGATCTTTGGGATTGATTTTGGAAAGGAAAGGGATTTTGTCCTAAATGGCTCAAATGTTGATTTTATATAAAATATGAGATTGATATTGAAATTGTGAAATTGGATTGATATTGATGAGGATAGTGGAGTTAGATAAGTATTATCACCCACCTCTTGCAAAATTTGGAGAGTTTATCTTTATTGATAATTGTTTATCTGTTTAGAAATATCTGTTTTGGGCTATCGGTGGAGGTTAGCTATAAGTGTAGTAGAAATTGCATATGAATTAGGAGAATTGAAACTATTTTCTCATTTATTTGCATTGAGCATTATCTCACGTTTATACATTGGAAAAGTTTATCGTTTTGAGAAAAATGGGTGAATTTGGGAAACATGTATTATAAGGTTAAAATAAGTTGGCCTGAGTGTTCAGGGTAAAGTCCTAAAAACCGCGCATATACATGGGTGCTAATCCCACAGACAAAATTTCTGTGAAATGGCAATAGTAATGCTTGTATAGCCTACATTTATATGGGTCCCGGTTTACGGTTTCCTCCGGATGAAATTTCCGGGAAAGGTTGTATTGTTTTAAAATTCCCAGAGTGTGATTCACTGCCCTATCTTTTTATTCCAAAGAAAGTGATTTATGATATTATTATGGCATTGCATAGTTTTGGAAAGATATATAAAAAATGTTTTGGCACGAGCATTGCATATGCATTCACCTTATAGCTTTGTTAAGATTCATATACTGTGTTGGATTATTTCTACTAGGCTTTGGCTCACCCTATGTGAGAAAAATATTTTAGGTGCTGATAATATACTTCCGCCAAGGCAATAGCTTGGGAAGACTTGGGGTGAGAGTTTCTTTTGTGTATCATCTTGGAAAGATGTAAGCCTTTAGGGCATTTTATTTGTCTAACTTGCATCTTGTCTCTTTATTATATCACTCTTTTGTAAAGCTTAATTGTAAATCAATGAAAGATAACTACTTTGTTATTATGATCACTTATTGATGTTGAATATGGATTATAGTAATTATTTCAGGGTGTTACATAAAAAATTCAAAAAATATGAAAAAATTATATTGAGATTTTCAACCTCAAAGAGGGCAAAACATTTTTCCTTATATTATATAATTTGGATTAGAAATTTTAAATTTATTAACCCAATAATATTTTTATATAATTGTAACGGTCCGACTTTTATTACTCAGATAATGTTACATTTTTCCTTTAAATCAGTCCATTTCAATAATAATAAATATCAAAGGCATTTAGAGAGAAATAAATTATAATGTCCTCACTCGTGTACATGTAATGAAATACAATATATGTACATATGCATCATATCATCAATTACAAAATAACAAAATATATAAAAGGGATTAACCCTTGTTACAACACATTGGCATTCTGCTTGCATTTAAAAAGCCCCATGGCCAACAATTAACAGGCTTTAAGTTTCAAGCAACTCTTCACTCCATACTTGAAAAATGATTACCAACGTGGAACGAACACAAAGGTCTACTAGGAAGCTCAATAATCCTAAACAATAGCAACATAAAGATAGCTATGATCATGAATGCTCTACATATATATATATAGGATATGTGACATTTCATACTTCAAAATATACTTACATAATTACAATTTGCCAAAAGATCATCTTTAATATAATAAGAAACAAAGACCAATTCTTACCTTTCAAAATTTTTCATTTGCATTTAAAGAAATCTCAACCATTCATCACATTACCACGATCTCCTAGGATCGATCTAAACAATATACTCATTCTACATTCCAACTCATTACAGCTATAAGGACAATTACTATAAATTATGGCTTTAAACACAAGTGTAAAATAAACGTTCACAAATACATATATATATATATATAAGCAACAATAGACGTGTCAACACAGATTACCATATTTACCGATCACAAGCACGAAAAACCAATAATGCATCCATTCTCATCACAACACAAATATGAAGATATACAATGTGTAATTAACACATAATGGATCCCAGCTTCGTCAAGCCATAACCACCATAGCCCACTTTACTGGTAGCAAGCCGGAGAGAAGAGGAACCCATTTCAAAGCGCCAAACTTTACCAGTCCTTAAGCTGGAGGGGAGATGAACCTGTTCACACTTTACTGAGTGCGAACTGGAGGGGAGAGAAACCCATGCCTATAGCTTTTATGGTCCAAACCCGACCCATTTGATGTTTTAGATCCGGGTTTCATTGTTGTATATAGTTATTTATGTGTTGTTTCTCTTTATATCTCTTTGAGTTTGGCTTTTAGGATGTGTTGATTGTGTTTAAAATAGGTTGGTAGCTTATTTTTCAAACTTTTGTTGCCCAGATTTTTGTCCCTTCGCTCGAGTGAAGCTTCTTGCACTCAAGCGGTCTTTGTGAACCTCCAGTACTTTCGCAGGTCACAAAAGTACTGAGAGTTTGTATTCTTCACTCGAGCGAAGTTTTTGCACTCGAGCGACGACTTCTGTTTGCAAAACTACAGGGAGTTTGTATTCTACGCTTGAACAGTAGAAGCTTCGCTTGAGTAGTAAAACTTATTGTGTCTGGTCGCTCAAGCGACACATCTTGCGCTCAAGCGAACTATGCATATGTCAGTTCGTAAACAGCCTATTTTAAGTCACTTTTTCATTTTCTCTCTCTCTAAACCATTCAAAACCCTAATCTCTCTCACTCTCTCTCTAAAACTCACATATTTCCCTCAAATACACCTAGATCCATTGATCTTTTCATCCGTGTGCCTTTGTTAAAAAGTTAGAGCTCGACGTGGGCTTCGTTCTAACCGGAGCAAAGTTGGTTTTTATCGTCTTTGGGTTTCCTCACTCTCTCTCTCGTGTTCTAGCTTGAGATGGGGATACTTTCTACACTTTTTATGAGTTTTAACTTAGTTATTTGTCATTTCTAAATCATATTGCGAATTTGCAAGATTTGGAATCTAGGGTTTTGGATAAAAATCAAAAGAGAGGTTTTTCAAATAGGTTCTTGGAAATGATTTTGATGTTGAAAAAAAAAAAGAAGTTAAGTTGGGTGAAAATGGTTGATTTTGATACTTGGGGTTGTTTTGAAAAGAGTACAAATTTTGCCCTAAATGGCTCAAATATTGGTTTTGTATAAATAATGAAATTGATGTTGAGATTATGAAATTTGATTGGTATTGATGATGATGGTAGAGTTGGATATGTATTATCACTCACCTCTTGAAAATTTGGAAAGTATATCTTTATGGAATATAAATTATCTGTTTAGAAATATCTATTTTGGGCTATTGATGGGGGATAACTATGAGTGTTGTAGAAATTTCATGTGAATTAGGAGAATTAAAACTATTTTCTCATTCATTTGCATTGAGCATTATCTCACATTTATACGTTGAAAATGTTTATCGTTTTGAGAAAAATAGTGAAATTGGGAAACATGAATTGTATTGTTGAACTAAGTTGGCGTGAGTGTCGAAGGTGAAAGTCCCAAAAACCGCACATATACATGGGTGCCAATCTCGCGGACAAAATTTCCGTGAAATGGAAATGGTAGTGCTTTTATAGCCTACGTTTATATGGGTCCCGGCTTACGGTTTCCTCTAAATGAAATTTCTGAGAAAAGTTGTAGATGTTTTGAAATTCCCAGAGTGTGATTCACTGCCCAATTTTCTATCGTAATGGAAATGATTTTATGAATCGAGATATTAACTTGGCATTGCATAGTTTTGGAAAGAGGTATATAAAAATGTTTTGGCACGACCATTGCATATGCATCCACGTTATAGCTTTGTTAAGATTTATATATTGTTTTCGATTATTTCTACGGGGCTTTGGCTCACCCTACGTAGGAAAAATATTTCAGGTGTTGATGATATGTCTCCTCCAAGGCAATAGCTTGGGAGGACTTGGAGTGAGAGCTTTTTTTGTGTATTTATTGGCATAGACTAATTACTTTGGCTTGAGCTGCTTGAAGATCTAGTATTTTGCCTTTTGTTCGCAAAGAAAGAATAACCCTTCCGAAAATTAGACCCAGATCTTTTGCTTCTCCATTCTGATGTTGGTGCCTTGGCTTGTTTCATTGTTGCTAGGGTGGCTTCCGCCATTATCGCTCTGTTTAAAACTTCCACATAGGTAAGCAATTTCAAGATGCCTTCTCGGTCAAACACTTGCAAATCCAGTCTGCCTTCAAATTTCCGTGCCTTTTTGTAATCAGGATCCACCATATATGAAGCAAATCGAGCCAATTCAGTAAATTTGGCCTCATACTCAGCCACGGACATCCTACCTTGTTTAAGTTCTTGGAATTTAGAAACTTTCCTATCCCGGAAACACTGAGGAAAGTATTTATTGTAGAAGATCGCATTAAATTGTGCCAACATCATATTCCTATTACTGTTTCAGATTAGCAACCACCACCTTCGGGCTTCATCTTTCAAAGTGTAAGTGGCCAAAAGGACTTTCTAAATCCAGAACAAGGGAATACTTCAAATAGTTTCTCCATTTCAAGTAACCATGTTTCTGCTTTTAACGGTTCAATGCCATCCAAAAAGGTCGGCGGTTTCATTTTCAGGAACTTCTGAGTTAAATTTATGAGATCATTGTTATCTGACTCAACTTGGACTGGCGGGAGTGGGGGAGGTAAGGGTTGTTGCCTTTGCTGTTGTTGAGGTATTGCCTCAATTAAAGCTGCAAGCATTTGTTCCATGCGGCTCATTTAAGCCTCAGATGATTCAGCTGTTCCATCACTTCTTGTATTTTTCATTTGCTGTAGGTAAACAGAAAAATATAAACATAGGCAAATAGTCTTTTTACAATATTCAAATCATTTGTTTCCATATCATGTGATCATAATCAGATTTAGGTTTTCACTTTCAATAAACACACACTTATACATGCAGATGGAATGCCCCTACTTCTTACGAGGACATCTTAAGCTCACATGGACTCGTGTGTGCAGTAGAACACGTGCTCTAATACCACTCTGTCACGACCCAAACCTGCCTCTATAGGTTTAGCGTCGTAATCGGCCAGTTATCCTTAGATTACTAAAGGCCTCTTAACAGAACAACATATAGTTAGGGGCTGCAGAAGTAAATATATAAAATATACATAGTCCATTGAGCTTTGAAGACATACATGGGACATATAATCTTAAACTTTTATAAACTTATGAGTGACGTCAAAAGTTACAGTGTTTACACATCACTCCACGTACATACTAACATAAATCTTGATCAAAAATCAAAGAAACTAATCCTAATATATTCACAAAAACAGCCGCTAAACTTGACTTAACCTGGAACCTCCTAGGGAGGCACAAAAGCTGGCTGACAAAAACGGAGATGCCAGGTCCTCAACTCTGAGCCTGGTCACGTGCCTGATCACCTACATACATAATATAAATAATGAGCGAGAGCCCAGTGAATAATAACTAAGTAAAGGGTTAAATAAATGATGTCCTATAACTAAGCCTGTACATAGAATAGATTCATATTCGTATTCTTGTTTGAGTCATTGATAGAAATCAGAATTCTTGCTTGATCATACATCGTTCCATCCATTAGTGCTAACATATTACATACAGAGTATCAAAAATCATACTTGTCAGTTCCATAGAGGAACCTCCGGCCGGGTACGAATAACTTGTCAGTTCCATAAGGAACCTTCAGACTGGGAACATATAACTTGTTAGTTCCATAAGAAACCTCCGATCTGAGTACAAATAGCATACTTAAATCACAGCATTAATGTCACAAATATTTGTCAAAGGTGGACAATCATTCACAGTACAAAACATAGCATTTCATAGAATAGATCTTTGTAGACACCCCATTTTTGACTGCCCTTAAGACTTGTGTGCCATAGATTGATCACTCGATGATGAAAGTTGTGTTGTACAAATTTTCGATTTCTTCAGCAAAAAGAGCTATAAATCCCAACCTTACACCCCCTTTTGGACCAAAACTATTTTAGACCTCAAAACCCTCTCTTTCGAAATATTCTTGAAAAAAGTTTCTACGATGTTTCGAAGCTCGCATTTTGTTGAAAATTGCACTTTTCGGTAAACCGAACAAGGACAAAGTGGAAATAAATGGAAGAGATGTGAACTCTTTGAAAAAATCTTTAAAACATCTCATTTAGAGGTTTGGAGTTGAAGAAAATTGGAGGAGAGGGAAGAAACCTAGTTAGGGAAGAAGTTAGGCATAAACTGTTAAAAGAAAACCGGGCAGCCTTCACTAAATGAGGTCTATCCTTTTGTACACTTGGACTTAAGTTGTGAGGCCACCACCATTGGAAATTGGACTTCCAGGGCTTCATTTTACACTCAAGAATCTCCCAAAGCCAAGTCCGGATGAGGGAGATATGGCTGGTTGAAGTTAGGCATCAATCCGGTTAAGCCAAAACTGAGCAACCTTCACTAAAATAGGCATATCTCTTAGTACACTTAGAATTATGATGTGAATCTACTTCCATTGGAAAGTAGACTTTTGGGGCTTCAATTTAGGCTCAAGAATGACCTACAAAGGAGTTCGGATGAAGGAGATATGCCCAGTTGAAGTCGGGCCTAGAAGTAGATTTTTGATGGCCGACAATTCTTGATGGCCGACAATTCTTGATGGCCAATGGTGAAAAAGCTAGATATTTTTGTGCCAGCTGTCCAGGGCTTGATATTTTCGACCTAAGGCGCTATTTTTCTATATATAAAAGGCCTCTCTTCTTGCTTTGAAGGTTAGAAGACATTTGGGAGTGAAATATTTGTAGAAAAATCTTCTCTCTCTACAATCCTCTCTCTTTACAATTCTCTCTCTCTTTTGCAACTTGCATAGCCTATGCCCAAACACACCAAACCAAACCTAGAGAGCTTCTTGCTGAGGTGATTTGAGCTTGGATTTGAGCTCTTGAAGCACTTGAGAGTGTGGAAATTGGTGGCTTATGGCTTAAAGGTTCACTTCTCTCCAAGAGGTATACTTTTTTTTTTGCCTTTGTACCATCTTTACACCATTTGTTTTCCATCTTTTCTTTCTATTTTTAAACTCTTTAAAACCTGTTTTTATGGGCTGAAGCTTGTGGTTTAAGGCTCTTAAAGGTAGAGGGGTTAATCACCCTTCTTTGAACCTTGCTCTCTAAGCCTTTCCACTTGTGTTTTCCATTCTTTCATCAACTTTTTTTGAGCTTTTTATCACTGATTTTCAAAGGTTTTCAGAGGCTAAAAAAGTGGTTTTGAAGTTCCAAAAATGGAGGGGTTAGCCACCCCTCCTTTGGCTTGTTTATTAGCTCAAAGCTCCATGTTTTAGTTGATTGTTTTAGCTACTTTTGTCTTCATTCTAGCATGTTTTCCAACTGATTTTGGGCTATAAAAACTCTGCATTTTTGGGCTAAAGCTTGGGTCCTAAGGCCATTAAAGGTTGAGGGGTTGATAGCCCTTCTTTGTACCTTATTTTGGAGGCCTTGGCCCTTGTGTTTCCCACCCTTGCATTATCTTTTTCAGAGCTTTTAAACACTGTTTTTTAGAGCTATTTCGGTGGCTAAAATCATGTTTTGAAGTCCAAATTTAGAGGGATTAGCCTCCTCTCCTTATGTCATGTTTGCACGCCTAGTTAGCTTCACATGTTAGCATGTTTTTCTAGCTTAACTTAGCTCAAGTTCAGCATGTTTTAGCCTCTGAAATAACTTGTTTTTAGCTCTGTTTTGGGCTGGTTAGTTTGTTTGAGTCTTGTTTTGCATACTTGTAGTGTTAATTCTTTCACTAGCTTAGTGTTTTAAGGCTTTAACCATCTTTGGTTTGAGTTGATTGCATGTTTTAGTGCTTTTTCCACTTCATTTTAGCACTTATAATCTCTGTAATCCCCTCAATTCTTCACTTTTGATTTTCTTTGAAAGTGGTTTCAAACCACTTGTTTGCCTAATTGTGAAATGGAGGTGCTAAACCTAATGGTTTAATCTCTTAGGGGGTTCATTACTAACAGTGTAATGCCCCTTTCATGCCCATAGCAACTTGGGGTTTGAGCCCTCTTTCCATTAGAGGACACTCACCAATGGACTTAATGGATTAATGAATGGTTTCGTAATTAAAATGAGTAAACAAAGTTGGCAAGTAAAAGACGCAAGATAAGCATTCTTTGTGTTGCATTGCATGTGTTCGAATCGGACGTTAATTTGAACACAAGGTAAATGGGACATTTCATACTCAAAAGTGATGAAATATGCCATTGTCCTTGGTCTCCATTGCCCTTGATCATGCATGATAGGGTGATGGACATTTTGGTCTTGTTTCACATTTATTAAACTTGCACAATTGGTTTCACAAGCCATCATGCAATGAACTTGCTTGATTGGTGGTTTTGTGAACCAAATTTTGTCCCTCCTTTGATTTCCCCATGAAAAGGAGAGGCAAAGTGTGCAAACAACCCTTGAGAAATACACTGTTTTGCTCTCTGTTGCAGTAAGGAGGTTCAAACTAGCAGTGGCCAACCGGCCACCATTGGTAGCCGACCAGCCCACTGTCGGCCATCAATGAAATTTGTACAATGTGTTGGTAAGGTGGAGTAGAGGTGTTTTGGAAGTGGATAGCTTTGTTGATGTTCATATGTGCAAACAGAGGCATTCAGCAACAAGGCAATGACTTTTCGAGTGAAGAATCGAGCATGCATGCATCCCTTACTTCCCAGGATTAGCTAATTAGTTTAATTAGCATTAGATCAAATACGTGTTGTAATTAATTAATTGTAGCTAATTAAGTATTTGTAGACACCCCATTTTTGACCATCTTTAAGACTTGGACGCCGCTGATGGTTTACTTGGTGGTGAAAGTTGTGCAGTGCAAAGGCTCAATTTTTTTGGCAAGAGGAGAGTCAAATCCAAACCTCACACCCCTTTTTGGACCAAAACTATTTTGAATGGTTTTTAGACCTTAAAACCCTCTCTTTCAAAATGTTGTTGAAAAAAAAAAAAAAGTTCCTGCGATGTTCCAACGCTCGCATTTTGTTAAATGTCACGTTTTTCGGTAAACTGAGCAAGGACAAAGTGAAAATGAATGAAAGAGAGGTGAACTCTTTGAAAAATATTTAAAACATCTTGTTTAGGGGTTTGGAGTTGAAGAAAAGAAGAGGAGAGGGAAGAAACCAAGTTGGGGGAAAAGATGGGCATGAATCGTTGAGAGAGAGTCGAGCAGCCCTCTCTAAATCGGGGCTATCCATCTATACACTTGGATTTAAGCTATGAGGAAAGAAGACTTCTGGGGCTTCATTTTTCACTCAAGAATCTCCTAAAGCCGAGTCCGGATGAGGGAGATATGGTTGTTGGAAGTTGGGCATCAATCTGTTATGATCAAAACTGAGCAGGCTTCACTAAAAGAGGCATAACTTTTTGCATAGTTGGAATTTTGATGTGAGGTTTCCACCATTGAAAAACTTACTTCTGGGGCTTCAATTTGGATACAAGAATGACCTGAAAAGGAGTCTAGGTAAAGGAGATATGCCCATTTGAAGTTGGACCTGCAGAGCAGAATTTGCAGTCGGCCACAAATGTGCACAGTCGGCCATGGAGATGGCCGGTCGGGCATCACAAGTAGCATGTTGGCACCAAAGATGGCCGGCCGGCCAAGAGTGACCCAAACTCAGAATTTTTGAAGATATTTCTCCTCCAACTGTTTCCAGCTTGTGCCAGCTATCCCAATTCAGATATTTTCGACCAAAGTTGATATTTTGCTAGATATGAGAGCCTTATATCTCATATTCAAAAGGGTTAGAACATTTTGAAGGATTAGAGAAAATTTGAGAGCTTCTCACTCTAGAATCCTCTCTCTCCAGAAAATTTTGAGAGCTAAATCTCTGCCTCTCTCTTTATAGTTCACCCTCTCTTGCTCTTTTGTACATATAAGTGCATAGAAGTAAAGAAATACTTCTAGTTTGCCTAGGCATCCTTCATCAAAGTTGCATATCATTGGGCTGAGATCCCTTGGAACCTATTTTTGGGCTGTTGGAAGGTTGTTTGGCTTAGAAAAGAGGCTGATTTGCTGCTGTGCTTCAAAGGTAACCTCTTGTGCCCTTTAAGCTCTTTGTGCACTATTGTTTTGCCATAGTTTTCAACTACTTTGGGGCTGTTTTTGGGGTGGTGTTGAACTACAAAAACCTCTGTTTTTCCTCTGTTTTTCAGTCCTAAAAGTATTGGTTTGTGCCTTGTTTGGCTAGGGGGTTGTTCTCCCTTTTTGTTCCTTGGTTTGTGAGGCCTTTTGTGCAACTTCTCACCACCTTCAAATCCAAATTTTTGGGCCTTTCTACCACTAAAACTCAGAGGTTTTTTAGTGATAAAAACGCCATTTTGAGGTCCTAAATAGGAGGGGGTGGTCCCCTCTCCTCTTGTCTTGTTTGCTTGTGTTGTTGGCCCACCAAATGAGCATGTATTTCTCCCTTCTTGAGGCTTATTTTGAGCATGTTTTTGTGACTTTTTTAACATGTTATAACTCTGTTTTTAGTTGGTTTGATCACTTGTTGCATGCTCCTTACACTTGTAGTGTAAATCCTCTTTGCTAGCCTTGCATGCCTAATGAGTTAGCTTGTTATTCTAGCATGTGTTGGCTTAGTCTCAGCCTATTTTTGGTGTTATTTTTACATGACATAACTCTGTTTTTGGTTGGTGGGGTCACCTCTTGCTTGGTTTTTGCACTTGTAGTGCAACCATGCTCACTAGCCTAATGTACTTGGTGTTTTAGCCTTCCACTCTAGCATGTGTTAGCTATACTCCATGCATGTTTTTGGCATTGTTTTGACATGCTTTAGGACTGTTTTGGGTGTTCTTGGCCTTTTGGGGCTTGCTTTGTATAGCTATAGTGTAAATGGCTTCACTAGTCTTGAGTTTTGAGGCCCCTACCATGCTATACTTGTGATGTTTGCATGCCTTGGAATCATTTGGCATGGTATTTTAGAGCTTATATCTTTTCCATATTCTCATGTTTATCACTCTTTAATTGTGTTTAAGAGTTGTGCCTTTATGCCTTGTTTATGAGCCATCATATGAGCATGCATTTTTAGTTTCTTGTGCCCAAGTTTCAGGATGTTTTGGCCTTTGTTTTGGCATGGTTTAGGTCTGTCCATAGTTGGTTTAGTCATTTAGGCTTGGTATTGCATGCCTCTTGTGAAATGCACTTTACTAGCTTTGATGTTTTTGGCCTTCAACATGTTATGCTTGCATTGTTTGCATGCTTTAAGGTCTTTAGCATCCTTTTTCAATGCTGAAATGTATGCCATTGCATGCCATCTTTCATTTGTTATATCACTTTGAAAGAGGTTTTAAGCCCTTTGTTGGTTTGAGCACGAAATCGAGGCGTTCATGCCTAATGGTCTTAGCCTTCCCTTAAGGGTTTCTACTAACTAACGGCATGATGCTTCTTTCATACTCAAGATGCTTGTGGCTTAGTCCGTCTTTCCATTTAGAGGACTTCTCACTTTTGGACTTAACCGGTTAAAGGACTTATTGGTAATCTAAAATGAGTAAACAAATCGAATTGAAGTAAAACATGCCAAGATAACATGTTTGAGTTGCATTGCATGTGTTTGGATCGGACTTTAATCCAAACACGAGAAACGAGGGATGTTTCATACTCAAAGTGATGAAACGTGCCTCATTTCTTAGTCGCCAACACCCTTGATTGTGCATGATAGGGTGGAGGCTTATCGAGTCTATTTGTGCATTCATTGACTTGTACAAACTTGGCTTCTTGACCATCGTGCATTGCAATGCTCGGTTGGTGGCTCGAGAGTCGAGTACTACACTCCTTTGAGCTTGAGGCATGATAAGGAGTGTGGTGGTACACACATTCCCTTGCAAATACACTGCCATGCCTCTGTTTGTGCTCTGTTGCAGCAAAAGGAGGAAATTCAGGGAAGCAGTGGCCGACCGGCCACATCTCCCAGCCGATCGGCCACCAAATCCAGCCGACCGACCATCATTACTGGCCGATGGCCACCATCTTTGGCCGATGAGCTCTCAGAGTATTCTTGAGATTAGATAGAAGCAATCTGGAAGTTGGCACAAGTTTCAGAGGTCTAAAGGTGTGCAAACAGAGGCATCTTAAGGCAAGGCGGTGGATTTCCGGGAGGACACGACCGAGCATGCATGCCTCCCTCGCCCGCGAGGCCATTTATCGCTTTGTTAGCTAGATGTAGTTAATTACCTGTGTTGTAATTAATTAGTTTAAAATGTTGTAATATTTTAAATTATCAATTCAGTTTGTAATTAATTAGCTAGAATAGTTAATTAGTTGGTTTGTAATAAGTAGCTTAGCTTAGCTTAGCCTAGCCTATTTATTCGGACCCTCCGTCGAGAGGGCAAATGTTGTAATAAGGGTGCATGTGCGTGTGCATGTCTTCCAACCCTCATTTCTTTCTCCCTTTTACTTACCGCTTTCGATGGTTAGTTTAGGGCATTTTTCGATTAGCATCCTTATGCTTTGCATGCGTGCATCATTAATTCATATTGTATGCACCGGGCTTGGCGCATCATTCAAACTGTATTGTATTTCAATTCCTATTTGAATACATGTATCAATTGTCGCATTCATATGCCATCTTAGAATAGCCGAGCCAACTTTAGTCGCATTTTGCATGTGTTGCATTAGGCATCTTAACATAGCTAGGATCATGCATTGATTACTAACTAGCTTCTGCTTTGGCTCGGAGTACATTGTGAGTGTTTACGCTTTAGCATCTTGCATGTGTGTAAGTGTTGCCATGATAACATGCTTGCCATGAGGCTATTTGCTTAACTACTATAGCTGCATGAATGCCTGTGGGTGAAGGCTTGATTGCCTAGATTGGAACAACTCGATGATTGTGAGTTTTAAGCCCACTTGAAGTGGCAAAATCATGTTTTAAAGCCCATTCTAGGGTGGCAAATCCGCGTCTTAGCCTACTTGCGAGTAGCACTTTCAAACCATTTTCGAAAAATAAACATGAGTTATTTTGTTCCAATTCGCGTGATTGAGTCTATACTTGTATGCTGTGCGCACCACGTAGTAAGCTAGCTAATAATCGGAATAAGAACACATGTGTTTTCAAAACAACATATCATGATTAGTACGGGCCTATCTTTGATTAGGCGAGCGGGGGTGCTCATTTCATGACCTTCCCCTCTTGTACCCAAGTTCCCAAGCAGAGGCAACTTTGGTGATGACGAACACGTGGCCTTAGGTACGAGTCAGGGTTTCCTAAATTTTCCAAAATAAAATATTTAGGTGGCGACTCTGAAATCTGGTAAAGCAGTCCATGTTTGGCGCTTTTGATTAAAATAGATTTTCCAAAACGATTTGCTAGATTTGGACTCTTTGGTGATTTATCAGTTTTACATTGCACTTTGTGAGATTAGATTCAGAACCGTGACAGGAGTCCGAACTGTAGTAGCTAAAACACAATTCATGCCATCTCCGAAAAGGGGGGCGCGCGGAGCGTGTTTGGGCGGTCTACAGTATTGCAAATAATTAGTTAGTTTAACTAGTTATTCAATTTCAATTTGTAATAATTAGTTAACTAGAATAGTTAATTAATTCGGTTTGTAATAATTAGTTAGCTTAATTAGCGTAGCTAGTTGGTTAGTTTATCCATTCGGACCCTCTTTCGCGAGGGCATAATGTTGTAATAAGTGTGTGTGCGTGTTTGTATGTCTTTCAACCTCACGTCTTTCTCCTTTTTATTTAATCACTTTTGATGGTTAGATTAGGCATATGTTTTAATTACTATATCGCATGCTTGCATCCATTCATTCGTATTGCACGTACTGAGACTCGGCGCATCATTCAAACTGCATTGCAATTTCAATATCTTCTTTGAATATGTGTTTAATCGCATGTTATTCAAATCGATTCATTTACCATATTAGTAGCCGAGCCTATTAATTGCATTATTGCATATGTTGCATTAGACACTTAACATAGTTAGGATCATGCATCGTTCTAACTAGTTTCTGTTTTGGCCTGGAGTACTCGGTAAGTTTTATGCTTTAGCATACTTGCATGAGTGTGATTGCCATGTTGCCATGTTTCGCATGCTTGCCATGAGGCTATGTGTTTACTTGCTAAACTACATGAATGCTTGTGGATGAATGCTTGTTGTTTGAATTAGAACGATTTAACAAGTGTGGTTTAAGCCCACTTTGTTGAGTGACAAATCATGTTTTAAGCCCACTATGTTTGGTGGCAAACCCACAAACTTTAAGCCCACTTGAGGTGGCAAATTCAAACCATTTTTGCAAACAAACAAGAGTTGAATTGTTCCAAGTTTTGCGAACTAGTCTATACTTGCTTGTGCACATCACATAGTAAAGCTAGTCTAATAACCGAAACAAAAGCACATAATGTTTATAAAAAATCATATCATGATTAGTAGAGACCGATCTTTGATCGGGCGAGCAGGGGTGCTCAATTCAGGACCTTCCCCTCTCATACCTAAGTTCCCGAGCCGAGGCAACTTTGGTGATGACGGACACGTGGCCTTTGGCACGAGTTAGGGTTTCCTAAATTTTCCCAAAACAAAAATATTTAGGTGGCGACTCTGTATCTGGCAAAGCAGTCCAATTTTGGCATTATTTGATTTAAAATCTATTTTCTAAAAAGATTTGCCGAATTTGGACTCTTTGTTGTTTATCAGTTTCACATTGCATTTGTGACACTAGATTCAGAACCACGGGAGTCCGAACTGTAGAGCTTTCTTTCAAACCTTCCGAAAGGGGGCGCGAAAAAAGGCGAGTCCACAGTTTTTGGTGACTCTACTGGGGATTTAGAGAACTTGACTCGAACTCATGATATGACTTTTTATCTACACTTATGTGTTTCTTTGTATTTGCATTTGCATCTGCATCGGTGCGCCTAAGTCACAGTGTTTGCCATCTGCTATTCCTGAGCGGTTTGCTAGAGGCTTGCTTGGAAAAGCTTGCCAATAGGCTAACCGGTTACGGGCTCTGCCACTATGGGAACACAACCCTTGGATCTAGACTACCGCTGTACCGTTCGATCCTCCTTTCACTTCTTAGTGTTAGGTGTGAGAGGTATATTAGGTAGTCTTGCTGAGGTACCCTTTGTAACCATTTGGCCTAGCTGCATATAGTAAAGCCATAGTGACTGTTCCAACTTAGGACAGGATACTCTCCCATATACAGGAATTGCATGAAACCGCTTGTTTTGCGTAGTGAAACCTTAGCTCCTGACGAAACTAGGACAGGGTAACCCTAAGCCTCTCATAGGGGTGTTTTGAATGCTTTTGTGCAAAATGTGAACTCTTTGGAAATGTATGATGCAATCCTCGGAGAGTCTTAATATTGAGGCGAGGCGATTCTTTTCAAATTTTAGGATCGTATCAGAATCAAATTTGGGTCAAAATCCAGGGGTTTGTGTTTGATATGGTGGAAAAATACCGGAACCCAAACCAGAGCTAGGGCCCAAATTGTATCTTACACTATTTTGACCAGCAAATCCGGTATCCCAATCTGATGGAGCATTTGTTTTTAAATGCTAGGTTTGTCTGAGCCAAAGAAGGAGCAGTACCTGCCTTAACCCATTACAGTCCATCCAATCCCAGAAAAAAAAACCCCTCAACAAAGATCCAACTAATGCCGAAAGACCCACTCTAAAAAAGCCCAATCCAGTTCAAATCCATCAAGTATAACCGGGTCAAAATCCTTGTTAGTCAGCTCTCAGCTTACACTCATCCATTTCCCCGATTGCTAACTCAGCAGACCCGTGATGACACAGAGTCTGGAAGAAGTTGTGGCCGTGATAGTGGCGTTAAACCAGGGGATTGCCATGCAAGATGAGACCAATGCTGAATTGCAACCCTCGTCTGGGGTAGCTACCACACATCCAGTCTCAGGCCCCAGCTGAACTTTGATCCACCTCCGCCAACTGAAGATTTGCAAGGTCCAGATCCCCGAGAGGGGTTGGCTCAAACTCAAGTTTTTAGACCCCTGGTGCAGCCCAATGAGAGGCTTTATCCCCTTGATGTTAATGATCTCGACCTGACCTCATTAAAAATTGCTAATCTTGAGAAGCAATTAAAAAAGGCACAGGGGTTTAACTCTATTTCTGACATATTTCACTTATTTAAAGACGAAATATGATGCATATTCACAGATAAAGAAAGAAAGTAAAAGAACGGGATAGAAAGAAGTAGGACGGGGAATTATTACAACACTTTAAATAAATTATTACAAACCAAATAAGAGAGAGAGAGAAGGGAATATTAGAACAAAATAAAAACCTCACAAACTCCCAAAACAAAAACAAACAAAAAAATAAAATAAAATAAAAATAAAGAAACTTCATGTGCTTTGGGGATTGTCGGAAAATATTCTGCTTGACGCGGGAGGACTGCTCTGTTCTGCCTGGGAAAACTTATTTTGCGGGAGCACTATTCATCCCGGGGCACTATTTATTGCCGACAGTACTATTCACCCTGATAATTACTATTCACCCTTTTTGATCGTTATTCATCTTACCGGGTATTTTTCGTTCGCAGTTACTATTCGTCGCCGAAAGTACTATTCATCGTCGGGGTTAGTATTCACCGCCGGAGGTTACTATTCACTGCCAGAGGTTACTATTCATCCGGTGGGGTAAATTATTTAAAATAATAAATTACAATAGTTTATATACAATATTTAAAGTACAACAGATATGTGGGTGGTGCAGCCTTCCCATTAAAGCAGTAAAACAGTTATATAAAAAAAATAAAAATAAATTACAATAGATATGCGGGTGGTGCAGCCTGCCCATTATAATGGTAAAACAGTTAGTAATTTATAACAGATATATGGGTGGTGCGGCCTTCCATTAATGGTGAAACAATTATATAAAAAAATAATTTACAACAGACATGTGGGTGGTGCAGCCTTCCCTTTAAAGTGATAAAAAAAAATTATGAAAATCAGTAAATGAAGTATTTAAACAAATTATATCACATTTTTAAATTAAATGAAAGTTTGCGAAAACTCACCTTTCGGGGAAATGATGAATTTTCTGATTCACAAACTTTCTTTTGATTACCCGCAAGTCTGTGGAATGTGTTCTCAATTCTCAGTCCAAAATTTGGAATTACAACATTAGTGATTGGTTTTTGAATGGTGTATTGATGAAATGGAAATAAAAGTTTGGTTCACAAAAATAAAATATCTAAGAAAGTATTTTATTTTCCCTCTCTCTCTAAAAAAAAACTAATTTTCCATCTTTTTTATTCTTTTTCCTCTCAAATTGTCTCGCACCATATTTATTTATTTATTTATTTTCTCTCTCTGATTCTCTTTTCCAATTCTCTCAACCCCCTTTGATCTCTCAATCACCTGCCTCTTTTATAGGCAATATAAGCTCACAAACAGACAAAACTTCAAACGGTGGAGGAGTGAATTTTCAAAAGGTGCATAGTAACTTTATAATATTATAATAAATAAAATGTATAATTTGCATAAATATATGTACAAATACCCAAAAAAATATGTAAAAACACACAAAAGCATTTAAATTATAAAATAACAAAATAATTGGACTGATAAAATAAATTTTAGCAGGCCAAATATGTAACATAATTTGACCAAAGTGGATCTAAAACAAAAAAGTATACGATGGGAGTGTAGTGAATTTTTCAAAGGGGGAATAGTATCCTCATATAATATAATAATATATAAAATATTTAATATATATATACAAAAGTATGGTGCGTGGGTGAAACCAAGGTACCAAATAAATTTAATAAAATATTATATAATAATATAACAATATATATATATATAAAAAATACATAATAAAGGAAAAGAAAATGGAGAATGGGTCTAAAATAATTTGGCAAAAACAGGTGTAAAGCTGGGATTAAAGTTTACATTCTATCTTTTCACTAAGAATTTTGTGAGATAGCATATTCTTATTTTTATCATCGGGTAATCAAAAAAAAGTACTCAAGTCTTAGGGTCGATCAAAATGGGGTGTCTACAGTTGCCCCTCTTTGACAGAGCTCGAAGTTATTTCAGGATGTGAGTGAATGTTAAAGCCCGAAGACGGCCCTTTTGATAAGGTCGCAAGACTTGGGCAAACAAACAAGATGCAATGCAAGTGATTGAACCCGAGGGTTGTCTACGTATCCTTTTGCAAGGAATCAAACTAGCGTAGTTCAGGGGCAGAATGCAAATGATATGCAATTGAAAATTGAACTCTCTTTCTTTTCTTTTCTTTTTGTCTTTTTTGAAAAAGTGCATGACTAATGCAATACAACAAGTAATATGAAGCATAACAAGGGATACAACCCGAATAAATCTACGTAAGAGAACGGAATGTATCCGCTAAATGGTCCCAAAACAAGGAAGGTATTAACCAGGGTACAGTCTTAACCAACAACCCAAGAAAAGAGAGGTATTAACCAATAACGGTTTGGACTGCCAACCCGAGAAAGGGATAGTTTCGTCATTCCCCAAAAGAGCCAGTACAAATGAGTGGTTTTTATAATCCAAAAAGTGGAAGCCAGCACAAACTGTGTCAAATGGTGATGTGAATAGATTGTAACCAAGTGATGCAACATGTAACTATGCAAATGATATGCTAATGCAAGCGAAAGTTGATTTTTTTCTTTCTCTTCTTTTATTTTGGAAACGCATGATGTGTACAATGTAAGATGTAATATATAGTGAGGCAAGCCTCATGCAAATGATATGAAATAAAAGAGGGTGCATCGCATACAAATGTGCATACTGCACAAATGAAAGAAGGAGGTGTATCGTATACAAATGTGCATACCGCACAAATGAAAGAGGTAGGTGCATTGCATACAAATGTGCATACCGCACAAATGAAAGAGAGGTGCATCACATACAAATGTGCATACCGCACAAATGAAAGAGGGGGGGCATTGCATGCAAATGTGCCACAACACAAGTGACGAACTTGAAATCTAAACACGTCTCACACGAAAGGAGGAAAGATGGTGTGAACATCAGGCACACCTAATGTTTTTTTAACCGAGTAAATCAACAACCTAACGTGTTTCATGAGAAAGAAGGAAAGATGGTGTGAACAATAGACACACTAGATGTTTTTAACCGAGTAAATCAACAGCCTAACGCGTCTTATGCGAAAGGAGAAAAGATGGTGTGAACATCAGGTGCACCTAATGTTTTTAACTGAGTTAAACAACAACCTAACGCGTCTTATGCAAAAGTAAGAAGGATGGTGTAAACATCAGGCGCACCTGATGTTTTTAACAGAGTAAAACAACAACCTAACGCGTCTCACACGAAAGGAGAAAGAATGGTGTAAACATCAGGCACACCTGATGTTTTTAACCAAGTAAATCAACAACCTAATGCGTCTCGCGCGAAAGGAGGAAGGACGGTGTAAACATCAGGCGCACCTGATATTTTTAACCGAGTAAAACAACAACCTAACGCATCTCACATCTCACGTGAAAGGAGGAAGGATGGTGTAAACATCAGGCGCACTTGATGTTTTTAACTGAGTAAAACAACAACCTAACGTGTCTCACGCGCAAGGAGGAGGGATGGTGTAAACATCAAGTGCACTTGATGTTTTTAACCAAGTAAATCAACAACCTAACGCGTCTCACGTGAAAGGAGGAAGGATGGTGTAAACATTAGGCGCACCTGATGTTTTTAACCAAGTAAAACAACAACCTAATGCGCTTCACATGAAAGGAGGAAGGATGGTGTAAACATCAGGCGCACCTGATGTTTTTAACCGAGTAAAACAACAACCTAACGCATCTTACGCGAAAGGAGGAAGGATGGTGTAAACATCAGGCGCACCTGATGTTTTTAACCGAGTAAATCAACAACCTAATGCATGTCACGCAAAAAGAGGAAAAGGTGAACAAATCCAAACGCGTCTCACGTGAGAAGAGAAATAGTAAACGAATCCAAACGCGTCTCACGTGAGAGGAGAAATAGTGAACGAACCCAAATGCATTTCACGCAAGAGGATAAAATGTGGTATAACCAACAGAGGTACCTAACCGTATCTTATATGGAAAAGAGGAAGGTTTTAACCAGGTAAACATCAAATCCTAACACATTTCACGTGAAAGGAACAAAGGTGGTGTAACCAACAAACGTACCAAACTGTATCTTATACGGAAAAGGGGAAGGTTACATATACACACGAACGATATACAAAATACGTACTACATACGTATACATATATACACATATACATATCTCTTTCTCCTCCCCTGTTTTTGTCTCTTTCTCTCTCTTCCTTCATCTTCTTCGAACGTCGTGTCTGGCGCGCGATTTCGACAATCGCGGCACCTGACCGACAGGCTGCCTCGATTCTTCAACGTCTTATCCCAATGTTTCTCCTCTTTGTCTTTTCCTTCTTCTTCTTCGCTCTCTTCTTAAGTTAAGGCCTGTGAGAGAGACAGAGCAAAAGCTTGCAAACTTTCTCTGCCATCACTCTACAACCTCTTTCTTTTGCATTACTCTCCTTTGCCATGGCCTCTTCACATGGTTCTCTCACTCTTTTTTCAGACCTGAATGAGTTCACGATAGAGATGACCGATTCCGACTCCTCTGAACCTCAACCGCGTGCTCCTCCTCCTTCCTCTGTTTTCAACTTTCCAACGATGTCAGTTGAGCAAATAATGACGGCATAGTCTGACATCGAAGCAAACTTGTATACGCTGAGGTCATGTGTGGAGACCATGACTGTGCTCTCCAACTTGTCCCGTCGACTGCAAAACAGGACGTGTGAGGTACATCAGTTAAATGCACAACTCTTCCTTGTCCAACATATGTACAAAGACGCTTGAGTAGAAATTAGTGTGCTAAAAAAGCAGAACAAAGAGTTGAAACGATAGGCCACCTCCATGGCTTGATTTGGAGTTTCTTCGCACAACCAATTTGATGGCCGGCGAGGAATAATCTCCTTCAGAAGCTCTGCCAAAGCCAAGGTAGAGTCTTGAAGAGCTTCAAATGAGTAACGATGAAACGAGGTAGCTGATGGTAAAGTCAGGTGGTGAAGCTGTGTGCAAATCAAGCCGGTTGTAATCTTCGTCGTCAGGCTGCTGCCGGAAAACTGAGAAAATGCTACTCTCTCTTTTATTTTTTTTATTTTTTTGTTTTTGTTTTTGTTTTTGTTTTTGTTTTTTTTGTTTGTTTTTTTGTTTGGCGTGGGCACCTATAGCTTCAATTCCTTTTTGTACAACTTTGATCGGGGTTAATCCCTGACATTTAATAAAACGAGTTTATTCTGCAAATCTGGATGACATGAATGGCACAACACTGAACATAAAAATCATTTTGTTTTGAATTTTGAACTTAAAAATGGTTGCATATTAGTGAATTCTGAACTGAATATTGAGCCTATCATTGACCAAAACACAAAACACAACTTAATGAAATGAAAATGAAGCAAAAACCATCCCAAAACATAGTCCTTTGCATTTATCGGAGCAAAATGAACGCAAAACAGAGCAACACTACTCGACCGCCCCGATGGAAAAGCATCACCAACGACAACTACTGTGCATTTTCTGGCGATTGCTTGATTAAGGTGACGAGAACTTGATAGTGTGGGTAAAAGACAGAAAACCTGACTCAACTGTGCCCCTAGTTTATCACTTTGTCCTTTTTTTTGTTTTACCTTTCTGCTAAAGCGATTTTGATCAATATGTGAGGTAAATTAGCACACTTGTTCCATTTTCTATCTTGAAATCATATGAGCCAAATTATGAGCATTGGAAATTTTCTCTTTTTTGTCTAAAGAATGGTCTGAGTTTTGGAAAAATAGAATAACTTTTGAGAAAATTAGTCAACTTCATTAAAAGTCCTCAAAATCTATTTTCACAAATGACCACTACTCGATCAATATGAAACCAACCCTTGAGATGTACAACTGAATTCATCTTGCGACTGAACCCATCATGAAGGAGAAATAGGACAACTGAATCAAATGAGGACGAGCCAATCAAATATGGATAGTCGAGTTGGATAAGGATACACCAATCAAACATGGACGAGATAAGTGAGTTGAAAAATCATTAAGGCCGAACTTCAGGATGAAGGCCTATGTATCCTAAAGATAGGAATCAGGCCATACGTAGTTCCGGTTAAGGTTCACTTAGGTATTAACACTCTCCTTTTATGCTCTAACTTTTGCCAAAACTGCCCTTTCGGGTTTTCAACCTTGCAAGCTTTTCATTTGATTTTTTTTGTTGTTCTAATTTTTGCCTGGGTTGCCCTTTCGGGTTTTCGGCCCAGCGAGCCTCTCAAAGATAGTACTTCTTCAGCTTGTCTATGTTGATTGGTTGTGAGAACTCCAAACCATCCAAATCCATGAGAATGACTGCTTCTCCTGGCCAGATTGATTTAATGATGTAGGGCCCCGTCCAATTGGGTCTAAACTTGCCCCTAGGGTCGTGAATAGGAGCTCGGTTGTCTTTCAACACTAAGTTTCCTTCCCTCAAATTCTTGGATCTAACCTTCTTGTTAAATGCTCTGGCAATCCTGCGTTGATACCCCTGAATGTGGTATAACACCTTCAATCTTCGCTCATCAAATAGCATCAGTTCCCCAAATCAGTTCTGTTGCCAATCAGCTTCTATTATCTGACATTCAGCCATAATCCTCAATGAAGGCACTTCCAACTCAATGGACAAAACAGCCTCTATTCCATATACCAAAGAGTAAGGGGTTGCCCCTGTAGATGTTCGGATTGATGTCCTGTATCCCCAAAGTGCAAAAGGCAACTTATCTGGCCAAACTCTATAAGTTTTTACCATCTCACACAGGATGTTCTTGATGTTCATATTTGCAACTTCAACGGCTCCATTGGTTTGTGGCCTGTAAGTTGATGACTTGTGAAAAGCCACGTTATACTTCTCAAGTAGAACTGTCACTTCTCCTTTGAAATGTGAGCCATTGTCTGAAATTAATTTGTTTGGCACCCCGTATCGGCAGATAATGTTGTTTCTGATGAATTTGGCCACGTGTGATGCTTTCAACACTGAATACGACTGTGCTTCAACCCACTTGGTAAAATAGTTAATGGCAATCAAGATGAACTGATGTCCATTTGAACCCTTCGGTGTGACTACCCTGATGACATCTATGCCCTAGACTGAGAAAGGCCAAGGCGAAGTCATGTTGTAGAGTTTTGATGGCGGGATGTTCATGCGATTGGCGTGGACTTGACATTTGTGGCATCGTCTAACAAAGTTGATACAATCACTCTCCATGGTTAACTAGTAGTATCCTTGTCTAAGGATTTTTCTGGCTAGCATTATACCATTCATATGGGCTCCACACTCTCCTCCATAGATGGCTTCCATGATACGTTTTGTCTCTTCTTTCTCTACACATAGCTTGTGCATTCCCAGATGCCCTCTCTTGTATAACTCATCTCCACAAATGATGACCTGAGTGGCTAGACGCCGTATCCCCCTTTTGTCTTTGGTGTTTGCCCCTTGTGGGTATGTACCACTTTCCAGAAAATTCCAAATATCAAAGTACCAAGGGTTTTCGTCTTGAACTTTTTTCGTTGCGGCTATCATTTCATACGCGAGGGTGTACCTTTGTTCTATAAGGATTGGGCACATCTTGACCTCGACCAGTATATCTGTCATTGATGCCAAGGTTGCCAACGCATCAGCAAATCGGTTGTTCTCTCTTATCGAGTGCGTAAAAGTCATTTTTTCGAACCTTGGGATTAACATATCCAAGGTCTGATGGTAGACTTTCATTTTTTCCTCTTTAACTTTCCAATCTCCGTTGGCTTGTGAGACAACCAAGTTTGAGTCCCCGATCACATCCAACCTTATTGCCCCTAGTTCCAGGGCTGCTTCCAATCCAACAATGCATGCCTTATACTTTGCTTGGTTGTTAGATACCCTGAAGTGGAGTTTGAAAGCTAAGGGGATATGCGAATTATCCGACGCTATGAGCAACACACCTATCCCATAGCCAAATTGATTGAACGCTCCATCAAAGTACAACTTCCAAGTGTGTTCTTCCATTTGCATGACCTTTTCAGCTGGGAATGAGTACTCCACATCTTCTCCTCCTTCAATTGGGTGATCAGCCAAAAATTCTGCTACGGCCCTTCCTTTGACAAATTTGCGAGTGACATACTTAAGGTCAAATTCAGAAAGCAAAAGCAACCAACGAGCTAGCCTACCGGTAAGTGCTGGTTTCTCAAAGAGATATTTGATTGGGTCTAATCTTGAAACTAGAATTATCGAGTGAGCTAATAGGTAGTGTCTCAACTTCCTGGTGGCCCATACCAAAGCTAAGCAAGCTTTTTCCAAAGGAGTATAGTGGGTCTCATATTCAAGCATTTTCTTACCTAACTAGTAGATGGCTTTCTTCACTTTCTTATCTGACTCTTGTGCAAGCATGCATCCCATGGTTGATTCAGTCATTGATAAATACAAAATCAGCGGTTTTCCTGGCTCAGGTGCCGATAACACAAGTGGATTCTACAAATACTGCTTAACTTGCTCGAAGGCGAGCTGACATCGATCATCCCATTGAAACTTTTTCCCTTTTTTTAGGAGACCAAACAGTGGTTCACAAGTCAAGGTTAGCTTTGAAATAAACCTCCTTATGAATTACACTTTTCCCAGAAAGCCCCGCACCTCTTTTTCAGTCATTGGTGGTGGCATTTCTAAGATGACCTTAATTTTAGATTGATCAACTTTGATTCCCTGCTGTGTGATTAGAAATCCCAACATCTTGCCCGCAGTTACCCCAAAGGTGTAGTTTTGTAGATTCAACCTTAGCCCGTATTCTCTAATTCTCTCAAAGAATTTCTTCAATGCAGTGTAATGGTTTTCTCGATCTTTGGACTTGACAATCATGTCATGTACATACACTTCAACTTCCTTGTGGATCATATCATGCAAAAGAGTGGTATCAACTCTCTGATAAGTGGCCCTGGCATTCTTCAAACCGAATGGCATAACCCTGCAGCAGTACATCTCCCATGGTGTGGTAAATGCTGTCTTTTCTCTGTCCTCTAGAGACATAAGGATCTGGTTATACCCTGAAAAACCATCCATGAATGACAGTAAGGCATGCCCTGTAGTGAAGTCTACCAATTCGTCAATATGTGACAATGGGAAATCATCCTTTGGACTAGGGGTGTTCGCGGATCGGTTTTGTGCGGTTTACGGTTCGGTTTTGACCTGCCCGCATCTATGCGGTTTGGGAAAAAGTCAACCCGCAACCGCCTGTAGTGCAGTTTGCGGTTTGTGCAGATAGGGTTTGCAAATGTGCGGGCGGTTGCGGGTAGTTTGCGGTTTACACTTTTTTCTTTAAAAATTAATTTTTGAGTTTTTTTTTTCCTATCGAATTTAGGTATCAGATTCATTTTATATATTTGTGATCATTTGACAACAATTTCCTGATGAGTTTACAAATAAAAATTGAATATTAATGCATTAAATGAAAGTACCCAAAACAAAGAGACCCTACACTAGCATTTTTGCCATGAAAAAAATGTATTTCAATGCATTAAAAAATGTATATCAATGCATTAAAGGTTGTACTCAATTAGAATTGCCAGTTCAATAATCAATAATCAAACTAGAAGCTCCATTGACCACCAGAAAGAAAATTTTATTAGGAAAAAGTGGATGAGTCACCAATGAAAATCATATAAGAAACCAAGTTTAGGACTTGATAATTCTACAGCATTAAGAAAGTTGAGAAATACTTAAAAATAAGGATCTTAGTGTTATAGAGAACATAATGGTGCTCCTGTTAAAGTTACAAAGTTAGTATATAAAATAAAAAAATAATAATAATAATTAAAGTGCGGGCGGTTTTTGCGGGTTGCTGGTTTAACCCGCGACCCGCTCGCAACCCGTAAATTTGTCATATTTCAAACCGCATCTGCCCGCATTATGTTTGCGAAACCGCCCACTTATATGCGGGTTGGGCGGTTTGAGCGGTTCGGATAAACCGTTGCCCACACCTACTTTGGACTAGCCTTATTCAAATCCCGAAAGTCAACACAAACTCGAATTCTGCCATCTTTCTTCAGAATTGGCACAATATTGGCTAACCAAGTAGGATATTCTGATACGAGCAAAAACCCAACATTGATTTGCTTGGTAACCTCTTCTTTAATTTTCAAGGCCCAATCCGGACGAATTTTGTGAAGCTTCTATTTGACAGGTCGGGCCTCAAGGTCGAGAGGGATCCGATGCTATACAATCTCAGGGTCAATTCCTGGCATGTCTTCGTAGGACCATGCAAAAACATCTTTGAATTCTGTTAATAAAGCAACTAATTGTTCACGTTCCTCTAAAGATAATGTAGAACCAATTTGGATCAAGTGAGGATCTTTTTCAGTACCCATATTTACAGAAACAATTTCATCCACTAATGGCTTAGCACGCCTTTCTTCCTCTCAGTCGATTAAAATTTTCAATGCCCGAGGAATTTCTTCCTCTTCGTTTTTATCAAGATCTTGAAAATTATGGTCAATGTTATGAACTATGGGCATAGAAAAGTAAGCGAAAATCACATCTTCATTCAAAGCCTCAGGCTCACAAGTTGCAACAAACTCAAAAGAGAAAGAAAAAGAAGACTCAGACATCTTAGACAAACTTAAATCCACCCCCAACCCCATAGGCCCACCGGACTTAGACTCAACAGCCAATTCAAAACTCTCAATGCAACACTTTTCAAAATGCCAATTTATTTGTGAGCCATTCACTGTATCCATGATAAAGCTTGAGCGGTCATCAGGTACTTCTTCCCCGATCACAGCAATGGTCATATCCCCCAAATTCATCGGTTCAACGCTAATATGTGATTTTGTCAGTAAATCAACCAGTGTTAGACCCAGGACTTCCTCTATGCTGTTTTTCGAGCTGACTTCTCTGTCTTGTCCGATGCCGATACTAGGATCTACCCACTCCTCGTCACTGTTTGAGAGATGATAATCGAAGAAGATCTCAAACCTAGGGTATCTCTTATTCTCCACTTGATCAATCTAGAGCTCAGGGAAACCACAGAAAGGGAAGTCTTCTCCTTGGCGAACAAAGCGTCTGTTCAAGGTCCCATGGATTGGCCTATAAACCAGCTCATACTTCTTTCCTGTCCTTTTTGCATTGATTTTCTCTCTCATTTCCTTCATTTTCTTCTCTTAGTCTTCTACTGTTGGTTCATATTCCAATCCAAATGCATGTGGGTTGTGGATTACCTTAGTTATCTCTGTGGTGCGTTGTCGGCCACTTCTTCCCAATCCAGATTCTGGGATGTATCCTAGCTTGTTCATCATATAGACTAACTGAGCACTTAGATGTGCACCCTCCTCTTTCGCCATGATTGTCTGCACTAGCCGTGCTTCTGCCAAGGTAAAACCTGAGAGAGAAACATCTACACTCCCATGTTGTACTTCCAGTATTGGCGTTATGACTTCTGGAGGAGGGTGGATCGTAGAATTGCCTAAAATTGTGGCAATCCCTCCATTGTACGGGTACTTCACCAACTGGTGTACGGTTGAAGACACCGCTCTCATCTTATGCAACCAAGGCCTACCCAACAATAGGTTGAAAGTTACCGGGACATCCATGACATGGAATTCTGCCTCATGCTTAGAGGGACCAACTAATAATTGGACCTTGAAAGTCCCTATAACATTCCTGCTGGTGTTGTCATATGCCCGAATAACTTGGCTTGTTGGCGTGAAATCAACCGGCCTTAACCCGATCGCATAAGTAGTCCTTGCTGGGTACACATTAATGGCTGAACCGGTATGAACCAAAACTACTGGAATCCATTTCTTTCTACACTCCAAGGCCACATGCAAAGGCTTGTTGTGGTCAACCCCCTCAGGTGGTAACTCTTTGTCTGTAAATGATAACATAGGAGTCGTGTCTTCAGGTATGATGAAAGACACTAACTGATCCGGCGTTGTCTCAATGGATAGCTTAGCCTTGTTTAAGGCCGACAACATTGCTTGTCGATGTTCTCGGGAAGCCATGAGAAGTCCCCAGATGGAGATGTTTGCTTGGATCATTTTTAGCTATTTTATAACCAGGTCTTCTTCTACCTCTTTCTCTTTCTCTACCTCTTTATCTTTGCCAGAGGGCTCTCTTTGATCTGGATATGGAGGCTTGAAGTAGTGTCCACTCCTGGTCAAATGATCAATTTTATTTGCATACCAAGTCTCATCCGACACATTGCTTACCCATTCATCATCAGTGTGGGTGAGCTGTAGGTCATTATCATCCCACCATTCACCTTTGTTGACCGAAAGGCAATTATCTAGGGCTTGAATCATTCCCACAATATGCCCTGAATGGCTTTCTGGTTCTTCTTCTTTTCCTTTGGAACTCTTTCCTTTACCACATTCAATAGGTTTTCCGAAATCAAGTCCCAATTCATCCCCTTTTCTTTCAATTTCCTCCTTAGAAGCTTCATCATCACTTGACCAACCGTGACTGCAATTCTTCGGTTCCCACCATTCCATCTGTACATTCCCAAGGTCTAATTCTTCAAAGAAATGGAGATTAGCCAAGTCCTCCTCTAGGTCAGCCAAATCATCCAACCCCTATTCAAGTACATCCTCTCTAACAACATTGATAGAAAATGAGTTAGACAGATCAACCTCAAGCTTTAATTGACCGCTGGGAACAATATACTGGCTAGGATCATACTTTTTCTCTGATAGTTTGCCCGCTACCACGATAAGGATTTTGGGTTTTGGCTGGGTTGGAGGTGCATCCATCATACACAACTCAGTGTTTTCAGGAATATGTACCTCAGATTTTGGTAAATAGGTGGATGTGATATAGATACTGGGGTTAAAGGTGGATGAAAGTGTATGGATGAGGTTTAGATGAGGAGGTGGTGGAACTTTGTCATGGAGCGGCAACGGGTTGGTAGTGACATTGGGTTTTGGTGGCTGTAGAGAAGCTATGACTTTATTGTCTATGAGATCTTGGATCTCATGACGGAGGCGAATGCAACGGTCTGTGTCATGTCCGGGTTATTGATGGAAAACATAGTGTTTGGTGGGGTCATGTTTGACTGGGAGAGGCTCGGGAAGAGGTCGTGGGTCCAAAGGCTTTAAATACCCTCTTTTTGTCAAGATTTTCATTGCGTTGGAGAGTGATATATGGAGAGGGGTGAATGTTTTGCTTGGGGCTTTGGTTGTGTTTTGCGGGCTAGCATGAGCAAAGGGGTCGGCTATTTTAGTGGTGGTCGCAACCAAGTTGATTTCAGAGGGTTTCACAGCTGTGCTACCACTGGTGGTAGCATTGGAATTGCGACCAAAGGCTTCCGGACAGGTTTTTTATCCTCCACAATGATTCCTTGTTTGATGGCATCCTCTATTTGGACCCCTATCTCATTTAAGTCATTAAAAGTGAAGAGCGGGAGGACTATTATTTTTTGTAACATCTTTCCATGTAGATTTCTGACTATCATATGGATTTGGTCTTTTTCAAGTGGTCTGTTGGTCATCATTGCTGCTTTTGCCCTCCATCTGGTGATAAAGGCCACGAAACTTTCATTGGGCTCTTGACGGGTGGCCTCTAATTCTCAAGTAGTCATTTCAATTTGGGTGTTATAAGCATACTCGGTGATAAAGGCCCCAGCTAACTCTTCCCAACTTTGTTTTACCGAGTCCTTTAACTTGACATACCAGATGACAGCTACTCTTGATAAAGTTCGTCCGAATAAAGAGTGCTTTTGCGGATGAGTGAAGCCCATAGGCTTTAAGGCATCAGAGAATAGGCAAATGTGCACCATTGGGTCGCCGGAGCCATCAAACCTATCAATGTGTAGCATTTTGAACCGTTCTGGCAACTTCACTGCTGTCTCAGTGTACCCGTCTTCGATGTCCGGGATTGAATTGACTCCTTGTGCCTTTTTGAAAAGTTTTTCCAACTTGGCCAGCTTCGACATAATTGAGTCAGCCTCAGGTGCTTCAAAGGGAAAGAGCCCTCCCACTGGTTGTGGAAGAGGAAGTGATCCTCCTGAAGTTTGTGCAGGAACCCTCAGATCTTCTGGTAAGTTAAGTTCGGGAAACTTGTCAACTGGTAGAGGTGGAAGTGGAACTGGATGAGTCACCGAAGGTGGTTGAGTAATGAACACCCCAGATGAGCGTTCCAGTTCAGCAAAAGTATTGCCTTGAGCGACAAGAGTAGTGCCTTGGGTAGCAGCCGTAGTGGCAACGGTATCCTTGCTTCGTTGAAGGGCCAATAGTATGTCTGCTATATTTTATGGAATCTGAGCCATCACTGATTTTGATGAGTTGAGTGGTGATGATCTAGCAGGTGAAGGGGTATTCTGGATAGTTGATAAAGCTTTTGTTTTTCTTCGTGTAACCGGTGGCAAAGAAACTAACACTGGCTGACCCTAAACCAAATCTTCACTTTTGCAAAGTCTACCAATGCAAGTCCACAAAACTTGGGGGATATCAGACCTTTCGGAAGCTATAGTGCTCGACTACCTTGCTGAAACAAAACGGGACCCCTAATAAGAATTTCATTAGCATCCCAGCTCAATTGATTACTGCTAACTCATGTTGAAAAATTGAACTCAACCCCACAAACTGAAATAACTGACCCACTCATCTGAATCTGAGAATTCCCATACATTGCACATAACACGTAGCAGGAAAGAGAACAAACACCCCTATGGGGGCTAGGTTTACCCTGTCCTTACTTTGAAATGATCTAGGGTTTCACTATTCAAACAAGTGGCATCATACATCCTAGAAATAGGAGAGCATCCTGTCCTAATTTTGGAAGGTACTATAGCTCACTATATGTATAAAGTTGGCTCTACTCTAGGGGTTGAAGTCAAGGTGACGTTACCAAAGAGTCCTTTGGGTCATAACCAATAAAGATCCCAGGAAATCAAAAGAGTCAAATAGTCTCTCTTAGGAGTTTGAGAACCTTAGATAGCAAAGCTAGATAACAGAGCTACATAGCAGAGCTACCTTTTTGACATATCTCAAAAGGTTACAACACAAGGCCTCTAAAGTATCGTAAAGATAGGTGTAGTGTCACAAAAAGCTTGTCCGTGCTCCCACAAATATCTGGGCAACACAGGGACTTGAAGTGCACCAATGCATGCAATGCAATAAACATATAATTGAAAATAAAAATCATATCATGGAGTTCGAGTTAAGGTTTCATAAAATCCCCAGCGGAGTCGCCAGAAATTGTAACATGCTCGGGGGGTACCCCCGCCCGTTAAACAGTTCGGACTCTCGAGATCTCTTTGATCTAGTCTCACTAGTACAATGTGAAACATAGATGAGAGTCTAGATTTGGCAACTTTTATTAAAAATCCATTTTATTGCAATTTTGTCAAAAATGGACTGCGTCATCAGATCTCAGAGTCGCTACCTAATATTTTGGGAAATTAGGAAACCCATGACTCGTGCCAAGGCCACTGTTCATCGTAATTAAAGATGCTTAGCTCGAAACCTTAGGTATGAGAGGGGAAGGTCAACAATGAGCACCCCCGTTCACCCGATTAAAGATCGGCTTCTACTAAACCATGATATGAATTTTTATTTTCTTTATGTGTTCATGTTTTGATTATTTAATAAATCTTAAAATTTACTATGTGAAACATACAAGTATAGACTATGTCACCCACTTTGGAACAACTTGATTTCGTGTAGTTTTGAAAGAGTTTTGAAGATGTACAACCCAAATAAATTGAGCTTACAAACATGAAAATCAACATCATTCCAAATTAAGTGACACAACCTCCATCCACTGGCATTCATAGAGTTATATCACATAAGCAAATAGCTTCATGGTAGAATGCTAAACATAGTCAAGAAAACACACACAAACGAGATGCTAAAGTATAAAAACTTATATATTTCACGACCCGCGAACAAGCTACAAAACAAAGTTAGTAAAATATGCATGATCTTATATACAAAATCCTAATGCAATTCACTCATGAGATGCAACTAAAGATTCGTCTTCTAAGATATGACATGTGAATTATCTCAAGAATATGAGGTAGCACACATAATCACATAGGAACTGATTAAATCCACAAATGCAAAATTAGCCAAATCAAGATGCATGAAACATGGATGCAAAGCATGGATATAATGAAAGACGAAATATGATGCATATTCACAGATAAAGAAAGCAAGTAAAAGAACAAGATAGAAAGAAGTAGGGCAGGGAATTATTACAACACTTTAAATAAATTATTACAAACTAAATAAGAGAGAGAGACGGGAATATTATAACAAAATAAAAACCTCACAAACTCTCAAAATAAAAACAAACAAAAAAATAAAATAAAATAAAAATAAAGAAACTTCATGTGCTTTGGGGATCGTCGGAAAATATTCTGCTTGACATAGGAAGGCTGCTCCGTTCCCCTTGGGGAAACTTATTTTGCGGGAGCACTATTCATCCCAGGGCACTATTCATTGCCGACAGTACAATTCACCACGATAATTACTATTCACCTTTTTTGATCGTTCTTCAGCTTACGGGGTATTTTTCGTTCGCAGTTACTATTTGTCGTCGAAAGTACTATTCATCGTCAGGGCTACTATTCACCGTCGGAGGTACTATTCATCGTCAGGATTACTATTCACCGCTAGAGGTTACTATTTATTCGGTGGGATAAATTATTTAAAGTAATAAATTACAACAGTTTATATACAATATTTAAAGTACAACAGATATATGAGTGGTGCAGCCTTCCCGTTAAAGCAGTAAAACAGTTATATAAAAAAAAACAAAATAAATTACAACAGATATGTGGGTGGTGTAGCCTTCTCATTATAATGGTAAAACAATTAGTAATTTATAACAGATATATGGGTGGTGCGGCCTTCCATTAATGGTGAAACAATTATATAAAAAAATAATTTACAACAGACATGTGGGTGGTGCAGCCTTCCCTTTAAAGCGATAAAAAAAAACTATGAAAATCAGTAAATGAAGTATTTAAACAAATTATATCACATTTTTAAATTAAATGAAAGTTTGCGAAAACTCACATTTCGAGGAAATGATGAATTTTCTGATTCACAAACTTTCTTTTGATTACCCTCGAGTCTGTGGAATGTGTTCTCAATTCTCAGTCCAAAATTTGGAATTACAACCTTAGTGGTTGGTTTTTGAATAGTGTATTGATGAAATGGAAATAAAAGTTTGGTTCAGAAAAATAAAATATCTAAGAAAGTATTTTATTTTCCCTCTCTCTCTAAAAAAAGACTAATTTTCCTTCTTTTTGATTCTTTTTCCTCTCAAATTCTCTCGCACCACTTCTTTTTTTTTTTTTTTTTTCTCTCTAATTATCTTTTTCAATTCTCTCAATCCCCTTTGATCTCTCAATCACCTGCCTCTTTTATAGGCAATATAAGCTCACAAACAAACAAAACTCCAAACGGTGGAGGAGTTAATTTTCAAAAGGTGCATAGTAACTTTATAATATTATAATATATAAAATATATAATTAGCATAAATATATGTACAAATTCCCAAAAAAATATGTAAAAACACACAAAAGCATTTAAATTATAAAATAACAAAATAAATGGACTGATAAAATAAATTTTAGCAGGCCAAATATGTAACATAATTTGACCAAAGCGGGTCTAAAACAAAAAAAGCACACGATGGGAGTGTAATGAATTTTTCAAAGGGGGAATAGTATCCTCATATAATATAATAATATATAAAATATTTAATATATATATACAAAAGTATGGTGCGCGGGTGAAACCACGGTACCGAATAAATTTAATAAAATATTATATAATAATATAACATTATATATATATATAATACATAATAAAGGAAAAGAAAATGGAAAATGGGTCTAAAATAATTTGGCAAACACAGGTGTACGGCAGAGATTAAAGTTTACATTCCATCATTTCACTGAGAATTTTGTAAGATAGCATATTCTTATTTTCATCATCGGGTAATCAAAATAAAATACCCAAGTCTTAGGGCTGGTCAAAATGGGGTGTCTATAGGTATAACAGCCACTTGGTACACTAAGTTGGAGGAGAAAGTGAAGCAGAACTGGGAAGAATTGGTAGAAGCATTTGTCGATCAGTATTCTTACAATACCCAAGTTGAAATGACCACTCAAGAGCTTGAAGCAACCCACCAGAATCCTGGAGAATCTTTTGTAGAATTTGTTGCAAAGTGGAGAGCAAAGGTAGCATAGATGACAGATCGACCTTGTGAGAGGGATCAAGTGCGGATAGTGGTACAGAACCTTGAACCTAATATGTTACAGAAGTTAATAGTTGCTCTACTATTCACTTTCAAAACTTTGCATAAATTAGGGGTTCAGGTTGAGAGTACATTTAACAGAGGGATTATTCCTAGAATAAGTGAACCAATAAGGAGGGTTTCTACCGGGAGTACCAATGCTAGCAGTAGCACTATGTCCAAACCCACTGAAATCAATACCATCGCCACCAATCCCAAAACTGCCGACCCTTTTGCCAAATCCTACCCACAAATGGCCGGCCCAATCCGAGCTCAGGGCAGAACTTTCGCCCCCCTTTATATGAGCTTAGCCAGCGCACTAAAAGTCCTGATGGAAAAAGGGTATCTCAAAGCCCTTGATCCCCAACCTCTTCTTAACCCAATCCCCGCCAGACATAACCCCACCAAATACTGTGTGTATCATCAGCAACGCGGTCATGGCACCGATCATTGCTACCACCTTCATCATGAGGTTCAGAATCTCATTGACAATCAGACGATAGCTCCACCTCAAGACCCCAATGTTGCCACCAACCCACTTCCCATTCATCACCAAGTATTTCCTCTCCACCTTAACCTCATCCATACATTGCCATCTACCTTCAACCCCAACATATACATCACCTCGGCCCATTTACCCAAGCCTGAGGTGTTCATTCCAGAAAGTACTGATTTGTGCATGATGGATGCACCAAATCCGGTTCAGTTCCGCCAAAAGTGCCAAATGGCCGAACCCACTGCTGCTGAGATATTGGGAATGATTGAAGACCTTCAAGGAATAGTGGCAGATTTAGCATTTGGGGTTTCGATCCCGTCACCAAGCTCCTCAATCTTGGGGTCAACTACAGTTGAAAAAGGGCTAACCCAAAACTATCTCAAGTCTGGATGATGATAGATCAACAACAAATGGGTCTCACTTCGATATAGCCACCGAAACCCTTGGCCAAACAGAAGCAAGTGGCAAGAACAAAGCCGGGACAAGTATTGATCCCTATATACAACTTCGGTGGGCTATCTAGACTTTAAAGGTCAAAGGGTTGAACAAGCAACATGTGCTTGAAATTGTTGCAAAGATTGTGGATAACACTTTTGTCGCTCAGGATGAGAGTATTTTTAAGCAGGGGGCAAGCAAAGAAAAGGGATGCTTTACCAAAAATACCCATCCTAATTCTAGTCCCAAGCCCATGAATACCCGATCAACACCCGCCAACACATTTGCCAATGTTTCTAAACCTAGTGCTTCCTCCTCCCAAAAACGAACCTTCACCCAACTCTATATGAGCCTAACTTGTGCACTGCGGGTACTGATAGAGAAAGGGTATCTCAAACCGCTCAATCCTCGACCACTCCCTAATCCTCTCCCACCTATACATGACTTTACCCACTATTGCACATTCCATCAGCAGTGCGGTCACCATACTGACCGTTGCTTTTGCCTTCGCCATGCAATTCAAGATTTGATTGATAACAAAGTCATCACCCCACCTGAAAATCCCAAAGCTGTCAATAACCGTCTCCCTGACCGCAATAGATTACCATTCCATAACATAAAACCCATACACAGTTTGCCAACAACCAACCATTACCCTCGCCAACACATCACACCTACCAATGAGCCCAAACCTATTGTGTTCATCCCTGAACCTTTTGATCCCGATTTGAGCAATAGGAACAAAATCCTTGATGAGATGGAAAGTTTACTTGATCTTGATAAGGTCAAGCTTGATGAAGCAATGACGCTAGCACTGATGGATGGAATAACGAACCTCAATCTCAACTAGGGGAATCATCAAGTAGGACCTTCTGAATTAGGGGGCATGGTGTGAAAAAGCAATCGCTTCGGTTAAGAAGATGTGTGGGGACAATGTAATTTTGAGGATCAATCTGTGAGATCCTACCAGGTGTTGATGATTGTATTGTCAAACTGAAGGCAAAGTTGGACCCTCCTGGTCCCTTCTATGGGCTACTTGAAGTTGTTTTTGAATTTTGCCCATGGACTTGGACAGTGAAAACCCCTTTTGTTTCTAGGGTACTAATTTTATTATGAGTTGTGTCTAGAAAATATATGTTGTGAGTTTTATTTTTTGTCTTTTTCTTGTGTTGTTGTGTCAGTTGAGTCTTCCTTTGAGTCGCTGCGTGTACCCTCGGGTCTTTGTTTTGGTGTTTTAATAATAAGAAAGTGGGAGTCAAGTTTTTGATCATTTTGTTATGCCTATAGGAATGCGTGTGTGACCTTTGACAAATGGAAAGGGGCTTTGAAGTTGTTTTTGAATTTGTTTCTTGAATGAGATTCTGTTAATAAGCTCGAGTATTGAGAAGGATCTCCTGAATAGTTTGAGTGAATTCTGACTTATCGGCTCAAAATCATTCATGGTTTCAAAAATTTTAAGTTGTTTCTTTGGCAAAACTTGCGAAGATAGGTTTAGAATTGTGCGTGGTGTTCTACATTGTCCTGGGGATTCTTTTCGCCGTTAGGCGATCATTATTGCAAGTACAAGGTGGCTTTCAGACCTACAAGTACAAGGCGGCTTTTAGACCTCACAAATCATAGAATTCCTCCCCTAGTGTTTTCATTATTTTAGAAAGAAAGAAATGGATAAGCGAAGCCAAAAAAAAGAAAGGAAAAAAAAAAGACCAAAAAGAAAAGAAAAAAAAAGAAAAGAAAAAGAAAAAGAAAGGAAAAAGAAAAAAGAAGAAAAAAAAAGAAAAAGAAAGAAGTCAACCATCAAGCCAGGGGCATCCATTGGAATGAAATCCAAGCAACTGTGAGAAAGGGAACTTCTGTTTGAATTCGGGGAAGCCAATACAAGAAGATACCACATGTCGAGAAGAATCAACTCTGAAAATGGAGCAAAAAGAAAGGAAGAAAGCATGCATAAGAGAATGGAGAACTAAGCTCAAATCAAGGCGAAGCTAGTTCCAGTGATTAGGGCAAGGATGACTATTGATCAAATCACCACAAGTGTTGTAACGCTAACATTGAGAGGCTCGCTAGGCCAAAAACCCGGAAGGGCGACCTAGGCAAAGGTTGGAGCCTGAAAAATGAGAAATAAAAAAAAAATATAGCTCGCAAGGTTGAAAACCCCGAAGGGGCGACTTTGGCAAAAGTTAGAGCGCAAAAGGAGAGTGTTAACATCTAAGTGAACCTCACCCATGAACTTCGTTGACCTGATTCCCATTCTTGGGATATGTAAGCAACTTTATTCTGAAGTTCAGTCTTAACCATATCCATCTCATTCATCTTAACCGAATCATTTTTCCCAATTCATGTCGTCAGCTTCGTATCAATCCATGAGTTATATCGAGTGCTTTGCATACCATATGTTTGCGCTAGGTAAGAAAGAACTAGCTTCAATCAACAAGTGGAGAAATTTTCAATACTTGAACTTATCAGTGGAATCTCTATCTTGAGCAAAGCAAGAATTAAAATTGAATTTTAAAGAGAACATAAGTAATACTAGGAGCACTATGAATAGTCAGTTACTTTGAGTATTTTTCTGCTTTTGGGTCAGTTATGAGTTCTGTTGTGTCGTGTGCAGTATTTGTTTCAGTCTGCACTCTTTATTAAGTCATTGTAGCGTGTCTATCACTCAAAAACGCTCTTCATTGAGTTACCATAATGTGTCTACCACTTAAAAGCACTCTTCATCGAGTTACCATAATGAATCTGTCGCTCAAAAGTTCAACAGAGTGGCATGGTCAAAATTCCATACATGAATGTTCGCTCCAAACTTGAAAACAAGTCCATGTATGGAATTCATAAACGAGCTGAGAGTGCCCATACAAGGGGCATCGCGTTCATGATCATTGCAAAGTGCATATAAGGAATCTGTCATTGCTTCAGAGAGGACTAGAATAGGTTCTCAACATGCTGGAACAGAAGAGAAGCACAAGTCTGATTGGTTGGCAACTATTCTAGGATCTGATGATCCCTCTTACACTTGCCTGCATAATGTTGAAAATAGTGGCCAATGGCTGGACACTAGGGGCAATTGCATCTGATCGGGCCATCAATTGAACAAGGGACATGAACCTAACCGGTGGCCAATGACTGTGGTGGCCAATGGCTGGACACTAGGGGCAATTTTCAGTGTATCTGATCGGGTCATTATTTAAGCCAGGGGCATGGATCCAACCTTTCTTCCCATCCGCTCAAAGCCTTTTGTCGGGCACTTTTCCCTAGATTAGGGTGGGCTCACTCCCATGTTGATTCTGATATGATTCAACTTTCAAAAGTTGTCCTCAACCATTTCAAAACTCTCTTGGGATTGCCATCTTCCCTTTGATTATTGCATGTGTTTTGTATTATGCTTGCATGCTTATACACTCTGGTTGTGTTGAACTGTGTGATTGGTTGCTCTTGCTCTTGACTTTATTCTGCACTTAACAGAGTTTCGTTGAGTTACCTTCCGCATTATTTTTCAATTGCATTTTAATAAGTTGTGGCAAAGTGCCCTACACTCATCTCATAAGGTACATGATGCAATAACTCTATGTACTGCTCATTTCCCTCTACATGCCTTCAAATTTGCATAGAATATGCTCTTGATTCATGCATAGAACATGCAACATGCCTTCAAATTTCAATAGAATATGCTCGTATCCTTTGCATAGAACATGCTCTCATTTTGCATAGAATATGCTAGTATCTTTTGCATAGAACATGCTCTCGTTTTGCATACAACATACCTCGCACTATTTTGTGCATCTTACTTGCACTATGCTTGTGCATTTCATCTCGCTATTTTGTGCATCTTACTTGCACTATGTTTGTGCATTTCATCACAATATTTTGTGCATCTTATTTGGACTATGTTTGTGCATTTTATCTCACTATTTTGTGCATCTTACTTGCACTATGTTTGTGCATTTCATTGCACTATTTTGTGCATCTTACTTGCACTATGTCTGTGCATTTCATCGCACTGTCTTGTGCACCTTGTATCTTTATATCGCATTGTCTTGTGCACTCTCTAGTCTAGGAGACCTTAAATCCTCTAAAGGTGCAAATCCTTTGGTGTTTGTCGTGCCCGAACGACTTCAGGCGATCTGGTATAGCCACCTGCCTGTGTTTACGGTGAGTTTCTAGGAGATCAACTGAGACGGTGGAAACTAGAGTTTGAATGGCCAAGGCCTAGAATGCAAAGGTCCAAAATTTCTGAGACTAAAGTCTGGTTTAAATACCCAGGGGTGTATCCTCGGCTTGAAATCTGTATGGCAACCCTATAGGTTGAGGTAGCTTGTATGCGCTTCAATTCTGGATACTGAACTAACCTAGTTTGTCACCCTGTTGGAGAATGGGGAAAGTTTCGAACATAGCCATGGAGAAAAGTAGTACTTGTAGATGAACCAAGAAGAAGAGGAAGACCCACATCAGCATAAGGTGAGTCATCACCAATTGCCTCTATAAGGTGCTTTCACTTCCTAGCTACTATATCGCATTTATTATCTATTGCATCACATCTATCACTTCTATTGCATATAGAATTTAGTGCATACATCTATTGCATCATACCATTTTATTGTCTGCATCCTTTCCATATTAAGCTTGGTTTGGCATGTGCCCATACCTTTTCACGTTAAAACATAGCTCTGCATGTGTACGTGCCTATTTTGCAAGAATTGTGGTCTAAGGGTTTCATCATCTTTTCTGTGTTAGACATGGTTTGGTTTGTGTCCATGCCTTTTCTAGGTAAGACGTGGTTTGACCTACGCCTTATTCACTGCATCCATTGCATTCATTGCACGGATCATTATCTTTCCCTAGCAGATCATTCCTCACTTATATCATACCATCCAATTACTTGTACTCTTTCTCTTTTTATGAAAAACATAGTTCTGCATGCGCATGCGCCTATTCCACAAGAGTTGTGGTTAGAGTGCACCGGCACCTTTTCTATGTAAAATGTAGTTTGACTTGCATTGCCAATCCTTTATGATATTTGTGTGTTTTGCATTGCTTGTGGTTTGACGATTTTGTCACATTGAATATCATTTACATTGTTTTGTTGCATTGTGTATCATTTATATCCCAACCCAGAACTATGCTGGTTTGATTCTTGTAAAGGGATACGTAGGCAACCTTCGGGTTCAACCAATTGCATCTGCATTTTGTTTGTTTGCCCAAGTCTTATGGCCTTGTCAAAATGAGTCGTTTTTGGGATTTGACATTCACTCACATTATTTCATGACTTCAAGCTCTGTCAAAGAGGGGCAACTGTAGACACCCCATTTTTGACTGCCCTTAAGACTTGAGCGCCACTAATTGGTCACTCAATGATGAAAGTTGTGCTGTACAAATGTTTGATTTCTTCAGCAAGAAGAGCTCTAAATCCCAACCTTACACCCCCTTTTGGACCAAAACTATTTTGACCAAAACTATTTTAGACCTCAAAACCCTCTCTTTCAAAATATTCTTGAAAAAAGTTTCTACGATGTTCCGAAGCTCGCATTTCGTTAAAAATTGCACTTTTCGGTAAACCGAGCAAGGACAAAGTGGAAATAAATGGCAGAGAGGTGAAATCTTTGAAAAAATATTTAAAACATCTCATTTAGAGGTTTGGAGTTGAAAAAAATTGGAGGAGAGGGAAGAAACCTAGTTGGGGAAGAAGTTGGGCATAAACTGTTAAGAGAGAGAACCGGGCAGCCTTCACTAAATCAAGTCTATCCTTTTGTACACTTGGACTTAAGTTGGGAGGCCACCGCCATTGGAAAATGGACTTCCGGGGCTTCATTTTACACTCAAGAATCTCCCAAAGCCGAGTTCAGATGAGGGAGGTATGGCTAGTTGAAGTTAGGCATCAATCCGGTTAAGCAAAAACTAAGAAACCTTTACTAAAATAGGTATATCTCTTAGTACACTTATAATTTTGATATGAGGCCATTCCATTGGAAAGTAGACTTCCGGGGCTTCAATTTAGGCTCAAGAATGACCTGCAAAGGAGTTCGAATGAATGAGATATGCCCATTTGAAGTCGGGCCTGCAAGCAGATTTTTTATGGCCGACAATTCTTGATGGCCAATGGTGAAAAAGCTAGATATTTTTGTGCCAGTTGTCCCCCCAAAAGCTCCAGCTGTCTAGGGCTTGATATTTACGACCTAAGGGGCTGTTTTTCTATGTATAGAAGGCCTCTCTTCTTGCTTTGAAGGTTAGAAAACATTTGGGAGTGAAATATTTTTGGAAAAATCTTCTCTCTCTACAGTTCTCTCTTTCTTTTGCAACTTGCATAGCCTATGCCCAAACACACCAAACCAAACCTAGAGAGCTTCTTGCTGAGGTGATTTGAGCTTGGATTTGAGCTCATGAAGCACTTCAGAGTGTGGAGATTGGTGGTTTATGGCTTAAAGGTTCACTCCTCTCCAAGAGGTATACTTTTTCTTGCCTTTGTACCATCTTTACACCATTTATTTTCCATCTTTTCTTGCTATTTTAAGCTCTTTAAAACCTATTTTTATGGGCTGAAGCTTGTGGTTTAAGGCTCTTAAAGGTAGAGGGGTTAATCACCCTTCTTTGAACCTTGCTCTCTAAGCCTTTCCACTTGTGTTTCCCATTCTTTCATCAAATTTTTTTGAGCTTTTTACCATTGATTTTCAAAGGTTTTTAGAGGCTAAAAAATTGGTTTTGAAGTCCAAAAAATGGAGGGGTTAGCCATCCCTCCTTTGGCTTGTTTACTAGCTCAAAGCTCCATGTTTTAGCTTATTGTTTTAGCTACTTTTGTCTTCATTCCATCATGTTTTCCAACTGATTTTGGGCTATAAAAACTCTGTGTTTTTGGGCTGAAGCTTGGGTCCTAAGGCCATTAAAGGTTGAGGGGTTGATAGCCTTTCTTTGTACCTTATTTTGGAGGCCTTGGCCCTTGTGTTTCCCACCCTTGCATCATCTTTTTCAGAGCTTTTAAACACTATTTTTCAGAGCTATTTCGGTGGCTAAAATCATGTTTTGAAGTCTAAATTTGAAGGGGTTAGCCTCCCCTCCTTGTGTCATGTTTGCATGCCTAGTTAGCTTCACATGTTAGCATGTTTTTCTAGCTTAACTTAGCTCAAGGCCATCATGTTTTAGCCTCTGAAATAACCTGTTTTAGCTCTGTTTTGGGCTGGTTAGTTTGTTTGAGTCTTGTTTTGCATAGTTGTAGTGTTAATTCCTTCACTAGTTTAGTGTTTTAAGGCTTTAACCATCTTTGGTTTGAGTTGATTGCATGTGTTTAGTGCTTTTTTCACTTCATTTCAGCACTTATAATCTCTGCAATCCCTCCTCAATTCTTTACTTTTGATTTGCTTCGAAAGTGATTTCAAACCACTTGTTTACCTAAGTGTGAAATGGAGGTGCTACACCTAATGGTTTAATCCCTTAGGGGGTTCATTACCAACAGTGTAATGCCTCTTTCATGCCCAAAGCAACTTGGGGTTTGAGCCCTCTTTCCATTAGAGGACACTCACCAATGGACTTAATGGATTAATGAATGGTTTGGTAATTAAAATGAGTAAACAAAGTTGGAAAGTAAAAGAGGCAAGATAAGCATTTTTTGTGTTGCATTGCATGTGTTCAAATCGGACGTTAATTTGAACACAAGGTACACGGGATATTTTATACTCAAAAGTGATGAAATGTGTCATTTTCCTTGGTCTCCATTGCCCTTGATCATGCATAATAGGGTGATGGACATTTTGGTCTTGTTTTGCATTTATTAACCTTGCACAATTGGTTTTACAAGTCATTATGCAATGAACTTGCTAGATTGGTGGTTTTGTGAACCAAATTTTGTCCCTCCTTTGATTTTCCCATAAAAGTAAGAGGCAAAATGTGCAAATAACCCTTGAGAAATACACTGTTTTGCTCTGTTTTGCTCTCTGTTGCAGCAAAGAGGTTCAAACTAGCAGTGGCCGACAGCCATCACCAGTGGCCGATCGGCCGCCAATGGTAGCTGACCGGCCACCATTGATTGCCAACTGGCCCACTGTCGGCCATCAATGAAATTTGTACAATGTGTTAGTAAGGTGGAGCAGAGGTGTTCTGGAAGTGGACAGCTTTGTTGATGTTCATATGTACAAACAGAGGCATTCAGCAGCAAGACAGTGACTTTTTGGGTGAAGAATCGAGCATGCATGCATCCCTCGCTTCCCAAGTTAGCTAATTAGTTTAATTAGTATTAGATCAAATACGTTTTGTAATTAATTAGTTGTAGCTAATTAAGTATTGTAAATAATTAGTTAGTTTAACTAGTTATTCAATTTCAATTTGTAATAATTAGTTAACTAGAATAGTTAATTAATTGGGTTTGTAATAATTAGTTACCTTAATTAGCGTAGCTAGTTGGTTAGCTTATCCATTCGGACCCTCCTTTGTAATAAGTGTGTGTGCGTGTGTGTATGCCTTCTAACCCCACGTCTTTCTCCCTTTTATTTAATCGCTTTTGATGGTTAGATTAGGGATATGTTTTAATTAGCATATCGTTTGCTTGCATCCATTCATTCGTATTGCATGCACTGATGCTCGGCGCATCATTCAAACTGCATTGCAATTTCAATATCTTCTTTGAATATGTGTTTAATCTCATGTTGTTCAGATCGATTCATATGCCATATTAGTAGCCGAGCCTATTAATTACATTATTACATGTGTTGCATTAGACACTTAACATCGTTAGGATCTTACATCTTTCTAACTAATTTCTATTTTGGTTTGGAGCACTCGGCAAGTTTTATCCTTTAGCATACTTGCATGAGTGTGATTACCATGTTGCCATGTTTCGCATGCTAGCCATGAGGCTATGTGATTGCCATGTTGCCATAAACGATTCAACACATGTGCGCTTTAGGCCCACTTTGTTGAGTGGCAAATCATGTTTTAAGCCCACTATGTTTGGTGGCAAACCTGTCAACTTTAAGCCCACTTGAGGTGGCAAATTCAAACCATTTTCGCTAACAAACATAAGTTGAATTGTTCAAAGTCTTGCAAACTAGTTTATACTTGCTTGTGCACATCACATAGTAAAGCTAGTCTAATAACCGGAACAAGAGCACATAATGTTTATAAAAAATCATATCATGATTAGTAGAAGCCGATCTTTGATCGGGCAAGTGGGGGTGCTCAATTCAGGACCTTCCCCTCTCGTACCTAAGTTCCCGAGCCGAGGCAACATTGGTGATGACGAACACGTGGCCTTTGGCACGAGTCAGGGTTTCCTAAATTTCCCCAAAACAAAAATATTTAGGTGGCGACCCTGTATCTAGCAAAATAGTCCAAGTTTGGCATTATTTGATTTAAAATCGATTTTCCAAAAAGATTTGCTAGATTTGGACTCTTTGGTGTTTATCAGTTTCACATTGCACTTGTGAGACAAGATTCAGAACCGCGGGAGTCCGAACTGTAGGGTTTTCTTTCAAACCTTCCGAAAGGGGGCGCGAAAAAAGACGAGTCCACAATCTTATTTCATTTGTAGAAAATAATTTAACTTGAACATAGCTTTACTAAGTTATTACTCACAAATAACAGATGGCTCCAAGTAAACGGACAGAGTAGGTAATTTAGATATCTTATGGCACACGACCTATACAGATACAGAACGGATACGTACTAAATTACAAACCCAGAGTTATCAACTTAGTTCTTTCTTGTCTTGGTGTGTTTCTACTTCTTTATCCTTATTATGGTGTCTTAATCTTGGCTTAAAAATGCTTAGAAAAGAATGAGGATGCAAAAATGCACTCGAAAACACTTAACAAAACTTGCTGAAAACAAGGTCCTAGCTCGAGCGTAACTTTCTACGCTCGAGCGAACATGCAAAATGTGAGTGGTCGCTCGAGCGCAAGATCTGTCACTTGAGCAGTCTGTAAAATTTTGCAAAAGTGCTAGTTGCTTGATTTTTCTGCTCGACGCTCACTCAAGCATAAGAGACATGTCCTCGCTCGAGCGCAATTTTTGTCGCTCAGGCAGTCTGCAAAACACGCAAACTTCTGGGAGCATACATTTTACGCTAGAGCGGACTTTTGGTCACTCAAGCGGAAGTGCAAAAATAAAGGCGGTCGTTCGAGAGCAAGATTTGTCGATCGAGCGTGGAGGTTGAATTTTGGAATTTCTAGGTTTAGCTCCAAGCTCCCAAACTCAATTCAAACACTACAAAATCTTCATTTTGGGCTAGAAATTTGAGAAATCATATGTTAACTTGAAAAACATGAGAATTTTAAATCATTTCATAAAATCTATGCCTAAAAACTTGTCAATGATACAAAACCGAAACTTGAAATGTTGAAAATAAGACTTGCATGTAATGGTATGAGTTTTAACTTGTAAACCATAATCAAATGAGGTAAAAACATGTAAAATATGATAAACTTCCAAAATCAAGCCATGATCAATGCATGTATGTGAGACGTCCTCAAAATCAAGCTCTAAATGCAAAAGAATTTGCATGCAAGTATGACTATCTTCTTAATTCTTCTTTCTAAGCTTAATTCTTGGCTTAATTAGCTAACTCTCTTGAATTCATGCATTAAAGACTACAAATATACAACTAAAGGAGTGAATTTCTACCTCAAGCCTTGAATTCTCAAGTGTAAGAGCTTAGTTTTCCAAGTTCTCTCCAAAACCTTTTCTTTTCTAGCAATTCCTTTTAATTGAGCTCAAGTCTCACAAGATTCTCAAGCTTATAACCAAATCTTCTACTCTCTCTCTCTCTCTCTCTCTCTCTCTCTCTCTCATGTTTATATAAAATGAAGGAAAAGAATGAGTGGGGGTATATAAAAGGTGCCTTGTATAGGCTTAGATCAAAATTTCATTAGTTAGGCTTAATTGAGAATTAATTATTCTAATTTAATTGTTCCGAATCAAATTTCAATTAAACCTATCATAAAATTCTAAAAATTCCAATCAACACATAAATCAAGTCAATTTCTAAATCGGATGCCGATAAGACCTTCAATTCGCAAACCGAAACGAAAACATGAACAAATCTTTCTATGTTAAACAAATATAAACACACATAAGGCAACATATGATAGGGGTGAGCATGGTCCGGATTGGACCGGATTGGGGTAAAATCAGGACTAATCCGTTATCTACGGTTCCTGAAAAATTGGAACCAATCCAATCCGTTTAAATCATGGAACCAATTCGAACCAATCCATTTAAATACGGATTGGATTGGTTTAGGATCACAGATTCACATAATTAAATAACAAATATATATATATAAAACTTTAATTTCATAAAAATATAAACATAGCATTATATTAGTTCCACAATAGCAACATGTTTTTCTATAATAGCGACATACTGTTCTAGAATTTAAACAACCGTAAGAAAACTGGTTTCACCATAAGTATTTAGACCATTACAAATTAAAACTAAAAACTAACAAACAAAAGTAATAAAAGAAGATATTATACGGTTTTAAGTTTGAGTTTAGATTTTATATAGAATAAGAGAAGATACTATGGGGGAGGATGTACAATAAAAATATAGACTATTTGTATACGGTTCGGATCGGTTCCAATTCAGAACCGTGGGGTTCAATCCGGAACCAATCCGTAGACTATGGATTTTTAATTATTCAATCTGGAACCGAACCACGGATTCAAAAAACCAATCCAAACCTATCGGATTGGACTGGACTGGATCGGATTACGGATTCCACGGATTTCTTGCTCAGCCCTGACATATGATGCAAAATTTCACTTTAATTACTTATTAGGCATAATTAAGTATGGATTAACGTTAATCATGGGTTAGGGTTGTTACAGTCTTCCCCTCTTAAAGAGTTTGGTTCTCCAAACTCCAGTTACCTTCATTTTAGAAGAACACCGGATTCAAAGAAAACAACTCAGGGTATCTTCTCATCATGCCTTCTTCTGTCATTCCAATCAAATGTCAAATTCCAATCAAATGGTAAGTCTCTCGTTGGTCATTCCAATCAAATGGTACATTTTTCTGTGTCAACTGCGTTCATGGCATAGCAAGCTTTGAAAAGTCTTTCACAAATCTATGATAATAACCTGCAAGTCCTAGAAAACTTCTAACTTCTGACACATTCGTCGGTTTAGGCCAGTCCACAATAGCTTCAATTTTTTGTGGGTCTACCGATATGCCATCCATGTTGATTACATGGCCCAAAAAGGCTACGCTGTCCAACCAAAATTCACATTTGGAAAATTTTGCATATAATTTCTTTTCCCTCAGAATCTATAAGGCAGTTCTCAAATGATTCTCATGTTCTTCCCTACTTTTGGAATAATCAATATATCATCAATAAAGACAACAATAAATTCATCCAAAAATTGTTTGAACACTCTATTCATTAAATCCATGAAGGCAACAGGTGCATTAGTCACTCCAAACGGCATTACCAAAAATTTGTAGTGCCCATACCTAGTTTTGAATGTCATTTTCTCAACGTCTTCTACCTTGACTTTTAGCTGGTGATACCCGGATCTAAGGTCAATTTTAGAAAACACTTGGGCTCCCTGGAGTTGGTCAAACAGGTAATCTGTTCGGGTTAATGGATATTTGTTCTTCACGGTTACTTTATTCAAACAATACATAGTCTCAAAGATCCGTCTTTCTTTTTGACAAACAACACTGGGGCTCCCCAAGGTAAGGTACTCGGATCGATGAATTTATTGTCTAAGATTTCTTGGAATTGAACTTTTAACTCTTTCAGTTTAGAAATTGACATTCTAGACGAAGTTGTAGACACCCCATTTTTGACCACCCTTAAGACTTGGGCACTAGTAATTGCTTACTTGATGGTGTAGGCTATGCTATGCAAAGGTTCGATTTCTTTGGCAAGGAGAGCGTCAAATCCCAACCTCACACCCCATTTTTGGACTAAGATGCTTTTGACCAAAAAGATTTTAGACCTTAAAACCCTCTCTTTTAAAATATTTTTGGGAAAAAGTTCCTACGATGTTCCGAGGCTCGCATTTTGTTAAATGTTGCGATTTTCGGTAAACCGAGCAAGGACAAAGTGGAGATGATTGAAACAGAGGTGAACTCTTTGAAAAAATCTTTAAAACATCTTGTTTAATGGTTTGGAGTTGAAGGAAAGAAGAGGAGAGGGAAGAAACCAGGTTAGGGGAGAAGTTGGGCTTGAACCGTTAAGAGAGAATCGAGCAGCCCTCGCTAAATCAGGCCTATCTATTTGTACACTTGGATTTCAACTATGAGGCCACCACCTTTGGAAAGAACACTTCCGGGGCTTCATTTTTCATTCAAGAATCTCCTAAAGCCGAGTCCGGATGAGGGAGATATGGCTGTTGGAAGTTAGGCATCAATCCGTTTGAGCTGGAAATGAGCAGTCTTCACTAAAAGAGGCATAACTTCTTTCACAGTTGGAATTTTAATGTGAGGCTTCCACCATTGGAAAGCTTACTTTCGGGGCTTCAATTTGGACACAAGAATGACCTGAAAAGGCATCCAAATGAACAAGATATGCCCATTTGAAGTTGGACCTGCAGAGCAGAATTTGCAGTCGGCCACGAAAGTGGCTGGTCGGCCATCATCAGTAGCAGGTCGGCCAAAAAGATGGCCAGTCGGCTAGAAATGTCTAGAAAACTCAGAATTTGAAGATATTTTGCTCCAGCTGTCTTCCAAATGCTCCAACTATCTCTATATTCAAATATTTTGACCAAATGCTCCATTTTTGCTATATATGAAGGCAATATCTATCATTTGAAGGGGTGAGAAAATTTGGGAGCCTCTCTCTCTAAAAAATCCTCTCTCTATAATTTTGTGAGCAAAATCTCTGCCTCTCTCTCTAGAGCTCTCTCTCTCTCTTGCCCTTTTGTGCATAGAAGTGGAGAAACACTCCTAGTTTGCATACACATCCTTCATCAAAGTTGTATATCTTTGGGTTGAGGTCCCTTAGAACTTATTTTTGGGCTGTTGGAAGGTCATTTGAGCCAAGAAAGTGGCTGTTTTGCTGTTGTGCTTCAAAGGTAATCACTCATCCCTTTTAGCTTGTTTTGCATACTAGCTTTGCCATAGTTTTCAACTACTTTGGGGCTATTTTTGGGGTGGTGTTGAACTACAAAAAACTCTATTTTTCAGTCCTGAAATTGGTGGTTTAAGCCTTGTTTGGCTAGGGGGTGGTTCCCCTCCCTTTGCTCTTTGGCATGCAAAGCCTTCAGAGCCTTCTTTTAAAGGCTTTTGAGTCCATCTCTTTTGGCATTAAAACCATTGAATTCCAGAGGAATTTCAATGGTAGAAAACTTGTTTTGAGGTCCCAAATAGGAGGGGTGGCCTCCCCTCCTTGTCTCTCCATGCTATGCCTAGTTGGCCTTGCAAAGTAGCATGTTTTTGTGACTTGTCTTAGCTTAGTTGAAGCATGTTTTTGGTGTTATTTTGGCATGCTTTAACTTTGATTTTGGTTGGTTGGGTCACCTCTTGCTTGGTTTTTGTACTTATAGTGCAATCATGCTCACTAGCTTTACATATTTGATGTTTTAGCCTTTCATTCTAACTTGTCTTGGCTATACTCCAACATGTTTTTGGCATTGTTTTGACATACTTTAGGACTGTTTTGAGTGGTCTTGGCCTTTTGGGGCTTGCTTTGTATAGCTATAGTGTAAATGGCTTCACTAGTTTTGAGTTTTGAGGCTTCAAACGTGCTTTGTTTGTGATGTTTGCATGATATGGCATCGTTTGGCATATAATTTCAGAGCATGTACCACTGTCACACTCTCACATCTATCACTCTTTAAATGCTTTTGAGAGTTATGCCTTATGCCTTGCTTGTGAGCCAATTTGTGTGCATATTTGTCTAGCCTTTTGAGCTTCAATTCCAGCATGTTTAAGCCATTATTTTGATGTGATTAAGCTCTGTCCAGAGCTAGTTTAGCCATTTGAGCATTGTCTTGCATGCCTCTAGTGTAATACACTTCACTAGCTTTGATGCCTTTGCCTTAAACATGCATTATTTGAGTTGTTTGCATGATTTTGAGTCAATTAGCATGTCATTTCAGTGCTAAAATATATGTCATTGCACTTTATGGTTTCAATCTTTCATTCGCTTTGAAAGTGGTCATTAGCCCCTTGTTGGCTTGAGCATGGAATTAAGGCTCTCATGCCTAATGGTTTTAGCCTTCTCTCGAGGGTTTCTACTAACCAAAAGCATGAGGCTTCTTTCATACTCAAGGTGCTTGTGGCTGAGGCCATCTTTCCCATTAGAGGACAATCACATTGAACTTAACCGGTTAATGGACTAATTGGTAAGTTAAAATGAATAAACAAGAATTGAATCAAGTAAAACATGCCAAGATAACATATGTGCGTTGCATTGCATGTGTTTGGATCGGACGTTAATCCAAACACAAGGAATGTGGCACGTTTCATACTCAAAGTGATGAAACGTGTTGCGTTTCTTGGTCGTTGTCACTCTTGATCATGCATGATAGGGTGATGACACTTAGAGTCTTATGTGTGCATTCACTAACATTGTGCAAGCTTGACTCTTTGGCCATTATGCATTGAGATGCGTGGTTGGTGGCTTGAGAGTCGAGTACTACGCTCCTTTGAGCTTAGAACATGATAAGGAGTGTGGAAGTGCATACATTCCCTTGCAAATACACTGCCATGCCTCTGTTTGTGCTCTATTGTAGCAAAAGGAGGAATTTCAGGGAAGCAGTGGTCGACCAGCCACCAAAGCCAGTCGATCGGCCATCATTATTGGCCGATGGCCACCATCTCTGGCCGATGAGCCCTCAGAGTGTTCTTGAGATCAGACAGAATCAATCTAGAAGTTGGCACAATTTTCAGAGGTCCAAAAGAGTGCAAACAGAGGCATCTAGAGGCAAGGCGGTAGATTTCCGGGAGGACGCAACCGAGCATGCATATCTCCTTCGCTCACGAGGCCATTTATCGCTTTGTTAGCTAGATGTAGTTAATTACATGTGTTGTAATTAATTAGTTTAAATTGTTTTGTAATATTTTACTTAGCTTAGATTAGCTACTTATTCAATTTGGTTTGTAATTAATTAGGTAGAATAGTTAATTAGTTGGTTTGTAATAAGTAGCTTAGCTTAGCGTAGCTAGCTTAGTTTATTTATTTGGACCCTTCTTTAAGAGGGCACAATGTTGTAATATGGGTGTGTGTGTGCGTGCATGTCTTCCAACCCCCACTTCTTTCTCCCTTACTTATCCATTTTCGATGGTTAGTTTTAGGGCATATTTCAATTAGCATACCTTATGCTTTGCATGCTTGCATCATTCATTTGCCTTGCATGCACCGGGCTCGGTGCATCATTCAAACTGCATTGTATTTCAATATATATTTGAATACTACATGTATCAATTGTTGCATTCATATGCCATCTTAGATAGCTAAGCCTATTTAGTTGCATTTTTGCATGTGTTGCATTAGGCATTTTAACATAGCTAAGATCATGCATGATTTCTAACTAGTTTTCTGTTTTGGCTTGGAGTACACTGTAAGTGTTTATGCTTTAGCATCCTTGCATGAGTGTGAGTGCTACCATGATAGCATGCTTGCCATGAGGCTATTTGCTTAAGTGATTAACTGCATGAATGCCTGTGGGTGGAGGCTTGATTGCCTGAATTGAAACAACTCGATGATTGTGAGTTTTAAGCCCACTTTGCAAAGTGGTAAAATCATGTTTTAAAGCCCACTTGAGGGTGGCAAATCCGCTCTTTAGCCTACTTGCGAGTAGCACTTTCAAACCATTTTCAAAAACAAACATGAGTTGTTTTGTTCCAATTCTCGTGATTAAGTCTATACTTGTATGCTGTGCACATCACATAGTAAAGTTAGCTAAATAACCGGAATAAGAACACATGTGTTTTCAAAACAACATATCATGCTTAGTAGAGGCCAATCCTTTGATCGGGCGAGCGGGGGTGCTCATTTCAGGACCTTCCCCTCTCATACCCAAGTTCCCAAGCCGAGACAACTTTGGTGATGACGAACACGTGGCCTTTAGCACGAGTCAGGGTTTCCTAAATTTTCCAAAAATAAAACATTTAGGTGGCGACTCTATAATCTGGCAAAGCAGTCCATGTTTGGCGCTTTTTGATTCAAAATTGATTTTTCAAAACCAATTGCCGGGTTTGGACTCTTTGGTGTTTTATCAGTCTTACATTGCACTTTGTGAGATTAGATTCAGAACCATGACAGGGAGTTCGAACTGTTTAACGTACGCAGGTACCCCCGGGGCCTACCACAGGAGTCTTAGAGATAGGTTGTGTTCCAGGTACTACATCAATGGTAAACTTAATTTCTCTATCAATTAGGTTTCTGGGTAGGTCATTAGGAAATACATCAGGAAATTCACAAACCACAAGAATGGTTTCCATGCTAGTACTATCTGAAGACATAATCAACACACTACACAAATAGCCCTGATAACCTTTTCTCAACAATTTTTTGGCTTTCATAAATGAAATCAAGTATGGTGGAGGAATTACCCCATTCCTAGTGAAAACAAACTCAGGCATACTAGGTGGTTTAAACGTGATGGTTTTATTCACACAATCAATAGTGGCACAATATTTCGACAACCAATCCATGCCCAATATACAATCAAAATGGTCAATGCTCAAGGGTAGCAAATCAACGTACAATGTCGTATCACCAATCAAAACGTCACATGTAGGATATACATAAGTATACATCATAGAACTTCCCAGTGGTATAGACACAGATAGTATGCAATTCATAGGTTCTAATGCTCTAGTCAACTTCCGAGAAAAAGCATGTGATACAAATGAATGCGTAGAACCAGAATCAATCAGTACATTGGCATTCTGTGCACAGATAGAAATTATACCTGACACCATTGGTTTATATTCTGTACATCCCCAAGTACTAGAGCAAACACTCTCCCTTGCCTTAGTGTTTCATTCCCGGTGTTATCCCTGGCATTAGTCCTTGCATTGGGCCTCGTTACAGGAGTAGATCTAGCTGAACTTGCTGTTGGATGATTTGCATTGTCAAACCTCATTAGACAGCCCTTAATTATGTGACCGGTTTTGCCATACCGAAAACACGCGCCCGATGCACGATGACATATGCCTTTATGCTTCCTTCCACATTCTAAATAGATTGGCATAGACCCACTACTTTGGCTTGAGTTGCTTAAACATCCAGCATTTTGCTTTTTGTTTGCGAAAAAGGAACAACTCCTCTGAAAATTAGACCCAGATCTTTTGCTTCTCCATTCTAATGTTGGTGCCTTGGCTTGTTTCATTGCTGCTAGGGTGGCTTCCGCCATTATCGCTCTGTTTAAAACTTCCACATAGGTAGGCAATTTCAAGATGCCTACTCAGTTAAACACTTCCAAATCCAGTCCGCCTTCAAATTTCCGTGCCTTCTTGTAATCAGTATCCACCCTATGTGGAGCAAATCGAGCCAATTCAGTAAATTTGGCCTCATACTTAGCCACGGACATCTTGCCTTGTTTAAGTTCTTGGAATTCAGAAACTTTTCGATCCCGGAAACACTGAGGAAAGTATTTATCATAGAAGATCGCATTAAATTGTGCCCACATCATATTCCTATTACTGTTTCGGATTAGCAACCACCACTTTCGGGCTTCATCTTTCATAGTATAGGTGGCCAGAAGGACTTTCTGAATCTCAGAACAAGGGAATACTTCAAATAGTTTCTCCATTTCAAGTAACCATGTTTCTACTTTTAACGGTTCAATGCCACCCAAAAGGGTCAGCGGTTTCATTTTCAGGAACTTTTGAGTTAAATTTATGAGATCATTGTTATCCGACTCAACTTGGTCTGGCGGGGGTGGGAGACGTAAGGGTTGTTGCCTCTGTTGTTGTTGAGCTATTGCCTCAGTTAAAGCTGCAAGCATTTGTTCTATGCGGCTCATTCGAGCCTCAGATGATTCACCTATTCCATCACTTCTTGTATTTTCCATTTACTATAGGTAAACAAAACATTATAAACATAGGCAAATAGTCTTTTTACAATATTTAGATCATTTGTTTCCATATCATGTGATCATAATCAAATTTAGGTTTTCACTTTCAATGAACACACACTTACACATGCAGATGGAATGCCCCTACTTCGTACTAGGACATCCTAAGCTCACATGGACTCGTGTGTGCGGTAGAACACGTGCTCTGATACCATTCTGTCATGACCCAAACCTACCCCTATAGGTTTAGCGTAGTAACCGGCCTGTAATCCTTGGATTACCAAAGTGTAGACACCCCAATTTTGATGGCCCTTTAAGACTTGGGTGTCCTTGCAGGTACATCTAATGATGAGTCTATTTGCTTGCCGAGCGCTCGAAGTCCTCAGCGGAACGCCACAGCTTTGAGCCTTTCAAACCCTGCATCCATTTAGTCTCATTTTTGGACCATGCCTTGATCTTTCTAGCCTGCAATCTCTGGTGGCTTGTCGGCCATCATTTCTTGTCTGATGGCTATTGATGTGCCTTGTCGGCCATCAATGATGCCTTGCTGGTCATCACTAATGGTCTGCCGGCCACCAATGTTTTCTGCAGATAGTTTTTGCCAGTTGTGCTAGCTGTTTACACAGATACTTGCATTTGTCCACACGTGAAAGGCTGGATCTCCTTGTATAGATTTCACGTTTTTTATATATAGGGACCCCATCTCTCATGTTTTGAGATTAGAAAATTTTAGACTTAAAAATTTTCCTCTCTTTCTACAAATTCTCTACACTTTTGCCTACTTACACTACACTCTTACACATACTTCATTAACCAAAGTTGATCACCTTTGAATTAAGGTTCCTTGAGGCCTTCTTGGAGCTCTTAAAGTTGGTTTTGGCTTGAGTTGTTGCCTAGAATCATTCTTCTCTTCAAGAGGTATAATACTAGCTTTGTTAGCTTGCTTTGAATACTTTTTTCCCCCCTATCTTTTCAAACTATTTTTGGGCTGTTTTTGAGCTGTAAAAAACTCTGTTTTTATGGGCTGAAATTGGTGTTTTAGGCTATTTAAGGTTAGGGGGTGGCTCACCCTTCTTGATTCCTTGTTTTAAAAAGCCTTTGCACCTTTGTTTCCCATTTTCAAACCATCTTTTTTGGGTCTTTAAACATTGAATTTTAGAGTATTTTCAGTGGTGAAAATCGTGTTTTGAAGTCCAAATTTGGAGGGGTTAGTCTCCCCTTTTTGTGTCTTGTTTGCTAGCCTAGTTAGTGCAATGCTTTAGTTTATTTTTCCAACTTGTTGTAGCTTACTTCCAGCATATTTTAGCCTCTGATTTAGGCTGTTTTAACTCTGTTTTGGGTTAGTTGTTGCATTTGAGTTTTGTTTTGCATGCTTGTAGTGTAATAGTCCTCACAAGTTTGGTGTTTTAGGCCACTAGACATCACTTGTTTGAGTTGATTACATGTTTTTAGAGCTTTTCATACTTCATTTCAGCACTAATCATATCTGTAACCTCCCTCCTTTCTTGGATTTTCATTTTGCTTTGAAAGTGGTTTCAAGTCATTTGTGTGCCTAAGTGTGAAATTGAGGTTTCATACTTAATGGTTTAATCCCTTAGGAGGTTCATTACCAACGGTATAAGACTTCTTTCATACCTAAAGCAACTTGTGTATTGAGCCTTCTTTCCATTAGAGGACTTTAATTCACCCTTTGGACTTAATTTGATTAAAGGATGGTTGGTAATCTAAAATGAGTAACTAAAGCTTGGGATTTAAAGATGAGCAAGATAATAACTTAGTATGTTCAATCGGACGTTAATTGAACACAAGAAAAATTGGGACAATTCATACTCAAAGTGATGAAATGTGTCAAGTTTCAAGGTCTCCATTGCCCTTGATCATGCATGATAGGGTGATGGTTTTGTGTGTCTCATTTTGCATTTATTGAACTTGCACATCTTGAATCACAAGCCATCATGCAATGAAATTGCTTGAGTTGGTGGTTTGTGGCTTAACTTCACATTTCCTTGGATTTGTTCATGAAAAGGAGGAGTGAGTTATGCAAACTATCTGTGAGAATACCCTCTTTTTGCTCTGTTTGTCCCCTGTTATAGCAAGATGAACCAGTGCATCAGTGGCCGGTAGAGCACCATCCATGGCCGGTAGACCACTTCCATGGCCGACAGGTGGCCGACAACATTCACCAGTGGCCGGCTAGCCATTGATGCAAATCTCAGTAGAATGTTGGTAAGGTGGAGCAAAATGGTTTTGGAAGTGTTCAACTGTGCAAACAGAGGCTTTCGAGAGCAAAGAGGAGGTCTTTTTGAGTGGAAACCGAGCATGCGCATGCACGTCTTTCATTTCCCGAGGTGGAGCATCTAATTAGCTTAGTTTAATTACTTAGTTAAATTATTCATTGCAATTGTTTTGTAATTATTTAATTAGTTAGTTAGCTAATTAGTTCATTTGTTGTTGTAATAATTAGTTAATTAGTTTAGCTAGTTATTTATTTTGGTTTGTAATAATTAGCTTAATTAGCTTAGTTTAGCTATTCATTCGAACTCTCCTTCATGAAAGCATAATGTAATAATGTGTATGTCTTCCAACCCCACGTCTTTCTCCCTTTTATTTACTTGTTTTAATGGTTAGATTAGGGACATGTTTCAACTAGCATACCTTATGCTTGCATCCATTCATCTTTTATTGCATGCACCGAGGCTCGGCGCATTATTCAAACTGCATTGTCATTTCAATACTTCTTTGAATACGTGTTTAACCACATGCTATTTAAATCGATCCATATGCCATATTAGTGGCCGAGCCTATTAATTGCATATTGCATGTGTCGCATTAGTAATTTGGCATAGTTAGGAATCATGCATATTTTCCAACTCATATCTTCTTAGCTTGGAGTACTAGGTGAGTTTTTAATACTTTAGCATACTCACATGAGTGTAAGTGATTGGCATGACTAGCATGCTTGCCATGAGGCTAAATGCTTAATTGCTAAACTGCTTGAATGCCTGTGGATGAAGACTTATTGCTTGAATTGGAATGATTCAATGAATATACGTTTTAAGCCCACTATGTCTAGTGGTAAATTCACAGCTTTAAGCTCACTTTGTTGAGTGGCAAATTTGCAAACTTTAAGTCCACTTGAGGTGGCAAAATCAAACCCTTTTTGCAAAAACAAACATGAAATTGAATTGTTCCAATTCTTGTAATTTTAGTCTATACTTGCTTGTGCGCATCACATAGTAATGCTAGCCTAATAAACTGGAACAAGAGCATATAATGTTGATAAAAAATCATATCATGATTAGTAGATACCGATCTTTGAACGGGCGAGCGGGGTTACTCAATTCATGACCGGCCCCTCTCGTACCTAAGCTCTCAAGCCAAGGCAACTTTAGTGATGCCGGATACATGGCCTTTGGCATGAGTCATGGGTTTTCTAAATTTTTTCAAAATAAAATATTTAGGTGGTGACTCTGTATCTGACAAAACAGTCCAATTTTGGCATTTTTGATTCAAAATAAATTTTCCAAAAAATTTGCCGGATTTGGACCCTTTAGTGTCTATCAATTTCACATTGCACTTGTGAGATTAGATTCAAAACCACAGGAGTCCGAACTGTAGGGCTTTTTTTCAAACCTTCCGAAAGGGGGCGCGAAAAAGCCGAGCCACAAAAAGGCCTCTTAACAGAACAACATATAGTTAGGGGCTGCAGAAGTAAATATATAAAATATACATAGTCCATTGAGTTGTGAAGACATACATGAGACATATAATCTTAAACTTTTATAAACTTACGAGTGACGTCAAAAGTTACAGTGTTTACACGTCACTCCATGTACATACTAACATAAATCTTGACTGAAAATCAAAGAAACTAAGCCTAATACATTCACAAAAACAGTTGCTAAACTTGACTTAACCCGGAACCTCCTCGGGAGGCACAAAGGTTGGCTGACAAAAACTGAGACGCCAGGTCCTTAACTCTGAGCCTGGTCACATACCTGATCACCTATATACATAATATAAATAGTGAGCGGGAGCCCAGTGAATAATAACAGAGTAAAGGGTTAAATGAATGATGTCCTATAACTGAGTCTGCACATAGAATAGATTCATATTCGTATTCTTGTTTGAGTCATTGACAGAAATTATAATTCATGCTTGATCATACATAGTTCCATCCATTAGCACTAACAGATTACATACAGAGTATCAAAAATCATACTTGTTAGTTCCATAGAGGAACCTCTGGCCGGGTACGAATAACTTGTCAGTTCCATAAGGAACCTCCTGTTGGGTACGAATAACTTGTCAGTTCCATAAGAAACCTCCAAACTGGGAACAAATAACTTGTCAGTTTCATAAGGAACCTCCGGTCCGGGTACAAATAGCATACTTAAATCACAGCATTAATGTCACAAATATTTGTCAAAGGTGGAAAATCATTCATAGTACAAAACATAGCATTTCATAGAGCAGATCTTATTTCATTTGCAGAAAATAATTTAACTTGAACATAGCTTTACTAAGTTATTACTCACATATAACAGATGGCTCCAAGTAAACGGATAGAGTAGGTAATTTAGATATCTCGTGGTGTGCGACCTATACAGATACAGAACAGATACGCACTGAATTACACACCCAAAGTTATCAACTTAGTTCTTTCTTGTCTTGGTGTGTTTCTACTTCTTTATCCTCATTATGGTGTCTTAATCTTGGCTTAGGAATGCATATGATGAAATGAGGATGCAAAAATGCACTCAAAAACACCTAACAAAACTTGCTGAAAATAAGGTCATCGCTGAAGCGTAACTTCCTACGCTCGAGCAGACATGCAAAACATAAGTGGTCGCTCGAGTACAAGATTTGTCGCTCGAGCGGTCTGTAAACTTTTGCAAAAGTGTTCGTTGCTTGATTTTTCCGCTCGACACTTGCTCGAGCATAACTTTTGTCGCTCGAGCCATCTGCAAAACACGCAAACTTCTGGAAGCATGCATTTTACACTCGAGCAGACTTTTGGTCGCTCAAGTGGAAGTGCAAAAATAAAGGCGGTCGCTCGAGAGCAAGATTTGTCGATCGAGCGTAGAGGTCGAATTCTGGAATTTCCAGGTTCAACTCCAAGCTCCCAAACTCAATTCAAACACTACAAACTCTTCCTTCTGGGCCAGAAATTTGAGAAATCATATGTTTACTTGAAAAATATGAGAATTCTAAATCATTTCGTAAAATTTATGCCTAAAAACTTGTCAATGATACAAAACCGAAACTTGAAATGTTGAAAATAAGACTTACATGTAATGGTATGAGTTTTAACCTTCCAAACCACAATCAAATGAGGTAAAAACATGTAAAATATGATGAACTTCCAAAATCAAGCCATGGTCAATGCATGCATGTGAGACTTCCTCAAAATCAAGCTCTAAATGCAAAAGAATTTGCATGCAAGTATGACTATCTTCTTAATTCTTCTTCCTAAGCTTAATTCTTGGCTTGATTAACTAACTCTCTTGAATTCATGCATTAAAGACTACAAATATACAACTAAAGGAGTGAATTTTTACCTCAAGCCTTGAATTCTCAAGTGTAAGAGCTTAGTTTTCCAAGTTCTCTACAAAACCTTCTCTTTTCTAGCAATTCCTTTTAATTGAGCTCAAGTCTCACAAGATTCTCAAGCTTAGAACCAAATCTTTCACTCTCTCTCTCTCTCTCTCTCTCTCTCTCTCTCTCACATTTGTGTGTGTTTGTGAGCTCAAAGATGTATATAAAATGAAGGAAAAGAATGAGTGGGGGTGTATAAAAGGTGTCTGTAGATGCGCCCGGGATTAGGCTTGCTTCTACAGTTCGGACTCAAATGTCACGGTTTTGAATCTAATCTCGCAAAATGCAATGCAAGACCGATAAATCAGCAAAGAGTCCAAATCCGGCAAATCGTTTTGGAAAACTGATTTTTATAAAGAAGTGCCAAACATGGACTGCTTTGCCAGATACAGAGTCACCACCTAAATATTTTGTTTTGGGGAAAATTTAGGAAACCCTGACTCGTGCCTAAGGCCACGTGTCCGTCATCACCAAAGTTGCCTCGGCTCGGGAACTTGGGTACGAGAGGGGAAGGTCATGCAATGAGCACCCCCGCTCGCCCGATCAAAGATCGGCCTGTACTAAGCATGATATCTTGTTTTTGAAAACACATGTGTTCTTATTCCGGTTAATTAGTTAATCTTACTATGTGATGCGCACAACAAACAAGTGTAGACTAGATCGCCTAATTTGGAACAAAACATTGCATATTCATTTGAAAACGGTGTGAAGTTTGCTACTCGCAAGTAGGCTAAAATGCGGATTTCAATGTATTGTTCCAATTCAACTAATCAAACCTTCACCCACAGGCATTCAGGCAGTTAATCAACTAAGCAGTTAGCCTCATGGTAAGCATGCTTTCATGGCAACATTAGCACACATGCAATATGCTAAAGCGTAAACACTCACAGTGTACTCCGAGCCAAAACAAAGAACTAATTAGAAATCAATGCATGATCCTAGTTCATGTTAAGATGGCTAATGCAACACATGCAAAAATGTAACTAAAATAGGCTTGGCTATTCTATAATGTCATGTGAAATGCAACTTGGTACATGTATTCAAATTGGAATTGAAATACAATGTAGTTAGTATGGTGCACCGAGCCCGGTGCATGCAAAACAGATGAATGTATGCACGCATGCGAGCATAAGGTATGCTAAATGAAATATGCCCTAAAACTAACCATAGTAAGCGGTTAAGTAAAAGGGAGAACGAAATGGAGGTTGGAAGACATGCATCACACAGGCACGCTTATTACAACAATTGCACCCTCTCGACAGAGGGACCGAATAAGAAGCTAACTAGCTAATCTAAGCTAATTAAACTAATTATTACAAAACAAATTAATTAACTAATCCTAGTTAACTAATTATTACAAAACAAATTGAATAGCTAACGCATTAACTAATTAAAGTACAAACCCAAGCAAAAGCAAGCTATCTAAGCATGGCAGCTAGGGAAAGCAGTAAATCAGAAGGTTCTCGGAGGGAGAAGACTGAATGCATGCAAGCCCGGTCGCCTCATTCAGAAACCCAATGCGATGCCCCGATTTGCCTCTGTTTTCATTTGTTCTCAGAACTCTGCACCAAGCTCCAGAAAGATGAAACTCCACCTAGGGAAACCTGTGGAAGGGTGGCCGACCACTTTTGGTCTCTTTAGACACCTGCCGACCACTTTTGGTTGTTGAAAAACCAGAAAAGTGGTCGGCTAGCTAGTTTTTCTGGCTGGCCGACCAGTTGTTGCTGCTGAATTGCAATTTGCTGCAACAGAGAGCAAGAAAGGGCATGGCAATATATTTGCAAGATATGTGTGCACAACCACCCTCCCTATCATGTCATGAACTCAAGGGAGTGTGATTTTCGACCCTCGGGCCACCAATCACGCATTTCAATGCATGATGGTCGAGAGGCGAAGTTGCACAATTCAATATGGAAATGAATGCACAAGTAAACACATAAAGCCTAAAACTCTATCATGTATGATCAAGAACGTCGGCGACTGAGAATTGAGGCACGTTTCATCACTTGAAGTATGAAACGTCCCTTATTCCTCGTGTTTGGACTAACACCTATTCCAAACACAATACAACAAGAAACATGGCAAACATGTAATGTAACTACATGGCATACACAATGCGAGGGACAAGCATGCAACAACATGCAATGCAACATGATCAAACTACCAATGCAAATGGCATGCAAACAATGCTAACACATGCATGCACAATGCAATGCTACAAGGGCAACTTGGCAATGTTAGGAATATGCACACTCAATGCGAAGAAACAACTTGGCATACACAATGCTATGAACTACATGGCATACACAATGCAATGAAACAATATGGCATACTTAATGCAATATACATGGCATAATCAATGGACTTAAACCAAAAGGGGTGGACCTCAGTCATGCCCAAATTAGTGGCCATTGGTGATAAAATAAAGGCACAAAATACAAAGTATGTATGCACAATGCATTGGCCAACCAAGTAGGCCTAAGAGCACAACTCTCGAGAGGGCTCAAGGAGTGATAAATGCAGAAGTGTAACAACACTAAATGCACTGAATTGAGGTAAGAAATGATGCCAAATCATTCAAACAAAGCAAGTGAAGCATGCAAGAGTCCTTAAAGCATGAAGCTCGTAAAGAGGACTACAAAGGAGGCATGCAATACATAGCACAAATGCATGGACTAAGCATGGACAGAGCTTAAGTAGGTCAAAATAAGGACCTAAACATGCTGAGACGAGGGCTCAAAGGCCTAGGCATGCAAACATACGAGCTAAGGCATAAACTAGGCAACAATGCATAACACTCAAAGGCACTTAAAGCATGATTGAGGTAGGAACATGGCAATGCTAAATGCTCTGAAATGTCATGTTAAGTGATGCCAAATCACGTACACAACACAAATGAAGCATGCAATGGTGCTCACAGTTTGAGGCAAGCAAGAGCATTTGTACTACAAGTATACAAAACATGAAGCATATGACCAAGGCACCCCAAAACAGTCCTAGAGCATGTCAAAATGAGTCTAAAACATGTATGAAAGGAAGCCAAAATAAGCTAGCATGAAGGGTATAAGGCATAATGCATACAAGGCAAATAAGGTGGATTACACTACACCTATTAAGACCAAGCATGGAATGACTTAAGCAAAAAAAAATTAGAGTTATATCATGGCATAATAACCCCAAATAAACATTGAAATGATGGCTCACAAGCTAAGGCATGAAGGCATACGCGATGGTTCATGTTAAGGCATAAAGGGGCAAACCCCCCAACGCATTGAATGAATGAAAAATGTGAATGCATGGCCATGAAACATGGACTGAAATCACATAATAAATGATGCCAAATCATTAAAATAGTCCAAGTAATGCATACTAGTGGATTTGATGCACAAAGCTAACAAGCTAGAATGAACCAAGGCTATATAAAGCAAGTCACACATGGCCAAAACAACTAAAATCAGAGCTAAAGCATGTTAAAACATGGAAAAAGCTTCATGAAGTTAAGCCAAAAGCATGCTAAAATGACATGTTACAACATGATGCATGTGAGGCTATTTCATGGAATTACACTACAAGTGTATGGAGCGTGCAAGGGGCCAACAAACCCACTCAAAACAGAGTCATGGTATGCTAAAAAATCACCAAAAACATGCTGAAATGGAAAGAAAACAAGCTAGAATGACATGCTACTACATGGAGCATACAAGGCTAGTTTGTGTGATTTACACTATAAGTGTATCAACCATGCATGGAGTGACCAAACAAAGCAAAAATAGTGGTATGCCTCAGCAAAATAACCACAAATGCAAGCTAAGATATGGCCAACAAAAGCTTAACAAAGATGCTCAAACATGAGGCATATGAAGCAAGCAAACAAAATACAAGGAGAGGGGATGACCCTCTCCTATTTAGGACACCAAAACCACCTTTCCACCACTGAAAATCCTCTGGATTTCAGTGGTAGAAAGGTCATGCAAAGGGTTCAATAAGAGCCTAAAAGGATGGCTCAAAACAAGGCCTAAGAGGGGGTAAATCACACCAAACGAAAAAGTGAACTTAAACAACTATTTTAAGAACTTAAATATAAAACTTTTTTCAGTAGGAAGTTAAGCTCAAAACAGCATGCAAAAGGGTCTAAAAGCTTAAGCAAAAATGGGGGTTTTAAAGGTCAAAGACTCACCCTTGAAGACCTTCTTTAAAGTTGCAACTCCAGCAACTTTTTCAAGCTCAAATCAACCCAAGAACACCAAAACCAGCTCCTAAGCACCTCAGTAGCAAAAGGATGGTGTTTAAGTGTGGGTTTGTGTGAAAAAGTAAGACAAAAGTACACTTTTGAACACAAAACAAGAGCAAAATGAAGAAGTATAGATATAGGTTATATGTATGGCTCAATGAAGTTTTTCTAAACCTAGAGGAGGGAGGAGGAGCCCCCCTCTTATAGAAACCAAAAGGCAAAGCTTCTTGGAGAAGCTAAGCCTTAAACAAATTCCTCCATAAACGTGTATGGAGGATAGCCCAAATGCCCTCCAGCTGTGCCAGCTGGAGGAAAATATCTCCAAAAGGTGCCAAAAAGCAGCCGACCACTTGAAGTGGTGGTCGGTCTGCTACTTAAAGTGGTCAGTCGACCACTTCAAGTGGTCTTCCAAGACACAAACTGGTTAGCCATAGGTGGGAGAGGTCTAGAGCATGAAAGAAAGCTAGTGGTGTGGTGGCCGACCAGAAAATGTGGCCTAAAGACCAAGCAAGCCAGTTATCCGACTAGAAAACTGGCTGGCAGAAGGAAAAGTGGTCTCCAAGGAGAAAAAGTGGTCTCCCACCTTGTACCACCTTCCAAACAAGCAAAACAAGGTTTGTACCAAAAACAAACCAAAACGGATGCAAGACGAGAGATCGGGAGGCAAAGCACGCGGCCGAAAGCCCCAAAAACTAGCTGACAAGCACCAAAAGTGGTATGTAACCACAAAAGTGGTCTCTCGGACCACAGTGTTCCTCTAGGCAGAGGCAACAAGGTGTGGTTCAAAAACCACGCCAAACGGAGAACGTTAAGCGGTCCCGAGACAAGGCGCGCGGCCGAAGGCTCCAAAAATCAGAAACTAGTCTCCAAGCGGGAAAAGTGGTCTACGACCATGAAAAGTGGTCTACAACCATAAAGAGATGGTCCGTAAGACCTCTCCCTCCCTCCGGGAAGAGAAACAAAGTTCGGTCCACAAACCGAGCCGAAGCACAAAAGAGTTCAGAGGCTCGGAGGTGAGGCTCTCAGCCAAAACTCCGAAACCTCTAAACGAGCACAACATGCACCATCGCCGAGCGCGCAATCGATGACGTCTGAGTCTTAAGGTCGGTAAAAAATGGGGTGTCTACAGTGCCTTATATAGGCTTAGATCAAAATTTCATTAGTTAGGCTTAATTGAGAATTAATTATTCTAATTTAATCGTTCCGAATCGAATTTCAATTAAACCTATCATAAAATTCTAAAAATTCTAATCAACACATAAATCAAGTGAATTTTTGAATTGGATGCCGATAAGGCCTTCAATTCGCAAACCGAAACGAAAACATGAACAGATCTTTCTACGTTAAATTGATATAAACACACATAAGGCAACATATGATGCAAAATTTCACTTTAATTACTTATTAGGCATAATTAAGCATGGATTACTGTTAATCATGGGTTAGGGTTGCTACATTTACCGGATGAGATTTCGGCGCAAGAAGAAGGGGTTGGTCAAGCCAATGTGGTCGAACCAGTTGGTCAACAGGCCATAGATACTTTGGCCCGTGAAATGGCTGGAGCTTTGCGGGAATCCATGGACATTCTCAGGGCTGAAAATCAAGTCCAAACCCAAGTAGGTGAGGCAGAACCGTCATTCTTGGAGAGGGAGTTCTTCTGGTCTAATCCAGACGAGTTTTTGGGTGACCCTAAAGAGCCTCTAAAAGTGGATGAATGGCTTGAAAAAAGGGTGAAGACGTTCGAGATGCTTGGCATTGAGGACGATGGGCTAAAGTTGACCTTGGCATCCTTCCAACTGAAGGAAGATGCGGGTCAATGGTGGAAATATGTGCAGGGGCACATTAGGGTGACTTGAGAGGCCTTTGTCAACACATTCCAAGGCAAGTTCTTGCCTTCCACTGTTAGGTAGAAGTTGAGAGACCAATTTCTAATGCTCAAGCAACTTAGTTTACCTATAGCCGAGTTTGAGGCAGCTTTCACAAGCCTCTCTAGATTTGCACTGGAACTTGTGGCAATCGAGGAACGTCGTTGTATCGAGTTTGAGAAGAGGTTGAGTACCAGGATCTTTTTCAAGGTAGCCAAGTCGATGATTAGGGACTATGGATGCCTTGTGGAGGCGGCAGCTCATCTTTAGACCATAGGTCAAGCAGAGGAGGAACGGATAAGGGGCTCTAGGAGCAATCAAAAGGTTCAGGTAGAGACTCAGAACAGTAAGAGGCAGAAGGGTCCCACTCGAAAGTAGTCCCAGTCTGCACAGTCTAGATCCACTTTCCTTGTGCCGAGTTCAGGTTTAGGCAGAGGTAATCAGGGAGGTTTCTCTTGTTACGAATGTGGCCAGTTAGGTCTTAAGGCATGAGCGGATGAGGGCAACGATTTGCGCTACCTATGGCTCGTTCTTAGAGCCAGAGTCAGAGGAGAGGGAATCCACCCACTTGTTATTAGTGTGGGCAATTAGGGCATATGAAGAGGTTTTGCCCTCAGTTGAGTAGCACACCTGGTGCGTCTGGTTTGAGGCAGACACAAAGCCATCAGCTTGCGTAGTCAGCACAGGCCTCGAGGGCCAATCAGGAGGCCTCTTTGACTCAGTCAGTACATCAGACTTCTGCTCTGAGGGGTGAGCAGGTGGAGCAGAGACCTACAGGGCATGTGTATGTTGTTACCACGCCAGACTGAGTGCCAGCTCCTTCAGTTGTGAGAGGTACTTTCTTGCTATTGAATTCTATTGCCAATGTGTTCATTGATATGGGTACATCCCATTCTTTTATTTTGTCTACATTGCATTAGCATTGGGGTTAGAATTGGCTCGGTTAGCATCTCCACTCTATGTAAAGTCACCTATTGGTGGTGAGATTGTCTTGGAATAGGGGTGTTGGGGTTGTGAGATAGAGGTTGTTGGTCGCCGACTTCCTTTTGCATTTGTGTTGACTGACGTGTCGAGTGTTGATGCTATATTGGGTATGGATTGGTTATCATCGTATCGGGCTACCATAGATTGTTACCGTCAAAGGGTTACTGTATATATCTTGAGTGGTGACTGTTTTTATTTCATGGGAGATAGAGCTGATAGAGTTTTATTGCCGGTGTCTGATCCACATGGTCAGAGTGAGCTTAGTGGTCTTCTTACAACCTTCTTGGGTAGTTAGTGTGACGAAATCCGAGTCGAATTGCCAAGGATAGTTTGTGAATACCCGGACGTTTTCCATGAGGATCTCACTAGTTTGCCACCTCACCATGAGATTGAGTTCTCTATTGATTTAGTGCTTGGCACGATACCGATCTCTATGGCACCATATAGATTTGCACCCGCTGAGTTGAGTGAGTTAGAAATTCAACTCCAGGAATTGCTAGATAAGGGTTTCATATTCCCTAGTACTTCGCCTTAGGGAGCATCGGCTCTCTTTGCTAAGAAGAAGGATGGTGCCTTGCGACTTTGTATTGATAGGTAACTGTTAAGAACAAGTACCTAATGCCATGCATAGATGATTTGTTTGACCAGTTGAAGGGGTCTTGTTGTTTCTCTAAGATGGACTTGAGATCGAGTTATCACTAGTTGAGGGTAAGGGAGGAAGATATTCAAAAGACGACATTTCGTACGCAGTATGACCATTATTAGTTCCTAGTGATGCATTTTGGGTTAACCAATGCACTAGCTGTGTTTATGGATTTGATGAACCAAATCTTCTGTGAGTTCTTAGACTGCTTTGTAATCATCTTTGTTGATGACATATTGATTTACTCACCCTTAGAAGAGGAACACGAGGAACACTTGTGAGTTGTGCTTGAGTTTCTTAGAGCCCACAAGTTGTACGCTAAATTCGGGAAGTGTGAATTCTGGTTGAGGGAAGTAAAGTTTTTAGGCCACGTGGTATCCGAGGAAGGGGTGACTGTAGATTCATCCAAGATAGAAATAGTATGAGATTGGGAACAACGTAAGAATGCTTTTAAAATTCGCAGTTTCTTGGGGTTAGCCGGGTATTACCGTCAGTTTATGAAAGATTTCTCTAGGTTAGCCTCACCGTTTATTAGACTGACGAGGAAGGGGATTTGATTTGCGTGGAGTAAAACTTGTGAGAAATCATTTCAAGAGCATAAAGTTAGACTTACCTCTACTCCACTGGTAATTATTCCAGAGACGGGTTCGGGCTATTTGGTATATTGTGATGCGTCACAAGAAGGTTTGGGTTGTGTCTTGATGCAAGAAGGGAAGGTAGTAGCATATAGCTCACGTCAGTTGAAAACACACGAGAGGAACTACCCCACTCATGACATAGAACTAGCAGTCGTGATCTTTGCATTGAAAATTTGAAGGCATTATCTTTATGGTGAAAAGTTTGAGGTGTTTTCTGATCATAAGAGTTTGAAATGTCTATTCTCACAGAAAGACATAAATTTGAGGCAAAGGAAGTGGATGAGTTTATGGAAGATTACGATTTTAAATTGCACTATCATCCGGAGAAGGCCAATGTAGTGGCTGGTGCCTTTAGTAGAAAGTCTTTCAGTAGTGTAGTGAGTATTGCCATCTGGGAATGAGGGATGCTGGGTGCTATTGGTGAGTTTAACTTGCGTCTTGGCGAGTCCGTTGAGTCGATAGCTTTGTTTTCGGTAATTGCACAACCTACACTTGTGAGCCGAGTTATAGAAGTACAAAGGGGTGACCTTGAGGTAGAATTCCTTTGGGAGAATATCTCTAGTGGAAAGGCAGAGAAAGGCTTAAATGTGTATTCTAACTCGAGTGTTAGATACCTTGATCGTCTTTTCGTGCCAGAGTCTTGCCGAGATGAAATACTCTGAAAGTTTCACCATTCACGCCTTGTGGTGCATCCAGGAGGCACAAAGATGTATCATGATCTCAATCATCAGTTCTGGTGGAAGGGGATGAAAAAGGATGTAGTTGTGTTTGTGTCGAAGTGCCTTACTTTCCAATAAGTGAAGGCCGAGCATCAGAGGCCAACGGGTTTGTTGCAACCGTTGCCTATAGCCGAGTAGAAGTGGGAGCATGTAACGATGGATTTTGTTGTGGGTCTTCCAATGACTCAACGGGGTAATGACGCCATTTGGGTGGTAGTGAACCGATTTACCAAGCCAGCGCACTTTGTACCTATGTATACGAGTGATTCGGTAGATTATCTAGCCAAACTATACATTAGGGACATTGTTCGACTTCGTGGGGTCCCTGTGACTATTATTTGGAATAGAGATCTGCATTTTATGGCTCAGTTGTGGCATAGCCTACAGAGTGCCTTGGGCACTAGGTTGACTTTTAGTACTGTCTATCTTCCTTAGACTGATAGACAATCCGAGTGTACTATTCAAATCCTTGAGGATATGTTTCGAGGTTGTGTTCTTGACTTTAAGGGGTCGTGGGAGAGACACCTGCCCTTAGTGGAGTTTGCCTGTAACAACAGCTTTCAGTCGAGTATTGGTATGACATCATTTGAGGCCTTGTATGGCCGACCGTGTAGGTCTGTCGTGTGTTAGGTCGAGGTAGGTGATGCACCTATGTTGGGTCCAAAGTTGGTCTGGGAAACAATGGAGAAAGTTGCACTTATCTGTAAGAGGTTGGTTACAACTCAAAATCATCAGAAGAGCTATGCCAACTGTGAAGGAGACCGTTGTCCTTTGAGGTGGGAGATCACGTCTTCTTGAAGATATCACCTAGATGGGGTTTGATGAGGTTTGAGAAGAGCAGGAAGTTGTCTCCTAGGTTTATTAGGCTTTTTGAGATCCTAGAGCGAATTGGGAAGGTAGCTTATTGATTGGCATTACCGCCACAACTTTCCGGGGTTCATGACGTGTTCCATATCTGTATGCTTCGGAAACATGAGTCGAATCCTTCACACATGTTGGATTGGACTAAGTTAGAGGTGGATGAGGATGCCTCGTATGAGGAGAGACTTGTTAGGGTTTTGGATACTTGAGACCAAGTCTTGCGAGGTAAGACGATTTCATTGGTAAAAGTGTTATAGCGACACCACGAGATTGAAGAGGCCACTTGGGAGCATGAAGCGGAAGCCCATGAGAAATATCCAGACCTATTCATTAATGTTTGAGCATGCATTGAAAACCTTATTACGTTAATGTAATATAAACATTGTATATGTTTTGGAAATGTGAATTGTATATTCAGTGTTGAAACTTGTTTATCGTGTTAATGAGAATGGATGACCGGTGGATGGGTCATAGTGATGAATTTAAATTATTGTCACTATTGTAATTGGTTTAAACTTGGTTTTCATGTTTGTTTTAAATTTTGGGGACGAAATTCCTTGAGAAAGGAGGTAATAGCGTTTCTGGTTTAGACCCGACTGATTTGATGTTTTAGATCTGGTTTTCATTGTTGTGGGGGCCGAATAATTTCAATTAGGAAGATGGTGACTTTGATCGACATCTGGCTAAAGTAATTCAGCCTTAACCAAGGGCAAAGCCATATAAAGAGCCGAGCAGGAGCCAACACTCAATAGGAAGGCCGAATAGGTAACCACATGCGAGATCAAGAGTGGGCCCGACCCTCAAGCCCAGAGGTAATATAAAAAGGGAGGAATGTCAACTAAAGCAGGTATGTGAGAACAAACAAAATAACTTGGGCTAGAAGTAAACTTGAGAGAATACTAACTTGTCCGTCGGAGTGCTAATTCTGGCACCCTTGATCGAATTGTTCATCCCTTTTTCAGGTAGCAATCAGAGGATCAAGGACATCTGGCTGGATCCTGGAGTATTTCCAAACCACTTCTCCACAATTGGAGCCGTCTGTGGGAATACTCAAGCGCATCCATGGTAGGCGTAATAGATGATCCTTTGGTAGTTGCTGATGGCGTTATGCCAAGAGATGACATCACTCTAAGAAACATGCTTGGACCGGAGAATATCACTGCGCGACGGGCCTTGATTTTCGACCCAATAGCTCAGACCTCACCCTCACCTTCGATGCAAAAGACTATGCAGACAATCATGGACCAAGCAAAGTGAAATTAACAGCGTCTAGAAGATATGATGGTTGGAAATGAGTGGCTGGGCCAGGAATTGGCCCTGGAGTTAGCCAAATCCCAGTAGGCCACATGCCATGATCGGGGTCGATCCCCAGGAAGGAAGGATGATCGATGACGTCGACTTCGAAAACATGATAATGGCAGTGATTATGACTCACCATCCCAAGAACCCATAAAGAAGGGACTAGTTAATGTATCCAGTTCATCCAAAGGAAGTCCGTACGTATGGCACAGGCGAGGGAAAATAAGTGATGATTCAGATGAAGAAGACAGGCATGACCCTTTCGTGTGACGCATCGCAAGGGCTATGTTGCCCAAGAAGTTCAAAGCATCGTTGTTCACCCTATTTGACAGAAAATCAGATCCCACTGACCATATTCGTCATTATAAACAAGCGATGACGTTGCATGCCCATGATTAAGCCCTCATGTGTCGAATGTTTCCAAGTAGCCTAAGACCGTTGGCCGTCAGATGGTACTATAAACTGGAGCCAGCGTCAATAAGAAGCTTTCATCAACTCCAAAAATCCTTCAGGGCAAGATTCATTACCAACGAAGTTCAGCCAAAGCAAGCCGACTCTCTTTGGGCCATGCAAATTAAACCAGAAGAGACTCTCCGTGAGTATTCGGCGCGCTATTGGGAATGTTTCAACTTGGTGGATGATGCCTACAATGATTCCATGGCCATTACCACCTTTAAGATAGGATTACATCCTGATAGCCCTCTACGCAGCTCATTGACCAGACGACCCTCCAAAACAATTTGGGGTTAATGAAAAAAGTCGAAGAATATTGTAAAGTGGAAAATGATGCCCTACGGGTCAAAGTTGGACAGAAAGCTGTTAAGACGACTCCATTTGGTCTTGTTCAACCAATAAGCGTCATGTCATCAAGAAGCCCCGAATTGTAGAATCGGGCTAAACAAGACAAAAAGCATGATTCGCACCATTCAAGCGATCAGTGTTCACACAAATCAAATGAACAATATCAAGTGGATAGCAGGCGCACAAGATGTTCAAACAAGAAGTACACGGAATTGGCAAAGCCGATCAGCAAGATCTTATCCAAAGTCCAACACCTTCTGTTCTTTAAATGGCTGTTCAAAATGATGGGGCCTCATGATACAAGGAGAAAGGATAAGCAGTGTGAATATCACAAGGGCCATGGCCATGATACCAACAGTTGTTATGCACTGAAGGGCCGCCTAGAAAAGCTGGTACAAGACGGCCAGCTAGTGCAACACGTCCGAAAGAACAATCCATCGAATGTCGTAGCCCTACGATCGAATTCACCTCCACTTGGTGTAATTCACATGATATATAGCTTGCCGTCATCAGCCGAAGTACATACAATTCAGTTGCAACCAAGTCTGCATAAGCCAATCACACCAGCCAAATGGCCCTATGAAACTGGGAGGATTAGCTTCGATGACACCGACTTAGTTGGAGTAACTCACCCCCACGCCGATCCCCTCATCGTCGAGCTATGTGTGAACAGATTCACAGTCGAACGTGTTCTCATCGATCAGGGGAGCACTTCGGAAATAATGTATTACAAGACGTTTGTTAAACTTGGCTTTACAGATTCGAATTTGTTGCCGGCCGATTACCCATTATTCAACTTCAATGCCAACCCTGAGTATCCCTTGGGTAAGATCACACTATCGGTACAGGCTGGTACCAGATCGATAGACGTAGAATTTTTGGTCGTCAAACTCCTGTCACCATACAATCTTATCATGGGAAGAACTTGGTTACATACCATGCAGGCTGTGCTGAGCACCTACCATTAACTGCTCTATTTTCCAACTGAGTATGGCATCGAGCAAATTCGGGGTTCTCAGAAATCGGCACAGGCATGCTATCTTATTACTACTACAATGGGGCCAAAGGAACTGGAAGTAAACTCGATTGAAGTATCGGACTGAGATAGTCTCGAAGATATTGGGAAAATCCCTAGTAAAAAGGCCACTGAAGACCTTGATCGGATCGAAATCAATGGGAGTCCTAACAAATTTTTCATGTTCGGCACCTCCTTGAGTGAAATTGATAGATGCGAGCTGGTATCCTTCTTACTCGGCAACCTTGATGTGTTTGCATGGACATCGTACGAGATGTCGGGGGTGGATCCAGTCGTGGCCCAGCATCGCTTAAACGTTGATCCAAAATGTAAGCCAATCATTCAGAAAAGTCGGCGGTCAACAGTGGAGCATGTTTCGGCCGTTGTTGAAGAAGTTGATCGATTGCTTGCTGCCGGGGCAATTTGCGAAGTAACTTACCCTACATGGTTATCCAATATCGTGGTTATAAAGAAGAAGAATGGATCTTGGCGCATTTGTGTGGATTTCATGGACTTGAACAAAGCTTGTCCCAAGGATTGTTTCCCCCTCCCCAGAATCAACCAACTCGTAGATGCAATGGCACATCATCAATGCTTGAACTTCTTAGACGCCTACAGAGGATATCACCAAATTGCCATGCACTCGGAGGATCAACAAAAGACCGTATTCCTCACCCCAAGAGGAACCTATTGTTACAAGGTCATGTCTTTCGGGCTGAAGAATGCAGGGGTAACTTACCAGAGACTGGTTACTACCATGTTCAAGGAATAGCTTGGCCGCACCATGGAAATATACATTGATGACATGGTGATGAAATCCGAGGAAAAGCACGCCCATTTAGCTAATTTGGTAGAGACATTTGGCATTCTACGAAAATACAATATGAAACTCAACGCCTCAAAATGTGCATTTTGCATCGGATCTGGCAAATTTCTTGGCTACATTGTCAACCACCGTGGAATAGAGGCCAACCCGAGGAAGATCACAGCAATTCTAGAACTTGGCTCTCCTCGGTCGGTCAAAGAAGTTCAGAAGCTGATGGGAATGGCCGCCGCACTTAACAAGTTTATCAGCCGTTCCACAGATCACTGCCGACAATTCTTTCACACACTTCGACAGGGCAAAGCTTTTGAATGGACCCTCAAGTGCCAGGCCGCTCTGGACGGCTTGAAAAGTTACCTCCAATCAGTACCACTCTTGGCAACCCCTTCGGCAAGCGATCCGCTCATTTTTGTATCTGGCGGTATCCGACCGGGCGGTCAGCGCCGTACTTTTAAGGAAAGAACTCGAGGAGTAACGACTAGTTTACTATGTAAGCAAGGCAATAGTTGACGCTAAAACACGTTATCTACCACTGGAAAAACTAATTCTTGCTCTCGTGATGGCTGTAAGAAAACTGATGCATTACTTTTAAGGACATACCATAGGGGTACTAACGGACTATCCCATTCAGTCAATGCTCTATAGCACGGAAGCATCAGGGCGAGTTTTGAAATGGGCTTTGGAACTCGGCTAGTATGATATCCAGTTTTTGTGTAGGACTGCCATCAAAGGGCAAGTGCTCGTCGAATTTGTAGCCGAATTCATGGGATGCCATGCCGACTTCAAATCCAATCAAGTACAACCTAAACCCAACTGGCGAATATATGTTGGAGACATTTGGCAGATGTACTGTGACAGGTCATTCAACCAATGTGGCAGTGGGGCAGGCGTAGAAATCATGACCCCCGAAGGAGCAATAATCGTGTAGGCAGTCAAACTGGGCTTTGATGCATTAAATAATGAGGCCGAATACGAAGCATTGCTAACTAGCCTTCGCAATGCACTTCACCTTGGTACACGGTGGTTGCTTGTTTTCTGTGACTCGAAACTAGTCATTAACCAGTTGAAAGGGGAGTATGCAGCTAAAAATGACCATATGGTAGCCTATATTAAAACGGAGAATTCCTTTCTCACGAAATTCGACCACCATGAATTGAATCAAATAACCCGGGATCAAAACACGCATGCGGATGCCCTTGCTTGCCTAGCCTCCGCCATTAGCTCAGAAGTCAAATGAACAATTGAAGTAGGATCCATTCCAGAGCCGAGCATCACCTCTTCTGAACCAGTTTAGATTAACATCATTGAACCAGGACCAAGTTGGATGGACCTTATCGCTACATTCTTTTCCTCAGAACAACTCCCAATGGATAAGAAAGAAGCCCACAAACTGCAACATAAAGCCCTGTGATACTACTTGGATCTGCAGGGAAAGCTTTACAAAAAATCTCTTTCTGGGCCGTACTTGGAATGTGTTCACCCAGATAAAGTTGAAGAACTATTGGCCAAAATTCATGAAGGTAGCTGTGGTGCCCATTTTGGAGGACGCTCATTGGCCCATCGAGCCGTAACACAGGGGTATTATTGGCCGACCATGCGAACAGATGCCGAGAATTATGTTAAGAAGTGCGAAAAATGCCAGACATTTTCCCCTTTAACTCATCTGCCTGCCGAGGAGTTAAACTCTATCACTAGTCCTTGGCCGTTCGCTCAATAGGGACTTGATATCGTCGAACCATTACCACAGGCTCCAGGGAACAAGCGATTCATGATTGTTGCAACAGATTATTTTACAAAATGGGTCAAAGCAGAGGCATTAACACATATTCGAGATGTCAATGTTTAGCGTTTTGTATGGAAAAACATCATAACACGATTCAGCATACCGAGAGCACTTATCTCAGACAACGGCACCCAATTCGATTATGGCGTCTATCAGGAATTATATAACACGTATGGTATCCAGCCCTACTTTTCCTCGCCGGTATATCCACAAAGCAACGGTCAAGCGGAGGCCTCTAATAAAGTTATCTTCGACGGCATCAAGAAACGGTTGGAAAAAGCCAATGGCAGATGGGCTGAAGAATTGCCCAGTGTGTTATGGGCTCATCGCACTACTCCAAGGCGATCTACTAGAGAAACGTCGTTCGCTTTGTGCTTTGGGACACAAGTTATTATCCCTCTTGAAATCGGCCTCCCCACACTGAAATCCAAGGTTTTTGATATGGGCCGTAACAACATGATGTTGGCCCTAGATCTGACTTTGATTGAAGAACACCGAGATCATGCTCTTGTATACATGGTGCGGTATCAACAGCAGTTGGCAAAGTCATACAACCAGCGCGTGCAGTTGCGTCATTATATACCTGGAGAACTGGTCCTTAAGAAAGAGCTTCCTGCCACTAAGAATCCGGCAGACGGTAAATTAGGCTCCAACTGGAACGGTCCTTATCAGATTGACTCAATTGTCGGAACAAGAGCGCATTGGCTCAAAGACATGGTGGGGAGAAGTTTGCTACGCCCTTGGAATTCCACACATTTGCACAAATTTTATCACTAAGCCAACTTGTACAGCGTGCTAGTTTCTTCCGAATTTTTGCTGATATGTAATGTACACATCTTTGAATTTCCCAATGCAATGCCGTTTCTTATCGCAGTCACATTAATAATGATTTAATAACGAATAAAGCTTCCGAATTCGGAGTGCCCTTCATGTATCACGATTGGCTAACACAAAAAGACTCCGAATTCGGAGCCCCATTCGTGGATATCACATTTGGGCCAAATAAGCCTTTGAATTCGGAGTGCCCTTCGTGTATCACAATTAGCCAACACCAAAAGACTCCGAATTCGGAGCCCCATTCGTGGATATCACGTTTGGGCCGAATAAACCTCCAAATTCAGAGCGCCCTTCGTGTATCACGATTGCCCAACACAAAGTATCACGATTGGCCAACATAAAAAGACTCCGAATTCACAGCGCCCTTCGTGTATCACAATTGGCCAACACAAAAAGACTCTGAATTTGGAGCCCCATTTGTGGATATAACGTTTGGGCCGAATAAACCTCCGAATTCGAAGCGCCTTTGTGTATCACGATTAGCTAACACAAAAAGACTCCGAATTCAGAGCCCCAATCGTGGACGTCCCCGAACGTCCCAGGAGGGAATCCCGTTTTGTTCATTGGGCTTACTACAGTTTGGACTCATATGTCACGGTTCTGAATCTAATCTCACAAAGTGCAATGCGAGATCGATAAATCACCAAAGAGTCCAAATTCGGCAAATCGTTTTAAAAAACAGATTTTTAGAAAGAAGTGCCAAACATGGATTGCTTTGCTAGATATAGAGTCGCCACCTAAATATTTTATTTTGGGGGAATTTAGGAAACCCTGACTCGTGCCTAAGGCCACGTGTCCATCATCACCAAAGTTGCCTCGGCTCGGGAACTTGGGTACGATTGGGGAAGGTCATTTCATGAGCACCGCCGCTCACCCGATCAAAGATCGGCCACTACTAAGCATGATATCTTGTTTTTAAAAACACATGTGCTCTTATTCTGGTTTATTAGCCTAGAATTACTATGTGATGCGCACAGCATACAAGTATAGATTGGATTGCCTAATTTGGAACAAAGCATCGCATATCCGTTTATTTTGAAAATGGATTGAAGTTTGCTACTCGCAAGTAGGCTAAAACACGGGTTTCGACGAATTATTCCAATTCAAGCAACCCAACCTTCACCCACAGGCATTCAGGCAGTTATATCACATAAGCACATAGCCTCATGATAAGCATGCTATCATGGCAGTCACTCACACACATGCAAGGATGCTAAAGCACAAACACTTACCGAGTACTCCAAGCCAAAGAAAGAAGCTAATTAGAAATCATGCATGAATCTTAACTATACTGAGATGCCTAATGCAACACATACAGGTATGCAACTAAGATAGGCTCGGCTATTCTAAGATGACATATGAAATGCTACAAAAATCATGTATTCAACTTGGAATTGAAATACGATGCAATTAGTATGATGCGCCGAGTCCGGTGCATGCAATACAGATGAATGAATACAAACATGCGAACATATAGATGCTAATTGAAACGTGCCCTAAACTAACCATCATAAGCTGGTAAATAAAAGGGAGAAAGACGTGGGGTTGGAAGACATGCATCACACACACACGCACACTTATTACAACATTGCCCTCCTCGGAGGGTCCGAATAAATAATACACAACCGAATGAATAAGGAATTACAGCTAATTATTACACAACCCTAATTAATTAATAAATTAACTAGAATAAATAAGCCAGCACGCAAAACATATGAAATGGACTGCCTCAGCGCGGTCTTGAATGATAAGGAATGCATGCATGCTCGAGTCGCCTTGTCGGAAAATCCATCACGATACCCCTATTTGCCTCTGTTTGCAACTGGTTCCAGAACGTTGTACGAAACTGCAGAAGGCTGAAACTCCACCATGCTGTAGAGATACTACCAACCAGTTTTTGCTGCTGGCTTCCGGTTTGCTGCAACAGAGAGCAAGAGAGGGGCATGGCAAAGTATTTTCAACATATGTGTGCACGACCACTCTCCCCGTCATTGCATAAGCTCTAGGGAATGTAGTCCTCGATCCTCGTGCCACCAATCACGCATCTCGATGCATGATGGCTGAGGAGTCAGATTGCACGACTTGATGTAAAATGAATGCACATATAAACACAATAAGGCCTAAACTTCATCATGGGTAATCCGGAGTGTCGGCGACTGAGAATCGAGGCACATTTCGTCACTTGGAGTACGAAACGTCCCTCGTTTCCTGTGTTTGGACTAAACCCTACTCCAAACACTATGCAACAACTTAGAATGGCATGGCATGCAAACACAATGCAACAACTAGCATGCAATCCTAAACGAAATGCAACTAAGACACGCAAACATGCAAGGAGTGATATGCAAAGGTGCAACTAGCATGCGCAATGCTATGAACTAATTAATGGCATACTCAATGCACATGACGCTATATGGCATACACAACGCACATATGACGATGGACATACACAAAGGCATAATCAAGGCATACACAATGCGACGATCAAACATGCGACAACATGGACATGGCATACACAATGCAAGATGGACTTAAACTAAAATGAATACGCCTCAGCCACACTCAAATCAGTGGCCAAACATGATGGAATTAGGCAACAAAAACACATGCAAACATGCACCAATGCAAGAGACCAAACCTAAGGCACCGAATGCAACTCTATCAAACCATGGCAAGGGATGAAATATGGCATACAATCATACATTTTCCATCTCTGAAATTACATGTAAGATGGTCCCGAATCATGCAAACACCTCACACGATGCATGCTAGATGGCCCGAATACCGAAACTAGTGAAGCGCATTACACTAGACGTACACAAAGCAATGCACAAAAGGCAAAACCAGCCCCAAACAGACTCTAGGCAGGTCCAAGACAGTGGAAAAATGGTCTAAAATGATGGCTCGAAAGGCATGGAAATGAAGCTCATGCAATGGTCCAAAAACGAGGCATTTATGCACAACTCTCAAACGCATTTAAAGAGTGGAAAACATGGGAATATGGCATACATATAAGCTCTGAAATATGATACACAATGGCCCCAAAACATGGAAACACCTCAACATAAGCATGCAATAGGCTTCAAAACTCAAAGCTAGGCAAGGGTATTGCACTACAACCATGCATAGCAAGCATCATTCGACCATGAGGCATAAAAACAGAGCTAAGGCAGTCCAAAACATGCACAAAATCAGTTTAAGGCATGGCCAAAAAGTGCTAGAATCAAGGACCAAAATAGCATGCAATATAAGTTAGTAAAGAGGGTTTATACTACAAGCATATGAGGCATTCAAGGGGCCACTAAACCAGCAAAACTCAGAGGTATGACATGCCAAATAAAGCCCAAAAAATTACTAAAACATAATCTATGCATGCAAGAATGATAGGCTCCTTTGATAGGCTATGAATGGGATTACTCTACACATGCAAGATGGACACCCAATATGACAAAAACAGCTCTGGAAAGAGCTTATGAAGGTCCTAAAACTCACTGAAAAGGGCCTGAAACAAGGCTTGGAAGCATGCAAATAAGGGCTCCTTTGATATGCTATGAAGAGGGCTATTCTACACATGCAAGAGGGACACCTAATATGGCAAAAACAACTCTAGATAGAGCTCATGCAGGTCCTAAAACTCACCAAAAATGGCTTGAAACATGGCTTGGAAGCATGCACACATGGGCTCCCTTTTTAGGCCAAAAATGCTAGTAAACAAGACAAGGGGTGAGAGGGTCACCCCTCTCTGATTTTGGTGCTCAAAACAGCATGCTAGCCACTGAAAATCACTGGATTTTAGTGGCTAAGAGGCCAAACAAAGGCCAATGCAAAGGTTCTAAGACATGGCTCAAGATAAGATGAAATGAAGCATGCAAGGAGGTAGATGACCCCTAACAAAAAAATGATCTTAAACAAACATGTTAAGAAGCTCAAAATAAGACTTTTTTCAGTTTATGAAAAAGCCCAAATATGCTTGCAAACTAGGCTAAGAGATGGAACAAAACAATGCTAAAAAGAGGGAAATAGAGTGTTACCCTTGTAGCCAAAAGGACCAACAGCTTCTGGACCAAAACAGAAAGCCTTCAACCTCTGAAAATGGGCTCCAAGATGCTTAGGTTGATAGTTGAGGTGTTGTGCTAGGAGGTGGTATGCAAAAGGGGCAAGAACTATGGAGCTTTGAAGCTAAAATATAGAGACAAAGGGAGAGATATAGTGTATGCCCAAAACCAATTTCTGAACCTTTTCTAATGAGGGAGAGGGCCTCCTTTTATAGCCAAAGAGGTTCAAAGCTTCTCCTAGAAGCTTAAAACCAAGCTTGAAGATCCTCCATACACGTGTATGGAGGATCAATTCTGTGCCTTCCAGTTGGCACAGCTGGCAACAACTCACAGAGACAAGACAGGGGGGAATAGGCCGATCAGTTCAGGGGGTCGGCCGACCACTTGCCCTGGTCGGCCGACCAGGTCAAAAGGGTCAGGTGGTCGGCTAGCTACTTTTTGTGGTCGGCCGGAAAGAAAGGTGGTCGGAGGGTGGCCTCCAAGGCCAAAAAGTGGTCGGCTAGTGTCCAAAATGAAGCCCCAGAAGTAAGATTTCCAACGGTGGTGGCCTCATAGCTAAAATCCAAGTGTATAGACAGAGAGGCGTGATTTAGCGAGGACCGCTCGGCTCTCTCTCTTAGCGATTCAAACCCACGTTCTTCTTCAACTTGGTTTCTTCCCTCTTCTCCAATTTTCCTCAGCTCTAAACCCCTAAACAAGGTGTTTTGAAAGATTTTTCAAAGATTTCAACTCTCTTTCATTCATTTCCACTTGGTCCTTGCTCGGTTTACCGAAAAGCGCAACATTTAATAAAATGCGACCGTCGGAACATCGTAGGAACTTTATTTTCAAAACATTTTGAAAGAGAGGGTTTCAAGGTCTAAAATCTTTCGATCAAGATTGTTTTGGTCCAAAAGGGGTATGAAGTTGAGATTTGACTCTCTTCTTGCCGAAGAAACTGAACCTTTGCCTTGCACACCTTCATCACCGAGTAAACCATCAGTAGCGCCCAAGTCTTAAGGGCGGTCAAAAATGGGGTGTCTACAGTCATGTTTGGGCCAAATAAACCTCCGAATTCGGAGCCCCATTTGTGGATGTCATGTTTGGGCCAAATAAGCCCCCGAATTCGGAGCGCCTTTCATGTATCACGATTGACCAACACAAAAAGACTTCGAATTTGGAGCCCCATTCGTGGATATCACATTTGGGCTGAATAAGCCTCCGAATTTGAAGTGCCCTTCGTGTATCACAATTGGCCAACATAAAAAGACTCTGAATTTGGAGCTCCATTCGTGGATATCACGTTTGGGCTGAATAAGCCTCCGAATTTGGAGCGCCCTTCGTGTATTACGATTGGCTAACACAAAAAGAGTCTGAATTCGGAGCCCTATTCGTGGATGTCATGTTTGGGCCAAATAAGCCTTCGAATTCGGAGCACCCTTCGTGTATCACGATTGGCTAACACAAAAAGACTCCGAATTCGGAGCCCCATTCGTGGATATCACGTTTGGGCTGAATAAACCTCCGAATTCAGAGCGCCCTTCATGTATCACGATTGGCCAACACAAAAAGACTCCGAATTTGGAGCCCCATTCGTGGATATCACATTTGGGCTAAATAAGCCTTCGAATTCGAAGCGCCCTTTGTGTATCATGATTGGCCAACACAAAAGACTTCGAATTCAGAGCCCCATTCGTGGATGTCATGTTTGGGCCAAATAAGCCTCCGAATTCGGAGTGCCCTTCGTGTATCACGATCAGCTAACACAAAAAGATCGGCCAACACAAAAAGTCTCCAAATTTAGAGCCCCATTCGTGGATATCACATTTGGGCCGAATAAGCCTCCAAATTCGGAGCGCCCTTCGTGTATCACAATCGACCAACACAAAAAGACTCCGAATTCAGAGCCCCATTCGTGGATGTCATGTTTGGGCCAAATAAGCCTATGAATTCGGAGTGCCCTTCATGTATCACGATTGGCCAACACAAAAAGACTCCGAATTCGGAGCCCCATTCGTGGATATTATGTTTGGGTCGAATAAGCCTCCGAATTCAGAGCGCCCTTCGTCTATCACGATTGGCCAATAGAAAAAGACTCCAAATTCAGAGCCCCATTCGTGGATGTCATATTTGAGCCAAATAAGCCTCCGAATTCAGAGCGCCCTTCGTGTATCACGATTGGCCAACACAAAAAGACTCCGAATTCGAAGCCCCATTCGTGGATATCATGTTTGGGCCAAATAAGCCTCCGAATTCGGAGCGCACTTCGTGTATCCCGATCGGCCAACACAAAAGACTCCGCATTCGGAGCCCCATTTGTGGATGTCATGTTTGGGCCAAATAAGCCTCCGAATTCGGAGCGCCCTTCGTGTATCACAATCAACCAACAAAAAAAGACTTCGAATTTCGAGCCCCATTTGTGGATGTCATGTTTGGGCCAAATTAGCCTCCGAATTCGAAGCGCCTTCGTGGATATCACGATCGGCCAACTCAAAAAGACTCCGAATTCGAAGAGCATTTCGTGTAGAAGCACAAACGACTGAGTAATCCTCCGAATTCGGAAGGACCTTTATATTTAGCAATAGAATGGCATGGACCAACATACGATCATCGCAAGCAGATACGAACATTAAAACGAAACGATATAACAAATATTTATTTCACTGAAGAAGTACAAATACATGGAAAGTACAATAATGTGTGTCGATATCTAACTCTTCCCCGGTTCAGCATCCTTTTTATCGTCAGTTTTCTCAGCGTTGTAAGCTTCGAAGGGAAACTTGTAATTCTGATATAGAGGTGATGTCGAATTGATACCTGCAGCCTGTAGAGCCTTAATCCACCCTTGCTTAAATACACGACTTTTGCACCGATAGACATCATTGACTAACTTTTCCTTCGTCTTTTCAATACCAATTTTTCGACTATCAAAAAAGCCTTGTTCGTAGGCCTTCATTCTTATCGCTTCTATTGTGAACATGCTCACTGTATCTTAGTCAGCAATCACATAATCCAGAAGGCGTTGGTTTACTCTTTCCGTCACGATTGGGTTCGTTTGACTCGTCGAATGAGTTTTGGAAGCTTTAGCTTTTTTCAGCTCGTTCTCGACTTTTTCTACCCGATGTTCCAAGCTCTGAATGCGGCCATCTTTTTGCTGTATCTCTCTTCATGTGACACAAAGGCGCATGTTGATTTCATAAGAGGTGTATAGTCCCTTTACCGCTCCACGGACACCCTCCCAAAAAATTTCGTAATCGAGCCGACTGAACATTGATTGCTGGACTTCGGGCGAAAAAATTTGTCGAGCAAACTCGATTGCCACATTTGGGTCACGGATAATCGACTCCACTTCAGTCATCGGTTTATTCCCAATGAAAACCGAAAAACTCAATGGGCGTGGTAGCCTGCCGGTTTCGTTTCGCGAACAAGGGGAGCTCCCTCGTTGCTGCCTCTCCTTTCTAGCTGACTTCTCTACCCCGCCCCATCTTGGAGACCTACTTCGACAACGGGGGGAGCGATGCCTCTCGCGCTCTTCCGACGTCCTGTTACCCGTTTGCGCAGGTTCGCCACCTCCTAGATTCAATTCTAAATCCAGTTCAGCTAGTGTCCTGCCCTCTCCTCTACTATTAAAGAATATTCTTCTTGACATACAAATTTTCTCAGTTCGACACAATGCTCTTTTCCCTCTATTGAATTTGAGCAACATATATTTATCAACAGCATGGAGCCCAAGCACGCCTACCCCCCACCTCGCTTATTTATTACGAGCGCAACGTTCCCAAAGCGATTGTTTCAAAGAATTTCACCGAAAAATTACTGTACCCCACCCAATCCATGAACTACACATATTCAGCGATTATGTTCATTGATTAGCTGGGGCAACGGTAGATTTATTAATCTATTCAGCCTATTTTCAAGCATTTAGCCGAATAATTATTGTGCTCCACCCAATCCATGAACTACACCTATTCGGCAGTTATGTTCATTGATTAGTTGGGGCAAGGTCAGATTTATTAATCTATTCGACCTACTTTCAAGCATTTCGCCGAATAATTACTGTGCCCCACCTAATCCATGAACTACACATATTCGACAGTTATGTTCATTGATTAGTTGGGGCAAGGTTAGATTTATTAATCTATTTGGCCTACTTTCAAGCATTTCGCCGAATAATTATTGTGCCCCACCCAATCCATGAACTACACATATTCGATGGTTATGTTCATTGATTAGCTAAGGCAAGGGCAGATTTATTAATCTATTCGGCCAACTTTCAAGCATTTAGCTGAATAATTACTGTGGCCCACCCAATCCATGAACTACACATATTCGGCGATTATGTTCATTGATTAGTTGGGGTAAGGTAAATTTATTAATCTATTCGGCCTACTTTCAAGCATTTCACGGAATAATTACTGTGCCCCACCCAATCTATGAACTACACATATTCAGCAGTTATGTTCATTAATTAGTTGGGACAAGGGCAGATTTATTAATCTATTCAGCCTACTTTCAAGCATTTAGCTGAATAATTACTATGCCCCACCCAATCCATGAACTACACATATTCGGCGGTAATGTTTATTGATCAGCTGGGACAAGGGCAGATTTATTAATCTATTTGGCCGCTATTTATAAATATATTTACGAACTACGATGCCTCATCTGATTGACAGATTATATTCATCCATTATGTTAACGTTGCAAACTGTATGGCGCATAGGCAAATACGTGATTATTCGGCATATAATGTTATAGTCGTATACTTAATTTGGTAGATTATGTTATGGCCAAAGGTTGCAACGTTAAATTTAATACGGCTATCCATTAATCTAAATTAGCAAATTCAGAATAGAGACAAAAAGGGTGATTTTTATTAATAAATTGAATACGAAAGACGAACAGTCACTTTACACATGAAAACTGCCCTACGAAAAACTTACAAACAAAATGAACAAAAACCTACAAACACTACATACAAAAGACACCTAACATAAAGCAAGATTACGCAAATTCTATTTTATTCTTCAGGGTCCAATTCCAACGGCTCAACATCTAGTTGCTCATATGGAATCGGTTGCCCCAGTGCCATGTTAGCGGCCGCCAAGGCTTTAAGCCAGCCGTGTTTAAAGCCCCGATTTTCAAACTTGGGCACCTCCTCCACATACTTTTCCATGGTGGCGTTCTCTCTGACTTTGAACGCCTTGGAAACCTTAGAGTCGGTGATTTCTTTCACATTCTTCAATTCCTCCAAGTCGACTTCTAGCTTGGCGATCACCTCTTTGGCCAATTTGAGCACGTCATCGCTCATATTTGCCCTCTCCTCAGTGGCGGCGGCTCTGAGTAGGTCGGCGCTTTTGGCCTTTTCTTCCTCAGCGTTGGCCCTAACTCGCTCCTCTTCTACCTTCCTAGCCTCGGAGTCGGCTCTTAGAGATGCCACTGCCAATTTGGCTAGAGCCTCTTTGGCTTTCCCCTTTTTGTATTCAACTTCACCTTTGAGTAAGCTGATTTGTTCAGTAGCGTCACAGTTACGGCAGCCAATTTCTGCGATTTTGCCCGCCGTTTGAAACATAAACATAGGAAAGTTAATCGGCATACAAAGGAATAAAGTATAAAATTTGCCAATTTACGTACCAATATCGCCGCCTGAGTAATTAACGCTATCGAAATCACGTCCGGTTCCACATGGAACGCAGCCCTGTCTGTCGGCAAGGAGATCGACGAGGCCACACTTAGGGCCACGGCGAGGTCCTTCAGAGCCGAAACGTCTATAGAAACCAGTGTGTTCTTGATTCTGGATTGGATAATAAATGGCACCGCCAAGTCCTAGGACTCTTCTATGCGAGGCCGTTTATCGATTAAATCTCCAAAAGAGTCGACCTTGATCTCGGCAAGGCATTTCTCCCCTTATTGTTCAGTAACATAGTCGTCTGATTAATCAATGACTGAGTCAGCAGGATGTTGTATAATGACCGAATCGGCCATAACAGTCTCTTGCTCAACTTCCTAAACAGGAGTAGGTAGTGGGGGTTCAGATCTCACAATTTCAGCCCTCCTTCGGGTTGCCATCTTTTCGGCATTCTTCCTTCTCGCCATCTGTGCGAGTGATTCACTAGCCATATTTTCAGGGTCTGTGCCGGGTAGATCTCCCAGATCGGTAAAAATGTCGTCTTCTAGAGATGAATCAATTTGGCCTGAGGTGGATGGGAGGTTGAATCTAACTTCTTCAAAAGCCAAATTAAAAGCTGCATCGACTTCCTCCTCCAAATAATCCTCAGATCCGTCCGAGTTGGACTGCCTTGGTTATTTGCCGACCTGACCACTGGCTTCACCGCCTTGGTCCGAATCTGAACCCTCAAGGCCGATTACTCTAAGGCTCTTATAGTTTGGGAAGATGAGAGCCGTAAGATGCTCTTCCCCTCTTGGAATCGGGATATGATCTGCAGCCGAAAAAGTTGAATACGCTGGATCATATCGCAGCAGCACGTGGGCGGCCCATCCTTGCTTCTGAAGATTTAGACAGCCAAAGAATTTGAGCACTTTTTTGACTTGCTTAAGCACGACGTCGTCAGCTGAAGTGAGTGCTTTCTTCAGATCTTTGCCTGCACAAATAAAACGATAAGTACACGGAATAGAAGCCGAATAAGTGTATAAAAAATGCGCAAAGAAATGGGACTATACGGCCACCTAGTTTGCCTTTTTGTCTAGGCACAGGATCCAGGCGATCTTCGCCTTCGTCGAATTCCTAGTTGCCTCGGACAACGATCATGACGTCATCAACACGCATACGAGAGCTGGCAAGCATAGTCACCAGATGGCGATCAATGTCCTTGGCCTTGAGAAAGTAGCGTCCTTGCTGATCAGAAGACTTCGTCAAGGCGTAACAATACCGAATAGTTGGAATGCCTAGATTAATCCTAAGACGAAGATTTAATTCTATTATACCCATTATGATTCAATAAAAATTTACATTTGGCTGAGAGGGAATTAAACACCAGTAACAAAGAACGACCCTCAGAAGCAAATGAAGAGGGAAACAGACTTCACCCTCAGCGATTAACAGAAGAGGAAATATGATTGTACTCGTATCAATCCTCTCCATATCAACTACGTTGTCTACCATGAGTGACATATGGGCATCATTCGGAATCGAGAAATGGCGTCAAAAGGCGGTGATACGGTCCGCAGAAAAGAGGTCTTCAGGTGTTTCGCCATTTAAATCGGAATAGAAAACGCGCTAACTAAAAAACGAACAAGAAAATGGGAGCTGGAAAGATGATGAAATACAAGGAAGAGAGGAACTTACAGTTTACAGAGAGGAGGACAATGGAGAGTAGGTAGAAGTCGCAAAGGTCTTGGAAGAGAGATACTGTGAATGAGCCAAAAAGCCTTGCACATTTGAAAAATATTCGAAAAGACAGCTCGGTTGTGTATCGCATTAAATGAGCAAAGTGTACGAAGAGTCCGGAAGTTATAATCATTTCTAAAATCATGTTCATTCTGACGCTTCGGTGTTGGAAGTAGTGCGAGCGCTGTGTTTTTTGACTTTCCACACGCAAAACCAAACATGCCAGCTAAATGGTATTAGTCGGATGTTTGGGGGGCAATTGTGGGGGTTGAATAATTTCAATTAGGAAAAGGCCGACTTTGATTGACATCTGGCTAAAGTAATTCGGCCTGGACCAAGGGCAAAGCTGTATAAAGAGCCGAGCAGGAGCCAACACTCAATAGGAAGGCCAAATAGGTAACCACGTGTGATATCAAGAGTGGGCCTGACCCTCAAGTCCAGAGGTAATATAAAAAGAGAGGAATGTCAACTAAAGCAGGTATGTGAGAACAGACAAAATAACTTGAGATAGAAGTAAACTTGAGAGAATACTAACTTATCCATCGAAGTGCTAATTCCAACACCCTCGACCAGAGTGTTCATTCTTTTTTTAGGTAGCAATCAGTGGATCAAGGACGTCTGGCTGGATCTTGGAGTATTTCCAAACCACTTCTCCACAATTGTCACATATAGTAATCTATGTCTTGTTTCCCCTTATATCTCTTTGAGTTTGGCTTTTGGGATGTGTTGATTGCGTTTGGAACAGGTTGGTAGCTTGTTTTTCAAACTTTTGTTACCTATATTTTTGTCCCTTCGCTCAAACGAAGCTTCTTGCGCTCGAGCAGTCTTTGTGAACCTCTAGTACTTTTGTAGGTTTGCCAAAGTACTGAGAGTTTACAATCTTTGCTCAAGCAAAGTTTCTTGTGCTCAAGTGACGACCTCTATCTGCAAAACTACTGGGAGTTTGTATTTTGCACTCGAACGGTAAAACTTATTATGTTTGGTCGCTCAAGTGACACGTCTTGCGCTTGAGCGAACTATGCGTATATCAGTTCGTAAATGTCCCATTTTAAGTCACTTTTTCATCTCTCTCTCTCTAAACGTTTCAAAACCATAATCTCTCTCACTTTCTCTCGAAAACTCACCTATTTCCCTCAAATACACCTAGACCTATTGATCTTTTCACCCGTGTGCCTTGTTAAAAAGTTAGAGCTTGACGTGGGTTTCGTTCTAACTAGAGCAAAGTTGGTTTTTCGGCATCTTTGGGTTTCCTCTCTCTCTCTCTCTCTCTCTCGTGTTCTAGCTTGAGGTGGGGATACTTTCCACACTTTTTATGAGTTTTAACTTACTTATTTGTCATTTCTAAACCATGTTGCGAATTTGGAAGATTTGGAACAAATCTAGGGTTTTGGATAAAAATCAAAAGAGGTGTTTTTCAAATAGGTTCTTGGAAATGATTTTGATGTTGGAAAAAAGAATGTTGAGTTTGGTAGAAATGGTTGATTTTGATACTTGGGGTTGATTTTGAAAAGAATAAGAATTTTTCCCTAAATGCCTCAAATATTGGTTTTGTATAAATAATGAAATAGATGTTAAGATTATGAAATTTGATTGGTATTGATGATGATGGTGGAGTTGGATATGTATTATCACTCACCTCTTGAAAATTTAGAAAGTGTATCTTTATGGAATATAAATTATCTGTTTAGAAATATTTATTTTGGGCTATTGATGAAGAATAGCTATGACTGTTGTAAAAATCACACGTGAATTAGGAGAATTGAATTTATTTTCTCATTCATATGCATTAAGCATTATCTCACATTTATACATTGAAAATGTTTATCGTTTTGAGAAAAATGGTGAAATTGGGAAACCTGAATTGTATTGTTGAAATAAGTTGGCCTGAGAGTGTCCAGGGTGAAAGTCCCAAAAACCCCATATATACATGGGTGCCAATCCCGTAGATAAAATTTCTGTGAAATGGTAATAGTAATGCTTTTATAGCCTACGTTTACATGGGTCCCAACTTACGGTTTCCTTAGGACGAAATTTCCAAGAAAGGTTATAGTTGTTTTGAAATTCCCAGAGTGTGATTCACTATCCTATTTTCTATTGTAATCGAAATAATTTTATGAATCAAGATATTAACTTGGCATTGCATAGTTTTGGAAAGAGATATATAAAAAAAATTTGGCACGAGTATTGCATATGCATCCACTTTATAGCTTTGTTAAGATTTATATACTGTGTTGAATTATTTCTACGGGGCTTTGGCTCACCCTATGTGGAAAAAATATTTCAGGTGCTGATGATATGCCTCCGCCATGGCAATAGCTTGGGAGAACTTGGAGCGAAAGCTTCTTTTGTGTATTTATTGTATTTATTTTGTACAAGCCAAGGGTATTAGCTATATTGGACTTAAGTCCACTTTTGTTGTAACCAAGCATCGTCTTGGAAAGCTGTAAGCCCTTAGGACATTTCTTATCTGTTTAACTTCCATTCTTTTTATTTGGTTCGCAACATATGCTATAGATTCAGGGCCAGGCATTATGAATGTATACCATATATGTTTCTCTTTTGTAAACTCAATTGGATTTAATGGAAGATAATTTCTTTATTGTTGTTGTCATCTATTGATATTGTGGATAGATCTTTGTAATTATTTTGGGGCGTTACAATGTCAAAGTGCTAGACTTTATCGGGCACAAATCCGCAGGGGAGAGGAACTCATATCAATGCGCACTTTCATTCAACTCAACAATTGGCACATTATTCCAGGTTTCACAAATTATTCAACAATGTTAATATCATCCTCTACCAATAGCCAAGGACACAGCCTCATAAACAATAGGTACCAAGTCCATGACCTCAATTTCATCCTCTTGATTTAGATTTTATCAACATTTATACGTTACATAACTTTCATCTTTCAACTCCAATTAATTCAACTTTCAATTCACGTTGTTTTCAAAATTCATAATTAAAGTCTCTTCCATCACTATCATCCCATATTTATGATTCAATTCAAAATATTTAAATTTTTATCAACAAGTAATAATTCGTTACGAATACAATTATTCACTTTTTTTAAAAAAAAAAAAAAATTGTCAGCTCCTCTATTTCTCATTTCACAAAAGTGTATAATGTTTTATTGATTCCAAAATTTATTTTCCCTTCTGTCCAAACTCCTAATACTCACAACAAATCGTTTCATCTTTCTCATTAATTATCAAAACTCAAGTAATAATTTATTTTCATAATCCAACACATATGTAGCACAAATTAATCCCATCTCTCAAATAAATAAATAACCAAAGGACTTGGGGCTTTTCGTCACAACCCTCATAAACGAGATTAACCAATCCACAAATCTTTCAGTACATATAACATTTGCCAATACCCTTTTTATTTCTCCGAAATTCTGATTTTTCGACAATTATTATAACTTAACAATGATAAAACCACAAATAACAATTAACACAAATTAAATTCACGATGACTTTCTTTATTGTCTTACATATCAATTTTCACATTTTTAATACACAATAACCCATATGGTTCAAATAAAATCAAATAACCAATTTTTTCCTCTTTCTCATAACACATAAACAATTAATTAGGGCTTCACTCTCATCCTTTTAAACATGTTCCTCAAACATTACAATCTCATTTATTCACAACAAAACACAAGATTTAACTCTAGATCATAAAATCTTAACCCTCATCACATGCTTTTCAAAAATACCCAACAAATCAAGTTTTTAATGCAATAAAAATTATCACATGTCTATCTATAATGAGGTATTGAAAAAGAGCAAAGAAATCCCTACCTTAAAGAGAGAAGTGAAGAAAACTCTAAAAATTTACTTTGCCGGAATTTGATCTCCACCGGTCAAAACGTAGCCTTCGAGGCACTCGTCATTTTTGTATTAGGAACTAACATTAAAATCTCGCTTGATCTTTGCAGATCGAAGAAAATGTGAAATTTGGTGAGAGTTTAGAGAGAAGGGAAAGAAAAGAGAAGTTAGAGAGAGAAAGAGTGATGAGAAATAGTTAAAAAGAGAGAGGATCTGATTTGAGTTAAAAGAGCATAGAAATCGAAGTCTGGATGCGCAAAGTCCGCTCGTGTGGATCAACTCAGGGAAAAATGGCTTTCTTACGAAATCCACTCACGTGGAATTCAAATTTCTGCTCTTGCGGATTTGACTAGACAACTTTTGCTAAGTGACTTCAAACAAGCGTATCTCCCTCGTTCGGAAACAGAATATGGTCAATTTGTGTCTAAATTGAAGCCCTGGAAATACTCTTTCCAACGATTCTAGTCTCACATCAAGATTCAAAATGTGGAGAAAAAAACAAAAAGGCAAAAGAGTGAACATTACTCAAAACAAATGTTCGAATTTGGCATTCTTGGTCTAATCTTGCTCAACCAATAAGTTAACTCATCAATCAAGGCTCCAAACAATGAGGCGGAGGTCCCAATTATAATAACTAAAAGGTTAAATGCAACCCATAACTTTTTAGAAGTCCAAAAAAAAAAAAGTAAGTATAAAGTGACGATTACCACTTAACATAAACAAGTCGGGATTAAGACCTCGGACACTACAACCTCCCCCACCTTAGGAAATTTCGCCCCTTAAATTGAAGTCACTCTAAGATTCAAACAAAAATCGAAAACAAAGGATGACAAGTGCCCACTTAAGTTTTAAGCCAACATATAGAATAGCCTCCCAAATCCCACCTCGATGCTCCGAGGACACTTAACTACCAAGGGTAACACAAACAAGATATGATAAGTCGCCATCAACTCCTTTGCTAAGATCCAAGAGAGTTTGGTTAAACAGAATGAAAAGATTTAGTCATGAATTCTCAATTACCTACAAGACTCGTCGAGTTTTTACGAAACAAAATTTGATCACAAAAACTTGTACACTCCATTTACAATCTTTCCTCTGTTACACACATCGTGAAAAGACTATTGGTAGGCCAATAACTCAACTTAAGGATGATCTCACGACTACGCCACTAAGGCTCTCAATCAATTCTCACAAATATATATATATGAGTTACATTCATGAAAAATGGCCCATGAAGATGACTACCCAGCACAACAAGCTTCAATGATAACAATCTACCCTGAACTAGATACACAAACGAAACAAGTATCCGGCATTCACATCATTACTCGACCAAGAACAAGTGCACAACTACAAACTAGCAGTTCAAGCTTAGTTCATTACACAACATCACAAATTAAGGAATTTTTCATACGTCTCATGTTATAAAATAAAATAAAATAAAAATTGCCTCATTTTCCTTGAAAATTTTCTTTTCTTACATACTAAATTTTCTCAAAAGGGAGCCCAAACTCACATGGAGTACAATAAAATGAGTTTTCCCCATTTCTGAGTACAATTCATTAGTGTTGTATGTGTTTTCCAAAAACAAAAAAGTGTGTTTGCAACAGCATATTTTCAAACTCAACATTGCCATTCAAGACCATAATACCAGAAAACTCTTTTCCTTAACATGATAACCGATGAACCTCACTGTCACCCAACAATATCCATCACTACTATGGTGATGTCACAACTCAATCATAATATATATACATATTATAATTCATAGAATTAACGACTGTGCTAATAAAAGACAGTGCACATACAACTTTAAAAAAAAAAAAATTAAGAGTTTCCATCCTTCCACAACCACCATCGCAATTTATCAATCAGATAATTGTGCAAGTGCGCTTATAAAATCACAGTTCTACCATATTATCTCAACTCAAGGGATTTTCACACAAACAAAACAACACACAATATGTCACACTCACATAAGCGAGACTCAACTTTCTCAAGTGTAACCCAAGGTCTTCCTTTACTTTACGACCTCTTACTCAAACTATGGCAATTCCCGAGATGACTACATGTCCATCAATGTCGGATACTAACAAACAAACTCAACAATCCTCAACGTTCGGCACCAAACACTGATATTCACCTGACGCCGGTCACCCCTACTTGGGTTTCAACACGACTTCTCGCACCTCCTTTGTGTCCGAGCTAGACTCTTCAAAACCAAGCACACTATGGCCGCCCTCTCCTAACATTCCTCCTAGAGACTCATTACACAATTCTCATTCCCAAGTCAACTCATTATATGTTAATGCCCACAAGGCAATTAAACACCTCACATCACCCACAAGGAGACTGACAAGGTTAACAACGAGCTTGCTAAACATGCACACCGATCATACAAGATATCTAGAATAAACATCACACTCACCAAAGAGCATTGCCAACACTTTATCAATAAGTCCCTAATACTCATGAGAAATGAATCATGTCGCCCCTAATCACACTTACCTAAAGATAAAATAGTATCGCTCGCAAGATGCCCCAAAGCCAGTCACAACCACACATAATTATCTTACTCCCAAGAAACAACTTTAAATATAAAAAAAAGGCTCAGAAGCTCATGCATAGTCAACTCATGAGACGATAGGCAATTATACAACAATATTAGGATTATCCATTCTAACAATGGCTTCTTAAGTAAAGGTAATATATAATTCATTACATGCCTAAATCGTTGGAATTTATAAACAAACATACTAACAACAATTAGGTATAACGCCCTCGCATCCAACAATACATCGGTCACACTAGCAAGGCAACAAAATCGCTAAATACTCTACCACTCTTCCATGCACTTATCTACCCATGCCTGGGCTACTAAACTTGGCTCTGTCACCACCGAGGACATCGATGCCTAATATGGCCCGACAGATTACACCTAGAGCAAATAGGTGGCCCCCTCTTCTGTGATTGATTCGAAGAAATCTAGGTCTGATTGGACCTCCCGAAGGACAAGTCCGAAGAAACAAATGTAGCTTGAGGCAAAAACTACGCCTGTGACTGAGATCTCGACCGTCTCCAGCTCTTAGTAAGCCTCATACACTTTCTAACAGTAGATACCGCCGATATGGCCTCCTCCCTATCTCGACCAATACTTAAAATTGTGGCCGCAGCATGGGCCGCCGCCTCCACGAGTGTGTAATAGTTCCTATACATGCTCGCAACAACCATACGCCGAATATCATCACACAACCTTATCTCAAATTCAATACAGCGGTGCTCCTCTGTTGCCACCAATTCTCTAGACAAACTAGTGAACTGTGCCTCAAACTACACTAAATGTGGTAACTCAACAAATTATGTCCTTGATCTTTCCTCGTGTAGAGGGAGGAAAATACTTGGCCAAAAAGGCCTTAGTGAAAGCAACCCAGGTGGTGCCTATAGTGGTCTTAGCATACTTCCACCAATATCCGGTGTCTCCTCTCAATTGGAAACTCGATAGCTACCTGTCCTAGAACTCTTAGAGATTTCCCACCAAAAACCACGTTGATCATGTGTGTTTCTAATGAGACCTCAAAGCAAGTTAACCGGCTACAAATACTATCCATGAGACTTAACATGCTGACATAACTGTATAATATGAAGTCCTAACACTTAATCTTTCTACATGTAAACGTCCTCACCAAGCATAATAAAAACCCATTGCGGTAAAAACCACTTCCCACAAGCCCAAGTATTCAAACTTGGCTCGCTCTGATACCAAGTTGTAATGCTCCGACTTTTATTACTCAGATAATGTTACCTTTTAATTTGAATCGGTCCATTTCAATAATAATAAACATCAAAGGTATTTAGGGAGGAATAAATTACAATGTCCTCACACATGTACATGTAATGAAACACAATACACGCCCATAGGCATTACATCATCAATTACAAAATAACGAAATATATAAAAGAGATTAACCCTTGTTACAACACACTGGCATTTCGCCTACATTTAAAAGGCCTCATGGCCAACAATTAATAGACTTCAAGTCTCGAGCAACTCTTTACTTCATACTTGAAAAATGATTACCAATGCGGGATGAACACAAAGGTCTAGTAGGAATCCTAATAATCCTAAACAATAGCAACATATAGATAGCTATGATCACGAATGCTTCACGTATATATATAGGATATGTGACATTTCATACTTCAAAATATACTTACATAAATACAATTTTTCAAAAGATCCTCTTTAACATAACAAGAAATAAAGACCAATTCTTACCTTTCAAAACTTTTCATTTGCATTTAAAGAGATCTCAATCATTCATCAAATTACCACGATCTCCTAAGATCAATCTAAACAATATACTCGTCCTATATTCCAACTCATTACAGCTACATGGACAATTACTATAAATTATAGCCTTAAGCACAAGTGCAAAATGAACGTTCACAAATACATATTGTAGACACCCCATTTTTGACCGCCCTCAAGACTTGGGCATTACTGATGGTTTGCTCGGTGTTGAGAGATGTGCAAGGCAAAGATTCAATTCCTTCGGCAAGGAGAGAGGTGAACCCTTCAAAACACTTTGTTTAGGGGTTTGGAGTTGAAGAAAAGAGGAGAGGAGGGGAGAAAATAGGTTGGAAAAGAAGTTCGCCATGAATCCGGGTAAAAGAAAGTCGAGCGGCCCTCGCTGAATCAGGCTTATTCAATTGCATACTTGGAGTTAAGCTATGAGGCCACTACCATTGGAAAGAAGACTTCCGGGGCTTCATTTTTGGTTCAAGAATCTCCTAGAGCCAAGTCAGGGTGGAGGAGATATGATTGATTGAAGCTGGGCATCATCCCGGTTGGATCGAGTCTGCGCGGCTTTACGGAAAAGGGCATAACTTTTTGCACAGGAGGAATTTTGATGCAAGGTTTGCGCCATTGGAAATCTAACTTCCGGGGCTTCGATTTGCATACCCACCGGCACTTTTTTGGCCTTGGAATCATCTGTCGACACTCTATTTAGCCGGCCGGCAATATATAGTGCCGACCGGCACTTTATTTTGGCCGATGATCAAACCTTCTGGCCGACCTGAACCCTTTGCACCCCCCAAGCCTGGTGCATACCAGTTGTGCCAGCTGGGATGCATAGAATCAGATTCACGTGCATCCATGTGCCTATTTTGCACCCTTTTGGCCCTTATTTTGCACCCTTTGCTCAAGGCTTCTTGAGGAAGCCTTGACCCCTTGTCTTGGCTTCCTCAAGAAGCCTACCAGCTGTCCAAGCTTGTTAAATAAGCCTTGCACCCCCCCCTTGAACTCTTTTGACCCTTTGAAGCTTGTTTTGGAAGCTAAGCTTTGTCTATTTAAGAGAGGCCTTCCTCTCCATTGTGGTGGTTGAAGATTCTTAAGCAAAAAACCAGAGGATATACATATATTCTGATATAGATACATATATCCCACCTCCTTCTCTATATCTATCCTATCCAAGCTTCCAAACACCTTGGTTCTTGTATCATTTGCTCTACAACACCTAGCACAACACCTCCATCTTCCATTCCAGCATTTGGGAGGTCATTTGCAGAGGTTAGGAGCACCTAAACTTAGTCCAAGAGGTGCTGGTTTGTTGGTCTACAAGGGTAAGCACACTTTTCCCCAAAACTAGCATTTTCTTGGTTCATATCTAAGCCATAGTTGCATGTATTTTTGAGCTTCGATGTAAACTACAAAGAGGCTTGCTTTGAGCCCTTCTTCAACATCGAAGAAGGGCTCAACCTTGTTTGGGACCCCCATGTATGACTTGCTTCAATACCCTCTTGGGTCCTTATTTTGTTGCATGTTTCTTTAGCCTACCATGCTTCCATTTTTGGGCCTTTGACAGGTCTGAAAAGTGGCTTATTTTTCCCCCCTCTACATGTCTCATGAAGGGTATTTGGCTGTTTGATGATAGCATCTAGCACCTATCTCTTTACCCCCTTGTATGCCATGATTCTTGCATAGTATATTTGGCTGGCGTATAATCTGTTTTTGAGCATGTAATAAACTGTAAGTAGGCTTATTTTGAGCCCTTCTTCAACATTGAAGAAGGGCTCAACCCTGTTTGGGACCCCTATCTTGCACTTGTTTCATAATCTCTTCTATTTACCGTAATTTTGCATGCTTTGTTAGCCTATCTTGCTTCTATTTTTGTGGCTGGTCATAAACTGGAAATGTGCTTGTTTTGCCATGTATAAGGTCTGTCCTAGGTTGTTTGGGTCAATCTTGGCATGCTTTGTATAGCCCCTTTGCATTGTAGCTTGTATGCTTCAAGTAGGTGCATGTGTAGGATGCATTGCCTCCATGATTTCAAGGGTTTGGAACCCTCTTACATGCTATTTCAGACCCTAATCCATGCTCACATGTTTATTTTTGTCATCTCTTTCATGCTTTAAGGGTGTGTCCTTTTATGCATTCAAGGGTGCCTTGTGCATGCTTGTGTGTTTAGAGCTTTTAGGATGCCGTGAGTGTGAGTTTTGGGTGTATTTTCACATGCTGAAAACCTGTTTTTGGTTGCTCGAGTCTTGCCATGATTGGTCTTGTCAAGTGTGGTTCAAAGCCTCATTACCTTGCTTCAAGCACTCGGGCTATTTGCATGCTTTGTTTGGTCTTGTTTAGCTTGGTTTGGCACCATGTTTTGCATGATTTCAGAGCTTTTCATGTATGCTAATAGTCCATGTTTGTGCCTCTTAGATGTGTTTAAGAGTTGCTTAATTATGCTTAAGTGTTGGTGCCTTAACTTATACATGTGTGCATGTGTGTTTGGCCCTCTTGACTTAGCATTTTGGCCACTGATTTTAGGACTATTTGAGTTGCCTAATTCATGTATAAGACCATCCTTCCATTGATTCGCATGCTTGTCTTGTATGCTTACTTGCATGATTGCATTGTATTGCCATATTGCATACTAGTTGACATGTTTAGGACTTCATTGCATCGACATGCATGCTAAGCCTCTTGACCAAGTCATGATAGAGGTTTGAGCACCCTTGTTTGCTTGTTTGCATTGCATGCATTTGAAATCAAAGTTGCATTCTTGGTTCTTAGGGCCATCATGCATGGAAATGCGCGATTGGTGGTCCGGGAATCGAGGCACATGCCCCTTTGAGACAATAACATGATAAGGGGTGTGTATAGTGCATAAATACCTTGAATCACATTGCCATGCATGTTGTTGTCCTCTGCTGCTGTGGGTTGCAGGTTCTGCAGGTGTTAAGTGCCGGCCGGCACTATTTAGTGCCGACCGGCAGTCAATTGCCAGCCGATAACTTCATATAGTGCCGGTGGCCTCCTTCTTCAGCCGGTGGTGCTCTACCCCAGCCGGTGGTACTCCCCAGTGCCCTGAGAGGCACTCCTGGGACTTTGGCAATTTTCAGAGGAGGATAGCAGGGGAAACAGAGGCAATCCGTGCATGGCAGTGCGATTCCGAGCCAATTCCGAGCGCGCGCTGCATTTGAGCCCTCTTCCCGAGGCGTTTACTGCTTTAATTAACTTAGTTAATTTGTTAATTAATTTAGTTAATTTGTAATAATTAATTAGCTTGCGTAGTTAATTAATTTGTATTATTCTTTTGGTCCCTCCGAGCGAGGGCAAATTTGTAATAAGTGTGTATGAGTGGGTGCATGTCTTCCAACCCCCATTTCTTTCTACCCTTTTATTTACCTGCTTATGATGGTAGATTAGGGCACATCTAAATTCGCATACCTTATGCAATGCATGCGTGCATTCATGCATTTGTTTACATACATCGGGCTCGGTACATCATACAAACTGCATCGTACTTTCAATTCCAAATTGAATACGTGATAGTTGTTGCATTTCATGTGCCATGCTTAGGATAGCCGAGCCTGTCTAGATTACATTCTGTGTGCGATGCATTAGTCACTTAACATAAACTAGGTCATGCATGTTTTGCTAACTGGTTTCTTGTTTTGGCACGGAGTACGATGTAAGTTTTATGCTTTAGCATGTCGCATGCGTGTGAATGTTGCCATGATAGCAAGATTACCATGAGGCTAGCTGCTTATGTGATGTAACTGCTTGAATGCCTGTGGATGGAGGTCGAATTGTCTAAATTAGGACAATGCATTAAAACTGTGAGTTTTAAAGCCCACTAGATAGTGGCAAAACTGTCTTTTCCAAAGCCCACTTGAGGGTGGCAAAACCTGCATTTTAGCCTACTTGCGAGTAGCAAACCATTTTCAAAATGAACATGCGATGTTTTATTTCAATTTAGGCAATTTGGTCTATACTTGTTTGCTGTGCGCATAACATAGTAATTCTAGGCTAATAACCGGAATAAGAACATGTAATGTTTTCAAAATCGGATATCACGGTTAGTAGAGGCCGGTCTTCGGACCGGGCGAAAGGGGGTGCTCATAGCTGACCTTCCCCGATCGTACGCAAGCTCCCAAGCCAAGACCACTTTGGTGATGACGGACATGTGGCCTTCGGCACCGAGTCAGGGTTTCCTAAATTTCCCATTTTAAAATATTTAGGTGGCGACTCTGTAATCTGGCAAAGCAGTCCATGTTTGGCACTTCTTTTCAAAATCAGTTTTTCTTCAAAACGATTTGCCAGAGTTGGACTCTTTGGTTCAAGATTTAGAACCGTGACGTTTTGAGTCCTTCGAACTGTAGTGAACCCAATATGAACGGAACGGGACTTAACCCTCCCGGGGATGCGTTCGGGGACGTCTACAGTTTCTGGCGACTCTGCTGGGGAATTTAGAGAGCTTGACTTGAACTCGTGATATCCTGTTTTGACTATGTTTATGTGTCTCTTTGCATTGCATGTGCATTGGTGCGCCTAGGACACCGTGTTGGCCATCTGCTATTCCTGAGCGGTTTGCTGGAGGCTTGTCTTGTCAAGACATGACCATAAGGCTGACCGGTTGCGGGCTCTGCCAGTATGGGAACACAAACCCCGGTTTTACCGGGGCACCCTCTTTGACCATTCGACCTAGTGCATATCGAGATCCATAGTGACCATTCCAAATTAGGACAGGTTGCTTACCCGATATAGGTTGTTTGAAACCGCTGCATGCGTAGTGAAACCCTAGCTCCTGACAAAATAGGACAGGGAAACCCTACCCCAACATAGGGGTGTTTTGGCTCTCTTTTACATGCTATGTGCTTTTAGAGTGTATCTCTACAGGGAATGCATATACCAGTTTGCGAGTCTGGGTATCCGGCCTGCAGGCACCAGTATCAGTATTTTGAGAATCAGTTATATCTGCGGGTATCAGATTCAGATTTGGGGCAGTGATTTCGGGGAACAGTGCTCAGTAATAGAATACAGTCGTTCAGCTTTGCTCATATCCGTTCCAGTGAAGTTGAGCTGAGATGCTGTCTGTTTTCTCTTTTGCTAGGTAGTTCTGGAACTATAGCTTCAGAAGGCTCCACTATCCCCCCGGTACATTGGATTTGTGCTGATAGACTTTGTCAAGTCAGAGGCTCAGTTCAAAGGGTAATCAGGGCCAGAGAAGGCTAGTCAGGCACAGATCACCAGTTCAGCAGTTACCAGATCAGTGGCCCTTATCCACCCGTCCAGTGAACAGGTCAGTCAGATGGATCAGCAGAATACATCAGGGATGGAGGCAATGATGCGTCAAATGCAGGAAACTATGAAACTCATGCAACAAGACGCTGTCCGCCAAGCGGAATTTTCCAAGCAACAAGCTGCAATTATGGCTCAGCAGGCTGAGCTCATCACCAGGCTACAACAGCAAAGCGGCGTGTCTGCTTCACAACAAGTTCCTCCCCCAGCAGGAGCTCCAGCACCTGGGGAGACGCCAAATGTCCAAAATGTCCAAGAGGATACAGACCTTCCAACGGGGCCAGCTCCACCCCCGATCCTACCGCAACTATCCAAGGCACCCACGCCTATCAATGTACCAGACTCTCCCTTTGAGTTTGAAGCGGATCCCACAGCACTGAAGTTGAGCAAGCTTGAAAAGCTGTTCAAGAAATCCCAGGGAGTCAAGACCATCCCTGACATTGAAGATGGATACACGGACACAGCTGTGACATTGCCAGACAGGTTCAAGATGCCTCACATTGACCGTTTTGACGGGTCAGGAGATCCCATGGTCCACCTGAGTTTGTTTTCAGATGTTCTGCGCCCGATGGGCTTGACAAGATTACAGAAGCTCTCCCTCTTTAGCAGGACCCTGTCGGGTATCACGGCCATCTGGTACGCCAAATTAGAGGACTCAGTGAAACGAAGCTGGGAGGAGATGTCCGAGGCCTTCGTCGCACAATATTCATACAATACCCAGATCAAGATCACAACCCGTGATCTTGAGACAACCAGGCAAGAGCCGAAAGAAGGCTTCTCTGACTTTGTAACCCGTTGGAGAGCCAAAGCTTCTTCGATGACCACCAGGCCGGTCGACAAGGACCAGATACGGATGATTGTGCGCAATCTCCAACCCAGGCTGATGCAGAAGATGATTGTCCTCCCCCTACCCACCTTTGCAGACCTCCATGAGATTGGGGTACAAATCGAGGATGCTATAAAGCAGGGCCTCATTGACCAGGAGAAGGAGCAGCCCAGGAGGGCGTTTACCGCAGTTCGAATGCGACCACCAGTAGTGATGCAGCTGCAAGATCTTCTGAAGTGGGCATGGTCACCAACACCACATCACAAAAAGCTACCCTATTCACCGGTGCGTCCGGAAGTAGCTCACAGAAAACCAAATATCCACCCCGAGTCAAGAGGGTTTTCACCCCACTTTATATGCCATTGTCAAAGGCTCTAGAGGTCTTAATCCGGAAAGGGCATCTGAAACCATTGGAACAACGGCCTTTACCTGATCCTCTCCCTCCAAAGCATGACCGGACTAAGTACTGTGCGTACCATCAACAAACCGGTCATGAGACCGATAGCTGCTTTCGTCTGCGCCATGATGTACAAGATTTGTTTGACAACGACGTCATCACCGCACCAACTCAATAAGGTCTATCGTCACTGGGGGATAATACGATATGATCAGGGGATGAACCACCTGCGGGCAACACTCAGTTTACTCCAGATGTGGCGTTTGGCATGCACTGCTTTGAGCATTTGCGAATGCTAGTTTTGTACATTCTGACTTGGGTATTAGGTCAGCCTTGTTGTTTTGAGTCTATCTCTTTGTTTTGAGTCAGTCTTTTGATTAAGGGTCTGTCTTGTTGTATCGGGTCAGTCCTGTTGTACGGAGGTCGGGTGATTCCGGGGGTGTTACCTCAGGCGTCACCATTTTGTTTCGCGTCTGTCTTTTCATTTTGTTTTGAGTCTGTTTCTGCCAGGGAGCTAGTTGTGCCAACAGATTTTGAATGAAACAGCAGTGATTTTCATACTCTTTGTGCTTGCTTCTGCCGTGTGCCAGTTGTGCCAGAATTTCTAAATGAGATGACAGTATTTGACTAAGAACTCTGTCCTTTCTGTGCCTTGAAGTCGTTGTAATGACCTGAGTTTTTCAAAACTTTTTGAACACTACGGTGAAAACGAAGAGGAAGGAATTCCTCGGGGTTTGTAAAAATTTGATCAATTGAGAGAAAGAGAGGCGTGCTAAGCCCTTAATGAATGAAATCATGCTTGTTAGTGTGAGTACTGGGAAGGATCCTGGCTTGATCCAGATTGGTCCCACACTGTCTTTAGCGCAAGCGATTTGTCGCTTTCTTAAAAACTTTCAAAAAAAATATTTTGCGCGGTCCTGCAAAGACATGTGTGGAATCGCTCTTGAGATTGTGTAGCTTAGGATCACTCTCAGCCTCGAGACTTGAGTCCTTGCCTTCAAACCTTGAACTTGCATTCAGAATGTTCAACGGTCAACCACAATATGAGGCCTGTGTGGCCAGATTTGAAGCAGCCCTCGAACAAGAGGCACCAAAGTCAGATCAAGAAGATCAGACCTCATCAGAAGAAGCTTGCAAAACTAAATCAGAAGCACCCCTCAAACTAGGGGCAAAAATGTCCGATGTGCTCGAAGAGCCGAAGATGGATCCTTCTGCGAATCAATACAGCAGTCATTTTCCGGGATTCAGATGACTTCAGGATCTCAAAACCATTTGGCATGGACCTGTTACACTTTTACCCTTTGAGAGGCTCGCTGGGTCGAAAACCCGGAAGGGCGACCCAGGCAAAAGTTAGAGCAAGCAAAAAATACATACAAAAGGAAAAAAAATACAGAAAAAAGAAGAACAAAGGAAGAAGAAAAAGAAAAGAAAAGAAAAAGAAGCTCGCAAGGTCGAAAACCCGCATCGGGCGCCTTGGCAAAAGTTAGAGCCTAAAAGAAAAAAAAAAGAGAAGAGAAAAAAATGAAAAAGAAAGAAAAGAAAGAAGAACAAAGCTCGCAAGGTCGAAAACCTGCAATAGGCGCCTTGGCAAAAGTTAGAGCCTAAAAAGGAGAGGTTAATACCCGAGTGTACCTTAACCCCGAACTACGTAAGGCTTGATTCCCACCTTTGGGATACGTAGGCAACTTCATTCTGAAGTCCAGCCCTAAAACACTTCAAATTCAATTGTGTCCATGAAATGGTTTTGATCATCTTTGCCTTCTCTGTATCCGAGAGTTCGGTTGTAATCATCGTTCTGAGGACTGATCACAATGCGCCGCGGTGCCATTCACACAAGGGGCAACTTTCCGTTGCCATTCAATGCGCTGCAGTGTTAGTTCAAACAAGTGGCAACTTTCCGTTGCCATGCAGTGTCCTTCAGACAAGGGGCAATTTTCCATTGCTTATGGATCCGAGGTTGCGCATCTCAAGAGTAGGTTCCGTGCTTGTTGAGCATTGGCCGTTTGCAAAAAATAGTTTTTGAGAATTTTTACTGAGGTTGACTAATTCTCTCGAAAATTATTCCATCTTTTCCAAAAACTGGACCATTTTCTTGGATCCAAAAAAGGGGAAATTTTCAGTGCTCACAACTTAACTTGCGTGATTTTCAAAATCAAAAAGTTGAATAAGCATGTTAATCTAACTTTCATGTTGGTCAAATTTGTTTTAAAACCAAAAAAAATGGTCAAAGTGATGAACTAGGGGCACAGTTGAGTCAGGTGTTCTGTCTTTTCCCCATCATCAACATACTTGCCAAGAAGGGCACTCTACCTACCAGAAGAGGGCACAACTGAAGTCAACAGCAAAGGGCTGAAAGCTCTCTCATCCTCCAAGCAACGAGGTATTAAGTCAAGTGCGAAGCACGAATTGGAATGGATCAAGATGTTCCACTTCCTCATCTGGACAGATCTAACCACGTCCAAACTCCCCAGCAAGGCATCATCAACCGATGTTAGCTGCAGATTTGCTACACACCCAGTTGTGGCACAACCTCTCTATGGGAAAGTTCACTGCTGTGTGCAGAAGAAAAAGAATCTAGCAGAATGCTAGGGGCAAGAGCCCGCAACTTCTTGTCTATCTACCAACCACTCTGGGAAGAGATAAAAAAAATTGAGAGATTGAAGAATAGAGAGGTGCGCGATGAGAGGAAAAGTGAGAAAATGGCTTTTTCAGAAAAACAGAGCTTGAGGGCCGAGTGATGTGAGAATCACAAATGAGAAAGGGTGGGAAATAATACCCGGTGAAACAGGCTCCCTGTGCACATTCGAGTCTTGTGTTTTGTTTTGTCTGTCTCGATTCTTGTTTTGAGTCGTTTCGAGTGTCAATAGATGTGTTTAGGTTGTTTACCTTTGTTTTCTTTTGTTGAGTCTTTTTCGCTGTGTTCAGTCGTAAGCTCAATACCCGGTTAAGAACTCATTTCTCAATTTCAATAAATCATCTTGTGCTCAGAGTGTTGTGCCATTCTCCACATTTGCGCAAAACAATATTTGTTCTTTCATAAAACCGCTGGGTTCAACCCCCGATAAGTGTGAGCAGTAAAACCAGGACCTATCTGAAGCTATATGGTTCCGGACTGCAAAGCAAAAGCAAAAGAAGAAAATGTCGGGCATCTGAGTTTGTTCCAACTTCAGTAAGCTCCAAGATTGCATTCCGTATGCACCTCGTCAGGCCTTGTCAATACTCTGAAGTATGAGTATGCCTCTACCTCAAGCTCAAGATCATTCACTTAGTGTATCAATCACACTCTTATTTGCCTTAGTGTATCAATCACACTTCACTCACTTAGTGTATCAATTACACTCTTATTTGCCTTAGTGTATCAATCACACTTCATTCACTTTGTGTATCTATCACACACATTCATTTGCTTCACTCAGTGTATCTAACACGCTTTATTTGCTATAGTGTATCAATCACACTTTTCTCACTTCATTCTCATTTAGTGTATCAATCACACTCTCTTTACTTGGTGTATCAATCACACTTCATTCACTTTGTGTATCTATCACACCATTCTTCTCTTCATATCACGTGTTTACTTTAGTGTATTGTAACACGTCCGCGGGGGACCTCGCTACAGTTCGGACTCTCCTTTTTGTTGCGGTTCTCAATCTGAACCAAAGAGTCCAAATCCGGCAAATCGTTTGAGAAAACTGATTTTTGAAAAAGTAGTGCCAAACATGGACTGCTTTGCCAGATTACAGAGTCGCCACCTAAATATTTTTAAATGGGAAATTTAGGAAACCCTGACTCGGTGCCGAAGGCCACATGTCCGTCATCACCAAAGTGGTCTTGGCTCGGGAGCTTGGGTACGATCGGGGAAGGTCAGCTATGAGCACCCCCTTTCGCCCGGTCCGAAGACCGGCCTCTACTAACCGTGATATCTGATTTTGAAAACTTTATGTGTTCTTATTCCGGTTATTAACCTAGAATTACTATGTGATGCGCACAACACAAAAATATAGACTAGATTGCCTAACTTGGAAATAAACATTGCATATCCGTTTTGTCTCGAAAAACGTGTTGGATTTTGCTACTCGCAAGTAGGCTAAAATACGGATTTCAATAAGTTGTTCCAACTCAGGCAATCCAACCTCCACCCACAGGCATTCAAACAGTTTATCACACATAAGCATTTAGCCGCATGGTAAGCATACTGTCATGGAAACATTCACACATATGTGGTATGCTAAAGCGTAAAATACTTACATCGTACTCCGCGCCAAAACAAGAAACTAGTTAGCGAACATGCATGCCCTAGTTCATGTTAAATGGCTAATGCACCACACACAGAGATGTAATCTAGAGTAGGCTCGGCTAACCCTAAACATGGCACATGAGATGCAACAACTATCACGTATTCAATTTGGAATTGAAAGTACGATGCAGTTTGCATGATGTGCCGAACCCGAATGCATGTGAACAAATGCATGAATGCACGCATGCATTGCATAAGGTATGCCAATTTAAATGTGCCCTAATCTACCAACATAAGCGGGTAAATAAAAGGGAGAAAGAAATGGGGGTTGGAAGACATACACCCACTCACACACACTTATTACAAATTTGCCCTTACTCGGAGGGACCGAATAATAATACAGACCGAATGAATAAACGAATAAATAAATCATTACACGATTTTAATTATTAAAATCAAAGCAAATAAATAAATAAATGCAATGAGGCCTCAGCCCTGCCTTGGGATGTGCGAATGATGCGTGCTCGATCCGTCTTGCCCGGAAAACCCGTACCGTGCCACTGCTGGTTCTGTTTTCACTGCCCTGCCTCTCCAGAAATTCCCAAAGTTTCAGAATACCTCCCAAATGATCTGAAATACCCCACCGGCTGGGGGAAGAGCTCATCGGCTGCTTTTATTGGCCATCGGCTTCTTGTGGTGGTTATCGGCACAAACAAAGTGCCGATCGGCACATTATACTGCCGGTCGGCAGAAAGTTCCTGCAGAGGACAGTTTGACAGCAGCAGCAAAAACAGCAGTGCAAGGCATGGTTTTTGGGCATATGTAAGCATGGCCGTGGCCTCCTATCATGCTTAGGGACTCAAGGAGGCATGACTCTTGGTTCTTGGGCCACCAATGGTGCATTTTGATGCATGATAGCCCTAAGAACTAAGGTTGCATTTTGATGTAAATGTATGCAACACAAGCAAATGAAATCCAAAACCTTATCATGTGTTGGTCCAAGGCCTTGGTGACCAAGAATTGAGGTGAGTTGCACCACTTGGAGTGTGAACTCCTCTCAATCCTATGCTTGGCTTGACAATCCCCAAGCCAAGCCATGGAATGCATGAATGCAACATGGCTCAAATGATGCAACAGTGAGAAATATGATGCAATCACATCAAGCATCATGCAACTATCACAATGGGCATACAAAATGCTAAGGCAAACAAGGTATGAATGGCATAGAAACATGAGCCAATCAAGTAGTGGGACCAATATGCTATGACACCTAACGGACCAAGTATGCAACTAACATGTAATGAGCCTAAAGTAGTGGACTTAACCACCATGGGGGAGGCCTCAAACTTCCCCAAAAATGTGACTGAAATGGGCTGAAATCATAGAGAAAACACTACGCAAATATGCAAACCACTCAAGCCCAAAACCAAGGGCACTCAAGAGAGCATCTAACCAACATTTACGCAACCACTCATGGCATGAATCTAATAACCAAAAAACAGAATTTTAGCATGGAAAATGGCACCCAAATCCCTCATGTGGCAGCCCCAAAACAGTCCCGAAAGCATGAATGCACATAATGCACATTTTAAAGCATAGAGGGCACACCTTTAAAGCATGAAGAGGGATAACAAATCTAGACATGTGAGCATGGATTAAGGTCTGAAATAGCGTGCCAAATGATCCCAAATCATCTAAATAGGCTAACCAATGTATGCACATGAACTATATGCTTGAGGCCAACAAACCATCATGCAAAGTAACCATACTAATCATGCCAAATATGATCAAAACAGTGGCTCACAGCCCTAGAACATGGAAAATCAAGGCTAAATGCTCCACCATGCTAAGCCGAAACATGGAGATATATGGGGCTAAACATATGGCACAATTCTAGGCCAAACGAGGCATTACAAAGCAAGTGTAAGAAGCATGCTAAGGGCCATTAAACCCATACTAGACAGAGGTTAAACATGACTTAAAACACTCAAGAAAGCTCTGAAATGAGGCCAAATGCAAGCAAGCATGCATACTAGAGCTTCATACAAGCAAGGCCTACAAGCCAAAATGCAAGACAACCAAACCAAGCATGCCAAATGGGTCCAAGGCAGTGGCTCACAGCCCTTATACATGGCAAGATGATGCTATTATCTCCATGAAATCAAACTAAAACATGCAAATATCAAGGCTTAGACATATGGCACACTTCTAGGTACAAGAGAGCATTTCAAAGCAAACATAAGAGGCATGTTAAGGGCTACAAAACCGACCAAAAACAGAGGCAAAACATGACCTCAAACACCCAAAAAGTCTCTGAAATGAAGCTAAAACAAGCATGCATACATGTTACCTCATGAGCCAAAAATGAAGGCAAACAAAGGGCCAAGGGGGAGAGGGGTGTCTCTCCCCTATATGAGACTTAAAACCATCTTCCTCACCACTGAAAACCCACTGGTTTTCAGTGGTGGGAAGGCCAAGAACACCAAGTAAAGAGGGTCTTAAGCAAAGGCACCAAAAGTGGCCATATAAAGCCTAATAGGATGGACCTTTGCTCAAACCAAAAAAGAACCTTAATGAAGGTTCAAGAACAAGTAAAAACAAGACTTTTCTATCTTAAACACAAACTCAAAAACACAAAGTAAAGAGGGTAGAAAGAGGTTGCAAGAATGGGGAATATAAAGTGATGTTCTTACCCTTGAAGATCCTTTGAAGAACAAGTGATGCAGCCACTCTCTAGTGCTCAAAACCAGTCCAAAACCAACACAAATAACCTTCCAAGGCTCTCAATCTCGAGCTAAGGTGTAATGGTGTGTGTAATGGTGCAAAAGTAAGGTAAATCTACACTTTCAAGCCTAAAATCACACACACAAGAGGAGAGAGATGGAGATCTATGTATCTATAGATATATGACAGAGAAATATATGTATAAGCTCTGGTTTTTTGCCTCCCAAAATGCTAACCTTGAGTCAAGAGGAAGAGCTCTCCTCTTATAGGCAAGGAATGCTTAGCCACTAAGCAAGCCAAGGGCTCATCCCTCCATACACGTGTATGGAGGGGAGCAAAACACTTTACAGCTGCAAGAAAATATCTCAAAAAGCAAGTGTACAGTGCTCGGCCGGCAAAGAGTACCAAATGGCAAAATTTAGTGCCGGTCGGCACAAAATAGTGCCGGTCGGCACAATAAAGTGCCGATGGACAAACTAGCCAGTCGGTGGCCTTCAGCCCCAGCCGGTGGTGTGTAGGGATGCCTCAAAAGGCATTCCCTGCCCTCCCAAGGCAAAACACAAGCGTTTGGTGCAAAACCAAACACAAACGGTCGAGTTCGGAGGTCCTGAGGCAAGGCGCGCGCAGCCGAGAACTCCGGGAACTCCAAACGAACACAAACAGGGATAATCACCGAGTGTTCCAACGGTGACGTCCAAGTCTTGAGGACGGTCAAAAATGGGGTGTCTACATGTATCCATCACACCTCATTTACTTTCGTTTGCCTCATGTATCTATCACATGTTCACTCAGTGTATCAATCACACTTCTCTCATTTTGTGTATCAATCACACACATTCTCATTTTAGGTATCTATCACACCCATTCTCATTTTAGTGTATCAATCACACACTTTATTGCGTTCAGTATATCAATCACACACTCCATTTCATTTAGTGTATCAACCACACACTTCATTACATTCCGTGTATCAATCACACTTTCTTTCACTTAGTGTATCAATCACACTTTCATTCTATGTATCTATCACACACAGGTTCACTTCAATTACTTTAGTATATCCATCATACTTGTTCACTAAGTGCATCTATCACACTTCGTGTTCACTTTTAGTATATCAATCATACTTGTTCACTAAGTGCATCTATCACACTTCGTGTTCACCTTTTAGTGTATCAATCACACTCTGTTCACTAAGTGCATCTATCACACTTCGTGTTCACCTTTAGTATATCAATCATACTTGTTCACTAAGTGCATCTATCACACTTTGTGTTCACTTTTAGTATATCAATCATACTTGTTCACTAAGTGCATCTATCACACTTCGTGTTCACCTCTAGTATATCCATCATACTTGTTCACTAAGTGCATCTATCACACTTCGTGTTCACCTTTAGTATATCAATCATACTCCTGTTCACTAAGTGCATCTATCACACTTCGTGTTCACATTCAGTATATCCATCATACTTGTTCACTGAGTGCATCTATCACACTTCGTGTTCACATTTAGTATATCCATCATACTTGTTCACTAAGTGCATCTATCACACTTTGTGTTCACTTTTAGTGTATCAATCACACTCTGTTCACTAAGTGCATCTATCATACTCTGTGTTCGCTTTTGGTGTCTCAATCACACGCTCACTTTGTGTATCTATCACACACTCGCTTTGTGTATCAATCACACACTTTCGCTTTGTGTATCTACCACACACATTCACTTTTTGTATCTATCACATGCTCCCTTTGTATATCCACCACACACATTCGCTTAGTGTATCTACCACATATTTGCTTAGTGTATCCATCACACTCGTTTTGCTTTGTGTATCTGTCACACTTTGCTTCACTTAGTGTATCAACCACACTTCATTCATATAGTGTATCCATCACACTCTCTTCACTTTGGTGTATCCATCACACATGTTTGTTCACTTAGTGTATCTATCACACTTCGTTCACTTTTGTGTATCTAACGCACATGTTCGTGAGAATCGCATAATTCTCTTACATCCTTTCTGCATTGTAGTGTAGTCTGGTGTATGCTAGCTTAAAACTGTTGCATGTGTGCTTCGTTACAGCATCCTTTACATGATCATAAGTTATGCACTTGCATTGTGCATCACTTTGCATCCTGCCCCCGAACTACGCTGGTTTGATTCCTTGCAAAGGGATACGTAGGCAGCCTCCGGGCACAACCATTTATCTATCTATATTTTGTTTGTTTGTCCAAGTCTTCGGCCTTATCAAAAATGGGTCGTCTCGGGGCTTTGACATTCACTCCCGTCATTGTTATGACTTCCGAGTTCTGTCAAAGAGGGGCAACTGTAGACACCCCATTTTTGACTGCCCTCAAGACTTGGGCATTACTGATGGTTTGCTCGGTGTTGAGAGATGTGCAGGGCAAAGATTCAATTCCTTCGGCAAGGAGAGAGGCGAACCCTTCAAAACACTTTGTTTAGGGGTTTGGAGTTGAAGAAAAGAGGAGAGGAGGGGAGAAAATAGGTTGGAGAAGAAGTTCGCCATGAATCCGGGTAAAAGAAAGTCGAGCGGCCCTCGCTGAATCAGGCTTATTCAATTGCATACTTGGAGTTAAGCTATGAGGCCACTACCATTGGAAAGAAGACTTCCGGGGCTTCATTTTTGGTTCAAGAATCTCCTAGAGCCAAGTCAGGGTGGAGGAGATATGATTGATTGAAGCTGGGCATCATCCCGGTTGGATCGAGTCTGCGCGGCTTTACGGAAAAGGGCATAACTTTTTGCATAGGAGGAATTTTGATGCAAGGTTTGCGCCATTGGAAAGCTAACTTCCGGGGCTTCGATTTGCATACCCACCGGCACTTTTTTGGCCTTGGAATCATCTGTCGGAACTCTATTTAGCCGGCCGGCAATATATAGTGCCGACCGGCACTTTATTTTGGCCGATGATCAAACCTTCTGGCCAACCTGAACCCTTTGCACCCCCCAAGCCTGGTGCATACCAGCTGTGCCAGCTGGGATGCATAGAATCAGATTCACGTGCATCCATGTGCCTATTTTGCACCCTTTTGGCCCTTATTTTGCACCCTTTGCTCAAGGCTTCTTGAGGAAGCCTTGACCCCTTGTCTTGGCTTCCTCAAGAAGCCTACCAGCTGTCCAAGCTTGTTAAATAAGCCTTGCACCCCCCCTTGAACTCTTTTGACCCTTTGAAGCTTGTTTTGGAAGCTAAGCTTTGTCTATTTAAGAGAGGCCTTCCTCTCCATTGTGGTGGTTGGAGATTCTTAAGCAAAAAACCAGAGGATATACATATATTCTGATATAGATACATATATCCCACCTCCTTCTCTATATCTATCCTATCCAAGCTTCCAAACACCTTGGTTCTTGTATCATTTGCTCTACAACACCTAGCACAACACTTCCATCTTCCATTCCAGAATTTGGGAGGTCATTTGCAGAGGTTAGGAGCACCTAAACTTAGTCCAAGAGGTGCTGGTTTGTTGGTCTACAAGGGTAAGCACACTTTTCCCCAAAACTAGCATTTTCTTGGTTCATATCTAAGCCATAGTTGCATGTATTTTTGAGCTTCGATGTAAACTACAAAGAGGCTTGCTTTGAGCCCTTCTTCAACATCGAAGAAGGGCTCAACCTTGTTTGGGACCCCCATGTATGACTTGCTTCAATACCCTCTTGGGTCCTTATTTTGTTGCATGTTTCTTTAGCCTACCATGCTTCCATTTTTGGGCCTTCGACAGGCCTGAAAAGTGGCTTATTTTTCCCCTCTCTACATGTCTCATGAAGGGTATTTGGCTGTTTGATGATAGCATCTAGCACCTATCTCTTTACCCCCTTGTATGCCATGATTCTTGCATAGTATATTTGGCTGGCGTATAATCTGTTTTTGAGCATGTAATAAACTGTAAGTAGGCTTATTTTGAGCCCTTCTTCAACATTGAAGAAGGGCTCAACCCTGTTTGGGACCCCTATCTTGCACTTGTTTCATAATCTCTTCTATTTACCGTAATTTTGCATGCTTTGTTAGCCTATCTTGCTTCTATTTTTGTGGCTGGTCATAAACTGGAAATGTGCTTGTTTTGCCATGTATAAGGTCTGTCCTAGGTTGTTTGGGTCAATCTTGGCATGCTTTGTATAGCCCCTTTGCATTGTAGCTTGTATGCTTCAAGTAGGTGCATGTGTAGGATGCATTGCCTCCATGATTTCAAGGGTTTGGAACCCTCTTACATGCTATTTCAGACCCTAATCCATGCTCACATGTTCATTTTTGTCATCTCTTTCATGCTTTAAGGGTGTGTCCTTTTATGCATTCAAGGGTGCCTTGTGCATGCTTGTGTGTTTAGAGCTTTTAGGATGCCGTGAGTGTGAGTTTTGGGTGTATTTTCACATGCTGAAAACCTGTTTTTGGTTGCTTGAGTCTTTCCATGATTGGTCTTGTCAAGTGTGGTTCAAAGCCTCATTACCTTGCTTCAAGCACTCGGGCTATTTGCATGCTTTGTTTGGTCTTGTTTAGCTTGGTTTGGCACCATATTTTGCATGATTTCAGAGCTTTTCATGTATGCTAATAGTCCATGTTTGTGCCTCTTAGATGTGTTTAAGAGTTGCTTAATTATGCTTAAGTGTTGGTGCCTTAACTTATACATGTGTGCATGTGTGTTTGGCCCTCTTGACTTAGCATTTTGGCCACTGATTTTAGGACTATTTGAGTTGCCTAATTCATGTATAAGACCATCCTTCCATTGATTCGCATGCTTGTCTTGTATGCTTACTTGCATGATTGCATTGTATTGCCATATTGCATACTAGTTGACATGTTTAGGACTTCATTGCATCGACATGCATGCTAAGCCGCTTGACCAAGTCATGATAGAGGTTTGAGCACCCTTGTTTGCTTGTTTGCATTGCATGCATTTGAAATCAAAGTTGCATTCTTGGTTCTTAGGGCCATCATGCATGGAAATGCGCGATTGGTGGTCCGGGAATCGAGGCACATGCCCCTTTGAGACAATAACATGATAAGGGGTGTGTATAGTGCATAAATACCTTGAATCACATTGCCATGCATGTTGTTGTCCTCTACTGCTGTGGGTTGCAGGTTCTGCAGGTGTTAAGTGCCGGCCGGCACTATTTAGTGCCGACCGGCAGTCAATTGCCAGCCGATAACTTCATGTAGTGCCGGTGGCCTCCTTCTTCAGCCGGTGGTGCTCTACCCCAGCCGGTGGTACTCCCCAGTGCCCTGAGAGGCACTCCTGGGACTTTGGCAATTTTCAGAGGAGGATAGCAGGGGAAACAGAGGCAATCCGTGCATGGCAGTGCGATTCCGAGCCAATTCCGAGCGCGCGCTGCATTTGAGCCCTCTTCCCGAGGCGTTTACTGCTTTAATTAACTTAGTTAATTTGTTAATTAATTTAGTTAATTTGTAATAATTAATTAGCTTGCGTAGTTAATTAATTTGTATTATTCTTTTGGTCCCTCCGAGCGAGGGCAAATTTGTAATAAGTGTGTGTGAGTGGGTGCATGTCTTCCAACCCCCATTTCTTTCTACCCTTTTATTTACCTGCTTATGATGGTAGATTAGGGCACATCTAAATTCGCATACCTTATGCAATGCATGCGTGCATTCATGCATTTGTTTACATACATCGGGCTCGGTACATCATACAAACTGCATCGTACTTTCAATTCCAAATTGAATACGTGATAGTTGTTGCATTTCATGTGCCATGCTTAGGATAGCCGAGCCTGTCTAGATTACATTCCGTGTGCGATGCATTAGTCACTTAACATAAACTAGGTCATGCATGTTTTGCTAACTGGTTTCTTGTTTTGGCACGGAGTACGATGTAAGTTTTATGCTTTAGCATGTCGCATGCGTGTGAATGTTGCCATGATAACATGATTACCATGAGGCTAGCTGCTTATGTGATGCAACTGCTTGAATGCCTGTGGATGGAGGTCGAATTGTCTAAATTGGGACAATGCATTAAAACTGTGAGTTTTAAAGCCCACTAGATAGTGGCAAAACTGTCTTTTCCAAAGCCCACTTGAGGGTGGCAAAACCTGCATTTTAGCCTACTTGCGAGTAGCAAACCATTTTCAAAATGAACATGCGATGTTTTATTTCAATTTAGGCAATTTGGTCTATACTTGTTTGCTGTGCGCATAACATAGTAATTCTAGGCTAATAACCGGAATAAGAACATGTAATGTTTTCAAAATCGGATATCACGGTTAGTAGAGGCCGGTCTTCGGACCGGGCGAAAGGGGGTGCTCATAGCTGACCTTCCCCGATCGTACCCAAGCTCCCGAGCCAAGACCACTTTGGTGATGACGGACATGTGGCCTTCGGCACCGAGTCAGGGTTTCCTAAATTTCCCATTTTAAAATATTTAGGTGGCGACTCTGTAATCTGGCAAAGCAGTCCATGTTTGGCACTTCTTTTCAAAATCAGTTTTTCTTCAAAACGATTTGCCAGAGTTGGACTCTTTGGTTCAAGATTTAGAACCGTGACGTTTTGAGTCCTTCGAACTGTAGTGAATCCAATATGAACGGAACGGGACTTAACCCTCCCGGGGATGCGTTCGGGGACGTCTACACATATATATAAGCAACAATAGATGCGTCAACACGTATTACCATATTTTACTGGTCACAAGCACAGAAAGCCAATAATGCATCCCTTTTCATCACAACATAAGTATGAAGATACACTACACGTAATTAACACATAACGGGCCACGGCTTCGTCAAGCTATAACCACCACAACCCACTTCACTAGGCACAAGCTAAAAGGAAGGGAAAACCATTTCAAAGCGCCAAACCTTACTGGCCCTCAAGCCGGAGGGGAGATGAACCCATTCACACTTTACTGGGAGCGAATCAGAGGGAAAAGGAACCCATGTCAAAGGACCAAACTTAACCGGGCGCAAATTCGGAGAGGAGAGGAACCCATATCAATGCGTACTTTCATTGAACTCAACAAATGGTACATTATTCCAAGTTTTACAAATTATTCAACAACGTCAATACCATCCTCTACCAATGGCCAAGGACACAGCCTCATAAACAACATGTACCAAGTCCATGAACTCAATTTCATCCTCTTGATTTAGATTTTATCAACCTTTATACATTACATAACTTTCATCTTTCAACTCTAATTAATTCAACTTCCAATTCAAGCCGGTTTCAAAACTCATAATTAAAGTCTCTTCGATCACTACCATCTCATCTTTATGATTCAATTCAAAATATTTAAATTTGGTTTAACAAGTAGTAATTTGTCACGAATTCAATTATTCACGTGTTTTAAAAAATAAATTGTAAGCTCCTTCTATTTCTCATTTTACAAAAGTATATAAATGTTTTATTGATTTGCAAAATTTATTTTCCCTTCTCGCCAAACTCCCAATACCCACAACAAATTTTCACATCTTTCTCATTAATTAACAAAACTTAACTAATAATTTGTTTTCATAATCCAACACATATGTGACACAAATTAATCCCATCTCTCAAACAAATAAATAACCAAAGGATTTGGGACTTTTCATCACAACCCTCATAAACAAGATTAACCAATTCAAAAATCTTTCAATACACATAACATTTGCCAATACCCTTTTTATTTATCCGAAATTATGATTTTTCAACAATTATTACAACTTAACAATTATAAAACCACAAATAACAATTAACACAAATTAAAATCATGATGACTTTCTTTATTGTCTTCTATATCCATTTTTACATTTTTAATACACAATACCTCATATGGTTCAAATAAAATCAAATCACTAATTTTCTTCTCTTTCTCATAACCCATAAACAATTAATTAGGACTTTTTACTCTCATCCTTTTAAACATGTTCCTCAAACATTACAATCTCATATATTCATAACAAAACATAAGATTTAACTTTAGATTATAAAATCCTAACCCTCATTACATGCTTTTCAAAGATACCCAACAAATCAAGTTTTTAATGCAATAAAAACTATCACGTGTCTATCTACATCGAGGTATTGAAAATGAGCAAACAAATCCCTACCTCAAAGAAAGAAGTGAAGAAAACCCTAAAAATCAACTTCTCCGGAATTGGATCTCCACCAGTCAAAATGTAGCCCTCGAGATGTTTGTCATTTTTGTATTAGGAACTAGTGTGAAAATCTCACTTGATCTTTGTAGATTAGAGAAAATGTGAAATTTGGTGAGAGTTTATAGAGAAGGGAGAGAAAAGAGAAGCTAGAGAGAGAGATAGAGAAAGAGAAAGAGAGAGATGAGAAATGGTTAAAGAGAGAGAGAGAGAGATCTGATATGAGTGAAAAGAACACAGAAATCGATGTCTGGACGCGCAAAATCCACTTGTGTCGACTGCTCATGCAAATCAACTCATGGAAAAATGGCTTTCTCGCAAAATCCACTTGTGCAGAATTCAAATTTCTGCTCGTGTGGGTTTGACAAGACAACTTTGGCTAAGTGACTTCAAACAGGCATATCTCTCTCGTTTGGAAACGAAATATGGTCAAGTTTATGTCTAAATTGATGCCCCAGAAATAACTTTCCAACAGTTCTAACCTCACATCAAGATTCAAAATGTGGAGAAAGAAAAAGGTAAAAGAGTGAACGCTACTCAAAACAAATATTCTGATATGGCATTCTTGGTCTAATCTTGCCCAACCAATAGGTTAACTCATCATTCAAGGTTCCAAACAATGAGGAGGAGGTCCCAATTATAATAACTAAAAGGTCAAATACAACCCACAACTTTTCAAAAGTCCAAAAAAAAAATGAAGTATAAAGTAGCGGTTACCACTTAACATAAACAAGTCGGGATTAAGACCTGGGACATTACAATAATAGTATAGATAGATGTATAGATATAGATATAGATATAGATTAATAGATGTATAGATACAGATATAGATATAGATATAAGTTTTATACCATAACCATTGAAACTAAAAATTGTAATTACATAACTGCATGTTTCAAAATCATAAAATTTAAGAAAATAATACTGCTTGTTTTCATTTTTCAGAAAACACTTTTCAGAAAATTCTACATTCTTATTTTTCTTGTTTTTTTGTTTTTACTGAATTTTTTTAATATTTTAAGCAATTTTTTTTACTTTTTAGACACACCTAACATAAATACACCTAAAAAGTAAAAAAATTGTAAAAAAAATCTTTTAAAAATTCACTAAATACCAAAAATACAAAAAAAAATACAAGAATTCAGTACATTTTTTGTATTTTTATGTATTTATTAATTTTTTAAAATATTTTTTTACAATTTTTTTACTTTTTAGATACATCTAACTAAGGTACATCTAAAAAAGTAAAAAAAATGTTTAAAATTTAAAAAATATTCACTAAAAACAAAAGAATACGAAAATCAAAAAACTCAATTTTCAAAAAACTTAATCCAGAAAACTCAAACCAAACACACTGAATATATTATTGCCAATGATTAAGAAGATTTAAAAATTAGCCAATAATATTTTTACATAATAGTATAAATAGAAGTATTGATATAGATATAGATATAGATATACCATAACTATTGAAATTAAAAATAATAATTTCATCATTGCATGTTTTGAAACCACAAAATTTAAGGAAATAATATTAATATATTATTGACAATGATTAAGAGGATTTAAAAATTAACCAATAATATTTTTATATAATAGCATAGATATAAATTTCATACCATAACTATTGAAACTAAAAATAGAAAAATTAAAAAATTTAAGAAAATAATACTAATATATTATTGGTAATGACGAAGAGGATTTAAAAGTTAACATAATTTATATATATTAGATTTTAGACTAATCACAAAATGTCATGGGTATTTTAAGTGTAAAAAAATTCAAAAAATATGAGAAATATTGAGATTTTCAACCTCAAAGAGGCCACAATATTTTTACTTATATTATATAACTAGTATATAATCCGTACTATGCACTGGATTAAATAATGATGGATAAATTTATTTTTTAATTAATTGAAAACAATTTTTAAAAAAAAAAAAAATAGATAAGTACATTTTAACTATTTTTAACTAAGTAGTTGTTTGAAATTAACATTTTAAATGGCTTTTTGACTATCTTAAGAGATAAGAGTACCTTCACCCGATACTTCAAATTTGATGTGGCACTCCAACAACCATATTTTGTCATCAAGTATCAACTCCTCTTGTTGTGCCAAAAGTTGATGTGACTTTTGGCATCACCCCTTATGCCAATTTTGACATGAAGACCCCTTGATGCTTTTTTTTTTTTTCTTTTTTTTTTCTTTTGTCTTCAATTAGAGCATCCAACGGCACAAGATGGTCGTCCTAGAGGATGTCCTGGGGCATTATTTTTTAAAAAATAATATAATAATAGATTTGACATTTTAGGTGGAGAGCTTCCATGTCAAATTAGCATATGCCAATTTCCCACCCAAGCTTTCAAGAAAAATTGACATACTAAATTTTGAAGGTTTGAGTGGAGATACTCTAAGAAAACTTTTGGGAATGAATCTTTTAATTGTATGAGAAAATGTGAAGCAAATTCTTGAGCTTTGCTAAGAATATGAAGTTAACCTCACTCGATGGATTGAATCAATAAAATATTAAAATCAATTAAAAAAATCATATTAGTTTCTAAATTAAATAATTTGAAAAAATATTAGCATATCTTGATTATATTTTTCTATCTCTATCCAATAAGATTATGTAAGAAACAATTTTACAATATTTAGGTTGAATAAGTTATTCGATTTGTCTCCATGATTTTGTTAGGTTACATAACCATTTGTGAGCCCTTCATATTAGTTAGAGATTTAAATAAATTATGAGCAATTTTTTTTTAATGGAAAAAAGTAACTTTATTGATGAAAACAAAGTACATATGCACTGAATCAAATATCAATACATACATTTGTGAGTCATTTATATCAGTCAAAGGTTTGAAAAAATTATAAACAAATAATATGAGCATCAGGTTTGTTTGTGCCACAAAAAAAATTAAAACAAACAAAAATTATAATCGTCATAGTCATACACTTATAATATTACTTGTGAGGACGTGGATTTGGAAATACTCGAGTCTAGACAAGTCTTCGAGATCCTTGCGATGTCACCTGAAATAGAGAAAAAGCTCCAATTAGTAGTGCCAGAATTAGCACTCCGACAAACAAGTTAGCTTTTGTATGAAGAAGAGTCTTTTGATCCTTTAAGTGCAGGTTTTTTGGGACATACCTCTTTCTCCAACCTCTTCCACCTTTTTATAAAATCCTTTACCTCGATATTCGTTCCTCTGATTACCTTGCCCGAACCCACTTTCTTATTATGATCCTCAGAAAAAATGATAGTGATGTCGACTAACTTCTTTACTTGGATCTGGCAGTTGATTTGTACCAATTTGGCATTCATCGAGATTATGAGACATCTGTTCGGCTGAGTCATCTAGTCGACAACTATTTCAAGTCCAGTGGGCTTTGATGGCTATGAGCCCAACTTGGATGGGCTTGGACGTATTGACTTGTCCGTTTCAAGAGCCCATTTTTTCAACTCCCACAATTTCCCCTCAAACACCGAGCCAACTTTTACGCCGAGTGGGCTTTGTGCTCGGCTATTGAGGTTTATTTCATTCGACACTTCTTCAGACGCCTTAAAATTTGAGTGTGCAGCTGACAACCCTTATTCCTAACGCTTTAATTGAATCAATGTGAAATGATTACATCTTCCCGCATCTTCGTGCTCTATGTTCATTTAATGTGATTTGAAATTCCTCCGTCTTTCCATATTTTGAAAAGCTTCATCTTGTGCACACGTTCATCCCTACTATGACTTCCCATTTTCAAGACTGCATTTGTGTTTGCTCTGCTCACCTTCCGCTCTTCTTTTGTCGACTATGATCCTTTCATTTTAACTTGTAAGTTTTCTAAGTGCCATTGCTATTTGTTCTTTTGAACTTTAAGTATATCCATTTTCTCTTTATTTCTTTTGTTCTCGCTTCTAGGTTTGTGTGGGTTTTTGTAATGGCCAATCACCTGAAAGCCCTCTTGTCATGGGATAGAATCTTCAATTTCTATCATTATTTTGCTAGTCCAGGCGATGTTCAACTATCCCTAGTTGGGGATAGAGAGGTTAATATGGAAATGACTGATGCCAACACTATCATTTTTCCTCTGTTAGCAATTGTCAAAGGTGGAGTATGTTTTGCTCTCCATCCTATCCTCAAATTTGTTCTTCAATACTGGGGTCTAATTCCTTCTCAGCCTAACGTAAATTCTACCGAATAGTAATGGACATTGTAGAATTGAATCGTCGTCTCCACTTATACTTAGGAATTCCCGCCATTCGACATTGCTATGCTCTTGCCAAATTATCTGGTCAGCAATGACGTTACTTTCTAAGAGCAAAAGATACGATGTAATAGTTGCCATTCGAGGCAATTGGGAATTCAGCGAATGAGAGGACCACCTTCTTATCCCCAGGCAAAAGGGAGAACCAGGTAGTTGAATATTTCTTTTAGCAAATTCAACTGTTTACTCGGCTGTGGATGTGCCCGAACGTCCCGGCCCCCCGTGCGAGATGGCGCGAAATCCGTTTTGTTCATTAGCATACTACAGTTTGAACTCAAATGTCACGGTTCTGAATCTAATCCCGCAAAGTGCAATGCGAGACTGATAAATCACCAAAGAGTCCAAATCCGGCAAATCGTTTTGGAAAACTGATTTTTGTAAAGAAGTGCCAAACATGGATTGCTTTGCCAGATACAGAGTCGCCACCTAAATATTTTATTTTGGGGAAATTAGGAAACCCTAACTCGTGCCTAAGGCCACGTGTCCGTCATCACTAAAGTTGCCTCGACTCAGGAACTTGGGTACAAGAGAGGAAGGTCATGCAATGAGCACCCCCGCTCGCCTGATCAAAGGATCGAACTTTACTAACATGATATTTTGTTTTTGAAAACACATGCGTTCTTATTCTGGTTATTAGCTAGCTTTACTACGTGATGCGTACAACACACAAGTATAGACTAGATCGCCTAAGTTGGAACAAAACATCTCATGTTTGTTTGAAAATGGTTTGAAGGTGCTACGCACAAGTAGGCTAAGACGTGGATTTGCCACCCTCGAGTGGGCTTAAGAAAACATGATTTTGCCACTCTCAAGTGGGCTTAAAACTCGCATTTTAATGAATTGTTCCAATTCAAGCAATCCATCCTTCACCCACAGGCATTTAGACAGTTATATCACTTAAGCAATTAGTCTCATGGCAAGCATGCTGACATGGCAATACTCACACTCATGCATGGTGCTAAAACATAAACACTTACAGTGTACTCCGAGCCAAAACAGAGAACTAGTTAGAAATCATGCATGATCCTAGTTCATGTTAAGATGGCTAATGCAACACATGCAAAATACAACTAAGATAGGCTCGGCTATTCTAAGATGTCATGTGAAATGCAACACTTAGCATGTATTCAAGTAGAAATTGAAACACAATGCAATTAGTATGATGCGCCGAGCCCGGTGCATGCAAGACAGATGAATGAATACAAACATGCAAGCATAAGGATTCTAATCAAAATATGACCTAGAACTAACCATCGTAAGCAGTTTAAGTAAAAGGGAGAAAGACGTGGGGTTGGAAGACATTCACACACTCACGCACACTTATTACAAAATTCGCCCTCTCGACAGAGGGTCCGAATAAATAATACAAACCAACTAATTAATCAACTACCCAAGCTAATTAATTATTACAAAACTCTTAACTAATTAAGCAAATTAATTAAGTTACAAAAACAGTTAAAGCGGCCTCGAGAAGAGGGACAAATGCATGCTCGATCGGCTTTGCTCGGAAATCCGTTGCCATACCCTATGTTGCCTCAGTTTGCACACTTATGCTCTTCTGAAAACTGTGAAAATCTCTGTGATGCTTCTGAACCACCTCATGGACACTTTGAGAGGCCCTCGGCCAAAAGATATGGCCATCGGCCAAGGAAAATGGGTTATCGACCACTTATGAATCCATCGGCCAAAAATTGTTAGCCGATCGGCACTGAAGATAGCCGATCGACCATCTATTCCTGCAGACTACTCCCTTTGCTGCAGCAAAGGACAAACAAGGGCATGGCAATACATTTGCAAGAAAATGTTGTGCAACTACACCCTTTATCATGTTTGGGACTCACAGGAGTGTAATGCTCGACTCTCGAGCCATCAATCACGCATTTCGATGCATGATGGCCAAAGAGGCCGAATTGCACAAATCAATATGGAATGAATGCACAAAAACACATGAATGCCTCACACTCTATCATGTTGGATCAAGAGTGTCGGCGACCGAGAATTGAGGCACATTTCATCACTTCAAGTATGAAACGTCCCTCATTCCTCGTGTTTAGTTTGACACCCCAAACCAAACACAATGCAATGCATGCAACATGGAGATGTTATGCAATGCAACATAAGCATGCCAAATGCAATATGACTCAAACATGCACACAAGGCTAAGGTAACAAGCATGCCAAATGTAATGCAACCTAAACAAGCATGTGACAAAATGCAAACTAGCAAGCATGCAAAATGCAACCTAAACATACGAACATGCATGGCATGCAAAGATGGACAAGCATGCAATAACATGCAAACTAGCAAGCATGCAACAACATGCAACATGTCAAGCATGCAACAACATGCAAAGATGGACTTAAACCAAAATGGGCAGACCTCAGCCATGCCCAAATCAATGGCCGAATGTGAAAACCAAGGCACCAAAAGGCAAGACAAGCATGCACACATATTGGTCCGCAAACAAGGCAAAAGGAGTACAACTCTCAAGCATGGGCAATGAGTGAAAAGCATGCAAGTGTGACAACACTACATGCTTTGAAATAATGTTAGGAATGATGCCAAATCAACCAAACAATGCAAATATGGCATGCAAGAAGGCTCAAAACTTGAAACTAGCATAGGCACTTGCCCTAAGGCTATGCAAAACATGAAGCAAATGGCCTAAACAAACCAAAACAGTCCTAAAGCATACCAAAGTGAGTCTAAAACATGCATAGATCAAAGCCAAAGCAAGCCAACACGATGGGCATAAGGCACGATGCAAGTAAGGCCAACAAAGGGGATTGCACTACACCTATTACAACCAAACATGGCATGACTTAACCAATAAAAATCAGAGTTATGGCATGTCAAAATAAGCCCAAAAACCCACTGAGATAGCATCTCAAAAGCCTAAGTATGATGGTATGCACAATGATCCATTCTTTAGGCATAAAACATCAACCTCCCAATGCATGGAAAAGGTGACAAATGTGAATGCATGGCCGCACTATATGGACTGAAATCTCATATGAAATGATGCCAAATCATGAAAATGGTCTAAGCAATGCATGCTAATGACTTGGACACTCAAAGCCAACAAACTAGATTGAACCAAGGCTATACAAAACAATGCATGCATGACCAAGACAATACAAATCAGAGCTAGAGTATGGTAAAACATGACTAAAAGCTTCTTTGAGTTAAGCCAAAACATGCAAGAATGATGATCTAAATGCATGATGCATGTTAAGGCAAATGAGAGGATTGCACTACAAGTGCATGGAGCATGCTAAGGGTGACCAAACCAAACCCTAACAAAGGTATGACATGGTAAAACAAGCCCAAGAACATACTGAAATTAACTCAACATAAGCTAGAATGGCATGCTACTTCATGAAGCATACAAAGTTAGTCTACAAGATTTACACCACAAGTGTATAAGCCATGCATGGAATGACCAAAGCAAGTAAAAATAGTGACATGCCTCAGCAAAATAACCACAAATACATACTAAGAACAAGCTAACACAAGCTTAGTAAACATGCTCAAATGTGAGGCATATGAAGCAAGTAAACAAGATATAAGGAGAGAGGATGACCCTCTCCTATTTAAGACTCCCAAAACCACCTTTCCACCACTGAAAATCCTCTGGATTTCAGTGGTAGAAAGGTCATGCAAGGGCTACAACAAGAGCCTAAAGGGGTGGCTCAAAACAAGGCCTAACAAGGCCTAAGAGGGGGTAGATCACCCCAAACGAAAAAGTGACCTTAAACAAACTTCTTAAGCATGAAAAAATAGAACTTTTTCCAGTTAAGAGCTAAGCTTAAAACAGTATGAAAATAAGGCTAAAAGCTTAAGCAAGAGTGGGGGATTTAAGGGTTAAAGACTCACCCTTGAAGAACACCTTCAAGAACACAACTCCAGCACTCTTCTCTGATCAAAACCAGTCCAAGAACTCCAAAACTAACTCCCTAGTACCTCAGCAACCACAAGATGGTGTTCTAGTAGGTGTTTGTGTGCAATAGTGTGAAGAATCTACACTTTTGGGAACAAACAAAGGCTAAACACGAGAGAGAGAGAGAGAGAGAGAGAGAGAGAGAGAGGTAAAATATAGAGAGAAAGAGAGATATAAAACTTGTATATCAAATTTCCAGAACCTCTGGAAAGGGAGGGGAGGCTCCCTTCTTATAGAATTTCAATTCTCAAGCTTGTTCAACAAGCTTGAGTCTTGAAAGCAATCCCTCCATACACGTGTATGGAGGATGAGAATTGTGTACACCAGCTGTCACAGCTAGCAGAAAATATCTGCAAAAAGCAGATGGAAAGGTCTCGACTCAAAAATATGGCCGATCAACCAAAAAGAGTACCGATCGACCAACACTTATGGTCGACGGCAAGAAAACATGGCCGATGGCATCATGCCTTAGCCGATGGGTTAAGAGAATGGCCAACAAGCCACCCTCTTCCCTTAGAAGCAAAACCACAAGTTCTTGGTGCACAACCAAGCACAAAATAGACAAGTCGAGAGATCTTGAGGCAAGGCGCGCGGCCGAGACTTCCAGGAACTCAAAATGAACACGAGCATGGATGATCATCGAGTGTTCAAACGATGACGTCCAAGTCTTGAGGACGGTAAAAAATGAGGTGTCTACATCGGCTTTTAATTTGTGTTGACCATTGCCTTTTTTGCGCAGGAAATAATCTCAAGAAAACCCTTGCATCGAAGAACGAAGTTATACTCACCCAAGTGAAAGTTGTTCTCGACTATGTTGGTTGGCCAAATCTTCAAGGGCAGGGATGCGCCGCCCACATTTTGCTCCGATACGATCCTTCATACTCAACATTTTTTGTAGCCAATCACATCCCAGTTCTGAAAGGCAAACAACAACTTGCAGCTCTTGTATTTCCAAGTTTCCTCAATATTAGAGATATTGGACTTGGAAAATCGCCAGCTGGTGATCAAAGCGGATGAAATGGTGGATAGGACATCGAACAAGCCCTTGAGCAAGAACATATTCATCCAGACCAAGCCGATTCAAATGCTGCTTCTACGTTAGATGGTTGTTTGGCTGAAGAGTAAAATCTAGATAAGGAGATGGATCTTGCTTTCGACCAAACCAATTTCAGCAAAGAAGTTAGCCGAGTAGGTAGCATCAATCAAGAGGAAGATATCTTTATCGATCTTGAAGACTTACCCGACTGGATGAGAAATGACCAGTGAATCCATTGCCCAATTTGTGAGAAGGAATGCCAAAAAAATGTTGGCAATGAGGCAATCTGGAAGCGCGGAGGGCAACCAAGAGGTCCCCCCGCTGACAACGGTTCAAAGGGACGACGTTGAAACTGTTTTCATTAAATTGGCACAAACAGTTGTGGAGGCTACGTCAGATTTGGAGCTGGTAATTAAAGAGACAGTAGCCAAACAACGGGGTGAAAAAGTCCTACTGAGACAACCAAATAGCCGATTGATAAAAGACCGAGAACTTCGCTTGCTCTCGATCTTTCGGCACCGTTTATCATTTAGCCTAGGGTGAAAGGATCCACTATCCCAACCGGCGCTTTTACTGCAAAGGAGCCCGCTGTGGCCCTAAGTATAGCTTCTACCATTACACTAATGTTGGACAAGGTCGCGTTCCGTGCCGAGCCAGACGTTGTCTCCATTGCTTTGGCTGCGTAATCGGCTATTTTGGTGAATTTTAAAACAAGACTTAGGTAAATCCATGTTTTCCTGGTGATCTTACTTTGTTTTTCTTTCAGGCCGCTGAACAGATTGCCCAAATCGGCCATCGCCACCACGATGTAGTGGAGTTGATCGGGGCGCTTAAAGTTAAAGTGGCAGCTGAGTAGAGCAAAGCTAAGTTAGCAATGGCTAATTTAGCTATAGTGACACAAATGGCTGAAGTTGAAGCTAAGAGAGCCGAGGAGGAGCGTGCCAAAGCCGTTGCGAACAAAGAAAAAACAAAGCATATAGATCTACTTCGTCGTGTTGCCGAAGAGAAAACAAACATCACAGATGCCGCCTTAAAAATGGCAACATAGAATTTGGAGAAACTCAAGGTCGGCCTGTAGGAGGCGCAGAAGGCAATAGAGGAAGCGCATTTGGCAACGGCCAACGCCTTCGAAGCTGGGGAAACATCAGCTATGGAAAAGTATGCTAATGAAGCCCTAAAATTTAAAAACCGTGGCTTCAAACACGGCTGGCTCAAAGCCTTGGCTGCCGCAAAAGTGATGGTTGACATATCAATTTCCTTCAAGCAGCAAGAGGCCAAGCCACTAGAGTTGGACCCTGAGGAGCTCTGAAGCTGAATAATAGAGATAGTACAATTTGTAGTAGTCTTTTGTGGTTTATGTTATATTTTGAGTATTGTACGTCTTTTTTTTTTATTTGTTTTATGTTATTGATTTTTGATGTACTAGGGTCGTTTTCATGTACCCGTTCAGTCTATCAATGAAAACATTTCTATAGTATATCAAAATAACTTGTGTTGTTGAATGTGAATGCAACCGTCCAGATAATTGGAACATTAATGCGTGCTCCATATGATCGGAACTTGTGTATTAATGGTATATGAACCAAAATCGACACATAATCTAGGCACCAACTTCTCAAGTGGGGCATAATGTAGTAATTCGGCTTATCGCTGACTTCAACAGTTGATCGTGCCGAAAAGATTCATATGTTGGCCCCTGCCACAGTTGAGAGTAGAAGGACGATGTCGACTACAAGAGTGAAAACAGGCACCAATTTCAAGTTCCATAATTGAGAATGCTGAATCTGCAGATTTCAAGAGGTGATGGGGCCGAATAGATTTATATATCTGCCCCTGCCCTAATTGAGAAAGTAGAAGGATGACACCGACTACAGGATTGAAAACAGGCACCGATTTGAAGTTCCACAAATTGATGATGCGAAATATGCTAATTTCAACAGGTGATGAGGCCGAATAGATTCATATATCTGCCCATGTCCTAGTTGGGAAAATAGAAGGATGACGCCGACTACAGGATTGAAAATAGGCATCGATTTCGAGTTCCACAATTGATGATGCCGAATATGCAGATTTCAACAGGTGATGGGGCCGAATAGATATATAAAGTAGGCAGCAAATGAAAGTATTCATATATAGCGAATAATTATCGATGTGGCAGCATCTGTAGTGGCATCGAGAGTAATGCATCTGTAGTTAATGAATGGCACAACTAGTCATAAATAGCTTGAGTTCTTTAAATAGATGTTGGACGTCCAACGAAAAGGCATCATGCATAAAAGTAACTACGGGAGCAATAGTGAATTCGAAATCCCTCGTCATTGTTTGAAGTTAGCAAGATTGCATGTCTAGAAGGTTGTTTTTCAACAACAGAGGTGAAGGGAGAAGTTTGGTTGAGCTAGACGCAGAAATGCACCAAGGAGCTAGAAGTGAAACCGTGCGAACGGGGACTATAGAAGAGCGAGAGAGATGTCGATCGCCCAGGCGTCGAAACAGGTCCCTAAGAAGGAACAAGACAAATAGATCTCCAAGAAGTGGGACCCAAGAAAGGGGGAGCACGAGAGTTGTTAGTGCTCAAGCCCCATGCCGAAATGAGCCAAGTAGACCACTACGTCCATTGAGTTTTTCAATTTTTATTGGGAACAAATTGATGACTGAAGTCGATTCGATCATCCGTGACCTGAATGTGGCGGTTGAATTTACTTGGCAATTCTTTTATCTTGAAGTTCAGCAGTCGATAGCCAATCAGGACGACTACAAAGTTTTTAGAGAAATATTCCAAGGGGCGATCAGAGGAATTTATAGCTCATACTAGATCGACATGCGCCTTCATGCCTCAAAGAAGGAAATTGAGCATAAAGATGGACAGATTTGAAATTTTGAACGCTGACTTAAGGAGATCGAGGAGAAAACCGAAAACGAGGCTTGAAAGGCTAAGCTAATAGAAATTAAGGTAGCGGGGTCAATATCAAAGGACACTATTACACAACACCATATAGATAACGCAATAGTCGATCGTGATACTGCCACCGTTTTTGCTAAAGAGGCTATAGAGACTCGAGCTTAAAATAAGGGATTTTTTAGAGGAAAACAGATCGGTATTGACAAGACGATGGAGAAGCTAGCCAAAGACGTGTGCCGATGTGAAAATCGTGACTTCAAACACTGATGGATCAAGGCACTTCAGATGACAAGGGTGGATTCGGCTTCACCATTATACCAAAGTTATGTAATGCTGTTTGAGATTTATGATGCCAAGAAGTCGGATGATGAGGGGGAGACATAATACTCCGTATATACAGTCGATGGAGTAATCTAATTTGATATTTAAGTTGTAACTATGGCGCCAATCGGTTGTAGATTAAATGTATTTGAATTGAATGTTGCTGTAATGAATATTGAATTACCCTTATTGGCTTTTGCAATATAAGTTGTGTTTCCTAACTGTGCTAATTTGAATGTCTTAAATGGCGCTCCGAATTTGGAGGATTGTGGGCTAATTGTGCCAAGCATGAAGGGCGCTCCGAATTCGGAGGCTTTTTTGATGGCTAATCATGCTAATCACAAAGGCCGCTCCGAATTCGGAGGCTTTTTCAATATTGTGTCGAACATGAAGGGCGCTCCGAATTTGCAGTCTTTTTCAATGTCCAATCGTGCCGACCACAAAGGGCGCTTTGAATTCGGAGGCTTTTTCGATGGTTAATTGTGCCAAGCACAAAGGGCGCTCCGAATTCAAAGGCTTTTTTTATGGCCAATTGTACCGAGCACAAAAGGCGCTTTCAATTCGGAAGTTTTTTTGATAGCCAATCGTGCTGAGCACTAAGGGCGCTCCGAATTCGGAGGCTTTTTTGATGGCCAATCATGTCGAGCACTAAGGGCGCTCCGAATTCGGAGGCTTTTTTGATGGCCAATCATGTCGAGTTTTTTCGATGGCCAATCGTGCGAACATGAAGAAGGGCGCTCCGAATTCAGAGACTTTTTCGATGGCCAATTGTGCCAAGCACAAAGAAAAGAGATAAATAATCAGAAATGACATAATGAACTGCATTATTAGATATATATATATATATAAATACAAAGTGATGTAGTAAACCCAAGCACACAACTGCACAAATAAGACAGATACAAAAATAGCCAGAGATATTAATGATAAAATTTGCGCAAATGAGTCGAATTCTAAGGTCAAAGTAATTTCTTGTCGTTCATATCCAAGAGTCAGTATGCCACTACGCCGGTAATTGAATCAATCTGGTAGGGGTCGTGCCAATTGGGGCTGAGTTTTCCATCCGCAGGATTTTTGGCAACTGAAAGTATTTTTTTTCAGGACCAACTCTCTGTAGGTGTATCGGCATAATTGCACTCATTGATTATATGACTTGACAAGTTGTTGCTGATATCACACCATATTCATGAGGGCCCAGTCTCAGCGTTCTTTAAGTAGACTCAGATCCAAGGCCAACATCATATCGTTTCGGCCTGTGTCAAAGGCTTTTGATTTGAGGGTCGGCAAGCCAATCTCGAGAGGGATGATAACTTCTGTTCCAAAACACTAGACGAATGGTGTTTCCCCGATGGACCTCCAGGGTGTGATGCTATGAGCCCATAATATGCTAGGAAATTCCTCAACCTAGTTCTGTTTGGCCTTCTCCAATCGCTTTTTGATGCTGTCTAAGACTAATTTGTTGGAAGCCTCTGCCTGGCCATTACTCTGCAAGTAGGCTGGTAAAGAAAAATAGGGTCGAATACCATACATATCACATAAGTCCCAACAATCGCCGCAGTCAAACTGAGTGTCGTTATCAGAAATAAGTGCTCTGGATATGCCGAATCGAGTAATAATATTCTTCTAGACAAAACGCTTGATATCTGCATCTCGTATATGTGCTAATGGTTCTGCTTTGATCCACTCTGTGAAATAATCTGTTACAATAATTAGGAACCGTTTATTTCCCTAAGCCCTTGGCAGCGGTCCAACTATGTCTAGTCCCCATTGGACGAAAAAGGACTGGTGACTAAATTCAATTCTTCGGCAGGCAAGTGAGTAAAGGGAGAAAACTTCTGACATTGTTCACATTTTTTACGTAGCCTTCAACGTTGGTACGCATAGTTGGCCACCAGTACCCCTGAGTGACTGCTTGATGGGCCAATGACTATCTTCTGGAATGGGCGCCTTATCTGCAAATCTTCTGGCATCTCACTCGTAGAATGCATCAAATGCCCCTTCATTTTACAATATGTTACACCTCTTTAATATTCGAATCTTCGAGTCGATACTTCACCATCCATGGCACTTGTTTTTCATTAATGGAACAATAACCATTCCCATAATACACTGATTCACACTAACAATCTACAGGGAAAATAAAGTACGCTTGTAGACTGTCATTATCATTTAACCTCCGATCATACACATTTACTCTGACCAACCCACTTGCATTGGGCGCACAAAGGGGGGAATATTTTATCAACCTTAATACTCTTTTGTTTGTATCTCAACCTCAACTAAGAAAATAAATTAGGCAACGCAAGTTTAATAAAACTAAAATCGTTTGCTGAAATACCTTCAACAACACCAATTTTTCTATCGTCAACCTCCATCCACCTGAACATTACAAATAAAATTGCTTATAAAAAACAATGCTAAACAGTTTTAAAATACATTTGACTCCTTAACATAATTTTGCATGCTTTTCTGCTAATAGTAGCAGCCACTAAATATATCGTACCCTTCTGAATACTTCCAACATTACCCAACAACGTATTTTTATAGTCTATCCAAACATCAATTGGGAAGAACAAATCCACATCGTCTATTCCGTAACGAACATATTCTTTGTCCCTGCCATCGACGAGCTTGAATTTCATTTTCTTCAGCATCCGAAACCTATCGGACTGATTAGGATCAACAATCCATGTCTCAAGTGTAGAGACGGAATCTAACGGACTATTATCACTTATGATGAAAAACAGAATGTGATGCACCACATCGTCCTCTTTACCGTCTTGTCCGAATTGAACATTCCCAATTAATTTTATACCCTTAACCACGATTTTGTCTAACTGGCAATCACATCTTTTATTTCCCAACTCAATACCATTTAGCAATCTCGCCACACCCCTGTTGTCAAATGTAACGTCCCTTAATTGTTCATCATACAGTTGTAACTTCCTTACTCCCCTCTTGTTCTTTTTAATGTATCGGGGAATATTTTGTACCTACCGTCTGCAAACATACGCCACCCTAAAAGGTGAACGACCATGGTAACTACGCTTATATCCACTAACTTTTGATACGCAAGAGGAATCTGATACTGGCTGCTTACTACTCCTTTCATTTTTTAAAAACACTTCAACTCTTTTATCCTAACACTTCTATAGGATCTATTACATCTGTTAACCCTTCTGTTCAGGCACCTTAGCTTTGATATTTTTGATCTCTGTTCCTCATACCCACGAAACTGACAGCTGCCTCTCTTCCCAAAGTCTTATTTACCACGTCAAAAAATGATCTACACATATTTGAGTGAACTACCTGCAATTCTTGGGATACTCTTCGAAGAAGTACAACATTGTATACTAAAACAATCAAGAATAAAGAAAGATAAAAAAAGGAGCGACGAAACAAGGCACTGGAAAACAAGGAGAGGCTTGTGAAAGCTGCCTCAAACTCGGCTACTGGAAAACTAAGCTGCTCGAGCTTCAAAAACTGATCCCTTAACTTCTCCCTAGCAATGGGAGGCAAGAACTTGTCCTAGAAGGCGTTGACAAAGGCCTCCCAAGTCACTCCAATGCACCCATGCGTATACTTCCACCACTGACTTGTATCTCTCTTAAAGCTAAAAAGATGCCAAAGTCACTCTTAGTCCATCATCTTCAATACCAAGCATCTCAAACATCTCCACCATCTGCTCTAACCACTCATCCGCCTTCAGTGGCTCCTTAGGATCACCCAAAAACTCATTTGGATTAGACCGGAAGAACTCCCTCTTTAAAAATAAGGGCCCTGCTTCAACAACTTGGGCCTAGACTAGATTCTTAGTCTTGAGAATGTCCATAGATTCCTGCAAAGCTCCGGCCATTTCACGGGCCAAAGCGTCCATGGCATGTTGACCAACTGGTTCGACCACATTGGCCTGACCAACGCCTTCCTCCTGGGCCGGATTTCATGCAATAACAGAACCTCATGTCGTCTAGGCCTACCACGCCTATCACTACCACGTCCATATCCTGACATCCTAATAAAGGTAACAAAAGAGATTAGCACATTTACAAATGTGTCGAAGCTAACTCACTTGTAATAATTCACTCTACATAAGTACGTAGTCACATAAACACATGCGAATTTCCTTCCTAGATAATGATTGTCCTGCAGCATTGCCAGAGTTCCAATTAGAATAACAGTGATCAAATGCTCTTCTAATAGGACTTCTAGAAACCCGTAGACCCAATCAATATCTTAGAATTTAAATCTCATACTCATATAATCACATAAGTATGTTATTACATAGCATACTGAACATACAAACATCTTTCTCAAGCTAGAGAAACCCATTGTGGTAAAAACTATTTCCCACATACCTAAAGTATTCAAACGTAATAAGCTCTGATACCAAGTTTTAACGCCCCGAAATAATAGGCAAAAAAGCATCTATCATATACATTAAATAACTGCACCAGTATAAGTAATTATCTTTCATAGATTCCAATTGAGTTTATAAAAGAGTAACATATGCAGATATACATTCACAAGCCTATCCCTGAATCTATAGCATATGTCACAACAAGAGTTATGGTATGAAAGTAAAATAGGTAATAAATGCCCTAAAGGCTTACAACTTTCCAAGGCAATGCTTGGTTACAACAAAATGGAATTTAAGTCCAATACAGATAAAGGCCCTTGGCCCGTACAAAACATACACAAAAATAAAAATAAAAATTCAACAAAATGAAGCTCTTGCTCCAAGTCCTCCCAAGCTATTGCCTTGGCAGACATATCATCAGCACCTAAAATGTTTTCCCACGTAGGGTGAGTCAAAGCCCAGTAGAAATAATCCAACACAGTATATGAATCTTAACAAAGCTATAAGGTGAATGCATATGCAATACGTGTGCTAAAACATTTTATAACTCTTTCCAAAACTATGCAATGTCAAGTTAATATCATGATTCATAAATCATTTTCCTTTACAATAGAACACAGGGCAGTGAATCATATTCTGGGAATCTCAAAACAGATATAACCTTTTACGAAAATTTCGTCCGCAGGACACTATGAACTAGCACCCATATAAATGTAGGCTATACAAGTACTACTATTGCCATTTTACAGATATTTCGTCCGTAGGATCGACACCCATGTATACGCGCAGTTTTTAAGACTTTCACCACGGACACTCAGGCCAACTTATTTCAACGAGACAATATATGTTTCCCAGATTCACCCATTTTTCTCAAAACGATAAACATTTCCAATGCATAAATATGCAATAATGCCCGATGCAAATGGATGAGAAAATAGTTTCAATTTTTCTAATTCTCATATAATTTCTACAACAATCATAGCTATCCTCCACCAATAGCCCAAAACAGATATTTCTAAACAAATAAACAATTTTTAATAAAGATAAACTTTTCAAATTTTCAAGATGTAAGTGGTAATACATACCCAATTCCACCATCCTCATCAAAACCAATCCAATGTCATATTTCCAACACCAATTTCATAATTTATATAAAATTAACATTTGACATTATTAGGAAAAAAAACCCATTTTTCTTCCAATATCAATCCCAAGTATCAAAATCAACCATTTTATCACAACTCAACTTTATTCCCAACACCACAAACATTTCCAAGAATCCATTGTAAAAACCCCTCTTTTGATTTTGAACCTAAAACCCTAGATTTTGTTTCAAAAATCCCCAAAATCACAATATTGCTTAGAAATCACAAATAACTAAGTTAAGACTCATTAAAGGTGTAGAAAATTCCTACCTCAAGCTTAGAAGGTGAGAGAGAGAGAATGGAGATGCTTCAAAAATGTTGAAACTCAACTTTGTTTGGATCAAAAAAAGCCCACGGCGTGCTCTACCTTTTTAACAAAGGGACACGGGTGAGGAACTCGACGGATCTAGGTGTATTTGTAGAGAGAAGTAGAATTTTAGAGAGAGAGGGTGTGTATCTAGGGTTTGGAAAAGTTTAGAGAGGGAGAGGTATGAAAAAGTGACTCAAAAGTGCCTTTTCACAAATTGATATACGCACAGATCGCTGGAGCGCAAGAAGTGTCACTCGAGCAACTAAACACAATAAGTTACACCGCTCGAGCGTAAGAAGTTTCACTCAAGCAAAAAACTCTCAGAAGTTTTACAGACAGAAGACCAATGCTCTAGCGCAATAAGGGCCGCTCGAGCCAACACCGCTCAAGCACAAGAAGCTTAGCTCGAGAGAAAAATACCACTTCCCGGTAGTTTTGCAGACCTGCAAAAGTACTGAGAGTTCACAAAGACCGCTCAAGCGCAAGAAGTGGCGCTCGAGCGAAGGAACAAAATTCTGGGCAACAACAGTTTGAAAAACAAGCTACCAAACTATTCCAAACACAACCAACACATCCCAATAGCCAAACTCAAAGAGAAGTAAGGGGAAACAAGACATGAATAACTGTATAAGACAATGAAATTCGGATCCAAAACATCAAATGGGTCTGGTCTAACCAGAAATGCTATAAATTATGTGGTCATTTTGATAATCATGATCATGTTCACAATCATATTTATACTCAAACGACCTTTGGTCTAATCAATTCTGTAATCATTTTTATAGTCATGATCATGTTCACATTCGTATTTATACTCAAACAACCTTTCGTCCACTCAATTAGGTGGTCATTTTGATAATCATGATCATGTTCACATTCGTATTCATATTCAAAACAACATTTGGTCCAATCAATTCCTTATTCAAAATGACCTTTGGACCATTTAACAAACATACAAAAAAACCTTCGGTCTAATTCATATATAAGATGACCTTAGGTCTATCTTGTCAAACATTCTAAATAGCTTTAGGCCCATTCCTTGTCCTTGTCAAATATACCAAACGGCCTTGGGCCCGTTTTGTATTCTCATCAAACATACCAAACAGCCTTGGGCCCATTTTATATTCTCATTAAACCTACCAAACGGCCTTGGGCCCATTTTATATTCTCATTAAACATACCAAATGGCCTTGGGCCCATTTTGTATTATCATTAAACATACCAAACGGCCTTGGGCCCATTTTGTATTGGTACTTATCAATCACTGTATAGATTCTTAACGAATCAGGCAGGTAGAATACTCATTCATAATACAAATTCATGGGTTCAGAAAACTTACCACATAGGCAGTATTTAGAAAATAACATACATGAAAATGTCTTTACTAAGATATTACTCACAGTGTTTAGTTAGCTGATTTGTCTTTAGAGTTGACCCTACACAATTCGTAACACATATAAAAATTGGATCACAATACAATTCAATATGTTCTTTAATTCGTTTATCTTTCTTAGGCTTGTTTCTAGCTCTTCGTTCATTTGGAATGCTCAATGTATGCCTAAAAATGCTGAGAAATAAAATAGAATGGAAATTGAAACATAAAACAACTTTTCAAAGTTTCTTGAAACAGGGCACTTCGCTCGAGCGCAACATTGGTCGCTCGAGCGAACCCCTTGGTCTGCAAAAGTACTGGATGCATGTGAAGTGCACTCAAGCGATAGATTATTCACCCGAGCTGTGAGGCAGAATTCTAGAATTCCTAGAATAGAATTAAACTTCAAACACATAATTGCAAATCATGAACTTGCATGGCTTATCTACAACTTCAAAGCATACTTACAAATTCTTTCAAAAACATGGATTACAAGGTTTATGCTTAAAGGATGAAACCCATAGTTCAAACCGAATAAATCTTTCCTCTCTTTCCTAATCATTTACTTATGTTGTTTCTTAGCTTATTAATCCTTAATAAGTCATAACTCATGCTTAAGAATGTTCGAAAAGAGATGGAAGCGAAGATATGAACTCAAAACGCCTTTTGAAAACATGTTGAAAATGAGCTGATGGCTAGACCCATCTTTTGGTCGCTAGAGCCATCATTAGCTCAAGCCAACTTCTGTAAAGTGAAAAATACTAGGAGCTCGCAATGTTGGCTCGAGCCACCACTTGGTCGCTCGAACCATCTGTGAAATTATGGGTTTCCAAAACAAAAGGTTTGAGCTCTAAACACAAATTCAAAGCCTTGGGTTATGTTTAGATCATTCAAAAACACAAAATTACTTTAGAAAACATATATACATGACCCCCTTAAAAACCATTTGCTTTAAAATCTCATCAATTTGGCAAAACTGAGCTTAAAATCCTCATGTATGCAAGATTTTCAAACTCTTTTCTCAAAATTCAAGTCTAAAGTGTATAAGCTTGCATGTTTAAACCAAACTCTTGAAATTACATGAAAATAAATATGTATGAGCTCAACTTGAAACCATGAGCTCAAAAGTGTTATGAATTACCAAAATTGAGATCAAAACTTCTATACATGCATCAATTCAACTTCAATTCCCTTCCAAGACTTTCAAAATATGGAATTAATCTTCATAACTTTATGATTCATGAATGCATGTAAGTGACAAATCCCAATTCAACATGGATTACAAAGTTCATGCAAGAAACATGAGAGATCATAACAAATTCATGCATGTATGTATGATTTAGCGCCAATTTCCTCATTCCAAGCTCAATTCTTGCATTTTAGTTCAGTATCTTCTTGAATACACGTAATTATTAACTTAATCTTAGAAATCAAGGCTCAAAACTTACCTAGAGGCTTTGATTAACACTTGTGTTAAGCAATTCTTGAGTTAATCTTCACTATCCTTCAATCTACTAAGCAATCCTCCAAGTTGAGTTCCTTTCTCTCTCTAAATTGACTCAATCTCTCTCTAGAATGAATCTTAACAGATTTTTGAGCTTCCAAAGATAAGCTCATCACTCTTCATATTTATATAAGGTAATTAGCTTAGACTAAGCAAACATGCTTAAGGTTAATTACTTACACTTAGTTTAATCAATTTAATCTAATTAATTTGATCTGAATCAATTTTTAATCAAATTTCACTGTAAACTCTAAAAATTACGCTGATCACAATAAATTAATCAACTTCAATTTTTGTTGCCTTTGCGGCCCTCAATTTCAGATTATAACAGACATTATAACAGATTTTTCTATAATCAACAGATAGGCATCCAAAAATCACATAGAACACATAATTAGCATTCAAAGTCATATTAGGCATATAAACACATATATAATTAATGAATTAAAAGCTTAATATGGAATAGGTTGTCACAGATAATTGTTTGGCCATTGGTGAAAAATGGCTTATGTAGATATTTGAAAAATCTAAAATCCCTGAGATACTGATTTGTGATTATGTTTCAATTTTAAATAGTGAATAACAATCCCAATCAAACAATCAAGACAAATTAACACAACGATTTAACGTGGAAATCCAATTGTGATAATAAAAAAAATCATGGGCCAAAGTCACAAAATAATCCACTAAGAAGACAAAAACAAGATCCAAATTGAAGAAAACCCGACATGCCTCTTCCAACATCGTCTTCACCACAGAACTGTTTTTCCCAACGTTGAATTTACAACGATGATGTCGAATCCACGACGATGAGCCACTCCAGTATCCACCAAAGCTTTAGGCCCAAGTTTTCCAAAATTAACCAAAGAACACCACTCTCTTTTGTGAATAAAAGAAAACAAACAAACCCTTGATGATGTTAATATGAAGTTCATAGATCCATTGATCACTCTCAAATCATCAAGGAAACACTTAGAAAAATACCCTCTAAGTTAGAAAACCTTGGTAGCTTTGCTCTCCTAGAATTTGGATGACCTAAACCTTAAAAACAGTGAACGACGCACTTTATAGAAAATAGAGTCGTAAAGACCGTTCAAGCGACCACTTCATCGCTCGAGCGAACTCACTAAAACGCATGCCCATTGCTCGAGCCAAGACTCCATTATCTCTGTAAAAGTACTAGATGATGCCATTCACTGCTTGAGCGCACAAACGACAGCTTAAGCAATCAAACAACTTTGGCTTCAGGGGCGCTGCCCCTCGACCCTGCCTGGGTGCTGCCCCCCTAAACCCCTGCAAGCTAACCAAGCAGTTTGATCCCTGTACATAGTCAGCGTAATAGCAAATATGAAATCCTCAAGATTACAAACTCCCCTGCATAGGCATAATTCGGGTTGGATTCGCATCTAAACACTCATATCCTCATTGAAACATAAGAACAAATAAAATTACAACTGAAAAGAGTTTTGTCAAACGAGATTGCCAATTACAAAAACCTAACAATATTGATACAATATGATAATAAAAACCTATACTCATTATGTCATTGAATTGTTGAATTTATGGAAATGAAATGGAAGTGTACGGAGCACATTTTATGAGGTTTGAGCAAGTACATTTGTTACATTGATTTCATTAAAACACATTGATTTCAATTGAGTAATGGTATGGTGAATCTGGGTAATGTATAGAGAATGAGATAATTTGGCTTTATAGTCCGTGTTGAATGACCGAAAACCCGCGCAGTGTAGGTGCTAACTCCTTTCGGTTAGCAACTGGTAAATTTGGTAGTGTTTAGATGGTGCTCAGCAATGACCACTAGTAGAGTAGTGCTCTCAGTAACCTACTATAGATGTCCCCAAACGTCCCGGGAGGGAGATCCCGTTTTGTTCATTTGGGCTCACTACAGTTTAGGACTCAAAGTCACAGTCCTGTATCTAATCTTGCAGAATGCAATGCAAGACCAATGAATCATCAAAGAGTCCAAATCTGGCAAATCATTTTTGAAAACAGATTTTTTGAAAGAAGTGCCAAACATGGACTGCTTTGCCAAATATAGAGTCGCCACCTAAATATTTTATTTTGGGAAATTTAGGAAACCCTGACTCGTTGCCTAAGGCCACGTGTCCGTCATCACCAAAGTTGCCTCAGCTCGGGAACTTGGGTACGATTGGGGAAGGTCACTTCGTGAGCACCCCCGCTCGCCCGATCAAAGATCGGCCTCTACTAACCATGATATCGAGTTTTGAAAACATTATGTGCTCTTATTTCGGTTATTAGCCTAGAATTACTATGTGATGCGCGCAGCATACAAGTATAGACTGGATTGCCTGAGTTGGAACAAAACATTTCATGTTTGTTTTTTAAAGCGATTTGCTACTCGCAAGTAGGCTAAAATGAGGATTTTGCCACCCTCAAGTGGGCTTAGAAAACATGGTGATTTGCCACTATCTAGTGGGCTTAAAACTCGCAATCAATGAATTGTTCCAATTCAGATAATCCAACCTCCACCCACAGGCATTTAAGCAGTTATATCACATAAGCACTTAGCCTTATGGTAAGCATGCTATCATGGCAGTCACTCACACGCATGCAATGATGTTAAAGCATAAATACTTACCGAGTACTCCAAGCCAAAGAAAGAAGCTAGTTAGAAACATGCATGAATCCTAACTATGCTGAAATGCCTAATGCAACACATACAGGAATGCAACTAAGATAGGCTCGGTTATTCTAAGATGGCAGGTGAAATACAACAGATAACATGTATTTAACTCGGAATTGAAATACAATGCAGTTAGTATGATGCGCTGAGTCCGGTACATGCAAGACAGAATGAATGCAAACATGCGAGCATAAGTATGCTAATTGAAACGTGCCCTAAACTAACCATCATAAGCTGGTAAATAAAAGGGAGAAAGACGTGGGGTTGAAAGACATGCATCACACACATGCACACTTATTACAACATTGCCCTCGCTCGGAGGGTCCGAATAAATAATATAGTCCGAATAAATACAAAACCCTAATTAATTAACAAATTAACTAGGAAAGCAAGTAAATTAGCATGCAAATCCATGGACCGCCTCAGCTCTATTCTGAATGATGAATTATGCATGCTTGAGTTGCCTGGCGCAGAAATCCATTGCAATGCCCGATTCGCCCCTGTTTACAATTAATGCCAGAATGTTGTGCAAAGCTCTGGAAGGCTGTTGATTTCTAATTTGCCGCAACAGAGAGCAAGAAAGGGGCATGGCAAAGTATTTTTACATATATATGCACACCTCAATTCTCGTGCCACCAATCATGCATCTCGATGCATGATGGCCGAGGAGTCGAAATGCGTAACTCGATATGATATGAATGCACATGAAAACCCAACAAGGCCTAGACTCCATCATGGATAATTCGGAGTGTCGGCGACCGGGAATTGAGACACGTTTCGTCACTTTGAGTACGAAACGTCCCTCGTTTCCCGTGTTTGGACTAAACCCTATCCCAAACACAATGCAAATGAGATGGCATACACAATGCGACTAACATGTAACCTAGCATACGCAATGCTATGGACTAAAATGGCATACACAATGCTCTAACATGCAACCTAGCATACGCAATGCTATGAACTGAAATGGCATACACAATGCACGATGGACTTACACCAACATGAGTGGACCTCAGCCACACTCACATCAGTGGCCATATGATGAAAATGAGACAACCGAAATTCGTGCAAACATGCACGAATGCAATGGACCGATCCTAAGGCACAACATGCAACTCTAACTAAGCATAGCAGAGAATGAAACATGGCATAGAATGGAACATGATACAACTCTGAAATGGCATGAAAGATGGTCCCGAGACATGCAAGTATGGCACACAATGCAAGCTAGGGGGCCCGATACCGAAACTAGTGAAGTGCGTTACACTATAGGTACCCAAAGCAATGCACCAATGGCAAAAACAACTACAAACAGACCCTAGGCAGGTCTGAAACAGTGGGGAAATGGCCTAAAATGATGGCTCGGAAAGCAAAGAAATGGAGCTCATTCAATGGTCGATAAATGAGGCATACAAGCCCGACTCTCAAACGCATTTAAAGAGTACAAAACATGGCAATATGGCATTCAAACAAGCTCTGAAATATGATGTATAATGAGCCCAAAACATGAACACACCTCAGTATATGGATGGAATGAACCTCAAAACTCAAAGTTAAGCATGGGTATTGAACTACAAGCATGCAAAACCAACATCATTCAACCATGAGACCCAAAAACAGAGCTAGGGCAGTCCAAAATAAGCACAATATCAGTTTAAGGTATGGCCAAAAAGCGTTAAAATCAAGGGTCAACAAAGCACGCAAAGAAAGCTAGTGAACCATGATTTACACTACACGTATATGAAGCACATGAGGGCTCACCAAACCAACCAAAAACAGAAGTATTCCATGCCAAAATATGCCCAAATAACCACTGAAACTCAGTCAATGCATGCAAGAATGATGGGCTCCTTTGAAAGGCCAATAAGGGGGTTGTTCCACACATGCATGATGGACACACACAATGGAAAAACCACCTCTGGATAGAGGTTCTGAGGGTCCTAAAACCCACTAAAAAGAGCCTGAAATGGGTTTAGGAAACATGCAAATAAAGGGCCCTTTGAAAGGCCTTGAATGGGATTGTTCTACACATGCAAAATAGACACTTCATATGGCAAAATGGGCTCTGGACAGAGCCAAGGCAGACCTTAAAACTCACCAAATAGGGCCTGAAATGAGACTTCAAAGCATGCAAAATGGGGGTCCTTTGGAAGGCCAAAAGGGCCAACAAACAAGACAAGGAGAGAGGGGGTCACCCCCCTCTGATTTTGGCTCTCAAAACAGTGTGATAGCCACTGAAAATCCACTGGATTTCAGTGGCTAGAAGGCCAAACAAAGCATGCAACAAAGGCCTAGATGCAAGGCTCAAAACAAGATGCAAACAAGCATACAAGGGGGTAGATGACCCCCAACAGAAAAATACCCTTGATCAAACTTAAAGAGGGGCTCAAAATAAGACTCTTTTCAGTTTATGATAAAACCCAAAAATGCTCACAAGTAGGGCTAAGATATGAAGCAAAATAAGCCTACAAAGAGGGATGGAGCATACAAGGAGGTAGATGACTTCAAACAGAAAAGTGTCCTTAATCGAACTTCAAGAGGAGCTCAAAATAAAACTTTTTTCAATTTATGTCGAAGTCCATAAATGCTTGCAAAATAAGGCTAAAGAATGAAGCAAAATAATGCAAAAATGGGGGAAATGAGGACTTACCCTTGTAGAGAGGACCTCCAGCAACTTCTGGACCAAGATGGTGAACCTTCAACCTCTGCAAATCAGTTCCAAGATGCTTGGATGGATGGTGGAGGTGTTGTGCTAAGGGTTGGTCTGCAAATGGCCAAGAATATTAGGGTTTGGAGCTTGGAATAGTGAGCTATGGAGGGAAATGTGTGTATGCCTTAAACAAAAAGGTTGAACCCTTGCAAATGAAGGCCAGCCTCTCCTTTATAGAGGATAGGCTCTAAAGCTTCTCTTGGAAGCTTTAAATATCCTCCATACACGTGTATGGAGGATGGTCCAAATGCCTCCCAGCTGGCACAGCTGGATTGCATTCATAGAGAGCAAAAAGCAGAAGGCTGGCCGACCAGGTAAGGTGGTCAGCCGGCCACTCCCCCTGGTCGGCCGACCAGGGGTCAAAAGGTTCAATGAGAAATGCTAGTCGGCCATACCAGAAAGGTGGCCTCCTAGATGAGTGCAACACAGCTGTATGGTGGGAAACCAGAAAATATGACCTAGGAGAGAGGAAAATCAGCTTTTTAGCAAGGTTCAAAAGGGTCAAGAAGAAATACTGGTCGGCCTATCCATATTGGTGGCCTCCCAGATGAGTACAACACAATGGTGGTATGAAAAACCAGAAATTATGGCTCAAAAGTGAGAAAAACCAGCTTTCTGTCAAGAAAACTGGCTGGAGGAGAGAGAAAATGGCTTCCAAAAGAATTGATGGTCTCCCACCATCCTACCACCTTCCTAGCAATGAAAATAGGGTCCATACCAAAAATGAACCCTAACCGATGCAAAACGCGGGTTCGGGGGCCAAAACGCGCAGTCCGGGGCCCCGAAAACAAGCTGTTAGGCACCGGAAGTGGCGTATGACCACGAAGGTGGTCTCCCGGGCCACAGTGTCCCTTAAAAGGGAGGAAACAAGGTGTGTGCTAAAAACCGGAGCAAACGGAGGTAGTCAGGCCGTCCCGAACAGAGGCACACGGCCGACGGCTCCAAAAATTGGAAACTGGCCTCCAAACGGGAAAAATGACCTACGACCACGAAACGTAGCCTACGGCCACTGAGAGATGGTCTACGAGACCTCTCCCTCCCTTCGGGAAGAGAAAACAGAGAAAACAGGACTTGGTTCGCAAACCGAGGCAAAGCACCAAAGAGCCCCGAAGTCTGGAGGCAAGGCTCGTAGCCGAGACTCTGAAACCTCAAAATGAGCACAATATACATCATCACCGAGCGCTCAATCGGTGACGTCTGAGTCTTAAGGTCGGTCAAAAATGGGATGTCTACACCTACTAGTTAATTAAGTGGTGCTCAGTGATAATCACTGACAAAGTAATGCTAATGGTACCCTTCTAGTTGATTAGGTAGTACTTAGTGATGGTCACTGACAGATATATGTACCTTGGTAAGATTCATCGGAATAAAATATTGATTTGGATTATGAAATAAGATTTTACTGAACTTGTGATAAAAGATGATTTGAGAGAAATGAAAATTTGCATTGTTTTGAGAATGAGTTAAAGAAGAATGAAAATTGATATTGATTTGAGAAATCATCGAGCACCCTACATCTATATAACATCATGATCATATACATGTGTAAAAACATATTATCTTATGAAATGTTACCTTACTGGACTATATGTTCACACTATGTGGCTGAAATCTTTAAAAAAAAAAAAACAAACAAACAAACAAAACAAAAACAAAAAATTTCATGGATCAGTCTGGGAATATATTTTAGGTATTAATGATTTGCCACTACAATGAGTGGAATTAGACTTGTATGAGGGTTAGACAAAGCTTTCATGGGGTGTTGGTTAATGGTCTTTTTGTTTCATAGGCCGAGTGCTTATATGTTGTAAGGGGTTAAGATGTTGGTTAATGGTCTTTTTGTTTCATAAGTGGAGTGCTTATATGTTGTAAGAGTTAAACCCTTTGTAATTGATGTAAGTCTGAGAGCATATTGTATATTGTTTGATATTTTATCATGTATGACATACAGTATATTTACTTTATCTAAATTTGAATATAGGATGTATGTAATAAACTAAACGCATGTACTAGATGATATTTACATATATACACGAGAGAGACTTTTGATTATATTAAATATTGTTCTTTCATTGATTTCATTTGAGTTTATTTCTTGGTTTCGAATACGAGGTGTGACAATTAACTTAACCAAATATCTATCTACCAAATAAATATACATGGTTTAAGTTATACAATTTGATTCGGTTCAAATCTGGAACCATGGACCAAAATTTGAAACCAATTCTCCAAATTTTCAAATCAAGATCGAACCACGAATTAAAAAACTAAACCAAACCTACTAGATTGGTTTTGACCGATTTGGTTTGCTAATTTTTCAATTTCCTTACTCAATTCTATAAATAAAAAAAATTTAAAAAAAAAAACAAAAAAAAAAAAACTCTAACACAGTGACATGATATGTTATATGTCACAAACTCAACCATATAAGGCTGTTTTGCCACGCCATAACTCCAATGGTTCACTTGCTGCGGTGCAAACTTTTTTTTTTTTTTTTTTACTATATCACTCTAATGACAACTTGTCATTTCAGCAAAGTGAAGTATCAATAAATTTTAAAATGTGATCTTATAAATTATTTAGTCCTCTATTTTTTTTCTTATGAACCTAAAGGTCCCATTAAAGTGAAAATTACACAAAATGGTAGCCATTTACATATTTGGATTTAATTTTTTAGAGATAAAAGTGGGTTTCTCCAAATGTAAAATTACATATTTGGGTAATCTGCATTATAGAAGTTTTGGATTTTCTCTCATTCTAGAACAAATCTCACATTACGAACAAAAACATAACACTCTAATATAACACTTTAATAACATAACACTACAACGTAACATACTAAAAAACTTCTTGATGTACCTTTTCCAAATGTAACAATGTAATACTAAAAAAAAATAATTCTTAGTGTACTTTTCTTTTTTCCTTTTTTTGGGTACAGTGAAAATAAAGGCAAAACAAGAGGACTAGGCCTCATCACTCCTATCCAGATACAACATATCTACAACTAACGCATGGCGGATTAGCTCCAAGTTTAGCTAAGTTATCTGCACAGATGTTTCCTCCTCTACGGACATGTTGGACTGTACACTCGCAGCCCCTCAGAATGATCCTTGAATATTCCACAATGCCTCGAAAAGGGCATTTTGCATCTAGTTCTTCATTCAGCAGCTGCACCACTTGTTTAGCATCCGTTTCGATGATGACTTGGTTCATTCCTCATTGCAAGATGATCGTAAGTCCTTTATAAACTGCCCAAAGCTTCGCCTCCAAGCTGGTGCATCCCTTCATTCTGCCATAATAGCCACTAATCCATGTTCCTTTCTCATCCCGGAACAGACCACCGAATCCTCCAATGTTGTTCTTACCTTTAAGGCTTCCATCTGTATTGAGTTTGATTCTCCCTGCAGGTGGACACAACCACATAGATGAGCTTTTGGGTTGTAAGAGAGTGGTAACAGCAGAGTCAAAAGCTTGTTTAATTTCTTTAGTATAATAAAAAAATAAGCTTCACAGATGCATGGCAGTTCGGTTGTTTGTTTTCAAAAATCAATTTATTTCTATTTTTCCAAATAATCCATAGAGTAATAACAAAAAGCTAAGGTTGGGAATGCTTCCCTTTCACATTCAAATTGAACCAGACTTTAAAAGGAATAGTACTCATTCTCAAATACCAGTATTGATCAAAAACCTGTGTCTAAATACTCATGGCATTAGGACACACCCGAAATAAATGGTCTAAATCTTCCACAGTTTCACAACTGGGGCAATTGGGATTGTCAGTATAACCCCTCGTGTTCATCATTTTATTTGTCAGCACTTTCCCAAGCAAAATTAGCCAGATAAGGATCTTAATCTTTGGAGGGAGCTCAAGTTTCCAAAGCCAAGCCCAATTATTATCCAAAGATTGAGAGTGCATAATGAGATCATACGCACTAGATGTAGAAAAATCTCCATCAGAAGATTTTCTTCATCTCGGTTTATCCCTTCTACCATTATTTCTAAAAGGCTGAATTTCCAGTATCTCATAAACAATGGGCATATAAAAGGTGTTATAGATGTGTGTTAAGTCCCACTCCCCACTATCATCTACAAGAGAGTCCAAAGTGATATCCTCAAGATCAAAGCCTTGCCTAGTGTTTGTAGCAGTGGCCTCAAAAAGGGCCCTTTCACTACACTGCCAGTCTTTCCAAACTCTCACCTGAGAGCCCCTACCAAAGGTCCAATGAACCCCCTTAACAAGGAGTTTTCTTGTATTCAGGATACCTTTCCAAATATGAGATGATACTTTACTCTTCCTCTTACTAAGAAAGGGTAGATTACCTAGGTATTTATTTCTCAGGACCTCTAACCAGAGACCCTCTTCCTCATTCAACAGTTTCCAACCAAGCTTGGATAGTAAGGCTAGATTTTGATCCCTAGCCCTTCTAATCCCAAGGCCACCATCCATTTTTTCCTGTGGTACACCTGCTGCCAGTTGACTAAATGCACTTTTTTCCTTTCCATGGAATCACCCCAGAGAAAGTTACGATTGAGTTTATCAATCTCATCACACACCTTACGGGGAAGCTCCAAAGTCTGCATGGTATAAGCTGGGATGGCATTGGTCACTAATTGAATTAGTGTTGCCCTCCGAGCTAGAGATAACACACCAGTCTTCCACCCAGCAACCTTTTGTTGCATTCTCTCAAGAATAGAAGTAAAGTGATTTTTGTTAACTCTGGAGTGAAAAAGGGGGACTGCAAGATACTTACCTAGATTATGAGTTAAAACAATACCACATATATGACTCAAGTCTTTAGCCTTCCTCCTGTCAACATTTGGGGAGACAAAGAGCTTTGATTTGGTGAGATTGACTTTTAGCCCAGAAAGCATACTAAACTCATTGAGAACTTCGAGATTGACTTTCAGCCCAGAAAGCATACTAAACTCATTGAGAACTTCAAGAATGGTTTGACAGTTCACTATATCAGCTTTGGCGAAGAGAATCATGTCATCAACGAAAAATAGGTGAGAGAGATTAGGACCTTTCTTAGATAAGGATAAACCCCTCCAGTCCTTAGCCTCTACTTTATGTTTGATCATATTTGAGAGCCTCTCCATACATAAGACAAAAAGGTAAAGAGAGAGAGGGTCTCCTTGCCGAAGTCCCTTACTAGGTTTAAATTCTTCCAGTGGTTCTCCATTCCAAAGAATTGCAGCACTCAAGCTAGTGACACAATTCATCACCAGTTCGATAAACTTACAATCAAATTTGAATTCGAAGAGAGTTTGTTCTAGAAATTCCCAGGAAATGTTATCGTAAGCTTTTTCCAAGTCGATCTTAAGAATCATGTGGCCTGCTTTACCTTTCATTTCCCCCAAAGTGTGGATAGCTTCTTGGGTTATGATAATGTTGTCACTAGTAGATCTCCTCACAATGAAGCTACTTTGGTTTGGGCTGATAATACCATTTTGCAAGGGTCTTAATCTGCTAACCAGAATTTTAGTAATGATTTTGTACGTGACATTACAAGGACTAATGGGGCGAAACTGTTTGATAGATTTAGGGTTGTCAACTTTAGGTATAAGAGCTATAAGGGTTCTGTTAATGTCAAGAGGGATGGTTCTAGTAGAGAAACATTTACGCACAAATTCAAAAACAGATCCCCAAACAATATCCCAAAAGGTATGGTAGAAAAAGCTTGGAAACCATCTCTCCCTGGAGCTTTGAAAGCTTGAATATTCTTGACAGCTTTCCAAACTTCCTCAGGAGTAATGTTTCTAACAAGGTCAAGGTTGTCCTCAGCACTGATATGTCTAACCAGATTATTCCAGTGGGAAAGTGCAGTAGTGGGTGTAGAAGAAAAGAGATTTTGAAATAATCAGTCACTAGGGTTTTTAACTCAGTAGGATTATCCACCCACACACCAACATCATTTTTTAGTACTTCAATCTTAGACCTCCTTCTTCTGATAATGGTAGAGAGATGAAAAAATTTAGTGTTTCTCTCACCCTGCATGATCCAATTAGTACGAGACTTTTAAAACCACAACAATTCCTCTTGGTAAAGGACTTTATTGAATTGGGCAATGAGTTGGTTTTCTAGGCAGTGGAGGTTATGGAAGTAATGGATGGCTTGAGCAGCTTGGATGCCATTTATATGTCCCAGGAGCCACTTTTTTTCTGAAAATATTGCCAAACACATTTCTATTCCAATCTGTAGCCAAAATGGCCAAGGAATTAAGATTCTCTAATAGATGATGGGGAGGGATAGGCAACCACTGCTCCTCAACAAGTCTATGAAATCCATTATGAGTAACCCAAGCAGCTTGAAATTTAAAAGATTTAACAGGAGAAAAAGAAGGGGTTACAGATTTACCTTAAGTGAAGACCATAAGTGGTGAATGATCCGAATACGTCCGTGGGAGATTGCGAACATAACCCTCAGGAAAAAAAGTTCACCATTTCGTGTTACAGAGAGCTCGATCTAGTCTAACCATGGTGTTAGCCCACCCTTTACGATTGTTAGTCCAAGTAAGTCTTGGCCCCACACAACCCATATCCATAAGATTACAATTATTGATTCGTTCTGCAAATTTTTTGCTTCTCCGACGAGTTTGGCTAAGGTTCTGGCTTTGATTTTGTGTGACTGAATAGCTACGTTTTTCCTCAGAGCTAGAGTAATCATTGAAATCACCTGCAACCAGCCATGGTTCTTGGGTGTTTTGGGCTACAGATTCAAGCCCTTCCCATAGCTCATCTCTTATCTGGCTGTTTAGACTAGCATACAATGCAGAAAACACCTAAGTTGGATAGTCTTGTCTTGAGATGGTTGCAGTAATCATTTAGGAGTTTGCTTCTATTACTCAAACATTAGCTTGACTGGGATCCCAAAGCATCCATATTCCCCCACTGCGGCCAACTGGGTCTACATGAGTTGAAGCCATGAACCCTAGTTGATTAAAATACATACCCATAGTATTGAGTTCCACCTTTGTTTCCAGGAGGATGATCATACTTGGCTTGTGAAGCCTCACAATGTCCCTCAGATTCCTTTTGAATTGATCGTTTCCGGCACCCCTACAGTTCCAAAGAAGAATATCCATAGATGACATATGGAGTTGTGGTATTTCGTCCTCTTCAATGAGGCCCAAGATGGCTTTTGCCATCATCAAACTATCGTTCATTGTTGCCAAAGGCTTCACCAGCACAATGTGATTCACATTGTGTGCATCCGTCTCCCTCCATGGCTAAATCAGTAGTTTCACTTCGTTCCTCCACCAATCTATGCCGACGTGGTGATAAGCTTCTTTTCCTGTCTCTAAAAACATCAGAGCTCTAAATTGATCCACTCGGTGTTTCACCAGTTGAACCTCTTCCACTGTTTCCTCCATCGTTTTTCTCAAACAAATCTGGAGGGGGTTTTATCAAGATTAAACTCTGTTTTCTTTTCTTGTGGAGGGTCAGTGAGGTGACTGAGGAGGGGGTTTTTTTGTCCAGCTGGTTGATCAGAGCTGACATCTCTGGTATTAAAACTTATCCCTTTCAAAAAAAAATTTGGATTGTTTCTCATGTGTTCTCATAGTTATTCCATTGGGCCCTTTATCACTGGCCTTTAGCTTGTCTGGATTACTTACCGTGTGATTTTGGGCTTTGTCTATCACCATTGTGTACTTTTTCCAAACGTAACAATCTAACACTCAAAAGTATACTTTTTCCAAATGTAATACTCCAATGGAACACAAAAAAAAACTCCTTAATGTACTTTTCCCAAACATAACACTCCAATCAATGTAATCCCAAACGTAACACTCCAATGTAACATATTCCAATGTAACACGCACAATAATACTAAAAACTCCTTATTGTACTTTTTCCAAACGTAACACTCACAATTTGAAACTGTACATTTGCTCAAAACTTACAAAGAAATTTTTATACTCCTTTTCGAATGGTTTGAAGAATCCCACATCCTTTTTTTAGAGTGTTACGTTTGAAAAAAGTATACTAAGGAATTTTTTTTTTTTTTTTTGTGTTATATTAGAGTATTACACTAAGAAGTTTTTTGGAAGTGTTATATTGGAGTGTTACATTTAGAAAAAGTATACTAATGATTTTTTTTTTTTTTCTTTTCTTGTGTTATATTAGAGTGTTACACTAAGGAGCTTCTTTTCTTTTTTTTTTTAGTGTTATACTAGAGTGTTATATTTGGAAAAAAAATACACTACAGATTTTGTTTGAATTATTACATTTGAGTGTTATATTGGAGTGTTATAGTTTGAAATTATACATTTGACTAAAACTTACTAAGGAGTTTTTATACTCCTTTTGAAATGTTTGAAAAATCTCACATCTTTTTAAAATGTTTGATGATACCATATTTCAAGTCATTTTTGTATTCCTTTTGAAATGTTTTCCAAATAAAAAAGATTCTCATACAAAAATTCATCCCAAATTTGATTATCATAGATTGTGTACCTTACCTTTTTAGCACAAAAGCAAGAAAAAAAAAGAAGGAAACATAATAGAAATAAAGGTATAAGCATAATTCTAATTTTTAAATAATATATTAAATCTATCTTTCCCAAATCAATAGGACTAATTGGTTTATAAAGAAAAATTTGAGACTAAATGGATCACTATTGCACAAAATAAAATTTATAAGTAAATTTTCCCAAATCTGACTAACTTTTATGTTTTTCAATCACTTGGATTTTGGAAGAATTACATAAAACGAAATTTGGGTCCTGTTAGCATGTGCACCCTTCAAAGGGTGCACATGATGTGCATCTTACTTGATGACCATTAGATCTTTACAAACTAATCTAGGCCATTGAATAATTTAAGAAGCATAACCTAGAACCTTTTCAACTGGTTAACCAATTCAGGAGACTTCCTCACTAACTCTGTAGAAAAAAAGCCTCACGTTTTTACTCCCCATCCCTCTAGGAGAACCCTCCCTCACATTTTCCTCCAACACCACTCCGACGATCTTCTCCCTGCCTCTTGTATTTCACTCTCTCCTAAAACACCACCCGAAGCTGCGATCCATCATTCAGAACATAGAATTTCGGTAAGCTTCCCTCCTCACGTTTTTGAAGCTCAGACAATCACCGGAAAGACAAAGGTGCTATTGAATTCCAGTAAGATTTTGCATTTTCCTCTTTCCATTTGGTTCAAAGGGTTGGTACTGCTAATCAATCTTGCTAATGGATTCATTGATGGATCCCTTGGATACTAATAGAGGCCATGGCCTTTTTACTTTGGAAAAAAGCACCCTTCTCTTTTATAAAACAAAAATAAAACTCCACAACTTTTAAACAAATTCTTTTCTTTCATTTGGCTCAACTGTGACTATTTGTTATGTTTTTGTTGATGGAACCCCTTGGATTGATCTTGGTGTATGTATTTATCGATTTTTTTTGGTTGATTAAATATTTTGAAGTGAGAATTTTATATGTTCCTTCAATAGTTTGATATCTACATGTTTAATTACCTTCTTTTTTTTTTTTCTTTTTTTTTTTTTGCGCTTTTGAGAATTTGTGAGTTGTCTTGCCTTGAAATTTAGGTTCTTATATGTTGTTGTTCAATTATGAATGAATTTTTTGGGGTCAATTTGGTAAAAAAAATCAAGAATAACTTGTGATTTGTTATGGTGAATCATGATAAAAAATGTTACGATTCAAATGTTACGATAATTTGTTGGAAATAACTACATTTGTTATGAGTCATTGCCATATTGTTATGATTGATAGTGTCTTTGTTATAACACCGTAGTATATATTATGACATTGTTATGATTCATTGTAGTAATTGTTATGATGTTTAAAAAAAAGTTATGATTCTTTCATACAACCTGTTAAATGACCTGTTTAGCAGGTTACTTTTTATGACGTGGCACAATATGGACCATATAATAAGTGCATATCATATGCCCTTTTAGAATGTGCACATTGTAGACTTTTCCACGAAGTTTTTATTGGAAGCATGATCAATTTTTTTTCCACTCAACAATGGATTGGTTTATTTGATCATTGACAATAGTTCAATCATCAAAGTCTTTTGAGGAATTTGTGCAAAGTTGAGATTTTATAATTTGTTACAAAATTCGATTATTATCTAATAATGCTTCAAGATCTACTTAGAATTTTTATAATTTTATTATTGTTCAGGTTTTGTAGTTTTTGATTTTTTTTGTTTATAATTTTAAGATTTTTTATAAGAAAAAAATAATTGAAATTTGTGTTAGGAAAACTGATGTGGTAAGGAAGGACTTTGCCAAACCTTACGCTAAATTTGATACAATATTTAGTTTTATAATTTTTTACTAATGACTTTGCTCACTTTCGGAGAGGGTATTTTTTGAGTTCTAACCTTTTTTCAAAGAAAATAAATAAATAAATTGGCAAGCTTTTTAACTTGACTATTGGAGATACTCTCATTGTAAATAAATAATGGGTTTTAAATTACAAGTCTACAATATTTTTCCAAATGTACATGTCAAAAAAATAAAGTTTTGCTAGAGTTGTTAACGAAAATCCTTTAATTTATTAAGATTTTTGTGATAGTTTTTTTTATTAAAAAAAAAAAAAAAAAAAAACCAAATATAAGATATTAATAAGATAGTAAATTAGATTACTAATAATGGAGGTTCCTCTATAAAGTGACCTCCCCTGAAAATTAAAAGTTACAACGCCTCGACCTGAGCTTTAGTTCGAATTTTTTTGCAGATAGTTAGTTTGGCATCCATCCAAAAATCCAAAAAGTCAAAAAGTCACTATCCTATTTAGGTCACATCATCTTATTTAGGTCACATCACCTCTCTAACACATCACTTCAAACCCAACCCAAATACAACCCATATTTCATAAAAAGTCAAAAAGTGCACTTATTTAGTCTTCCCAAACTTGACCTAAGTGTTTAAATTTGATTATCTAATTAGACATAATTCTTTCACATAAAATTATATTTATATTTTACCTCATATAAAATGATTGCATCCGTTTAACATCACTTAAAGTAAAAAGGTTATATTCGATTTTAACCAAAATCCTTTAATTTATTAAGATTTTTGTGACAATTTTTTTATTTAAAAAAAAAATATAAGATGTTAATAAGGGTACTGTTATGGTGTGCAACTTACGCTTTACACTTACGCCTTTTCTGTTTGCAGTCCTGCTTTTGTTTTCATCTTCCACTTACACTGTTTGTGTAAGTGGCACATGGTGTGCAATCTTGAGGGTTGCACACTTAAGAAAAATCCTAATAACATAGTAAATTAGATTACTAATAATGGAGGTTCCTCTATAAAGCGACCTCCCCTTGAAAATTAAAAATTACAATGCCTTGGCCTGAGTTTTAGTTCGATTATTTTTTATTATTATTATTATTTGTAGATAGTTATTCCTAGTGTTTAAATTTAATTATATAATTAGACCTAATTTTTTTATATAAAATTATATTTATATTTCATCTCATATAAAATGATTGCATCCGCTTAACATCACCTAAAGTAAAAAGGTTATATTTAATTTATAATGAGAAAATTGATAAAAAAATTCATTCCAAATGAGTATAAGGTATTATGTTTAAGGTAAAATTTTATTTGGTAATAAAGACATATCGGAAAAAGTTACTGGAAAAGAAGCCAAAAGATTGGTCAAAAAAGTCACCATCGCGGTTGCTGGGCGATGGCAACAGGTGGTGGTGATCATGTAGAGAAATGTGTGATATTCGATAGCTAAATTGTTGAACGAGTGACATATATTACATTTTAACGAATAATTAATTTGATAAATTTCAATAGATAAACAGATAGATTGATTTCAACAACTAGTCGTCCTTTTGGACAAGTTGTGCTCTTTTAGCCTAAAAATATTAGAGTTTGGGTCTAATGATCCAAAAAATTAATAAATCAACTTATGGCCTGATTGTCCTTATATTTGGAGTTTTTAAAAATAGTTTTTTGAGTTTTGTTTTTTGTTACAAATATTTTAATCATTTTTAATTTTTTTAAATCCACTTAATCTTGATATACTTAAAATGTATAAAATTTGTACAAAAATTTTTTAAAAATTATTGAATATAATAAAATACGAAAATGTACTGAATTTTCATATTTAGTGAATTTTTAAAAGATTTTCTTCATTAATAATATACTTTTTAAGTGTATTTAAATTACACGTATCTAAAAAATAAAAACATTTACCAAAATAAAAAAATAAAAAATAAAAAACTCAACTTTTTAGGAAGTGATTGAAACTAAATAAATGACCAAATATTTTACATAGATATAAAGTCTATTTTTTTATAGATTCTACACCCATATAAAACATTTAATTATTTATATATTAAAAATAGACTCCATACCCATAAAAAATATTTGGTCATTTATTAACATTTTTCTTTGTAAAGAGTTGACAAATAAAAATTTGGTACAAACCATTAAACAAGTCTAATTAATTACTCAACTCCTACTAGTAATGAAAGAAGACGAGGTGGGGGCAGGCTTTGAATTATTTGGCGTTGAGAAATAGAAAGAAGCCGAATTCGTTTACTTCCTGCCTGCACAGCAGTCAGTCTATTAGATAGAGCAGCTACGTGTTGAGAATTTGGTGGTCACCGACCTTACTAAAAAGCGAAAGTTCAACCACTGCTGGTCACGTGTCCACTTTTGCAGCACGAGCTAAAACGTGATCTTTTAGCTAACTAGCGTTGAGATAATTTTTTTTTGTTTAAATAATACGACCATGCTACGTAGCTCGAAACCGCGGCTCGAAATCGCGGCTCGACACCAAAACAATGTCGTTTTGGTGTCGAAATTTTTTTTTTTTTTTTTTTCTTTTTTTCTGGTTTCAGAACGAAGAAGAAGAAGGGAGAAGAAGAAGAAGGGAAGGGGAGGAGGAGGGAGGAGGAAGGAGGGGAGGGGGCCATAAATCTGCTGGAGGAGGAGGCGGGGCAAGGCGGTGGCGGTGGCGGTGGTGGTGGTGCGACGATCTGAGGCGACGAACGAGGCGACGAGGCGACGAGCATCGGCGGCGAGAGGCGATCAGCTGCGAGGACGGCGGGAGCTGCGACGACGGAGGCGACCAGCTGCGACGACCTCTCCTCTCTTCTTCCTTCCTCTCTCCTCCTCCTCTTTCTCCTCTCCTCTTCCCTCTGTTTTTCGATTTCGAGCCGTTTCGAGCTCTTTACTTTCGAGCTCTGAACCATTTCCGTAAATAATATTTTATAAAATTAAATTAAATTATTTATATTTGTCAATATATAAATTATTTTATAAGATATATAATATTAATTTTATCATAACATAAAATATAACATTAATAAATATATCTAATAATGTTAGTTGAATTATTTATATATATCTATGTGTGTATATCTATAAAACTATTTAAAAAATAAATTAAGAAATATACAGTGTAATTTTTGTTCAACTAAACTATGAAAGTGTATTTTAAATATATTTATGATAATAAAATAAATATTAATTTTAATATTAAAAATAGTGATTAAATTAGAGAAAAAAATCATTTAAAATTAAAGAATGATTTGAATTATTTATTTTGATAATTTTAGTCATGTCGTTCTATAAATGTGTTACTTAAATATATATATATAATAATATTTATATATATTTTAATAATCTTAATCCTATCATGCTATATAACTGAAATAAATATATATAATGATTTTATATGGCATTAAATTAGGAAAAATTAGTCTAACATCCCTCTCTAACTTTTAACAATGGGAGAAGCCCACAATAAATTTTTTTGTAATCTAAGGTCCCTCACCCATACCCATATATAACACCCACTCTTTCATTCTCTCTCATCTCTCTTCTTGCACCAAACAGCTCATTTCTCTCTCTCTCTCCTCTTTGTCTGTAACATTATTCAAAGCTTCATTGGCATTGACTACGACGGAGGAATTCGCACTACCAAGATTTATAAAGCTTTGCCGATAGAGATCGTCGATTTATATGAAAATTCCTGATAGTGCTTTATACAACAAAATTTATATGAAGCAAAGTACTAGCCCTCATTGTTGTTCCTGATAGTGCTTTATTCATCATTGTTTCTCTTACTTTTTTCTAGTTTCTTCTTCATTGTCTTTCTTGTTGATTTCAATAAACTAAATCTTAAAATCTTCATGCAACATTTAATGAAGAAATCCACATAAAAAGATGTATTCGGGAGCTGGGGACATGGATTCAGCAAAGAAGGTGTTTAATGAAATGCCAATGAGAGAATGTCTAAGGTCCCTCAAATCAATTCAGAGAAATTTCAATCCAAACCAGAGAATTTCTCTTCGCCCAACCAGAGAAAATTTAGTCCAAACCCGAGAATTTCTCTAGACCAACCCAGAGAAAATTCAATTCAAACAAAAGAATTTCTCTAGACCAAACCAGAGAAAATTCAGTCCAAACCAGAGAATTTCTCTGGACCAACCTAGAGAAAATTCAATTCAAACCAGAGAAATTCAGTCCAAACCAGAGAATTTCGCTGGTCCAAACAAGAGAAATCAATCCAATACATGATATAGCGATCCCGGTTTCTCTTCCTTTGATTTGTTGTATTCCGGACTTAGGTTCCGTGGAGTTGGTGGTTGTATATCTTGTTGTTATCCTTTAATTCCGTGTGTTTGAGTTTTAGGATATATTGGGCGTGTTTCGAACAGGTTGGTTGAGCTTTCGTCCCATTCCTTGTTGCCCAAAATTTTGGTGGTACGCTCGAACGGGTCCCTTTGCGCTCCAGCGAAGTTTGATTTTTGGTTATCCGCTCGAGCGGGTCTTCTTGCGCTCGAGCGGGGTTTACACACTTTCAGCATTTCGTGCCTCTGCAAAACTTCTGCAGGTGTGTTTTTCATGCTCGAGCGGGTCGCGCTCGAGCGGGTATCTTGGCGCTCGAGCGGGTAGTTCATTTTCTGTAAAAGTACTGGAAGGGGGAAATCTACGCTCGAGCGGCCTTCCCTTTGTGCTCGAGCGGGTGTGTTTTGCAGTTGTGTCTTGGCGCTCGAGCGGGTCTAGTTTTTTGTGCTAGACGCTCGAGCGTCCTATTCTCCGCTCGAGCGGGTCATACGTATATCAGATATCAGCTGGGTCTTTTTAGATCACTTTTCAACTTCCACTCTCTCTCTCACTTTTCCAAAAACCTATTTTTGAGAGTCTCTCTCTCTACATTTCACCTTCTCTCTAGGGTTTGATCTAGTTTGAGTGAGCTCCTATCCTTGGGCCTTTGTAAAACGTGTAGAGCTTGGCTTGGGCTTCCTATCAATCCGAAAATCTTGGGATTTGGAGCACTTTCGATTTTCTTCACCTTCTCCTTTGAGCTCCGACTTTGAGGTAGGGATAACTACTCATATTTATGGTCTTTGACATAAACTTGTAGTCATTTTGATGTAATGTTGGAGTTGGGTATTTTGGGAAGTTAGGGTTTGAGATGTGTTATATTGGAAAGAGGGGTTTTGTTCTTTTGATTCAAACTTATGTGTTTTGGGTCTAAAAAGGGAGTTATTGTTGTTGTTGATATATATTTGGACCTTTGGGTCAAAGTTGAAAAAAGGGAAAAAAATGCCATGTTTGGGTATATTTGGGTCATTAGTGTAATTAATGACAATTATTATGGAAATAAGAAATTGAGTGGGAAATAATGAAATTGGCTCATTATGAGATAGAATGGTGGAGTTGGAATTATAAATCACTCACTTTTGGAAATTGTTGATAATTTATCTGTTGATGCATTTATTATCTGTTTAGAAATAACTGCTTTGGGCTATCGGTGAAGGATAGTCTTGATTGTTGTAGACACTGCATGATGATTAGGTGAATTAAAATTAATCAATTTGAGTATGTCATTGAGTATGACGATTGGAATAATACAGCGAATATGTGTATTGATTGGTCATTATATGTGATAAGTATTTGAATACATAGGTGCCGAATCCCGCGGATGAAATTTCCGTAAAATGGCAATTCGAAAACATTTATACATGGGTGCCGAGTCCCGCGGACGAAATTTCCGTAAAATGGCAACTAGAAAATAATTGTACATGGGTGCCGAGTCCCGCGAACGTAATTTCCGTAAAATGTCAACTAGAAAATAATTATACATGGGTGCCGAGTCCCGCGAACGAAATTTTCATAAAATGGCAACTAGAAAACAATTGTACATGGGTGCCGAATCCCGCGGACGCAATTTCCGTAAAATGGCAGTTTGAAGTATTGTTGGCATGAGATGTAGTCTCATTTAAGTTGTTTGGACCAGGTTCTGAGCCGTGTTTATAAGTCGAGAATTGGATAAGTAAAGGATTGTGGAACTGGATTGTACTGTATGTTGATTTATATGAGTTAAACATTTATCAAATGTTGATGTTTTAGTTATTACTCATATTATGTGTTAGCATATCTCTACTGGGCGTTGGCTCACCCTATATGAGACATCATTTTCAGGTGCAAGTGATATGTCACCTCCAAGGACGTAACTTGGGAGGCTTAGTGGCTGAGAGACCTTTTTGATTACTTTTTGTATTACATGTATATCAAGCCAAGGGCTTATTTTGTGTAGAGTTAGCACTCTCCTTTTGTAACCAAGTGTTGGCTTGGAAAGTTGTAAGCCCGTAGGGCATTTACTTTTGTTGTCAACATGTAATACATTCTATAAGAATACTCTGATTTATGAAATATGAAATATGAAATCTCTCTCTTGTATCATGAATGTCTATTTATGGGTTTATTTTTGGGTAAACTACCAATAGGTCCTACTTTTGAGACTTATTACCCATTAAGTCCTATTGATAAATTTATTAAGTGACAAAGATAAATTTATCAGTCTTTTATTTTTATAAATAAATTTATAGTGATAAATTTATCAGTCTCTTTGTTTTTATGAATAAATTTATAGTGATAAATTTATCAATTTCTTATTTGTATAGTGTTAAATTTATTAGTTAGGACCTGTAGGTAAATAAGTCCAGTTAATAGGACTGATTGGTAAGTACCCCTTTATTTTGAGGGCGTTACAACTTGGTATCAAAGCGTACCAGGTTTGAATACTTTGGGTACGTGGGAAGTGATTAGTATCACAATGGGTTTGTCTCGCTTGTTAGAGACTTAGATGTAGTGTTATATGCTTATGTGATAACATGTTTATGTGACTATATGGGTATAGGATTCAATTTCTAGGATGTTGACTAGATCTTTGGGTTTCTGAGAGTCTTGTTGGAAAAGCACTTGATCAATGCTGTTTCTAACCGGAACTCTAGTAACGCCATGGGACTGTCATTATCCAGAAATGAAATTCGCAAGTGCTTATGTGATTATATGCTTACGTGGAGTGAATTACAGTTGTCCATGCATTAGGACGCGAGTGTTATAGCTTCGGCACATTTGTGAATGTGCTAATGTTCTTCGTTACCTTTATTAGGATGTCAGGACGAGGACGTGGTGGTAGGCGAGGTAGGCCTAGGAGGCAGGAGGTGCCTATACCGGATGAGGTTCCAAAACAGCAGGAGGGTGTTGGCCAGGCCAATGTGGCCGAGCCAGTAGGTCAACAGGCCATGGACGCCTTAGCCCGCGAGATGGCAGCAGCTTTGAGGGAATCCATGGACATTCTCAGAGCTGAGAATGAGGTCCAGGCCCATGTTACTGAGGCAGGGCCTTCCTTTCTGAAGAGGGAGTTCTTCCGGTCTAACCCGGACGAGTTTGTGGGTGATCCGAAAAAGCCACTTAAGGCTGATAAGTGGCTTGAACAGATGACGAAGACGTTTGAGATGCTTGGCATCGAGGACAGGGCTTTGAAGGTGACCTTGGCGTCTTTCCAACTTAAGGGAGATGCGGGTCAGTGGTGGAAGTTTGTCCGGGGCCGTATTGGTGGGACTTAGGAGGCCTTTGTAGGTGCTTTCCAGGAGAAGTTTTTGTCTCCAACTGTTAGGGAGAAATTGAGGAACCAGTTTTGTCAGCTCAATCAGCTAAGTTTGCATGTGGCTGAGTTTGAGGCCGCATTTACTAGCTTGTCGAGGTTTGCTCCCGAATTAGTGGCGTCTGAGGAACGCCGTTGCTTGGAATTTGAGAAGAAGTTGAGACACGGGCTCAAGATTAGAGTCGCGGGGTCTATGATCCGGGAGTATGGGCGTCTTGTAGATGCTGCAGCTCATATGGAGATTATCATGCGTGATGAGGATGAGAGGCTCCAAGATGAGTCAGGATGGCCAGGGGGATGGTAGGAGGCAGAGGGGTCCTAACCCTCAACAGTCCCAGGGTGCTTTTGCTAGATTGACCTTTCCAGTGCCGAGTGCAAGTTCTGGGAGAGGCAGCCAGGGAGACTTTACCTGTTTCAAGTGTGGTCAGTTGGGCCACAAGTCTCCAGCTTGCCCGCAGAGGGGAGGAGGTCAGAGAGCAGCTTCATCTTCGGCTCGACCTCAGAGCCAGAGTCAGGGCAGAGGCCAGTCGTCCTCTTGTTACCAGTGTGATCAGGCGGGGCACCTAAAGAGGTTCTGCCCACAGTTGGGTGGCACACCCGGTGCGTCTGGTTCGAGACAGACGCAGAGTTTGCAGCCATCACAGTCTATTCAGGCCTCGAGGGCCAATCAGGGAGCTTCATCGTCCCAGTTTGTGCAGTAGTCTTTTGCTTCTAGGGGTGAGCAGGTTGACTAGAGACCTTCTGGGCGCGTGTATGCTGTTACCGCGCAGGATCTTGTACCGGCTCCATCTGTTGTGAGAGGTACCTTTTTGTTTTGCAACTCAGTTGCCAATGTGTTGATTGATACGGGTGCATCACATTCCTTTATATCTGCTGCATTTGCATCTGTTTTGGGGTTGGAGTTGGCACAGTTAACATCTCCTATTTGTGTTGTATCGCCTGTTGGGGGCGAATTGATTTTGAAACAAGGGTGTCGGGGTTGTGATATAGAGGTCGCCGACCGCTGACTTCCATTTTCTTTTGTAGTTATGGCTATGTCGGGTTTTGATGTGATTTTGGGTATAGACTGGCTATCGTCATACCGGGCAATTATCGATTGTTATCGCCAGAGGGTTACAGTTTGTACCTTGAGCGGGGATTATTTTCACTTTTTGGGGGATCGGGTTGGTAGTGTTTTGCCACCGGTGTATGATCCGCGAGATCGGAGTGAGCTTAGTGGTCTTCTCGCTAGCCTTATGAGTAGTGAGTGTGATGAGACCGGGATTGAGTTACCGAGAGTGGTTTGCGAGTATTCGGATGTTTTTCCCGAGGATCTTGTTAGTTTGCCACCTCATCGAGAGATCGAGTTCTCTATTGACTTAGTGCCCGGCACGGCGCCGATTTCTATGGCACCTTACCGTTTTGCCCCAACCGAGTTGAGTGAGTTGAAGGTTCAGCTCCAAGAATTGTTAGATGAGGGTTTTGTCTGCCCTAGTGTTTCGCCGTGGAGAGCACCGGCCCTCTTTGCTAAGAAGAAAGATGGTGCTTTGAGACTTTGCATCGATTACCGGAAGCTGAATTGGGCTACGGTTAAGAATAAGTACCCTATGCCCCGTATAGATGATTTGTTTGACCAGTTGAAAGAGTCCCGTTGTTTCTCTAAGATAGACTTGAGATCGGGTTACCATCAGTTGAGGGTCAGGGAGGAGGATATTTCGAAGACGGCATTTCGTACGCGGTATGGCCATTATGAGTTTCTGGTGATGCCTTTTGGGCTCACCAATGCACCGGCAGTGTTTATGGATTTGATGAACCGGATATTCCGGGAATTCTTAGATCGTTTTGTGGTCGTTTTCGTGGACGACATCCTGATTTATTCACCTTCTGAGGGGAAGCACGAGGAACACTTGAGAGTGGTGCTTGAATTGCTTAGAGCCCATAGGCTGTATGTCAAGTTTGGGAAGTGTGAGTTCTGGCTAAGAGAGGTTAAATTCTTAGGCTATATGGTCTCCGGGGAAGGGGTGTCTGTTGATACATCCAAAATAGAGGCAGTGCAGGATTGGGCACAACCTAAGAGTGTTTTTAAGATCCGCAGTTTTCTGGGATTAGCTAGGTATTACCGCCGGTTTGTGAAGGATTTCTCCAGGCTATCTTCATCGTTGACTAGATTGACATAGAAAGGGGTCAAATTTGTATGGAATGAGACTTGTGAAAAGTTGTTCGAAGAGTTGAAAGTTAGACTTACCACCGCTCCGGTCTTGATTATTTCGGAGAGGTTTGGGTTATGCTGTTTATTGTGATGCCTCACGAGAGGGTTTGGGTTGTGTGTTGATGTAAGAGGGAAAAGTAGTTGCCTATGACTCACGTCAGTTGAAAATACACGAGAGGAATTACCCTACACATGACCTAGAGTAAGCAGCTGTGATTTTTGCCTTGAAGATTTGGAGGCACTACCTTTATGGTGAGAGATTCGAGGTATTCTCGGATCATGAGAGTCTGAAATATCTGTTTACACAGAAAGATTTAAATTTGAGGCAGAGGAGGTGGATGGAGTTTATTGAGGATTACGATTTCGAGTTGCACTATCACCCGGGAAAGGCCAATGTTGTGGCCGATGCCCTTAGGAGGAAATCCATTAGTGATGTTGCTTGTATAGCCATCCGAGAGTGGAAAATGTTAGGTGCACTTGGCGAGTTTGATTTGCTTCTGGGCGAATCTGTTGAGGCTGCGGCCTTGTTTTCGGTTGTAGCACAGCCTACACTTGTGACTCGAGTGTTAGAGGCGCAGAGAGGTGACCTTGAGGTAGAATCCCTCCGAGAGAAGATCTCCAGTGGGAAGGCTGAGAAGGGTTTGACTTTGTATCCCGACCTGAGTCTGAGATACCGAGACCGTTTGTTTGTGCCGGAGTCTTGCCGAGAGGAGGTACTCCGAGAGTTTCACCATTCACGCCTTGCGGTGCATCCGGAAGGCACTAAGATGTATCGTGATCTGGGTCGCCAGTTTTGGTGGCGGGGTATGAAGAGAGATGTGGCAGCTTTCGTGTCTAAGTGCCTTACTTGTCAACAAATGAAGGTCGAACATCAGAGGCCAGCGGGTTTGTTGCAACCCTTACCTATTGCCGAGTGGAAGTGGGAGCATGTCACTATGGACTTCGTTGTAGGTCTTCCGAGGACTCAGCGGGGTAGTGATGCTATTTGGGTGGTTGTAGACCAGTTGACTAAGTCGGTGCACTTTATCCCTATGCGCGTGAGAGATCCGGTAGATCATATTGCCGACTTGTATATTCGGGACAAAGTGAGGTTGCACAGGGTCCTAGTGTCGATCGTCTCTGATAGAGATCCTCGTTTTACTGCTAGGTTATGGCAGAGTTTGCAGAGTGCCTTGGGTACTAGATTAACCTTTAGCACGGCTTATCATCCTCAGACTGACGAGTAGTCCAAGCGTACTATTCAGATCCTTGAGGATATGCTTCGAGGTTGTGTCATTGACTTTAGTGGGTCGTGGGAGAGGCACTTGCCCTTGGTGGAGTTTGCCTATAACAACAGTTTTCAGTCGAGTATCGGTATGGCACCGTTTGAGGCCTTGTATGGTCGACCATGTAGGTCTCCAGTTTGTTGGACCGAGGTGGGTGATGCACCTTTGTTGGGCCCGGAGTTGGTGAGGGAAACGACGGAAAAAGTTGAGCTTATCCGTAGGAGGCTTGTTACAGCCCAGAGTCACCAAAAGAGTTATGCCGACCGTAGGAGGAGGCCTTTGGCATTTGAGACAGGTGATCATGTTTTTTTGAAAATATTACCTAGACGGGATTTGATGAGGTTTGGGAAGAGTGGGAAGTTATCCCCTCAGTTTATCGGTCCCTTTGAGATCCTTAAGAGGATTTGGGAGGTTGCTTATCGTTTGGCCTTGTCGCCGCAGTTATCCGGAGTACATGACGTGTTTCATGTTAGTATGCTTCGGAAGTACGAGCCGGACCCACCGCACGTGTTGGATTGGACTGACTTAGAGGTAGATGAGGATGCCTCGTATGAGGAGAGACCGGTTCGGGTCTTGGATAGGCGGGAGCAAGTCTTGCGAGGCAAGACCATTCCCTTGGTAAAGGTTTTGTGGAAACATCACGGAGTGGAGGAAGCCACTTGGGAACGTGAGTTGGAGGTCCGTGAGAAATATCCGGACTTATTTGTTCATGTGTAATCATGTTTTGAAAATTTTGTAATATTGATAAACTTTACGAGCATTGATTGTGTCTTAAGTTGTAAAACATAGTGTATGTTTTGAGTTTATGGAAATATAGTTTGGAACTTGCCTTATAATGGAAGTTGATTTTAACATTGTATATGTTGATGATGTTTCAGAAATGCAAATGTATTGTTGGCATTGAATATATTTTGAGATACATGTTGATAATGCATGTTGGAGACTATATGGAAGTTTGCCTCTTGAATAGAGATGGAATGACCGGTAATAGATCAAGTTGTTGAATTTTGTATTGTAGTAATGTTGGTATTGAGAAAACATGTTTTTGAAAAACTTGTACTTAATTTTGGGGACGAAATTCTTTAAAGGGGGGAGGTTATAACGATCCTGGTTTCTCTTCCTTTGATTGTTGTATTCCGGACTTAGGTTCCGTGGAGTTGGAGGTTGTATATCATGTTGTTATCCTTTAATTCCGTGTGTTTGAGTTTTAGGATGTATTGGGCGTGTTTTGAACAGGTTGGTTGAGCTTTAGTCCCATTCCTTATTGCCCAGAATTTTGGTGGTACGCTCGAGCGGGTCCCTTTGCGCTCGAGCGGAGTTTGATTTTTGGTTGTCCGCTCGAGCGGGTCTTCTTGCGCTCGAGCAGAGTTTACATAGTCTCAGCATTTCGAGCCTCTGCAAAACTTCTGCAGGTGTATTTTTCACGCTCGAGCGGATTTTCTTACGCTCGAGCGGGTATCTTGGCGCTTGAGCGGGTAGTTCATTTTCAGTAAAAGTACTGGAAGGGGAAAATCTACACTTGAGCGGCCTTCCCTTTGCGCTCGAGCAGGTGTGTTTTGCAGTTGTGTCTTGGCGCTCGAGCGGGTACCTTTCACGCTCGAGCAGGTCCAGTTTTTTGTGCTTGACGCTTGAGCGTCCTATTCTCCGCTCGAGCGGGTCATACGTATATCAAATATTAGCTGGGTCTTTTTAGATCACTTTTCAACTTCCACTCTCTCTCTTACTTTTCCAAAAACCCATTTTTGAGAGTCTCTTTTGCTACATTTCACCTTCTCTCTAGGGTTTGATCTAGTTTGAGTGAGCTCCTATCCTTGGGCCTTTGTAAAAAGTGTAGAGCTTGGCTTGGGCTTCCTATCAATCCGAAAATCTTGGGATTTGGAGCATTTTCGATTTTCTTCACCTTCTCCTTTGAACTCCGACTTTGAGGTAGGGATAACTACTCATATTTATGGTCTTTGACATAAACTTGTAGTCATTTTGATGTAATGTTGGAGTTGGGTATTTTGGGAAGTTAGGGTTTGAGATGTGTTATATTGGAAAGAGGGGTTTTGTTCTTTTGATTCAAACTTATGTGTTTTGGGTCTAAAAAGGGAGTTATTGTTGTTGTTGATAATATTTGGACCTTTGGGTCAAAGGTGAGAAAAGGGAAAAAAATGCAATGTTTGGGTATATTTGGGTCATTAGTGTAATTAATGACAATTATTATGGAAATAAGAAATTGAGTGGGAAATAATAAAATTGGCTCATTATGAGATAGAATGGTGGAGTTGGAATTATAAATCACTCACTTTTGGAAATTGTTGATAATTTATCTGTTGATGCATTTATTATCTGTTTAGAAATAACTGCTTTGGGTTATCGGTGGAGGATAGTCTTGATTGTTGTAGACACTGCATGATGATTAGGTGAATTAAAACTAATCAATTTGAGTATGTCATTGAGTATGACAGTTGGAATAATATAGCGAATATGTGTATTGATTGGTCATTATATGTAATAAGTATTTGAATACATGGGTGCCGAATCCCACGAATGAAATTTCCATAAAATGGCAATTCGAAAACATTTATACATGGGTGCCGAGTCCCGCGGACGAAATTTCCGTAAAATAGCAACTAGAAAATAATTGTACATGGGTGCCGAGTCCCACAAACGAAATTTCCGTAAAATGGCAACTACAAAATAATTTTACATGGGTGCCGAGTCCCGCGGACGAAATTTCCGTAAAATGGCAACTAGAAAACAATTGTACATGGGTACCGAATCCCGCGGACGCAATTTCCATAAAATGGCAGTTTGAAGTATTGTTGGCATGAGATGTAGTCTCATTTAAGTTGTTTGGGCCTGGTTCTGAGCCGTGTTTATAAGTCAAGAATTGGATAAGTAAAGGATTGTGGAACTGGATTGTACTGTATGTTGATTTATATGAGTTAAACATTTATCAAATGCTGATGTTTTAGTTATTGCTCATATTATGTTTAGCATATCTCTACTGGGCGTTGGCTCACCCTATATGGGACATCATTTTCAGGTGCAAGTGATATGTCACCTCCAAGGACGTAGCTTGGGAGGCTTAGTGGCTGAGAGACCTTTTTGATTACTTTTTATATTACATGTATATCAAGCCAAGGGCTTATTTTGTGTAGAGTTAGCACTCTCCTTTTGTAACCAAGTGTTGGTTTGGAAAGTTGTAAGCCCGTAAGACATTTACTTTTGTTGTCAACATGTAATATATTCTATAAGAATACTCTGATTTATGAAATATGAAATCTCTCTCTTGTATCATGAATGTCTGTTTATGGGTTTATTTTGAGGGCGTTACACATGAAACAGAAGCAGCAATCGTTATGTACAAAAGTGAAAGACAATCTCGCCAAGAAAACACAACATCTGCCTGGTCGAAGATGTACATCTACAGATGTGAACAAAACCAAAAAAATTTGTAAACAAAGCTGGGACCATGAATTCGTTTAGTAACTTGCTATTGTGGATCTTGGGCGGGGCTTCATCTGAAGGGTTTAACTCATTTCTTTTGATGTTTAGAGACGTGCGAGACCAAGGCGGCCCAGTTTATCCAGATCTAGCTAGGTGGGAAAATCATACAACACAAAATGCTCACTAAGGATTGGAATGTTGGTTGGTCTTTGTATTTTTTGAATGTTTAATTCTAATGTCATTGTAAAGGGTTTTGTAGAAATATCAATTTATACATAAATGGTTGCATAAATTGGATATAGAGTAATGGTCAACAACAACAATATTGTTAATGAACAGAACTTGAAATAAGAAAAGGAAAAGGAAAAAAATTTCTCTAGTTTGAACTCAGAGAAGTTTCAATTTTCTCTGGTTTGAACCTAGAGAAATTTGGTGTTGGTGATGTATAAAATTTTCTCTCTGATGTGTCCAGAGAAATTTGGTGTTGGAGATGTGTAAAATTTCTCTGTGATGTGTCCAGAGAAATTTCGTGTGGGTGATGTGTAAAATTTTCTTTGTGATGTGTCTAAAGAAATTTGAAATTTTCTTTGTGATTTGTCTAAAGAAATTCTTTGGATCGAATTTTCTCTACGTTGATATTGAGGGACCTTAGACATTATGAAAAATATTGAGTGTCCTTTATATTATAAAATTTTAATACTAGGGACCTTAAAAAAAATCTCATTAAATTATAATATAATAAGATAAACATTCATTTTGATATTAATAATAATAGTTAAATTAAAAGAAAAATTAATAACATAAAATCAAATATTCTAATTTTTTAATTTTTTTATTCATTTGGAAATAAAAATATGTAGAAATGGAAATTATATCAAATTTATTTTAAAAATTAAATATAAGTATATTGTGAATAGATTAAGAAAAAACAAATAGATTAATTAATTATGATGAGTATTGATTTTTCTTTAATATCTCTTATATACTATTTATATATATTGTACATGATTATATATATAGTTACATAAAATGTAAATTAAATATAAATCTTTCTTGATAAATAATTTTTTATGTTAAATAAGAAACTTAATATAAATTAATAATAAAATATGAATAGGGTAGATGAAAAAATAAAAATATATATATTTAATTTTAATATAAAATTTGAATACTTGAATAAAAATGAGAAAAATAGAACCTCTGCGGGCCACGTGTCCACTTTGGCAGCACGAGCTAAAACGTGATCTTTTAGGATGTGTTTGGTAACGTTTACGTTTTCAGTTTATATTTATAAAAATTTTATAAACTGGTTTTTGTTTATTTTTTGTTTATTTTTAGAAAAACATAAACTACAAATGCATTTGGTAATTGACAAAATGTTTAAAAAAAATTTAAAATATAAAAAAGAGTAAGAAATGGCAAGTGGTGGCAAGTAGCGGCGAAAGACGGTGGTGGAAAGTGGTGACGGTGGATGGTGGGTAGGTGGTGGTGGCGAGTGGGTAGTGGTGGTGGGTAGGTGGTTAACGGTGGTGGGTGGTAACGAGTGGGTGGTGATGGTGGTGGTGGTGGTGGCGGGTGGTGGTAGGTGGGTGGTGGTGGGTGATGGCGGGTAGGTGACGGGTGGGTGGTGGTGGCAGGTAGGTGACGGGTGGTGGTGGTGGCGGGTAGGTGACGGGTGGTGGTGGTGGATGGGTGGGTGGGTGGGTGGTGGTGGTGGTGGTGGTGGGTGGTGGTGGTGGCGGGTGGTGGGTGGTGGCAGGTGGGTGGCGGATTGCGGGTGGTGATGGGTGGTGGTGGTGGTGGTGGGTGGGTGGGTGGGTGACGGTGGCGGGTGGTAGCGAGTGGGTGGTGGTGGTAGGTGTGGGTGGCGGATGGTGGTGGATGGTGGCAGGTGGTGATGGGTGGTGGCGGCTGGATGGTGGGTGGTGGTGGTGATGGTGATGATGGGTGGGTGACGGTGGCGGGTGGTGGGTGGTAGCGAGTAGGTGGTGGTGGCAGTGGTGGTGGTGGTGTTGGTGGTGGTGGCAGGTAGGTGGCGGATGACATGTGGTGGCGGGTAGGTGGCGGGAGGTGGTAGTGGTGGGTGGGTGGGTGACGGTGGTGAGTGGTAGGTGGTAGCGAGTGGGTGGTGGTGATGGTGGTGGTGGTGGTGGTGGGTGAGTGGGTGACGGTGGCGGGTGGTAGGTGGTAGCGAGTGGTGGTAGTGGTAGTGGTGGTTGGTGGTGGGTGGTGGGTAGTGGTGGTGGCAGGTGGGTGGTGAATGGTGGTGGCAGGTGGTGGTAGGGGGTGGGTGGTGGTGGCGGAAGACGGTGGTGGAAAATGGTGGCGGGTGGTGGCTAGTGTTGGATGATAAAAAAAAAAAAACTCAAAACTCAAAATGGAAACACATTTTTTGTGTTTTCATTTTTTGGCCAAATTTATAAACTGCGACCACTGATTTATAAATCAAAAATTTTACCAAACAAGTTTTTATTTGAGTTTTTTAAATTTTTGTAAATATAAACAGAAAACTGAAAACGTAAGTGTTACCAAACGACACATTAGCTAACTAGCGTTGAGTTATTTTTTTTTAAAATAATATTTTATAAAATTAAATTAAATTATTTATATTTGTCTATATATAAATTATTTTTAAAATTATTTTATAATATATAATATTAATTTTATCATAACATAAAATATAACATTAATAAATATATAATAATTTTTGTTGAATTATTTATATATCTATGTGTACATATCTATAAAACTATTTAAAAAATAGATTACGAAATATGCAGTGTAATTTTTGTTCAACTAGACTATGAAAGTGTATTTTAAATATATATATATGATAATAAAATAAATATTAATTTTAATATTAAAAATAATGAATAAATTAGAGAAAAAAATCATTTCAAACTAAAGAATGATTTGAATTATTTATTTTGATAATTTTAGTCATATCGTTCTATAAATGTGTTACTTAAATATATATATATACTTTTTAATATTTATATATATTTTAATATTCTTAACCCTATCGTGCTATATAATTGAAATAAATAAATATATATATATATAATGATTTTATATGATATTAAATTATAACATAATAAAATAAACATTCATTTTGACATTAATAATAATAGTTAAATTGGAAGAAAAATTAATAACATAAAATCAAATATTCTAATTTTTTAATTTTTTTTTATTCATTTGGAAATAAAAATATGTAGAAATGGAAATTATATCAAATTTATTTTTAAAAAATGAAATATAAGTATATTGTGAATGGATTAAGAAAAAACAAATAGATTAATTAATTATGTTGAGTGTTGATTTTTCTTTAATATCTCTTATATACTGTTTATACATATTGTACATGATTATATATATAGTTATATAAAATGTAAATTAAATATAAATCTTTCCTAATAAATAATTTTTTATGTTAAATAAAAAACTCAATATAAATTAATAATAAAATATGAATAAGGTAGATGAATATATATATATATATATATTTAATTTTAATATAAAATTTGAATACTTGAATAAAAATGAGAAAAATAGAAGACAATTAATTCATAAAGTATTTTTTTTGTACATATAATTCTATTAACTTTTATTTGTGGGTTAGAAGTCTTATAAATATTAGATTTTAGAAATAATTAGTATAAGGGTATGTTACACGGCACTTCTTTTTTTTTCAAGGAGAGAGAGAGAGAGAGAGAGAGAGAGAGAGAGAGAGAGAGAGAGAGAGAGAGAGAGAGAATAAAAAAAGAAAGAGAAATGTGTCACATAAGAGAAATAAAAAATTTAAGGGTAAACACTACTTTTATGGGGAAAATTAGTTTAACACTCCTCTCTAATTTTGGGTAATAGAAAAGGTTCACAAATCTTCTTTTTTTTATCGTAGATAAGATCCCTCACATCCTTTACTTCTATTTTATTAAAAGAAAATACCAACTTTACCCTTACTCTTCACTCTTCCCTCTTCTCTCTCTCTCTCTCTATATATTTAGGTATCTCTTCTCTCTCTCATTCATCTCTCTAATCTCTCTCTTCTCAAACCCTAAAACTCAAATCCATCATCTCCTCACTCTCTCACACTGCCATATCCTCATTTTTCCACTTTAACAGTCGCTTCGTCACCGTTGCCGGTTTCCACTCCAATATCATCTTTCCATTTATCTTCTACCACCTTACAATCTTCTCTTCCCAAACCCTAGAACCCAAATCCACTATCTCTTCATTCTTTTGACACCTCCACTTCCACGTCCACCTTCTTCCATTTCGACGAATGTTTCATCACCGCCGCCCTTGTCCATGTATTCGACGCCAAGTTCTAAACCCCCTCCGTTGCCTTCGCAATTACGTTCGCCCGTTGATCTTGTCCATTACCATAAGGATAGGTTCTTAATCTATTTGCTGAAGAATAAAAAGTGGGTGATCATAGATAATAATAAACTCACAAATCTTGAGGAATTTGAAGGACCTGCTGAAATTTCTCTGGACCTATACCAAAGAATTTGGAGGATCTGCTGAAATTTTTTTAGATCTATATTACAGAAATTTCACTGGACCTATACCAGATAGTTTTCTCTGGACCTATACCAGAGAATTTTGAGGACTTGTTGAAATTTCTCTAAACCTATACCAGAGAAATTTCTTTGGACCTATACTAAAGAATTTGGAGGACTTGCCGAAATTTCTCTAGACCCATACTAACGAATTTGGAAGATCTGCTAATATTTTTCTGGACCTATACCAAATAAATTTATTCATGAAGATAATTTTTTTTGAAATTTCACTGGACTTATACTAGAGAAACTTCACTTGAACCTATATCAGAAAATTCTCTGTCATATTGATTTTCTTTGGCCATCACACACTTGTAATATGAAATTTCACTAGACCTATATCTGAAATTTCTCTATCACGTTGATTTTCTTTGAATTTTTGTAATAACCCTCACCCCTGTTTACCGAATAATCACTGATTACTGTTGAACCGAGACTGATTATAATTGATAACTGAAGTAATCGAAATACTGAACTAACTGACTCAAATCTAAAACTGAATTGATGGAGCATATCTGTTTGAATTGCATTCTATCTGTTGATTGCCAAATTATCTGTTCATGTCCTTATGTTTAAATTACTAATTGAAGGCCTTATCGGTGGCCGAACCGGAAATCGATTAGTGTTTTATGATCGTCATAATTTATGTGAATTTATGGTGTAATTATCTGAAAATTGATTTGGTATGATTAAATTAGATTAAAATAAGTTAAATTACATAGTTCGACTTAATTACAACTTTGCCATTTGAGTGGGCCACTACACCAAACTTTGTCTAAGACTTAGTCTTGCATTACACAACTTTTCATCAGGCCATTTTGAGTGTTCTAGCTGACCATAGAGAGAGAGAAACTTAGAAGATTGTTTTCATCTAGGCATTACTTGGTGATCTCGAAGAATTAAAGTGTAGATTGGCAAATTGAGCCTCTAGACTTGGAATTAAGGAATCTAGGTATGAATTTCATCCTCTTAATTGTGTATTTAAGTTGTATCTAGCATGGATCATGGTAGTTTAAAGAGTTAAGTCATGAATTGGTTCAGTAGTGTTGAATTAGAGCTCAATTATTGCATGCATGTTTACATCCTTGAGTTTTGATGTTGTTCTTCATGAAAGTGTACATGCATGTTCATATTTTGACAATGGACCATGATTTCACCATGTTTTTGAAGATATTGACTCATTAGAGCATGAAATTGAAGCTTTGGCATGGTTTAAATTCATGCATGTTTGCATGTTCTTCATGTTCATAGAAATTGAGTTGAAATTGGATTTAATTAACTCACCCTTGGGCTTTGATTTCTCAAATTGAGCTTTGAAACTTGTTGTATATTGAGTTTAGATATGTTTTCCAGGAATTGGGCCCAAGAGGTCGAGTTTTGAGCTAAGGAATGCTTGGTTTGAGCTTGGGAGGCAAATCTGGAAATTCCAGAATTTGGCTTCTTCGCTCGAGCGAAGGATTCTAAGCTCGAGCGACCATCGTTTATTCTGAGATCCGCTCGAGCGAAGGAATGGTGGCTCGAGCGTAAATTGCAAGCTCTCAGAATCTTGGTGCACGCAGACGCACGCTCGAGCGAGAGAACCTACGCTCGAGCGAGGACTGTGTCTTACGCTCGAGCGGGCGTCGAGTGAGCATCGAGCGGAGATTTCCAACATCCAGCACTTTTTGCATTTTTACAGACCGCTCGAGCGAGGAATTCCACGCTCGAGCGAACCCACTGTTTTGACAAGCTCGCTCGAGCGAAGAAAGCCACGCTCGAGCGAGACCCCTATTTTCTGAAAATTTTGTAAAGTGTTCAAAAGTGCATCTTTGCATCCCCTTTCCATCCTAGGCATTCCTAGGGCATATTTAAGGCATCTTAAAGAGGACATAGGTGTAGAACCACACCGAGGCAAATTAAGGATTAAGTTATTATCTTTCCCAACTGTGTAGCTTAGTGTGTGTTCAATATGTAAACTGTGTAGGGTTGGCTTTCCGAGGAGACGCTCTAGCTTACTGCAGCCCAGAACTCTATGAGTAACAATTGTGTAAAGATATGTTCAACTGCGAATATTTCTGACTGTTTAACTGAACTGCTTTCTGAACTGAAACTGTTAATTGAATGAATGTATGTCCTATATTCTGAACTGTATTGTGGTATCCTTAGCAACTACTGTTACTGACTGTTACTGTTACAGAGATCTCTGTCGATTCCCTCGTTGGAACCACTACTGTTTATTGATTGATCGCCATCATTTACTGTTCAGTCTTTTAAGACCTACTGTTTACTGTACTGCTATGCTAATGGATGTACCACATATGACTGAATGACTGATATACTGAATCAATGAACTGTTTTCATTACTGTAAGGACATTCATTCTTAACCTCTTTACGCATTATGTTATTCACTAGGCTTTAGCTCACTGCTCATATATATATGTAGGTGTACAGGCACCAGACCGTGGCTAGCAGCGTCGGGGTAAACTCCAGTTTTGTCAAGCCAACCTATGTGCCTCACTGCGAGGTTCCGAGCCTGTCAAGCTATGGCTTAGGGGTGTTTTTATTTTCCCCCGTCTGTCTCTGTATATGTTTTTGTAGTGACTGTATAGACTGTTACTGTACTGTTTAATAGGGATTAGGTCCCTGTTCTGAATGGTTGTAAATGTTGTATATACTGTTTTGTACTGTTCCTGCATATATGTATGAAAAGTCTTTTTGCATACAGATTGTCACAGCTCATTGGACATTGTTTATTTACCGTTTTGGCTTCTGCCATGCCCCTGTACTCTGTTTTACTGTTCTACTGTTAGGCAGGCCTTCGGTAATCTCGGATTACTGGCCGGTTACGGTGCTAAACCTATAGGGGCGGGTTTGGGTCGTGACAGAGTGGTATCAGAGTGATACTTAACCACGAGTTATACCGCACACACGTGTCCAAATGAGCTATAGGGTGTCCTAGAAAAGTAATAGGGCATTACATGAGCATGATAAGTGTGTGGTTATGACATGACTGAATATGTGCTAATGTGATAAACTGTTTAAGTATGCAACTGCTTATGTTGATAACTGTTATAACTGCCTATAGTGAAATGGATAACGCAAGAACTACAAATGAATCTGAATCCTCATCCTCTGAGGCAAGAATGGCAAGACTGGAAAGAATGATGGAACTGATAACTGAAAGACTAGATCAACAACAGAACCAACAGCCCCCACCTCCTCCTCCGGTACAGCCGGAACAGAATATGAATGTTAATGATGGGGACATAATTGCTCTTACCCAGAAGTTCAGCAAAATGAAACCGCCATCCTTTCAGGGAGGTCTTGAACCGCTAAAGGCTGAAGCATGGGTTTTGGAGACTGAAAAATTGTTTGAAGTGTTTCCGTGCTCGGAGGCACATAAAGTACTGTTAGCTTCCTTCACCTTGCAAGAAGAGGCTAGAAGGTGGTGGATGTTGATCCGTGATACAAATACGGTTATGACTTGGGTTCAATTCAAAGGAGCCTTCTTTGAAAAATATTTTCCCCAGTGTGTCAGGGACAGAAAAGTAACTGAATTTGAACAGCTGAGACAAGGCACAATGTCCATTGCTGAATATGAAACAAAGTTCACCGAGCTTGCTAGATATGCACCACACATGGTGGACACTGATTACAAGAAGGCCAGAAAGTTTGAAGGCGGCCTAAATGTTGTAATACTCGATAGAATAAGTGTTTTAAAGCTACCAAACTATGTAAGTGTTCTTGACCGAGCATTGATGGCCGAGTCAAACATCGAAGCAGTGAAGCAATCTGAAACACCAGCATCTGAATGGCGTGGTAAAAGGCAGGGTTTTAAATTCAAGAAAGGCAAAAACAACCTATTGAACAAGAAACAGAATACAGGGTCAACGACTACTTCTAGTCAAGGGAACCGGTCTATACCGCCCTGTTCTGAATGTGGTAAGAACCATAAGGGAGTTTGTTATAAAATTTCTGGTGCTTGTTACAGGTGTGGCAAGGTGGGCCACATGGTGAAAGATTGCCCTTCCACCGTTCAGGGCAATAGTAAAGCTGCACCAAGCGCAGCAGCATCAACTGTTACACCAAAACCGAACCCCAAAGCTACCGGGAAAGAGCCTATGAGGCAGGGTCGAGTGTTCGCCCTAGTACCGGGAGATATACAAAATACTGAGACCGTTGTGTCAGGTATCCTCTCTATTTGTACTCAAAATGCATATATTCTAATTGATTCGGGGTCTACGCATTCGTATGTACTGCATGCTTTTTCACGGAAATTGAATAGACCCTTAGAACCCATGAACTATCTGTTAGCTGTATCCTCACCCGTTGGGGGATCCATGACTTGTGCATAGATGTACCCTGCTTGTGAAATTATTGTTGGAGATGCACATTTGTTTATTGACTTACTGCCTCTGAACATTGACCATTTTGATATAATATTGGGGATGGACTGATTAACGAAATATCATGCCACCATAGACTGTGTAACGAAACAAGTAGTTTTCCGTCCACCGGGTTTGCCTGAATTTGTGTTTAATGGGAGTGGAGTAGTACCTCCTCCGTATTTGATTTCATCTGTCAAAGCTGTTAAATTGATTAGAAAGGGGTGTAAAGGGTATCTATGTTCTGTATTGACTATATCTACTGATGATAATGCTAATGTGAACAGTATTCCGATAGTCAGAGAATTCCCAGATGTTTTTCCAGATAATCTGCCAGGGGATTTGATTGATAGGGAAATTGAATTCACCGTTGATGTGATTCCGGGTACCCAGCCAGTATCTAAAGCTCCTTACAGAATGGCTCCAACTGAACTGAAAGAATTGAAAGTGCAACTGTAAGAATTGCTAGACAAAAAGTTCATCAGGCCTAGTACTTCACCGTGGGGCGCTCCTGTTTTATTTGTGAAAAAGAAAGACGGCTCACTGAGACTTTGTATTGACTACCGTGAACTGAACAAGGTAATTGTGAAAAATAAATACCCATTGCCTCGTATTGATGACTTATTTGATCAGTTACAGGATGCTCAAGTGTTTTCTAAGATTGATCTCAGATCCGGATATCATCAGTTGAAAGTTAAACCAGAGGACATTGACAAAACTCCTTTTCGAACGAGGTATGGATATTATGAATTTTTAGTTATGCCTTTCAGAGTTACCAATGCACCTGTTGCATTTATGGACCTCATGAACAGAATCTTTAAACCATACCTTGATGACTTTATTGTTGTATTCATTGATGACATACTGATTTACTCCAAAAGTATAGAAGAACATGAACATCATCTGAGACTGGCCCTACAGACCCTAAGAGAACAGAAACTTTATGCTAAACTGTCTAAGTGTGAGTTTTGGCTTGATCATGTTATGTTTTTGGGTCATGTTGTTAGCAAAGATGGAATTTCTGTTGATCCGCAGAAAATTGAAGCTGTAGTGAACTGGTCTAGACCAACAAATGTGACCGAAGTCCAAAACTTTTTGGGATTAGCCGGGTATTACAGACGATTTGTAAAAGATTTCTCCAAAATTGCCTTACCATTGACTCAACTGACACAAAAGGGGACATCATTTGATTGGACTGACCAAAGAGAATCAGCTTTCCAAGAGTTGAAAACTCGACTAGTGACTGCACCGGTTCTTACCCTACCTTCAGGTACGGATGGTTATACGGTATTTAGTGATGCTTCTCATAAGGGTTTGGGATGTGTTTTAATGCAGAATGGGAGAGTTATTGCCTATGCTTCCCGACAACTGAGACCGCATGAAAAGAACTACCCGACCCATGACTTGGAACTTGCTGCAGTAGTATTTGCATTGAAAATCTGGCGTCACTACCTTTATGGGGCAACCTGTGAAGTATACACCGACCACAAGAGTCTGAAATACTTTTTCACACAGAAAGAACTGAACATGAGACAGCGGAGATGGCTACAATTGATTAAAGACTATGACCTACAGATATTGTACCATCCGGGGAAAGCCAACACCGTTGCCGATGCACTGAGCCGGAAATCGATTGGAAACTTAGCCTGTTTGCTTACCGGGCAGAGAGAGTTGCTTTGTGACCTTGAAAAGTCTGAAATTGAAATTGTTTTGCGAGAACAAGGTGGAACAATAGCTGCTATTTCTGCTCAACCAGCACTGATTGAATAAATTAAAGAGAAACAGCAACAGGATGACTTCTTGAAGAAGGTCATCGAAGAAAGGGAATCTAAACCGAGACCGGGGTTCAAATTTGAAAATAATGTACTGAAATTTCAAGAAAGACTGTGTGTACCGAATGATACTGAACTGAGAAGAAGAGTTCTACAAGAGGGCCACAATTCAAAATTTTCTATCCATCCGGGGAATACGAAAATGTACCAAGATTTGAAATTGAATTTCTAGTGGCCGGGAATGAAGAAAGAAATTGCTGATTTTGTATCAAAATGTCTTCATTGCCAACAAGTCAAGGCTGAACATCAATGACCCGCAGGTTTATTGCAGCCCTTACCAATACCGGAGTGGAAATGAGAACATATCATCATGGATTTTATTGTGGGATTGCCTCGCTCCAGTAAAGGTATGGACTCAATTTGGGTTATTGTTGATAGACTGACTAAATCTGCTCACTTCCTACCTGTTAAGACAATTTATAATGCGGACAAATTGGCTATACTCTATATTGATGAAATTATTAGACTGCATGGAGTGCCTGTGTCCATTGTTTCTGACAGGGATTTGAAGTTTACATCGAGATTCTGGCAAAGCTTACAGACTGCATTGGGTACTAAACTGAGACTGAGTAGTGCCTATCACCCTCAGACAGATGGCCAGTCAGAAAGAACCATCCATACTCTGGAGGATTTATTGAGAATGTGCGTCCTTGATTTTCAGGGAAATTGGGAAAGTCATTTGCCTTTAGCTGAATTCGCCTACAACAACAGTTATCACTCAAGTATTGGTATGGCGCCTTTTGAGGCATTGTATGGCAGAAAATGTAGATCTCCGATTTGCTGGGCAGAAGCTGGAGATGGGCCTTTGCTTGGGCCCGAGATTGTTTATGAAACAACCGAGAAAGTGAAACTGATACAACAGAGACTGAAAACTACACAGAGTCGACAGAAAAGTTATGTAGATGTCAGAAGACGAGATAGAGAATATGAAGTGGGTGATCACGTATTTGTCAAAGTGACACCGATGAAAGGCCAGACTCGTTTTGGAGTCAAAGGCAAGTTAGCGCCGAGGTATGTCGGACCATATGAAATTATTGAGAAAATCAATCCGGTGGCGTATCAAGTTGCGCTTCCTCCTGAAATGGAGCATATGCACAACGTCTTCCACATCTCTATGTTGAGGGATTACCTCCGGGATCCTTTCCATGTGATTAAGCCGACTCATGTAGTATTGAGTGATGACTACACTTATGAGGAACGGCCTATTCAGATTGTAAACGGACGGATTAAGAAGTTGAGAAACAAAGAGATCCCGCTAGTGAAAGTTGACTGGCAAAACCATGGTGGCGTGTATGCCACTTGGGAAAGGGAAGACGACATGGCCAAGAGATATCCTGAACTGTTTCCACTGAACCCTGTTTTCTTCTAGAATGAAGGTAACTCGAGTTTAGAGGACTAAACTCTTTTTAAGGAGGGGAAACTGTAATAACCCTCACCCCTGTTTACCGAATAACCACTGATTACTGTTGAACCGAGACTGATTATGATTGATAACTGAAGTAATCGAAATACTGAACTGACTGACTCAAATCTAAAACTGAATTGATGGAGTATATCTGTTTGAATTGCATTCTATCTGTTGATTGCCAAATTATCTGTTCATGTCCTTATGTTTAAATTGCTAATTGAAGGCCTTATCGGCGGCCGAACCGGAAATCGATTAGTGTTTTATGATCGTCATAATTTATGTGAATTTATGGTGTAATTATTTGAAAATTGATTTGGTATGATTAAATTAGATTAAAATAAGTTAAATTACATAGTTTGACTTAATTACAACTTTGCCATTTGAGTGGGCCACTACACCAAACTTTGTCTAAGACTTAGTCTTGCATTACACAACTTTTCATCAGGCCATTTTAAGTGTTCTAGCCGACCATAGAGAGAGAGAAACTTAGAAGATTGTTTTCATCTAGGCATTACTTGGTGATCTCGAAGAATTAAAGTGTAGATTGGCAAATTGAGCCTCTAGACTTGGAATTAAGGAATCTAGGTATGAATTTCATCCTCTTAATTGTGTATTTAAGTTGTATCTAGCATGGATCATGGTAGTTTAAAGAGTTAAGTCATGAATTGGTTCAGTAGTGTTGAATTAGAGCTCAATTATTGCATGCATGTTTACATCCTTGAGTTTTGATGTTGTTCTTCATGAAAGTGTACATGCATGTTCATATTTTGACAATGGACCATGATTTCACCATGTTTTTGAAGATATTGACTCATTAGAGCATGAAATTGAAGCTTTGGCATGGTTTAAATTCATGCATGTTTGCATGTTCTTCATGTTCATAGAAATTGAGTTGAAATTGGATTTAATTAACTCACCCTTGGGCTTTGATTTCTCAAATTGAGCTTTGAAACTTGTTGTATATTGAGTTTAGATGTGTTTTCCAGGAATTGGGCCCAAGAGGTCGAGTTTTGAGCTAAGGAATGCTTGGTTTGAGCTTGGGAGGCAAATCTGGAAATTCCAGAATTTGGCTTCTTCGCTCGAGCGAAGGATTCTACGCTCGAGCGACCATCGTTTATTCTGAGATCTGCTCGAGCGAAGGAATGGTGGCTCGAGCGTAAATTGCAAGCTCTCAGAATCTTGGTGCACGCAGACGCACGCTCGAGTGAGAGAACCTACGCTCGAGCGAGGACTGTGTCTTACGCTCGAGCGGGCGTCGAGCGAGCATCGAGCGGAGATTTCCAACATCCAGCACTTTTTGCATTTTTACAGACCGCTCGAGCGAGGAATTCCACGCTCGAGCGAACCCACTGTTTTGACAAGCTCGCTCGAGCGAAGAAAGCCACGCTCGAGCGAGACCCCTATTTTCTAAAAAATTTGTAAAGTGTTCAAAAGTGCATCTTTGCATCCCCTTTCCATCCTAGGCATTCCTAGGGCATATTTAAGGCATCTTAAAGAGGACATAGGTGTAGAACCACACCGAGGCAAATTAAGGATTAAGTTATTATCTTTCCCAACTGTGTAGCTTAGTGTGTGTTCAATATGTAAACTGTGTAGGGTTGGCTTTCCGAGGAGACGCTCTAGCTTACTGCAGCCCAGAACTCTATGAGTAACAATTGTGTAAAGATATGTTCAACTGCGAATATTTCTGACTGTTTAACTGAACTGCTTTCTGAACTGAAACTGTTAATTGAATGAATGTATGTCCTATATTCTGAACTGTATTGTGGTATCCTTAGCAACTACTGTTACTGACTGTTACTGTTACAGAGATCTCTGTCGGTTCCCTCGTTGGAACCACTACTGTTTATTGATTGATCGCCATCATTTACTGTTCAGTCTTTTAAGACCTACTGTTTACTGTACTGCTATGCTAATGGATGTACCACATATGACTGAATGACTGATATACTGAATCAATGAACTATTTTCATTACTGTAAGGACATTCATTCTTAACCTCTTTACGCATTATGTTATTCACTAGGCTTTAGCTCACTGCTCATATATATATGTAGGTGTACAGGCACCAGACCGTGGCTAGCAGCGTCGGGGTAAACTCCAGTTTTGTCAAGCCAACCTATGTGCCTCACTACAAGGTTCCGAGCCTGTCAAGCTATGGCTTAGGGGTGTTTTTATTTTCCCCCGTCTGTCTCTGTATATGTTTTTGTAGTGACTGTATAGACTGTTACTGTACTGTTTAATAGGGATTAGGTCCCTGTTCTGAATGGTTGTAAATGTTGTATATACTGTTTTGTACTGTTCCTACATATATGTATGAAAAGTCTTTTTGTATACAGATTGTCACAGCTCATTGGACATTGTTTATTTACCGTTTTGGCTTCTGCCATGCCCCTGTACTCTGTTTTACTGTTCTACTATTAGGCAGGCCTTCGGTAATCTCGAATTACTGGCCGGTTACGGTGCTAAACCTATAGGGGCGGGTTTGGGTCGTGACTTTTTTTGGGAAGTGACTTTTTTTTTTTTTTTTTTTTTATAGATTTATTGACTTATTATAAAAACAAAAATAAAAAGTACAAAAAGTAGAGAGGTTATGATGTTATCCAAATAAGCCAATAAATTAATTTTTTTTCACCTTTCCAAACGAGGCCTATACTGCCTGCCTAAATCATATCCATCAAACTCACCATACATCCAAACCAAGCAAAAGCTCCAAATATTCGAATCTATATACTTCTTCTGTTCCATTTTGTTGATCTATTATTTTATTTTTTATTGTCTCAAAACTCATATTTATTTTGAAAAGTCCAAATTTTAAATTTAAAAATTTCCAAAATTACCTCTTGTAAAGTAATTATGAATATATTTAAAAATAAGAATAGAAGAGTATTTTTGAAATGATGTGATCTAAGTAAGTCAATAATTTTTTTTTTTTTTTTTTTTTTAACCTATCCAAACGAGGCCTATGCTGCCTGCCCAAATCATATCCATCCAGCTCACCATACATCCAAGTCAAAGCTCTAAATATTCAAATCTATATACTCCTTCTGTCCTATTTTGTTGATCAATTATTTTATTTTTATTGTCTCAAAATGCATATCTATTTTGAAAAGTCAAAATTAAAAATTAATTTTTTTTCAAAATTACCACTTGTAAAGTAACTATAAATATATTTAAAAATAAGAATAGAAGAGTATTTTTGAAATTAAACTTTTAAAAATTGAATTTAAAGTATAATGATTATGTTTTCTTAAAAAGTTTAAAATTTTCAGCAGGACTATCAATATGGGATGTAGGGAGTATATTTTAGAATATTGCTATAATGATTATCAATTTCTACTATCATATTTTTAGAATATTGCTATAATGATTATCAATTTCTACTATCATATTTTGTCATTGAATTGGGTTAACAAGTGTCCTGATATTTTTTTTTTAAAAAAAAAAGAGAGAAAAGAAAATTAAAATTCAAGTTATTTTTTTTTATATTAATTTTAAGCTTTGTTTTAATTTTTTTTAAACATTTCTAAAACATGTTTTTGTACTTTTTTTAAATATTAAACAATAATTATGGGACACTTCTAAGTATAGGTCTTTTTCATTTGATATATCAATTTAATTTTCACTATTACATTTGATACATACATATATATATATATATATATATTAATATTGAGTTTATTATTCCAATATTATTTTGATAAATAAAATAATAAAAAGAAATTTTTTAAAAGTACCTGGTATTAAGATTTTATAAGATAAATGATATACAATATTTTCATAATAGTTAAGGTCCTTCAATATTTTCACAGAGAAAATTTAACTCTGAAAATGTTACCCGACTCAGAGAAATTTCAATTTTCTCTAAGTCGGGGCCGAAATTGTTGTTTAAATTGTGAAATTAAATAAATAGATTTATGAAAAAATCAAATTATATACCAAGAACATATGCTGATAATTACAATTAAATTTCAACAGAAATACACAAAACAATAAAAGGGTAAAGAAACCAAACCGAAACTTGCACGAAAGCAGTTTCCTTAAAACAGATTTTGCCGCCTCACGGGTCGAGTGCTTGAGGAATCCCGATGTCTGTCTCCCAGGATACGACGGTCAAAACTAGCTATGGCAGAAGCACTATCTGTCTAGCTTAGCGAACAAAAACAGTGGCAGCACTCTCTCACAGTAGGAACTTTCTGGCAAACTGACTTGTAAAATGGAAGCAAAAATTTCTATATTGAAACTTGATAGGAGGGTCTCAATTTATACATGTAAAGGGGAGAGAAGAAGAGCCTCCAGCCTTTAAGGCTGGTCATTAAAACACCAAGCATCCATAGCCCCTTTCCAAAAATATGAAAGTTTAGATGCCCAAAGGATTCACACCCTTTAGCCAAGAAAAATGATTTAAATACTCTTTAAAATCCTATTCATGAATCTAACATCATGAAACAATTTCTTGGCAATTTCTTATTCAAAACCCAATGGTTTTTGGCTCACTTGAACCCAACACAATAAAAGGTTGGGACCCACTTTAATATTTAATTAAAGTCACCACACTTTAATATTAAATTAAAGTTACCAAAAAACATTTTTTCCAACAATCCCCCACATGAATAAAAATTGACCGAAAGACTCAACAAACGGACATCGTTCAACAATAATGACTCGAAGAGATAGTACAACGAACTAACTCCGACATCAGAGAAGGTAACTTTTGGCTTTGAACCTCTCCCAGTGAAAACCTATCGAGTTTACTGGCTGATTAGTGAATATGACATCTTGAACTGCTCTGCCGTTTATGTAAACTAAGACAATAGATCTCACACGGGAATTACTTCTACCACCATTCTGTTCTCACTGGTGTGCCCTGTGTAGCCCTGGACACTAGCCTGGTTCAGTGAGTGGTTTCAAAGAATCTTGGCCTGCCCAATTCTTCTAGAAGTGGCCCCACTTCAAACTCATATAGGTGACTCTACTAAAGTATCCTGCAATACTTAGCTCAACAGCTTAACACACAAGAGTCATTAAAAGCTCAGCTTATCCTCTACACTTGCAGGTATCACTGATAGAAGGAATGGCTGGAGGTTTAACCTCCTCAGTGACATACCACCGTTACACGCAATTAGGTTGTCCCATTGAACCTAGATCTTGGGATCTCCAGTCAACTAGGTTGGGTTTCCATTCCGGTAACTTCCAAAGGCCTTAACCCCATTCCTTTTGACGATGTTTCGACTAACACTCGATTTAACCCTTTGGTTAGCGGATTCGAAATGTTGTCCTTAGACTTTACACAGTCTAAAGAGACAACTCCATTCGAGAGTAGTTGTCGTATGGAATTATTTCTACGACGGATATGTCTAGACTTGCCATTATACATATTACTCTGTGCCCTACCAATTGCAGATTGACAATCACAATGAATACAAATAGCTGGCACAGGTTTAGACCAACATGGAATATCTTCAATGAAATGGCGAAGCCATTCAGCTTCTTCCGTTGCTTTATCCAAAGCAATTAACTCTGATTCCATCGTTAATCTAGATATACACGTTTGCTTGGAAGATTTCCAAGACACGGCTGCCCCACTAAGAGTGAACACATATCCACTAGTGGACTTTGAGTCCTTTATATCTGATATCCAATTTGCGTCACTATATCCTTCAAGCACCGCTGGATATCGAGTATAATGCAACCCATAATCCCGAGTGTAGCGTAAATACCTTAACACCCGCACAATGCCTTTCCAAAGAGAAGCATCGGGATTACTTGTGTATCTACTAAGCCTGCTAACCGAGTAAGCTATATCCGGCCTAGTACAACTCATCAAATACATTAAACTTCCAATTATCCGAAAATATTCTAACTGTGAGACACTTTCATTATTATTCTTGGTAAAATGTAGACTTAAGTCTACAGGTGTTGATGACACACTCGTATCTGATCCACTAAACTTCTCAAGTATCTTATCAACATAATGAGACTGAGATAGTACAATTCTGCCAGAGATTCTGGTAATCTTAATTCCCAGAATAACATTTGCAATGCCCATATCTTTCATGTCAAACTTAGAGTTTAACAACTTCTTGGTAGTTTTGATCATTTCATCGTAACTACCTATAATGAGCATATCATTAACATATAGACACAAAATGACATAACCTCTGTCAGTATCTTTGACATAAACACACATGTCACATTCGTTGATTCTAAACCCATTTGACAACATTACATTGTCAAACTTCTCATGCCATTGTTTAGGCACTTGCTTCAAACCATACAATGATTTGACAAGTTTACAGACTTTCTTACTCCATGTAGATTTCTTCATTCAAATCCCCATTTAAGAAAGCTGTCTTTACATCCATCTGGTGTATCTCTAGATTGAGCAAAACTGCTAACGCAATCACCACGTGAATGGATGTTATCCGAATTACAGGTGAGTACGTATCGAAGTAATCCAGGCCTTCTTGTTGCCTATACCCTTTGATAACGAGCCTCACCTTATATTTGTCAATTGACCCATCAACCTTCATCTTTCTTTTTAAAAATCCATTTGCAGCCTAAAGGCTTACAACCTAGAGGTAAATCTACCAACTCCCTGGTGTGGTTCTGTAAGATGGAGTCAATCTCACTTTTGATCGCTTCTTTCCATCAAGGACTCTCAGGAGAAGTCACAACTTCGTGGAAAGTTTGAGGTTCATTCTCAACCATATAAGTCAAGAAGTCTGGATCAAAAGACTTGGACATCCTAACCCTTTTACTCCTTCTAGGCTGATCATCACCTTGATTCTCAACTTGATCATCAAAATGATCATCATCACTAGCAAGCTCATCAAATTGCTCCAAAGACCTTGGAACCCCTTCATGGGTTTGGCAAGGAAAAATGTCTTCAAAGAAACATGCATTCATTGACTCCATGATGGTATTCCTGTGAATGTCTGAAGTTTCAGACTTATATACAAGAAACCGATATGCACTACTATTATGTGCATAACCAATGAATATACAATCCACGGATTTCTGGTTTATCCTAACCTGTTAGGGTGTAGGAATCGCCACAATAGCAAGATGCCCCCACATTTGTAAGAATTTATATGAAGGCTTAACGCCTTTCCATAACTCATACGGGATCTTGTCTACTTCGCTTCAACACAAGTTTCATACTTGTGTTTCGTCAGAACGACCTTGTCAGACTCAAAAACATGCGAAAACATGTTTACGGAGAAGAGACCTTGAGACAAGATTCTAATGAAAATCCAAAACATACAGGATTTCGTTCAAAGTAAGCTCTTTTCCTGAGGTTAACTTCAGGACCACCTTTCCCTCAACAAATGAGGTAATAGAGTTTTCCATAAACAACTTCTTACCATTTGAAACCGGTTTGAAAGTTGTAAATGACGTGTAGCCCTAGTAAAGCTAAAAGCCTCGCTACCACAGTTGTAGCACTTCCTAAAGGACCGATAACTAGGTTCCCGCAGCTTGTATGCCAGCTTCTTTGCAACACCAGCCCTTGGCCCCAGCTTCGAGCCCTTGTTCACGGGGGGCTTCTTCCTTCTCCCAGAAAAAATTTGCCATGCTCAATGACATTTGCCTTCACTGAGGAGGTACTCCCTCCTTTCTTTCTATTATCCTCCTTAATTCGGAGTCGGATAATTAAGTCTTCTTTGTAGAATTAATACAAAGTTTTAAACAAATCCTTGTGTCACAATGATTATGAAACTCTCAAAATCATATCACAATAAATACATTCCCAGAATGTCATCAACCAAATTAGGCACCAAAATATCTTTGGTCCAACCTATCACTCTGAAGCCAATAGTCTTACTATTAGGAAACACAAATCTAGTGTTCAATAGTCTACTATTCGGAACTTCATAACATGGCCAGTAATCTTATCACTAGGAATCACTAATTTCTCAGTATGTGGTCAATAGACTTTCTACTACTAGGAATCACAATGTTTTAACCTGTGATCAGTAGTCACTTTACTACTAGGAATCACAACGTCTTAACGTAGGATCAATAGACTCTTTCATTACAAGGAATCATCATGTCTTGACATATGACCAGTAGCCTTTCCACTACTAGGAACCATGATGTCTTGACATGTGATCAGTAATCTGTTCACTACTAGGAACCACAATCTCATAACTGTGTAGCCAGTGGTCTAACACCTCCTAGGAACCACCAGTTTTCTATCTCTATGATTAGTGATCTTGAACTCACTAGGAGCCACCAATTTAAGAATATATTTGGAATTTAAAAATCTAAAAAATATTCACCCACTATAACAGGTTGTCTCATTTTTGCTTTCAAGCAAAGTCACATAGCAATCATAAATGCTATAAATAACACAAGGATACCATACTAATTGCCTCTGATCAATTCAGAGATATTTTAATGCAATCTTATGATTTCCTTTAAAAAACTCGTGAGGCAAATGTTGTCAGGTGGAACAACATTTCTGTTTGTCACATTTTGAAGCCATTTCTGAAACATCATAACAGAATTTCACTTCTGTGATTCTAGAAATTAAACTTAACCCTTAGAAAATCCCTCAGATGGAAATTTAATTCAAAACTAGTCTCACCATTTAACCTAGAATCGAACATGGTTAGGAATGTTCCCAGGAAGACTGGAGGGGTCACATCGGTCCCACTTAAAACCCAGTTAACCTTTTGACAAAACATCCAAGAGCATGTTGACTCCTAATCCATAGGAAACAATTTTAAAATTAAGATTTCCAGGGGATAAACCAGGTTATAACAAACCGATTCCTAAACAAATAAAATTTGCTACCAGAATTACACTACTCATAAAAGTTAACCGGTACTCCCGGAACTAAGCCCATTATTTCTGAATAAAATCAGAAATATTTTAGCTAATGCTAAAATTTGGTTTCTTTTCTCAAAACCAAAACACTTTGGACATAATCAGATTATAACCAAAGACTTTCTCCAAACACGGTTTTTCAACACTTTGGGAATAAAATGATTAAACCCAAAGACTTCCTCAAAACCCAAAAGTTTGAAACCAAATCCGTCTTAGTTGTCATTTCTGAACAAATAAGAACTACTCTTTAGCCAAAGCTAAACACTTTGGTTTCTATCACAGAAAACCAAACCAAGTTCCAAACTTACAAGCAATTTAAAAATTGTTATAACAATTACACGCATATAAAATGTTTCTAACAAAATAAGCAAATAAAACTTGCTACCACAAATTGGTAAACAAACCAACTAAATCTCAAGCAAACATGCTTCAAACATTTAAATAAAATAGCCAATCCATAAGAATTCTATTTAGTCCAAAAGCCTTTCCACGCTTAGGTATTCCTATTTAACACAAAAGTTAGTAGTCCAAACATTTTTGTTTTTACATCCCAAATACTATTCATTTGGTTTTATATTTGTTTTTCCATTCCCTTTCACATAAGTATTCCTGTAAAGAAAGTTAGCAGAAAAAAAAAAAAAAAGAAAAAAATCACAACAAAATACAAACAAAAAATCTAAGCAAAAATAAATATAATAAATAATTGAAACCATCTAGCCAACTATTTATAAAATTAACCAATGAATTAAAATGCCAATTAAATTAAAACGTTAAAATAAAGTTCAATACTCATGAGTTATGAATGAAATTAATTCATAATAAACATTTAAACTAATAACTCCAAATAAATAAGTTAAATTCAAAGTTAATGCACCCAATTAAATAATTCAGATTAATGCTCCCAATTAGATAATTTAGATTAATGCACCTAATTAAATAATTCACATTAATGCACCTAATTAGATAATTTACATTAATGCACCCAAATAAATTCAAATTAATCATGTACACAATTCATAAAAACTCTATAACTCCAAATACATTAAACTATGTAATCTAGTCTAGAAAATAATAAGCATGTAACAAATTAAAAACTAGAATAGAATTAACATGTCAAAATTGCAACATCCATAAATTATATTTTATAACCTTAAAATTCATGCAAATCATGGTAGGGGAATGATGAACCATACGTATAAAATAAGATCATACTAATACAATTAAGTATGCAAATTATGATAGAGCATTCTAATTAAACTAAGCAATTAGAGAATAACATTGCATGATTTACAATCATTGAAATAGTGAGCAATTCTGCAACAGTTCCTAGTAACATTATACAAAGCTAACCTAATTGTCTATATAAATCTATTCGATCAATTTCATAGAAAATATATAAAAATATGTTTTAAGCTTGTTGTTTAAATTGTGAAATTAAATAAATAGATTTATGAAGAAATCAAATTATATACCAAGAACATATGCTGATAATTACAATTAAATTTCAATAGAAATACATAAAACAATAAAAGGGTAAAGAAACAAAACCGAAGTCTGCATGGAAGTAGTTTCCTTAAAACAGATTTCGCCGCTTCACGGGTCGAGTGCTTGAGGAATCCCGACGTCTGTCTCCCAGGATACGACGGTCAAAACCAGCTACGGCAGAAGCACTATCTGTCTAGCTTAGCGAACAAAAACAGTGGCAGCACTCTCTCACTGTAGGAACTTTCTGGCAAACTAACTTGTAAAATGGAAGCAAAAATTTCTATATTAAAACTTGATAGGAGGGTCTCAATTTATACATGTAAAGGGGAGAGAAGAAGAGCCTCCAGCCTTTAAGGCTAGTCATTAAAACACCAAGCATCCATAGCTCATTTCAAAAAATATGAAAGTTTAGATGCCTAAAGGATTCACACCCTTTAGCCAAGAAAAATGATTTAAATACTCTTTAAAATCCTATTCATGAATCTAACATCATGAAGCAATTTCTTGGCAATTTCTTATTCAAAACCCAATGATTTTTGGCTCACTTGAACCCAACACAATAAAAGGTTGTGACCCACTTTAATATTTAATTAAACTCACCACACTTTAATATTAAATTAAAATTACCAAAAAACATTTTTTCCAACAGAAATTTCTCTGAGTTCTGCGAAATTTCTATGAGTCGAACAAATTTTCTCTCAGTTGAATTTTCTCTGTGAAAAGTTGAGGGACCTTAGCTAATTAAAAAAAAACATCTTGGACCTTTCATATTGCACAAAGTTTGAGAGAGATGTTTCATTAATTTTTCCAATAATAAATATAATATGATATAAAATATATAGGTTAAAAGTTACTTTTTTGATTTTTTTTTTTTTTGAAAAAATATGCAAAAAAATAAAGAAATAATGTAATCCAAAAAAATACAAAAATTAATAAGCTAACTTTTAACTTAGTTGCCAAAAACACAGCAAAAAAACATGATTTGGTTTGAGTTTTTCAAACAATGAAGTATAATGATTGCTATGATTAAAAATAACATGAAGCTAATTCAAAAAATTTAAGAAAAAAAAAATTATGTTGGTTTGCTAAAAGAATTATATTTTAACATAAATGTAGGCTTTTCTCATGTTCACATTTCAATATAAGGGTTTGACTTTTCTTAAGTTGTCATCTCAATTAGAGAGAACGTTTGGACTTGGTAGGCCTATTTTAGAACCGATTTTGGTAATATGAACCATTCACATTTATGGATTTGTTGAGTAAAATATTTACGTAAAAAAATAAGATGATTAGATATCGATAGCTATATGTTTGAATTATATTTGCTTTAAAAAAATGGACGACAAATTATATTTTAAGAATAACCATCCATTTTTGTAATACAAATTTGATTCAAACATATAGTTACTGATATCCGATCATCTTATTTTTTGCGTAAATATTTTATTTAATGAATCCTAAAAAGTGAATGTTCAGATTGTCAAAATAAAACCTGTGTTGGGCTCTATGGCTCTTTTAAATTCTCTCATGTTGAGATGTTAATATGAGAGAAGTTTAACTAACTTTAGTTATTGCCAACGTTTCATTTGGTGAGACTAAAAAGTCAATTTATTGACCAAAAAAAAAAAAAAAATCATTTTATTAACATTATGGTATAAATATGAAAAATAAAAAATAAAAAGCAATTATAAAATAAAACATAGATGTGAGACAAATATGTTAGACTCATACATATGAGGTCCATATATACGAGGACCTAACTTTTTGTCTCACATCTGTCCCATTATATGAAAATCTTCTTTGCGCCTTTTTTTTTTTTAATTTTAAATAATAATAAAATATCTAAAAACAATTTAATGAGAAATATTATTTCTCAATTATCAATAGCAATATAGTTGTTCAATTTATTTACACAGTCAATACATTTACATATATATAGTTTATTATTTTCAACATAGGAAAAATTGTGTTTTATTCACATTATATGAATAAAATCAATTTTATCAATAATTTACATTATTACATTTTAATGTAATGCTATATTTATCTTTTTGTTAATATAATATTAATAATTTTATTGACAATTTGACTGATGTATCAAATGATTAAAGAAGATAAAAATATGGACTAGACTCTTTGATTTGAATTAGGGAGTGTTGTCTGAATTTGTAGAACTTATTACTCCATGGGCATGTTTGATTGGATGGATTAGAGTATGAGATTGGAATTATTAATCTATGGGTTCAATTATCCTATGTTTGTTTTAACATTTTGATTTAGGATTATTAATCCAATAGATAATTAATCTAACAAATTTGTAGGATTATTAGTAATGGGGTAGGGCTGGGATTATTAATCCAATGGATATTAATCTAATTGGATAGTAAATACCACACTAATTAGGATTATTAATCAAACATGACCCATGAGTTTTATTTTAATGATTTAAATTATTTATTTTGTAAGGCTCTTTATTTATATTATTCATATAAAAAATTAAGTTGATAATTGTAACTTATTCAAGTTATTTTATTTGTCAAAAAAAAAAACCTATTTTTAACTTTTATTAGTTTTTTAAAGATTAATATAATAAATTAAATATGTTATAATTATTAAATCAACTTAATTTTTTTTTATAAATAATGTAAAAAAAATAAAGGGTTCATTTGAAAACAATTTTTTCAGTCTGACTTTTTTACTAATTTAACATAACTAAATTAATTCTATTTGGAAAGATTTTTTTGATTTTTTAATTTTTTTTAAAAAATAATATAATTATAATTTAAATATAATATAATATTTTATTTTTTATATTTTTTTAATACCAACTCACTCCAAACCGACTTGTCAAACGGCAACAAAATAAATTCAAACAACACCAACCTATCTCGATCATACACCGTAGACAAACTAAACTCCTAAAATAAACGGTGACAATTACATTTCTTTTGGCAAAATGTAGTCTGAAGTTGGGCGGCGGGCCTCATATGCATCACCTCATATGAACGTTGCGGATGTGTGGAGGAGAATTTGGTAGCTAGGATTTAGCCTCACAAGAATAAATAGCCCAACCGACCAAAGCAACGTCGTTTTCATGAATCGCACAAAGGGCATTTTAGTCCTTCTACTACACCAATGAAAGAAGTGAATTATGAGTGGTCGGTTGTAGGATAACAAAATCAAAATGATTTATGTACATCACTTGGTCCCATCCCATCACTTAAGGCTACAAATGTACAGATCTGTTCGTGAATAGATTTGAATTTGACTCAGTAAAAGTTTGTTTGAATTCGATTTGTTATTTTTTTTTTTTATCTGTTCAAGTACAAACTCGTTAAATTTTTAATAAATAATTTTAAATATTCTAAAACTTAGTTGACTCGTTTAATATTTATTATTTATATATTAAATAATATAAAAATATGTATAAAAATAAGATAAATATGTTATTTTTATATTTAAAAAATATAAATATAAATAATAATTAACTAGAGATAATATATTTATATAATAATAGTAGTAGATAATATTATTTTGATAAAATATTAACTTTTTAAAAATATTTATATATATTGTATATATAATTATATAATTAAAGTTTTAATTATAATTTTAATCTCATATACGAATATAAATTTATAATTTTTTTGACTTATTGAGACTCGTGAATAAGTTTCAACTCGAATCAAGTTTGAGTCAACTCTACTCAAGTTTGATTTATTAAATTTTTATTAAAATTGAACTCAAATTCGATAAAATCTTAATAAATAAATTTAAATATACTAAAATTGACTCGATTCCACTCGACTCCTTTGAGCCTACCACCACTTGTCTTCAACGTCTGCAGAAGCCCTGCTATATATGCACCCACCACTCCCCATTCTCTCTTCATCAACGGCCACCATTCACTCACCACCTCCTACACTACTCTAGTCTAGAGAGAGAATTTGTTGCGATTTGTGTAAGAGAGCGAGAGTGAGAGAGAGAGATGGAGGGCAAGGAGGAGGATGTGAGATTGGGAGCCAACAAGTTCACAGAGAGGCAACCGATCGGGACGGCGGCACAGGGCGGAGACAAGGACTACAGGGAGCCACCTCCGGCGCCGCTGTTCGAACCAAGCGAGCTGACTTCGTGGTCGTTCTACAGAGCTGGGATCGCGGAGTTCATGGCCACTTTTCTCTTCCTATACATCACCATTTTGACGGTGATGGGTGTAGTTCAGTCCAAAACCAAGTGCTCAACGGTCGGAATTCAAGGCATCGCATGGTCCTTCGGCGGCATGATCTTCGCCCTCGTCTACTGCACTGCCGGCATCTCAGGTTCCACACGCACTAAATTCACATACTACATTTCATTATACAAAATGTTTGAGCGTTAGTGTAATTGCTTTGCTGCCTAACTAATGTATGTGAACAGGGGGGCATATAAACCCGGCGGTGACGTTTGGGCTGCTATTGGCTCGGAAGTTGTCGTTGACGAGGGCGGTGTTTTACATGGTGATGCAGTGCCTTGGTGCGATATGCGGAGCTGCTGTGGTGAAGGGCTTCCAAAGCAGCAGCAAGTACGTGATGCTTGGTGGTGGGGCCAACGTTGTTAACCCTGGTTACACCAAAGGCGATGGCCTTGGTGCTGAGATCGTCGGTACCTTTGTCCTTGTTTACACCGTCTTCTCCGCCACTGACGCCAAGCGTAGTGCCAGAGACTCCCACGTCCCTGTAAGCTCAAATTCCTCTCCTGTTCTCTCTCCCACAAATGTTTTACGACCAATGTTACCTACAAACAGGGCCGGCTTGAACATTATTAACTTGCTTGGTTTCATTTTTTCAAAAATATTTTTCACAAAATTTTATTTTCTTATTTTTTATGTTTTTTTATTTTTACTGAATTTTTTTAATATTTTAAGTAATTTTTTTACTTTTTAGACATACCTAACATAAATATATTTAAAAGGTAAAAATTTTGTGCAAAAAATCTTTTAAAAATTCACTAAATACCAAAAATATAAAAAAATAAAATAAAAATCAGTACATTTTTTGTATTTTTATGTATTTATTAATTTTTTAAAATATTTTTTCACAAATTTTTTACTTTTTAGATACATCTAAGTAAGGTGTATCTAAAAAAATAAAAAAATTATTTAAAATATTCACTAAAAACAAAAAAATACAAAAACCAAAAAATTCTATTTTCAAAAAATTTAATCTAAAAAATTCAAACCAAAATTGAGACTCAAAGCGGCGACTTTGCCTGCTTTGCGCCCAAGCCGGCCCCGCCTACAAAAATGCTCAAAATAAGTTCCCACCATTTTATTTTGGAATGTTGCAAAATGATAGTTGCATTTGAAAAGTTAAAAGTAAAAAATATTTGCTTTTTTAAAATTATTTTTTTTGAGTAATTATAAATATATTAATTTTTTTGAAAAATAGAATTATTAATGAAAAAATATGTTAAATTTTAAATTTAAATGTAAAGATTATATGTTCCTTACAAAACTTAAAAATTCTTAAAAGGAGCTAACAAATTAAACAGCAGCGCTAAACGCCTCGAATTCGAGACATTGAATTTGCCTCGAAAGCACTTTTTTTTTTTTTTGGGGGGTGGGGGGAGGGGGGCTCTGTGTGTTACTTTTTTTTGTTTATTTTGATTTTTTAGAATGGTTATGTGTAGGGATGTATCAAAAAAATTAGATATTTCGTACCAGTTCATCGTATAAAATTATATGAAATTAACAAATTGATCAGTTAATTTATCACTCAACCAGTTCAACCTAATTGATTGATCAGTTAGACTGCTGGTTAAAATTTATTAATTCCATATAATTTTATACGATGAGTTGGTGTGAGATGTCTAGTTTTTTGGCACACCTCTATATATGACTACCTTTAAAAAAAAAAAAAAAAAAAAAAAAAAAAAAACCAAACTAACACAGCCCAACAAATAAAAAAAAATAAAATTAAAAAATTAATCAGTCAATTTTATTATCCAATCAGTCCAACCCAACTCACTTACAGAATGTCTAATTTTTTAACACATCTCTACACATAAACTAATCCCTTGCAAAAAGAAAAGAAAAGAAAAGAAAAAACCAAACTAACACTGTCTTAAAAAAATAAAAAAAAAATAAAAAATAAAAAATAAAAATTAAGATTCGAGGCAAATTCCAGGCCTCAGGCATTTTCCCAAATCAAAATAGAGAGAGTAATGTTCTACTATATAAGAGTTCAATAAATATCATCCACACATTATTTTTTTTGGCATTATCAACAATTAAGTGATGCATGACTAAGACTTCGTTTGGGAAGTAGGTTGGCTTTTTAGTTTTTTTGGCTATTTTAATCTGGGCTAAAAAACTTGGTTTGGGAATGACTTTTTGACTTTTTTAAATTTTTTTGTGAGAGAGGAGTATAATGATTATGGGTTAGATGTGATATTTTGTTTGTTGTGGCTAAAATAACTTATTTTGTCTTTTATGGCTAAAATAGACAAAAAAACTCCCAAATCATCTTCCCAAACGGTGCCTAAATATATATGCAAAAAGTTGTGTGAAAAAATTGTAGTATGATGAACTTATTATTTTAAAACAAAGAAATCATCAAGTTGATTATTAATTATATAAGTGTCACTAATATATTATTTTGATGACGTATTATGTATTATTTATTTTATAAAAATGTTCATTTAAATATAAAATATTATTCTAATGTAAAAATTCTATACGAAAGTATTTACCTTTCTAAATTATCAGTCAAAAAAAAAAAAAAAAAAAAAAGGTCAAACCGATGCTATTAACTGTAAATTGACTATCAAATAATAAATACAAAAATTGATTAATATGCGTATAACTTTTATTTGAGGCGACGTATTGCACGGTGCTATTTAGGCCTATGAGATATTACAAATCAAAATTTCAATAACCTGAAGGCCTATGAGATATTGCAAACCAAATCTCAATAATCTGAATCGTTATTGTTTTAGACACAATACATAGATTCGGCAATAATACAAATCATTAAAAGTAGTACTCTAAAGCATTATTAGTGAATTGGCACATACTTTAAAAAAATAAAAAAAAACAAGACACATCAACACTGTGGTAGTGGGTGGGGCCCACTGTGACAGTGGGTGAGATCCACTGTCACATCATTAGTGCTACCACTAATTAGTGGTCTCAACCATTTTCCATATAGATTATTGATGAAAAAAATTATATTGATTTGATAACTGTATATATATTATTTTGTTGTATTTCTCTCTCAAAATATGAATGATTTAGTTTTTGAATAATATTTGTCATTTAATTTTTTGCAACTAAATACTATACACTAACGTAATTACGATTATCGTATCGATTTGATTTTTTCATAAATAATTTATACGTTATGGTTTAAAAAATAAATAACTCGAATTATTAAAATAAGACTCGTGGTATGCTTATAATCCAAACAGCATTGTGAACAGAAGTATAGTTGCCTCCGATTTTAATTCAATAACATATGAGTGTATTGGTATCAGTAAGATGCTTTTTACAAATTAACCAATATTTGAACTTATACCACACACATATGCATATATTTATATAGATAGATATTGTTGGTGGTGTTGATAATCTGTGAGATGATGGTGGAATGCAGATTTTGGCACCATTGCCAATTGGGTTCGCGGTATTTTTGGTGCACTTGGCCACCATTCCCATAACTGGTACAGGTATCAACCCAGCAAGGAGTCTGGGTGCAGCCATTGTCTACAACAAGGACCACGCATGGGATGACCACGTAAGCTCCACTCACAAAACCTTTCTTTCTTTTCAATAGTTTATGAGAAAAGTTAGGATCATGAAATTTTTTTCATGAAAATGTTCATGAAAGATTTATAATCATTGGATTACCTTGATTAGTGTGTAGTGCTTTATTCTTAGTGTAATCCAAGGATCACAAAACTTTCATGATTATTTTCATGAAAGATTTTTCATAATACCTAACATTGTTGATAGTTTATATGTAGTCCACATATATACATATAAAAGCAACATGTAATCAGAGAGGTTTGATTTTGTTCGTCGTTTACTCATATAAATGGGTGGTGTTGTTTTGCTTTTTCGATTGATTTACAGTGGATTTTTTGGGTGGGACCATTTATTGGAGCAGCACTCGCAGCTTTGTATCACCAGGTCGTGATCAGAGCAATTCCCTTCAAGTCCAAATGATGATCATGATCATATTTGGATTCACATGCTTTCATTTCTAGCCGTTGATTATCCTCTTTTTTTTTCTTTTTTTCTTTTTAATGTAGTTTTGTGCATGTATTGGATCTCTAGAGGATGTAGTATGTTATGGAAAAGAGCTTTTGCTGCTGTTGATATATATGGTCCAAGTAGGGCCCAAGCAAAAGTCGATGGGTTATTGGATCATCTTGTGTTGTATATGTATGCGGGGCTGGCAATGGCAGTGCAATTTGAAATTGGTCATAATAATGAGAGCAAACCGACCAAACCTAGTCTTTCATATCATGAATTTGGAGTTGTTATTTTGTCTCTTTGCAATTACAATAGTTGCTGCGGAAAGCTGGATGGGGGCTTGAGTAGTTATTTACGCCCGTCCAAATTTATTAACTGAATAATTTTTCTTTTTCGAATTGAGTCGTTCAAAAAATAAAAATAAAATAAAAAAATTAAAAAAATTGAGTAAAATGGAATCACATATTTCTCATATTACATATATATATACATTGGATAATATTGGGGCACCAATCACACTGAATACTTACAAGGAAGTTAAACTATCATGGATTAACCATGAAGTCTCCCATTTTCAATTCAACTTCAATTCTTGTCAAATTTTTTTGTTTATCCAAATTATGCGGTTAATTTTGTCTTTGATCAAACTGGGTCCAAAAATTTTTGCTTGAGATACGATTTCTTTATATATATATATAGAAGATTACACAAAATATAATCTCAACAATAAATGTCGTAAAAGTTTATCAATCTATTTTATATGCATTTTTATGTGTTTAATTTTGGTGTTAAGTAATGTAAAATTGTTTGCCATGTGCTAGTGCTGATACCGTTGTATTAGTTTTTGAGTGATTACAGAGGAGAGTCAAGTCAGTCACACAGAGGGGCAGAGGCAAATGATCATTTTCATGAGATACTGGATGAGATCCGTAGTGGAATCTCGCTAGGTACACTATACTGATGCCCGAATAAAACTGTGACATTGGTTTGATACTTTGGTAAGCTATTTTAACAAATCTAAACATGTTTTTCTATTTTTTCATGCTGAGAAATAAAAAACATGTTGAGTAGTGGTTAATTGATCATTGTTTATACAAGACAACAAGAGCAACATCAATGGTGATTTATTCACACAATTTTTTTTTGAATTCTTCCTGAATGTGTTTCTCACCGCTAAGAAAAAGACTTTTACTAAGAAATCAATTTCTCACCGGTTAGAGTCTTATTTGGGGAGAAAAATTGTGTGAATACAACATTATTGAATAAAGTTTTGAGTAAAATACTACAAGTCTTACAGTTTTGACATAATTACATTAATATTCTTTTTAATAAAGTTAAAGAAATCGAAACTAATACAGATGGTATGAAAATACAAAGAATAATAAGACAAAATATATATTTCAATATAAAATAGATGATACCATTATTTTTTCATTCATACAACTAATAAATTTATGATGAAAATGGGATCAAGTGTTATATGAATTAAATTTTTTAGGAAGTCCAGTTATTTAATTTTGACTGAATTTATAAATATTAACATAAGTATCGACATACATTATTATAAACTTACCACCACTACCTCCACCACTATTATCACCACCACCACCATTGCTACGGTACCACCACCACCACCACCACCACCACTACCACTACTATCGCTACCGCCGCCATCACCACTATCACCATTACTGCTATCATCATTGCTATGGCTACCACTATCACCACCACCACGACCATACCACCACCACCATCGCCACCACTACCACCACGACTGTCACGCCACCACCGCCACATTCATCACCATTGTCACTATTGCCATAAGAACTACCATTATTTTATTATTATTACCATCATCACCGCCACCACCACCACTACCAACACCATCACAATATAAAAATTGAAATATACAATTTGTAAATAATAAATTTTAAATTTGATTTTGTATATATCAATCAATTTATTTTTAGTTTAACACTTAGATTTTTATCAAATAACTTTTCAGTTTAAAAAATTCAACATTCAATTTTTAATAATTAATTTTTAGTTTTTAGTTTTCAACTTTATCAAATACCACCTAAACGTAGAGCGTATATGAAATTAATAAACTTCCTAAGTATGACTATATATTCTTAAAAAAAATTAGTACGAATGTAGTAGTTAAACTAGATTGTCCCAAGGAAAATGTTTGAGAGCCTCAAAATGTTCTTAATTGCACTCTTAATGATGTGGTATAATATGTGTCAATTTTTTATTTGTTACACACCCAATTATGTAGAGCCTACCTTCTTGCTTTATTATGGGTGAATTTATGAGTCGAAAAGTGTGAATATCTAGCATTGCTCTTGTCCCAATTGGCCCTACACCATATATCATGAGCAAAAGAAAAACGATGTGAAAGTGACCTGAAGATTGTGTTTGATTAGAGAATTTGATGAGAGAAATGACAAAAAGAAAAGGAAAAAGAGAAAGAATGGATAGTATTCAAATTCCAAGTTATATTTGGTTGAGTTGGGAAATAGAGAAAGAAGGCTCCGTTTAGCATGAGGATTTGGGCTAATTTAGCGATATTGGACAAAATTAGCTATTTTAACTAAATAGGACAAAATGTCACATCTAGCCTATAATCATTTCATTTTTTTTTTTAAGAAAAGTCAAAAAAGTCAAAAAACCTATCTCTAATGAGGGTTTTTAGTCCCAAGTTAAAATAATCAAAAAGTCAACCCACATCCCAAACGAAGGCTAAAAAGACAAAAAGTAAGATTACATTTTTCTATCACTTTCGTTTCATTTGTACTGTTGATTATAACTAAACAAAAAGTATGTTTTACTTTTTTATTTCCCTCATCAAAATTTTCAACTAAACATAATCTATAGGAATGCATTTACGACATTTAGAAGTAAACTCCTCTCCAATCCCCATGAGGGGACTAAACATTCAAGTCTGCCCGTAGGTTATATTTTAATAATTTGACTCCTTAATTTTATAAATTTTTATATATAGATCATTCATAAAGATATTAAATTAATTTGATAATTCGAATCATATTATTTAATTACAATTATCTTTTAAAAATGAAGGGTTTGTTTTCAAAATTATATTTACAATCTTTTTTTTTTTTTGATACGAATGTAATGAAATTATATGGTTACAGTTATTGAATCAAACTACATTTATTTATTTATTTATTTATTTTCTTTTGAGATGAGTTACACCTCAGGATTTAAAAGATTAATAGATCGGATTATTAAAATAGGGGCCACAGTGGGCCTATGAGCCCAGACTCAACTGGACCGGTGTGAACTAGAGACAACCAGTAGATATTTAGGTCAAGTTTGATAAGTTAAAAAAAAGTTAAAAAGTCAAAAAATTACTTAAAAAATAAAAAAGTTATCACTATTCATCAAAAGTCAAAAAGTACGGCTGCACAACTCCTAATCCTAATTTTCCCTTACACACTAATTTATACAATTTTTTAATACACATTTTTTCATAAAAAGTCAAAAAGTTAACCTAAATATCTATATTTTTTCCCTCAATTTTTTAGTCCAAAAAAACAAAAAGTACACTTATTTAAGACACCCCAAATAACCCCTTAAAATTGGTACTCAAATTTGGTCAGTAGAGCATTATTGGTTCAAAAATATATCCCAGACTCAACTGAACCAGTGTGAACTAGAGACAACCAGTGGACATTTAAAATTGATACTCAAATTTGGTCAGTAGAGCATTATTGGTTCAAAAATATATCCCAGGCCAACTTTTAATAGCTTAATTCCCTGGTCTACATAATTTAGACCTGAGCCCAACAAACCTTATAGTTAGGCCTATATAGTTCCGATTAAGGTCCGAGCCATCATGGATTGAGGTCAGTCGAAGCCCAAAAATCCTAAAACTTGATTAAAAAAAAAAAGGAGACTCAGGTCTACCACCGAAATTGTCCCATTAAGCATACCCGCTACTAGCTGAGAATCGCTTTCCACAATAATTCGATTAATTAAAACCCAACTCCCCAGCCAACATCACCGCTACTCTAGCTGCCAGAGCTTCCATTAATAACGCCAAAAGCGCAACGGCAACATGAATGGCCCACCCCGCGACGAAGACACCATTCTCATCCCTACAAACAATGCCCAAGCCTCCCTTTGAATTCCTTTGAAACCACGCACCATCAAAGTTGATTTTCACTCACCCAATTGGAGGCTGCATCCACGTAGCCATTGGAGATGGAAGATTTTTCAAAACATCATCAGGTGTAGAATTTGCCAAAAAAATACTCCAAAGCCGAATTAACCGCAACCTGACTCACCATCAACGGATCAAAAGCCTTACCTTCAAATACCATAGTATTCCTCTCCTTCCAAATCTGCCACACCATCGATGCCGCCAACGCCCAACGTTGGGTCTGTGGACCCCGAATTTTTTTGGTGGTGCTTTAGTAATTTTCCTATTACTTCTGCGTTTCTTAATTCTATACTCATACATAGATAAAAGAGGCGTTTCTTTTAGGTCAATCATTTTCTAATCATAGTAAAAACAGCAGCAGCCGTGGACGCAGTCTTATTTTGGGATGAAAAATTCTTGTGTTTTTATGTGGATTTGATTTCTTTGATTTGATTTATCTTTCTTATTTGTTATTTTATGTCTTACCAAATCCTGATTAGGAAGAAACCTTTTCCTAACACGAGACACCACTCTTGATCATCCCTCTCCTCAACCTGCTGACCCAAATTCGCCCACCAGTCCACGAACGAAACATGCTGCTCACATGCCAAATGGAAAACCGACACAGGGCAGCCTACCAGCAAATGGAAAACCGTTTCTCGTTGTTCAGCACAAAGAATGCAAGGATCACCACTTCCAACTCTTCGTTTCAGAAGCACTTCCATCACTGGTAATACATCGTGACAACATTCCAAAGAAAATGTCTGATCTTCCCCGGCACCACAACCTTCCAAACCCCTCGCCAAAGAGTTGTGGAACCATCCACTCCACTGCTCGAGTCCCTACCTCTTCTGGCCAAAATTGCTTCACCAAAAAGATCCATGGCCACCTGATAGCCTGAGGATACATCATAAATGCCAGATCCACTAAAGTGCCATACCCAACGATCCGACGCACCGGTCACAGAAAAAGGCAAAGTTAACACAAACTAACCATCTTCCTCAACAAAAAGATTTCAAATAACCCCCTTCCTCCACTTCCCAACATCCATATCAATCAATGAATCACTCATATATTTATTACTAATTCAGTATGACACATCATATTATGAACAAATTGATAAAGATAACATGACATGATTATAGTATTGTTTAATTCTTAGTCTTCAACTAGCAAGTACTCAACTGGTTGAAAGGAAAGGCTATTTGGTAGTTTTAGAGTATTAACTCACACCCAAGGATGGATCTTGGGGGGCGGGGAAATTTAAAAAATATCATATATTATTCTAGAAATTTTAAAATAATTTAAAATTATAGGAGTTTATACCCTCAAATTTTTTTTTTAGATAATTTCAAAATTATATAAAGTAGCCCCCCGATTTTTTAAACTATTTGGAAATTTTTAGCGCAATAGGATAGAAGATGGTTTTCTGACAAGTTACTGGATTACGTACATTAAAAAAGATATTGCTCGAGGGTTTGATGTAAACTCTATCATTCATACTTTTGATATTATGAAAGAGCGTTGAGCTCAATTGAAGATGCCTAATTTTGGTAAATAAATGCATGTAAAAATAATTACAACTTTTTGTAAGTGAATATGGGCAAAAAAAATTGTCAACTATATGATAATCTTTTTGTACTCAACTATGTTGACACAGAATATATAATTCAATATTTTATCATAACATTATTGATTTTTTTCATATTAGTAGAAATTAGTATTAAACTTTAATTTTATTAGTTAGAGGTTAAATGTCCTTTAACCCTTCCAAAATCATAATCTTGGATCCGTCCCTTCTCACCATTTAAGTATTTAATTTTCCTGTTAGAATTGGAAGAGCTTACCTAGTAACTAGAAACAAGTGGCAGCTTTTGATTGTTGATCTCATAAAAATGCAACATCTCTGCCAGTGATTCAAGCATTACTCAAGGTTGACATTTTTTTGGGTATTGACTTCTTAAGTCAGTCTACTCCTGCCTCCAAATCCAATGTTCAAAAAAGAGAAAATTCAAGATTAGCTGCATGCATGGAAGCTGCCTACAATTATAATATGTCTTAGCAGTTGATCTCAAATCTTGTTGACGTTTTATCCATATTGCTTTGTTATCACTTCTTTTATGTTTCCAACTCTTCGCGGCTGCTTTTTGAATGCATCTATACTATCATATTAAGTAAGATCCAAATTTAATATACTGAAGTTTTTTTCATGTGGAATTTTGTTGACTGAAAAAAAAAAAGAAAAAGAAAAACACATCCACGTTCCTCCTTACACGTTCTTCATCCTAACCAACTACTCAATTTTGCTATACTGACTGAAGAAGAATTAAAAAAGAAAGAAGAAAGAAGAAAAAAGAAAGTTCACGTTCACTACACGTTTTCCAACCCAACCAACAATCAGTCAATAGTTTAGTAATTGAGATATCCTGAAGAATTTAAAAAAAAAATAAAAAAAAAAATAAAATCTTACTCCATACTACACTCAGTCGGTTACTTTCACACACACACACACACATATATATATATATATTTTTACCTTTTAGTTTCTTCCTCTCTAAATTATGGTAAAGAAAATACAAGACTATTGTTTCTGTAAGTGATTTAAGATTCATCAATTTTTATATTCTCTGTGATCGAAACTTTTGTTTATTTGTGTTTTTTTTTTCATATAAATTCTGTAATTGTTTAATAGTTTTGAATTTATACTTTCGGTGATTGAAACTTTTGTAGAATGATAAGGTTGTGTTTATGTTTTAAATATTCTTTATTTATTTTATTTTTTTGGTATAAATTCTATATTTTATTTTTTTATTTTTGTATAAATTTTGTAATTGTTTAAGAGTCATGAATTTGTTTATTTTTTTAATTATTTTTTTGATATAAATTCTATAATTGTTTAAGAGTCTTAAATTTTTTATATTCTCAATCATTGAAACTTTTGTTTTTTTTATTTTTTTTTTAAAACTATAAATTTTGTAATTGTTTACTAATATCACTCTTCTTGGCCAATCTTCCAATATTTTAACTTAGGAGCACATCTCAGTGATTGTCTTTTATTTTATTTTTTTCACATCTCAGTGATTGTTTATTTTTTTTATTTTTATAGTTTAATTTTTTCAAATTTCTGTCTCGACCCTAAACTCTCAATTTGACAGTGTATAATTTATGTTGGGAAAACAATGTAATTTGCATAAGAAGCTATGAAAGTAGTGTATGTATGTGAATCTGTATGATAAATTTGATAATGGCTTTTATGAGTTTTAGCCAATGGTGTGACATCTTCTGCCAATTTATAGAAATTAAATGACTCAATTGCTCTACCATCACTACTAAAAAAAATATTTTTTGCTACCGCTACAAGTTGTTGCAACTAATAGAAATACAGTCGTAAAAAACCTTTTGCAACGGATCTTGCGACGGTAAATAGGGGATACAAACGTGGGGGTGACAAATATTTTTTGTGATCGCAAAATAATAGTTGCAAACTATGGCAACTAATGTTTTGCCGTCGCAAAAAAAAAAAAAAAAATTCCTACAATGTATTAGCGACCATCTTATTAAAAATAAAAAAAAATGCCTACAATGTTTTAGCGACCTATATTCTCATATATATATATTCAAATATTATATACAATAAATGTAAAGTGATATTTGCAAAAATTCTAATGTTCATGCATTATTTTCCATCTCTTCTCTCAACAAAATTATATTTCTTCAAAAAAAAAAAAGAAGTGTGCATACAGAATATAAACTTCTAGACATGCAAAACAAATATCCATCAACCATCCTTAAAAGTATTTATACAAAATACTAATAGATTCAAGCACTCAAAAAAAAAAAAATTAAATTAAATTAAAAAAAAAAAATCTCAATTTAGCTCTCAATATCACCCACTCAATTATATCAACTACTCTCTCAACACTACCTGCAAAAATATACATCAATATATTAGTTGACTAACTTGGATGCCAAAACCTTTTCCAACGGGGGTACAAAGAGGTTCAGAATTGTTCTTAGAATCAATACTAGTTTGAAAAGAGTTAATCATTTAATCATCTCATAGAAATATCATAGAAAAAATTAGAAATCTTAAGGCAAAATCAAAACAAAAATTATATAAAACAAACTCATCAAAATTAAAACAATAATACCTACTTCAAGCAAATCTGTAATGGTAAAACTCAACCTAATACTTCCAAAACATACTAGCCCACACATACCTAAATCAACCCATAACAACCAGCTCAAATATCAACTCATTCTTCAAGTAGAGTTAGTCCAGTTAAAGTTCGTAATAGATTTGATCCATATTATGCTCATCCTTTAAGTCGAGTTAGTCTAATCAAAGTTCGTAACAGATTTGACCCAGTCCAGTCAAAGTTCATAACAGATTTGATCTAATCCCAAATTCAATACAAGACAGATTACAAGAACTTTCTACAATTCAACAAGAAACCACTCCATAAAGCAGTCCAAAGAGTAAGAAGTTCATAACCAGAACACAAAGATCAGGTTCACTGCAGCTTTTGAATGTCATACAAGTTATATAAGAGGTTGAACAGGAATGTCATCAATGGTCACCCTCAAAGTGCTAATGTGAGATATATTCTGACAAAATGTTGTGAAAATAAATGAACTAATAAAGTTAGAGAAGTACCTTATCTTCTTTTAAAGCTTGTTGCCCATTAGATGCATTCGGCACCTACAATATGTTAGTATAATATGTTAATAATTTCCATATGTATATATATAAATTTGATATAAAACGTAAAATTCATCAATTTGTAAGTATTGCACCTCTCTTAAGCTCATAATCCCAGCCACACCCTATGACTCTAAGAACAAAACACATACCGTCAAGCTCTTGATCGTTGTAGTAAACCTAGACTCAACGTCTTGTGTCACACATCATCTGATCTCATCAATAAATAAAAGGGCTATTGATAATTGGGATGGGTCGCTGCCTCGCGCATACACCGCACTCCAGGGCACTCATCTCCTATAAGTCTTGCAATACTTATGCCCATCATTCCCAACAATTTTATGATAAATCTCATCGTGATACTCAATTGTATGTTGCTCCTTAGAAACTTTCCAAAGATGCGCATATATTTTGAATACACAAGGACAATGTTTGGTAAAAAGTAAAATATATGTAAAAACTTTTAAACCATAGACATACCATAATTTCCACCACATCAGGATCATTCAGGTTGTGTGCCCTCTTCCAGACACTCATCTTATCTATTCGCTCCCCTTTATGTGTTATCTACAAGTTTTTTCAAGTTAGGAGCTAAAGTCTTCACAACATAATAAGTCACAAGTGCAACATTAGGTGTAGTCACAGCTGCAGCCACAAGTGTCACACCAAGTGCACCAGGAGTGGCCGCAATTGCAGCACCAAATGTAGTCTCAAATGATGTAACACCCCACTAATATCATTTACATAGAAGAGTTAAAAGTATAGTCTTCACATACACACAACGCAATTCCATTCAAGCATTTCTCTTTCTTATTGAATTGCAGATTTTTGTTTACAAAACAATTACAAACTACATATCCCTGTTCAGTGAGCTAGAGGAGATTTGAAAACAATTTCATTACCCTACTAGTTTGCTAATTACATTGAGACATTTTAAACAAAATTACAAAACTTAAAAGAAAATAGAAAAAGAGTTCTATAGTTTCATTGCAACGTCAAGTTCACAAAATTTTATATTTTAAACAAAAGAAAAGAAAGTCAGTTCCTTCTTCATCTTCATTGACAGTTTTGGGGCTCTTGATTTCTTGAAATGTTCGTAAAATAGGAATGAACAATTTTGCCCAATAGAGAATAACTTTAACAAAGTATATAAACATTTGATTTAAATATGCATGACCTTTATATATGCCCAAAAGTTTAATTTCACTTAAAAAAAAAAAAATTTATTTCACATCACACAATTCGCATTCAACCTTTACATTTTTCCGTCCTCACACGGATGGCTTGTTAACGCCTTAAACCTTTCCACTTTTGTCGTCCTCACATGAACCGGCTAGTGGACACCTCACATTCGCCGCCCTCACGTGGACCGAGCAAGTGGGCACCTCAAACACAACCCCACATTTGTCACACAAAACCTCTCTCTATATATATACATCATTCATCTTGCTAGTTCTATCTTAAGATTCATACCTATTTAGACCAAAATGTGAATATACAAGAGTAAAGACATTCCTACCTCAAGGCTGTACAACGAAAGATGAAGGCCCACCAAATGAGCTTCCGAAATTCCACAATCTATTCGGCTCAAAACGCAGCTCTTGATGAGGAGAACAACTTTAATAAAAGCCCAAGGATTGATTTTTGCTCTATCTAGATGAAATCTAGAGTTTCCTAACTAGGGTTTTGGAAAGACAGCTGTTAGAGAGAGAAGGAGAGTGAAAGAAATGATTTGGGAAAGTGTTTGGATCGCAATATAACTCTACTGTCCCAACCAGACTGCTCGAGCGAACTTTTCTTCGCTCGAGCGAAGTGCCAAAATACAAAGAGACCGCTTCGCTCGAGCGAACTTTCCACTGTTCGCACAGTAAACGTAAGGTTTTATAAGTTTTGCAGAGTTACAGTGAAAATACTAGAAGCTTGCATTCTTCACTCGAGCGACCAATCATTCACTCGAGTGGTATTGCCTGCAAACCTGCGAGATACTGGGAGCTACAAAGTTCCACTCGAGTGACCAAATGACTGCTCGAGCAGTCACCCCAAAAAACAGCTATTACAGCCTACCTGTCTTAAGGAATTTCGTTCTCGAAATTTGCCTGCCAAAACAATTCGAACAATTCCCAAGAAGATGGATATCACCATAACAATAATCTCAACCATCACTACTTTCTAAATCAAAACAAAATCAAAGCCAACTTCAAACACAGATACATGGAAATTTAGAGTTATTTCATTTACATCTCTTTATAACCTCTCACACAATGATTTAAAATATACAAACAAAAAGTTCACATGTCAATAAATAAATCCAGATATTTCACATGTCAACCTCTATGGTGGTGCCACAATACTTTCACTAAAGGTACTTTTCCTCTCAAAACTTGTTCCCGGGTGTCCAAAATTTTCATCGGTCTTTCTTCATAAGAAGCATTCTCGTCCACCTCCAAATTTGTCCAATCCAAAACATGGGAAGGATTTGCACTCCGGATAATTATGGAGGCAATGCAACGCGATAAGTTACCTCTCCTATCTGCTCTATAATATCAAAGGGGCCAATGAACCTTGGTGATAATTTACCACTTCGCCCAAATCTCACTAAACCCTTTCTAGGTGATATCTTCAAGAATACGTGATCGCTTACATCAAAAGAGAGGGGTCTTATTCTCCTGTCAACATATCTCTTTTGTCGACTTTGAGCCGTAACTAACCATTTTTGAATAAGAGCTATTTTCTCCGTGGTCTCATTAACGAATTCCGATCCTAGCATAGGTGAATCTCCCACCTCGGTCCAATAAACCGGTGACCTACATGGTTGCCCATACAAAGCTTCAAAAGAGCCATCTCAATACTAGCTTGATAACTATTATTGTAAGCGAATTCCATTAAAGGTATGTCTCTCCCAAGAACCTTTAAAATCTAGCACACAAGCTCTCAACACATCTTCTAAGATTTGGATAGTGCGTTCAAATTGTCCATCGGTTTGTGGGTGGTAAGCAGTGCTGAAAGTTAACTGTGTGCCCATAATGGTTTGTAGGCTTTGCCACAAACGTGTGGTGAAACGAGGGTCTCGATCCAAGACGATACTCACTAGAACCCCATGAAGCCGAACAATCTCTTTAACATAGAATTCTGCCAAATAATCAATTAAGTCCTCCATACACATAGCCAGAAAATGAGCTGACTTAGTTAATTGATCTACTATCACCCAAACTGCGTCATTACCTCTTTGTGTTCTAGGGAGGCCCGACACAAAATCCATAGTAATATGCTCCCATTTCCATTCGGCTATGGGCAAGGGTTGCAACAACCCTGCTGGTTGTTGGTGTTCCGCCTCAACTTGCTGACAAGTTAGATATCTGGATATAAAGGTTGCCAGATCCCGCTTCCTACCCCTCCACCAAAATTGTTGGCTAAGATCATGGTATTTTTTGTACCCCTTAGCTGCACTGCCAGACGAGAGCGGTGAAATTCTCGAAGTACTTCTTCTCTACATGACTTAGGTACAAAAAGACGATCTAGATACCAGACATTTGATTCAGAATGTATCCTTAAGCCCTTTTTCTCTTTCCCCTGTGCAATCTTTTCCTTGATTACTTTAACTTCCAAGTCACTTCATTGTTCTTTTCTAACCTGAGTTACAAGTGTCGGTTGTGCAAGGACAAAAAACGAAATGGCATGTTCGGAAGATTCACCAAGATGCAAATTAAATTCACCCAAATCACCCAACATTTCCCATTCCCTAATTGCAAGATTGGCAAGGGTACTCACAGATTTTTAACTCAAGGCATAGGTCACCACATTGGCTTTTCCAAGATGGTAGTGTAATTCAAAATCATAATCTTCCAAAAATTCAATCCACCTTCTTTAACATAAATTCAAATCCTTTTGAGAAAATAAATATTTAAGGCTTTTATGATTTGAAAACACCTCAAATTTCTTCCTATACAAGTAATGTCTCCACAATTTTAGAGCAAAAATAACTGCAGTTAGCTATAAATCATGGGTCGGATAATTCCTCTCATGGGTTTTCAATTGGCACGAACCATACACCACTACCATTCCTTTTTGCATCAAAACACATCCCAAACCTTCTCTGGAGGCATCACAATATACAGTGTAACCCAAACCTCTTTCGAGAATGACTAGAACTGGTGCAGTGGTTAACCTAGCCTTTAACTCTAAGAATGATTTCTCGCATAATTCATCCCAAACAAACTTCACTCCCTTTCTCGTTAGCCTAGTCAACGGAGAAGCTAACACAGAAAAGTCTTTCACAAATCGTCTATAGTAACCGGCAAGACCCAAGAAACTGTGGATTTCAAATGTGTTTCTAGGTCGCTCCTAATTCTGTACCACCTCAATCTTTGAAGAATCCATGGTAACCCTATCCTTAGAAATAACGTGACCTAAGAATTTCACTTTGGAGAGCCAGGACTCACACTTTTCATATTTAGCATATAATTTGTGCTCCCTAAGTAATTGCAACACAATGCGAAGGTATGCCTTATGTTTTTCCTCGGAGAGTGAATATATAAGAATATTATCCACAAAAACTACCACAAATTTGTTAAGATATTCTCGAAAAACCCAATTCATTAGGTCCATAAAGGTGGCATGAGCATTGATTAAACCAAGCGACATCACAAGGAATTCATAATGGCCATAACGAGTATGAAAGGCCATTTTCGGAATATCTTCTTATTTCACACGTAATTGATGATAGCTTGATCTTAGATATATCTTTGAAAAACATTGAGAACCCTTGAGTTGGTCATAAAGATCATCTATTCTTGGTAACGGGTGCTTATGCTTGACTGTGACTCTATTCAGCTTACGGTAATCAATGCATAACCGCAAGGAACAGTCCTTTTTCTTCGCAAAAAGAGTTGGTGCTCCCCAAAGGGAAGTACTAGGGCATATAAAACCCTTGTCTAACGATTCTTTCAATTGCTCATTCAAAACAAGTAACTCTGTTGGAGTGAATCGATAAGGGGACATGGAAATGGGTGTTGTACTCGGCACTAAGTCTATAGAAAACTCGACCTCCCATTAAGGTGGTAGTTCAGTAAGGTCCCTAGGAAAAATATCTAAATACTGATAAACCACCCTAGGAAATACCCTTCGCACTTCACCGTTCCCATCATTCACTAAGGTTGCAATAAGGAAAGTGAATTTGCCTTGACTCTGAAACGGTGGTAAAAGTCTATCAGACCTATCCCCTAGAAAATAGAAATAGTCACCCTTGGCCGTACATACAGTAACTCTCCCACAATAACAATCTATTGTAGCATGATAAGAGGATAACCAGTCCATACCGTGAATGACATCAAAACCCGTCATCTCTGACAACACCAAGCTAAAAGGAAGTCAGTGATCAACGACCTCTATTACACACCCACGACACCCGTGGGTCAAAACCATCTTACCCCTAACCGGTGATTCTACTACTAGAGAAGATTCGAATGGTTCAGCCTTTAACTTCAACATGGATACAAACGAAGATGTTATAAATGAGTGAGATGCTCCCGTATCTATCAATATATTGGCCCAAGTATTATATATAAGATATGTAGCTTGTATCACCATCGGTCTAGTCATCTGCTTGGATGTGGTAACTGCATAGACTCTCCCTTAGGGCCTCTGTTCACTTTGTTCACCCTTTTGATGATAGGCATGTTTCACCGACTATGCAGAGGTAGCCCCGTGTATAGTTCTAGAAGCCTGTCCTGACTTGACTGGCTGATGAGTCTACCTCTAGCTTTGTCCTATTTGAAACCCTGAAGCACTAGCTGTCTTGGTAGTCTGAGAACAAAACAGGACAAAACTTCTTCATATGATCTGGCTGGCTACACTGGTAACAAACAGGCGATTGACTCCCACCCAAGGTTTGATTCTGAAGACGAGTAGAAGGTTAGTGTTATTGGTAACCCCTCCGTGGACATGTAATGGACTTATGACCCTGCTCACCGCATCGATAACAAGTAATCCCACTTTGTCCAGTACTATCCGTACTATTTCACGACATAGGATTCGATGACACGGCCGATAACGGTGGTAGATGAGAAGATGTAGAACTCTTCAACCTCTTGAATGCCATAGAACCTCCTCGAGACTCGGTAAACCCTTGTCTCTTCAGCAGTCGCGTCTTTTCCTCGCCTTCAAGCATGATCTCAACATGTGCTGTAGGCTCCACTAACCGGTCATAATCCCATATCATATTTCCCATCACCTTTATCAAGCTTCCTGGCCTTAGTCTCTTCTCAAACTCTAGATGCCTATGTTTTTCTGTGGCCATGTAACGCCCTCAAAATGTAGTATAAGACAACTATTCGTATAACCCATAAACATAGAAGAAAACGTTATATTTTCATTCATTAGAGTCTTTGTAACAAAAGATATTACATGTTAGCAATGAAGTAAATGTCCTACGGGTTTACAGCTTTCCAAGTCATCACTTGGTTACAACAAAAGAAGAGTCATAGCTCTACACATAGAAAGTCCTCGGCTTGGATTTGCATTTCACACAAAATATAAATAACAAAACGGAGTCTTCAACTCCTAAATCTCCCAAACTAAGATCTTGGAGGCGGCATATCACTTGTACCTGAAAAATGATGTCCCAAGTAGGGCGAGCCAATGCCCAGTATAGATATGCTAAACAGTATATGAGAATTAACTAAAACATTAGCATCCGATAAATGTTTGACACTGAAAACCAACTTACACTCTTTCCATAACCAATCAACATTGACATCCATATTTCAATCCACTTCCATTTGTTTATCCAAATCAATTCATTAACATGATTCATTTTTATCCAAATAATTCAAAATGAGACTACAACTCATATTATCAACACTTCAATCATCAACATCCTTCAAATGTATATAAGATTTCGGGACTTTCATCATGGACACTCCAGCCAACTTAATTATCAATGGAGTCCATCCCTTATCTCTTTCCAAACAAAGATACATATGCAATGTATTAAACACGTTGTCATATATAATGACTAATTCAATCACATATACAATGTTTACATCCAACCGTCATATTCAATGACATATTCCAATTGATTAGTTTCAATTCACCTAATCGTCATGCAATTTCTACAACAATCATGGCTATCCTCCACCGATAGCCCAAAATAGATATTTCTAAACAGATAAATAAATCTATCAAACAGATAATTTATCAACTTTTCCATAGGTGAGTGATTTATCAATCCAACTACATTATTTAATCACATTTTCCCCTAATTTCATAATTCCCAGACAAATTTCATATTTCCACAATTGATTTCATTATTTACACAAATAATGTATATAATTCAAATTAGGGTATTCTCCCCCTTTTCTCAAATATTGCCCCCAAGGCTAAATTTCACCCATTACACACAAACAACCACATTTTCCAGGCCCCACATACATATGGAACCCAACATTAGGAAACCCTTCTTTTGTAATTTCAAACTCAACCCTAACTTTACCCAAAATTCCCAAATTCCACCATTTATACAAAATGACCAATATTTATGTGAAAACTCATATTAAGGAGTAGATTATCCCTACCTCAAAAAGAGAAGATGAGCTAAGCGAGAGATTAACTCCAAAGATGACGAAACCAACTTCTGCTCGGATGAAAATGGAGATCTTGAAGAGCTTAATCTTTTTATCAAAGGAAAGAGGATAAGAAGATCACTAGATCTAGGTCAAAATGTAGAGAGAGAGAGAGAGAGTATTTTAGAGAGAGAGGCTCCCAACTTAGGGTTTTGGAAAGTTTTTGATAGAGAAAGGACAGAAAAAATGATTTAAAAAGTCACTTTCGCGATCTGATATACGTACAGTCTGCTCGAGCGGAAAGTTTGACGCTTGAGCGTCAGACACATAAATTAAACCCACTTGATCGCAATAAAGGCCGCTCGAGCGCCAAGACACAACAACAAGGCACTACTCGCTCGAGCGTAATGAGACCCGCTTGAGCGTAAAATACACTCGCCCAGTATTTTACAGACTTCAGACAGTCGCTCGAGCGCCAGAGGGGCCGTTAGAGTTCAGACCCGCTTGAGCGTGAAAAACACTTATGCAGTATTTTTGCAGACGCACAAAGTACTGAGTAATTGCAAATCCCGCTCGAGCACAAGAAGGCCCACTCGAGCGGAAGACCAAAATTCTGGGCAACAAGATTCTAGACCAACTAGCAACCCACCTATTCTGAACACGCTCAAGACATTCCAAAACTCGAACTCAAGAGTAAGAGGTGGAAAAAGGCATAAACAACAACATTAAACCACAAGACCCAAGTTCAGAATACCATAAGAACCGGGTTAAAATCCGGGATCCCTATAACCTTCCCTCCTTAAAGAATTTCGTCTTCGAAATTACAAATTAAGTTCAAAATCAACGTTTGGTCATTCCCAACCATGTTATTCTTACAAATCCAATACCATGACCCATCCTCCGGTCATTCATTCTCACCGGCTCGATGCACGAGCCTCATATTGAAATGAAATTCACAATTCACAAAACATTAACAATGTTTAACAATAATCCAGGTTTTCAAGAAGTGCACATGGCATATACAATGCTCCCAAGGTAATACAATTCATGTGATATTCCATATTCCCAAACATATGCAATGTTTACAATAAACTCATGTTTCTAAGATGTCCATAACATATATGATGTTCTCATACTTTAAAACGTATACAATGCTTATACTTTTCTTTAACAACAATTATAATCTCAATACAAAGTTATACATTAGCAAACAAGTTCGGATACTTCTCTCAGACTTCCATTTCACGCTCCAAAGTCGCTTCCTCAACTCCGTGATGTTTCCACAATACCTTGACCAAGGGAATTGTCTTGCTTCGCAAGACTTGGTCCCGTCTATCCAAGACCCTCACTGGTCTCTCCTCATACGAAGCATCCTCATCTCCTTCTAAGTTGGTCCAATCCAACACATGTGATGGATCCGGCTCATATTTCCGAAGCATACTAATATGAAACACGTCATGCACTCCGGAAAGTTGCGGTGGCAATGCCAAACGGTAGGCAACCTCCCCAACCTGCTCAAGGATCTCAAAAAGGCCAATAAATCGAGGGGACAACTTCCCACTCTTTCCAAACCTCATCAAATCCCGTCTACGTGATATTTTCAAAAAAACGTGATCACCTACCTCAAATGACAAAGTTCTCCTCCTGCGATCGGTATAACTCTTTTGGCGACTTGGGGCTGTAATCAACCTCTTACGAATAAGTGCCACTTTCTTTGTTGTTTTCCGAACCAACACTGAACCTAACAAAGGTGCATCACCCACCTCGGCCCAACACACTGGAGATCTACACGGTCGGCCATACAAGGCCTCAAACGGTACGCTCGGACTGCCCGTCAGTCTGAGGATGGTAAGCCGTGCTAAAGGTCAATCTAGTGCCCAAGGCACTCTGCAAACTCTGCCACAACCTAGTAGTAAAACGCGGGTCTCTATCTGAGACAATTGACACTGGGACCCCATGCAACCTCACTATGTCCCGAATATACAAGTCGGCAAAATAATCTACCGAATCTCTTACACACATAGGAATAAAGTGTGCCGACTTAGTCAACCGGTTAACTACCACCCAAATGGCGTAACTACCTGTAACATGCCCGGGGGGGTACCCGCGCGCATTAAACAGTTCGGACTCCCGAGATCTCTTTGATCTAGTCTCACGAGTGCAATGTGAAACGTAGATGAGAGTCCAGATTTGGCAACTTTTATTAAAAATCCATTTTATTACAATTTTGTCAAAAATGGACTGCGTTATCAGATCTCAGAGTCGCCACCTAATATTTTGGGAAATTAGGAAACCCATGACTCGGTGCCAAGGCCACTGTTCGTCGTAATCAAGGATGCTTGGCTCGAAACCTTAGATATGAGAGGGGAAGGTCAATAATGAGCACCCCCGCTCACCCGATCACAAGATCGGCCTCTACTAAACCATGATATGACTTTTTATTTTCTTTATATATTCATATTCTGATTATTTAATAAATCATAAAATTTCCTATGTGAAGCATACAAGTATAGACTAGTTTGCTCAAATTGAAAAATTCAATTTCATGTTTGTTTTTCGAAAAGGGTTTGAATTTTCCACTTGACAAAGTGGGCCTAAAATTTGTGAATTTGCCACTGCAAAGTGACTTAAAACCTACATTTATTGAATTATTCCAATTCAAGCAACAAGCCTTCATCCACAGGCATTCAAACAGTTTATCATTTAAGCAATTAGCCACATGGTAGGATGCTAAACATAATAAGAAAATTATGTTCAAGCGGGATGCTAAAGCATAAAAACTCACATATGTATCGACGTCCTGCGAACAGCTACAAAACAAAGTTAGAAAAATATGCATGATCTTATATACAGAATCCTAATGCAATTCACTCATGAGATGCACTAAAGATTCGGCTTCTAAAATATGACATATGACATATTACAAAACATGTGATAGCGCACATAATCACGGAAGAATTGATTAAATCCACACATGTAAATTTAGCCGAATCTTAATGCATGAGACATGGATGCAAAGTATAGATATGCATGGCATGTCAGATAGGGAAAGCGATAAAAGAATGGGATAGAAAGAAGCGGAGTGGGGGATTATTACAACACTTTAAATATTACAGATCCGAGGGAGACGAGGAAGAAAGCAAATATTACAGCAAAATGTAAAAATCTTCACAAACACTCAAACTAAAATAAAATAAAATAAAATCTTCCATCCAGCAGACCTACACACCTCAGCCCATGTACTCATCCTCAATGGAGGGTCCCACCAGTTTATTTGCTTGAATTTGATTTGTCTCGGTCTTCTTTGCATGCTTTTTCTCCTCCAACTTCGAATGCACTGGCTGTGGCAAGACAAGATCTCGATATGGGTATAACGATTTCTGGTCTCCTGTCTCTTCGTCATCTGAATCAATAACTACAATCGGCAATCTTTCAACTGGAACATCATTTGCAACCGTTGTAGTTATGACCTCCATTTCCATATCATGCATGAGCTTCTTCAGCTGCGTGCTTCTCTTGAAGAGATGGAGAGTTTAGGTTGGCCTCGTGTGTGTGTGTCCGAGAGAGAAGCAGCTTTTGAACATTGTTTACATACCATGCAGAGTAGTAACATCAGTAAACAAAGACTTGTAGAGAGAGAGAGAGAGAGAGAGAGAAGTTTCAGCTGCTTGGAAGCTTGTTTGCTGCATGAACTTCTATATCACATTTTGCACATGGGGCAGCCTCATCAGCGCAACAGATCACAGTTGCTGGAGCTTTCTCACACACATCACACTGGAGCTTCATCTTCCTTTTCCCTTATTTTGATTCTCTTCACTTCTCTCTCTATTTTCAGCAATCTTTGCAGTAAGGATTTTCAAGATTTAGGAGATACCAGCAATATAAGCCGGGAGAGAGAGAGCGAGAAGAGGCAGCTTGTGTGTTGTGTGCGTCGAAGAAGCTTCAGCTCAAGTTGGGCAGTGCTTCAATGGCCCTCACAGTTTTTTTTGTGAAGCTGTGCAATATTATGACCCAGCCTCCCCGAATTCAACACAGAGGTCTTTTTGAGCCGCTGCTGTGTGTGTGTGTGTATCTGTGTGTTATATCAGAGAGATAAAGAGGTGCCGAGAGAGAGAAGAAGCAGGGCAGCCCCTTTTTCTTTGTCTCAGCTCTGTCCCTCACCTCCTTCCATTGCAATCAACAATACAACAAACTCGGACAGTCTAGAGTGAAATTCAGTGAGTGTTTGATCTCAGAGGTTAAAGCTGGTAGCATATGCTTCATCTTCATTTATGGACTTCATCATCAGTTAGTCCGTTGGTCTCTGGGTCACTGGCTGGGTGTGTGTGTGTTAACCCATGAGAGAGAGGTTGCTGAGTTGTTGGTGTCTATGTGTGTGCTGTGTGAATGGTGTGCGATGGCTGCGGTGGTGTGGTGTGTGATGGCCGCTGCCGTGTGTGTTTAGTGTGTGTATGGTGTATGGTGTGTGTATACCAATGTGTGTGTGTGCCTCCTCTATCTGTGTGTGTGTATGCCGAGTATTGATGGTGAGAATGGTAGAGAAAGAGTGTGTGAATGATGTGCTGTGTGTTTGTCTGTTGAGTGTGTGTTGGGTCTGTGTTGTGTGTGTTGGTGTGTGCCTCTGTGTGCATGTGTGTCTCTCGTGTGTGTGTGTGGATGTGTGTCTATATGAGTGTGTCCTCAGCTTTCCAACTCTCTCCCAACTCTTATTATTATTTTTTATTCACTCATTCCTTCTCTCTAACCTTTTTCTCTCTAAAACAATGCTCTCAGCCAAGAAACCCCACCATTACACAAAGCCCATTTTTTTTTATTATCTCTCGCCAGCCTAGTCCCATGAAATCAACATCTTTTTTTCTTTTTTTGTCTACCCACCTCACATGCTAGCTGATAGTACATTTTTTTTATTTATCATTCCCTCTGTCCCTCCGCCGAATTATGCTCTACCCACCCATCAAAACATAATCATGCTATCTGATCATTTTTTCTTTTATTTATTTATTTTTTGTATTTATTATTATTTTTTTGTTTTTTCTATTTTATATTTATAAAATTTCTAAAATATATTATTTCTACTAATTTATATAAAAACACATAAAAATATGTACACACATAAAATTATATAAAATTATAAAATACTACAAATTAATAATTTGGCCAAAATGGGTGAGGTTTGGAATTAGAGATTCACTTCGATTTTTCTGCTAAGAGTGATCAAAATAAAGTGCCCAAGTCTTAGAGCCGGTCAAAATGGGGTGTCTATACTACCCCGTTGAGTTCTCGGAAGATCCACAACAAAATCTATCATGACGTGCTCCCATTTCCACTCGGCTATAGGTAAGGGTTGCAACAAACCCGCTGGCCTCTGATGCTCGGCTTTCACTTGCTGACAAGTAAGGCACTTTGACGCAAACACCGGCACATCCTTCTTTATACCCCTCCACCAAAAATGGCGACTAAAATCATGATACATCTTTGTGCCTCCTGGATGTACCGCAAGGCGTGAATGGTGAAACTCTCGGAGTACTTCCTCTCGGCAAGCCTCCGGCACAAACAAGCGGTCTCGGTACCTCACACTCAGGTCGGGATACACAGTCAAACCCTTCTCTACTTTCCCACTGGAGATCTTCTACCGGAGGGATTCTACCTCAAAGTCACTCTTCTGTGCTTCTAACACTCGATTCACAAGCATAGGTTGTACAACCACAGAAAACAAGACTGTAGATTCAACAGACTGGCCCAGATGCAAGTCAAACGCACCAAGGGCACTCAACATCTCCCATTCTCGGATAGCTATATAAGTTACACTACTGATGGATTTCCTACTTAGGGCATTGACCACAATATTGGCTTTTTCCCGGATGGTAATGTAACTCGAAATCATAATCTTCTATGAACTGCATTCACCTTCTCTGCCTCAAATTCAAGTCCTTCGGTGTAAACAAATACTTCAGACTCTTATGGTCAGAAAACACCTCAAATCTCTCACCACACAGATAGTGCCTCCAAAATTTCGAGGCAAAAATCATAGCTGCTAGTTCTAAATCGTGGGTAGGGTAGTTCCCTTCATGGGTTTTCAATTGCCGTGAGCCATAGGCTACTACTTTCCCCTCTTGCATCAATACACAACCCAAACCCTCTCATGAGGCAACACAATACACAGAATAGCCCAAACCCCTATTCGGAATAACCAAGACTAGAGCAGTGGTAAGTCTAACCTTAAGTTCTTGGAACGACTTTTCACAAGTCTCACTCCACACAAATTTGACCATTTTCCCCGTCAATCTAGTCAAAGGTGAAGCTAGTTTGGAGAAATCCTTCACAAACCGTCGGTAATACCTGGCCAACCCCAAGAAACTATGGATCTCGAAGACATTCTTAGGTTGTGCCCAATCTTGCATTGCCTTTATCTTGGATGAATCAAGAGTCACCCCTCCCCCGGATACCACATGGCCTAAGAACTTAACTTCTCTTAGCCAGAACTCACACTTCCCAAACTTAGCATATAGCTTATGGGCTCTAAGTAACTCAAGCACCACTCGCAAGTGTTTCTTGTGCTCCTCCTTAGAGGGTGAGTAAATCAGAATGTCGTCCACGAAAACGACCACAAAACGATCTAAGAACTCCTGGAAGATCCGGTTCATCAAGTCCATAAACATAGCCGGTGCATTGGTTAGTCTAAAAGGCATCACTAGAAACTCATAATGGCTATACTGCGTACGAAATGCCGTATTCGGAATATCCTCCTCCCTGACTCTCAACTGATGGTAGCCTGATCTCAAATCTATCTTAGAGAAACAACGGGATCCTTTTAACTGGTCAAATAGGTCATCTATACGAGGCATTGGGTACTTGTTCTTAACCGTAGCCCAGTTCAATTTTTGATAGTCAATACAAAGTCTCAAGGCCCCATCTTTCTTCTTAGCAAAGAGGGCCGGTGCTCCCCAAGGTGAAGTACTAGGGCGAATAAAGCCCTTATCTAATAACTCTTGGAGTTGAATCTTCAACTCACTCAACTCGGCTGGGGCAAAATGATACGGTGCCATGGAAATCGGTGTCGTGCCAGACACTAAGTCAATAGAGAACTCGATCTCTCGGTGGGGTGGTAAACTAATAAGATCCTCAAGAAAGACGTCCGAGTACTCACAAACCACTCTTGGCAACTCAGTTCGAGTCTCATCACACTCACTACTCATAAAGCTAGCGAGAAGACAATTAAGCTCACTCCACCCTCGCAGATCATACACTGGCGGTAAAACTCTACTAACCCGATTCCCCAAGAAATAAAAACAGTCACTGCTCAAGGTACATACAGTAACTCTCTGACGGTAGCAATTTATAACAGCTCGGTATGACGATAACCAGTCCATACCCAAAATCACATCAAACCTAAACATATCCATCAACACAAAAGAAAAGGGAAGCCGATGATCGGCTACCTCTACATCACAACCCCGACACTCTTGTTTCAAAACCATCTCACCCTCAATAGGTGATACCACACAAATAGGAGATGCTAACTACGCCAACTCCAATCCCAAAACAGATGCAAATACAAAAAATATAAAAGAGTAGGATGCACCCATATCAATAAACACATTAGCAACCGAGTTGCAAAACAAAAAGTTACCTCTCACAACAGATGGAGCTGGTACAAAATCCGGCGTTGTAATAGCATACACGAGCCCTGAAGGTCTCTGATCTACCTGCTCACCTCTCGGAGCATAAGACTGCTGCACAGACTGAGCTGAAGAGGCTCCTTGATTGGCCCTCGAGGCCTGAACTGACTGCGCTAGCTGGTAACTCTGTGTCTGCCTCGAACCAGAAGCACCAGATGTGCCATTCAACTGTGGGCAAAACCTCTTCAAGTGCCCCGCCTGCCCACACTAATAACAAGTGAGCGACTGGCCTCTGCCCTGACTCTGACCCTGAGAACGGGCCAAAGATGAAGCTGCTCGCTGCCCTCCTCCCCTCTGCAGGCAAACTGGAGACTTGTGGCCCAACTGACCACACTTGTAACAAGTGATGTCTCCTTGACCACCTCTCCCAAAACCCGAACTCGGTACTGGAAAGGTAGATCTCGAATGCGCTCCCTGGGACTGCTGAGGATTAGAACCCCTCTACCTCTTACTGTTCCCCTGGCCATCCTGACTCCTCTTGGAGCCCCTCATCTTTTCCTCCTTTGCATGCATAATGGTCTCAAGATGGGCTGCAGCCTCCACAAGGCGCCCATAATCCCTAATCATGGACCCGGTAACTCTTAACATGAGTCCGGTCCTCAATTTCTTCTCGAACTCCAAGCAACGGCGTTCCTCAATCTCCACTAACTCCGGTGCAAACCTAGACAAGATAGTAAAGGTGGCCTCAAACTCAGCCACTGGTGTGTTCAGTTGTTTGAGCTGCGAAAACTGATCCCTCAGCTTCTCCCTCACTGTAGCAGGCAAGAACTTGTCCTGGAAAGCTTTAACAAAGGCCTCCCAAGTCCCTCCGATAAGCCCTCGAGCATACTTCCACCACTGACCTGCGTCTCCCTTCAGTTGGAAGGACGCCAAGGTCACTCGCAAGCTCCCGTCTTTGATGCCAAGCATTTCAAACGTCTTCTTCATTTGCTCAAGCCACTCATCTGCCTTCAGTGGCTCCTTAGGATCACCAAAAAATTCATCCGAATTTGACCGGAAGAACTCCCTCTTTAGAAAAGACGGCCCTGCCTCAGCTGCCTGGGCCTGGACTTGATTCTCAGCCCTGAGAATGTCCATAGATTCCCTCAATGCTCCGGCCATTTCATGGGTTAAGGCACCCATGGCCTGTTGACCTACTGGCTCGGCCACGTTGGCCTGACCTACTCCTTCCTCCTGTGCTGGAATCTCATCCGGTATAGGCATCTCTTGCCTCCTAGGCTTACCACACCTACCACCACGACCTCGTCCTGACATCCTAATAAAGGTAACAAAAAGATTAGCACATTCACAAATGTGCCGAAACTATTTCACTCACGTCCTAATACGATGGACAACAGTAATTCACTCCATGTAAGCACATAACCACATAAACACATACGAATTTCATTTCCGGATAATGACCGTCCCGTGGCGTTGCTAGAGTTCCAGTTAGAAACGAGAGTGATCAAGTGCCTTTCCAACAGGACTCCCAGAAACTCATGGACCTGATCAACATCCTAGAAACTAAATCTCATACCCATATAATCACATAAACATGTTATCATATAAGCACATAACACTACACTTAAGTCTCTAACAAGCGAGACAAACCCATTGTGGTACTAACCACTTCCCACGTACCCAAAGTAATCAAACCCGGTACGCTCTGATACCAAGTTGTAACGCCCTCAAAATACAGTATAAGACAACCATTCGTATAACCTATAAACATGGAAGAAAATGTTATATTTTCATTCATCAGAATCTTTGTAACAAAAAGATATTACATGTTAGCAATGAAGTAAATGCCTTACGAGCTTACAACTTTCCAAGTCATCACTTGGTTACAACAAAAGAAGAGTCCTATCTTTATACATAGAAAGTCCACGGCTTGGATTTACATTTCAAACAAAATATAAATAACAAAACAGAGTCTTCAACTCCTAAACCTCCCAAACTAAGATCTTGGAGGCGGCATATCACCTGTACCTGAAAAATGATGTCCCAAGTAGGGTGAGCCAATGCCCAGTAGAGATATGCTAAACAGTATATGAGAATTAACTAAAACATTAGCATCCGATAAATATTTAACACTGAAAACCAACTTACACTCTTTCCATAACCAATCAACATTGACATCCATATTTCAATCCACTTCCATTTATTTATCCAAATCAATTCATTAACATGATTCATTTTTATCCAAACAATTCAAAAATGAGACTACAACTCATATTATCAACACTTCAATCAGCAACATTCTTCAAATGTATATAAGATTTCGGGACTTTCACCATGGACACTCCGGCCAACTTAATTATCAATGGAGTCCATCTCCTATCTCCTCCCAAACAAAGATACATATGTGTAACAACGCCCGCGGGGGGCCTCGCTACAGTTCGGACTCGGTTTTTGTTTGCGGTTCTAAATCTGAACCAAAGAGTCCAAATCCGGCAAATCGTTTTGAGAAAACAGATTTTTTGAAAGAAGTGCCAAACATGGACTGCTTTGCCAGATAACAGAGTCGCCACCTAAATATTTTTAAAATGGGAAATTTAGGAAACCCTGACTCGGTGCCAAAAGGCCACGTGTCCGTCATCACCAAAGTTGGCTCGGGAACTTGGGTACGATTAGGGAAGGTCACATCGTGAGCACCCCCTCTCGCCCGGTCGAAGACCGGCCTCTACTAATCATGATATCTGATTTTGAAAACATTGTATGCTCTTATTCCGGTTATTAAGCCTAGGTTACTATGTGATGCTCACAGCAAACAAGTATAGACTGAGTCGTCTGAATTGGAACTAGACACTTCATGTTTGTTTGTTTGAAAATGGTGTGATGGTGCTACCCGCAGGTAGGCTAAAATGCGGATTTGCCACCCTCAGGTGGGCTTAAAAAACAGTGATTTTGCCACTATCTAGTGGGCTTAAAACAAACAATCAGTGATTTGTCCCAGTTCAAATAACTCAACCTCCACCCACAGGCATTCAGGCAGTTATATCACATAAGCAAATAGCCTCATGGTAAGCATGCTATCATGGCAGTCACTCACACACATGCAAGGATGCTAAAGCATAAAACTTACAGAGTACTCCCAGCCAAAACAGAAACCGATTAGAAATCCATGCATGAATCCTAACTATGCTGAAATGCCTAATGCAACACATGCAAAATGCAACTATAGCAGACTCGGCTATTCTAAACATGGCATGTGGAATGCTACAACTATCATGTACTCAATTTGGAATTGAAATACAGATGCAGTTTGTATGATGTGCCGAGCCCAATGCATGCAAAACAGATGAATGATGCAAACATGCTATCATACTGTATGCTAATTGAAATATGCCTTATATCTAACCATCCAAAGCGGGTAAATAAAAGGGAGAAAGAAATGGGGGTTGGAAGACATACATCACACTCACACACCCTTATTACAGTTTTGCCCTCGCGCAGAGGGTCCGAATAAATAATAATACAGTCCCAAATGAAAGAATATTACAGTCCGAATAAATATACAATTCTCTATTTAATTAACAAATTAATTACAGAAAAGTAAAGCTGGCATGCAAGCCAGGGACTGCCTTGCTCCTGATGAATGGTGTATGCTGGGCTGCTTCGGGCGGAAATCCACTGGGATGCCCTGATTAGCCTCTGTTTGCAATTTTCTCGAAATGCGTGCCAACCTCCGAAAAGTTGTTGATTGTTGATTTTGCTGCAACGGAGAGCAGGAAAAGGGCATAGCAGTGTATTTCACAAATATATGCATGCCTCGATCCTCGTGCCACCAATCACGCATATCGATGCATGATGGCCGAGGGACCGAATTGCACAACTCAATATGGGATGAATGCAGATGAATGCTACAACAAAAACCTAACTCCATCATGGGTAATCCGGAGTGTCGGTGACTTGGGAATTGAGACACTTTCCGGTACTCGGAGTACAGAATGCGCCTCGTTTCCCGTGCAATATGCATGATATGCATGAAATGCAACTAACATACAACCCTAGCATACGCAATGCTGTGAAAATGAGATGCCTCGAAATGCGATGACATAAAGGCACGAAATGCGATGATGGGCTTACACCAATATGAGAGGGCCTCAGCCACACTCACACGGGATGCCGGAATGATAAGAATGAGGTGCCTCGAAATGCGTGCCCACTGGCGCGCAAACCGAGGCAATGATGAAATGCAAATACGATAAAACTGAAGTGCCTCGAAATGCGTGCCCACAGGCACGCAAACCGAGGCAGAGGCATACGCAATGCAAATCGGATAAAACAGAGTGCCTCGAAATGCGTGCACACAGGCACGCAAACCGAGGCGATGATATGAAGTGCAAATCGGATAAAACCGAAGTGCCTCGAAATGCGCGCCCACAGGCACGCAAACCGAGGCGATGATGAAATGAGAAAATCGGATAAAACCGAAGTGCCTCGAAATGCGTGTCACACGGGCACGCGAACCTAGGCGATGGTATGGAATGCAAATCGGATAAAACAGAGGTGCCTCGAAATGCGTGCCCACAGGCACGCAAACCGAGGCGATGATGTGCGATGCAAGATCGGATAAAACCGAAGTGCCTCGAAATGCGTGTCACACGGGCACGCGAACCGAGGCAATGATAAAATGAGAAAATCGGATAAAACCGAAGTGCCTCGAAATGCGTGTCACACGGGCACGCGAACCGAGGCGATGGTATGGAATGCAAATCGGATAAAACAGAGGTGCCTCGAAATGCGTGCCCACAGGCACGCAAACCGAGGCGATGCAATGGCGTACGGAATGCAACGATGGGCTTACACCTACATGGGAGAGCCTCAGCTCACTCACATAGGAGGCCGTCGGATAAAAACAAAGTGCCTCGAAATGCGTGCACACGGGCACACAAACCGAGGCAATGGCATTCAAGCATGAAAATGCAAATTGGGCTTACGCCAACATGAGATAGCCTCAGCTCACTCACATAGGCTGCCGGAATGCTAGAAATGAGGTGCCTCGAAGTGCGTGCCCATTGGCACGCAAACCGAGGCAATGCAAAAATGACACAAATGGCATGGGAAATGATGGCAATGGAATTTCAGCACTTAAATAAAGGGGAAAACAGCCCCGAAACAATTCGAAATGACACTCGAAGCATGCATTCATCCCGAAAATGCGAAATTAAGCCCCGAAATGGCCTATAGCCATGCTACACGTGCAAAATATGATCATGGCAGCAAGAACAGTAGCAAGAAAGTCCCAAAAATGGCATTTTTTCAGTAGTAAACATGGCCTAAATGCAAGCATAGGTAGATCAAACAAAGCATGCAAAGTTAGTGGCCAAAAGAGGGGTATTGAGACAAGTGATACATGCAAACCCCAAATGGACAAACTTTCTTCTACAATATTGAAGATGAGCTAAAAATAAGCACAATTGCAGAAGATGACATTCTCAAAATCAGATCACAATCATGCTAAAAGATCCATGCAAAATAGGCTCCAAATAGGCTATATCATGAGACATGCAATGCACACACCAAATGACAAAACTTTATTCATGGAATATGTAAAGGGGGTCAAAATAAGACCAAAGTCAGTAGGGGTCGAAGCCCCAAAAACAAATAGAGATAGGTCAAAATTGCATGCAAAAGAGTGGCACACTTGATGAATATTGAAGGAAGTGGTATATACAAAGGCCAAATGAAGCTGAGCCTATCTACAATGTTGTAGAGGGGTTCATTTTAAGCACAAAATCAGTAGGGGTCGGACCCCCAAAAACCAACACAAATAGGTCAATTTTAGCATGCAAAAATGTTACCAACTTGAAGAATATTGAAGGAACTAGTGTATACAAACACCAAATGAGGTTGAGCCCTTCTACAAAGTTGTAGAGGGGCTCGTTTTAAGCACAAAAGCAGTAGGGGTAGGAGCCCCAATTCTCAACCAATTAGAGTATAAAAATGAACCAAGAAAAAGCCCTAAAAGTTAGTTTTGAATACTCACCCTTGAAGACTTGTCTTTCTTTGATTCTTGGCCTTGATTTGTAGCTTCTCAACCTCTGAAATTCACTTCCTAGCTGCTGGAGTGGTAGTGTTGATGGTGGAGCTAAGGGTTGGTGAAGAAATGGCCTTGACACTTGAACCTTTTTTGGAGTTTTGAGCTAAGGAAATGGAGGAATTTGGAGATGCCTTCTTCAAGGAAAATTTTCCAACCCTCAAGAAGGAGAGGGAGGGCCCTTCAAATAGGCAAGAAAATGGGGTGTAAAAGGGGAGGGAAAGCACCCAATCTTTCCCTCCCGAAATATCCCCGGATGCCCCGGGATATGCTGGAAGATATCCGGACAGCTGGGACAGGCTGGAAAGCAAGAATCTGGCCGGCCAGGTATTTTTTTGCAAGGTGGCCGGCCAGCCACCCTCCATGGCCGGCCAGCCACCCTACATGGCCGGCCGGCCACCCCAAGAAAATGAACAGGAGATTTTCTGGCCGACCAGTATAGAAAGGTGTCCTCCAAGGTGTGTAGAACAAGGCCCCATGGTTGAAATCTGGCAACTCTGAAGCAGGAGCCACAACATAGAGCTTGAAGGAGAGGTCCAAAAATGAAGTCAACAATTTCTGGCCGACCACTATGCCAAAGTGTCCTCCAAGATGTGTAGAACAAGGATCCAAGGTTTGAATTTGGCAACATTGAACCAAGAGTCACAACATAGAGCTTGAAGGAGAGGCCCAAAAATGAAACCATGAATTGCTGGCCGACCACCATACCAAAGTGTCCTCCCAGATGCCCTCATCACAGATATGTAGCTTTGGTTGGAAGAAAATGCCCCTAGGGTGTTCAACATTGGCCCGGAAGTGAGCAAAACGGGCTCTGGAGGAGCGAAACTGGTTATTTGGGATAATTGCTGGCTTTTCACCCCCCAGTGATCTTCCTGATGTTGAAACAGAGGTACCTGCCAAGTTTGAACAAAAACTAATGAGAAATGAATGTTCGGGGCCAAAACCGAGCAAATCGGGATCCCGAAAATGGGCTGCAGGTGCCGGAAGTGGTGTTCAGCAGCGAAGTGGGTATCTGCGACTCCAGTGTCCTCTGGAATGATGAAACAGAGATACCTGCCAAAAACCGGAGAAAATGGATGCGAAATGAATGCTCGGGACCAAAACACGCAGTTCGGGGTCCCGAAAACCGGCTACAGGTACCGGAAGTGGCACACGACCACGAAGTGGGCATCAGGGGCCCCAGGGTTCCTCGGAATATTAAAACAGAGGTCTCCGCCAAAAACCGGAGAAGGCTGATGCAAAATGAATGCTCGGGGCCCAAACCACGCGGTTCGGGGTCCCGAAAATGGGTCGCCGGGCACCGGAAGTGGTGTTCGGCTGCGAAGTGGGCATCAGGGGCCCCAGTGTTCCTCGGAAGATTAAAACAGAGGTCTCCGCCAAAAATCGGAGAAAGCGGAGATGGTTGGGCGGTCCCGAGCCGAGGCACACGGCCTAACGGCCCCGAAAACCGGGAACCGGGCTCCGAAATGGGCAAAATGGCCTACGGCCACCGGGAGATAGTCTACAGGACCACTCCCTTCCCTCAGGAAAGAAAACAGAGAAAACCGGGTCTGGTTCGCAAACCGAGACAAAGCACAGGAGAGAATTCGGAAGTCCGGAGGCAGGGCGCACGGCCGCGACTCTGAGACTTCTGAACGAGCACAGCATGCAACATCACCGAGCGCTCAACTGGTGACGTCTGAGTCTTAAGGTCGGTCAAAAATGGGGTGTCTACAATATGCAATGTATTTAAACATGTTGTCATATACAATGACCAATTCAATTATATATACAATGTTTACATCTAACCGTCATATTCAACGACATATTCCAATTGATTAGTTTCAATTCACCTAATCGTCATGCAATTTCTACAACAATCATGGCTATCCTCTACCGATAGCGCAAAATCGATATTTCTAAACAGATAAATAAATCTATCAAACAGATAATTTATCAACTTTTCCATAGGTGAGTGATTTATCAATCCAACTACACCATTTAATCACATTTCCCCCCAATTTCATAATTCCCAGACCAATTTCATATTTCCACAATTGATTTCATTATTTACACAAATAATGTATATAATTCAAATTAGGGCATTCTCCTCATTTTCTCAAATATTGCCCCCAAGGCCAAATTCCACCCATTATACACAAACAACCCCATTTTCCAGACCCCACATACATATGGAACCTAACATTAGGAAACCCCTCTTTTATAATTTCAAACTCAACCCTAACTTTACCCAAAATTCCCAAATTCCACCATTTATACAAAATGACCAATATTTATGTGAAAACTCATATTAAGGAGTAGATTATCCCTACCTCAAAAAGAGAAGATGAGCCAAGCGAGAGATTAACTCCAAAGATGACGAAACCAACTTCTACTCGGATGAAAATGGAGATCTTGAAGAGCTCAATCTTTTTATCAAAGGAAGGAGGGTGAGGAGATCATTAGATCTAGGTCAAAATGTAGAGAGAGAGAGAGAGAGAGAGAGTATTTTAGAGAGAGAGGCTCTCAACTTAGGGTTTTGGAAAGTTTTTGAGAGAGAAATGACAGAAAAAGTGATTTTAAAAGTCACTTTCGCGATCTGATATACGTACAGTCCGCTCGAGCGGAAAGTTTGACGCTCGAGCATCAAATACATAAACTAGACCTGCTCGATCGCAATAAAGGCCACTCAACCGCCAAGACACAACAATAAGGCACTACCTGCTCGAGCGTAATGACAGCCGCTCGAGCGTAAAATACACTCGCCCAATATTTTACAGACTTCAGGCAATCACTTAAGCGCCAAAGGGGCCGCTAGAGCTCAGACCTGCTCAAGCGTAAGAAACTCCGCTCGAGTGTGAAAAACACTTTTGCAATATTTTTGCAGACGTACAAAGTATTGAGTGATTGCAAACCCCGCTCGAGCGCAAGCAAGCCCGCTCGAGCGGAAGACCAAAATTCTAGGCAACAAGATTCTAGACCAACTAGCAACCCACTTGTTCTGAACACGCTCAAGACATTCCAAAACTTGAATTCAAGAGTAAGAGGAAGAAAAAGGCATAAACAACAATATTAAACCACAAGACCCTCGTAGTGGGAGGGAGGTACTTCTCTTGAAAGGCATGAGAAAATGCCTCCCAAGTATGTTCGATTCGACCCTTAGCATATTTCCACCATTGGCTGGCATCCCCCTTCAACTGATAACTAGCAACCCCCACCCAAAGTTCACCATCCCAAATATCTAAAATCTCAAAAGATTTGGTGATTTGCTCAAGCCATTCATCTGCCTTTAACGGTTAAGCACCCCCAAGAAATTCGGTAGGGTTTGAGCGAAAAATTCTTTTTTCAAGAATGAAACTCTAGTCTCATTTTCTATTGTTCTAGAAGCTTGTTCAACTCTAAGAATATCCATTGACTACCTAAGGGCCTTGGCCATCTCCCAAGCTAGCACTCCCATAGCGTCTTGGGCAGGTGGAGCAACTACATTGTTTTGACTTACTCCTTCTTCTTGAGGAGGGATCTTTGGTTGGGCGGGGATATCCCGACCACCTCGACAAGGCTTACCATGACCTCTACCACATCTAGATATCCTATATAAGAGTAGATGTGGACAAGATTAACTCACGATTCATATACTAATTCATCACTTCTCCTTAAGTCTCAATCTCATTCTCAACACATAAGCACGTAAACAAACATAACATATACAGATCTCTCTCCCAAGATATCAACTCATTCCATGACATTCAAGGATTTCCTGGTGGAAAGAAGCATTGATCAGATGCCTTTCCAAAGGGACTTTGATGAATGTAGTGGACACAAGTCATATCCTAGAGGATTAACCCCATACAAAGCTAATCACATAAACACTTAATCAAATGAAACCACCAACCCCTCATCCTAGCATGACAACCCAATGTGTCAAGGTCACCTCACATGAGTTTCAAGTATTCAACTCGGTTTGCTCTGATACCAATTTGTAACACCCTACCTTTATCATTTACATAGGACAGTTAAAAGTACAGTCTTCACATACACAAAACACAATTCCATTCAAACATTTCTCTTTCTCATTGAACTGCAAATTTTTGTTTACAAAACAATTACAAACTACATATCCTAGTTTAATGAGTTAGAGGAGATTTCAAAACAATTACATTACCCTACTAATTTGCTAATTACATTGAGACATTTTAAACAAAATTACAGAACTTAAAAGAAAATAGAAAAAGAGTTCCATAGTTTCATTACAACTTCAAGTTCAGAAAAATTTATATTTTAAACAAAAGAAAAGAAAGTCAGCTCATTCTTCATCTTCATTGACGGTTTTGGGGCTCTTCATTGCCTGAAATGTTAGTAAAATAGGAATGAGCAATTTTGCCCAGTAGAGAATAACTTTAACCAAGTATATAAGCATTTGATTAAAATATGCATGACCTTTATATATGCCTAAATGGTTATGTTCATTTAAAAAAAAAAAAAATTTATTTCACATTACACAATTCGCATTCAACCTTCATATTTTTTCATCCTCACATAGATGGTTTGTGGATGCCTCAAACCTTTCCACTTTTGTCGTCCTCACATGAATCGGTCAGTGGACAACTCACATCATCCCCACATTCACCACCCTCACGCGGACTGGACAAGTGGGCACCTCAAACACAACCCCACATTTGTCATCCTAACACGAACCGGGCAAGTGGGCACCTCAAACACATTTCATAATATTTGCATTTTTCACACAACACCAACAATCACAAGGATTCTCTAATTTTACTTATCAATTATTCATTTCATCAAATTCATGACCAATCCCTTAGGGTTTATATAAAAATTTGGGGCTTTTCCATACCAATGTTTATTTTCCTTGATTCAAGTATGTTTATTTACTATTTCATAGTTGATTTCATAATCCTCCACCATCGATTCCACAAAAACACTTTATCACACAAAACCTCTCTCTCTCTATATATATACATCATTCATCTTGCTAGTTCCATACATCTTAAGATTCACACATATTTAGACCAAAATGTGAATATACAAGAGTAAAGATATTCCTACCTCAAGGCTGTACAATGAAAGATAAAGGCCCACCCAATGAGCTTCTGAAATACCACGATCTATTCGGCTTAAAACGTAGCTCTTGATGAGGAGAACAACTTTAATAAAAGCCCAAGGATTAATTCTTGCTCTATTTAGATGAAATCTAGAGTTTCCTAACTAGGGTTTTGGAAAAAGAGCTGTTAGAGAGAGAAGGAGAGTGAAAGAAATGATTTGGGAAAGTGTTTGAATCGCAATATAACTCTCTTGTCCCAACCAGACCGCTTGAGTGAACTTTCCTTCGATCGAGCAAAGTGCCAAAATACAAAGAGACCGCTTCGCTTGAGCGAACTTTCCACCGCTTGAGCGGTAAACGCAAGGTCTCAGAAGTTTTGCAGAGCTATAGTGAAAATAGTGGAAGCTTGCATTCTTCGCTCGAGCGACCATTCCTTCGCTCGAGCAGTATCGCTTGCAAACTTGCAAGATATTGGGAGCTACAAATCTTCGCTCGAGCGACCAAATGACCGCTTGAGCGGTCACCCAAAAAAATAGCTGTTATATTAGGTGCAGCCACAAGATCAGTACATTGAAACGAATATCTGAAAAAGATGCCCTTTCGGTCGTATGTAGAGGCCCACAAAATCACCAATTTGAAGAATTCTTCTTAGCAATTGCCTATAACATTGGTTGGAATATCAAACATTAGTTATTTATCATTAAAACATTAATAAAAAATTTATAAAGAATACTTATACTTGTACATCTTTACTCACCCAATATTGCACAAGTTTCCTCCACTGCGTTGGCACTATATTACTAGGTACTCTAGAAGCAATGTTTGGATCATTCTTGAATGGAACCCAATACTTGGACTTTGTCTTATTTTTATGATCTTTCCACGATGTCCTACAAAGGCGCATACAAACCTCCTTGAATTCATTTGGATAGTATACCAAGTTGTCCTACAAAGCATAAATTCAAAGCCAATTTCATCCTCATAATTATAGAGCATACACAAATGCAAAAGTAAATGTCTAGACAACAGCTTAACTGCAAATGATCAAAATTAGAACTCCACAGACCATCACACAGCCTATTAACACTAAATACAATTAACAAGAAATCAGAAATCAAATAACTAACAACTAATAACTTGGAAAAAATAAAAACTCTAAGCATAAATCCTAACCCTAATTAGCAAAAAGGAAAACGATATACCTTCACCTCCTGCCAAATATTCTCTTCTTATATCAACATGCATCACATTCCAACTGAGATATGTAAGTGGGACTCTATGCTTGCTGCGCATGATCAACCCTAATTGTCCCTTCAACTTTTTGCCATTTTCCTCTACTGGCTGAAACTTATAATCAAATTTTACTTGGATCTTAGTGCCTGTATCTCATTCCTTTATCTCTCGGGAAAATCCTCGACTTCGTCGTGTAGAGGTAGTTGATACTGTATGTGGAGATGAAACAGATGAAAAAGATGCTCTATCCATAGTGCGAGGTAGTGAGGGACTTGCCTGCAAACGTAAAGCCTCATCCACAGTGCAATGGGCCTTAAAGGTCTTCCTCTTCATCCTAAAATGAAAGAAATATGAAAATGTTAATACACAAGAAATATGGATATCAATTTACTTATAATATAACACAAGATATAAATATAAACAAATGATACAAATTAGTTTCAGAACAAATAGAACTTTAGCAGTAAAGTTTACCTCGAAACATATGGAGAAGATGCCCCATCAATAGTGCAAGGCAGTGAGGGACTTGCCCGCACACGTAAAGCCTCATCCATAATGCAAGGGACCTTAAAGGTCTTCCTCTTCCGCTTCATCCTAAAATGAAAGAAATATAAAAAGGTTAATACACAAGAAATATGGATATCAATTTACTTATAATATAACATAAGATACCTGTTAGCATCTTCGGTCGTCTTCCCAACAATTCTTCATTTGGGTGATACTGATAACTGTTAAGACTGTAAGTTAAATTCAAAACCAATTTAATACATGTAAAATAACATCAACTAACAAGATAAATTCATAAAAAAACTTCTACGAATATTGACTAGAGAGGCAACATCAACTCTAATTTCATCTAGGACCTGTCAAGTAAATAAATAAATAAATAAATAAACTACCTAACATGGGTTATTCAATTAACAATAACTAAAAACATAAATCATCTTAATTTAACGCTCTAGGTAACACAAGTAGCCCAAAGTTGAAGATTACAATACCAGCAATTCAGAAAGCAATTATCAAATATGTATGAAGTATGGGTAATGCAAACCAATAGAAGAACAAGAAAAATTAAACAATGAACCTGGTTGGTTAGCTCTTTAGTTTCCTCTTCAGTTTGCTTAGCTGGGGACATTTGCTATAAACAAGCTTGTAATTTTGTTATTTGTTGCCTTAACCTGATTAGCTAACATGCTGAAATTTTAGTTGCTGCCTGCAGAATGCAGATACAAATAAAAATAAGAAGATAAATCTGAATATAAAAACAAGAAAGAGAAATACGTCCCAGAATGTACCTCGTTCCCTATTTTAGCTGTTCTCTTTATCTCCGCAACAAGCTTCTTTTCCTATATCAACAAATAATTTATAATTAGATTAAACACCAAAAACTTGCAACAGAAACATTACCTGTAAACTCTTTAACATACTTCCAATTGCAAGGTGGTGATTTCTCTCTCAATTGCATTGGCCATGTCAAAGAGCAGTGTGGTTAGCTTACTTGCAAAGCTTCAAGAAGTTCTTGGTGGTGAGGGGACAAGGATCCGTATGCAAGTCCACAACGATGTCTCCTAAGTCGTAACTATCAGAACTGACATTGTAATTGAATAAAAAACAACCACCATGGCAAGTAAACATTCATTATAAAAAGAAAGAAAATCTTTATGAAGCTCTACACTAAGTTCATTTTGGGAATACTACTAAGTTGATGAACACTTGATCATAAAACAACACACCAACATATATAAATTTATCACAAATTCAACAATTGGGCATGAGACATTTTAACAATATTTAAACTTTTCTTATTTGCAAATAACGGAAACCTAAGAAACACAGAGCATAGTTCAAACCTCTTTCTCAACAATCACAAACCTAAGAATTCACAAATGAAGTTCAACCCTTTTCCTCAACATCAATTGTTGTTCCTTCTATTCATTCTCTCACCAACCAATTTCTTTATTATGAAGCATAGCGTTGTCTTCCAAATGTTGAGTCATATAGGGTTCAATTTGAGGGTCATCATTAGAATCCATATCAAAAAGACCTCTTTGAGACATCTTTACCACAACTTGCCAATCTGGTTCAAGGGATCAGGAACATACCAAACTTGCTCGGCTTGGGATGATAACATACCAAAGTATCACAATGATAAGTGCATAACTCATTTATTTGCATAATAACAGACTGATTAACATTAGGCAATTATTAAAAAACTACTTCAAGCCATATGACTGGCCTACCCTGTATATTGAAAATTTGTTATTCAAAGGGCAAGTATCAGCTGTATCAAAAAGCATTTATGTTCTACAAAACATATATCACCTGATACAATAGCAATGTGATTACTACAAGAGGTGGGCACGTGTTGTAATGTGCATATTCTTGATAGTCACAAATTTCTTTTCTATGCATTCAGTTGTTTTCCTGCATTGCCTTTTCAGTAATCTTCATTTATGTATATCAATTTATTCCATAATGACACGGTTTTTTTTAATAATGTTCATGGAAAATTATGATTCAATAGTTATCAAATTGACAATCATAGAATCTGGTAAAACACTAGAAATAAGCTAACAAATTAGCAAAAAACAAGATCAATCACCGAAATCATGTCTCTATCTATCTATATAACTTTAAATATCCTTGGAAGAGCAAAAACAAGATCAAGTTGTTTCTATATTCATAGAATTCAAAGCCATCATCTATGGGTATTTTTCAAAGGGTTGCAACTTTGAAGTAAATATTCAGCAACAATTCAACTATTAATTGCAAAGCCTGTTCATCATAAATTTCTACCATTTAATTAAACTGAGCTTTCAAAATCCAATTACTTATGGAACATCCCATCAGTTTGACTAAATTCATAAACGATTGGTGCACAGGATGATTAAAAAGACCAAGCCATCCATCTCTAAAGCTGCAGAAAAGGCTTCTAGTAGTGTTTATTTTTTATTTTATTCTTCTAGTATCTATTTACCTATAAATAAGTGTATCTGCATTGAACTAAGGGAACAAGGTCTGGCCTCAGATTAACAGCAAGCTCTAAGGACCCCACTCCATATATAAACAAACATTCATTCTCAATTAATAGAATTGATTTAAAATGCTAATTCCATAGCAACGATTCTCAGAGAAATAGGCAACCTAATTCATAATAAGCTGATAAATTCATCAAAAGCAGAGAAATTCATAAGCATTATAAATCACAACTAATAAAAGCTTGATTGATACCAATTGTACAGTGGATAACACTATACTCCTCATCTTAGAGTACATCAGATTTATCTGATTTGTTTGACGGACATAGAAATGGAATGTATGTGTGTATATTGTTATACATTACATGGATATATATATATATAGAGAGAGAGAGAGAGCAGAGAGAAGTGGCACTAGATTACAGAGAGAGACAGAGAAATAGGCAGTGAGGTATTCTGCCTAATAAATCAACAACACAGATTAAAGAACAATCGAAATCAACACAAAAATTCAGAATAAATCAACATAGAAATTCAGCAATAGAGAGACAGAGAGTTAGATTCATACATAGAAAGTAGGCTTACCGATTATGAATCTCGATTATGAATCGATCGAAATCTTCATTAATAGCAGATCGAAATCTTCAAATCTTCATCACGTGAGAGTCGAGCAAGAGAGAGTGGAAAGTGGATAGTGAGATTCAAGCGAGAGAGAGAGAGGAGTTCATGTACCACCGTTGGAGACAGATTTAGGAAATAAGAGTGAAAATAAGAGATAGGTCAAGTTTTACATTATTTTTTTATTTTTATTTTTATTTTTTAGTTAGTTAAGAACACGATTGGGTTAAGTATTTTTTGACGTAAAAAGTGATTTTTTTTTTACGGCCAAACAATTAGTCGCAAAAAAATAGACGCAAAAGTCATATTTCTAGTAGTGCATTATTGTCTTGGCAATCTTTTAAAATTTGAACTTAGGAGTACATCTTAGTGGTTGTTTATTTTTTATTTTTTTATTTCTATATAAATTCTATAGTCGTTTAAGATTCTTCAATTGCTTTTGTTTTTTCTGGGTATGATATATAGAATTTTTTATTTATTTATTTTTTTGCAAGTTGTTTTACCACATTGTGCTATTGAGAACATATGACATTTTAAGTAATTGTCTAACAATACTAATCTTCTTTGATTGTTAATGTTGTATGAGTATTTGCTTTGTTTGTATTTATTGTTTACATTAATTTGTTTTTATTTAATACACCGTTTCAAGCTTTTGGTGCATAAATTCTATATTTTTTGAAAAAAATAGAAAATTCAGATTTTCATTTTGTTGTTTAGTTGGAGTACTTTGATTAGGGGTGTAATTTTGGCCTGTGGCCCGCGGGCGGCCCGAAGCCCTCCCGCAACCCGAGGTGGGCCCGGCCATTAAGGGTCGGGCCCAAGCCCAGTTCGAGGCCTTGGGCTAGGGCCTGGGCCATTATTTTGAAGCCCGGCCCGGTTTGACCCATGGGCCCGACCCGCTCAAGGCCCGCCCAAAAGCCCGGCCCAGTCGAAGCCCAGTGTTATTTTTAATGGAAAATAATAAAATTTTGGTGGCAAAAAAAAAAAAAAAAAAAATTTGTTTAGGCCCGCCAAGCCCACCCAAAACCTGAGCCCAGGCCCAAGCCTAGGGGCCCGGCCCACTGGCCTGCCTAAAGCCCGAATACCCCTGGGCCTGGGCCTAGTTTTTTGGCCCGTGGGCTGGCCTAGCCCAGCTTGATTTTTGGCGGGAGCTCGCAAGGCCCGGATGGGCCGGGCCGGCTCGGGCCAAAATTACACTCATAACTTTGATGATGTTTTATGAATTCATAATATATAGTTTTTTTATTTTATTTTGTGAAAATTAGTAGATATTGTATTTTTTTTTAAAGATCAGTATATGTTATGTTGTATATATTTTATTTATGAAATATATTAAAATCAAATGTTACAGTTATGTTTAATGTATGTTATAGTACGATCATGATATATATGTATATTATTAGAGAAAAATATAAATCACATAACACAATTTTTTTTTTAAAAAAATTTACACATGCATTACATGTGTCTCGACCGCTAGTTAGAATTTATTAGAAGACCTTTACAGAGTACCTGCCCACTAGATCACTACAAGAATTAACACTTTTGGCAACAAAAAAATTGATCACTAAAAGTCTATTTTTGGTCGGTAAAAGTTATCCGTGACCAATTTTTTTGGTCGCTACTTTGGTCGCCAATTGAGGGTCGGCAAAAGTAATTCGCGACCAAAATTTTGGTTGGTCGGCAAAAGTTGGATTTGCCGACTAAATTTTTGGTCGCTAAATATTTAATTACTGCGACTAATTCATTTTGTCGCGAAAACACTTTGGTCGCGAAAAGTGATATTTTCCCGACCAAATATCTTAGTCGCCAATTGACACATTTCGCGACCAAAAAGTTTGGTCGCCAATTATCACATTCAACGACCAAAAAGTTTGGTCGCCAATTGTGACATTCCACGACCAAAAAATTTGGTCGCCATTTGTTACTTTTCACGACCAAAATTTTTGGTCGGCAAAAGTGAGTTTCCATGACCAAGAGCTGTTTTGGTCGGCAATAGATGTATTTTTGCGACCAAAACTCTTGGTCGGCAATTATCATTTTTTGAGAAAAAAATTTATTTTGGATGTCGCGACTAATAAATTGGTCGCCAAAGCAGGAAAACAATACACCTGTAATTCCTAATAATTCATTCAATCCATAATAAACCTATAATTTTAAAGCATCATTCAAATTAACTGAATCATTAACATTCGACACAATACATAATTCATTAACATTCGACACAATACAACTATTCTAAGTTTTCATTCACAAGTCACATCCATCTAGCATAACAATTTGAAACATAACTATTTGTTATCCATGCGCAGCTATCAACAAATAAAACTACTAATATTTGTTATCCATACACATCCATCCAAAAATATTTAATCCTCCCAAAAATGCTCATACTGCCAAGTAGTCTTGTACAATTTAGCTTCGTGAACTTGTTAAGAAATATGTTGGGGAGGGTGCTCGTCTGGTTCGTGAACTTTTGATCCACTTTTCAATGATGGCCCCATCGATATTGTTTTAGCCACTTCAAATGTTTCTGGGAACAAAGAAAAATTATGTCACTATGAAACAGCACTACCGAACAAAGATAATAAAACCTCAACAAATTTCACTACAACATACCTTGAAAAGCCCTAGAGTGCTTCAGTCGTTCAAGAACAATAGCTAAGGCAGATCCTTGAATATCTTTCAAATTCTTGGTCACCTTGTCATGTAACAAGACAATAAACTCAGGAGTTCTGCTAGATTTTTGACAAAAACCAAAGGAGGCACCAAAAATTTTTGTCTACATACTGCATTAGGACCACAGACTCTGAAAATTTCACCAATGCATACTTCAGCTGCTTTACGAACATCTGCTGATTTATCCTATATATAAATGCAAAACCAAGCAATTAAATAAAGTGATAAAAAAAATGATGAGTTATTTGCCCTTAAATTATTTTTCTGAAAATTTCAAATTTTGCAGCAGTAAATACCGTCATAGCAGAAGCAGTTGGTTTTAGCAGATTTACAGCATCAGGAAAATTGCTTAATCCACTAAGTTGCCTTGATAGCTAATCAAAAAGATCCTTGCGCCCTTCCGTGCCAAGCTTTGCATCCATCAAAGCAGTAGTGATGTAAGGCACCTAATAAAGAAACAGAATTGGAAAATTTATCAGAGAAGCATGATAGTGGCAGCAACACTGGATTGCAAACCCGTATCTTTGCAAAAATCAATTAAATCCTATAAACATGTACATCGTATTGAGACAACTAGCTGGCATAATAAAACTGTACCTGTTACTGTACCTGCAAATTTCAGTACACGATGATTAATAAGCTAACAGCCATAACAACCCTACCAGTAAGATAAGCAAAAAAGTTAAATACCTGTGTCATTGTCAAATCCTACTCCAACACAAATACAATTCAATGATTGCTAATTGGAGGTTGAGCAGTTATATCAGACACTAATTACTTCTCTAGGTAGCATGAGTTATTGAAGACCTAACAGGAACTTATTCAGGCATAGTTAACTATCAAAGCTCCATTCCCTTTAAATGACCTAAAATTTGCAATTCACCTGAAGTGGGCCCTTCAGCACAATAAATATTTTCTTACTTTCCAATTTCCCAATAGGCAATAACATAGCACATAAATTCGAGGAATGGCACAAGTGACGTTCCATACAGTGGTAAACCCAGCGTCATAAACTTTGACGCTCTTTCATTCTTCCCTTCATGATCACCAAAACTCATGGTACATGTTCAAGAGAAATCAAAAAAACTAAGTATAAACATTGAACATGGAGAGAGAATAACCTTCCAGCCGTTCTTTCCATACAGCACTCTTCAATCGTGAAACACTATCAGCATTTATAAGAGAACCTATTCTGCTTTCAATCTCTTCAAGACTCAGTGTTGGTTCAAGGAAAGGTGAGTGAAGAAGGATTGAGCAATGAAGAGATTGATGATGTTCTTGATCTTCAAAGAAAACTAGTTAAAGATTATGTTTGGCATTGAATATAGTTGTTGTATATGTTTAACAAACATGGATCTGGCATTATTGAAGTCTAAACTAAATATCTTCCCTGGTTTATCATCTTCCTTCACCAGATTTAATTGATGTTCACATATTATATTATGTTCGCATAATCTTCACCTATTAATTTATGTTGGCATAATCTTCACAAAAAATATAAAATATTCTGAAACAATGACAAAGTGGAACAAAATTATGTGGGATAACCACTCAATGAAGTAACATGTTAATAAGTCCAAGAGAATTAGCAACTTAATTAACAATTGGATAATTTTTTCTTCTTGGAAACAAAAGCACTACACTGGACAAGATTCACTTATAACAACAACATCTTCCCAACTCATTCAGCCACTTCTTTGTAAACCTTCTCCTTATTCTACAAGACATAAATATCAAATAGAATGATTAAGAAGAAAAATAAAGCCAACCTGCCCAAGGTGAATAAGAGAGACAAGTATGTATTTCTTATACGCTTCAACAGCAATAGCATTTATAGTAGACATTGCTGCAGTTACAACCTGATAGCAGCAAGCCATAAGGATGATGTAAAAAGTCAATTGTCACAAACTTTACAATATATATATATATAAACATATATATAATATGGCTGAACTAAAAAACATTGACCACATTGTGCAGAAGCTCCAATGCTTTGCGGAAACGCTTCTGTCCTATGCATATCATTTCCCTGTCAAAATGGCAAACATAAATGTCAGTAAAATTTCCTTCTAGACACTGAAGCACCTGTACCGTCCAAGTGTAATGCATCGTGGCCAAACAATTAATGAAATCAAATATAATTACCAAGCAAATAAATTTAGATTTTATCACGGTGATAAGTCATTCCACACGAATCAACAGCTTGTTGCTTCTACATTAGAATGCATTTATTAATGAAACTAGAACAATTATTGAGCAACTGTATGACATTTGATGTGTGAAGTGATCTTTTTCTCATATTCTTTTCTTTATGGAACTAGGTGATCTTAGAAATCCAAAGCTTTTTTTACTTACATTTGAGTAAGCAGGGTGAACAGAGCTATGGGAGCCTTATTACCCTGGCTACCCTTCCCGAGGCATATGCCTGCTTATCAACAATTGCTATATAGACTAATTGCTAATTGCTATATAGATGATCTACCTGCTTATCAACAAAACATCAGGTCTCATACCTATAAATGCAGATTCACCAAATATGACTTAAACCAATAGGACTCCAAGTTTTTAATTCGTTGATAACCCAATTGTTCTCTCCTTTAAAATAAAAAATCTCAACTCAAATACATGAATGAAAATATATGACACCCCCAGCTGGTGTTCCACCAGACATTGTTCACACAAAATAATGACAACCAAAGAATCCAACAACACCTTTCTAAATTGTCAAACAACCTACTTCTAAAATTTCTTAAATTTCCCAAAACATAAAAATTATGAAGACTTGTAGTCTGTAAATCCTATTAAATTCTGACTAAAAAATTATCCACAGACCTAAAAATGACCAAACAATGTCACTAATGGAACAGTATAAAATCTATCTAGATATCTCTGTAAATTGAATGCACAAACTATAAAATTCAATCAAGTTCTATATCCTAAAAACCATTATCATATATATGATAAACTCAAACAAAAAACCCACAAGTTCTCTCCTTTAAAGTCATGAGCGAATTTGGGAAATGAGAGATCGATTTCAAATTTCCCTAGCATCCCTCCGATTCAAAGCGATGATAAAAACTCATAAGTGCACACTCAGATTATCTCAAATCGTGACAAATTAAACATGATATAGAAAGAAATAAAGACGCCATTGATTGAAGATCCGAGAGAGACTCCGAATGATTATTTCTCAGCAACCAAACATGTGGAAAATCAAGAACGAAATAAAGACCAAGATATTGATTACCAGATCAAGATGCACTACTACAAAATCATGAATAGATCACACTTTTTTTGTGTGATGGATGCTATTTAATCACACTTTTTAAATTTTATTAAAGTGTGATCTTTGGGAGTGTGATTAAAAATTGTCATTTTTAATCACACCTTTTAAGTGTCATTAAACCAAAAACTCATATGCCACGTGGCTTGTCCCTTCATTTGGATTCAGTATTTTCCCACACCTTCATACAACATGACTGGGTTTTCTACATGCTAGGATGTTGCTCTAGGACTGAACTTGCCTAATGTTTCCACCTCTAAGAAACATGTCTCTCTATCAATCTACATTTGTCAAACTGATCACAATTTTCTTACACCTTAAGAACTAAATCAAAGAAAAATAAAAATGTAGAGAGATTGTCAGTTGAACCTGTTGGCTTTATCACACTACATGCATTTTAAATCCTAAATCAAGCATCTAATGTCAAATCCCACCATCCACCCTCTGCTCATCATTTTGTTTTTTTATAACCTTCATTATCTTGGGGGATCAAGTGATGAAATAAGTTAGAATTTGCTCTTCCACTTGTATGCCACATGCAAGATAAAATGCGTTTTTTTTATATTTGTATCATTGGATTAAAAATTTTCTCATCGCAACACTAAGTGGACAAATTCTATATAGGCCAACATATTGCTCTCACTGAAACACATAAATGCCCCAACTTTGGCACATGTATATCTTGCTCAACCTACATTTGTAAATTGTGACACAGTTTCACTCCATTGCCTATGGTGTTGCCTTAATAAATAAATCATATCAGTTTTAACCATTTCATGTTGCACCACTTTAGAGATTTGGCCTTGGTAAAATGGGAGTTGTCTAATCAATACAAAAACTATTTGAGCTGCTTCCCTATGACATAGAAGAGCAATTATGAAGAATTTTGTGAACCTAGCCTTTATATGGAATCGTCTTAGGTCTAGAAATTCATTTTTTCACATTTTGCTAAAATCCGAACCTCTTTCGTGCCTCAAAATGATTTTTGCCCAACATAAACTCTTTTTGAACTTATAATTATATCCCTATGTTTTGAACATTTTCAAAGTTGATTTCAAGTCCTAAAAAGTCCAAAATTTGATTTGAAAACGATCTAGAATCAACCTGGGAAAAAACTAACGGCCGGCACCAAACAAGCCCCAAATGACCGGCAGATCATTCTGTTAAACACCAAAGGGCTAGAGTACAAGGAATTTACAAAAGAAAAAGGTCCCAGTTAATGTATTTAATGTATACTTGATTTGCTTTCTTTGTTTCGCATTCTTTTTGCCATGTTTAGTTTCTAGGCGTCTAGTTTTTCTTATTTAATTCATGTTTATTGCTTTAGTTCTTCTCATGTTTTTGTTCATGCATTATAACATGTTTAGACTAGTTCGAAATCGCTAGTTCACTTGAAAATTGCTTACGATTGCATTAAAGTAGAGTCTTTCACACTTTTTCAATTTCTAACCATTTTTGGGGGGCATTTTTCTCTTACAACGGTATGAAGTTCTATAAAAACTGTTTTAATTAGCTCAGAAAAAACTAGGGGCGAAAGAAAACAAATTGAACACTCAAATGTTCTACTCTTTCAGTTTTTAGAAAAAAAAAAATTAGAAAGATTGAGACTTCGATGAGACTATTCAGAGAAAGGAGAGGAGGAAGCAACGTACCAAGTAAATAGCCTTCTTCGATGAGACGATTGAGAGAGATTGAGACTGAGATCCTTCATATTTGCTCCATTAGAACTTCTGTGCATTTTGATAAAACCCTTGGAAGCCAAAGAGCTAGGGTTGTGTAATCTGATATATTTATTTATTTATAAATATATTTTTTGGGGCTTTCATATTTCAATTGTATAAGAAAAAGGGGTTTTCTTCAATCCATGTCAATCAAATTAATTACACGAGGCAAAAACTACAGGTTTAGCAAATTCAAGGTGAAGAAACTCTTGAGAGGCAAAGATCTGAAAAGTTGAAAATTATAGTTAGGGTTTGAAATTGAGGGAACGAGAACGAGAGCGAGAGAGAGAGAGAGAGAGAGAGAGAGAGAGAGAGAGAAAGAGAGAGCGTGTTTACCTGATGCAAGAGGTCTGAAATCGAGAGGATTAGCAATGGTAGAGTGTAGGCGGCTCCACGCACTGCTACCGAACTTCCTTCATCTCTCCACCGAACCCCACTGCTGCTCCAACGCTGCTCCTGTTTCGTTTCGTGTTAGTCACCTTCTTCGTGTTTGCTCTCTGCCTTGGTCAATTCGCTGCCGACCTCACGGTGGGGAAATAGGGCGACGCCACCACGGCGTGAGACATTTTTGGTGGTGGTGGTTTTGAATGGTGGTCTAGGGTTTGTGCTTGTGTGAATAATAGAGAGAAACAGAAACAGATGGAGAGAGTGAGAGAAACAGGGATATATTGTGGGCATATTTTGATATATTTGTTTGTTTGTTTGAGAGAAACAGATAAGAGAGGAGAAAATGAAAATGTGTGAGCTAACAGATTGCTAAAGAAGGAAAATTTCAATTCCCGCCCCACGTTTCAAATTTCCCTCACAAATTTTTGGTGACCAAAATACCAAATTAGTCGCAGAAAAGGTACCCTTCGCCGACAATTTTTTTTAGTTGCCAAATCTCAATCAACGGCGACTAAAATATTAGTCACTAAAAGTGCTAATTTGGCGACTAATTTTTTTTGGTTGCTGAGCCAAAAAAAATGTCACCTTCCACGACCAAATTTGTAGTTGGTAGCCAAAAGCATACCACTTTCTGCGACCAACTCTTTTTTTGGTCGCCAAAATATAACCTTTTTGGTCGCCAAAAATAATGATCATTCGCGGCTAATTAATATTTGGTCGGCAAATGTCATTTTTTTGCGACCAAATTTTTTTTTGGTCGGCAAAAGTGGTCGGCAAATGTGTGAATTCTTGTAGTGGATGTTTGTGACTTAGTGTAACACAGATACATGTTTGTCTTTATATGTGTTCATCTCATGCGAGTTTATTAGAAGACCTCTACAAAGTGCCTAACTAGATGTTTGTAAATTTGTGTAGCTATATTTATATATACACAGATATGTTTGCCTGTATATATGTTCATCTCATGCGCTATTTCTTCATGTTGATTCCTTTTCATTTTTGATCCAAATGTAGTGCCTCCTAAAAAATTTAAAATAACTCTTAAAATATTAATTCGTGATTATATTTCAATTTTAAATTTTGAATATCAATTCCAACCAAACAATTAATGATAAATAGGCATAACAATTTAACGTGAAAAAACCACCTTCAATTGTGATAAAAACTACGAGCTAAAGCCACAAAACAATCCACTAAGAAGGAAAAAAAAAAAGAATTACACATGAGTACTCTCAATTATTTAGTAAATTCACGTCCGAATTGAACTAAACTCGATGTGCCTCTTCCAGCACCGTCTTTACCTTGGAATTTCTTTGCCCAATGTTGAACCCACAATATTGATGTTGAATCCAAGACGATGATCTACTTCGGAGTCCACCAAAGTTTCAGGCCCAGGTTTCCCGAAATCTACTGAAGAACACCTCTTTCTTTATGTGAATAAAAGAACAAAATCAACTCTTGATGTTTGACACTTTGTAGTTTGTTGATCAATCGATCACCTTCTATACACCAAGGAAACTCATATAAAAACACCCTCCAATGTAGAACATTTTGTATTTTACTCCTCTTTGAGAATATGGACAGGTTAAACCCTAAAAATAGCACACAACGCACTTTATAGAAAATAGAGTCACGAAGACTGCACAAGCCACCACTTTATTGCTCGAGCGGTATAAGTAAAGGTAGTGCAAAACATATAGGCCAACTGCTCAAGCGCAACATCCACCGCTCAAGCGGTGAAACATATTTCATAGAAATTCAGTTTGTAGGCAGAGATAGAGACTGTTTACACTAATTATAGTATATTTGTTTGATTTTTTTCTCTTTCTTTTTAGAGAGAAGGTAATTTTAGCACTACACTCTGAAAATGGAAAACATAGTAGGGTCTTATGTCAAAACTATAGGTATCCTCTTGATTGAAATTCCACCCTCCCCATTGGTAGTTCTCTATGATTTCAGTGGGGTCTCGGGTGGGCTGGGCGGACAAGGTCTCGGGTGGGCGTCAGAGGGGCATGGAGTGGGCTGGGCCAAACTGACCGGGCTCACGGGTCGTGCTGGGCCAGGAAACATACGGCTTAAGCCTAGGCCGGAGGGTTTGGGCTTGGGCCTGGTTGGGCCATAGCCAGGCTTTGGGTTGACCGGTCATTTTTACACCTCTACCTATTGCCAAGCACCATAGTTGTCTAAGAAATTTAGTGGTATGTTTTTTGTGAAAAGTAGGCGCTGTCTTCTAATGTGTTGTTTGGGGGTTGCTTATTTTTGCTTTATATATATATATATTTTGCTTTAGTGAACTTTTTTTAGAATTTTTTGAAAAACTTAAGGCTTCTAAATTCTACTCGATGATATAGACAACCAAAGAAAAAAAATTTGAACAAAAGTTTAGAAAAGATAAAAAAAAAAAAAAATAAAAAAAATAAAAAAAAAAAGAAGAAAGAAGAAGAAAAAAATAGTGCCTTGTCCAATTTTTTATTGGAATGTTTCATTTTTATCTTTTTTGTTTTTAGATTCGTTTCAATGAGATGGACCCAAAAAATTAAAAAAAAATGTGACATAAATTTTTTAAAAATATACTAAAAATGAAAGACTCGAAAAACGAAGTTACTTATTTTGGGGGCTCCCAAAGGCCCTCTAAAATTTTCACGTTGCTTTTCTTTGGCCTAACTCGAGTTACGAGAGTTTTTTTTAGTGCTAATTTAGGCGTTTGAATATTTTGTTTTGATGGCTTATTCTATCATCATTTTGATTGCTATGAGAATATATTAAGTCCAGCCGTACTCATAGCCCCAGCATCTCCCACATACACGTTGGGCAGTGAGAGGAAGATTAAAAAAAAAAAAAAAAAAAAAAATTTAACCAATCAAAAATTAGTGAGGGTGTTGGGGTCTAAGTCATTTTTCATATTAAGTCTCCCTGTAACACCTATATTTTTTTGGATAAATTACAAGTAAATTATCTGAGATTTATTTAAAATATAGATTATTCCTGATAGTTTTAGGAATTATATCTTGTCCCCTGATACTTTTAATTGCATTACAAATAATCCATTTCATAATTAGAAATTTCATATTTTCTGTTAATTTTGTCAAATTAAAAATTAGAGAGTATTTACTACAAAAATAGTTAAAGATCACACTTTGACAAAAAAAAAAAAGATCTCACTTTTATTGGAAGTGTGATAAAAAAAATTAGATTGATATTTTAATCACACTTAATTTGATTGAGTGTGATAATATTTATTTTTTATATCACTTTTCAATTAAGTGTGATTATATATATATATATATATTTTTAATCACACCTTATAATTAAAGTGTGATTATATATATATATATATTTTAATCACACATTCTAATTAAAGTGTGATTAGTTATATATTTTTTAACCACACCTTCTAATTAAAGTGTGATTATATATACACTACTACTTTTTAATCACACTTTTTAAATAGGTGTGATTATATATATATTTTTTAACCACACATGCTAATTAAAGTGCGATTATTTATATATTTTTTAATCACACCTTCTAATTAAAGTGTAATTATATATACACTACTACTTTTTAATCACACTTTTTAAATAAGTGTGATTATATATATATTTTTTAATCACACATTTTAATTAAAGTGTGATTATATATACTACTTTTTAATTACACTCCCTAAATAGGTGTGATTGTATAAAATATTTCAATTTGATTTTTATATAAAATATACAATTCCCAAATCGGCACCTCTATTCTACCCATGAATGATAGAGACGACTCACTACTATAAAAGGAGGCTTTAGACACGGAACTTTTTCACCCATTTTTTTATCTTCTTATCTCTCTGTCTCTGTCTCTCTTTTCTCTCTCTCTCTCTCTCTCACTCATCACTCTTTTCTGTCTGTCTGTCTGTCTGTCTCTCTCTTTCTCTCTGTGTCTCTGTCTCTCTTATTTTTCTCTCTTTCACTCATCACTCTTCTCTGTCTGTCTGTCTCTCTTTCTCTCTGTCTCTCGTTCATCTCTCTTCTGTCTATCTCTCTCATCTTTCTTCTCTCTCTGTCTCTCTTCTATATCTCTCTTCTCTTTATCTCTCTCGCTCATCTCTCTCGTCTTTCTCTTTTCGCTCTTTTTTTTTTCTCTCTCTCTCTTTGTCTATATCTTTTCACCCATTTTTTCATCTTCCTCTCTCTCTTCTCTTTCTCTCTCTCACTCATCACTCTTTTCTTTCTGTCTATCTGTCTTTCTTTCTCTGTGTCTCTCACTCATCTATCTCTTCTCTCATCTCTTTTCTCTCCCTGTCTCTTTCACTCATCTATCTTCTCTCTATCTCTCTCATCTCTCTCTGTCTCTCCCGCTTATCTCTCTTCTCTCTATCTCTCTTTGTCTCTCTCGTTCATCTCTCTTCTCTCTATGTCTCTCTCGCTCATCTCTCTTCTCTCTCTCTGTCTCTCTGTCTCTCTCGTTCATCTCTCTTCTCTCTCTGTCTCTTTTTCTGTCTCTCACTTTCTATCTCTTTATCTTTTTGTCTCTCTCTCTCTCCTCTACTGTGTTCGTGTTGCTCACTCTCTCCCTTCTGTCTTCTCTATTTACTGAGCTCTCTCTCGATTTATCTATCCACTACAAGAAAATGCACTTTTAGCGATCACTTTGTCTCTCTCTCTCTCGCGTATCATCACTCTGTCTTTGTCTTTGTCTTTCTCTCTCTCTCTCTCTCTCTCTCTCTCTCTCTCTCCTCTCCTCTATCTGTCTCTCACTCATCTCTCTCTCTTTCACCACCCATCTCCTTTACCACTTTCACCACTACTGCAAACGCCATTCCACTACCACCATTACTACCACTATCGCCACTTTACCTCTATGACTACCATTACTACTACCATTGCCACCACTACCACTATTACCACTCCTACTACCATTACCTCTCCTTCACCCTGGCCATTTCATCTACTCTACACCACAAGAAAAGTGGGCTTATGAGACGAAACTTTTTGCGACGACATATTTACCGTCGCAAAAAGTCATTTTTTGCGACGGCATAACTTGCCGTCGCAAAAAATGTGACCTTTTGTGACGGCACAATTTGCTATCGCAAAAAATGTGCCTTTTTGAGACGGCACAGCTTGCCGTCGCAAAAAAAATGTGACTTTTTGAGACGGCACAACTTGCCGTCGCAAAAAAATGTGACTTTTTGATAAAATAAACAATAATAATTTTTTTTCATTAAAATAAAAATAAAAGAAATAAATTTTCAATCTATAACTAAAAAAAAAAAAGATTTTAAAAAAAAAAAAAACATTAACTACCAAAAAAAAAAAATTTATTTTAACAAAAAATAATTTTTTTTGGCGACGGCAACCCCCGTCGCAAAAAAAAAAAAAAAGGTTAAACCACGTTTTGTTGTTTAAATTTCATTTGTGACCGATTTTTTTTTTTTTTTTTTTTTTCATTCCCGCTATGTTTCCCCTCATTTTTTTTTTCCATTCCCGTTCTGTAACCCTCCCAACCCAAACAAAAAATCCTCAATCTGAAACCACCCCGCCCAGAACCAAAAATCCTTAATCTCTTCTTACCCCCCTCTCTGTCTCTTTTCACCAATTTTTCATCTTCCTCTCTCTATTCTCTTTCTCTCTTTCACTCATCACTCTTCTTTGTCTGTCTATCTATCTGTCTATCTGTCTCTCTTTCTCTGTGTGTGTCTCTCACTCATCTATCTCTTCTCTCATCTCTTTTCTCTCTCTGTCTCTTTCGTTCATCTCTCTTCTCTCTATCTCTCTTGTTCATCTCTCTTCTCTCTCTGTCTCTTTTTCTGTCTCTCACTCTCTATCTTTTTCTCTCTTTGTCTCTCTCTCTTCTCTTTCTCTCTCTAACTCATCACTATTCTCTGTCTGTCTGTCTCTGTCTCTCTCTCTTTCTCTCATTGTCTCTCGCTCATCTCTCTATCTCTCATCTGTCTTCTCTCTCTGCCTCTCTCACTCATCTCTCTTCTCTCTATCTCTCTCATCTCTTTTCTCTCTATGTCTCTCTCGCTCATTTCTATATATCTCTCTCTTGCTTATTTTTCTTCTCTCTCTATGTCTTTCTCTCGTTCATCTCTTTTTGGTCTCTTTCTTTCTCTTTTTGTCTATCTCTCGCTCATCTCTTGTTTCTCTCTCTTTTTCTGTCTCTCTCTCTCTCTCTCTCTCTCTCTCTCTCTTTCTCTCTCTGTCTCTCTATCTCTCACTCTCTTTCACTCATCACTTTTCTCTCTCTCTTTTTCTCTCTATCTGCCTGTCTATTTGTCTCCCCCTCATTGTGTTCGCCTTGCTTACTCCCCTCTCCCTTCTTTTCTATTTACCAAGCTATCTTTCGATTTATCGAGACACTACAAGAAAATGCACTTTTGGTGACCACTTTGTCTTTCTATCGCTCATCACTCTGTCTCTGTCTCTATCTCTCTTCTCTATTTGTCTCTCACTCATTTCTCTCTCACCACCCATCTTCTCTACCACCTTCACCACTACTGCAAATGACATTCCACTACCACAACTACTACCGCTGTTGCCACTCCGCCTCTACGACTATCATTACAACCACCATCACCACCACTCCACTACCACCATTACTACTACCATTACCTCTCATCCACCACAGCTACTCTGTCTCCTCTACCACTACCACAACTTCACCACTAATCTCATTCGCTATCACCACCACCACCACTATCACCTCTTATCCACCACCTTCACCACTAATTTCATTCGTTCATCTCTCTTATTTCTCTGTCACTTTTTCTGTGTCCCACTCTCTATCTCTCTTTCTGTCTCTCTTTTACTCATCACTCTTCTCTGTCTGTCTGTCTGTCTCTGTCTCTCTCTCTTTCTCTCTTTGTTTTTCGCTCATCTCTTTTCTCTCTATCTCTCTTTATCTCTCTCGTTCATCTCTCTTCTCTCTATCTCTGTCTCTGTCTCTCTCGCTCATCTCTCTTCTCTCTCTGTCTCTCTCTTTTTCTATGTCTTTCTCTCGATCATCTCTTTTCGCTCTCTTTATCTCTCTCTTTGTCTATGTCTCGCTCATCTCTTATTTCTCTCTCTTTTTCTGTCTGTCTGTCTGTCTCTATCTCTCTTTCTCTATATCTCTTTCTCTCTCTGTTTCTATTACCTCTTCTCCACCACCGCCACTCAATCTTCTCTACCACTACTACAACTTCACCACTAATCTCCTTTGCCACCACCACCACCACCACCATCACCTCTTATCCACCACCTTCACTACTATTGCTGCTCTCTCTTCTCTACCACAAAAAATTAGCTCTTGATTTTTAATAACAAAAAAAAATGGGTCACAAAAAAATATTTTTCATTGACCATAAAAAATTAACTTTATTATCACAAAAAATATTTTTCATTAAAATATTACATCTACTTCTACCAGATAAAAAAAAATTATTAAAATAAAAATAAAACAAATTTTCCTCTTTTTTCACTGACTCACCCGACGGCCCGCCCAAACTTAATTTCCCCCCTTTTTTCCCCTCCGCCTTTCCCCCCCTTTTTTTTCATTTCCTTTTAGGTTTGTAGGGCCCTTAATTTCACAACACTGCTTCAAAACAGTGAGCAAACCTTAATCTGAGAGAGAGAAGATAAAGGGTTTGAAGAGAGACTGGGGTTGAAGGGGAAGGGTTTCAATCGGCGGCAAGACTGGTTCAGCAGCGGCGAGACTAGTTCGGCGACGAGACGGTACGCTTCTTTTGACTCTTCTTTCGACTCTCTCATTCCAGTCGATTCCTCTATCGACTGGGTTGAAATGGCTCCTCTATATCTCTATGTTGCCCCCATCGCCATAGCCATAGCAGCTTATTAGTGGTGGTGGTTGTTTTCTGCGAGCATCGGTAATGTCGCAGAAGCGGCAGCAAGAGGACTCCAAGGGTCGTTCGGAGGGCAATGGGTCCGGTGAAAAGCGTCGCAAACATCCTTCTTTCAGAAGGTCTCTCTCTCTCTCTCTCTCTGTGAAACAAATTGGAACATCATTATGTTTTGGATCATGAGACTCTGGGGTTAGGAAATCCAATATTCTCTTGAGATTTACCCGAAATGAGTTCTGCTTGGAGTCGAAATCCACGATCGGTGTTGAGTTCGCTACCAGAACTCTTCAGGTGAAGTTTCCCCCTACTCTCTGATGCCCTCACTTTTTTTTTTTTGGTCAATCGGGCTTGAATTTGATCTGTCTAATTTGAATGTTTGTTTACAACATCTGACAGTTCTGGGTTTTTTAATTTAATTGTTTGGTCTTAGTTTTTTTTTTTTTTGTGTGGATCCTCTGCACTTTGTCCTGCTGTAACTATCCCACAAGAGATTTTTCAAAAATATGTTTATGAATATTGCACACATGTATATAACTTTGTGCCTATGTTTATCTCACATTAAATTCTTTTTAACTATTAGTTGTTGCAAACTTGCAGTATGGCTATTTTCATTCATGTAGATTTACATCTTACATACTCCAAGTTTGAAATTTAATGCTGACACCATGTTGGTTGTAAGTTGTAGCACAGTAGGTTTTGGTTTATTTGTTTTTAATAATCGGGTTTCCGGGTTAACCCCAACTAATCCCGAGACCCATGCAAAGTGCGCCCCCTCCATGTTGGTCGGCAAATCTCGGGCAGAAAAATAGAGTGGGTTTAGGGGTCAGTGAGGAAAAATTACAAGTGTGAAATTCTAGTACTGAATGTCAAGAACTCAAGTAGAGTCTTTGGATGGTAAGTTCCACTTTAGGCTTAAATTTTAAAATTTTAGTTTAGTTTTTTAGTTTCAAAAATATTTTCAATTTTGCCTTTTAAAATTTTATATATGTGCTCCCCTTAATTTTTCTTATTCTTCTTCCAACAAACTTGACACACCATTAACTAGAACACCGACACAATTGACTTCATATTTGTTCCACAGATAAATCAAAGAAAGTTTTTCATTTTTTTATCATGTGTTGTTTATTGGCATTTTCATTTTTATTTTTATTCCATTTCTTATTGCTTGAGAGTTGTATAGATTTGAATGCTATGATGTTTTGTATTGATATATATAATATTGGAATAGTTTTGAAATATTCATAATTGGTTTTTTTATTTTTATTTTTTTTATTATTAAAATGTCAAATTGAGCCTTGTGTCCCAAACCTACTAATCCGATAATTTATCTTAGTATTTGCTACCCTCAATCAAAATCGAGTTGTGCATTAGCTGGTATTAGTCGAGTTGTGCATTAGCTGGTACGGACACCCGCTTATCAAAACATAATAATATATTGTCGGTTAATTTTTATTTTTTTATCCTATTCGAAGAAAATACAATGCTTTTAAAAATTAAAAAAAAAATTGCCAAAAGAAATAAAGCATAAAATGAAGTTAAATGTCTTTCCCTTGTGATTATGCATCAAGGACCTCTTTATGTTAGATACTGGATGTCTCAAAATGATGTGATGAGCTGTTGAGGTATATACTTCATGTTTGAAAGCACAAAATGACTGTTGAGACATTTTTGCTTCTGAAAAAAATGACAAGCCACACACACACACACATGTTACTTCACTTTACAAAGCTTATGGTATAATCTCTTTCTTATAGTTTGTACACAGCTACAAATATCAATGTATATAATACCCTTTTCATCACATTCAAATAGTGAAAAAGAAAAGAAAAGGGGAAAAAAATCATATATATCATAGTGTATGATAAACAATGTAGCAAAGGCAACAAAATTGCATAAAGTTTGAAGATGGTCGGTAGTGATATTTCACATAGTGTATGAAAAACAATGGAGGTTTCACCCTTGCTGCTATATACCCATCATGTTCCCATAGCAAGGTGTTAGTTGAGCTCACTTGTCTTGATTTACTATTTTTTCATATGTAGTCATGCTTGATATAGGCCGTGTTACTATTTCTCTTAATTGTTGTTTAATGAGACAGCAAAAGCATATCTAATCACTGTTTCAGATACTGGCATACATATTGGGAGGCTTTGCTTTATTTTTATTCATTCCATTATTATGAGGTTGGATGGATGACTAACAATTTCTATGTTGATGCATTTGGCAAGTCACTAACAATTTCATTACAAGATTTGTTCTATATGACTAATATATTGGTTAACATAAGTTGGTTTCTGAGCTAGAAGCAAGAGGTTTGATGCAGAAATCTTATAAGAAATAAAATAAGGCACATCCAAAAGCAATTACAATTAGTTTCTCATGTTTCACAGGCCTGCTAGCATTGTCATTGTGAGCTAAGCATGCTGCATCAGAACAATTTAATTGACGATTTTGAGTAATTAGGACTGACCTTCTATTTTCAGTGACATAAGTGATATGTCAGGGTTTTAGATTGGTGTATTTTGTTGTCAAGAATTGTTCCTAATGAACAGGAGAACATAGGCTCACTATTAAGAATGAGCAACAAAAGCTAATCACACCAGTTGATTCCGAGGCAGCAGAAGGAAAATCCATAATCACTCCTTCAACAAATAACTGAAAATAATCAGTTACTGTAGATACTCGGTTGTTTGATCATAGCCATATTTGTAACTTACTGGTTTTTAATTAGCGAAATCAGAAGCATATACTTCTAGAACTTGTTTGTGAGCATCAGAGTATTAGCATCCTTCCAATACATAATTCTTTCGGGATTAGAATTCCCGATGCAAATGACTGATGGTGGAAGGATTCTTGCATTAAACTGTATGTCTGCTTGGTTGTGGGTTCAACATGTGTCTGTCTCTAGGAAGCAGAAGATAAGCTTTGTCTTCCCTTTGTTAACTTTTCAAATTAGTTTCTTCTTCGAGTAACTGATCTCAGGAAATGAAATGTAATTAGGTTATCACCATCACGCTTAAAGCCTTTTGAACATGTAGATTGAATCTGTGTTGTGTGCAGAATAAACAATACTGTTATAGATAGAAGAAAGAAAAGCAAGTATGTAGCAGGTGAAATTATTCAAATATGTGTGACAGACATATTTCAATTTCTTAGCAAGCATGTTTGAATATAAAAATTTGAAGAAAGTGGAAACTAGAGTGTAGACACCCCATTTTTGACCGTCCTCAAGACTTGGACGTCACCGCTTGAACACCCGGTGATTATCCATGATTGTGTTCGTCTTGAGTTCCCGGAGATCCCAGCTGCGCGTCGTACCTCAGGACCTCTCAACCGGCTTGTTCTGTGCTTGGTTTTGCACCAAGACTTGTGTGTTTTTGCATTTTAGGGTAGGAGGAGGCTTGCTAGCCATCCCTGAATCCCACCGGCTGCCCCCACCCTCTACCGGCACTCCCTTTTGGCCATCGGCACTGTTTTCTAAAAATATATGGCCGGTCGGCACTATATGTTGCCAACCGGCACTTTTTTGTGCCGATGATTTATTTGGCTGGCCGGCGTGCACTCTTTGAACCCCTGAGGCATGGTGCATGCCAGCTGTGCCAGCTGGAATGCACCATCACTCATCCCCGTGCATAGGAGTGACCACTTTGCACCTTTGAACCCCTAAACCTTCTAGAAGGTTGACCCTTTTGCCCAAGCTTCTTGGAGAAGCTTGGACAGCTGTCTTAGCTTCTCCAAGAAGCCAAGACCCTTGTGCACCCTTTGCCCCTTTTGGCTAGCTTCTTGGAGAAGCTTTGAGCCATTATTTGTGCCTATATAAGCACCCCTCCTCTCCCATTGAGAGGGGTTAGCCATTTCCAACACAAAAACCAGAGCTTATATCTATACATCTCTGATATATATCTATCTATATCTATATCCTCCTCTCTCTCATCCTTGTGTGTGTGTTTTAGGCCTAAATAGTGTGTTTTGCCTTACTTTTGCACCATTACACACACTATTACACCTAGCTTCGAGATTGAGAGACTTGGAGGGTTGTTTGTTGAGCTTTTGGACTGATTTTGATCACTAGAAGAGGGCTGCACCATCTGTTCTTCAAAGGATCTTCAAGGGTGAGCACTTCACTTTAGATTCCCCATTCTTGCACTAGCTTTCTACCCATCTTGCTTTGTGTTTTTGGCTTTGTGCTTAACATAAAAAAGGCTTGTTTTTCCTTTCTTAAGAACATTCATTAAGATTGTTTTGTGGTTCGGGTAGAGTCTCATCCTCTTAAGCCTTGTTTTGGCCATTTTGGTGTCTTTTCTTGAAGCTTTGCTTACTTGGTGTTTTTGGTCTTCTCACCACTGAAAACCAGTGGGTTTTCAGTGGTGAAGAAGGTATTTTCTAGTCATGAATAGGGGAGGGACACCCCTCTCCCCTTTGTCCCTCTTTGGTCTTTAGTTTGGCTCACATGGTAGCATGCATTTTTAGTCTTATATGCCTTCATTTTAGAGCTTATTTGGGTGTTTGGGATCATATGTCATCTCTGTTTTTGGTTGGTTTTGTGGTCCTTGGCATGTCTCTTATACTTGCTTTGTAATGCTCTAGTTTGCCTAGAAATGAGCCTTGAGTTTAGGCCATGTTTCTTGCATGTATGAGCCTCACTTCATGAAGATATTAGCATCATTTTGTCATGTTTAAGGGCTGTGAGCCACTGTTTTTGCCATGTTTGGTGTGCTTGATGTGGTTGCCTTGTGTTTTGACTTGTAAATCTTAAGCATATTGGCCCCTAACATGCTTAGCTTGGACTATACTCATTGATTTGACATCATTTAGGATCATATTTCAGTCCATAAATCATGATTGTATGTTTGCATACGTGGTTTACTTCATGCTTTAAAGGTGTCCCCTTTTGTGTCTAAATAGGCCTTATGCATGCTTGTACGTTTAAAGCATTTTGGGGCTGTCATACCAAGGTTTTTGGGTGTATTTATGCATGATGGAACTCTGTTTTTGCTTACATAATTCATGTCATGAGTGGTCTTGGTAATGATGGAGGAGTGTTCCCTTTTGGTGCCCTAGACTTGGCCCCATTTGGTTTTGCACATTGGCATGTACATTGGTCACAATCTTGGGTGTTTTGCCACTGTTTTGGGTTGGTTTGAGGGCTGCCCCATTGTAGTTAAATCCACCATTGCATGCTTGCCTCATGTTTGTTGCTTAATTGATTCATCAAGTGTTGCTACATGTTAGTCCTATTGCCTAAATTGCCCATGTTTGTATTGCATTTGTACCTTGCATGTTGCATTACATTTGGCATGTTGGCATTTTAGTATTAGGTTGCATCATGGAGCCATGTTTGCATAACATGCATTGCATTACTTGGTTTGGGGTGTCAAACCAAGTGTAAGGGTTGAGATGAGTTCATACTATAAGTGATGCAACTTGTCTCAACTCATGGTCACTAAGGCCCTTGAGTCCCAAACATGATAGGGACTTAGTTCTCATTTGTGTGTTGCATGCATATTGACATTGAAATGCAATCTTGATTTCTTAGGCTATCATGCACCAAGATGCGTAATTGATGGCCCAAGAATCAAGGGTCATGCTCCCTTGAGTCCCAAACATGATAGGGAAGCATTGGTCATGCTTACATATGCCTAAAAATTCATGCCATGCACTGCTTGTCTGCTGCTGCTATCAAAACTGTCTCCTGCAGGAATTTTGTGCCGACCGGCAGTATATAGTGCCGACCGGCACTATATAGGTAGCCGATGGCCTCATGGACAGCCGATGGACTTTTCCCTCGGCCGGTGGCCATCCCTCCCAGCCGATGATGTTCTGCAATGCTCATAGAAGGTTCTCTGGGACTTTGACAGTTTTCAGAGAAGAAAAGGCAGTAAAACAGAGGCAACAGTGGCATGGTGCGGACTTTCCGGGTGAGTCGGATTCAAGCATGCATCATTCGCGCATCCCGAGGCAGGGCTGAGGCCCCTTCCTTTTTATATTGAATTTAATTTGATAATTAGAAATTTTTGTAATAATTTATTTTGTATTCGGACTGTATTATTTTGGGACTGTATATTCTTTCGGACCCTCTGCGCGAGGGCAAAATTGTAATAAGTGTGGGTGAGTGTGATGTATGTCTTCCAACCCCCACTTCTTTCTTCCCTTTTATTTACCTGCTTATGATGGTAGATTAGGGCATATTTAAATTAGCATAACAGTATGATAGCATGCGTGCATCTATACATTTGTTATACATGCATTGGGCTCGGTACATCATACAAACTGCATTGTATTTCAATTCCAAATTGAATACGTGTTATTTGTAGCATTCCATATGCCATGTTTAGGATAGCCGAGCCTGTCTAGATTACATTCTTTGCATGTGTTGCATTAGCCACTTAACATGAACTAGGATCATGCATATGATTACTAACTAGTTTCTGTTTTGGCTTGGAGTACTAGCTGAGCTTTTATGCTTTAGCATATCGCATGCGTGTGAATGTTGCCATAATAGCATGATTACCATGAGGCTAGCTGCTTATGTGATATAACTGCTTGAATGCTTGTGGATGGAGGTCGAATTGCCTGAATTGGGATAATACATTAAAACTGTGAGTTTTAAGCCCACTAGATAGTGGCAAAACTGTCTTTTCTAAAAAGCCCACTTGAGGGTGGTAAAATTTGCATTTTAGCCTACTTGCGAGTAGCAAACCATTTTCAAAACAAACATGTAGTGTTTTGTTCCAATTTAGGCGATTTGGTCTATACTTGTTTGCTGTGCGCATAATATAGTAATTCTAGGCTAATAACCGGAATAAGAACACATAACGTTTTCAAAACTAGATATCATGGTTAGTAGAGGCCGGTCTTCGGACCGGGCGAGAGGGGGTGCTCATAGCTGACCTTCCCCGATCGTACCCAAGCTCCCGAGCCAAGATCACTTTGGTGATGACGGACCCGTGGCCTTCGGCACCGAGTCAGGGTTTCCTAAATTTTCCCATTTTAAAATATTTAGGCGGCGACTCTGTAATCTGGCAAAGCAGTCCATGTTTGGCACTTCTTTTCAAAAATCAGTTTTTCTTCAAAACGATTTGCCAGAGTTGGACTCTTTGGTTCAAGATTAAGAACCGTGACATTTGAGTCCTTTGAACTGTAGTGACCCAATATCGAACCAGAACGGGGGGGAGTCGCACCCTCGCCCGGGATGCGCTCGGGGACGTCTACATAGAGTGAGATAGAGATAGAGAAATACCATTGAGACCCAAAGTTGTTATTCACTTAATTTGATGTGTGTGATGTCTGTCAAAAATTGAATACAATGGTAAACCAGGAATGTCCTTGTTTAGCAAATATCTTAATCCTTTCCATATGTTTTCATCTAATTCCTTAATATTCATAGCACTCTCAGTATCTCATATTAGTAACTTTGCATCCTTGTTCTCATCTTCATCATAGTCATCGTCATCTGTAAATTAATGCACTGCAGGGAATTTTTGTCATCCTAGTACTTTGATTGTTTCCTATCCTGTCTTCAGATTCATGGGCATGAGAAGTAGTCTTCATTTTTTAGTATATATATATATATTTTTTTGTGTGGCTCTTTTGGCTATTTTTTAACTTCCCAAACTTACCCTGAATATGACTAGCATTTGTGCTCCCCTGTTGCATGAGGTGGATATTTAAATCTTAACAAGTAAATTTCTGTTTTGAAATTGACCTAATTTCACCAATTGGGCCACATGCCACTAGTTCTATGACTCATGCTTTGTTAGTTTCTATGTGAGCACTGAAGAATGCATGTAGTTTTAGATATTTTGTTGTAGCCTGTGCATGATTTGTTTTGTCTATGGGCTTTGAGAAAAATATTTGGTTCCGTTATTGATCTTCTACTCCCCTAACTGCTAATTATATCCTGATTGCGAATCATATATCATTCATGTTTAATTTTACAATTAAGCAAATTTGCAAAATCCTTTCAGATTCTGTGTTGGGGTGAATTTACCTGAAAATATAATCTGTGTGATTGATCCATACGAGTCACAGGCTTAATGATGCGTCTCATTTTATTGTTCATGTTATTTCTTTTTTCAAGTTGATCTGCTCAGAGGTTAGAAATCAGATAAAGTTGATGTCACATTACAACCAGAAGAGTTGGAAGTAATGAACAATGTCTTGGCCAGGTATTTTGAAATAATAATGTATTTTCTTTATGATTTTTTATACGCTTGTGCCAGCTGTTAGTGTTTGCACTTATTTTCTATGTGCCATGAACTTGTTCAGAAGCTTTGATTCCCTGTGGTGATGTGTTGTATTAGATCATTTATTTTTGGGGGGACAAACTTCACTTCAACACCCTATGGTTAATTCTACTTGTGGTTTACCCCTCTTGATATTTAGAAATAAGCATATAACCTTCCTATGATTTGGTGCACCATCAAAATTCCATCAAAATTAATAGCTTATGTGAAAACATGTGCTTGGAATGCGAATGGTTCTGTTAAAACACATTTCATACCCAAAAAGATGGCAAAAATGCCCTTAGTTTGCTCAATGTTAAGGCTACTTCAGAGGTATTTTGATCCTTTCACTGAAGTGTATAGACGGTGCACTTTAATCTTCGAACCATAGAGGGTTATATGCTTATTTTAAACATCTGAGCGTAAACAACACATGGAGTAAACCATATTGGGTAAAGTAAATTTTGCCCTTTTTCATTAACTTTTTTTAGTACTCTTTTAGGACTAAATGAAGGGCTTGGGTGTTTGTTTGAGCAGGGAGGAAATGACTTTGAGATATATGACTTAGAGAGAACAGTGGGTCACACAGGTTAGCTTTATATTTCAGCTTCTTATTGCATTATTAAATACCATGGATTTTTCTATTTCCATGGCATCTAGAGAACCAAATGCATCATTAGTATAGTGTCATTGCAAAGAAAGCTCCAATCAGACTGGGATGATTGCAAAACAGAATGGATCCATTTTTGAAAATAAATATAATTGGTGATATTCTCATACAATGCTGTAAATGATTTTTTACATAAAACAGAGTACTTGTTTTAAATGCTATGGAAAACAAAATGGAAAAAATGTTGTAACTTCAAAAGAAACAATTTCATTTGGATAATGCTGTAAAACAGCATATATATACACATAATCCTTGTTTTAAATGATGCAATTGGGAGTTTCTAAAGCCACCACACACCCGCCATGTTCATCTCTACACCTATATCCACAAATTTTACTTCGTAACATACAAGATATACAATGCATATAGTGAGTGTAGAGAGAAAATAAGCGAGTGTATTTAGAAGCTCCGATGAATTCTTTTCATAAATGCAGCCTCTGCTTCTCCAAAACCTGCTGTTGCTAGTGATAGTAACTGCAATGTATGTACTCCCCCTCTCCAAAAAAAAAAAAAAAAATGGAGTAAATTCTTGAGTTTTTATTTATTTATTTATTTATGGGTACCTAGAATTATGGTTCAACAGTAATAATAATATACATTCACAAAAAGATCATACACAAGCTGTATTGAGATTTATCATTTTTAAATACTGTGCTCATTAGTGACCTCCTAATTATAATGTCATTGACACTGAGCTGCTATGGCATCTAATTGTTAACAGGGAAGTTACTTCCAAAAGGATTAAGATCAAGCAGAAATGATTAATGTTCCTATTTTGGTTTGCTGAATTAACTTTTTAGTTTATTCATATGCATCAGCGGTTTCTGGATTAATTTGTGTTTTTATTTTTCAGGTCAGCAATTTTTTGGAGAGATGCAAAATATGGTCCAAGAATTAAAGAACTTAGTTTTTTAAGTTTTTTTCATTTTTTAATATATGTAAGCACAGTTAATTTTTTTTTATTTAATTCCTTTGTATATGCTTTTGAATATTTAATTTTCATTTATGAAATATATGACGTCATTCCATTCAATATGTAGTTATGATTCAAAACATAGTATATAGTGTGTATTACATTTTTCAAATGTGCATACAAAAATAATATTAATTATTTTTCAAATATGTCGAACCCTTTTTTTATTACAGATTTTATTAGTTATTAATCACACTTAAAAGGTGTGATCTAAATGTTATTAATCACACTTAAAAAGTGTGATTAAAAATGATCCTTTTTAATCACACTTCCAAAGATCACACTTAAAAGGTGTGATCTAAATATTTTTAATCATACTTAAAAGCTGTGATCTAAATGTTTTTAATCACACTTAAAAAGTGTGATCTAAATGTTATTAAGCACACTTAAAAAGTGTGATTAAAAATGACCCCTTTTAATCACACTCCCAAAGATCACACTTTAATAAAACTTAAAAGGTGTGATTAAATAACATACATCACATAAAAAAAGTGTGATCTTTATCTGTTTTTGTAGTAGTATATTTGTAATTATTAAAACGATAAAGAACAACCTATATTGGGTAGATAATACTTTGCACCTTTGTATTTTGCACCAAATCTCACTTTGGCTCCTACATATTAAATCATGACAGTTAACCCCTTGCACTTTTGGTCAAATCCCAGTTTAGTTCCTACACATGAAATTGTGACAGTCAACCCCTTGCACTTTTACTCAAATCCCACTTTGATTCCTACACTAGTATCAATGTCCCTATTTGGTTATTTCATTTTTAAATCTTTAACAAAATCCAATCATGTGACAGAAATGTGACTACAAAATGAGAGTAAGAGAGGAAAATTATCCATGTTTTCCACCTATACACTTTGTCCTATGTGATAAGTACATGAGAGTTATATAATACAATATATATATGTTCGTATGGTAAAAATTTGATACGAAAATGCAAGAAAGTAGAACTTTTGAAATAAAAAAAACACGACAAGGTAATCAAAGGAAAAGAAAGATGAATAGACAGAAAACTGTGTTACCATGAAAAATAGAGTTTTGTGATTCTAATTTATGCAAAATCCTAGTTCATCTTCTTAATTGTTTACAATCTAGGTTTTGTTTTAGCTTAACACAGTCATATTGTGATATAAATTTTAGGATAAAGTATGTATTAGTGGAAAATGTAGATGATTTTTCTTTCTTACCCTCAAGTCGTAGTTACATTCTTATCGCATGACTAAATTTTGTTAAAGATTTAAACAATTGAGTAACAAAAATGGGATATTGACACTTGTGTAGAGATCAAAGTGAGATTTTACCAAAAGTACAGGAGATTGGCTGTTACAATTTCATATGCAAGGATTAAAGTGAGATTTGACTAGAAGTGCAGCGGGTTAACTGTCATGATTTCATGTGCAGGGACCAAAGTGAGATTTGGTACAAAGTACATGGGTACAAAGTGTAATTTACCCATTTATATTTTAAGCAAATTTTAAGAAGTGTATTTATAATTAACCATATTTTTTTTAGTATGTCTATCTATAATGACTGCATTTTTTTTTTTTCCAGTCACTTGCCAAAAAAAATGAGAATAATAAACACAAAAATGTTTTGGAGCTCTAAAACATGAGCTCTGAATGAGCTCTAAGGGTTGGCACCACCCCATTGATGTTTTTATTTTTTTATTTTTATTTTTTTTTACTCTTGCCACATCACTAGAACTCATATCTATCTCACTTGCTAAAAAAACAAAAAAAAACTTTGAGAATAATATGTTGACACAAGGAAAGAGTAACAAAAAAGAGTAATGATAAATAGCATTAGAGTTGGAGCTCTAATGCCAACTCTAGTGATGTGACAATATATAAAAAATAAATAATAAATAAAAAAATTGCAATATGACAAGCCAAAATATCAAATCATAAGGTGAGGCCTACCTCTAAAGCTCCCTCCAATGCTCCTCATTTAGAGGTCCCAAACATTTTTGAACAAAAAATGGAGTGACCCAGTCACTTTACAGTGGGAATTGTACTATTCGACTGGAGGTGGACAAAAAATTTATCAAAAGATGAGAGAATCTTTTGACAGCGCTGCTAAAAACACTTAGCCCGAAATGGCTCGAATCCAAAACGACGTCGCTTTGGATTTTTTATTTTTATTTTTATTTTTTTTTCTCCCTCTGTTTACAATCACCAAACTGAAATCAAGCTTAATTTTTTTTTTCTTCCGGTTGGCATCATCATCATCATCATCATCAACACATCATCTGTTCTTGCTCTATTTTTTTTCTTTTCTTCTTCCATAACTCAGAGAGAGAGAGAGAGAGAGAGAGAGAGATACACACACACAGAGGTATAGATCTGTGTATACACACACAGATACACGTACAGAGAGATAGAGAGATACACACAGAGAAAGAGAGAGAGGTACAGAGATCTATACAGATTTGTGTATACACAAATCTGTGTATACACACAGGATGGCGGTGCCAGTGATGGCGGCGTCGGTGATGGGTGCTATCTTTCTTCCCCCTTCCCTCTTCTCTCTTTTTTCTCTTTTCTCTCTTTTTGTTTCTGTTTCTCTTCTTCTCTTTTTTCTCTCTACGCCCCTCCATCTGTTTCAGAGATTTGAGAAGGAAAGAAAGAAAGAAAGAAAGAAAGAAAGAAAAAGGAAAAAAAAAAAAAAAATCGTTTTGGGCAGTAGAGCCATTCAGGGCAAAAGAATTTCGAGTTACGAAGGATTATTCATCTTTTGAAGATATAATTTTGTTGTATTTTTTTTTTACACACAAAAAATTATATCTTCCTAATTTTCTAAATTTTTTTAGTTAACTAAAAATATAAATTTACCTTAAAACTTTACTTTTTGTCCTACATTGTTTTAAATTGATTACTTTACTTATTTATTTTTTAATAAAAATAATATACGTATATAATACTTTTTTATATAAAATTTAAGAGATAATAATATTTTTACAAGAACAAATTATGACAGTAGTCCTTATATTTTTATCCTTCTATTATTTTGGTCTCTATAATTTTAATTGGTTCGATTTTAATCCTAAATTTATGATTTTGTTTGAATTTAATTAAATTGATTATAACTCCTAACTTTTTTTTTTTTTATGAAATATATGCAAATAATTGGCATGTGTCATAATTTTAAGAGTATAATTATAAACTTATTCAATTCAGTGTGTTATCTCCAACTAATTCGGTGATTATTTTCTGTCAAAAACGCTAATGACGTTATGAATTGGATCAAATTGACACAAAATTTAAAATTAACGATCAAAATTAAACTAATTAAAATGTAAGGATCAAAATAATACAAGCGGCAAAATGTAGGAACTATTAGTATAATTTATTCTTTTTACATTTGTAAACCAAAAGTGATGAGTATTTTAATTTTCAATAAATAATTATAAATGAGATATATCATTATGCGTGAGTTTTTTTTAAGACCAGCTCACCTGTTGTAACAGCAAGGGGCTGTTAGGCTTATGAGCTCACCATCTCGATGATATAAATCGTTTATTTTTTTAAATTTTTTTTGTGTGTATTATCTATACAAAAAATTAAATATGATAATTGTAACTTATTTAATTTATTTTATTTATCAATAATAAAAATAAATTATTTAACATGAATATTAGTGACACATAATAAATTGAATATTATCGAATCAACCTAATTTTATATGTAAAAAAATAATTTATTAAAATAAATAATTTAAAATATCGAGACAAAATTTATGATAAACTCTACCAACCCAATAGTCAGTACAAATTTTATTGGTATGTCACTACTATTTTTCTTTTTTTAAATAACTTTGACCAGCCCCTTTAAAGTGCTAGCCAGCTGTTTTGTCATCTAGTCCCTCCATTTGGTTGGTTTTTAATGGTTTGATTTTGTTTATGGAAAAATTAGGATTACATTATTTTATATATTTCTAGGACAATGAAAATTTGTTTGCTAGATAAAATTTCTAAACTTTTAAATTGTGAAAATATAAGTTTTATATATATTTCTATCAAGTTTTATATAAGTTTTATATATATTTCCATCAAACTTTATATATATATATTTTTTTGTTTTTTGTTTTTTTCCTGATTTTATGTTTTAGATAAAGAACTCTCTTATGAGATATTGGGCTCTCTCTGTCTCCCACTCTTATTGCTACCGATATCGATCTTTTCGATGCAATGAATGAATCCGGATCCTCCGTCGCCCTTATCTGCGGCCCTTTCCTGTAGCGTCCCAAAACGACGTCGTTTTGGGGTAACTTTTCATGAAAAAAAAAAACAAAAAACAAACAAACTCAGAAACAGAGAGAAAGAGGGAAGAAGATGACTATCTAACGACACAAACTAGAAGCAGAGCATAGCCCAGAGACCCAAACACCAATCAAACCACAAGAAGCATTTTCTCTCTCTCTCTCTATCTCTCTCTCTCTCATGGGTATAGTTTCCCTCTCTAGGAATTCTTTCCAGATGCTCAGTTCTTCAACTTGAAATTAAAGAAGTTGAAATTAGGGGGGGGGTTGTGGTGTGGTTTTTTGATCCTGTGTGTTGATTAATGGAGATACCAAAACGACAACTCTTTGTGCTGCAGACCCATGTTGATTAAAATTCAATCTACACCGACAAACCCATGTTGTGGGAAGAGATCCAGATCCAACTCTTTGTGTTTTTGTTTCTTTCTCTTTCTCTCTCCTTTTTTTTTTCCCCCTTTTTTCTGGGTCTGTTGTTGATGATGATTATAAAATTATTCTTTGTGTTCTTTGTAGATCCCATTTATATCAATTCTTGGGTTTATTTTTTGTATTTTTTGTGTTTTTGCTTCTTTCTCTTTCTCTGTTTTTTTTTTCTCTTTTTTTCTGGGTTTGTTGTTGATGATGATTATAAAATTATTCTTTGTGTTCTTGGGAAAAATGGCCATTTTGGATGATGAGTGTTTGGGTCTCTGGGCTATGCTCTGCTTCTAGTGTTTGGGTCTCTGGAATAATTTTATAAACCCAAGATTTGATATAAATGAGATCTACAAAGAGCACAAAGAATTGATATAAATGGGTCTGTTGTTGATGACCATTGCCACTTTGGATTGTCCAAATTATTTTATGTGTTCTTGGGAAATTATTCTTTGGATGACCATGGCCATTCGACAGAGCTCTGTTCTTGGTAAGTCATGGTAGATAGATAGCCATCTTCTTCCCTCTTTCTCTCTGTTTCTTAGTTAGTTTTTTTTTTTTTTCATGAAAAGTTGCCCCAAAATGACGTCGTTTTGGGCGCTACAGGAAAGGGCCGCAGATAAGGGCGACGGAGGATCCAGATTCGCGATGAATATTGCACGATTTAAATTCTGGACTGTTCTCTACTACAATAATGTGAATTGTCAGTGCCGTTAGTGATAAAGGATGCTAGAAAACATGTGTTTGTGTGGGTTTGGTTTGAATTTTTTAGATTAAATTTTTAAAAATTAAATTTTTTATTTTTTATATTATTTTCTTTTTAATAAATATTTTTAAAATTTTAAGTATTTTTTTTACTTTTTTAAATGTACCTTACTTAGATATATTTAAAAAGTAAAAAATTTGTAAAAAAATATTTTAAAAAATTAATAAATATATAAAATATGAAAAATATATTGAATTCTCGTTTTGTTTTTTATTTTATATTTTTGATAACTAGTAAATTTTTAAAAGATTTTTTTTTTCATAAAAATTATACTTTTTATATGTATTTATGTTAGGTGTGTCTAAAAGTTAAAAAAATTACTTAAAATATTAAAAAATTTAGTAAAAAACTACAAAAAATAAGAAAGTAGAATTTTAAAAAAAATATTTTTGAAAAACTAAAAATAAGCAAAGTAATTAGTAGTGATTCGAAAATCCTTGGCTTGCATAATGTGAAGAACATGATGTGACCATGAAGATTTGAGAGGTTTGTATAGATTTGTATAAACAAATCAATTCTCCTACGTAGCTCGAATTAGATTGGTCCGAATGACTTGAGGTGCCAAAACGATGTCGTTTTGATACTTTTTTTTTCTTTCTTTTTTCTCAGTGAAATAAAGAGGCAAGAGAAAGAGAGAATACGGAGAGAGAGAGAGAGAGAGAGAGAAGAGATGGGAGAAAAAAAAAGAGATGGGAAAAGAAGAGATGGGAGAACACCACACAGAAGAGATGAGAGAACACTATTATTAAACAACACAAAAAAAAAAAAAAAAGAGATGGGAGAACACCATTGTTAAACAACACACAAAAAAAACAATACTGAGCCAGACCCAGCAGCGAATCCACCATTGTTAACACTTTCCAAGCTCAAATTCCTCACCAAATCACCAACATTTTCTCGAAATAGAGTCTCATTCCCACCCACACACCCACTTGACCCACACACAGTTCGATCCAATCCACTCAAACTTTCGTTGAAGAACATGTAATCGTCGTACCTCAAGTAACACCCATCGTAGAACAATTGACCATCGCGAATTGGACATTGGAAAGGGAGGCAATGAAGGATCTGGGTTTTGATTTAGGCGAAATAGAGGTCGCAATCGAAGCGAGAAAGGTCTTTCATACACTCTCGGAAGGTGTAGACTGTGGTGTTGCCGAAGCCGTTTATTGCGCCATCGTAGTGTTGGGCAGAGACAAGGGGCTCACGGCGGTCATGGTGAGCGAGAGAGAGAACAAAACAGAGATAAAGAAGAAAGGAGAGAGAACACTTAGAGAAGAGAGGAGAACAGTAGAGAAGAGAGGAAAACAGAAGTAGAATAGAGAAGGGAGGAGAGAGAACAATTCGGGCCACTCGAGCCTCAATAAATCGAGCTACGAGGCATTTCTTTAAACAAATATGGTTTTTGCCGCAGATCTCTATGCAACCATTGATTCCCATATCTAATTTGTTTCATTCATTCTCTCTTATACAACTTTTTCCTTTTCATTATTTCTTTATCTTTCTATTAGGGTGGTTGCGGATCAGTTTTGAACTATTTAGTTTGCGGTTTGAACTTGTTTGCATGTCTACAGTTTGAGAAAAATTAAACCCCGCAACTGTATACAATGCGGATTGCAATTTATGCAGATATGGTTCGCAGATATGCGGGCTGTTGTAGACGGTTTGCGGATTGAACTTTTCCCTTAAAAAGCAAAACTTGAGCCTGTTTTTTTTCCCATTTTCTAAATATTCATTTTTCCTCATTTTCTGAATATTATTTTGGGCCATAAAATCACATATTTCATATCATAAAATTGTTATTTTCGAATGAGAGAGATCCTTAAAAAAATTCCAAATATCATTAATTACTTAAGAACATCAATAATAAATGAATTAAAATTTATAAAATTAGAAACACAACAAAATCAATTCCTAACACAAACAAAACATTCAAAATCCTAAAATTTTAAATCAAATTATAAACTAACACAAGTACATCATTCAAAATCCTTAATCATTCAAAATCATTCACTATTTAGTATCCAACAACACAATTAAAGTAAAATAATTCAAAATCCTAAACTTATCTAAAAGTAATTATTTATTAATTTTTACATTCATCCAAAATGCAATAATAATAACCACTTAAAACCAAAATAAATTGTTGTCAAATTTCATCCAAATCCATTCATTAAATAAAATAAAAACATTTGCAAACTCGCAAACTCTATCATGATTCCCATCAAACTTTCAAAAATTCCAATTCCATACATATGTTTGATGAACCTTACACACAAATAAATTGAAAAATATGCAATTTATTTAGTCTTCAATCATCATAATTTCTTTGACAAAGATAGTGTATAAGAATAAAGTAATGAAAAGGTAAACCATATCTATATATTGCATCTTAATATAGTAAGAGAATGTATTGAGTATATGAAAAATTTACTGACGAGCAAATGGATATTAGAGTTCAATTATAACATCGACATTATAGGTTGGACTTGAAGATAAGCCTGACTCTGAAGTATCTAATCATGAGTTAACTAGAGAAGATCAATAAAACTTGTATAATAAAATGAACAATACAATTAAAAATAAAGATAAATAAATTTACATATTACCTGAGTCATATTGCTCAAATTCCTTCATATCATCCATCGCTTTTCGGAGAGAAATTGTAAGGTTGTTTCGAGACTAATTTTGAGTATATACAAGGGCTTCAACCATACAAGGGCCTCAACTGTAACGCCCAAAAAATAATTACCAAAATGCCTTCACAACAATTATAGACGACAATAATAATAAAGCAATTATCTTCCATTAAATTTAATTGGGATTACAAAAGGGAAAATATGTAGCATACATTCATAATGCCTAGCCCTGAATATATAACATATGTTATAATTAGAAGGAAAGAATAGAAGTTAAACAGATAAGAAATGCCCTAAAGGCTTACAACTTTCCAAGGTAGTTCTTGGTTACAATAAAAGTGAGTCTATGCTCAATACAATTAAAGCCCTAGGCTTGTACAAAATTAAATATAAAATAACAAAATAACAAAACTGAGCCTTCAGCTCCACAGTCCTCCCAAGCTAAATCCTTGGTGAAGGCATATTACCAGTACCTGAAAATGTTTTTCTCACATAGGGTGAGCCAAAATCCAGTAAAAATAATCTAACACAATATATGAATTTTAACAAAGATATAAGTATAATATGAACATACAATGTCCGTGATAAATTCATTTATAACTCTCTTTCAAAATCATACAATGTCGACCCTATATTTCGATTCATCTTATCTCCATTCATGAGTCATTCCATTCTATTCAGACAATCAAACTGAGGATGAAACTTAGTGGGTCCCCAACCAATACAGTCATCATACAAACATTTCTATTTTCCATTTTACAGATATTTCGTTTGCGGGAATCGACACCCATATATACTCGTAGTTTTCGGGACTTTCACTCTGGACACTCCAGCCAACTTAATTCAATGGAGTACATCCCCTTTCTCCTCCCAAACATGGAGTACATTATTTTTCTCCTCCCAAACATACAATGTTTTAAAGATGTGACAATACACAATGCAGATGGATGGGAAGTTAGTTTCAATTCATCTAATTCTCATGCAATTTCTACAACAATCATAGCTATCCTCCACCGATAGCCCAAAACAGATATTTCTAAACAGATATACAATATCCAAGACAGATAAATTATTCAAATTTCATAGGTGAGTAATAATACATATCCAACTCTACTATTTGCATAAACATCCACCTAATTTCACATTTTCAATACCAATTCTATTTATTTATCCAATATAAATCTTTGAGACATTTTAGGGCAACCTCTCTTTCCTTCCAAACCAACTCAAGTATCAAAATCAATAATTTTACCACAACACCACTTCATATTCACTTTCATAACCCTTTTCTAGAACACATTAGAGAAACCCTTCACCAAAACCTTAGGTTTGTTCAAAATCTCCCAAAATCACAATATTGTTTATACATAACAAATAGCTAACTTAAAAGCCATAGAAGAATGTAGAAAATCCTTACCTCAAAGTTAGGAAACGAGGAAAGCAAGGAAGAAACCCGAATAAAGCCGAAACCTAACTCTATTCGGATAAACACGTAACTCTTGAGGTGCTCTACCTTTTTAACAAAAGCACACGGGTAGAGAAACCACTAAATCTAGGTGAAAAAGTAGAGAGAGAGTAAGTTCTAGAGAGAGAGGCTCTAAATCTAGGGTTTTTAGAAAGTTTAGAGAGAGAGAGAGAGAGTGAAATGAAAAAAAGATCTCCACGAACTGATATACGCACAGTCTGTTCGAGCGTAAGAAGTGATGCTTAAGCGCCAGACACAATAAGTTGTTCCGTTTGAGCACAAGAAATTTTGCTCGAGCGTAGAATACACACTCTCAGTAATTTTACAGACATAAGACCATCACTCGAGCTCAACAATGGTCGCTCGAGCACACGACCGCTCGAGCGTAGTAAACACCACTCGAGCGTAGAATACACTCTCTCAGTAATTTTGCAGACTTGCCAAAGTACTGAGAATTCACAAAGCGCGCTCAATCGCATGAAGTGACGCTCGAACGAAGGAGTAAAATCCTGGGCAACAAAAGTTTGAAAACTAAGCAACCAACTTGTTCCAAACGCAACTAATACAACCCAATAGCCAAACTCAAGGAAGTATAAGGGAGGTAAAACATGAACAATAATATGAAACCCAAGTCCAAACTACAAAATGGGTCGGGTCTAAACCAGAATTGCTATAATCTCCCCCTTTAGGAATTTCATCCCTGAAATTTCAAATCAAGTTTTAAAACTATGTTTAAACTAATTACAATAATGATAATCAATCAATTATATTACCATGACCCACTCTCTAGTCATTCATTCCCATCAACTCGATACACAAGTTCCAACATTGAAAGTACAATTTACATTTTCCAAAACATATACAATGTTTATATTAAACCCGCATTTCCAAAAGATATTCAACATATACAATGTTTCCATATTTTCAAAACATAATATAATCTCAACACATGCTCAGTCATCAACAAATAATTTCGGATACTTCTCACTTACTTCCAACTCACGTTCCCAAGTTGCTTCCTCAACCCGTGATATCGCCACAATACTTTTACCAAAGGAATTGTCTTGCCTCACAAGACTTGGTCTTGAGTATCCAAGACTTTCACCGGTCTCACCTCATACGAGGCATCCTCATCTACCTCTAAGTCGGTCCAATCCAACACGTGCGATGGATTCAGTTTATGCGATGACTTGGTTTGTTAACCGTCTCATTTCCTTTGTTTTAACCTCTGTTTTGCCATGCTAGTATGTCGGGTTTCACTTGGAGTCTCATAAATCATTCGGGTTTGTGGCGTCCGGAAGTTGTTACTCAAATAAATCCTTATTCTTGTTTATTCGGTGTTGACTTTCACTGGTTTTGGAGGGTGCACGGCCGAGTCCGGAGTGTCCGAAAGCGAGCAAACAAATTTTTGGGCTGCTGGGCCAGGGCCGCATGTGCGGGGGCCTAGGGTTGCAAGTGTGGAATTTGGCCGCACGTGAGGGGGAGGAGGTCGCATGTGCGGGAGGGAAGAGTTTTGGGGAGTTGCATACTATCTAATAAGCACGTACGGTGTGAGAGGCGGAAGGAGGTGGCCATATGTGTGGGGATGAGGGCCGCATGTGCGGAAAGCACGCTCCGCACGTGGAGGGTCACGTGCCTCATGTGCGGGACGCTGGCAGTCCAAAAACTTTATTTTTTTTTATCTCATTTTGGCCGAATTTGTATCATTTTCTAACCATCTCCTCTCACTCTAAAAGTAATTTTTGCTCCTCCTTCTCTCTAAAAACTTCCAACAAACACCCAAAACCCTTGATTTCTTGCAATCCTTTTGGTATAGATCCATCTTCTCTCACAAGTCTTGAAGATCAAAGCTAGAGCTACATTGTGTACGGTGGATATTGAGTTTGGACACCTTTGATTTCTAGGGTTTCATCTTCCTATCCTCATCAAACCTTGAGGTAGGGTTTCCTTTGAATTATATATACATTTTTACAAGTTTTGATTGATTTTGTGAGCTCATCTTTGTCTATTTCGAAAATGGGGTTTATGGCTCAAGAAATTGTTGGTTTTGTAGAAGAAACTTATCCTTGTTCCCTTTTAAAGATTTTTATTGAGTTGTTGAGCCATATGGGTTGAGATTGGGGTATATAATGAGGTTTTAAAAGGGGTTGAGGAAATGTTGGGATTTTGTGGAAACCTAGAAAATTGTGGGTTTCTTAAATAAAGGAGGATGAGGGCTCATGTTGGAATTATATATATATATGTAGTGTTGTGTGCCATGTTAGGTAAAGAGAATGAGAAATGTTTTGTCTTACATATATTTATATATATGTTGATGGAGAATTTCTTAACATATGAAAATTGTTGAGATTGAAAGTTGATATCTACATAATGCTATGGCCTTGAAATGTTTAAAATATTGAAAGTGTATGAGTTGTGGCTACATTGTTACAAATGGACAAATGATGGTAACTTTTGGCTATTTGATGGAATGGCATGGAAAGGAGAAAATGGAGATTTTGAACCTTTATGGAAAATTAATTGTAGTTATGATCAACGTAGAGAAACACAAAGTAGTATGGTTAATTGTTGCATTGGCATTGCTAAAATCTTGCATGTCATGAAAATTGTTTTGAGAATTCGAACTTTCATTGAGAATGAAATATTGTGATTGAAATCATGAAAATGTTTATGGGGTAAATACGTTGGTAAGTTCGGTTAGGAGGTGTAGATGAATTGATAAGTTGGCCTGAGTGTTCAGGATGAAAGGTACCACTTCCCTCGCGGTTAGCAACTGGTAAAGTGGGGTATTGGTAGTGCTAGTTGAGCCTACTTGTAGACACCAATCTAGGGATTACCTGAGTCGTATTTACTGCCCCTATTGGTTTAAAATTTGAAGTTTCGGAATTGTTGAGATTGCAAACTGTTTATTTTGAGACATGGTGATTTTCAAGAAGAGCATGAAATGAAATTTTCTTTACAATGGCATTGCATGGGATTTGCATTTATATTTAACATTGGAGGTTAGCATAATTGTATATACTTTGTAAGGTTTTCTCTACTTAGCTTTATGCTCACCCCTATGGGATTTTGGTGCAGGAAAAGACGTGGTGATCTCGCCAAGTTGAGAGCGTGGATATGTTGTGAAGAGTAATGACTCTGTTTTGTTATGATTTAATTGCCAGCCAAGGGCTATTCACGTATGGGTCCGAGAGGCCATTTTTGTGTAACCGGGCTTAAGCCTTGGAAATTGTAAGCCAAAGTGGGCATTTTATTATTTTTGGAACATGATGCTCTACATGCTATAGATTCATGTATTCCTATATCATTGAATGTATAATTCGCATGTGGAACTTTTGTATAAATCGTGTAGATCAATGATGTAAAGATTGGAGATTTGCCATTATTGTTTAGTGGATGTTAGTTATTGCATTTCATTTCAATGGGTTGTTTTCGGGGCGTTACAACTTGGTATCAGAACTATTGGGTTTGAATACTTGGGGCTCGCGGAGAGTGGTTGTTAAACCACAATGGGTTCATTGCGCATGATTAGGATGTGTCTTTTATTTCGTGATTATGTGGTAACATGCTTTTGTGATTATATGGGTATGGGATTGGACTTTTGGGATGTTATTTGTGCCTATTAGATTCCTTGAGGTCTTATTAGAAGGGTACCTGATCAATACTCGTTCTACTAAGAATTCTTGATTTTTCGTGAGACGAATCTCATCACAAAAGGATAGTCCGTATGTGCTTACGTGACTAAGTGCTTATGTGGAGTGAATTGAATTGTTTGTATGGTAGAATATATATGTAATTGTTGTAGTTGACGTGTGAGGCAAGTTGCGAGCACATTTGGAATTATGTGCTAAATTGTTTATCTTCATTCTCAATTAGGATGTCAGGAAGGGGTCAAACTCGTGGTGGTAAAGGTGGAAGGCGTAGTCGGGGTCGCCGGGGTGTGCATGGGGTACCGGTTCATGAGGTTTCGTTGCAAGAGGAGGGGTTAGACGAAGCTAATATGGCCGAGCAAGTGAGGCAAGCAGAAGTTCCGGGGCAAGCGGGTCAAGCCGCAATGGGAGTCCTAGCCCGAGAAATGGCGGGAGCCTTGAGGGAGTCTATGAATATATTGAGGGCGGAGAACCAAGCTAGAGAGAATGCCGTAGAGACAAGGGCAAGTTTCCTCACAAGGAAATTTTTGCGGGCCAAGTCGGATGAGTTCCATGGTGGCCCCGAGCCTAAGAAAGTGGATGAATGGCTCGAACAAACAGTAAAGACGTTTGAGATGCTTCACATCGAAGATAGTGAGCTTAGGATGACTCTTGCGAGTTACTACCTCAAAGGGGATGCGGGCCAATGGTAAAAGTATGCCAAGGGCCGGATAGAACCGACATGGGAGGCATTTGTGGTGGCCTTCCAAGACAAGTACCTACCTCCCACGGCTAGGGAGAGGTTGAGGTAGGAGTTCCAAGACCTTAAGCAACTTAACATGTCCGTGGTTGAGTTTGAAGCAGCCTTTTCTAGTTTGTCCCGGTTTGCACTGGAGTTGTTAGCGACGGAAGAGCGCCATTGCATTGAGTTTGAGAAGAAACTTAGAACCAAGATCTTGTTCAAGGTTGCCGGGAACATGATCCGGAATTATGACAGTCTTGTGGAGGCGGTCGCGCATGTAGGGATTACTATGGAGGCTGAGGAGGAGAGACTTCGAAGTTTGAGATCTAGGGGCCAAGGGTCACAGGGAGACTATAGGCCTAATAAGAAGAGCAGAAATGCTTTTTCATCCCAGTCCCAGCCGCAACAGTCTAGATCCACTTTCCCTTTGCCTAGTGCGGGCCTGGGAAAGAGTACACTGAGTGGGTTTTCTTGCTTCAAGTGTGGCTAATAGGGCCAGAAGACCTTTGCATGTCCATAGAAGGGAGGAGGACATCAGATGTTACCACCACTACTACCTAACCAATCTCAAAGTCAGTCTCAGAGTAGGGGATCGGGGCCTACTTGCTATCAGTACAGCCAGTTAGGGCACATGAAGAGAGCTTGTCCGCAGTTGGGAGGCGCATTTGGCGCATTAGGGTCGAGGCAGACTCAGAGCCACCAGGAAGCTCACTCAGTTTAGACTTCGCGAGTTAATCATGGAGCCGTTTCGGCTTAGTCAGTGCAGCAGGCCTATGCTCTAAGGGATGAGCAAGTTGACCAAAGGCCACAAGGGCGTATGTACGCTGTTACCGTGCCAGAATAGTTGTCGGGTTCCACAGTTGTGAGAGATATTTTTGTTGTGTGTAACTCTTTGGCTAATGTGTTGATAGACACGGGTGCGTCTCATTCATTCATATCTGCTGCATTCGCATCAACATTGGGATTAGAGATAGCACGGTTAGCGTCTCCGCTCAAAGTAAAGTCATCAGTTAGGGGTACAGTTGACTTACATCGGGGGTGTCGTGGTTGTGAAATAGAGGTCGCCGGGCGTCGACTTCTGTTTGCTTTTGTGTTGCTAGACATGTCGAGTTTTGATGCCACTCTAGGCATGGATTGGTTGTCTTCGTATCGAGCAGTGATTGATTGTTTTCGTCAGAGGGTCACAGTGTGCACCTCAAGTGGTGATTGTTTTTACTTTCTGGGAGACTAGGTTGATAGGGTCTTGTCGCCAGTTTTTGACCCTCATAGTAGAAACGAGTTTAGTGGCCTTCTTGCTACTCTCTTGGATAGTAAGAGTGACGGGACTCGTGTTAAGTTGCCAAGGGTAGTTTGTGAATACCCAGACGTATTTCCCGAGGATCTTACTAGTTTGCCACCTCACCAGGAGATTGAGTTCACCATTGACTTAATGCCTGGAACGACACCAATTTCCATGGTGCCGTATAGATTTGCACTCAAGGAGTTGCATGAGTTGAAGATTCAACTCCAAGAGCTTTTAGACAAGGATTTCATTCGCCCTAGTACATCGCCGTGGGGAGCGCCGACTCTCTTTGCAAAGAAGAAGGATGGGTCGTTGTGTTTGTGTATCGATTATCGTAAGTTGAATCGGGTTACCGTCAAGAACAAGTATCCCTTACCTAGAATACCTGACCTATTTAACTAACTTAGAGGGTCATCTTGCTTTTCGAAGATAGATTTGAGATCAGGGTATCGTCAGTTGAGAGTCCGGGAGGAGGACATCTAGAAAACGGCCTTTCGTACGTGTTATGGCCACTATGAGTTCCTTGTAATGCCATTTAGGTTGACAAATGCACCGGCTTCCTTTATGGATTTGATGAACCAAATTTTTAGGGAGTACTTGGACCATTTTGTGGTTGTCTTTGTGGATGACATCCTAATTTATTCAATTTCCGAGGAGGAACACAAGGCTCACTTGAAGGTGTGCTTGATTTGCTTAGGAAGCATCAATTGTATGGCAAATTTGAGAAATGCGAGTTTTGGCTCACCGAGGTGAAGTTTTTGGGTCATGTGGTGTCAAGAGAGGGAGTAACCGTAGATTCCTCAAAGATAGATTCTGTACAAGACTAGGAGCAACCTAGAAATGTTTTTGAGATCTGAAGTTTCTTGGGATTGGTGGGGTATTATCGGCGTTTTGTGAGGGATTTCTCTAGACTAACGGCGCCTTTGACTAGATTGACTAGAAAGCGGGTTAAGTTTGTGTGGAGTGAGGCTTGTGAAAAGTCTTTCTAGGAGCTTAAGACTAGACTGACTACCGCACTGGTGTTGATAATTTCGGAAAGAGGTTTAGGCTATACCGTCTATTGTGATGCGTCTCGGGATGGGCTTGGTTGTGTTTTGATGCAAGGGGGAAAGGTTATAGCTTACAATTCACAGCAATTGAAAACCCATGAGAAGAATTACCCTACTGTAACAAGTCCGCGAGGGACCTCGCTACAGTTCGGACTCGATTTATGCCACGTTTCTAAATCTTGAACCAAAGAGTCCAAATCCGGCAAATCGTTTTGAAAACAGATTTTTTGAAAGAAGTGCCAAACATGGACTGCTTTGCCAGATACAGAGTCGCCACCTAAATATTTTTTAATGGGGAAATTTAGGAAACCCTGACTTGGCGCCAAAGGCCACGTGTCCGTCATCACCAAAGTTGCCTCGGCTCGGGAACTTGGGTACGATTGGGGAAGGTCACTTCGTGAGCACCCCCGCTCGCCCGGTCAAAGACCGGCCTCTACTAACCATGATATCTTATTTTGAAAACATTGTATGTTCTTATTCCGATTATTGGCCTAGGTTACTATGTGATGCGCACAGCATACAAGTATAGACTGAATCGCCTGAATTGGAACAAAACATTTCATGTTTGTTTGAAAGACGGTTTGCTACCCGCAGGTAGGCTTAAAACGCAGATTTTGCCACCCTCAGGTGGGCTTAGAAAACATGGTGTTGCCACTATCTAGTGGGCTTAAAACAAACATTTGATGAATTGTCCCAATCCAAACAACACAACCTCCACCCACAGGCATTCAGGCAGTTATATCACGTAAGCAATTAGCCTCATGGTAAGCATGCTATTCATGGCAACACTCACATGCATGCAAGGATGCTAAAGCATAAAACTTACCGACTACTCCAAGCCAAAACAGAAACTACATTAGAAATCATGCATGATCCTAAGTATACTGAAATGCCTAATGCAACACATGCAAAAATGCAAACTATAGCAGGCTCGGCTATTCTAAACATGGCATATGAAATGCTACAGCTAACATGTATTCAATTTGGAATTGAAATACAAATGCAGTTTGTATGATGCGCCGAGCCCGGTGCGTGCAAAACAGATGAATGATGCAAACATGCTGTCGTACTGTATGCTAATTGAAATATGCCCTAATCTAACCATTGTAAGCAGGTAAATAAAAGGGAGAAAGACGTGGGGTTGGAAGACATACATCACACACACCCACACTTATTACAATTATGCCCTCGCGCAAAGGGTCCGAATAAATGTACAGTCCGAATAAAAGAATATTACAGTCCAAATGTTACAGTCCGAATAATATACAAATTCCTAATTAATTAACAGATTAACTAAGAAAAGCTGGAAACTGGCATGCAAGCCAGGGACTGCCTTGATTCTGATGAATGATGTATGTTTGGGCTGCTTTGCGCGGAAATCCACGGCGATGCCCCAATTAGCCTCTGTTTTGCAATGTTTCTCAAAATGCGTGCCAGACTCCGAAAAGTTGCTGATTCTTCATTTTGCTGTAACAGAGAGCAGGAAAGGGGCATAGCAATGTATTTCACAAATATATGCATGCCTCGATCCTCGTGCCACCAATCACGCATTTCGATGCATGATGGCCGAGGAGTCGGATTGCACAACTCAGTATAGGATGAATGCATGTGAATGCTACAACAAAAAACCTAACTCCATCATGGATAATCCGGAGTGTCGGTGACTTGGGAATTGAGATCCGTTCCGTCACTCGGAGTACGGAACGTACCTCGTTTCCCGTGCCCGGGCTTACTCCTATCCCGAACACGATGCAATATGCATGAAATGCAACTAAGATACAATCCTAATATACACAATGCTATGAAAATGAGATGCCTCGAAATGCGTGCTCGCGGGCACGCAAACCGAGGCGATGATCCTAAGATATGAAATGGCATACGCAATGCAAATGGACTGACACTAACATGAGAGGACTTCAGCCACACTCACATAAGAGGCCGTGAGATGAAAAATGAAGTGCCTCGAAGTGCGTGCACACGGACAAGCAAACCGAGGCAATGGCATACAGGCATGAAATGACATATGAAATGAAATGAGGGTTTACACCAACATGAGAGGGCCTCAGCCGCACTCACATAGGATGCCGTAAGATGAAAAATGAAGTGCCTCGAAGTGCGTGCACACGGACACACAAACCGAGGCAATGGCATACGGAATGCAAATGGACTGACACTAACATGAGAGGACCTCAGCCACACTCACATAAGAGGCCGTCGGTTGAAAATGAAGTGCCTCGAAATGCGTGTACCCGGGCACGCAAACCGAGGCAATGGCATACAGGCATGAAATGACATATGAAATGAAATGAGGGCTTACACCAACATGAGAGGGCCTCAGCCGCACTCACATAGGATGCCGTAAGATGAAAAATGAGATGTCTCGAAGTGCGTGCCCGTGGGCACGCAAACCGAGAAATGGCCCGAAGGCATGGAATGACATGCAAAATGAGACATGGCATATGGAATATGGAACATGCAAATTTCAGCAGCCAAAATGATGCAAAACAGCCCCCGAATCATGGCAAAATTACACCCGATGCCCGAAATAAGTCCCGAAATGCAATGCAATGGAATGGCCTACAGCTATGTCGAACATGCACAGTATGGACATGAAATGTAAAGACAGATGCTAGGAAGTCCCTAAACTAGCATTTTTCCAGTACAAAGCATGGCCAAACAACAATCATAGATGGGAAAAAACAGCATGCAAAAATGGGGGAAAAATGGGAAATAATGAAGTAAGTGGTATATGCAATGCTCAAACTGAAAAATACAGTTCTACAAAACTGAAGAGGGACAAAAAATATGAACATTTACAGTTTATGACAACCCCCAAAACAGTATGTAGATATGCTCAACATAGCATGCGAAATATGAGCCAAAAGAGGGCTATAAAGAGAGGTATACCAAGCATTCACTAAACAACCTAAGACCCTTAATGAAATATGTCATGAAGACCAAAATATGACTCTTTTCAGACCTGATGATGGCCGAAAACAGAATCTAGATAGGCTTGACAAAGCATGCAAGAATGGAGGTCAAAGAGGGGTATAATGACAAGTATAACATGGAGACCCCCAACAAAGTTGATCCCTTCTACAATATTGTAGAGGGACCCAAAATAAGCCTACTCACAGTTCATGACATGCTCTAAAACAGATCACATGTAGGCCAAACAAATCATGCAAATTTACGGTAAATATGAGAGATTATGAAACAAGTGCATGATAGAGAGGCCAAACAGGGTTGAGCCCTTCTTCAATGTTGAAGAGGGGCTCAAAATAGGCCCAATCACAGTTTATATCAGGCTCAGAAATAGATCACACATGAACTAAAAATAGCATGCAAGATATTGACATACAAGATGATATTGAAGCAAGTGCATCATAGAGGGCTCAAACAGGGTTGAGCCCTTAAACAAACATGTAGAATAGCTCAAAATAAGGCCCCTTTCAGTTAGGGCCAGAGTCTAAAACAGTGAGCAAGTAGGGTAGAGGAATGGTGCAAAAAAAAGTGCCAAAAGAGGGTGATTGATACTTACCCTTGAAGATCACACTCTTGTTGCTTCTTGGCTCAAGTTTGCTGCTCCTAAGCCTCTTGAAAAACCTTCCTTGCAGCTGGAATGGAGTGGTGGTAGTAGAGCTTGAAGATGATGAAGAAATGGCACCAAACTTAGGAAAAATGAGAGAGATAGAGAGGGAGATGTGTATGTATGCTTGAGGAAAATTTTCTAACCCTAGTCCAAGAGTTGGGAGGTCCCTTATATGGGCAAAAAGAGGGGTGTAAAGGTGGAGGGAAATGCACCTAAGTGTTCCCCTCCAAAATATCCCCCGGATACAGATCTTTTCTGGGGGAAACAGCTATACAGCTGTGCAGCACAGGTCCCAAGGAGCATGGCCGGCTAGGCACCTTTACTGGAGGTGGCCGGCCGGCTACCCCCCATGGCCGGCCGGCCAGGGGCAAAAATGGAAGTTTGGAATTGCTGGCCGAGCTCCACATATTGGTGTCCTCCCATGTATGTACAACAAAGCCCTGTGGTTGGAATCTGGCAACTCTGAACCAAGAGAAACAACAAGCCACTTAAAAGAGGGGTTCAAAAGGGTCAATAAGGATTACTGGCCGGCCATGTGTTTTTAGGGTCCTCCCATGTGTGTACAACACAAATATGTGGTTTTGGCTCGAAGAAAATGGCCCTAGGGTGTTCAACATTAGCCCGGAAGTGAGAAAAACGGGCGCCGGGGGGCGCCGGAGGAGCATAACTGGTTGTTTGAGACAATTACTGTCCTCCCACCCTCCAGTGACCTTCCTTATGGTAAAACAGAGGTACCTGCCAAAAATGAACGAAAACCAATGCAAAACGAATGCTCGGGGGCCAAAACACGCAGTTCGGGATCCCGAAAACCGGCTGTTAAGCACCGAAAGTGGTGTTTGGCCACGAAGTGGGTATCTAAGACCCCAGTGTCCCTTGAAAGGGAGTAAATGAGATGCATGCCAAAAACTGGAGGAATCGGAGATGGTTAGGCGGTCCCGAACCGAGGCACACGGCCTGACGGCTCCGAAAACCGGGAACCGGGCTCCGAAATGGGCAAAATGGCCTACGGCCATGAAATGTAGCCCACGGCCACTGAGAGATGGTCTACCGGACCTCTCCCTCCCCTCAGGAAAGAAAACAGAGAAAACCGAGTCTGGTTCGCAAACTGAGGCAAGGCATAGAAGAGGGTTCGGAAGTCCGGAGGCAGGGCTCACGGCCGCAACTCTGAGACTTCTGAACGAGCACAATATGCAACATCACCGGGCGCTCAATCGGTGACGTCTGAGTCTTAAGGTCGCTCAAAAATGGGGTGTCTACAGTTGCCCCTCTTTGACAGAACTCGGAAGTCAAGAAATGACGGGAGTGAATGTCAAAGCCTAGAGACGACCCATTTTTGACAAGGCCGAAGACTTAGACAATCATACAAGATAAACAGAGATATGTGTGCCCGCAGGCATGCCCGCAGGCAGGGGCAAAATGCAAAATGATATGCAGGAAGCCAAATGCAACTCGATGTTCGTGCAAATGCAGCAAGCTGTAATGAAGCAAGTAGTCGCAAATAAATGCAACAGTTTTAAGCAAGAATGCAAAGCAATAACTACATTTCATGCAGTTAAGAATGCGGAGAATCATTCAATTCTCGTCGCGTCTTACACGGAGAAGATACGATACCTACACGATTCGTCTGGTCGCACCAGCCTCAAATGAACCGTACATACAATATCGTGCCTGCAAAAGAGAGAAATTCAACAAGAACAATATGCTAACAACATATATTCAATGTGATTCCTGTGGTTCCGAAAGTTTGACACACGCAGTGTCGGCGAGTGAATGCATCGCAATGCGAGAAAGGAACATACGTGACAACGCAGGCTCAAGCACAGAGGTGTGGTAGACCAAGAAAACATGCATGACAATGCAAAATGCTCATAAGAATGCAAGTTATATGCAAAACAATGCAAAACGAGCATAAATCAGGGTGCCCGTTTGTTGCGAAACAACGAGCTGGGAAACGCGCATTTCGGCGAAGGCAACTTGATCGCGGCCTCTGATTCACCTCCCGGAGAGGTTACAACATGTTCAAAAAGGATACACCTTGATTTTGATGAGTAATGATGAGACACATGTGAGAAATTGCAGCTGAAGTTCCGGCGGAGCGATTTCGCGCCAGAAAGTGCACTTTTCTTGAACTTTTTCAGGTCCCGGGAACTCCGATCTTCCTCAAAATTTGCAGAGAGCTAGAGGGGGGTGTGGGGACCACCACCGGCCAGGTGGTTGCCCTTGGGGAGGCCACCGGCTAGGGACAAAAAAGCAAATGGCCGGCCAGCCAGAAAAGGTGGCCAAAGCAGGGGCATTTTGGTCATTTTTCCCATTTCTATATATATACACCTCCATTCATTCTGAAATCACTCCCATAGCTGCAAAAACTCCTTCCCTTGCTCCCCAAACCATTTTTTCCTTCAGATCTGCATTTTATACGCGCTTTTCGGCCTTCCACGCAAGTTGTTTTCGCGAAATCTTTCAGTTTTAAGCACTTTGAACCGATTAAATTTTGGTTTCGGGGCTTCTTTTCTCATTTTCACCACTTGAGGTAAGTTTGTCTCAATATTTGGAAGATTTTCTCGGGAGTTGACTTTTGTTGACTTTTCCATTTCCCGAGAGTTGACTTTTGTTGACTTTTTCCAATTTTGGCTCATTTTGCTCATTTTTTGCTCCTTTTGCAGATTTCTTGAAATGGCGGGTGATTTTCCTCACGGTGGAGGCCCTCCAGGTGCCGGGGATGACTTTGATTTTATGACACTGCCCCCGAGAGTCCGCCCTTTTATTCCCGGGAGATACGTCCCTCCGGTACATGTGCTTCCGCGGGCCGTTTTTCGTCATTTCACTGGGTTCAATGACCGGGCACCCGGGGATTTACTTCTGCGAGAGCCGGAGCAGCACCTCTCTCACGATGCACGAGAGGTATTTTACTTTATTTCCTGCATTTTTCTCGTATTTCGTGCCTTTGCCATGCTTGTACACACAGTTTTAGCTTACGACATAGTACTTTGCTTGCATTCTGAACATGTAGTTTAAACACTTGAACTTCTGAACACATCAGCCTATGAATTAATTGTGAGCACACGGCATACACTGATTTAGAGTTGGACACACGGCCCGAATTGGAGTGAACACGCAGCCCACTGATTTTCTGAAACTTGAACACACAGCCCAAATAACAAATTTACTGAACACGCAGCCCAGATAGAAGTGAACACGCAGCCCACATAAATAGAGAACAGAAACCGCAGCCCTGACTCTGATTTTCTGAAATTTGAACACGCAGCCCAAATAACAAATTACTGAACACGCAGCCCAGATAGAAGTGAACACGCAGCCCACATAAATAGAGAACAGAAACCGCAGCCCTGACTCTGATTTTCTGAAATTTGAACACGTAGCCCAAATAACAAATTTACTGAACACGCAGCCCAGATTTGAAGTGAACACGCAGCCCACATAAATAGAGAACAGAAACCGCAGCCCTGACTCTGATTTTCTGAAATTTGAACACGCAGCCCAAATAACAAATTACTAAACACGCAGCCCAGATAGAAGTGAAAACGCAGCCCACATAAATAGAGAATCGAAACCGCAGCCCTGACTCTGATTTTCTGAAATTTGAACACGCAGCCCAAATAACAAATTACTGAACACGCAGCCCAGATAGAAGTGAACACGCAGCCCACATAAATAGAGAACAGAAACCGCAGCCCTGACTCTGATTTTCTGAAATTTGAACACGCAGCCCAAATAACAAATTTACTGAACATGCAGCCCAGATTTGAAGTGAACACGCAGCCCACATAAATAGAGAACAGAAACCGCAGCCCTGACTCTGATTTTCTGAAATTTGAACACGCAGCCCAAATAACAAATTACTGAACACGCAACCCAGATAGAAGTGAACACGCAGCCCACATAAATAGAGAACAGAAACCGCAGCCCTGACTCTGATTTTCTGAAATTTGAACACGCAGCCCAAATAACAAATTTACTAAACACGCAGCCCAGATTTGAAGTGAACACGCAGCCCACATAAATAGAGAACAGAAACCGTTTTCTGAAATTTGAACACGCAGCCCAAATAACAAATTTACTGAACACGCAGCCCAGATTTGAAGTGAACACGCAGCCCAAACACAGATTTACTGAACACGCAGCCCAGATTTGAAGCGAACACGCAGCCCACTGATTTAGAAATTTGAACACGTAGCCCAAATACCAATTTTTCTGAACACGCAGCCCAGGTAGAAGTGAACATGCAGCCCACTGATTTAGAAATTTGAACACGCAGCCCAAATACCAATTTTTCTGAACACGCAGCCCAGGTAGAAGTGAACACGCAGCCCACTGATTTAGAAATTTGAACACGCAGCCCAAATACAGATTTTTCTGAACACGCAGCCCAGGTAGAAGTGAACACGCAGCCCACTGATTTAGAAATTTGAACACGCAGCCCAAATACAGATTTTTCTGAACATGCAGCCCAGGTAGAAGTGAACACGCAGCCCACTGATTTAGAAATTTGAACACGCAGCCCAAATACCAATTTTTCTGAACACGCAGCCCAGGTAGAAGTGAACACGCAGCCCACTGATTTTGAAATTTGATTTGATTTGCACATAGCTCATTCATTTCATTAGCACACAGCTCATTTATTTCATCACTGACACATGTATTCATTCTGAATGCAGGTTGGCGATCGCACCGTGCGCGGATACGGCTCTACCGCCGCGAGAGACTGGTACGCTGAGCTTCCAGAGGCTGTTCGGGATCTGGTTGATCTAGCAGGATTCGGAGCCTTCTGCGTGGGATTATCACGCTGTCCTGCCAGCAGGACATTGTTAGCTGCCTTGGTGGAGAGATGGTGGGACACCACCAATTCTTTCCATTTTTCTGCCACCGGGGATATGACCATGACTCCGCTAGACTTTGCCGTACTCACCGGCCTAGACATAGGCGGTTGGCCTATTCCTTATAACGAGGATATGGGAGAGTGGGAGGCCGCATGGTTACATTTGTTGGGGGCCCGTCCACCTGTAGACAGAGCTTCCGGGAGAGTCCGGTACACTTGGTTCTCTTCCCATTTCCGGAGGCCGGAGATGGAGCCTGAGTCCTGGGGAGGTTGAGCAGTACGCCCGTGGCTTCCTTATGTTCCTCTTTGGCACCACTCTGTTTGCCGATAGGGGGAACACTGTTGGGTTGTATCTTCTGAATGCCCTAGTGGACCTATCACAGGTCAGTCGGTATGACTGGGGTGGCGCTGGCCTGGCTACCCTCTATTGTTACATGAGTGCGACCTCCCGCGGGCAGGGAGACTTACTTGGTGGCTATTGGAGAGCCTGGGAGGTACGTTCTGTCCTCTTGATTTACATTTCTGCTCCTCATTACTTGTTCATTGCACACACGGCGCACTTTGCACTCTGTATTCTGTCCTTGGCACTTTGTATTCACATTCTGTACTGTTTTTCTCAGCTATGGGTGTACGTATACTTTCCCACATTAGCCCCGGAGATGGAGGTGGCAGGACTCATTATGACTCCGTTTTCACTGGTATTCGAGGGCGAGCACCGACCGAGACCTCGAGAGACTCTCTTCTACCTGCGACAGTATTTTGATACTGTGCGGGCGACAGAGGTATTTCAGAACCCCCAGTCCCTTTTATTTTCATCTTTGACCTGCCCTGTATGTTCCTGATTTCTGATGGATCTGTGCACTGGTTATCCGCAGATTACTTGGCAGCCCTGGGCGGTCCTAGGTGATGGTCTCCGACATCAGTATCCCGGAGGATCGAGCAATTCCCAGTATAGGTTCCTACTCGAAGGACTTGTTGGTAGGGCATGGTTCCTGGGGGAACGCTTTCTGCGTCAGGTGTGGGGGTACGATTCTCAGGACCCTCCTGCTGTACCTCCAGCCACTATGCGGACTGTCGATAGACTCTCTGCCCAGGAGGTCATTAGCGACATGCAGGGCACCGATGCTTTGTTACATCTCATGGAGGGGGGCTACGCCACCTATCGTCGCATATATCTGATGCCCCCATTGACGGGAGTGCGTGCTCCGTCACGGAGGTCTACTGATGTACCATCGTCGAGCCGGGCTCATGCCACGGATATCCCCTCCTCTAGCAGAGCTGGTGCGTCTAGGGGGAGAGGTAGTTCGATTCCTCCGATCCCTCCGTCTCTTTATCATCCTGGGTGGCCAGACATGCCGACCGAGTTGACGAGTTGGCTGTTCGGGACTCCTTACCAGGTCCCGCTAGAGCCTCCTCTTCCTGACCACGGATATGTCAGAGATCCTGATTCACCCCCGGTATGTTCTTCAGCTTTGATTCATCAGTTAGATATTTGGACGTTCATCCCTTTATTAATAGTTCTGCATTTGTATTTGCAGCCTCCAGTTGAGTACACGGATGAGCTACTTGGGATGCTAGCCACTTTCGAGGGCATGATCCTACGGAGGGAGGCACAGCTGGCCATTATGGGCGTGCAGGTATTGTCCATCTTTCCTGTATTCAGCATACTCCTGATGACATACTGGTTTTGAACGTTCTGCTGTATTGATAGGCTGTATAGAGCACATCTGACACACACCCCACTCAGCACATCTGACACACACCCCACTCGTATACTGTACTTGAATCTGCTTTTCATATTTAAACTGATGTATTGAACTCTTCATTTTCAGATGCCTCCTGTATATGCATCGTCGCAGACCAGGCCACCCGGGCCTTCTCAGGGAAGTCGAGGTACTGGGCCTGTTCGAGGTACTGGGCCATCTGGGCCTTTTCGGGGAGCTGGGCCATCTAGGCCTTTTCGAGGAGCTCGAGGAGCAGGGTCGTCTCGCAGACGCAGGGCACCCATTATTGAGGAGGAGGAGGAAGAGGTCGCAGACCGTGAGTCAGAGACATCTACTGAGGAGGGAGGCTCTGGTCTTGGTTCCGGGAGTGGAGACCAGGCTGAGGGGGATCTGGAGGATGATAGCTCTGACTCGGATGGTGATGATGGTGCAGAGGTTATCCCGCAAAAGAGGATGAGAGGGCCCCCTCATTCCCGTTCCCGAGGACATTGATGCTATTTCCTGCTTTATTTTACTTTTTGCTAGTAGTTTGTAGCACTTTGCATATTGTTAGGCAGTTTTTATTTTCTGTAAAACTTGTACCTCTATTTTGTTGTAAAACATGATGGAATGAAACAGCTTTTGAAAATGTGCTTGTATTTGAAACTCTTAGCATCACATCGCGTCGTTTTGCACAAAATGGAATTGAATGAAAATGTGCCTTGTGTATTTACCGGGTCAGGTAATGAGTCGACACAACAAAACAAACAACTCAACTTGTTAAGAAAAGACAAGATCTTAACAAGTTTACAACTCGATAAGCAAAATACAACAATGTTAACGACTCGATAAACAAGACTTAACAAAATTGCGTAAACAAAAGAGTAACAACTCAAAACACCAAATGTGACAGCTCGACAAAACTTACAACTCGATAAACAAAACGACAACTCGATAAGCAAAACAACAACTCGATGGGCAAAACAAAGCGTACATTCAGATGATCTGGGTGACGGAACGAATCCGAAACTGAGAGAAATGGAGGCTTTTGACATTCCCGATGCATCGAGATGCCTCAAATTTCCTTCCGGAGGGTAAAACAGGACCAATGCGGGGCCGAACATTTTTTGCATCTGGAGACTAGAGGGTGGCCGACCTACTAGAATAGATGGCCGGCCGGCCACCTCTCCCACAACCCCCAGAATTTTGATACGTGTCCTTTGAATAGTGTTTTACCCCCCTATAAAAGCCCCAACCTTGGAACTTATTCATTTCATCACCGTTTCTCACAAAAATGGAGGCATTTCTCGCAGAAAATCTCACATCTTGGATCTCTTCTCTAGACGGCTCGGAAAAGTTGAACTTCCGGGGTTTCGGCTTAAATGCACTATTCCCGCTGAGCCGCACTCCACTGCACCTTCCTTTCCTCCATGCCGCGGCGAAGTTTTGGAACCCGGTGACGCACGTTTTCAGCTTCGGCGGTCAAGAGGTATGTCCCACTTTTGAAGATTTTCAAGTTTTGCTGGAATCCGAGCGCGGCGAGGAACTCTTGCCCCAACTCAACTTTAGCTATGCTCAATACTTAGGGCGGATGTGCGGGCTCTCCGCGCATGACGCTCGGTCCCTGATTTGTAACGGAATGTTGGATATCCCGAGTTTGGTCTACCGATTCTCCGATGCTGGTGACCGCAGCGACCATCATTGGCAAGGCTTCCGACAACATGCTCTCTGTTTGTGCATGTTATCTCATTTTCTGTTTGCCTCAAGCTTTGGAGGATCCAGCGTCCGTCTGATTGAAATTGCTCAAGGCTTGAAAGAGGGAAAGAGTTGCATCGCCATGACATTGGCCGAGACACTGATGGGCCTGGATGCCTTCTACCGTCGGGAGACAACCAGATTTGCAGGGAGTCCACTACTACTGCAGGTAATGTTTCCCACCCGATCTCACATATGTATTTGCTCACATCACTCGGCCCTCAGGCTCAGTTTTTCTCACAGGACCCTCATCTTACTTTTCTCTCATCGCACATCTCTCTATTCTTTATTCTCTCATTTTTTCATCTCTCCCCAGATATGGTTGATGGACAAACTGCAAGTTGTGGACTCTTGCCCTGCTTACTCAGCCCGCGGCTACTTCTTTCGACAACGCCTGGTCGACGCCCTTGATGAGGGATGGTGGTTTGAATGGATGTGCAACTTGTCAGCAGATCGCATTGCGTGGCGCTGCCCTTGGCTCAATCTCCCGGTAATGAGCTACAGCATGTCCCGACAGGTCGGGGTTCGATTGATTGGCTTGACCCACTGTGTATTCTACTTTCCGTTCCGTATATTGCGCCAGTTCGGCCATGATCAGACTTGCCCTCTGGAGGGGATTGAGTACCCGGCTACATTTCCGGTTCGAGGTGCACAGTTGGCTCGGCAGGCCGCAGCGTGGAGAATTAGAGAGCTCCTAGCCCCCGCCCCTACCTTTAGTTATGCTTTGTTTGACGAGTGCTGGGATTGGCTCAATGAGGAGGCACAGACTGGGCCTAGGTCAGCATCGGAAGCTTCAACCAGCTTTGGGAGGGGGCGCAGGGACACCTGACTTGACTATGCCCCAGATTTATTGCTTTATTAGTACTTTCAAGTTTTCGTTATGAATGTAATAAAAAGCAACTTCAATTGTATGCAAGAGCGGGAGAACTCTGTTTTGAAATCAATGAAATTGAAGGTTGTGGTACTGAAAATTTTCCGCTTTTGGTCCAAAAATGGTCTTAGTTGTGAAAAGATTAATTTGAACAAAGTCAACTTTTATTAAAACTTTTCAAAACCATTTTCGATAAGGATCAGAACTGGACACGCCTGAGATCTGTCACTGAGGTGCACAACTCCGGATCCTAGCAACTGGAAAGTTGCCCCTAGTCTGAATGGTACCACAGCACCTCTTGGCAACGGAAAGTTGCCCCTAGTCTGAATAGCACTGCACCGGAGATTACGATGAATGCTGATGGATAAGGATGACTGAGATGATCAAAATGGACAAAGTTGATCGGGGAAAATGTTTATGGCTGAACTTCAGGACGAAGCTGCCTACGTATCCCATAGATGGGAATCAAGCCTTACGTAGTTCAGGCTTAGGTTCGCTCGGGTATTTTTACTCTCCTTTTGCGCTCTAACTTTTGCCAAGGCCGCCCTTTGCGGGTTTTCAACCTTGCGAGCTCAGTTTTTATATTTTCAAATTTTTTGTGCTCTGAGTTTTGCCTAGGTCGCCCTTTCGGGTTTTCGGCCTAGCGAGCCTCTCAAGGGTAGTATTTCTTCAACTTGTCCATGTTGATCGGTTGTGAAAACTCTAAGCCATCCAGATCCATCAGAACCACAGCTCCACCTAACCAGATAGACTTAATGATGTAGGGACCAGTCCAATTAGGTCTGAACTTGCCCCTAGGGTCGTGGATAGGAGCTCGGTTGTCCTTGAGTACCAAATCTCCTTCCTTCAAATTCCTGGACTTAACCTTCTTGTTAAAAGCCCGGGCAATTCTTCGTTGATAGCCTTGAATGTGGTACAGTGCTTTCAGTCTTCTTTCATCAAAGAGCATGAGTTCCTCAAATCTGTTCTGCTGCCAATCTGCCTCGGCTATTTGACACTCGGCCAATACTCGTAGTGACGGAACCTCAATCTCAATAGGTAGAACGGCCTCCATCCCATAAACCAATGAATACGGAGTCGCCCCAGTAGAAGTTCTGATTGAAGTCCGGTAACCCCACAGAGCAAACGGCAGCTTATCTGGCCAGTCCCGGTAGGTTTCCACCATCTTCTGCAGTATACGCTTGATATTCTTGTTGGCAGCCTCAACCGCTCCATTGGTTTGCGGCCGATAGGTAGACGACTTGTGAAAAGCCACGTTGTATTTTTCCAACAAGTCTATCACTTCCTTCTTGAAGTGGGAACCGTTATCTGAAATTATTTCGTTTGGGATTCCGTAGCGACAGATGATGTTGTTTCTGATAAACTTTGCAACGTGCGAAGCCTTCAACACCGCATAAGATTGGGCCTCAACCCACTTTGTGAAATAATCTATCGCTACCAAGATGAACTCATGCCCATTCGACCCCTTTGGCGTGACAGCTCCGATCACATCAATTCCCCAGACTGAAAATGGCCATGGCGAAGTCATGTTGTACAGCTTTGATGGCGGGATGTTCATGCGATTTGCATGGATCTGACATTTATGGCATCGCCGAACAAAACCAATACAATCCTCCTCCATGGTGGACCAGTAGTAACCTTGTTTGAGAATCTTCTGTGCTAGCATTACCCCATTCATATGTGCTCCACATTCCCCTCCATGGATGGCTTCCATTAGACTCTTTGACTCTTCGGCATCAACACACAGTTTATGCATTCCCAGATGACCTCTTCTATACAGCTTACCCCCACAGATGATGAACTGAACGGCCAATCTTCTTATTGCCCTTTTGTCCTTGGCGTTTACCCCTGGCGGGTATGCTTCCTTCTCCAAGAAATTCCAAATGTCGTAATACCAAGGGTGTTCGTCCTGGACTTCACCTATGGCTGCAATCGACTCATAGGCTGGTGCAAATTTCTGGTCGATGATGACTGGACGCATCCGGACTCCACATGGGATGTCTATCATGGATGATAGAGTTGCTAAAGAATCTGCGAACCTGTTGTTCTCTCTTAGTAGATGAGTAAAACTTAACTTCTCAAACCGAGGAATTAGCAAATCCAAGGTTTGGTGATACATCATCATCTTTTCCTCTTTTACTTTCCAGTCTCCTTTAGCTTGAGACACAAAGAGGTTCGAGTCCCCAATGATGTCCAGCCGTCTTGCCCCTAGTTCTAGGGCTGCTTCTAGACCAGCGATACATGCCTCATATTCTGCTTCATTGTTCGAGACTTTGAACCGAAGTTTGAAGGCTAGAGGGATACGGGAATTGTCGGGTGCTATCAGCAACACTCCTATCCCATACCCATGTTGATTTGATGCTCCGTCAAAGTACATCGTCCAAGTTTCTTCGTCGATATGCAAAATTGATTCATCCGGGAACAAATATTCAATTGCTTCATCCCCCTCAACCGGGTGGTCGGCAAGGAACTCTGCCATTGCTCTTCCTTTTACTGACTTGCGTGTCACGTACGTGAGATCAAATTCGGAGAGCAACAGCAACCAACGAGCTAGCCTACCCGTAAGCACCGGTTTCTCGAAAAGATATTTGATGGGATCAAGTCGTGAAACCAACATTACAGAGTGAGCTAACAAGTAGTGCCGCAGCTTCCTGGTAGCCCATACCAAAGCTAAGCAAGCCTTTTCCAGCGGTGTATATCGGGTCTCATATTCCAGCATTTTCTTGCTTAGATAGTAGATGGCTTTCTCCACCTTGTCTTCTGATTCTTGAGCAAGCATGCAGCCCATCGTGGTCTCAGTCACTGACAGATACAAAATCAACGGTTTCCCCGGTTCTGGTGGCGATAAAACGGGTGGGTTCTGTAAATATTCTTTGATCTGCTCAAACGCTGCTTGACATCGGCCGTCCCATTGAAATTTCTTGCCTTTCTTCAGGAGACCAAAAAGTAGTTCACAAGTCAAGGTTAATTTTGAGATAAACCGTCTTATGAATTGCACTTTACCCAGAAAGCCTCTCACCTCCTTTTCAGTCTTTGGTGGGGGCATTTCTAGGATGGCCTTGATTTTGGAAGGGTCGACTTCGATGCCCCTTTGTGTAATCAGAAACCCCAGCATTTTTCCCGCTGTAACACCAAACGTACATTTTTGAGGGTTCAGCCGCAACCGGAATTCCCTGATCCTTTGGAAAAACTTATGCAAGGCGGTGTAGTGGCCCTCTCTATCTTTGGACTTGACAATCATGTCGTCCACATACACCTCAACCTCTTTGTGGATCATATCATGTAATATTGTGGTCGCGGCCCGTTGATAAGTAGCTCCAGCGTTCTTCAACCCAAACGGCATTACCCTGTAGCAGTATGTCCCCCACGGGGTGGTGAATGCAGTCTTTTCCCTGTCTTCTGGTGCCATCACTATCTGGTTGTATCCTGAGAAGCCATCCATAAATGAGAGCAATGCATGCCCTGCTGTGAAATCTACCAACTCATCGATGTGCGGTAAAGGGAAGTCGTCCTTCGGACTAGCTCTGTTCAAATCCCTGAAGTCCACACACACCCGGATCCTGTCGTCCTTCTTCGACACCGGAACAATGTTGGCCAACCAAGTTGGGTACTCAGATACCAGCAGGAAGCCTGCGTCAATTTGCTTGGTGACCTCTTCCTTAATCTTGAGAGCCCAGTCCGGGCGGATCCTTCTGAGTTTCTGTTTGACAGGTCGAGCCTCGGGGTCAAGGGGGATCCGATGCTGTACAATCTCAGGATCGATTCCAGGCATGTCTTCGTAGGACCACGCGAAAACATCTTTGAAATCTTTTAATAAAACGACTAAGCGCTCGCGTTCCTCCGAAGACAACGTGGACCCGATCTGGACCAGCCGCGGGTCTTCCTCAGTACCAATGTTCACGGTAATGATTTCATCCATTAATGGTTTGACAAATCTCTCTTGCTCTTGCTCAATTAAACGTTGTAAAACCGGAGGAACTTCGTCCTCTTCGTTTTCATCAAAGTTTTGAAAGTCTGAATTAATGCAATAAATTAGGGGCACAGAAAAGTACTCGGAAACCACAGATAGTTCATTCTCATTAGGCACTGCCAGATCATCCAATTCATCGGTTACAACAGACTCAAATGAAAAGGAAAAAGACGACCTAGACAGGACTGTGGCATCTGGGTTAACATCCCCAGGAGTACCAGACTCAGACTCAGTCGAGCTGGAACCTGATTCCGACTCACAAGACTCGGTGGAATCAGATTCCGGCTCACTACCTGACCCGGTGCTGCTGGACAAAAATCCCTCCTCGTACTGCCAAGTGAGAGAGGGTGCGATAGATGCATCCAAGATAGCTGCTGGTTGGCTCGCAGCCGCTTCATCCCCAATCATGGAAACCTCGGAGTTATCCCCCAAGCACTTATGGTCGATCGGAGGATCAGAGAGTAGACATGCCAGCGCTACTCCCATTTCAAATTCTGTGCCCTCAGGAACCACTGCCTTATTCCGCTCAACCTTAGCTGATGGGTCTGTCTACTCTGTGGCAACATCATCCCCGGGTAGTTGCAGGTCGAAAAAGATCTCAAAACCGGGCACGCGCTTCTTCTCCGTGTTTATCCACGGCTCTGGGAAGCCGCAAAATGGAAAATCTTCCCCCTCCCGGACGAAGCGTCCATTCAGGGTGCCCTGGATGGGCCTATGCATCAAGTCAAATGGCTTTCCAGCCTGCTTTGCTCTGGTCCTTCCGGCCATTTCTTTCCCTTTCCTCACCCAGTCCTCTTTGGTGGGCAGGTAACCCAGTCCAAAGGTATGCGGGTTGTGTGGCACTTCGGCCAATGTTGCGACGCCTTTCCTGCCGCTCTTTCCTAATCCCATCCTGGGGATGTGTTGTAGCTTGTTCATGAGGTAGACGGATTGAGCACTGACGTACATACCATCATTTACAGCCATGATGTTTTGCACAACCCGGGCCTCGGCCAGAGTAAATCCTGATATAAACACGTCCTCCATGCCGTGCTCTATTTCTAGGACTGGTGTAGACACCTCCGGAGGGGGATGGATCAATGAATTCCCAAACACAATGGCTACTCCCTTTCCACAGGGGTATTTCACCATTTGATGCAGAGTAGACGAGACGGCCTTCACCTGATGCAACCACGGTCGCCCCAGAAGCAGGTTGAAAGTTGCGGGAACCTCTAAGACATGGAAATCTATCTCGTGTTGTCCAGGTCCAACCTTCGTCTGAATCTTGACGGTCCCCATCACTTCCCTGCTAGTATTATCGTATGCTTTGATCACCTGAGTTGTCGGGATGAAGTCCGCGGGCTTCAACCCGATTGCATATGCTGTTCTGGCTGGGCAGACATTGATAGTAGACCCGGTATCAACAAGTACCACCGGTATCCACTTGTCTCTACATTCCACGAAGATATAGAGAGGCTTGTTATGATTCACGCCCTCAGGCGGCAGTTCCTTGTCTGAAAAGGTTAAAGCCGGGGAACCTCCTCCCGGAAAAACCAGCCCGACCAGTTGCTCTGGTGTAGTATCGATTGAGAGTTTGGCCTTGTCCATGGCAGATAGGACAGCCTGTCTGTGTACCCGTGAAGCCATAAGCAGTCCCCAGATGGAGATGTCTGCTTGTATCTTCTTTAATTGCCTCAGCACAGCTTCTTCTTCAATCTGTTTCTCTCTCTGTTTCTCAGCTTCCTTGTCTTTACCAGATGCTTCTGGTTGGTCTAGGTGCGGGGGCTTGAAGTACCACCCACTCCTGGTCATGTGGTCCACCTCATCGAGGTACCAGGTGCTGTCTGGTTGATTTGCTCCCCAATCTTCGTCTGTGTGGGCAAGACATAAGTCGTCGTCTTCCCACCACATCCCGTTAGCATCCAGAAGACACCTGTCTGGTTCTGGCAAATGTGTACTCTCAGTACCTTCATCCCATATGCTCACAGCATTGTCTGTTCTTGTGCCCACAGCACTCTCAGCCACTTCATGGGCTTTTGCCTTTCTGATTCTCTCGGAATCCCAAAATTTCTCCTGTTCTGTCTGCGTTGCTGCAGTTTGTTGTTCCATTGTCTTTACATCCATAATGCTTAAGTCCCGAGCGGAATTCTTTGTACCGGCGCTCTCCGGCAATCCATTCTGATTCTCGGCCCTTCCGGCCACAATTGATACCCTCGCCCCTGCCGGGCTCTGCTCTGGCTGAAACTCCACAATATCAGGTTGATCATCTAACCACCCGGTGGCCTCCGCCGACTCCTCATATTCAAACCAGTTGATTGTTGCACCTCCTGATTCTTGGTCGTTGAAGAACTGGAGGTTGGCGAAGTCCTCCTCCACTGTTGCTAGATCATCTGCCCCCTGTTCAAGTCCGTCCCCCTGAATCATGCATAGTTCCGCTTTTTCTGGCAATCCCACACTCAGCTCAGACTGGCCCACTGATAAAATGTATTCGCTTGGATCATAGGCTCCCCTAGCGTAATCCCCAGACCACTTAACCCCAGATTCAACAACTCTGTTCTCCTCTGAAACCTGCCCTGTTCCAACTTCAGTGGTCACCACCTTTGACTCGGATTGGGTTGTGAAGGTGTCCATCGTGCACAAGGAATCGGTGCAATCAGGAAGGATCACCTCTGGCTTGGGTAGGTGAGAGGGAGTAATATAGATACTAGGATCGTAGGATACGACCCCAGTTTGGATGAAGTTGACTCTTTTGGGTGGTGGATCTTGGTGATGGGTAGGGACTGGGTTGGTTGTGACGTTAGGTCTATCTGGAGGTAAAATAATATTTTTGTCGATGAGGTCCTGAACCTCGTGACGCAGCCTGAAACAATGGTCGGTATCATGACCATGCTGCTGGTGGTAGGCACAGTATTTGGCTGGGTTGTGAGAGAGGGGGAGTGGATTTGGTGGCGGCCTCGGCTCCAGGGGTTTTAGATGTCCCTTTCTAATCAAGACCCCCAGAACCTTGGACAAAGGCATGTATAGTGGGGTAAAGGTTCTTTGGCCTCTGGGCTGGAATCTCGGGGCTTGGGTACTGCTCCCGGATGTACTGGAAAAGGGGGTGGCCGCCATGGGCCTTGGCTGGGGAGGGGGATTGGTGGTGACCATACTGACCTCCGAAGTCCTTGTGTTTGTAGCGCCACTCGGGCCTGCGTTGTTATTGCGGTTGAATGTCCTCCGGGGTTGCTCCTGGTCCTGGTCAATCAGACCTTGCTTCATCACATCCTCGATCTGTACCCCCATCTCGTGTAAGTCTGAGAAGGTGGGAAAGGGGAGTACGATCATCTTCTGCATGAGTTTTGGTTGGAGATTGCGCACAATCATCCTAATTTGATCTTTGTCTGTAGGCCTCAAGGTCATCATCGATGCCTTTGCCCTCCATCGAGTTACGAAGTCTGAGAAAGTCTCCTTGGCCTCTTGCCTCGTCGTTTCGAGATCACGAGTTGTAATCTCGATCTGTGTATTGTACGAGTACTGTGCAACGAAGGCCTCAGCCATCTCATCCCAGTTTCTCTTTACCTCATCTTCTAACTTCGCATACCAAATGGCTGCCACACCCGACAAAGTTCGGCCAAACAGGGAAAGCTTTTGTGGTCGGGTTAGGCCCATTGGCCGCAGGATGTCTGAGAATAGCCGAAGATGGACCATGGGGTCTCCGGATCCGTCGAAACGGTCAATTTGTGGCATCTTGAATCTGTCTGGCAATGTTACGGCCACGTCGGTGTATCCATCTTCGATGTCCAGGATGGCCTTCACCCCCTGAGACTTCTTAAAAAGCTTCTCCAATTTGCTCAATTTCAGAGCTGTATGGTCTATCTCGAACTCGAAAGGAGAGTCCGGGTGATTGGCAGGTGTATGAGTCTTGGACAGCTGAGGCAGAAGCGGGGGCGGAGCCAACCCCGTTGGATGGCCTGTGTCCTCTTGGGTGTTCTGGACATTGGGTAAGGTATTCTGAGTGTTCGGGAGGATGTTCTGAGGATTTGGCAGGGTATTCTGACCAGTGGATGCCTGCTCGGGTAATGGAGCTCCGGGTGGAGGAGGAGCTGGGTGTGAGGTTGATGTTCCGGTTTACTGCTGGACCCTGGTAATAAGCTCAGCCTGTTGGGCCATAACTGTAGCCTGTTGCTTAGAAAATTCCGTTTGGCGGATGGCATCCTCTTGCATCTGTCTCATGCTCTCTTGCATTTGGCGCATCATCGCCTCCATCCCTGATGTATTCGGCGGATCCATCTGAATAACCGGTAAGTGTATCTCTATAGCGGAAATAGCAACCTCAGTCGGATTGTTCACTGCTAGGGTAGGCCTCTGCCCTGATGATCTCTGCTCAGACGGACTGCGCCTTCTCGGCCTTCTCCTAACAACTGGGGGTAGTGAGTGGAACACTGGGGTATATCTACTGGTTCAAAGTGCTTGGGGTATATCTACTGGTTCGGAAGCAATTGTGCTACAAACCTGCCCTAGCAAAAAGATAAATAAAGCTAAAAGGAAATAAATAACCAGAAAAACGGACAACATAACAGCTTAAATTAAATACACAACACACAGTCGGGCATACAACACACGGTTGATAAGCTGGGTATACACCGTCCTCAATCACTGATTACTGTCCCTGTATCACTGTTTCCCAAAACTGAATCTGATATCCGCAGACAACTGATTCTCAAACGACTGGATGATGCCCGCAGGCCTGACGCCCAATCTCAAAAACTGATGCCCGCAGGCCTGATGTGACTCATAAACTGATACATGCATTCCCTGTAGAGACGCACTCTAACAAGCACATAACAGATAAGTGAGAGCCAAAACACCCCTATGCTGGGGTGGGGTTTCCCTGTCCTATTTTGTCAGGAACTAGGGTTTCACTATGCACGCAGCGGTTTCAAACAACCTATAAACGGGTAAGCAACCTGTCCTAATTTGGAATGGTCACTATGGATTCCGAATATGCACTAGGTCGAATGGTCAAAAAGGGTGCCCCGGTAAAACCGGGGTTTGTGTTCCCATGCTGTCAGAGCGCAGAGCCGATCAGCCTTGTGGTCATGCCTTGACAAGACAAGCCTCCGGCAAATCGTTCGGGAATGGCATATGGCAAACACGGTGTCCTAGGCGAACCAATGCAAATGCAATGCAAAGAAACACACAAGTGTAGTCAAAACCAGATATCATGAGTTCGAGTCAAGTTCTCTAAATCCCCAGCAGAGTCGCCAGAAACTGTAACAAGTCCGCGAGGGACCTCGCTACAGTTCGGACTCGATTTGTGCCACGTTTCTAAATCTTGAACAAAAGAGTCCAAATCCGGCAAATCGTTTTGAAAACAGATTTTTTGAAAGAAGTGCCAAACATGGACTGCTTTGCCAGATACAGAGTCGTCACCTAAATATTTTTTAATGGGGAAATTTAGGAAACCCTGACTCGGCGCCAAAGGCCACGTGTCCGTCATCACCAAAGTTGCCTCGGCTTGGGAACTTGGGTACGATTGGGGAAGGTCACTTCGTGAGCACCCCCGCTCGCCCGGTCAAAGACCGGCCTCTACTAACCATGATATCTTATTTTGAAAACATTGTATGTTCTTATTCCGATTATTGGCCTAGGTTACTATGTGATGCGCACAGCATACAAGTATAGACTGAATCGCCTGAATTGGAACAAAACATTTCATGTTTGTTTGAAAGACGGTTTGCTACCCGCAGGTAGGCTTAAAACGCAGATTTTGCCACCCTCAGGTGGGCTTAGAAAACATGGTGTTGCCACTATCTAGTGGGCTTAAAACAAACATTTGATGAATTGTCCCAATCCAAACAACACAACCTCCACCCACAGGCATTCAGGCAGTTATATCACGTAAGCAATTAGCCTCATGGTAAGCATGCTATTCATGGCAACACTCACATGCATGCAAGGATGCTAAAGCATAAAACTTACCGACTACTCCAAGCCAAAACAGAAACTACATTAGAAATCATGCATGATCCCAAGTATACTGAAATGCCTAATGCAACACATGCAAAAATGCAAACTATAGCAGGCTCGGCTATTCTAAACATGGCATATGAAATGCTACAGCTAACATGTATTCAATTTGGAATTGAAATACAAATGCAGTTTGTATGATGCGCCGAGCCCGGTGCGTGCAAAACAGATGAATGATGCAAACATGCTGTCATACTGTATGCTAATTGAAATATGCCCTAATCTAACCATTGTAAGCAGGTAAATAAAAGGGAGAAAGACGTGGGGTTGGAAGACATACATCACACACACCCACACTTATTACAATTATGCCCTCGCGCAAAGGGTCCGAATAAATGTACAGTCCGAATAAAAGAATATTACAGTCCAAATGTTACAGTCCGAATAATATACAAATTCCTAATTAATTAACAGATTAACTAAGAAAAGCTGGAAACTGGCATGCAAGCCAGGGACTGCCTTGATTCTGATGAATGATGTATGTTTGGGCTGCTTTGCGCGGAAATCCACGGCGATGCCCCAATTAGCCTCTGTTTTGCAATGTTTCTCAAAATGCGTGCCAGACTCCGAAAAGTTGCTGATTCTTCATTTTGCTGTAACAGAGAGCAGGAAAGGGGCATAGCAATGTATTTCACAAATATATGCATGCCTCGATCCTCGTGCCACCAATCACGCATTTCGATGCATGATGGCCGAGGAGTCGGATTGCACAACTCAGTATAGGATGAATGCATGTGAATGCTACAACAAAAAACCTAACTCCATCATGGATAATCCGGAGTGTCGGTGACTTGGGAATTGAGATCCGTTCCGTCACTCGGAGTACGGAACGTACCTCGTTTCCCGTGCCCGGACTTACTCCTATCCCGAACACGATGCAATATGCATGATATGCATGAAATGCAACTAAGATACAATCCTAATATACACAATGCTATGAAAATGAGATGCCTCGAAATGCGTGCGCGCGGGCACGCAAATCGAGGCGATGATCCTAAGATATGAAATGGCATACGCAATGCAAATGGACTGACACTAACATGAGAGGACCTCAGCCACACTCACATAAGAGGCCATGAGATGAAAAATGAAGTGCCTCGAAGTGCGTGCACACGGATAAGCAAACCGAGGCAATGGCATACAGGCATGAAATGACATATGAAATGAAATGAGGGCTTACACCAACATGAGAGGGCCTCAGCCGCACTCACATAGGATGCCGTAAGATGAAAAATGAAGTGCCTTGAAGTGCGTGCACACGGACACGCAAACCGAGGCAATGGCATACGGAATGCAAATGGACTGACACTAACATGAGAGGACCTCAGCCACACTCACATAAGAGGCCGTCGGTTGAAAATGAAGTGCCTCGAAATGCGTGCACCCGGGCACGCAAACCGAGGCAATGGCATACAGGCATGAAATGACATATGAAATGAAATGAGGGCTTACACCAACATGAGAGGGCCTCAGCCGCACTCACATAGGATGCCGTAAGATGAAAAATGAGATATCTCGAAGTGCGTGCCCGTGGGCACGCAAACCGAGAAATGGCCCGAAGGCATGGAATGACATGCAAAATGAGACATGGCATATGGAATATGGAACATGCAAATTTCAGCAGCCAAAATGATGCAAAACAGCCCCCGAATCATGGCAAAATTACACCCGATGCCCGAAATAAGTCCCGAAATGCAATGGAATGGCCTACAGTTATGTCGAACATGCACAGTATGGACATGAAATGTAAAGACAGATGCTAGGAAGTCCCTAAAATAGCATTTTTCCAGTACAAAGCATGGCCAAACAACAATCATAGATGGGAAAAAACAGCATGCAAAAATGGGGGAAAAATGGGAAATAATGAAGTAAGTGGTATATGCAATGCTCAAACTGAAAAATATAGTTCTACAAAACTGAAGAAGGACAAAAAATATGAACATTTACAGTTTATGACAACCCCCAAAACAGTATGTAGATATGCTCAACATAGCATGCGAAATATGAGCCAAAAGAGGGCTATAAAGAGAGGTATACCAAGCATTCACTAAACAGTCTAAGACCCTTAATGAAATATGTCAAGAAGACTAAAATATGACTCTTTACAGACCTGATGATGGCCGAAAACAGAATCTAGATAGGCTTGACAAAGCATGCAAGAATGGAGGTCAAAGAGGGGTATAATGACAAGTATAACATGGAGGCCCCCAACAAAGTTTATCCCTTCTACAATGTTGTAGAGGGATCCAAAATAAGCCTACTCACAGTTCATGAAATACTCTAAAACAGATCACATGTAGGCCAAACAAATCATGCAAATTTACGGTAAATATGAGAGATTATGAAACAAGTGCATGATAGAGAGGCCAAACAGGGTTGAGCCCTTCTTCAATGTTGAAGAGGGGCTCAAAATAGGCCCACTCACAATTTATATCAGGCTCAGAAATAGATCACACATGAACTAAAAATAGCATGCAAGATATTGACATATAAGATGATATTGAAGCAAGTGCATCATAGAGGGCTCAAACAGGGTTGAGCCCTTAAACAAACTTGTAGAATAGCTCAAAATAAGGCCCCTTTCAGTTAGGGCCAGAGTCTAAAACAGTGAGCAAGTAGGGTAGAGGAATGGTGCAAAAAAAAGTGCCAAAAGAGGGTGATTGATACTTACCCTTGAAGATCACACTCTTGTTGCTTCTTGGCTCAAGTTTGCTGCTCCTAAGCCTCTTAAAAAACCTTCCTTGCAGCTGGAATGGAGTGGTGGTAGTAGAGCTTGAAGATGATGAAGAAATGGCACCAAACTTAGGAAAAATGAGAGAGATAGAGAGGGAGATGTGTATGTATGCTTGAGGAAAATTTTCTAACCCTAGTCCAAGAGTTGGGAGGTCCCTTATATGGGCAAAAAGAGGGGTGTAAAGGTGGAGGGAAATGCACCTAAGTGTTCCCCTCCAAAATATCCCCCGGATACAGATCTTTTCTGGGGGAAACAGCTATACAGCTGTGCAGCACAGGTCCCAAGGAGCATGGCCGGCTAGGCACCTTTACTGGAGGTGGCCGGCTGGCTACCCCCCATGGCCGGCCGGCCAGGGGCAAAAATGGAAGTTTGGAATTGCTGGCCGAGCTCCACATATTGGTGTCCTCCCATGTATGTACAACAAAGCCCTGTGGTTGGAATCTGGCAACTCTGAACCAAGAGAGACAACAAGCCACTTAAAAGAGGGGTTCAAAAGGGTCAATGAGGATTACTGGCCGGCCATGTGTTTTTAGGGTCCTCCCATGTGTGTACAACACAAATATGTGGTTTTGGCTCGAAGAAAATGGCCCTAGGGTGTTCAACATTAGCCCGGAAGTGAGAAAAACGGGCGCCGTGGGGCGCCGGAGGAGCATAACTGGTTGTTTGAGATAATTACTGTCCTCCCACCCTCCAGTGACCTTCCTTATGGTAAAACAGAGGTACCTGCCAAAAACGAACGAAAACCAATGCAAAACGAATGCTCGGGGGCCAAAACACGCAGTTCGGGATCCCGAAAACCGGCTGTTAAGCACCGAAAGTGGTGTTTGGCCACGAAGTGGGTATCTAAGACCCCAGTGTCCCTTGAAAGGGAGTAAATGAGATGCATGCCAAAAACCGGAGGAATCGGAGATGGTTAGGCGGTCCCGAACCGAGGCACATGGCCTGACAGCTCCGAAAACCGGGAACCGGGCTCCGAAATGGGCAAAATGGCCTACGGCCACGAAATGTAGCCCACGGCCACTGAGAGATGGTCTACCGGACCTCTCCCTCCCCTCAGGAAAGAAAACAGAGAAAACCGAGTCTGGTTCGCAAACCGAGGCAAGGCACAGAAGAGGGTTCGGAAGTCCGGAGGCAGGGCTCACGGCCGCGACTCTGAGACTTCTGAACGAGCATAATATGCAACATCACCGGGCGCTCAATCGGTGACGTCTGAGTCTTAAGGTCGGTCAAAAATGGGGTGTCTACACCTACCCATGACTTGGAGTTAGCAGCAGTAGTGTTTGTCTTGAAAATTTGGAGGCATTACTTGTATGGCTAGAAGTTTGAGGTTTTCTCTGATCATAAAAGTCTAAAATACTTATTTTCCCCAAAAGACTTGAACTTATGTCAACGGAGGTGGATGGAGTTTTTGGAAGATTATGACTTCGAGTTACACTATCATCCGGGAAAGGCCAATGTAGTGGCCGACACCTTAAGTCAGAAATCCGTGAGTAGTTTAGCGAGTGTGGCCATTCGGGAGTGGGTTATGCTGGGTGAAATCGGCAAGTTTGAATTGCACTTGGGTGAGTCCAAAGAGGGTGCAACCTTGTTCACTTTGAGTGCTCAACCTACCTTGATTAGTAGAGTCATAGAGGCACAACATGGAGACCGTGAACTAGAGTTAATTCGTGATAGAATCTCCAAGAGGAAGGAAGAGTAGGGTTTGAACATCCACTCGGATCAAAGTATACGTTACTTAGATTGTTTGTTTGTACATGAATCCTGTAGAGAGGAAGTACTTTGAGAGTTCAATCATTCATGCCTTGCGGTACATCCAGGAGAAACCAAAATGTATCATGATCTTAGCCGTCAATTTTGGTGGAGGGGTATGAAGCGGGATGTCGCATCCTTCGTGTCGAAGTGCCTTACTTGTCAACAAGTGAAGGCCGAACACCAAAGACCAGCGAGTTTGTTACAACCCTTACCAATAGCCGAGTAGAAATGAGAGCACGTTACCATGGATTTCGTAGTTGGGCTTCCTAGAACACAGCGGGGCAATGATGCCATTTGGGTGATTGTTGATAGGTTGACTAAGTCCACACATTTCATTCCGATGCATACTAGCGACTCGGTTGAGCACTTAGCGGAGTTGTATATTAAAGAGATCGTTCGACTTCATGGAGTTTCTGTAACCATTGTGTCGGATAGCGATCCTCGTTTTACCGCTTAGTTGTGGCAGGGCATTTAAGAGGCATTGGGAACTAAGTTGACTTTTAGCATTGCTTATCACCCTCAAATCGATGGGCAATCGGAACATACTATTCAGATTTTAGAGGACATGCTTAGAGCTTGTGTCCTAGATTTTAAGGGGTCTTGGGAGAGGCATATACCGTTGATTGAATTTGCGTACAATAATAGTTATCAAGCTAGCATCGAGATGGCACCGTTTGAGGCCTTATATAGCTGACCTTGTAGATCACCAGTTTGTTAGGCCAAGGTAGGGAATACACCGTTGTTGGGTCCGAAAATTGTTAGGGAGACAACCGAGAAAGTTGCTCTCATTCGGAAGAGGTTAGCTACCGCCCAAAGCCGACACAAAAGTTATGCAGATAAGAGGAAACGACCTTTATGTTTCGAAGCAGGTGACCATTTTTTCCTTAAAATCTCACCTAGGCGGGGTTTAATGAGGTTTGGCAAGAGCGGAAAGCTATCTCCGAGGTTTATTGGGCCTTTCGAGATATTTGAGAGAATTGGGGAGGCGGTATATCGGTTAGCCTTACCGCTACAACTTTCGGGGGTTTACAATGTGTTTCATGTGTCAATGCTTAGGAAGTACGAACCCGACCCTTCTCATGTGCTAGATTGGGTTGATTTGGAAGTGGATGAGGATGCCTCCTACGAAGAGCGACCGGTTCAAATACTAGATACCTGAGAGCAAGTGTTGAGGGGTAAAACTATAACCATTAGTGAAGGTGTTGTGGAGACACCATGGGATTGAAGAAGCAACGTGGGAGCGGGAGGCAGAAGTTTGCTCCAAGTATCCGAGTTTGTTTATGAGTGCTTGAGTTGTTGTAATTGGTAATATCCTCTAGTGTTGAAGGAAATGTACGAAGACCATTACCATGTGTTGTTTTGAACGTTGTTGTTTTGAATATAAAATAAACATGTGTGGTCATTATTGTTGATTGAGCTATTTCGTACTTATATGATATCATAATAAACTATTGATGTTAGCCTTAGGACTAGGCACTTGGAGACCATGACGAGAATGGCAAATTTTGATTGAAAATGGATATTGTGATTTGAAACAACTTTTGCATAGTTTTAATCACTTGTTGTCTTTTCTTATTTGGGGAGTTTATTCAATTTCGAGGACGAAATTTCCTATGGTAGGGAGGTTGTGATGACTTGGTTTGTTAACCGTCTCATTTCCTTTGTTTTAACCTCGGTTTTGCCACGCTAGTATGTTAGGTTTCACTTGGAGTCTTGTAAATCATTTGGGTTTGTGGCGTCCGGAAGTTGTCACTCAAATAAATCCTTATTCTTGTTTATTCGGTGTTGACTTTCACTGGTTTTGGAGGGTGCACGGCCGAGTCCGGAGTGTCCGGGAGTGAGCAAACAAATTTCTGGGCTGCTGGGCCAGGGCCGCACGTGCGGGGGCCCAGGTTCGCACGTGTGAAATTGGGCCGCACGTGCAGGAGGAAAGAGTTTTGGGGAGTTGCATACTGTCTAATAAACAGGTGCGATGTGAGGGGCAGAAGGAGGTGGCCGTACGTACGGGGATAAGGGCCGCACATGCAGGAAGCAGGCTCCGCACGTGCGGGACGCTGGCAGTCCGAAAACTCTTTTTTTTTTTATCTCATTTTGGCCGAATTTGTATCATTTTCTAACCCTCCCCTCTCACTCTAAAAGTAATTTTTGCTCCTCCTTCTCTCTAAAAACTTCCAACAAACACCCAAAACTCTTGATTTCTTGCAATCCTTTGGGTCTAGATCCATCTTCTCTCACAAGTCTTGAAGATCAAAGTTAGAGCTATATTGTGTACGGTAGAGATTAAGTTTGGACACCTTTGATTTCTAGGGTTTCATCTTCCTATCTTCATCAAACCTTGAGGTAGGGTTTCCTTTGAGTTATATAAACATTTTTACAAGTTTTGATTGATTTTGTGAGCTCATCTTTGTCTATTTCGAAAATGGGGTTTATGGCTCAAGAAATTGTTGGTTTTGTAGAAGAAACTTATCCTTGTTCCCTTTTAAATATTTTTCTTGAGTTATTGAGCCATATGGGTTGAGATTGGGGTATATAATGAGGTTTTAAAAAGGGGTTAAGGAAATGTTGGGATTTTGTGGAAACCTAGAAAATTGTGGGTTTCTTGAATGAAGAAGGATGAGGGCTCATGTTGGAATTATATGTATATATATATATGTATATATATGTTTATATATGTGGTGTTGTGTGCCATGTTAGGTAAAGAAAATGAGAAATGTTTTGTCTTACATATATTTATACATATGTTGATGGAGAATTTCTTAACATATGAAAATTGTTGAGATTGGAAGTTGATATCTACATAATGCTATGGCCTTGAAATGTTTAAAATGTTGAAAGTGCATGAGTTGTGGTTACATTGTTAGAAATGGACAAATGATGGTAACTTTTGGCTATTGGATGAAATGGCATGGAAAGGAGAAAATGGAGATTTTGAACCTTTATGGAAAATTAATTGTAGTTATGATCAACGTAGAGAAACACGAAGTAATATGGTTAATTGTTGCATTGGCATTACTAAAATCTTGCATGTCATGAAAATTGTTTTGAGAATTCGAACTTTCAATTAGAATGAAACATTGTGATTGAAATTATGGAAATGTGTATGGGGTAAATACGTTGGTAAGTCCAGTTAGGAGGTGTAGATGAATTGATAAGTTGGCCTGAGTGTCCGGGATGAAAGACCGAAAACACGCGCCGAAGAGGTACCGCTTCCCTCCCGATTAGCAACCGGTAAAGTGGGGTATTGGTAGTGCTAGTTGAGCCTACTTGCAGACACCAACCTAGGGATTACCTGAGTCGTATTTACCGCCCCTATTGGTTTAAAATTTGAAGTTTCGAAATTGTTAAGATTGCAAACTGTTTATTTTGAGACATGGTGATTTTCAAGAAGAGCATGAAATGAAATTTTCTTTACAATGGCATTGTATGGCATTTGCATTTATATTTAACATTGGAGGTTAGCATAATTGTATATATTTTGTAAGGTTTTCTCTACTGGGCTTTATGCTCACCCCTATGGGATTTTGGTGTAGGAAAAGACGTGGTGATCCTGCCAAGTTGAGGGCGTGGATATGTTATGAAGAGTAATGACTCTGTTTTGTTATGATTTAATTGCTAGCCAAGGGCTATTCATGTATGGGTCTGAGAGGCCATTTTTGTGCAACCGGACTTAAGCCTTGGAAATTGTAAGCCCAAGAGGGCATTTTATTATTTTTGGAACATAATGCTCTATATGCTATAAATTCATGTATTCCTATATCATTGAATGTATAATTCGCATGTGAAAGTTTTGTATAAATTTTGTAGATCAATGATGTAAAGATTAGAGATTTGCCATTATTGTTTAGTGGATGTTGGTTATTGCATTTCATTTCGATGGGTTGTTTTCGGGGCGTTACAACTCATACTTTCGAAGCATACTAATATGAAACACATCATGAATCCTAGAAAGCTGTGGTGGCAAGCCAAGCGATAAGCTACTTCTCCAATCTGCTCAAGGATCCCAAAAGGTCCGATAAATCTAAGGAATAACTTCCTACGCTTCCCGAACCTCATCAAACCTCGTTTAGGTGATATTTTCAATGAGACGTGATCTCCTACTTTAAAGGATAAAGGTCTCCTCCTATGATCGGTATAACTTTTCTGATGACTTTAGGCAGTAACCAACCTCTTACGAATAAGTGCAACTTTCTCCGTCGTTTTCCGGACTAACTCTAGACCTAACATTGGTGCATCACCCACCTCGGCCCAACACACAAGGGATCTACACAGTCGACTATACAAGGCCTCAAATGGTGCCATGCTAATACTTGACTGGAAGCTATTATTATAGGCAAACTCCACTAAGGGCAAGTGCCTCTCCCACGACTCCTTAAAGTCATGAACACAACCCCGAAGCATATCCTCAAGGATTTGAATAGTATGCTTGAATTGCCCGTCAGTCTGAGGATGATATGCAGTGTTAAAGATCAATCTTGTGCTCAAGGCATTCTGTAGGCTCTACCGCAATCGAGGCGTAAAATGCAGATCTCTATCTGAAATAATTGTCATTGGGACCCCGTGCAATCTCACTATGTCCTTAATGTAAAAGTTGGCAAGATAATCTACTGAGTCACTCACACACATAAATATAAAGTGTGCCGACTTGGTAAATCGGTCAACTACCACCCAAATTGCATCACTACCCCGTTGAGTCCTAGGAAGACCCACAACAAAATCCATCGTGACATGCTTCCACTTCCACTCAACTATAGGCAAGGTTACAACAAACCCGCTGACCTCTGATGTTCGGCCTTCACTTATTGACAAGTAAGGCATCTTGATACAAACACGGCCACATCCTTCTTCATTCCCCTCCACCAAAACTAGCGACTAAGGTCGTGATACATCATTGTGCCTCCCGAATGCACCGCAAGGTGTGAATGGTGGAACTCTTGGAGTACTTTCTTTCGGCAAGACTCTAGCAGGAAAAGACGATCACGGTATCTAAAACTCGAATTGGGGTACACATTCAAGCCTTTCTCCACAGTCCCACTAGAAATTTTTCCCGGAGGGTTTCTACCTCAAGATCACTTTTCTGCGCTTCTATCACTGGTTCATAAGTGTAGGTTGTGCAACTACTGAAAACAAGGCTGCAGTCTCAACAGACTCGCCAAGGTGCAAGTTAAACTCACCAATAGCCCCCAACATCTCCCATTCCCGGATAGCAATTTAAGCTACACTGCTAATAGATTTCCTACTTAAGGCATCGGCCACAACATTGGCTTTTCCTAGATGACAATGTAATTCAAAATCATAATCTTCTATAAATTTCATCCACCTCTTTTGCCTCAAATTCAAGTCCTTCTGTGTAAACAGATACTTTAAACTCTTGTGATCAGAAAATACCTCAAATTTCTCGCCATACAAATAATGCCTCCAAATCTTCAAGGCAAAAATCACCGCCGTTAGCTCTAGGTCATAAGTAGGATAAGTCTTCTCACGTGTTTTCAACTGTCGCGAGCCATAAGCTACCATCTTTCTCTCTTGCATCAATACACAACCCAAACCTTCTCGTGAAGCGTCACAATATACAGAATAGTCCAAATCCCTCTCCGGAATAATCAGTACTAGAGCAGTGGTAAGTCTAACCTTAAGTTCTTGGAACGACTTCTCACAAGTCTCACTCCATACAAACTTAGCTCCTTTCTTCATCAATCTAGTCAATGGTGAGGCTAATCTAGAGAAATCCTTCACAAACCGATGGTAATACCCGGCCAACCCCAAGAAACTACGGACTTCAAAGGCATTCTTAGGTCGTTTCCAATCTTGCACTACCTCTATCTTGGATGAATCTACAGTCACCCCTTCCCCGAATACCACATGGCCTAGGAACTTCACTTTTCTTAGCCAGAATTCACACTTCCCGAACTTGGCATATAGTTTATGGGCTCTAAGTAACTCAAGTACTACCCGCAAGTGCTCCTCGTGTTCCTCCTCAGAAGGAGAGTAAATCAAAATGTCATCAACAAAGATAACCACAAAGCGATCTAGAAATTCTCGGAAGATATGGTTCATCAAGTCCATAAACACGGTTGGTGTATTGGTTAGTCCAAAGGGCATCACTAAAAACTCATAATGGCCATAACACGTACGGAATGCCGTTTTCTGGATATCCTCCTCCTTCACCCTTAACTGGTGATAACCTAATCTCAGGTCTATCTTAGAAAAACAGCAAGACTCCTTTAATTGATGAAACAAATCATCTATACGAGGCATTGGGTACTTATTCTTACCTGTTACTCGGTTCAACTTTCGGTAATCAATACACAATCGTAAAGTGCCATCATTCTTCTTGGCAAAGAAAGCCGGTGCTCCCCAAGGTGAGGTACTAGGACGAATAAAACCCTTATCTAGAAGCTCTTGAGTTGAATCTTTAACTCACTCAACTCAGTAGGTGCAAATCTATATGGTGCCATAGAAATCGATGCTGTACCACACACTAAATCAATTGAAAACTCAATCTCATGGTGAGGTGGTAAACTAGTGAGATTCTCAGGAAAAACGTCTGGGTATTCACAAATTATCCTTGGCAACTTGACTTGGACTTCATCACACTCATTCTCCAAGAAGTTGGCAAGAAGGCAACTAAGTTCACTCCACCCACACGGATCATACACCAGTGATAAGACTTTATCAACTCAGTCTCCCAAGAAATAAAAGCAATCACTGCTCAAGGTACATACAGTAACCCTTTGACGGTAACAATCTATGACAGCCCGATACGATGACAACTAGTCCATACACAAAATAGCATCAAAACTAGACATGTCAATCAATACAAATGCAAAAGGAAGTCGGTGATCGGTAACCTCTATCGTACAACCCTGACACCCCTGTTCCAAAATAATCTTTTCACCAATAGGTGACTCTACACTGAGAGGAGATGCTAACCGAGCCAACTCTAACCCCAAAGCCAATGCAAATGCAGACGAGATAAATGAATGGGATGCACCCGTATCAATCAACACATTAGTAATGGAATTGCATAACAAGAAAGTACCTCTCATTGCCGATGGTGCTGGTACTAAGTCTGGCACAGTAACAACATACACGCGCCCTGAAGGCCTCTGCTCTACTTGCTTACCCTTTGGAGCATAAGCTTGATGCACTGACTGAGCCAAAGAGGCTCCCTGATTGGTCCTCGAGGCCTGAGCTAACTATGCAAGCTGGTGACTCTGTATCTGCCTCAAACCAAACGCACCAGGTGTGCCACACAACTGTGGGCAAAACCTCTTTATGTGCCCCACCTGCCCACACTGATAATGAGCGAGCGGCTACCCTCTCCTTTAACTCTAGCTCTGAGAACGAGTCGAAGACGATGCAGACTGTTGCCCTTAACCCTTCTGCAGGCAAGCTGAAGACTTATGGCCTAACTGGCCACACTTAAAACAAGTGACGTCTCCCTGACCACCTCTCCCAAAACACGAACTCGGTACTGGAAAAGTGGACCTCGACTGTGCTCCTTGGGACTGTTGTGGGTTAGAACCCCTCTGCCTCTTAATGTCCCCCTGAACATCCTGACTCCTCTTGGTGCCTCTCATTCGTTCCTCTTTCATCTATATTACGGTCTCAAGATGAGCTACAGCCTTCAGAAGGCGTCTATAATCTCTAATCATGGACCCAACCACTTTGAACATAAGCCCAATCCTCAACCTCTTTTCGAACTCTAAACAACGGCGTTCCTCAGTCACCACGAGATCTGGTGCAAACCTCGACAAGCTAGTAAACGTGGCCTTAAACTCAGCCACTTGAGTGTTTAACTGCACAATCTTGGAGAACTGATCTCTCAACTTCTTCCTAATTATGGAAGACAAGAACTTATCTTGGAAGGCGTTGACAAAAGCCTTCCAAGTCACTCCAATGCGCCCTCGCGCATACTTCAACCATTGACCTGCATCTCCCTTCAGCTGGAATGATGCCAAGGTCACCCTCAAACCCATATTCAATGTTGAGCATCTCAAACATCTTCACCATCTGCTCCAACCACTCATCCGTCTTCAGTGGCTCCTTGAGATCACCCAAAAACTCTTCCGAATATAACCGAAAAAACTCTTGTTTCAAGAATGACGGCCCTACCTCAGCTACTTGGGTCTAGACTTGATTCTCAGCCCTGAGAATGTCCATGGATTCCCATAATGCTTCAGCCATTTCGCGGGCTAAGGCATCCATGGCCTGCTGACCAATTGGTTCGGCCACATTGGCCTAACTAACCCCTTCTTCTTGTACCAGAATATCATCTAGTAAACGCACCTCATGCCTTCTAGGTCAACCACGCTATGGACTCACCATTTTCTGCACCCCACCTTTCAGAAAGGGTTTGAAAAGAAGGTCTCATAGTTCAGACTCCCACGATTCTGAATCTAGTTCTTACAAGTGCAATGTGAAACTGATAAACACCAAAGAGTCCAAATCCGACAAACTTTTTTAGAAAATCGATTTTAAATCAAATAATGCCAAAATCGGACTGCTTTGCCAGATACCGAGTCGCCACCTAAATATTTTGTTTTGAAAAAATTTAGGAAACCCTGACTCGTGCCAAAGGCTACATGTCCATCATCACCAAAGTTGCCTCGGCTTAGGAACTTGGGTACGAGAGGGGAAGGTCCTGAAATGAACACCCCCGCTCACCCGATCAAAGATCGGCCTCTACTGATCATGATATGTTCTTTTATAAACATTATGTGTTCTTATTCCAATTATTAGGTAACATTACTATGTGACGCACACAAGCAAGTATAGACTAGTCACAATTCAACTCATGTTTGTTTTCGAAAATGGTTTGAATTTGCCACCCTCAAGTGGGCTTAAAGATGCGGATTTGCCACCAAATATAGTGGACTTAAAACATGATTTTGCCACAACAAAGTGGGCTTAAAACTTACATTTGTTGAATTGTTCCAATTCAAACAACAAGCCTTCATCCACAGGCATTTAAGCAGTTAATCATATAACCACATAGCCTCATGGAAAGCATGCTAATCACGACAATATGGCAATCACATTCATGCAAGTATGCTAAAGCATAAAAACTCACCGAGTACTCCGAGCCAAAACAGAAACTAGTTAGAAAAATGCATGATCCTAACTATACAAGATGCCTAATGCAACATATGCAATATGCAATTAATAGGCTCGGCTACTAATATGACATATGAATCGATTTGATAACATGCAATAAAACACGTATTCAAAGAAGATATTGAAATTGCAATGCAGTTTGAATGATGTACTGAGCCTCGGTGCATGCAAGACAAGATGAATGGATGCAAGCATGTGATATGCTAATTGAAACATGTCCCTAATCTATCCATCGAAAACGAGTAAATAAAAAGGAGAAAGACGTGAGGTTGGAAGACATACACACACGCACGCACGCACATTTATTACAACATTACGCGCTCGCGAAGGAGGGTTCGAATGAATAAGCAAACTAATTAGCTACACTAATCAAGCTAACTATTACAATACAATATTTAACTAACTATTCTAAGCTAATTAAATATTACAAATCAAATTAATTAGCTAAACACTCAACCAACTAATTACAAAGCAATTAACCTAATTAATTACAACATGAATTAACTAGCTAATCAACTTGAATTACATCACTTGCAAGAAATAGCTAAAACTATCTAAGCAAAGCAATTAAATGGCCTCGGGAATAAGGGATGCTTATGCATGCTCGGTTTCTCCACCCGAAAAAAGACACTGCCTTGCCACTGAACGCCTCTGTTTGCACATTTGAACACCAACAGTGCTGCTAACTTCTAGAATGCCTCTGCTTCAACTTACCAACACACTGTGCAATTTTCATTGGTGGCTGACAGGAGGCATGTCGGCTACCACTGGTGGTTGGTTAGCCACTGGTGGTGGGCGGTCGGCCACTGATGACATCAACTCCTCTTTTTGCTACAACAGAGAGCAGACAGAGCAAAAGCAGTGTATTCTCAAGGGTTGTTTGTACTGCTACTCTCCTTATCATCACACAAGCTGAAAAAAGTGTAACTCTTGGCTCTCAAACCACCAATCAAGCAATTTCCATGCATGATGGCCAAAGAACCAAGTTTGTACAAGTTTAATGAGTGTAAAACAAGACTCAAAAAAGACCACCACCCTATCATGCATGATCAATGGTGATGGTGACTAAGGAAAGTGGCACATTTCATCACTTTTGAGTATGAAATGTCACATTTTCCTTGTATTCGAATTAATGTCCGATTCGAACACATGCAATGCAATACGAAAGATGCTTATCTTGCCTCTTTTACTTGTCCAATTTTGTTTACTCATTTTACATTACCGATTCATTCTGTAATCGATTAAGTCCAAAAGTGAGTGTCCTCTAAAGCGAAAGAAGTGTCAACCAAGGGGTAATTTAAGGCATAAGAGAGATCATGTCATTGGTAATGAACCCTCAAAGAGGATTAAACCATTAAGCATAACCTCAATCTTAAGCTTAAACGATCCCAAGTTTGAAATAACTCTCAAAAGAAAATAAAAGAGTGAAGCAAAGAGGGAGATTACAAAAATTTTAAGTGCTGAAACGAAGTGCAAAACAACACTAAAACATGCTATGAACTCAAAACAGTGGTGATCAAAGCATTAAAACACCAAGCTAGTGAAGGAATTAACATTACAACTATGCAAAAGAAGCCTCAACTGAATTAACCAGCTCAAAACAGAGCCAAAACATGTTATTTTAGAGGCAAAAACATGCTGGACTTAAGCTAAGTTAAGCTAGAAAAATATGCTAACACATGAAGCTAAGTAGGCATACAAACAAGACACAAGAAGGGGAGGCTAACCCCTCCAATTTTGGACTTCAAAATCCAGTTTTTACCACTGAAAAACCTTTGAAATTCAGTGGTTAAAAGGCCTAAAAAAGTTGATTTCAAAGTGATGAAAAAGAGCACAAAAAGCTTAACAAGCTAAGAGACAAGAAGGGTGAACTACCCCTTAATACAAAATAGCCTCAAATCACCATTTTTAGGTTATAAAAATAGAGGTTTTTACAGTTGAAAACTAGGCCAAAAATAGTAGAAAAAGATGGCAAAACAAGTATTGAAAACAAGCTTAAATAAGGTAAGTTTTATACCTTTGAAGCAAAGCACAAAAAAGGCACAAATCTGAGCTTAAACCACCTTCTGGAGCTCAAATGAGGCTCCAAGTAATCTCAGCCCAAAGGTGAGAGTGTTTGATTAAGGGTTAATGTGCAAAAGCTAGGAGAAACTAGGCAAGTGTATGCAAAATAGTAAGAGAGAGAGAGAGAGAGAATTCCAGAGAGAGAAAGAGAGATTTTGGGTCCAACTCTTTTAACCCTCCAAAATGGGGGAGGAATCCCTCTATATATAGAAAAAACAAGTCTTGAGCTTGTGAACATCTCACTATACACGTGTATGAAGATGCAGCTCAGTGAGCAACAGCTGGCACAGCTGGCAACAAATATCAAGAAATATCTGGAAAAAGAGACTGGTGGCCGTCGGCCACGACTAATAGCCAACCGGCCACCACTGGTGGCCGACCGGCCGCACCCATGGCCGACAGAAGCCTCCCATGCCTGACAGACTTGGGTGGTGGCCGACAGGTCACCAAGAGGTCCAGCCACCAAGTTTTGGTCCAAAACAAGGTGCAAAAAGAACAAGGTTCAAAGGCTCAAAGACAAGGCGTTTCGCCGAGGACTTCGGGCGCTCAAAATGAACACAAACAAGAGCAATCATCGAGTGCACAAACGATGACGTCCAAGTCTTGAGGACGGTCAAAAATGAGGTGTCTACACACGCCTACCACCACGACCACTTCCTAACATCCTAATAAAGGTAACAAAAGAAATTAGCACATTTACAAATGTATTGAAGCTAACTCACTTGCGTCCTAATACAGTGGACAACAATAATTCATTACACGTAAGCACGTAGTCACATAAACACATACCGATGTCCTTCTTAGATAAGGATCGTCTTGTGGCATTGCCAGAGTTCCAATTAGAAACCGCAGTGATCAAGTGCTCCTCTAACAAGACTTCTAGAAACCCGTAGACCCAATCAATACCTTAGGAATTTAATCCCATACCCATATAGTCACGTAAGCATGTTATCACATAAGCATATCGTACATATTAATGTCTCTATCAAGCGAGACAAACCCATTGTGGTAATAACCACTTCCCACGTATCAAAAGTATTCAAACCCGGTACGCTTTGATACCAAGTTGTAACGCCCTGAAAACAATTACCGAAATCCCTCCACAACAATTATAGATGACAATAATAATAAAGCAGTTATCTTCCATTAAATTTAATTAGGATTACAAAAGGAAAACATATGCAGTATATATTTATAATGCCTAGCCCTAAATATAAAACATATGTTATAATTAGCAGGAAAGAATGGAAGTTAAATAGATAAGAAATACCCTAAAGGCTTACACCTTTCCAAGATAGTTCTTGGTTACAACAAAAGTGAGTGTTAAGCTCAATACAATCAAAGCCCTAGGCTTGCACAAAAGTAAATATAAAATAACAAAATAACAAAACTGAACTTTTAGCTCTACAGTCCTCCCAAGCTAAATCTTTGGTGGAGGCATATTACCAATACCTGAAAGTGTTTTTCCCACATAGGGTGAGCTAAAACCCAGTAGAAATAATCTAACACAATATATAAATCTTAACAAAGATATAAGTATAATATGTATATACAATGCTCGTGATAAATTCATTTATAACTCTCTTTCAAAATCATACAATGTCGACCCTATATCTCGATTCATCTTATCTCCATTCATGAGTCATTCCGTTCTATTCGGACAATCAAATTGAGGATGCAAATCAATGGGTCCCCAACCAATACAGTTATCATACAAACATTTCTATTTGTTATTTTACGGATATTTCGTCTGCGGGAATTGGCACCGATGTATACTCGTGGTTTTCGGGACTTTCATCCTGGACAATCCGGTTAACTTAATTCAGTGAAGTATATCCCCTTTCTCCTCCCAAACATGGAGTACATTCTTTTTCTCCTCCCAAACATCATACGTTTACAACGTATTAAAGATGTGACAATACACAATGCAGATGGATGAGAAGTTAGTTTTAATTCACCTAATTCTTATGCAATTTCTACAACAATCATAGCTATCCTCCACCGATAGCCCAAAACAGATATTTCTAAACAGATATACAATATCCAAGACATATAAATTATCCATATTTCATAGGTGAGTAATAATACATATCCAACTCCACCATTTACATAAACATCCACCCAATTTCACATTTTCAATACCAATTCCATTTATTTATCCATTATAAATCTTTGAGACATTTTAGAGCAAACTCTATTTCCTTTCAAAATCCAACCTAAGTATCAAAATCAACAATTTTACCACAACACCACCTCATATTCACTCCCATAACCCTTTTCTAGAACACATTATCGAAACCCCTCTGTTGATTTTAAACCAAAACCTTAGAATTGTTTAAAATCTCTCAAAAACACAATATTGTTTATACATAACAAATAACTAAGTTAAAAACCATAGAAAAGTGTAGAAAATCCCTACCTCAAAGCTAGGAGACAAGCGAAGCAAGGAAGAAACCCGGATGAAGCCGAAACCTAACTCTATTCAAATGAAAACGTAACTCTTGAGATGCTCTACCTTTCTAACAAAGGCACACAGCTAGAGAAACCATTAAATCTAGGTGAAAAAGTAGAGAGTGTGAGTTCTAGAGAGAGAGAGGCTCTAGATCTAGGGTTTTTAGAAAGCTTAGAGAGAGAGAGAGTGAAGTGAAAAAGTGATGTAAAAAGTGATCTCCACAGATTGATATACGCACAGTTCGCTCGAGCGCAAGAAGTGACGCTTGAGTACCAGACACAATAAGTTGTTTCGTTCAAGCGCAATAAACTTTGCTCGAACGCAGAATACACACTCTTAGTAGTTTTATAGACAAAAGACTATTGCTCGAGTTCAACAATGGCCACTCGAGCGCATGACCACTCGAGCGTTGAATACACTCTCCCAATAGTTTTGCAAACCAGCAAAAGTATTGAGAATTCACAAAGTCCGCTCAAGCGCAAGAAGTGACGCTCGAACGGAGGAGTAAAATCCTAGGCAACAAAAGTTTGAAAACCAAGCAATTAGCATGTTCCAAATGCAACCAATATAACTCAATAGCCAAACTCAAGGAAGTATAAGGGAAGTAAAACATGAACAACAATATGAAACCATGAAACCCGAGTCCAGACTTGAAAATGGGTCGGGTCTAAAACAAAATCACTATATCAACACCCTCTTCATTTTGTTTCGGTCTAAGATTTAATGTTTGTTGCCCATCTTTTCCTTATTTGAATTTCTTTACAATTGGGTGTATGACTCCTCAAATTGATTGTCCCATGAAGTCTGAATTCAGCCAAATACTTTTTCTTGCAATATTTGCATACGACTCTACGTTTCCCACCAGTCCTTATAACCTTATCAGATTGATCCCAAATTGTGGATAGTGTTCTCCCCCATCCACCCTCACTCTTTCTCTTTGGGGGTCTAGGAGGTTTAGGTTTGGGTTTGGCTAGGGGGGATTCATTTGAGAATTAGAAGATTCCGGAGGTAAAAGATTGATTGAGGGAGATTTACCACCATCCTACATTGAAACTGGATTATAAAAAATTATAATAAAAATTAAATAAGAAGTAACATAGAAAATATCACAAATCCACACAAAATTGCAATAATATATATATATTATGTACGTGTATATATGTATACATAACAACTGTAAGTATATAATATATATATTGTGTATATATATGTAGACACACAACAACGGTGAGTATATATTATGTATGTATATATGGATCTTCAATTTGTCTAAGGCAATGAAAAATGAATTTTTGACTAATATCTATTAATCTTCTTTCTATTTTGCTAACCCAACCAAATTTACAGAAATGAAAATACATGAATAAAAATAAAAAGTAGTTTCTTTTACTTCATTTTCTTTTATTATTATTATTATTATTATTTCTTTGCCCCCTCAAATATAAGACCCAAACGCAAAATTAGAGAATTATTTTTCTTTTGATAACAATTATAATAAATAACAGAAAATTTAAAAAGAAATATAAAAAAAAGTGAATTAAAAAGCCTTATGCCAATGTAATTGATTTTGATTTCACAATTCATATGCGAATAAATTTGGTGAGAAAATTATTATTCTTAAGATAACTGACAAACAGAAATGAAAATATAAGTGAGTGACAATGAAAACAAGGTAGAGCAAAACTATTGATAAATACAGAGGACTTGCCCAAATGATCACGAATATTAGTGCTTTATCTGGAATTGTTGGAAGAAAGCAGCTGGAATATGTTCTTGAGCAGAAAGAGGACTTGTATGATCCCTGAGCCGAAATATTTGTAATTGACGAAAAATAAAAATATAGCAACTGTGAGTATATATGTATGTATGTATATATATATGTACACAGACAGCAACTATAAGTATATATAATGTATGTATATTGCCTTTGTTTTCCTGTTTTTCCTTGTTTTCTCTTTTTCTCTGTTTTGTTGGCTCGTTGGTTTCTCACCAACTAGGAGGTTGGAGCTTGTTTTAGCTCCAAGCTCCTCTTTATTGATGTAACTTTTCGTTTTCCATCAATAAAGTCTTCTTTTTGCCGATCAAAAAAAAAAAAAAAAAATCAACTCAAAACCACTACACATACTATACATATATTATGTATGTATGTATACGTACAACAACGAAGGTGTTGTCAAGGACGCCAATAGAACAAAGCACACATAAGAGAACACCATAAACGAACCACATGTGATTAATTTAACTTCTTATTTTTGATAATACAAGCAAGTTTATGTGAGGAAGAGTTCTTGAAAACACAAAAAATCTAAAATAGAAACATATTTGAGTCTTTGATTGACCTCAACGATGGTGTGGAGCCGCAACTAGAGGTGTTGCCAAAGAAGAGAGGAAAGAACCAGTATGAGAGAGTGAAAGAGTGACAACTGTGCCGTAGCCGGCAGTGTTACCGCAAGTTCGATCACCGGCCTCACCGATCGCTAGAGAGAGAAAGAGGAAAGAGCAACTACCAGAGAGTGAGAAAGTGAGAAGAGAGAGGCTACTGCTGAAAGATTAGGGTTTGGTTTGGGCAAAAAAATCTAATATGAATCTGTGAGATATGTGAGGAGAGATCGATGGTCAAGGTTTTTTTTTTTTTTTTGTTTTAAAAAAAAAATATTTAGTGCGGGTGGGTGAAACCCACAACTCGCAATGAAGGAATAATCTAAACCGCATCCAACCTTATTTTACACTCGAAATCGCCCATATGTATGAAGTTTGAATCGGGTTAGGCGGTTTCTGTGGGTCGGATAATCCTATAGACTGCCTTACTTTCTATATATCTATTCTCCCTTATTTCTCTTTCAGTTTCTTTTATTTTTTTTATTTTTAAATTATGTTAAACCAGTGTATTTGAACCGTCAGATTGTGTAATTTTACTGCCACAATGAAATTTCACACAGAGAAATTTCAATGTGTCAATTTTTGATGCAATTACACTTACAGTTAGTGAAATTTCAAAATTCTCACACAGAAATGTAACTATATCAAGTTTAATGAAATTACACTTACAATGAGTAAAATTTCAAAATCTTCACATAGTGAAATTTCACTATGTCAAATTTATGAGATTTTTCTAACAGTGAATGAAATACTACTAAAAAAAGCATTTTTTTCAACCGTGACAAGCCGTCACAAATAATAGAAATACAGTTGCAAAAGACCTTTCGCGACGGCCTATGCAACGACAAATGGGGGTTACGAATATAGAATGGCAAATACTTTTTGCAACAGCAAAATAGTAGTCGCAAACTATTTGTGACCGCTTAATCTACCTATAGCGACTGATATTTTGACATCGCAAAAAAGTAAAAAAAAAAAAAAATACCTACAATGTATTAGTGACCATTTTGTTACCGTCGCAAATAATATTCAATGATATTTTATAAATAGTACAATAGTAGCTTTCTAGCGACGAATATTTTGAGACAAATCTATCAAATAAGATCCCGCTAAAAACAATAGCATTAAACCATTTATTTGAGACAAATCTGACAAAACCATCTTTAGTCTTAGGTTCTAAAAAATGATATTCAAGTTGCAATTCCTTGTAAAATTACACTCTCAAACAAGCTAGCTAGAGCAAGGACAAGTGGAATGCAAGAATCTCATGGTGGTGCAAAATTGGAACCATCGCTATCATAATCATCCCCATTCGAGACAACAGCAAAGTTGAGCGGAGGAGATTCATATTCGTTACTAGAGGTGAATGATGATCTACCTGCTCTAAAACTTTGTGCCATAACTGGTGGCATATCAGATGTCTTTGTACCAAAAATAACCCAAAATTTCTCAAATTGTTTTTCCTCTGAAACTCTTATAGTCCTTAAAACCCCTTTGAGCTATTCTACCATGTCATGAAACTGATTTGAAACCAAAAAAATAAAAAAAATAAAAAATTTTAATGTACTATTAGCAGCAAAGATAGGAAAGTGTATATGTTTATGATAAATCACAAACAATCTTCCAATTCTTCTAACACAGATAACTTATTCATTAAAGAAAATCAAGAAATCGTATCAATCACTTTAGTGTGTGAATTTAGACTATCAATCACTTTAGTGTGTGGAAGTGTAGTGCCCATAAAAATTTCTGCAAGCATATCCGCAAATCTCGTACCACAATTTTCATGATCAAGTGAATAAGCATAAAACGTCACAAACTACAAGAATGTAAATAAAAAAAATTTTAAATGAAAATACAGCAACTCAATGTTCATTCTCCAAAATCCATTTACACAGCCATGCTGTTTGCATTAATGCAAAGGAAGAAAGGAAAACTATGAATTTTTAACATGGTAACTTGTGCATATACATCATATTTTTAAAATGAGACCCAAAATAAAAACATGGGCAAACTTTGACTCCTAAGCATTCAAGCAATAAAATGGAATAAAATATTTTTAATATATTTTTTTTCAAATAATTTATTTGTGAAAGAAATATTTAATTTTTTTAATAAATACTAAAAAATATGATTTTTTATATTTAGTAAATTTTTAAATGATTTTTATCTAAAGTTTATATATATATTTTTTAAATGTATCTAAATTAAGCGGACTTAAAGTATAAAAATAATAATTATTATAATATTAAAAAATACTAAAATAAAAAATATTAATTTTATATATTAATACTATCTATAGTATTAATAATTTGATAATATCTAAACAAATACTCTTTATCTTATATCTTCAACTTAATATTATTATATTAATAATATTTTCACCCAATTTTATCATATCATTAATTTTTTCAATCCCATTGAGCCGCACAAACGAGGCCGAGAGAGACAAAGTGTCTGTTTGGTGCAGCTTAAAAGTTGTTTATTTCAGCTTTTAACTTAATTTAAGCGATTTTGATGTGTTTGGTTTAACTTATAGCTTATACCTTATAACTTTTTAGAAGTCAGAAATCAGCTTATTCTTTGAGTGGGACAGGGGATGCTTAATTTATAAGTCAGAAATCAATTTATATTCATAATTATAAGTTATAAACTGTTTAGGTATAAGGTATAAGCACTTTCCCACAACTCTACCAAACAGGTTACCTGGCGTTATTGCTCTGATGGCAATTAATTGTTCTTTAAAACTGTCCCTACCAACCCACGTGAACCGCAGGCAAATTTAGGGCTGTTCAAAAATCCGTTTAAACCGGTAATCCGGACCGAATCAGACCGAATCATACGGTTTGGTTCGGTTCTAGTAAGAATTGGTTCGGTTTTGGATTAAGAAATATGAGAACCGTAAAAACGGTTCGATTAATGGATTTTATGAAAAAATCGTGGTTCGAACCGAACCGAAACGAACCGAATTTTACCGAATTTTAAAAGATATATATATATATATAAAATATCAAGTTTTATTTTTATTAATTGGTTTTTTATAATTTTAATGATATTAGGATGGTATAGATATGTAATATTAAGTAATACCTTAATATTATTAGTTTTTATCATGAGTTAAATGTAATTAGTTTGAGTAATTATTTTGCTAATATTAACAATTTATTCTTATAAATAAAATTTTTTGGAACCGTAAACCAAACCGAAACCGAACCGTTTTTTCGGTTTGGTTCTGGTCCGGTTTTACAAGTGTAACGGTCTGGTCTGGTTCTCAAAATTACAAAACCGTTAGGATCGGTTCGGTTCGGTTCGGTTCTTAGATTTTCTCAAAACCGAACCAATCCGAACCATGTACACCCTAGGCAAATTAGCAACTTGTATTCGAAACACACACAGCTACGGAATCTTGGAAATCTCAAACAAAAATAATAATAATAACTGTAGTGCTATGTATATTAATTAATATATTAATATTAATTATGACATTATTATTAATCTTATTTATTATATAAATTATAAATATTAAAAATTTCTTAAATTATGTTATATTATTAATTGATATATTAGTTAGTACACTAATTGGTACATATAGTATTATTCTAATAATAAAAAAAAAAAAAACTCTTGGAAGCACCAATTTTTAAAATTATTTTTTTAATTAAATTACAATTACCTCCCTTAGATTTTACATAATTACATATACTTCTACAATTTTTGAAACAACAATGACCTCCTTACATCGTTTAGATTCCGTCTCTTGTTAATTTGACTCAAATGGTTATACAAATAATTATAATACTCTTAAATACTATTTAAAATCTTAGAGAAATTTAATTATAATACTCTTAATTACTATTTAAAATCTTAGATAAAAAAAAAATTAAGGTTGTTTATTTATTTATTTTTTTAAAAAAGTTACAAATTTAAATAATAGATTCATGAATTCAAATGATAAATGTTAAAAAGATTTAGACATTAATTTTAGAGATATTATTAAGGTGTTATCTATACTAACATTAATTTTAGAGTTTCTTACATATTTTACCAGTAAAAATTACGAGTTGTTTTTTTGTTAAATATTTTAATAATATGCTAACAATTTAGGATTTTTGTTTAATACCGTATAAAATTTAAGAATTTTATTCAATATTACTAAAATACGCAAGAGACTTTGTTAATTTTTATGCAAAATCTCATAGAGGTAAGAGCATTCACAATGGAGACTCTTAAATAACTTTAGCGTCGGATTTTATCAGTAAGCTAAGTGATTCTCATTTATCATTCTCTAGTGGAGCCGTTAAATTTCAAGTTTGGAGTTGTTTTAGTTATCAATGTTAAAGTTCTTGTTAACTGTAGAGTATGAATTAACAAGTGACAGTAAACCTCACTGTAATAAAATAATAGTTGTTTCTCTTTTTCTAAAGCTAACATTGAAAAAAATTGTACCGTTGCATTTATTTATTTATTTATTTTTTTCAAGTTCTATTAAAGCTCTTCAATGTTGATTTTCTTTGGAAACTACCATTGCTGTGCAAAAATCTTTATTTTATTTTATTTTTTTTTACAGATTTTAATTTGCTTGCTCTTTCTTTTTCTTCTCTTATTTACTCTTCTATTTTCGTCCATTAAAAGAAAAGAAAAAAAAAGGAAGAGTTGTTCATCTAGAAAATGGATCCTAGACCTCCATTATTCAACACTGAATTCAACCAGCAATACAACTCTCAACAACTATCACAATTTGATTCTCAATCATTTTCTCAATACTTGTCCAATCCACAATACCCCCATACTCCATTCACTCAATTTGTCTCGAAACAAAATCACTATCCATCTCCTCAACCTTTCCAAACTAATAATTTGCAACCTCCTCCAATGCAAAAGAAGAAAAATCGAAACTGGATAAAGAAGAAGATAAAACTGATGTAGTAAAATAAATGGATTAGGTGTATGTTAAATAGCTTGTTTGTTGTAGTCAATAAATAGGTGATGTAATACCCATTGTACTTAGTTTTTGAATAAAGAATATACATTGTGATTGGAGAAAAACTTGGTTTCTTTCTCTAGTCCTTAGGGGTTTTACCCCTAATTGGGGCATTTGTCTTCTCTCTCTCAATTTGATCATTCATTTGCATATGGATTGCATCATTTGGTATCAGAGCCTCAGGTTTATTGTTCCTAATTCATGTTGTAAATGCATGAATTGTGAAAGAGATACGTACCTGAAATTTGAAACCCTAATTCGCAGCCATTCTTGATTTTGATACAAAGCCCCAATCTCTTCATGTGCTTTGTTTGGTTACCAAGTGACTTAGCCATTTGAATTGGCAAGAACCACAAATCACAATCACAATCACAATCACAGTTGTGTGAGAAGCCATCACGAAGTAGTAGTGGAAATCCCATCGAACTCAAGACATAGAATTGAAGCTCGTGGTTCGCAAATCTGTCTCAAATCGTGAAGGTGTTCTCAGCTTGTATAGACCGCCCGAAACTCCGCTCCGTGCGCGAGGGCGCGAATCGTTGTTCGTAGCTACTACAATTCAGACTCATGTCATGGTTCTGAATCTAATATCACAAAGTGCAATGTAAGACTGATAAATCACCAAAAGAGTCCAAATCCGGCAAATCGTTTTGGAAAATCGATTTTAATCAAAAAGCGCCAAACATGGACTGTTTTGCCAGATTTCAGAGTTGCCACCTAAATATTTTATTTTAGGAGAATTTAGGAAATCCTGACTCGTGCCTAAGGCCACGTGTCCGTCATCACTAAAGTTGCCTCGGCTCAGGAACTTGGGTACGAAAGGGAAAGGTCATGCAATGAGCACCCCCGCTCGCCCGATCAAAGATTGGCCTTTACTAACATGATATGTTGTTTTTGAAAACACCTGTGTTCTTATTCCGGTTATTAATCTAGAATTACTATGTGATGTGTACAGCACACAAGTATAGACTCAATCGCCTAAATTGGAACAAAACATCTCATGTTTGTTTTTCGAAAGTGGTTTGAAAGTGCTACTCGCAAGTAGGCTAAGTCGTGGATTTGCTACCCTCAAGTGGGCTTAGAAAACAATATGATTTTGCCACTCCGCAAAGTGGGCTTAAAACGCACATTTTGATGAATTGTTCCAATTCAAGCAATGAAACCTTTGTCCACAGGCATTCATGCAGTTAATCAATTAAGCACATAGCCTCATGGCAAGCATGCTATCATGGCAACACTTACACACATGCAAGATGCTAAAGCATAAACACTTACAGTGTACTCCGAGCAAAAAAAAACGCTAGTTAGTAATCAATGCATGATCCTAGCTATGTCAAGAATGCCTAATGCAACACATGCAAAATGCAACTAAGATAGGCTTAACTATTCTAAGATGTCATGTGAATGCAACTTGATAACATGTATTCAAATAGGAATTAAAATACAATGCAGTTTGTATGATGCGCCAAGCCTGGTACATGCAAGACAGATGAATGGATGCACGCATGCAAGCATAAAGATGCTAATCGAAATATGCCCTAAACTAACCATCAAAAGCTGATAAGTAAAAAGGAGAAAGAAATGGGGATTGGAAGACATGCATCAAACACACGCACACTTATTACAACAGTTGTGCCCTCTCGACGGAGGGTTCGACTAATAAGCTAACTAGCTAATCTAAGCTAACTAAACTAATTATTACAAAACAGAGCTAATTAACTAACAAGTTAACTAATTAGTTATTATAACACAAATGAATTAGCCAAGCGCATCAACTAATTAAGTACAAAACCAAAGCATTAGCTAGCTAAGCCAGGCAGCTAAGTAAAGCAGTAAAGAGATGTCCTCAGGGCGAGAAGTGTATGCATGCTCGGTCGCCTCGTTCGGAAATCCATCGCTACGCCCCAACTTGCCTCTGTTTGCAATTATTCTTAGGACACTGCACAAAGCTCCAGATAGCTACTACTCCATCATGGGAACCTCTAGGAGCATTGCCAACCACTTATTGGTGGTGTAGAACACCTGCCGACCACTTACATTTGCTGCAGTCCAAAAAAAGTGGTCGGCCAGCCACTTTTACTGGTCGGCCGACCAGAAAATTCTGCACAACTCCAGTTTGCTGCAACAGAGAATAAGAAGGGGCACGGCAGTATATTTGTAAGGTTTGTGTGCATAACCACTCTCCCTATCATTTCTTAAGCTCAAGGGAGTGCAGTTCTCGACTCTCAGGCCACCAACCGAGCATCGCAATGCACGGTGGCCGAGAAGCCAATATTGCACAATTCAATGTAAATGAATGCACAAATAACACATAAGGGCCTTAACCTCTATCATGCATGATCAAGAGGGTCGGCGACCGAGAAATGAGGCACGTTTCATCACTTTAAGTATGAAACATCCATCGTTTCTTGTGTTTGGACTAACACCCTATCCAAACACATGCAATGCCACTAAAGCATGCCAAACACAATGCAAACAACAAGTATGCAAACATAATGCAATGCAACAAGCATGCAAACAACATGAGAACACAATGCAATGCAACAACATGCAAATCAATGCAATGTGACAACATGCATACAACGTGCTATTCTACCAATGCTAGGATGGCATGCACAAAGTTCTATCATGCAAACAATGCATGCATGGCAAGCTTAGAAGCTAAGGCATCAAAGCTAGTAAAGGGCACCTCACAAGGGGCATGCAAAAATATGCTCAATGGTCTTAAACCGAATATGGACAGACCTCAATCATGCCCAAAACAGTGGCCATAATGCTATAAAAGGATGGTATGAAAGGCAAGATGATGTATGCACATGCATTGGCTCACCAATTAAGCATAAGAGCACAACTCTCAAACATGAGCAAGAAGTGACAAATATGGAAGTGTGACAACACTACAAGCTCTAAAAATATGTGAAATGATGCCAAATCATTCAAACGACATAAGCATAGCATGCCAGAAGGCCTAAGGCACAAGGCTACCAAATGGGACTACACAAGAGGCATGCAAAGCATGGTACAAATGATTGAACCAATCATGGACAGAGCTCAGATAGGTCAAAACAAGGACCAAAACATGCTGAGATGGGAGTTCATAAGTCTAGACAAGCATGCATACGCATTGGTCCCCAAATAAGGCAATAGTGCACAACCCTTGAAAGCATTCAAAGAGTGAAAAAGTGGGAACATGGCAATGCTATATGCTCTAAAATAACATGGTAGATGATGCCAAATCATGCACATGTCACAAATGAAGCATGCTATGGTGCTCAAAACTCAAAGCTAGCAAGGCCAATTGCACTACAACTATGCAATACATGAACCATATGGCCAAGGCAACCCAAAATAGTCCTAGAGCATGTCAAAATGATGCTAAAGCATGTATGGACTAGAGCTAACACATGCTAGCATGAAGGGCATGAAGCATGAAGTATGCAAGGCCAATAAGGAGGAGTACACTACACCTACCAAAACCAAGCATGAGATGACTTCACCAACAAAAATCAGAGTTGTATTATGGCAAAACAAGACCACAAACACACTGAAATGGTGGCTCAAAAGCCTAGGCAAGATGTCATACACAATGGCTCATTTTTAAGACATAAAGCACCAACCATCCAAAGCATCGAAAGAGTGAAAGATGTGAGAGCATGACTATACTACATGCACTGAAATCACATACTAAATGATGTCAAATCATGCAAATAGCCCAAGCAATGCATGCTAGTGACTTGGAAACTCAAGGCTGGTGAGCTAGAATGCACTATGGCTATACAAAGCAAGGCATGCATGACCAAAACAACATAAATCAGACCTTAAGTATGGTAAAATATGGCCAAAAACTTGTTGGAGTTGAGCCAAAAACATGCTAGAATGATAGTCAAAAGCATGATGCATGTTAGGCTAGTGAATGGAATTGCACTACAAGTGCAAGAAGCATGCAAGGGGTTAACAAACCAACCTTAGACAGAGCTATAGCATGCTAAAACAACACCAAAAACAAGTTGAGAACAAGCCAACACATGCTAGAAAACCAAGCTTAAACATAAGGCCAATAAGGCAAGCATCCAAGATACAAGGAGAGGGGATGACCCCCTCCTATTTGGGACCTCAAAATACACTTTCCACCATTGAAATTCCTCTGAGTTTCAGTGGTGAGAAGCCCAAAAAGAGGTGGTCCCAATAGCTTAAAAGGATAGCACAAAATAAGGCCAAACATGACACAAGATGAGGTAGACCGCCCTCAACACCAACAAGACCTTAAACAAACATTTAGAACACTTGGAATTAGAACTTTTTTTAGTTAAAAGTTAGGCCTAAATCAACATGCAAATAGGGCCAAAACCTTAAACAAAAACCAAGGTTTAACGGGTTAGAAACTCACCCTTGAAGAACAACTTCAAAGCTGCAACTCCAGTAGCTTTTCTGAGCTCAAACCAATCCAAAAACACTGAAACCAACTTCTAGGTGCCTCAGCAACAAAAGTGTGGTGTTTCACTATGTGTATGTGTGCAAAAGTGTGAAAGAAAGGCACTTTCAAGCACAAAAATGAGACAAAGAGAGAAATATAGAGATAGATGTGTATGTATATCTTCTAAGCAAATTTCAGAACCTGGAGAAGGGAGAGAGGGCCTCCCTTTTATAGAAGACCAAGCCTCAAGCTTGTTGAACAAGCTTGAAGCTAGATGCAATATGGTTTTTGTGCTCACCAGCTGTCACAGCTGGCAAGAAAATATCTTCAGAAAGATACAGGAAAGCTGCCGACCAGTTGAAGTGGTCGGCCAGCTACTTGCACTGGTCGGCCAGCCACTTTTTCTGGTCTGCAAGGAGACCAAGTGGTCGGCAAGGGGGGAGAGGTGGTCTGCACCAAGAAAGCAAGGTGGTGGCATGGCTGCCGACCACTTTTGGTGGTCCAAAGGCCACCAAGACCAGTTAGTCGACCAGAAAACTGGCTGGCGGGGAAGAAAAGTGATTTTCAGGGAGAGAAACTGGTCTCCAACCCTCATTCCACCCTCCAAGCAAGGAAAACAAGGTTTGTGCCAAAAACAAACCAAAAAGGATGCAAGACAAGAGTCCGGGGGTCGAGGCGCGCAGCCGGAAGCCTCGAAAACTAGTCTACGGGCACCAAAAGTGGTCTATGTCTATCATTTGTCTTTTCTTCTCAGCAATTGGTGGATATGTTCTCAAAATCTATGGGACCAACTTTGCTCTAGTCTTCCATTGACAAGCTGCGTTTGTTGAATATCTTCATGCCAGCTGGACGAGAAGTGTTGGATATAGAAATCAAAATATTATGTTTGAATATGGAAATTAGAATAGGAATTATTTTGATTAAAGAAATCTTACCTTGTGTATATTGTTTCCTAAATTGTATCATGAATATATTATATATACATGGCCTCTACCTCATTGATTGGTAAGGCAAATAATTATTTTCATTCTTTTATATGGACTGTTCAATATTCAAGCATTCATCTAGATTAGATTAGAAGCAAGTCAAGGTTAAGAGTACATACATGTAGGGATCAACGTCAAAACGAGTACACATGCATAATACAATCATAGATAATAACCTTGAATCTACAACATGTGAGTGGTAAGCAATAATGTCTAAACTATTGCAAGTTAATGCCTTAGCGACTACAAGTTTCCAAGTTTATACTTGGTTACAACAAAAGTAGGACTTAAGCCCAAAACAAGATACAAAAGATGAGCGTTCAGCTCCAATTTCCTCCCAAACTATCCTCTTGACAGAGGCAAACCATCAACACTTGATGCTTAACCAAATCATGCGATGAATGCACTTGACATGCTGTTACTAAAACCATGCGTTTCTCTGTTCCCAAAACCATGCAATGCTATAGTGTGAATCACATGTTACAAGATTACATCATTTTTTTAAAACATGAAATGGGGCGGTAAATACACACAGTGGGAATCTCTAGGTACGTGTCTGCAAGTAGGCTATACAAGCACTATCAATGTCATTTTACCGATACTATCTAGAAGGATCGGCACATAGCTACGCGGATTTCTAGACATTCACCAAGGACACAAAGACCAACTTAAAACCACAAACCACAACCCACACCCCTGACTAGATTCACTAAGGTATTCACCAATTTTATTTTATTATTTTTATTTTTTTCAAAACAAACCTTTTTCAATACGTGATTATAAAGTATTAGAATACATGCAATGCGTGAGTTAAATGGTTTTAATCAACCTAGTCCTCATGCAATTTCTACAACGAACAATGCTATTCTTCACCGATAGCCAAAACAGTTATATCTAAACAATAATATATTTATATAAAAGAGCTAGGGCTGCAAATGAACTGAGCTGAGCCGAGTCGTTTACTTATCGAGCTCGTTTATTGAGCTTGAGCTTGGCTCGATAAAGAGCTGGGCACGAGCTCGGTTCGGCTCATTAATATTAATGAAACTCGAGCTCGGCTCGATAATTTTTTTTAATATTATTTAAATTATTTAAATATAAATTTTTAAATAAAAAATATTATTTATATTATTATTTATATATATATTTATATATTATTTTATATATAAATAATATATTTATTATATAATTTAAATAAAGATAAACGAGCTGAGCATATGCGAGCTCAAGCTCGGCTTATTTACTAAACGAGCCTAATATTCGAGCTCTTGAGCTCAGCTCATTTACTAAACAAGCCGAGCCAAGCCGAGCTTGTTCATGAACAGTTTAGTTCATTTGCAGCTCTAAAAAGAGCCCAACTTGTCATTCTTGACATAACAACAAGTATTATATTTCCACCATTTCCATTTGAATCTAAAACGTCCATAACCAATAGTTCCATAACTTAACTACCATTTTTCCAATACTTTCCAACACAAGATTTTGGGAAAAAAATGAAAAAGAGTTGCTTTTAAAGATCCACTTCTTTCCACTATCAACAACACATTACATGATTCAACCAAAGGAAGTTTTGTTTGGAAATAACATCAAATCAACCTTCTTTGTAAGCCTTTAAACATTTAGTAAAATAGAAATCAAAACTTTCCAAATGACAACTTGTTCAACTAAGACATAACCAAGGTAAATATCATGCATGAAGTTAAAGAAATCCCAATCTCAAAGCTTAAGAGTAACTGAAGAATTGTCGAAAATCAACGGTGGCGAAAAGTTAAAAATTTCAGATTAAAACGTCGCCCCAACTTTGATCTACATAAAAGCCTTAGGGACTAGGAGGTAGAAAATGTGTGTAACTAGATCAAAACCAATGTTTTAGACCTTAAAATGCAAAAATGGCGTCTGGAGCAGTTTTGGAGAAGAAAGGGATCAAAAACAGATATTTTTGTACTTTACCGATATATATAGCTAGAGGACCATTGCAGGCGTGACCTCAAGCTCACGGGTGCGACCTGCCCAACTAACATCATCACGAGCGTGACAAGCCTAACCGTGGGGACAGTCGAGCCAAAACCCTCTCTTGTTTGTCGCTGCGACATACCCATCGCGTGCGTAGAGCAATAAGCTTGCAAAAGTACTGGGAGCTGGTTTTGGTCACAGACGCGACCTAGCCCATCCCGGAAGCTACTTATATGGTCGTAGGCGTGACCAGTCTAGCAAGAAACATTTCTACCTAGTTACTGCATACAAGACAAGGCTTCTAGAGCCCACCAAACCCAAAGGGAAGCACAAAACAAATAGAAAAGAGACATAAACTCAGCAGTAACAGTACAAAAGGGTCGGGTCCCAACCCGGGCCGTTATAATCTTCATCTCGGAAATGATTAGTTCAGTGTTTCTGAAATCAATTGCAAACAAAGGCGAGCCGGGGCATCGCGATGGATTTCCGCGCAAGGCGACTCGAGCATGCATGCATCCTTTATCATTCAAAGCAGAGCTGAGGCAGCCCATTTTACATAGTTTGCATGCTAGTTTAGTTATTTTGTTAATTAGTTAGTGTTGTGTAATAATTAGTTAATTCGATTCTATATTATTTATTCGGACCCTCCAAGAGAGGGCAATGTTGTAATAAGTGTGCGTGTGTGTGATGTATGTCTTCCAACCCCACGTCTTTCTCCCTTTTATTTGCCAGCTTATGATGGTTAGCTTTAGGGCACGTTTCAATTAGCATCCTTATGCTCATATGTTTGCATCCATTCATCTGTTTTGCATGCACCGGGCTCGACGCATCATACTAATTGCATCGTATTTCAATTCCAAGTTGAATACATGTTACCTGTAGCATCTCACATGCCATCTTAGAATAGCCGAGCCTATCTTAGTTGCATTCTTGCATGTGTTGCATTAGGCATCTCAGCATAGTTAGGATTCATGCATGTTTTCTAATTAGCTTCTTTCTTTGGCTCGGAGTACTCGGTAAGTATTTATGCTTTAGCATCCTTGCATGCGTGTGAGTGACTGCCATGATAGCATGCTTACCATGAGGCTATGTGCTTATGTGATATAACTGCCTGAATGCCTGCGGGTGAAGGTTGGGTTGCTTGAATTGGAATAATTCATCGAAACCCGTGTTTTAGCCTACTTGCGAGTAGCAAACTTCAATCCATTTTCAAAACAAACGGATATGCGATGCTTTGTTCTAACTTAGGCAATCTAGTCTATACTTGTATGTTGTGTGCATCACATAGTAATTCTAGGTTAATAACCGGAATAAGAGCATATGTGTTTTCAAAAACAAGATATCATGCTTAGTAGTGGCCGATCTTTGATCGGGCGAGCGGGGGTGCTCATGAAATGACCTTCCCTAATCGTACCTAAGTTCTCGAGCCGAGGCAACTTTGGTGATGACAGACACGTGGCCTTAGGCACGAGTCAGGGTTTCCTAAATTCTCCAAAAATAAAATATTTAGGTGGCGACTCTGTATCTGGCAAAGCAGTCCATGTTTGGCACTTCTTTCTAAAATCAGTTTTTCAAAACGATTTGCCGGATTTGGACTCTTTGGTGATTTATCGATCTTGCATTGCACTTTGCGAGATTAGATTCAGAACCGTGACATCGAGTCCGAACTGTAGTGAGCCCGATGAACAAAACGAGATTTTCCCGGGACATTCGGGGATGTCTACAGTTTCTGGCGACTCTGCTGGGGAGTTAGAGAACTTGACTCGAACTCATGATATCTTGTTTTGATTACACTTATGTGTCTCTTTGCTTTGCATTTGCATTGGTGTGCCTAGGACACCGTGTTTGCCATCTGCTATTCCTGAACGGTTTGCCAGAGGCTCGCTTTGAGAAACATGCCATAAGGCTGACCGGTTACGGGCTCTGCCACGATGGGAACACAAACCCCGGTTTTTACTGGGGCACCCTCTTTGACCATTCGACCTAGTGCATATCGGAATCCATAGTGACTATTCCAAACTAGGACAGGTTGCTTACCCGATTATAGGTTGTTTGAAACCGCTGCGTGCGTAGTGAAACCCTAGCTCCTAACAAAATAGGATAGAGAAACCCTACCCCTCCATAGGGGTGTTTTGGTTCTCACTTGTTTGCTATGTGCTTTTAGAGTGTGTCTCTATAGGAATGCATGTATCAGTTTGCATGTTTGGGCATCAGGCCTGCGGGCACTAGTGTTTTGAGAATCAGTATATCCGCGGGTATCAGATTCAGATTTGGGACAGTGATTTGGGAAACAATGACCAGTATTTGAGAACAATATATTCAGCTTACACGTGCCAACTGTGTGTTGTCATGTCGACTGTGTGTTGTGTTTATTTAAGCTGTTATGCTGTCCGTTTCTGGTTGTTTATTTCCTTATTATGCTTTATTTATCTTTTTGCTAGGTAGTTTAGCACAATTGCTTCCGACCAAGCAGATATTCCCCAAGCACTCTGGACTAGAGGTCGTTGACTCCATCGATCTGAGGATCTGGTAGACGAACAACCAGTGTTCCACTCATTACCTCCGGTTACTAGACGGAGGGCAGAAAGGGAACATATACCGGTAGTTCAGCTAGATCAGGGCAGTATGGTAGGAATCGAAGAAATGATGCGTTAGCTCCAGGAGAGCATGAGAACCATACAGAAGGACGCTGCTCGCCAATCAGAATTTGCCAAACAGCAGGCCGTCGTCATGGCCCAACAGGCAGAGCTAATTACCCGGCTACAGCAGCAAGCCAGAGCATCAGCTTCCCACCAAGCTCCTCCCCCACCAAGAGTTCCAATACCCAGGGAGACGGCGAATGTCCAGAATGTCTAGGAGGATACAGACATCCCAACAGGGCCGGGTCTGCCCCCGATTCTACCTCAACTATCCAAGGCACCCACTCCTATCAATCAACCAGATTCTCCCTTCGAATTCAAGGTGGACCCCATGGCATTAAAAGTGAGCAAGCTTGAAAAGCTATTCAAGAAATCTCAGGATGTGAAGTCCATCCCAGACATCAAGGATGGGTATACCGACGCAGCCGTGACGCTGCCGGACAGATTTAAGATGCCACATATTGGCCGCTTTGACGGGTCCGGGGATCCCATGGTGCACTTACGGCTGTTTTCAGACATATTAAGGCCGATGGGCCTCACCAGACTACAGAAGCTTTCTTTATTCGGTCGAGCCCTGTCGGGTGTGGCGGCCATCTGGTACGCAAAACTGGAAGACGATGTTAAGAGGAATTGGGATGAGATGGCCGAGGCTTTTGTCGCTCAGTACTCCTATAATACACAGATCGAGATCACAACCCGTGATCTTGAGATGACTAGGCAGGAGCCTAAGGAGAGTTTTTCTAATTTCGTAACCCAGTGGAGGGCCACGGCCTCAATGATGACCACTAGGCCCACTGACAAAGATCAGATTTGGATGATTGTGCACAATCTCCAGCCCAAGCTTATGCAGAAAATGATTGTTCTCCCCTTCCCCACCTTTTTAGATTTACATAAGGCGGGGGTACAAATTGAGGATGCTATGAAACAGGGTCTGATTGACCAAGACAGAGAGCAGCCTAGGAGAACTTTCAACCGCAGTACGAATGCAGGCACAAGCAGTGCTGTAGCTGCTAGAGCTTCAGAAGTGAGCATGGTCACCACCAATCCCCCAAGAACCCTTGCAGCTACGCCATTCACCGGGGCGTCTGGTAGTAGTTTGTAAACAGCCAGATACCCACCTAAAAGCCAAAGAACTTTCACTTCACTATACATGTCCTTGTCCAAGGCTTTAGGAGTTTTGATCAGGAAAGGGCATTTGAAGCCCCTAGGGCCACGGCCGTTACCAGAAAAACTTCCCCCTTCCCAAAACCCAGCTAAATACTGCGCGTTTCACCAACAGCATGGTCATGACACCAACCAGTGCTTTAGATTGCGTCATGAGATTCAGGATCTCATTGACAATAGGGTGATTGTGCCTCAAGAGAAACCCAATGTTACAACCAATCCTCTCCCGCCGCATAACCAAGCTCCCAAACGCATCAACTCAATCCAAACTGGGGTCGTGTCATACGACCCTAGCATATATATCACCCCTTCTTACTACCCAAGCCAGAGGTGTTCATTCCTAACAACGCTGACTTGTGCATGTTGGACATCTCCCAAACCCAACCCGAACCAATGGTGGTGGCTGTCGAAGACAGAATAGGGATGATTTGGGAGGAAAATGGTACAGTGGATTCAGGGACTGAGGAATTGGGGAGCTTTGCTGAGAAGGTGTACAATCTGAGTGGCTATATTGCATCAGCAGGTCAGATTAGGCCAAATGTGGAATTGCCGGTGGGGGCAGAAATTTGTGTACTGCGGGGGGATGGACTTGATCAGAGGATAGATGACTTAGCAGTTCTGGAAGGGAACATTGCTGACTTTCAGATTTTCAACGAACAAGATCCGGGGTACATGACAGTCAACTGGTTCGATTTTGAGGAGTCAGCAAAGGTCACAGGGTGGCTTGACGACCAACCAGATATTGTTGAAGAATCTCAGCTGGAAAAGGGCCCGTCAGGGGCAAGGACATCAATTGTGGCCGTAAGGGCCGAGATCAGAATACATCGCCGGAGAGTGCCGGTGCCAAGAATTTCGCTCAGGATTTGGGCATTTTGAATACAAGAAATTTTGAACAGCAGGCTGCATTGACGCAGTTAGAACTGAAAGGAATCGAAGACTCTGAGAGAGCCAGAAAAGCCAAGGCCCTCGTGGGGACTGAACGTGCTGTGTGCACAAAGATAGAGCGTGCTGTGAGCACATGGACGGAAGGTACTGCGAGTACAAGGACAGTTGCAACGGAGCCAGACAGGTGTCTGTTGGCTGCCGATGACATGTGGTGGGAAGACGATGATTTATGTCTTGCCCACACAGATGAGGATTGGGGGAGTAACCAACCGGACGATACTTGGTACATTGGCGAAGTCGATCATATGACTAGGAAGGGGCGGTATTTCAAGCCCCTACACTTAGACCAACCAGAGGCGTCTGGGAAGGACAAGGAGTCAGAGAAGCAGAAAGAGAAGCTACTTGAAGAAGAGGCCGTGCTGAAGCAGTTGAAAAAGATACAAGCAGACATCTCCATCTGGGGACTGCTTATGGCTTCACATGTTCATAGACAAGCTGTCCTATTGGCAATGGACAAGGCCAAACTCTCAATAGACACCACGCCTGAACAGCTGGTGGGATTGGTCTTTCCGGGAGGAGGTTCCCCGACATTGACCTTTTCTGACAAAGAACTGCCGCCTGAGGGCGCAAGTCATAACAAACCACTCTACATCTCTGTGGAATGTAGAAGCAAATGGATACCAGTGGTTCATGTTGACACAAGATCCGCTATTAACGTGTGCCCGTCAAGGACGGCATATGCAATCGGGTTGAAGCCCGCGGACTTCGTGCCAACAGCCCAGGTGATAAGGGCATATGATAACACGAGCAGAGAGGTGATGGGGACCGTGAAAATTCAGACTCAGGTTGGTCCGGGACAACATGAGATTAACTTTTATGTTTTGGATGTTCCCACAACCTTCAATCTATTCTTGGGGCGGCCGTGGCTGCACCAGGTGGAGGCAGTCTCTTCCACCCTGCATTAAATGTTGAAATACCCTCACGGGAAGGGGGTGGCTATTGTTTCCGGGAATTCGTCAATCCATCCACCGCCAGAAGTATCTACGCTGGTTTTGGAAATCGAACATGGTATAGAGGATGTGTTCTTGTTGGGTTTTACCTTAGCTGAGGCTCGGGTTGTACAGAACATCTTGGCTGTTGATGAGGGGTTGTATGTTAGTGCTCAATCAGTGTACCTCATGAACAAGCTCCAACACATCCCCGGTATGGGATTGGGAAAGAGTGGCCGAAAAGGCATTGCAGTATCGGCCGAAGTGCTGCACAACCCGCATACCTTTGGCTTGGGTTATCTGCCCACCAAAGAGGATTGGGTGAGAAAAGGTAAGGAGATGGCTGGGAGAGCCAGAGCGAAGCAGGCGGGGAAGCCTTTTAAGTTGATGCACCGATCCATCCAGGGTACCCTAAATGGACGCTTCGTCCGGGAGGGGGAGGACTTTCCATTTTGTGGTTTCCCAGAGCCATGGCTGAATGCCGAGAAGAGGCGCCTGCCAGGGTTTGAGATCTTCTTTGACCTGCAGTTATCCGGGGATGATGTTGCCGAAGAGCAGACAGACCCATCAACTGAGGTTGAGCAGTGCAAGAAAGTGGATTCTGAGAATGCCGAAATCGAAATGGGGGTAGCGCTGGCTTGTCTACTCTCAGATCCTCCGATCGTACAGAAGTGCTTGGGGGATAACTTCTCGGTGTCCATGATTGGGAATGAAACGGCTGCGAGCCCACCATCAAGCATTTTGGATGCATCCATCGCACCCTCTCTCATCTGGCAGTACGAGGAGGGATTTTTGTCAAGCAGCACCGGGTCAGGTAGTGAGCCAGAATCTGATTCCACTGAGTCTGTAGAGTCGGAATCAGGTTCCAGCTCGTCTGAGTCTGAGTTCAGTAATCCTGGGGGTGATAACCCGGATACCACAGTCCTGTCTAGGTCATCTTTTTCTTTCTCTTTTGAGTCTGTTGTAACAGAGGAATCGGACGATTTGGATGTGCTTAATGAGAATGGAATGGCTGTGGTTTCTAAGTACTTTTCTGTGCCTTTGATTTATTGTATTAATCAGGACTTTCAAAATTTTGATGAAAACGACGAGGAAGAAATTCCTCCGGTTTTACAATGTCTAATTGATCATGAGCAGGAGAGATTTGTTAAACCCTTGGTTGATGAAATCACTATAGTTAATGTGGGTACTGAGGAGGATCCGCGGCTGGTCTAGATTGGGTCCACGTTGTCTTCGGAGGAGCGCGAGCGCTAAGTCGCTTTATTAAAAGATTTCAAAGATGTTTTCGCGTGGTCCTACGAAGACATGCCTGGAATCGATCCTGAGATTGTACAGCACCGGATCCCTCTTGACCCAGAGGCCTGACCCGTTAAATAGAAACTCAGAAGGATCCGCCCGGACTAGGCTCTCAAAATTAAAGAAGAGGTCACCAAGCAAATTGACGTAGGGTTCCTGCTGGTATCTGAGTACCCAACTTGGTTGGCCAACATCGTTCCGGTGCCGAAAAAGGATGGCAGGATCCGGGTATGTGTGGATTTCAGGGATTTGAATAGAGCCAGTCCAAAGGACGACTTTCCTTTGCCGCATATCGACGAGTTAGTAGACTTCACAGCGGGGCATGCTTTGCTTTCGTTCATGGATGGATTCTCAGGCTACAATCAGATACTGATGACACCTGAACACCGGGAAAAGACTGCTTTCACCACTCTGTGGGGGACTTACTGCTATAGGGTTATGCCATTTGGGTTGAAGAACGCTAGAGCTACATATCAACGAGCCGCGACCACGATATTACATGATATGATCCACAAAGAGGTTGAGGTGTACGTGGACGACATGATTGTCAAGTCCAAAGAAAGAGAGGGCCACTGCACCGCCTTGTAAAAGTTTTTTCAAAGGATCAGAGAATTCCGGTTGCGGCTGAATCCTCAGAAGTGTACGTTCGGTGTTACAGCAGGGAAAATGCTAGGGTTCTTGATTACACAGAGAGGTATCAAAGTCGACCCTTCCAAAATCAAGGCCATCTTAGAAATGCCACCACTAAGGACTGAAAAGGAGGTGCGAGGCTTTGTGGGTAAAGTGCAATTCATAAGACGGTTTATTGCAAAATTAACCTTGACTTGTGAACCACTCTTTAGTCTCCTGAAGAAAGGAAAGAAATTCCAATGGGACGGCCGATGCCAAGCTGCTTTTGAACAGATCAAGCAATACTTACAGAACCCACCCGTGTTGTCACCAACTGAGCCGGGGAAACCGTTGATTTTGTACCTTTCAGTAACTGAAACTACAATGGGCTGCATGCTTGCGCAGGAGTCTGAGGACAAGGTGGAGAGAGCTATATACTACCTGAGCAAGAAGATGTTGGATTACGAGACCCACTACACTCCACTCGAGAAGGCTTGTTTGGCCTTGGTATCGGCTACCAGGAAGCTGCGGCACTACCTGTTAGCTCACTCTGTAATGTTGGTTTCAAGATTAGATCCCATCCAATATCTCTTCGAGAAACCAGCACTTATGGGTAGGCTAGCCCGTTGGTTGCTTCTGCTTTCCGAATTCGATCTGAAGTATGTGACTCGCAAGTCAGTAAAAGGGAAAGCAGTAGCGAAGTTCCTAGCCGATCACCCAGTTGAAGGGAATGAAGCAGTCGAGTACTTATTCCCAAATGAGGCTATTTTGCATATTGACGATGAGTTTTGGACGATGTATTTTGACGGAGCGTCAAACCAGTACAGGTATGGGATAGGGGTGTTGCTGATCGCACCCAACAAGTCCCGTATCCCTCTAGCATTTAAACTCTGGTTCAAAGTCTCGAACAATGAAGTAGAGTATGAAGCATGCATTGCTGGTTTAGAAGCCGCCCTAGAACTAGGGGCAAAACAATTGGACGTCATCAGGGACTCGAACCTGGTTGTATCTCAAGCTAAAGGAGACTGGAAAGTCAAAGAAGAAAATATGAGAATCTATCGTCAAACCTTGGACTTGTTGATTCCTCGGTTTGAGAAGCTGAACTTCGCTCATCTGTTAAGAGAGAACAACAGGTTCGCAGATGCACTAGTAACTCTATCTTCCATGATAGACATTCCTTTTGGAGTCCGGATGCGTCCGATCATCATTAACCAGAAGTTTGCGCTAGCCTACGAGTCGATTGCTGCCATAGAAGAGGTTCAGGATAAGAACCCCTGGTATTACGATGTCTGGAACTTCTTGGAGAAAGAAGCGTATCCACCAAGGGCAAATGCCAAGGACAAAAGGGCAATCAGAAGAATGTTTGCTCAGTTCATCATCTGTGGGGTAAACTGTACAAGAGAGGTCATCTGGGAATGCATAAACTGTGTGTCGACGCTGAAGAATCGAAGAGCCTGATGGAGGCCATCCATGGAGGAGAGTGTGGAGCGCACATGAGTGGGGTGATGCTAGCTTGAAAGATTCTCAGGCAAGGTTACTATTAGTCCACCATAGAGGAGGATTGTATCGGCTTTGTTCGGCGATGCCACAAATGTCAGATCCATGCAAACCGCATGAACATCCCGCCGTCGAAGCTATACAATATGACTTTGCCAAGGCCATTTTCAGTTTGGGGAATCAATGTGATCGGGCCTATCACTCCGAAGGGATCTAATGGGCATGAGTTCATTCTGGTCGCGATAGACTATTTCACAAAGTGGGTCGAGGCCCAATCTTATGCGGTGTTGAAGGCTTCACACATTGCAAAGTTCATCAGGAACAACATCATCTGTTGCTACGGGGTCCCGAACGAGATCATTTCAGATAACGGTTCCTACTTCAAGAAGGAAGTGATTGACTTGTTGGAAAAATACAACGTGGCTTTTCATAAGTCATCCACATATCGGCCGCAGACCAATGGAGCAGTTAAGGCCGCCAACAAGAACATCAAACACATTTTGTAGAAGATGGTGGAAACCTACCGGGACTGGCCAGATAAGTTGCCATTTGCTCTGTGGGGCTACCGGACTTCAATTAGAACTTCTACTAGGGTAGCTCCGTATTCATTGGTTTATGGGATGGAGGCCGTTCTACCTATCGAAATTGAGGTTCCGTCATTACGAGTACTGGCTGAGTGCCAGATAGCTGAGGCAGATTGGCAGCAGAGCAGGTTTGAAGAACTCATGCTCTTTGATGAGCGAAGGCTGAAAGCACTGTACCATGTTCAAGGTTATCAACGACGAATTGCCAAAGCTTTTAACAAGAAGGTTAAGTCCAGGAATCTCAAAGAAGGAGATTTGGTGCTCAAAGACAACCGAGCTCCCATCCATGACCCTAGGGGCAAGTTCAGACCCAATTGGACTGGTCCTTACATCATCAAGTCTATCTGGTCGGGTGGAGCTATCGTTCTGATGGACCTAGATGGCCTAAAGTTCTCACAGCCGATCAACATGGACAAGATGAAGAAATATTACTCCTGAGAGGCTCGCTAGGCCGAAAACCCGAAAGGGCGACCTAGGGAAAAGTTAGAGCATGAAAAATTTGAAATTACAAAAACTGAGCTCGCAAGGTTGAAAACCCGCAAAGGGCGGCCTTGGCAAAAGTTAGAGCGCAAAAGATGAGGGTTAATACACGAGTGAACCTGATCCGAACTACGTAAGGCTTGATTCCCATTTTTGGGATATGTAGGCAACTTCATCCTGAAGTCCAGCCATAAACTTTTCCCCGATCAACTTTGTCCATTTGATCGTCTCGGCCATCTTTGTCTATTCAGCATTCAAGAGCTTCGGTTGTGATCTCTGGTGTAGTGCTATTCAGACTAGAGGCAACTTTCCAGTTGCTAGGATCCGGGGTTGTGCATCTCAGTGACAGATCTCAGGCTTATCCAGTTCTGATCCATATTGAAAATGGTTTTGAAAAGTTTTAATAAAAGTTGATTTTGCTCAAATTAATCTTTTTTTACGACTTAGACCATTTTTGGACCAAACGGAAAATTTTCAGTACCCACAACCTTCAATTATATTGATTTTAGTACAGAGTTCTCTTGTTCTTGCATACAAATTGAAGTTGTTTTTTTATTACATTCATAAAGAAAACTTGAAAGTTCTGATTAAAGCAAATAAATCAGGGGCATAGTCAGGTGTTCCTGCGCCCCCTCCCAGAGCTGGTCGAAGCTTCTGATGCCAAGCTGAGCCCAATCTGCGCCTCTTCATTGAGCCAATCTATGCACTCATCAGACAAAGTGCAACTGAAAGTGGGAGTGGAGGCCAGAAGCTCTCTCGTCCTCCATGTCGTGGCATACTACGCTAGCTGTGCGCCTTGGATTGGAAATGCAGCTGGATACTCTATCCCCTCCACCGGGCAAATCTGATCATGGCCAAACTGGTGCTGGAACTAGAAAGGAAAGTAGAACACGCAGTGTGTCAGGCCAATCAACTGAATCCCAGGCTGCTGGGACATGCTATAGCTCAGTGCCGGTAGATTGAGCCAAGGACAACGCCAAGCAATGCGGTCTGCGGACAAATTGCACATCTAGTCAAACCACCATCCCTCATCAAGGGCATTGACTAGGGGACGTCAGAAGAAGTAGCTGCGAGCTGAGTATGCTGGACAAGATTCCATAACCTGCAATTTGTCCATCAACCACACCTGGGAAGGGATGAAAAATGAGAGATTAAAGAATAGAGAGGTGTATGTTGAGAGAAAAGTGAGAAACGGGTTTTGTGAGAAAAATCGAGCCTGAGGGCCGAGTGATGTGAGCAACACACATGCGAGATAGGGTGGGAAACATTACCTGTAGCAGCAGTGGACTCCCCGCGAATCTGGTCGTCTCTCGGCGATGGAAAGCATCCAAGCCCATCAATGTCTCGGCCAATGCCATGGCAATGCAGCTCTTTCTATCTTTCAAGCCTTGAGCAACTTCGATCAGACGAATGCTAGACCCGCTGAAGCCTGGGGCAAGCAAAAAGTGAGATAGCATGCACAAGCAAAGGGCATGTCGCTGAAAACCTTGCCAGTGGTGATCACCGCGGTCACCAGCATCAGAAAAGCGGTGAATCAGGCTGAGGATGTCCAATTCTCTATCGCGGATCAAAGATCGAGCGTCATGCATAGTGAGCCCGCACATCCGTCCTAAGGCTTGGGTGTGGCCAAAGTGGAATTGCGGCAAAATCTCTTCCTCGCGTTCGGACTCCATTAAAGCTTGGAAATCTTCGAAAGTAGGACACACCTCTTGCCCGCCAAAGCTAAAGACATGTGTTACCGGATTCCAAAACCTTGTCGCGACATGGAGGAATGGAAGATGCAGCGGAGTGCGACTTAGCGTGAATAGTGCATTTATGCCGAAGCCCCGGAAGTTTAACTTTTCCGAGCCATCTAAAGTAGCAATCCAAGCTGTGAGATTTTGGATGAGAAAGGCCTCCATTTTGATGCAAAACTGAGATGGAATGGGAGAACCACGAAGCTGGAACCTTTACGGAGGATAAGGCACTGTTCGGGAGACACGTGTCAAAAATCTGGAGGTCACCGGGCCAACTGGCCAGCCGACCGACCACTTTTTCTGGTCGGCCAGCTAGTTTTTTTGGTCGGCCGACCACACAACTGGTCTCCAAGGCAGAAAGCTGGTCGGCCAGCCTTCTTTGGTGGTCGGCCATGGAGGAAAATTGGGTTTTGGCCTTTTCCTAGCCTCTAGAAGACAGCTCCTAGCCTTTCCATGCGTTGGGAGTGTTGAAGGTCCGTGTTTACCTCTGCTTCGGATGCATTCCGTCGCCCGGTTTGTTAGAAATGCGTTTTGCTTATCGAGTTGTTAAGTTTTGTTTATCGAGTTATTAAGTTTTGCTTATCAAGTTGTTAAGTTTTGTTTATCGAGTTGTTAAGTTTGCTTATCGAGTTGTCGAGTTTTGTGCATCGAGTTGTTACTCTTTGTTTAATCAACATTGTCGTGTTTTGCTTATCCAGTTATAAACTTGCAAGGGTTTTGTTGTTTCTTAGTAAGTTAAGTTGTTTAGTTTGTTGTGTTGGTTCGCTACCTGACTTGGCAATACACGGTGCTCAATTTCCATTCAATCTCATTTTTGTGCAAAATGATGCGATGCGATGCTAAGAATACAAAAGACAACACTTTTTGAACAAAAAGCTGTTTCATTCCATTATAATTTCTTTTGTTACAACATTTTACAATAGGGTACAAGTTTTAAAGAAAATAAAACTGCCTAAAGCTAATGTGCTACAACTACTAGTAATAAAAGAAAATAAAGCAAGAACATCTGCATCAGTGCTATCAAGCGCAAGACTGAGAGGCCCTCTTCGTCCTCTTCAGCTGAGCAACCTCTGTGCCATCACCATCCGAATCGGAGCCACCGCCCTCGGAATCCTCCTCGGCATTACCTCCGCCCTCAAAACTGGACTCAGAGTCATCCTCTCTACCTGCAGATGTCTCTGACTGAAGATGTGCAAACTCCTCCTCCTTGTTGGACTTCTCATCATCTCTGATAGGCGCTCTATGCATGCCTCGGCTGCGAGTCAAATCCCCTCTCCCAACTCCTCGAGAAGGCCTAGATGGCCCAGCCTGTAACGGTGGCATCTGAAAAAAGAGGGCAATTTGAATACATTAGCCGACATGTATACCAGATGCAGAGACAAGAAAGCTACATGGAATGAGTGTATGCAGATATGATATATGAATGTGGTGTGTATCAGATGTGCTCTACACATGCAGTCAACCAATGTAGTGAAATAGTCAAATTCAGCATGTTATCAGAAGTATGATAAATGCAAGGAAATTGAAAAATACCGAGACACCGGCGATGAATAGCTGTGTCTCCCTCCGCAGAACCATGCCCTCGAGCGAGGCCACCACTCCGAGCATTCTATCCATGTACTCTCTGGGAGGCTGCAGATGTAAGTGCAAGTCATCAGTGAATGAATGAATGTCTAAATATCTGAGCGGTAAATCAAAAACTGTAAAGCATACCGGTGGTGAGTCAGGGTCACTGACGTATCGATGATCGGGCAATGGAGGCTCTAATGGAATCGGGTAGGATGTCCCATACCACCAGCCTGTTAGCTCGGTCGGAAGGTCCGGCCACCCAGCATGCTGGTAAGTTGGGGGAATCAGTCTAGCCCCACCTCTCGATGTGCCGGCCCTACTAGTCGAAGGGGTATCTGCAGCCCGGACTCGACTCGATGATGGCACACCAGCAGCCTTCCTCGTGGGACTGCGGACACCTGTCAATGGGGGCATCAGGTATGTATGACGGTAGGTCGCGTACTCTCCCTCCTCTAGTAACAGAACTACGTCAGTACCCAACATAGCGACATTGACCTTCTCGGGAGTGAGTCCCTCAGTGAACCACATGTCCTCTGGAGGTGCTGAGGAGATACCCTGATCGGGGACGCCCATCGTCTGGTGCATGAAGCGATCCCCCAGAAACCAGACCTTCCCAACTGGCCCCTCAAGTAAAATCCTGTATAGAGAAGAGGCCCATGCCCCAGGGAATCGGAAACGGATATCTCCTCCCAAAGATGCCCAGGGCTGCCAAGTGATCTGCGGATAACGAGGGCATAAACTGATTAGAGGACATAAATATGCAAGATGAACCAAGGCTGAAAACCTAAAGAACTGAGAATTCTAGATTTCCTCGGTCGCCCGCATCGTGTCAAAGAATTGCCGAAGGTAGGGCAGAGCCTCCCGAGCCCTCGGCCAACACCTACCCTCGAATCTGCTAGAGTAGGGGATCTCCAAAGGTGACTCCACCTCCAGCTCTGGGGCTAGCGTTGGGAAGTATGCATAAACCCACAGCTGTGAAAAATAGGACAGTGGCCGTCAGAATACAGAATGTATACAGAGAATACAGAATGCTGAGTGCAGAATGAAGAATATAGAGTGTAAGGTATGCCGTGTGCAATGTACAGATAATGAAAAGCGGAGATGTGAATCAAGAGGGCAGAATGTACCTCCCAGGCTCTCCAGTAGCCGCCTAGTATGTTCCCCCGCCCGCGGGAGGTCGCGCTCATATAACAGTAAAGGGTAGCGAGGCTGGCGCCACCCCAATCATATTGGCTGACCTGTGATAGGTCTACTAAAGCACTAAGCAGATAAAGTCCAACAGTGTTCCCCCTGTCGGAGAACAAAGTGGTCCCAAGGAGGAACATCAAAAACCCTCGAGCGTACTGCTCTATCTCCTCGATAGTCTCGGGCATAGTCCCCCTGTACTGCATGGGATACCAGGTGTATCTAACTCTACCCAATGATCTGTCAATCGGCGGGCGGACTCCCAGCAGATAAATCCAATCCACGTCATAAGGAACCGGTTAGCAGGCCACGTCAAGGCCAGTCAGCATAGCAAAGTCAAATGGGGTCATTGTCATGTCCCCAGTAGCTGAAAAGTGGAACGAGTTGGTGGTGTCCCACTATCTCTCCACAAGTGCCCCCATCATGGTCCTGCTCGCCGGATAACGAGATAGCCCTACACAGAAAGGTTCAAATCCTGCCTCATCCACGATATGGCGAACAGTATCTGGGAGCTCCGCGTACCACTCCCTAGCGAGGATTGATCCATAACCCCGTGTGGAACGGGAAGATACCTGCATTCAGAATGAACAGATGTATTCAGTTTCAGCATAAAATGAAAATGAGCCGCGTGCAAATGAAGTAGGTGGATTGTGTGTTCAGTATGAGCTACGTGCAAATGAAGTAAGTGAACCGTGTGTTCAGAACAAGCTGTGTGCCAACTTAACAAAAGACTATGTTGTGAGCTGCGTGCCGAATAAGCAGAAGTATGGTGTGTGAATGTGTTCAGAACGAGCAGATAAAAAATACATAGCGAAAGCATGGAATGTGCAGGAAATGTAGAATACATTGTAGAAAATGTAAAAGTGAAGTACGTACCTCTCGCGCTTGATGAGAGAGATGAGACTCTGGCTCCCGTAGTAGCAGATCCGCGGGTGCTCGTCGATCAAAGTCAGTGAAGTGATAGAAAGTGGTCGGAGGTAGGACGTGCTCCTGAGGATGATACCTCTCGGGGTCAAAAGGCCGAACTCTCGGAGGTAGTGGCATGATGTCCGGCTCATCCCCGGCATACAGAGGACCTCCACCATGATGAAAATGATCTGCCATCTGAAGAAATCTGCAAAAATGAGAAAAAATGAGCGAAATGAGCCAAAATTGGAAAAAGTCAACAAAAGTCAACTCTCGGGAAAGGGAAAAGTCAACAAAAGTCAACTCCTGAGAAAATGTGCCAAATTTCGAGATAAACATACCTCAAGTGGTGAAAATGGAGAAAGAAACACCGAAATCAAATTTTAATCGGTTCAAAATGAAGAGAACTGAAAGTTTTCGCGAAACAATTTCGCGTGGGGCGCTGGAAAGTGCGCATAAAGCATAGATCTGAGCGAGAAAGTGGTCTAGGAAGGGAGAGGAACTTATTTCGGCCTTAGAGTTGGGAGCAAAAGTGGTTTGACCAAGTGAACTTAAAGATCCGAATGTCAAAAGACAAAACTGCCCAGATTTTAGTAAACTGGTCGGCCGACCAGTTTTTCTGGCTGGCTGACCACCCTGTGAGAAAAAACTGGTTGGTGGCCTTCCTGGCTGGTCTCCTAGGTCCCTTTGTTCTCCCTGTAAATTTTGGTGATGATTGGAGTCCCCGGCTCTCAAGAAAGTACAAGAAAAGTGCACTTTTCGACGCGAAATGTCTCCGCGGGAACTTCGATTCAAGTCTTCGAAGTGTGACTTGTTGTTATTCGCCAAGAGCAAGGTGTATCTTTTTGAGTACGTTGTAACCCCTCCGAAAGGTGAATCAGAGGTCGTGTTTGAGTTGCCCTCTTTGTGGCTTGCACTTCTTTACTCAGCGTTTTGTTTCAAGCATGCTATTAAAGTTATACCTCTCCTGCATTGTTATGCACTTTCTTTGCTTGCGTTGTCGCGCACGCCATTCCTACTTCACATATTGCATGCGTTGTCGCGTATGCTTTACTTACATGTGTTCAATTCCTGCTTCACACATTGCATGCATTGTCGCGTATGCTTTACTTACATGTGTTCAATTTCTACTTCACATATTGCATGCGTTGTCGCATATGCTTTACTTACATGTGTTCAATTCCTGCTTCACACATTGCATACGTTGTCGCGTATGCTTTACTTACATGTGTTCAATTTCTGCTTCACACATTGCATAAGTTGTCGCGTATGCTTTACTTACATGTGTTCAATTTCTACTTCACACATTGCATGCGTTGTCGCGTATACTTTACTTACATGTGTTCAATTTCTACTTCACACATTGCATGCGTTGTCGCGTATGCTTTACTTACATGTATTCAATTCCTGTTGCATGCATTGCACGCGTTGTCGCGTATGCTTTACTTACATATGTCTACATCTTGCTTCACACATTGCATGCGTTGTCGCGTATGCTTTACTTACATGTGTTCAATTTCTACTTCATACATTGCATGCGTTGTTGCGCATGCTTTACTTACATGTGTTCAATTCCTGTTGCACGCATTACACGTGTTGTCGCGTATGCTTTACTTACATATGTCTACATCTTGCTTCACACATTGCATGCGTTGTCGCGTATGCTTTACTTACATGTGTTCAATTCCTGTTGCATGCATTGCACACATTGTCGCGTATGCTTTACTTACATATGTCTACATCTTGCTTCACACATTGTATGCGTTGTCGCGTCTACTTCACTTACATGTGTTTATGCGTCAATTGCATTGTTATGCACTCTTCACCTACGTTGTCGCGTACATTTTACTTGCATTATCATGCTTGTTTCAATCGCATTGTTATGCACACTCTACCTGCGTTGTCACACACCCTTCTTGCATTGTTATGCACATCTCGCTTGCATTGTTATGCGTCACACTTAGGTCACATTGTCATGCACCTCTCCATATGCGTAACGCACTTTTTATTTGCATTGTTACGCATGTTTCTAACAATATTGTACCTGTTAAGTTTCTTTCTTTTATGGGCACGATATTGTATGTACGGTTCATTCGAAGCTAGCGTGACCAGACGGACCAGATGGTATTGTTCTCCGCGTGAGACGTAACGAGAATTGAATAATTCTCTTACATTCTTTCTGCATTGAAATGTAGTTTCATTTGCATCCTTGCTTAAAATCATTGCATTTATTGTGTATATTTGCTTCATTACAGCTTTCTTTGCATGATCATAAGTTATGTTCGGCTTTGTGCATCCCCCTTTGAATTTTGCCCCTGCCTGCGGGCACATCTCTTTGTTTATCTCGCCTGTTTGTCTAAGTCCTCGGCCTTGTCAAAAATGGGTCATCTCTGGGCTTTGACATTCACTCCCGTCACTTATGACTTCCGAGTTCTGTTAAAGAGGGGCAACTGTAGACACCCCATTTTTGACCGGCCTTAAGACTCAGATGTCATCGATTGAGCGCTCGGTGATTGCGCGTGTTGTGCTCGTTCTGAGGTTTCGGAGTTTCGGCTGAGGTCCTTACCCCAGACCTTGGGACCCTTTATGCTTTGCCTCGGTTTGCAGACCAGGTCTTGCTTTCTCTTCCTGGAGGGAGGGAGAGGTCTTGTAGACCATCTCTCAGTGGCCGTAGGCTACTTTTTGTGGTCGCAGGCCACTGTTCCCGTTTGGAGACCAGTTTTCGATTTTCGAAGCCGTCGGTCGCGCGCCTTGGTTCGAGACCACTTAACATTCTCCGTTTGGCACAGTTTTTGGCACACACCTTGTTTCCTCTGTCTAGAGGGACACTGCGGCTCGGGAGACCACCTTTGTGGTCGCATGCCACTTTTGGTGCTTAACAGCCTGTTTTCGGGGCACCCGGACGCGCGTTTTGCCCCCGAACCCTCGTTTTGCATCGGTGTTGGTTCATTTTTGGCATGAACCTTGTTTTCATTGTTTGGAAGGTGGTACAAGGGTGGGAGACCACCTTTTCTCTTGGAGACCACTTCTCTCTCCCCCAGCCGATTTTCTTGTTGGAAAACTGGTCTTCTTGATTTTTGAGCCACATTTGCTGGTCTCCCACCATACCACTAGCTTGCATTCAGTTGGGAGACCATCAAATGGGCTGGCCGACCACCTTTTTTTTGGGAGACCACTTGCCCTGGTTGGCCAACCAAGGGAAGTGGTCGGCCGACCACCTTAACTGGTCGGCCTACTCCCTCCAGTTTTGTCTCTGTGAGTTGTTACCAGCTGGAAGACACAGACTACATCCTCCATACGTGTATGGAGGATCTTTGGCCTTGGTTTTTAGCTTCTTTGAGAAGCTTTGGCTTGAAACCTCTATAAGAGAGGCTCTCCCTCTCCTTATACAGGGTTCATATTTTGGTTAAGGCAAAAGAACATATCTCTCTCTATATCTCTACATTTTGGCCCTAAAGAGTGTGTTATTCTTAGCCCTTTGCACCACACCTCATAGCCTAACACTTCCACCATCAACCTAAGGTTCTTGGAGGCCATTTTCAGAGGTTAAGGAGTTGTGTTTTTGGGTCCAGAAGTTGCTGGTTTTATTGAGCTTCAAGGGTAACTCATTTTCTCCCTTTTAAAGCTCTATTTTGATCCTTCTCTTAGCCTTATTTGCATGCATATTTAGGCATTGTTTTCAACTGAGAAAAGCTTCATTTTTAAGTGTTTTTCATGTTTGTTTAAGGCCATTTTCCTGTTGGAGGTCATCTACCCTCTTGCATGCTTCATTTAGTCTTTTTTTGAGCCATGCCTTAAGGCCTTTGTCTTGACCTTTGCTTGGCCTTTTAGCCACTAAAATCTAGTGGATTTTTAGTGGTTGGCATGCTATTTTGAGGGCCAAAATCAGAGAGGGGTGACCCTCTCTCTTTTGGCCTTGTTTGTTTGCATATTTGGCCTTTCCAATGAGCCTATATTTTCATACTTCCTAGCCTTGGTTCAAGCCATTTTTAGTGACCCTTAGGACTTGCCTAGACTCTTTCTAGGGCTGGTTTGGTCACCTCATGTTTGCCTCTTGCATGTGTAGAATAATCCTCTTCATAGCTTATCAAAGGAGCATGTCATTCTTGCATGTATTGGTCATGTTTCAGTGGGTTTTTGGTCATTCTTTGGCACATCATAGCTCTGTCTTTGGCTGGTATAATGGCGTCTTGAATGCTTCACATGCTTGTAGTGTAAACCATGCTTACTAGCTTACATTGCATGTGGTTTTGGCCCTTGATTCTAGCACATTTTGGCCATGCTCTAAACTGATTTTGTTCATATTTTGGGCTGTCTCAGCTCTGTTTTTAGGCCTCTTGGTCGAATGATGCTTTCCATGCATGGTTGTAGTGTAATACCCTTGCCTAGCCTTGAGTCTTGAACCCCCTTGCATGCTTAACTTGAGGTGTTTCTATGTTTTGGCATCATTGAGCATGATATTTCAGAGTGTATAAGGTTGCCATATTCTCATGTTTATCACTCTTTAAATGCGTTTGAAAGTTGTGCTTGTATGCCTCATTTATGGACCATTACATGAGCTTTATTTTTGTACCTTTCAAACCATCATCTTAGTCCATTTTGCTACTGTTTTGGGCCTGCATAGGGACTATTTGGGGTTGGTTTGGTCATTTGAGCATCGCTTTGCATACGTCTAGTGTAATGTGCTTCACTAGTTTCGGTATTTGAGCCTCCCAATATGCATTGTGTGAGTTGTTTGCGTGATTCGGGACCATGTTGCATGTTATTTCAGAGCTGGAACTTGTGCCATTGTATGCAATATTTCATCCTTCCAATGCTTTTGTAGAGTTGTATCTCGTACCTTAGGCTTTGATCCCTTGCATTGTGCATGCTTGTGTGTGTGTCATTGCCTTGTTTTCATCATGTTTGGCCACTGATTTGGGTGTGGCTGAGGCCTATTCATTTTGGTTTAAGTCCATTTTGCATCGAGTATGCCATTGTAGTTCATAGTATTGAGTACGTCGCGTTGTCGCATGTTTGATCATTGCATTGCGCATGCCCTGTTCACTTCATTGTGCATGATAGTCTTCACATGTGCATTGTATATGACATATAGTATCATGTGCATTGAGTATGCCATTGTTAGTTCGTAGCATTGCGTATGCTAGTTTGCATGTTTGCACGTCATCTTTTGCATGTTTGCATGACTTGGTTGCATCGCCTTAGGATTGCATGCTTGAAGTTGCATTGTGCATGCCATTCTACTTGTTGCATTGTGTTTGGAATAGGAGTTAGTCTAAACACGGGAAACGAGGGACGTTTCATACTCCAAGTGATGAAACGTGCCTCGATTCTCGGTCGCCGACACTCTTGACTAACACATGATGGAGTTTAGGCATTTATGTGTTTATATATGCATTCATTTCACATTGAGTCGTGCAATCTGACTCCTCGGCCATCATGCATGGAGATGCGTGATTGGTGGCTCGAGGATCAAGGACTACACTCCCTAGAGCTCATGCAATGATGGGGGGAGTGGTCGTGTACACATGTGTTGCAAATACCTTGCTTTCTCTCTCTCTTGCCCTTGTTACAGAAAATGCAGAAACCAGGAGAAGAACTGGTCGGCCGACCAGGTTTTCTGGCAGGCCGACCACCTTTTCTGGTTTTCATCACCAAGGGTGGTCGGTAGGTGGTCTCCAATGCCTATAGCTGGTCGGCAGCCTCCCTCGAGATTCCCAGGGTAGAGTTTTATCTCCTTGGAGATTCGTGCAAGTTTCTGAAATCAATTGCAAACAAAGGCGAGCCGGGGCATCGCGATGGATTTCCGCGCAAGACGACTCGAGCATGCATGCATCCTTTATCATTCAAAGCAGAGCTGAGGCAGCCCATTTTACATAGTTTGCATGCTAGTTTGGTTATTTTGTTAATTAGTTAGTGTTGTGTAATAATTAGTTAATTCGATTCTGTATTATTTATTCGGACCCTCCGAGAGAGGGCAATGTTGTAATAAGTGTGCGTGTGTGTGATGTATGTCTTGCAACCCCACATCTTTCTCCCTTTTATTTACTAGCTTATGATGGTTAGCTTTAGGGCACGTTTCAATCAGCATCCTTATGCTCGTATGTTTGCATCCATTCATCTGTTTTTTGCATGCACCGGGCTCGGCGCATCATACTAACTGCATCATATTTCAATTCCAAGTTGAATACATGTTACCTGTAGCATCTCACATGCCATCTTAGAATAGCCGAGCCTATCTTAGTTGCATTCTTGCATGTGTTGCATTAGGCATCTCAGCATAGTTAGGATTCATGCATGTTTTCTAATTAGCTTCTTTCTTTGGCTCGGAGTACTCAGTAAGTGTTTATGCTTTAGCATCCTTGCATACGTGTGAGTGACTGCCATGATAGCATGCTTACCATGAGGCTATGTGCTTATGTGATATAACTGCCTGAATGCCTGTGAGTGAAGGTTGGATTGCTTGAATTGGAATAATTCGTCGAAACCCGTGTTTTAGCCTACTTGCGAGTAACAAACTTCAATCCATTTTCAAAACAAATGGATATGCGATGCTTTGTTCCAACTTAGGCAATCTAGTCTATACTTGTATGCTGTGTGCATCACATAGTAATTCTAGGTTAATAATCGGAATAAGAGCACATGTGTTTTCAAAAACAAGATCTCATGCTTAGTAGTGGCCGATCTTTGATCGGGCGAGCGGGGGTGCTCATGAAATGACCTTCCCCAATCGTACCCAAGTTCCCGAGCCGAGGCAACTTTGGTGATGACGGACACGTGGCCTTAGGCACGAGTCAGGGTTTCCTAAATTCCCCCAAAATAAAATATTTAGGTGGCGACTTTGTATCTGGCAAAGCAGTCCATGTTTGGCACTTCTTTCTAAAATCAGTTTTTCAAAACGATTTGCCGGATTTGGACTCTTTGGTGATTTATCGATCTTGCATTGCACTTTGCGAGATTAAATTCAGAACCGTGACATCGAGTCTGAACTGTAGTGACATCGATTCAGAACCGTGACATCGTTCGGGGACGTCTACAGCCTCCAAGTTCAAACCCTTTGGAGTCCATTGATGAACACTCTAAAAAAGTTGAATCATAACAAGCCCTTTAATATGTGCAATTCAATCCATGTGAGGTGATAAACTCACATAATCATCAAGGGAAACAATAGCAAAGCTCTCCAGAAGAATACACAAAAGGTCTCAAGTCTCAAATCTCAGATCTGGAAGCTGTAACCCTAGAATATACAAATGAGGCAGCTTTAAACAAAACAAGGTCGTGAAGATCGCTTGAGGGCAGGAAATACCACTCGAGCGATGTGTCTAAGAGACAGTGGAACAATAAATGACTTTGCTTAAGCGGTAGAAAGTTCACTTGAGCTAAGAATGAATCCTCTTAATATTTCAGATAAGTCTGAACTACTAGATGAACCATTTCAATGCTCGAGCACACAATTCACTTCTTGAGCAGTCCATAAACATTGTTAGGAACAACAATACAACTCAAATGTGTTTGTTCATGGAATTGAAAAAATAAGGGACCTAACATTACTGAAATGAAAAAAAATAAAAAAATACAGCAATTGGTTTATGCCACATTGTAGCTGTTGCAGCAATATAAATTATGTTGTTGTTGGGTGGGTGTGGCAGTTAATTAATGGGTCGTTAATAAGTACATAACAATTGGTAGTTGGTTTTGTAATGGATTGGTGGGGTAGGGTGGTTCAGTTAATGAGTTACTTAACAACCTCATTGTAGTGCCTTTGAACTCATTAAGTTAGTTTCTCCTTAACACACTTTAACAAACAAAGTTAAGTTCTCAATGCTCTAAGCAAAATTTACCATTTAAATAAATACATTAATTAAGATGCCATCTTGGCATTTTTGCCCTTATAACCTATGCCATCAGCAAATTCCATTAAATGACATAAAATAATGTTAATATTGGAGAATATTGATAATAGTTTCAAAAATAAAAGAAATTTATGGTATTATTGAAATTATAAGAGAGGTCTTTGCAATTATGCTAAACCTCAGAGGAGATAAATGTAATTTGTCATATTTTTTATTTTATTTTATTTTATAGTTTTCTTGTCATTGGGCACCAGGTGGAGGAAAGAGAATATAATGGTAACTTTTTGTACAATATCTTTTTTTTTTTTTTTAAAAGGAATCGCATGTGGTAGATTTTTTGTATTATTTAATAGGAGGAAGATCCGTTCAAGTTTAGATTTTAGATTTTACATTGAAGGGCGTTGTTTGATCCTGTTAGGCTCATCACGGGCTCTATTTTGATAATTCGAATCGTTCATTTTGTCAAACACTTCGAGTGTGTTTGTTTTGAGGGATTATTCCATAAGATTAGACTATTAGTCCATCCGGACTAATAGTCCATTGTTTGGTTTAATTTTTTTACTCCGGATTAATAATCCCTCCAGACTATTAGTCCATCATGTAAGGGATTATTGTATCCTATGGGAAAGGGTGAGATTATTTCCGTGGGATTGATATCCCATAGGACTAATGTGTGAAATGTTTATTTTACTCTCATGCTATTACTTAATAAACAATTGAAAAAGGGTAAAATAGTATTTTGAACATTTATAAATTATTTTTTTATTGTTGTTAATATAAAATTATATATTAAATAAAAAATATAAATTATAAATTATAAATTAAATTTAATTAAAAACAATAAATTCAAAATTACGGCCTTATAATTTTTTTAGCGTTGTTAAAAAATTAAATTTATATATTAAATAAAATTATTTTTTTAGTGTTGTTAATTTAAAATTATATACTAAATTAAAAATTACAGCCTTATAAATTAATTTTTTTTAGTGTTGTTAAAATATTGGTATCAAAGCCAAAGTTGGAAAGACATCTCGAATTTTATGAGCAAAAGGACTAGGTAATCCATTAATAAATTTTTCTTTCTGAAATGACTTAGTGCAATCTTCGCGAAGTATAACTCGAGAAGTAAAAACATCTTTAGACTATCGAAAATCACTTAGAGTAAGGCATGTTAAGTTACCAAGTTGATCATGGATTTGAGAGTGGACATTAGAAGGTGTTCCAATAAAATGTTTGACTATGGTAAAGATCAAAGTATTAATACCATCAGGTTTACTGGATCCTATATCTTCATCAAAGACTGAGAAGTCATTTTCATCTAATTGGACAGAATGTTGAATAGATTCACGTATATCGAAAGTGAGGTATTTATCCCACCAAGATTTGAGCATACCAGTAAAACCAGAGGTAAGTGAGGAGATTATTTCAAGTTAGTTGTAATCAGGATAATTACTAAGGTAACTATTTGCAACCATAAACATATGATTTAACTTTTGTAGGATCTGGTCTTCACTAAGGCCATCGATATTAAATTCATACAATTTTTTAGCAGAAACAGAAAATTGATTACTAAATAGAAGTCATCGTACTAATTGATACTGGTGCTAATTTAAACTGTATTCAAGAAGGATTAATCCCTACAAAATATTATCATAAAACTAGTGAACAATTAAGCTCTGATACCAACAGAGAGCGGAAGTGGAACAAATAATAAGAGAGATAATAAGAAAGTGGAACAGACTGAATAAAAGTAAATTAATGTAAATACTTGAAATTAACACTTACAATGTTTACTGGAAACTGGAAAACAGTTCTTCAAAATACATAACTTGAAAATAGATTTGTAAAATAAAATTACAGAGATAACTATTTTTGAGGTTATTGGAACTTTTAGTTCTAACTCTGAATTTTCACTGACTGGAGAGGCTCTTTTATAAGAAAAAAGGATGACCCTGAGGCATGTGAGCTGGAATCTGACTGAAAAGTAGCACATGGAGGCACATGGGTGCTGTCAGTTACTTTCGGTGATTGACTGAAAGTGGATTGCTGCTTTTGACTATTCTGGACTTGTCTTTGGATGAATAGTGAATAGTGACTTTTTTCACTATTCATTTACTTTCGGTTGGGAATGTGACTTCACAGTTGACTAATAGGGAATAGATATATATATCAGCAGCTTTTCTCCAAAGAAGAGTAGTGATTGAAGCTGACATATATAAGGAATCCAATGACTATTTTTTAGGCATATGGGTCCTGAGCATCTTAGAATTGTGGACCATATGGATCTTGACTGTTAGATACTTCAGATGAGGCTAAATCATCTGAAGTTTCTTCTTCAATTTGTGACTTGGCTTGGGCCATTAGAAGTTTAGCCATTTGGATTAGTTTATCACTAGAAGTGGACTTGGGCTTTGCCTTGGGCTTTGACTTGGATGACTTGGATTTGGAGGGCACAGAGCTGGCTGCTGGGCTTCTAAGTCTGACTGTTGAAAGAAAAAGTGGGCTTCCTTGAGTGACTGAAGCAGTTGGATTCTGCTGAGAGGACTTAACCATTGCAGCAGTTGGAGCAAAAATATTAACTGGAAATTCTTGTTGGACTTGATCAATAATGCATTAGGATTTAAATGCATCCCACCATTTAACAAAATGTTGGCGGATAACTAAATTATCAAAAATAGCATATTGCCATTTAAATATTCAAGGAACTTTGTACTTGGACATAAAATTGAGTAACCAGGAAAATTGACTTTTGTGTGAATTGAGTTTGTAAACAGTAGAGAAATAAGTGGCTTGTTCCAATATGTTGGAAGGGATAATATTAGTGATGGCACCATGCTGTGACCACCATCGTAAAATCCAAGTTGGAATTTCTAACTTGAATTTGTGATCAAATTGGAAAAACCAAGAATGATTAAATGACTCATTTTGATGCAAAAGGACTTTAAACCAAGCATCTATATAATCATAATAACTTTATTGGATTGAATGACCAGGTAAATCGCAAAGTTGAAAAGAGAAACCCCATTCATCAAGAGAAACTATATTATGAATGTATAGAGAATGATAAATGATTTTAATGGTATAAGTTTGATCATAGATGGGTTTGACGACTATTGACTGATGATGAAAAAGAATGTCTTTATAGAAAGTAATTGACTTTTTAGGATGAAATGGAACAAAATGCCATCCTGAAGGAAAATAGGATTTGACTAAATCAAGAATAATATAAATATTCTTATGGACTAGTTCTTTAAAGAATAGATTAACAGACTGGGATTTAATGTAATCAGTTCTAGCTGATCTGACTAGATTAGGGGGATAAGGAGTAAGTGATTGAGAAGAAGAAGCAAATGGATCAGAAGTCAGTGTAGGAGTATAACTAGGTTTCGAGATGTTACCAAGAATTTGATAGCGGCTGACCAGGTCAATTAGAGGAGCCACAGCAGGTTGACTGGGTGGAACCATGGCAAGTTTGAAAGAAATCTTTTGACTGGACAGTGATCAGACAGAGGTTGATTAGCATTCACTGAGGATATCTAATTTGTTTAAATGGTAATTAAGACAATTAGTATAACGGGCAAGTAGATTGCTGTGACTAGTAATTTGGTGAAATTGTATGTATTGTGCATGACGAGTAGTCTTTTTAGCAGTCTTAAGGTAAGCAATACGAAAAGTAGTTTTGTATATGAGGTGTTTGTAATGGGTGACTTTTATTTTATGATAGGAAATAAAAGGAGTTGCCATCATCCTTATCTCCCTTGTAAAAATTCTCGGGCAAGGAAATCAGGAATAGAATTTTGACTACCAGATATATATTCAATATCAATATCAAAAATACTTAAAATAGATTTCAAACAAGCAAAAATATGTTTACTAGCAATATTCTGAACATCTTTTTCTAAAACATATTTAGCACTTTTACAATCAACACGAAGTAAAAACTTTTGATTTAAAATATCATCTTGAAATTTACTGATACATAATACAATAGCTAAAATTTCTTTTTTAATAGTACTATAATTTTTCTGGGCTTTGTTCCAAACACGAGAGTGAAAACGAACAATTTGTTCAGAGGACTTAGGAGTGATTTGTTGAAGGAGGATGCTACCATAACCAACATTAGAGGCATCAGTTTGAATAATCTTGAAAGAATTTTCAGTAGGAATACCAAGACAAGGCAAAGTTTTGACATATTTTTTGACTTGTTGAACAATAGCAGTATGAGTGGAAGACCATGGAGAAGGATTATCTTTCAACCGATCAAAAAGAGGTTGACAAGTTTTCCTAAGGTCTTGATAAAATTCAGCAATCTAATTAAGAGATCCTAAGAATCATTGTAACTGGGTCTTGTCTAAGATTTCATTAGAAAACTTAGAAGCAAATTCAATAGAACGACTAATAGAAAGAATAGTACTTTGGTAAATATCATATCCTAAAATTTGACTTTATTTTGAAAAAATTTAATTTTGGGTGCAGAGATGACTAAACCATTGTGTTTAATAATTTGAAGGAAGGAATGGAGATGTTTCCAATGGATTTGGAGAAAATGAGAATGTCATTTATGTAGATGATGGAAAAATGACTAAAGGGATTGAATATTTCATTCATGATATTCAGTAGAAGCATTTTTTAATCCGAAAGGCATGACATTCCATTCATAATGACCAAAGAGTGTAATGAAAGCAGTTTTATGTATATCCTTAGGATGAATTTGGATTTGCCCAAATCCATTTTTAAGATCAAATTTACTAAAAATAACAGCTTGACTAAGTTTTTTGATTAAGTCTTTTTTATTAGGGATTAGATAACAAATCCATTCTAAGACTTTGTTTAAGGGTTTATAATTAATGACTAATTGAGGAACGCCACATTCTAATTCAACATTTTTATTAATATAAAAAGCAGGATAAGACTAGGGTGATTTACTTTTACTAATAATATTATTTTTAAGTAACTCATTAATTTCTTTTTTACACATTTCTACTAATTCATTATTCATTTGGATGGGTCGAGATTTAGTTGGGATTTGTGGTTCATTAAAATCTTTAATATAGGGTAATGTGACGACATGTTTTTTCTTATGCCAAAATGCACTAGGTAAGGTAGAACATACTGTGTTTTCTAACTGCGTTTTACATTGGTTAATTTTTGATATCAGAATAGGATTAGATAATTGAGTTTCAATTCTTTTATATTTTACTTCTTTGAGAAAATTAAGTTGTTTTGTTAATTGATTAATAGATTGAGCTATAGAACATTCTTTTAATTGACTTAATTCTCGGATTTCATGAGGGGAGAGAAATTTAAATGTTACGGTTTGACCAAAAGCTTGTGTTGTTATTCCATGATTAGCAGTAGTGAATGGATATAATAAAAAGATAAAGGGAGTACCTAAAATAACTTTAACAGTTATATTTCGAACTAAAACAAATGATGTTTTAAAACAAACATTATTTTGACAAATAAGTACTTTTGGTAATTTATATTTAATATGCATTTAAATTCCATTAGCAGAGCTTAATTGTTCACTAGTTTTATGATAATATTTTGTAAGGATTAATCCTTCTTGAATACAGTTTAAATCAGCACTAGTATCAATTAGTGCGATAACTTCTATTTCAAAATCATTAATAACTAATTTGACTTTCGAATGCCATTTTTGAATATTAATTCGATTGATTATGTTAAGGCGATTACTATCTTGATTGTCATTGTCATTATTATGTTTAATAGATCGATTATCAAAGATAACGTGGTCAGGATGACTAGAACTAGACTCATCTGAAGAAGTATCATTAGATTTTTGAAAATCATTAAGACTTTTATGGATTTTTAAAATTGCAATTTCTTCTTCTAAGGATTTGTCTTTTTCTTTTAATTCTTTAATGATTATCTTAATTTGATTAATCTCATTTTGTAAATCTTGGAAAGTTACTTCTTTATGTTTATGTTTACGGAATCGTTCTAAAGTAGTGGTTAGACTAATTATTGGTTTATCTTGATGAGTTTTTTTGTCTTTATTAATTAATAAAGATTTTAGTTTATTTGTATATTTTCGTTTTAATTCAGAATTTTCTAATTTACTAATTAATTCTATTAAGGAATCTTTTTCTTCTTTTGATTTACTAAGAACATTGACTTGTTTACAACAAGTATTATTACATTCTAATTTAATCTCATTATTCGTATTCTCATTGGGGGAGTAATAAGGAGAAGTATCACTAAAGGGAGTAGTGTCGCTAGACGAGTAAGAAGGAGTCTGAGTTGGGGTATTGGTTAGGTTAAATATTTCAAAGATTTGACTTTGATGTTCTTTAGTAATCTGTAGTTGATTAAGCTTATCCTTAAGTTTTTCTTTAACTTTACATTTATTAAAATAATGACCATTTTTACAACAATTATAGCAAGTAACATCTTGGGTAGATTTTTTCTTAGAATTATTAGTTTTCTTGTGACATTTCTTTTTGGGTTTAGCATAATACTTATCAGGTGATTTGGTAAGTGAATATGTCTTCTGATATTTAGCATGGTATTTGTGTGAAGATTTCTTTTTACTAGTTTTACGGCGTGAAGGTGCTATAAGAGCTAGCTCATATTGTTCACAGAAATTACCTAATTCATATTTAGCTTTGTGTTTATCTTTAGCAGCTTTTTGACTAAGTTTCATATCGATTCACATTTTCAATCATTCTTTTTGAATGGTACTAATTATATCACCATAAGTTAAATTATCATATTTGATAATACTAGTAGGTTGACTAAGGACATCTCGAATTTTATGAGCAAAAAGAGTAGGTAATCCATTAATAAATTTTTCTTTCCAAAATGACTTAGTGCAATCTTCGTGAAGAATAACTCGAGAAGTAAAAACATCTTTATACCATCGAAAATCACTTAGGGTAGTGCAGGTTAACTTACTAAGTTGATCGTGGATTTGAGAATGGACATTAGAAGGTGTTCCAATAAAATGTTTGACTATGGTAAAGATCAAATATTAATACCATCAGGTTTACTGGATCCTATATCTTCATCAAAGACTGGGAAGTCATTTTCATCTAATTGGACATCATATTGAATAGATTCACGTATATCGAAAGTGAGGTATTTATCCCACAAAGAATTGAGCATACCAGTAAAATCAGAAGTAAGTAAGGAGACTATTTCAGGTTGGGTGTAATCAAGATAATTACTAAGGTAACTATTTGCAACCATAGACATATGATTTAACTTTTGTAAGATCTAGTCTTCACTAAGCCCATCGATATTCCATTCATACAATTTTTTAGCAAAAACAGAAAATTGATTATTAATATTGGTTTCTTCAAATTGAAGGTCTGGGGGTGTAGGTTTGGTATACCAATTCTTAATAAGAGTAGTAGAATTAACTTTGGAATGGGTGATACGATTAAGATTTGTAGATTGGAATTGTTGTGCTAAGTGACCAATTTCATTATCGAATGTATTTGATTGACTAATGGATTCTAAAGGTGGTTGTTGTGTTAGAACAGTAACACCTTTGCTATTAGAAGAGGTTGAGGTAGATAGTTTGGTAAATAATTGTTCAATGGCTTCAACAGTATTAGTATCTTGGGTAATTAGGCTTAATCGTTTTCAAGTACTAGGAAGATTAATAAGAGGTTTGTCTAAAGATTTACCAGTGGAGGTATGACTAGTGGAATAATCCTCAAAAGAAGTTTCTATTTTGTCTCATTGTTTACCAATAGTTTTTAAGCATTGATTTGTATAATTATTTTGTTCAGTTACTTTTTTAATTTCAGAGTCACTGCTAGGAAGTTTAAATGGAGAAGCATGTACAACGGTACCCTTATGTTCAATAAGGATTGTTTCTAGAGGAGGGTGACTGGAAGAAACAGAAGTATTATGAGAAGTTTTTCATTTAGTTTTTGTAATAGTATTTACTTTTTGATAATAATTTTCCAGATAGTCAAAGAAATGGATTTCAGTATTAATCTCACTCATAAATTTGTACCATTTTTTTAGTAATTTTAGATTGTTGGTGTTCATTATAATTGGTTTGATAAGTTTGTCATTTGGACTTATTGGCTTTAGATTTAAATTCAGCATGAAGTTTATTAAGGTTTGAAGTAAAGTGTTCGTTAAGGGTTCATAAATATAGATTGACAAGAGGAACAACTTCAAAATCAGTTTGAGTAGGTAAATCCTGAGATATAGTATCTTTGTCCTGAAGATGTGTATGGGTGGAATAAACTAGTTTACTAATTTGGGAAGTAGAGAAATTATCTATTCCTTTTAATTTACTACATGTAGTGTGCAGGCTTTGTGATGAAGGTTTGCAGAGATGAAGTTTCCTATCTTTACGAGTGAATAGAGGTGTATTAAAGATTTCATCATCTTCGGTGTCAGTAAGGATACTAGAAGTACTATAGCGAGAAGATTGACTATGAGGGTGATTAAATCGTGTATGAACTGAACCATCATCACATTGTTGAATATGTTGAATATCTTGACTAGTAGAAGACTGTTGATTTTGGGAATAATTTTCATTAACTGTAACCCAATAATCTGGAAGAGTAATATCTTTCCAACAAATCGTTTTTGGAACAGAAATATTAGTTTCAGTAATACTGCCTTGAATGAGTAATGTTTTATCTTTTGGACTTTGAGTTAAGGCTTGAACATTTAAATTTATTTTAATACATTTATAATAAATTCGATAAATTAAAGCAATTTTATGAACATTATCTAACATATTAGTAAATGTACTAGATAATTGAATGTTTAAGGTTAAAACTTTTAATATATGAGGATCTCTAAGACTTGAAGTAAAATCAAGAAAGCAATTGAAATGGACAGGTCCTTTATGAAGGCCTGATTCCATCATACCCATTAAACTATCATGATAATTAATAAAACGTGCATCTCTTAAACATAATAGAACATAAGTATATTGACCTTGTTGGGTTAAAGGTTTGATTCTGACTTGAACTAATCCTAGATGAATATAATTATGACCATCGTAGATATGTTTTTTAATGGATTCTTTAGATAATATAATTGGCAAGTTTATCTAATTTTAGTTAAAGCATAAACTTGTTCGATAGTTTTAACATGTAAATTAACATTAAAAGATGTTTTAGAAAACTTGTTTTATAAATTTCTTTGACTGGTACTTTGGAGATATTCCAATTTAGATTGAGTTTAATATCATGAAATTCATATTCTTCTTCGTTTATGACTAAATCTGTATCAAGTATGGGAACTAAAGTTGTAGATCTAGAGCTAATTGAAGAATTACTTCTGAATAATTGACTCATTTTTCAAGACGGTAAATTAATTCAAAGATACAAAATTCTTTGTTGACTTATTATGTTTTCACATACTATGTTTTCGGTCATACCCTTTTCGAAAACCCCTAAATCTATCAACTACCTATCCTGAGGACTTACATAAGATGTGGGACGAAAGGTGAGTGGTATTGGCAGAGTGGAAAACAAAAACAAGTTAAAGAATAGAGAAGTCTTTGAATTGAAGAACAAAAATTGAACTGAAATTGAATTAAATAATTAGACAATAGCTATATCAACTACAAACATGGCTCTGATTACATTTTTTGTGTGGATAAAAAAAATTGAATTTATATAATAAAAAAAATTATTTTTTTAGTATTGTTAATTTAAAATTATATATTAAATAAAAAATATAAATTATAAATTATAAATTATGGCCTTATAAATTAAATTTTTTTAGTGTTGTTAAAATAAAAATTATAAATTATAGATTACAAATTTAAAATTATATATTAAATAAAAATTATAAATTACAAGGGTAAAATAGTCTTTTGAACATTTATCCTTTTCCAGTCCGTCCAATCAAATATTGGATTCACTAAAAATAGTCCAATTCAGATATCTAATCTCATGACTAAACAAAAATAGGATACAAATCCAGTCCAAACAAATAGTCCGGAGACAATATATTCCAAGACCAACAGTCCGATGGATTACAATCCCTCCTTATCCAGTCCGCCCAAACAAACACACCCTTCATGTATTTCATCCACAAAAAAATTAGATCAATCCAATAACTGTAACTTTTTGAATTTTTTACTAAAATAATAGACAACAATTGTATTTTGAAATAAATTATACATTTTTTCAATGACAAACGCAATAAATTAAACAACTTATAATTTTTTTTTTTTTTTGGTGTGAATGAAAAATGTAAAGTATCTAACAAAATGAACAATTCAAATTATTAAAACATAACTCGTGATGAGCTTTACAAATTCAAACAAGTCCAAAATTTGAACCGGACGAAATCCTTTTATTTAGGGGAGAGTTACTGATAAGTCCCGTAATGTGAAATGTTGGTGCAATTAGTCCTTAAATATTTTTATTACTCCGTTTGGTCCTGCGGTATGTGTATCTTCCTGAAATGCCCTTGTTTGTTGGGTTATGTGAGACAGTGTGACGGTGTGTGTTTGGGTGTCACATTGGGAAAAATGCCCTATAGTACTTTTTGCTGTGTAACTTTTTTGCAGTGAGACAGTGTGACAATGTGTGTTTGGGTGTCACATTGGGAGTAATGCCCTATAGTACTTTTTGCTGTGTGACGTGTGTGACAGTGAGACAGTGTGACGGTGTGTGTTTGGGTGTCACATTGGAAAAAATGCCCTATAGTACTTTTTGCTGTGTGACTTTTTTACAGTGAGACAGTGTGACAATGTGTGTTTGGGTGTCACATTGGGAGTAATGCCCTATAGTACTTTTTGCTGTGTGACGTGTGTGATAGTGAGACAGTGTGACAGTGTGTGTTTGGGTGTCACATTGGGGAAAATGCCCTATAGTACTTTTTGCTGTGTGACGTGTGTGATAGTGAGACAGTGTGACGGTGTGTGTTTGGGTGTCACATTGGGGAAAATGCCCTATAGCACTTTTTGCTGTGTGACGTTTGTGACAGTGTAACAGTGTGACGTGTGACAGTGAGGTGTGACGCAGTAAATGAAGGGGTAGAAGCGACCATAATATCAAAATATAAATCAAAATAGGACCTATTAGTGATAATGTTATCACCTATGGGATCTATCAGTATATGCGTTAATTGGAAGGACTAAATGGGGTTGCTAATGCTGATATGGGACTTTTGGATAATTTTCCCTTTATTTAGTATTAAAATTAGAATTAGAAGTGTATTAATAAAATAGTAAAATGGGCATTCAATGAAAAGTGTACTGTGTTCTCAATATTATTATTATTATTTTAAGATCACTTGTTTGAAAAAAAAAACATAATTTATTTATTCATTATTATTATATTTGCTAGACCGAGAATCAAATAATAATTGCAGCATGAGTCTACTGCAATTGCTATTTATATTGCTAATTTGCGCAACACCCAGGAAGGAGATTGAGTTTGTGCATATCAAATCAACCATAGAGGAACTAATTTTTTGTGTGTGTAAAAGACAAAAACATGGAAGAAATTCAGTTCGTGTCCACCAGTACAGTCCAACCAACAAGTGAATCAACTGATAAGAGGATTGAGTTAACTCCATGGGATCTCCAGCTTCTCTTACTTGGCCCTATCCAAAAGGGTCTTCTCTTTCTCAAACCCACACCATCACAACAACAACAACAACTAGCAAACACCATAGTTGATTATCTCAAGATCTCATTCTCTCGCACGCTTGACTTCTTCCCTATCCTAGCTGGCCGCCTCCGCATCGTCAAAAATGACGACGACACCTCCTCCTTCTTCGTAGACTGCAATAACGCCGGCGCTCATTTCGTTCACGCCGTCGCTGAGAATGTCAGTGTCAGCGATATCCTTGGTCCTGTGTACGTGCCTCGAATTGTCCACTCTTTTTTCCCACTCAATAATATCCTTAACTATGAAGGTATTTCCAAACCATTCCTTGCCGTTCAAGTAACCGAGCTCATGGACGGCCTATTCATCGGCTGCACCATGAATCACGCAGTCGTTGACGGTTCGTGTTTCTGGCAATTCTTTAATTCTTGGTCAGAAATATCGCGGGGTTCTGAAAAAATATCGCGATTGCCGATTTTCAAGCGTTGGTTTCCGGATGAAGTCGACGTCCCCATTCGAATCCCTTTCTGCGCCGATGAAAATAACAATAATTTCGTTTTACCAAAATTAGAAGAAATGGTTTTTCATTTCACGAAAGAGAAAATCGCAGCTCTCAAAGCAAAAGCGAACGCGGAGATGAGCACCACAACTATCTCGTCTCTCCAGGCATTATTGGCTCATTTATGGCGATGTGTGATACGCTGCCAAAACATCAACGACTCTAATCAAGAGGTGAAATACGTGTTACCGGTAAGCGCGAGGCCGAGGCTACGACCCTCGTTGCCGGAAGGGTATTTTGGGAATACAATTCATGCCGAGATGTTATGTTCCACTGCGGGAGAGTTGGTGGAGAAGGGACTTGGTTGGGTGGCTTGGCAAATGAATAAAGCGATTGCTTCGCAAACTAACGAAGCGGTTAGGAATTTCTTCCAAAACTGGGTGAAGAATCCGAAGATAATGAAATGGGATGTCCTGACAAACAATGGTTTGACGACTAGTAGTTCGCCTCGGTTTAATGTGTATGGAAATGACTTTGGTTGGGGAAAACCGGTTGCGGTGAGAAGTGGCGGTGGAAACAAGAGCGATGGGAAGATAACCCTTTTTCCGGGGGCGGAGGAAGGGAGTATTGACATTGAAGTTTGTTTGTTGCGTGAGAAGTTGGTTGCTTTGAGGGATGATGAAGAGTTCATGGAAGCCGTCACTATGTGATCAATCTATAGTTTTTTTTTTTTTGGTTCTTGGTTGGTAAAATTCATCAATAAATTACGGTATCATTAGAAATAATCAGAATTTTATCGTCTTAGTGTAATGTATAAATTAAAATTTGTGTGTTATGAATTCCTCTTTTAATTTTATATAAATTTCCAAAGTATTATATAGTACAATTGAGTGATTATTATTTCACCATTTATGCTGTGTTTACCTTGAAATAATATCTATTCTACTTAGAGCAAAGTCAAAATATTTTTATTATTCACACTGTCAGTTTAGTGTAACTTCTAATAAGTTGTAAGTTGATTGAGAAGGGAGCAGGATTCTCTCTAATTCAAAATTTGAATTGGAAGGAGTTGTTTGGGTTTGTAGGGTCTATTACGAGTCCTATTTTAATAATTTGAACCGTTATTTTGATAGGTATTTTGTGTTTTTCATTCACAAGAAATATTATGTCGATCTGATAATTGTAACTTATTCAATTTATCATGTTTTTCACTAAAAAAATAGATGACAATTGTGTTTTTAAAAAAATTTCGATGATAAAAATAATAAATTGAACAAGTTATAGATATCAAATCGACGTAATTATATGAAATATACAAAGTATCCAACAAAATGAACGATTTAAATCATCAAAACAAAATACGTGATAAATTTCACGAGCCCAACCAAAATCCTCTAATTTAAATTTTGGACCGGAGAAAACTCCCCTCCATTTAAAAGCACCTCTTCCCATATAATTATTGAGAGAAATTATACCAAGCACTTTTATGTCAAATTTTAAAAATAAAAATGTTATAAAATGCCTCAAATAGCTCTAATATGGCCTTTTTATTTTTTGTTATAAAACTGAAGAAAATAAAATAGAAAGTGAAGACCAAAGGGGAATAAGAAAAAATTTGGGCTAAAAGAGAATAAGTCCATCTTTTCCATTGATCCTCCTCCATACATGTATCAAGCAAACAATTGTTTTTTATAGGCAAAAGAAAATCAATGCAGCCTTATCTTCACAGGCTCTCGAATCTTCCACCTCTTTTTTTTTTTTTTTTTTTTTTGTCTTTTTTGTCTTTTTTTTTTTAAAAAAAATTTGAAATCTACACCATTCTTTTCTTATCTAAAATGACATCTGTTTGATGATTATCTAAACATTTTACAACACTTATTTTATTTTATTATTATTTTAAGCATTAAATGCATTGTTGGCTTTCTTTTAGAGTGCTGCTATTAGTATCTGTTAAAATTCTTTAGATCCCCACCTTAAATCCTAAATTTTAATAATATTTTTTTGGATACCCCCACTTATTACCAAATCTACCTATATTCATAATATTTTCACAATCAAATGCACACCCACTCAATTTTTCATACCCTCTCATTTATTGTTACTTGACCGTTCCTCTCCTTTGCACCAATCCAATCTACCCATTTGTTACAGAGTGCTGCTGTTTCATTATTGTTGTTGTGATTTTTTTTTCCCCCTTACAAAGTGCTACTGTTTCGTCTCCCCCGTTTTCTTTTTTTTCTCCGTCTCCTTTGTTTCTTGTAGTCTCTTACTGGTGGTGAAGCTGCACACAACATAGTTGGTGGTGGAGCCACACACAACAAAGTTGTAGACTTTTTTTAAGAATCAAAAGTATAATTTGCTTCTCTCTTCTCTACAATTAACAATGACCACACAAACAAAAACCCTTTATCAACCAAAACCCCAACCACACAAAACCCTAATTGTGGGAAAATATTATAATGTAATGGATGGCCTGATTCCACATAAAATTCAAATTTTTAAGGAAATAAAGGTATGAATATTATAATTTAATGGATGGCTTGAATATTATAATATAATAGAAGTCTACATACCAACTAGAAATAAAATAAAATAAAAATATCAGAACCCTTTGTCTTTTAGAAAATTTGTTTGGCTGGCCCTTTGTCTTGGAGTGTTGGGTATTCTGGTTGTGTTTTCTTTGTGCATGAAGGAAACAAAAACTAAAACACACAAAAAACTTATCTAAATTTTTTGCAGAAAAAAATAAGAAAAGAGGAGGCAAACAGGACAGAAACCTGCCAGATTTTCTAATTCACATTTTTTGCTTCTTTTCCATGTATTTTTATACATCAACTTATAACCACATAATCACACAACACTTGTATTAGCTGCCTTCCACATAAACTAACTCTAATTAGCACAATACACATCATAAACCTAACAAGAGTTAGGTGGGCTGTTTGAAAACAGTGTTAATTTCACCACGTTATATCAACGTGGAGAAATGGTAAAAGCTGTCTCTAATTGATATCTACATACATAAAAAATACATGTATATATACTTCTAACCATTCATGTTTTTTTGCCTCATTCGTCATGAAACACTTATTTAAGATAGGCTTCAATAGCATACAAGTTATATATATAATATCCCTAGATGACATGCATTTCTGATACATAGGAAGGACTGACTCTATATTATTAAGGGTAATGAACATTGGATATATTTGCTTACATTGTCATTGACTAACATCTAATTGTACTTGGTGGATAGCTATGGTGGAAACTGCTTGAGATCGCCCAATAGCATCTAGGAGACGTAATATTGTACTTTCTCAAAAAAGGGCTAAGGGATCTCGACACACTCGTAAGACTAAGGATCAAGGTAGTGGAGTTAATCAACAGGACATGAATGACATAGGTGCTAGTCTAGCAAAAATGGTTGAGGTTGAAAACGATCGGGGGAATCAATTGAATGTCAGTGACATGGTGATGAATTGGGTGATGATCCGGGTGACGAACCAACAGACATAGGTCATGATCCGGGTGATGAACCAACAGACATGGGTGACTATGAAGACTAACCAGCAGATACAACTGAAAAAGTTAATGAAGATCTTACTGGACCTTTTCCTGGAGGGCCAGATGATCCTTCAATTTTGAAAAGTTTTCATTGTCACGTAGCAGCAAAAATTTGGCATAATGATGTAAGTCATTGTCTTACATTAATTTAATGTTTTAAATTTTGTTTCAACTTTACTAATTCTTTTTTTTTTCTTTTTTCTTTTTTCTTTTTTTTAATTCTATGTTGCAGGAATGCAGAATACTTAAATGCTTAAATCATGGTTTTAAAGTTGGCAAATGGCCATTCAACTTGGAGGAAAATAAACAGTCCAAATTTCATAGTTTAATTATGGATTCGGGGTTGATTTCTTTAGTGAGTTGCTTATATAAATTTGTAAACAAAGTTGTAGTTTCGGCCTTTGTGGAAAGATGGCAGTCAGAGACAAACACGCTTTATCTACCATTTGGTGAGATGTCACCAACCTTAGATGATATTAGTATAATTCTAGGGATTCCAGTGATTGGTAAATTTGTCTCTTGCAAGAAGTTATCAAATGTTGACGCTGCAAATATGCTAGTTGAGGCTTTGGGAGTAACAGTAGATGAGGCAAATGTAGCGTTGAAGGTAGCACGGGGCCAATCTGTTAAGGTAGAATGGTTGAGACAACGGTTTGGGTCAGTGCTTGATGCGGACAATGATAATATCATTGAGTGTACAGCTAGGGCATATTTGTTATATTTGTTAGGTTGTACCTTATTTGCAGACAAGATTGGCACGCCTGTTCCGGTAGTGTATTTGTCTTTTCTTATGGATTTGCGATCGGTTGCTTCTTACGCTTGGGGTGTAGCCGAATTCGCTTTTTTATAACTGGTAATTGGGTACTGCCACAAGGTATGCCGTGAAACAGATGGCGGGATACATGACATTGCTGGAAACTTGGATTTATGAGCATTTTGTTGGTACTAGACCCCACCCCAATTTGGACTATAAAGAAAATCAACCTCGTGTCTTCTGTTGGATTTCTCACACCCAATCTAGTTCGTTAACATCTATTTTACAAAGGTTGTGAGAGGATCTCGACAGATTAGAGGCTCATGACGTAAGTGTCAATCTTAACTCCCTGTATGTACATATTACTTGCTATTATTCAACCTAATTCATAACTTACATATAAATTTTTGACTGCTGTAGGTTATTTGGAATACATACCATGATAAGCGTATTGAGCATCCTTTTTTTTGATTTTGCTTACTATAGTGGATGCTTAAACTGTATGCACATTGTTGAACCATACCATCCAGATAAGGTGCTGAGACAATTTGGCAGGGTACAAACTATTCCATCACCTCCGCTTGCTCCAGTTCGAGCCTCTAGAGGATCCATTGCAAAACAGTACAACATTGCCTATAAATACTTATATAGGATTTGGGAGAACTGGAAAAATCACTTGTTGCCTGAGACGGAACGTAGTGTTCTAGTCTTGCATCCATGGGATTGTGTGCCAAGTTACTTGGACTGGTTTACTTCCATTTCACATGTGTAAGTTCAAAACTCAACACATCGCTCTAAGTATAACCTGTACACTGAAACATCAGCTGATTATCATCAACTTCACTTCGTATGTCAACTTTTAACCTTTTCATTTTCATATATATATATTTTTTGTTTAAGGCAATTGTGAGGTTTTATTTTCTTATTTGCAGCGCATTGACAATGCCTTCAGCATTTCACATTCAATGAACAAAATCGGATAAAATGAAGCAGCTCCAACCCAAGATATGTTACGCAATGCTATGAAGAAGATAACACAAGTCTTGGAGGGCCAACAATCCACTGAAGAACATACACTATCAAAGAACTTGGTGTACACTCGTCGCACGAAACGTGGAGCAACGTTTTAGACTTTAGTATTTATTGGTTTTAAATGTTTTAAATGTGCATTTTGAAATCTTAGTCTCAAACATATGTTAGACTTTATTATATGTTCGACACAAGTATAACAAAGGTCAGATAACACTTTAGTATATGTCAGTTTATATGAGAAATATTTTTGGCATACATTTTGATGGTGATTTGTATATGACACAAGTATGAGCTAGACTTGTATATGACTTTACCATACATTTTTGGGCACTCAATGAATTATTTTGATGGTGTTTGATGGTTTAGCAATGATATTGAAGTCAATGAATTTGTTCAGAATTGGTTTGATGATTTGAATTGGTTTGAAATATTGGTTTGTTTACTACTTTATGGCCATCACTGAATAAACAAATCCAAACTAATGAATAAGCAATAATTTTATGTTCATTACTGACTAACCGAACAAATCCTCCTCGTTCAGCACTGTAAAACCGAATCAAAATGACTCACTCAACACTGTAATGCCGAACAGGCAGTCTTCATTTAGCACTGTAATGCTAAACAGATATGGTTTTTCAGTACTATAGCCTTGCTAGCCCAATCACAATTGCTGGCCTAATCATTTTAGCACTGTGGAATCAAATAAAAACAATTTGTTCAGCATTGTATGGCCGAACAAATATACTTTGTTCAGAACTGTTTTGTCAAACAATAGTGATCCTGTCAACACTATATGTCCAAACAAAATTTGTTCACCACTATGTAACTTGAATTCATTCCAATTCACTTTTTTCATCAACTTCAATTCAGCATAATACAGAAAATAACATCCATTTCAATTTACTGTTTACCATTCCAATTCATTATAACAAAGAAAATAACATGACTTAAATCCATTCAAAATATATAACTTTAATCCATTCCAATTCACTTTTTTCCATTCTAATTCAGTATAACAAAGAAAATAACATAACTTAAAGCCATTCTAATTCTATTTCATATCTCACTCGTATGACATTAGTCGTCATCCAGGTTTACTGTTTCGATTGTGGCTACATCTGGACTGACGAGTGATTTGAAATGTTGTACTATGGAACTGTATGCAACCTCCCAGCCTACTGCACAAGGGTTATGGTACCTCCGCCAGTTAGTTGCTATGGGTGAAATAGGATGACCATGCTCCAAAATGAGCTACAAAAAAAGAAAAAAAATTAAAAAATATTAGAATGTACAAAAATGTTGTCATTATTAAGAAATGTTGCCATTAGAATGTACAAAAATGTACAAAAATATTAGAATGCACAAAAATATTAGAAACCAATACTTGAACAAAATGGTTGTTGTTGACAAAGTCAATACATATCTCCTTGGGAGAGGCAACAGACGTCAGTATTGACCTAAGAAGAAGGAATGTCAAACATTGTTACATAGACAAGTGAACTAAAACGACTTGGTAGAAAGACGATATAAGATAACCAATGTCAGGCATCGTCATCCACCGATCCAACCCAAGGTTTGGTTCAAAATATGCCAAGATATTGGCAAGGTCATCGATTATCTCTTGTGATCCAAATAATTTCCTATAGTGGTCATTATGCGCATGCAATTCTTTAAGTAAATCTTTTCGCACTTGTAACCATCCTTCTTCTCCAAAACCCATCAAACCAGCAATAGCTTCGAACCCACAATTGCCATCTGCTATAACGTCCTTAACGTATTAATATATCTTCTCAATTTTGAAGGGAATGCCTCTAAAAAGCAATTTGGATTCAATGATTGAAGCCGGTGAACCTATCATAGCCCAATGGCAATGTTATACAATAAAGTAGACAACATGACATAATTACATACCTTACTAGTAAACCACGTACCTTTTTTGTCTTTTCACTTTTTTTGTTGTTACACTCGCCTTGGCAATGACTCCGGGTAAATAACTATCTTGTGCTGCAGCAACTAGTTCAAACGCAGATGGCTTGCGTTGAGTGGAGGTCTCAACCTTCAATTTTGGCCGACCCCGTGGATTAGTCTTCACTTCCGGCTCAATCAAAAATGTACAATTAGGTTTGGCAAACTCCCTTAATTTTTATAACAAAAACCTCTTCACATTTGGATCCACCTCCATGAATCGTTTGGCAAACAGTTCTAACTAAGGTGTACAAGTCCACTCTTCACTTATAGTGTGTAGGGTACTCAACATATCAAGCTTAGTCCAATATGAATGAACCGAAGTGAGGGAAATTAGCCGATTTTCCCTCATGTAATCTGCTATCTCATGCGCACATGGCAAACCATAAGAACGTCGAACGACACATCCATATGCAGCAATATCAATACCAATAGAAGATGCTCGTTTGGACTCTACCAATATGATCTCTAATGCAGTAATTAAGACATTACCATAAAGCTCCTTAAACTGCATAGGTTTGAAATCATGTTGCACAACTATCTTACTTTTCTCAAATGATGATTTTATTTCACTATGTTGCAACTCAAGTAAATTGTGTATCGTTGTCCAATTCGATTCAAAATTCCTTGACTTGATCCAAGATATCTTTTAAATTTTGCATATGAACTCTCAACGCTATACATGAAAATAAACTATTATAAAAATAATGTTATAAGAAACTAAACAACTAATAAATTTAAATGTTCGTATTTACCTATTTGTTGTAGAATTTCCAAAGTGCATAAATGTGTCAGTCCAAACAGCCACAAATTTCAACTTGTATGTATCCAACCAAGATGAGGTAACATAATGAAGTGCATCTTGATAAGTATTGAACTCACTATGTAACAAAGATAGTTGTTGCATGTATACTTCTTTAGACGATGACATAACTAACATATTCCAACTCATTATAAACATTTCCCTTTAATCCTTTGTCTCAAATATCTTTTTGCAATTAGCAAGCACATTTTTACCAATATGCCATCTACACAACAAATTTGTAGTTCCAGGAAACACCGTACATATGGCATTCATATGGGTCATTTCTCTATCTGTGACAATAACAGAAGGAAAAGTATTTTCATCCATGACTCTACACAAAATACCAAGTGTCCATGCATAGTTATCCTCCTTCTTATACTGGAGGTATGCAAATGCAACTGAAAAGGTCATGTATGTCGATGTCACACCTACAATCTCTAGAAGGGGCAACTGATATCGATTGGTCTTATAAGTACAATCCACCAACAGTACTTTAGGAAATGCACGTAACAAATTCAAACTAGTAGGATATGCAAAGAACAAATCAGTCACTGTCTCAGTATCTGCACAGCTCTTATGCCACTTAATATACTTGTTCACCGCTAACTGACCTAATAGTTGTTGCATTTGAGATCTCCCAACTTTCTCACCAACTTTATACCTATGACGTGCATTGTAAATTGTCTTCATTGTGGAAAAATTTGCATCATCATGTTGTTTCAATGTAACCAATATCTCACTCGGTCGTACCATACTCTTCGACATGTTGTAGACACCCCATTTTTTACTGTCCTTAAGACTTAGACGTCATCGTCTGTGCACTCAATGATTGTGTTTGTTTGTATTCGTTTTGAGCACACGAAGTCCTCGGTGGAACGCCTTGTCTTTGAGCCTCTAAACCTTGTTCTTTTTATGCCCTGTTTTGGACCAAAACTTGGTGTCTAGACCTCTTGGTGGCCTATTGGCCACCACCCAAGGCTATTGTCCATGGGATGTTTTTGTCAGCCATGGGTGTGGCCGATCGACCACCAGTGGTGGCCGGTCGGCTATCAGTCGTGGCCAACGGCCACCAGTGCCTTTTTTCAGATATTTATTGACAGTTGTGCCAGCTGTTGCACACTGAGCTGCATCTTCATACACGTGTATGGTGAGATGTTTCTTAGCTCAAGGGGTGTTTTTCTATAAATAGGGGAGTACCTCCCCCATTTTGAGAGGTTAGAAAAAATTAGAGCAAAAATATATATATATATCTCGATATTTTGTACACATTTGCTCACAAGTCCTTAGCTTTTGCATACCAACCTTTAACCAAATACTCTCACCTTTGGGCTGAGATTATTTGGAGTCTTGTTTGAGCTCTAGAAGGTGGTTTGAACTTGAATTATTGGCTATTTTATGCTTTACTTCAAAGGTATAGCACTTATCTTTTTTTTTTTTTACTTACTTTGTATCTTGGTTTTGCCATCTATTTCAACTGTTTTGGGCTGGTTTTGAATTGTCAAAAACTCTATTTTTGTGACTTAAAAGTGTTAGTTTGAGGTCTCTTTCAGTTAGGGGGTGGTCCACCCTTCTTGCTCCTTTGTTTGTTAAGCTTTTGTATCTTTTTTTCATCACTTTTAAACCAATTTTTTTGGGCTTTTTAACTACCGAATTTTAAAGGTTTTTCAATGGTAAAAACCTTATTTTGAAGTCCAAAATTGGAGGGGTTAGCCTCCTCTCCTTGTGTCTTGTTTGCATGCCTAGTTATCCTCACAAGTTAGCTTATTATTTTAGCTTTTTGTGGCTCAAGTCCAGTATGTTTTAAGCTCTGTTTTGACCTGTTTTAGCTCTGTTTTGGGCTAGTTAATTTATTTGAGTCTTGCATTGCATAGTTGTAGTGTAATTTCCTTCACTAGCTCAATGTTTTAATGCTTTAATCATCATTGTTTTGAGTTAATAGCATGTTTTGGTGTTGTTTTGCACTTCATTTCTGCACTTAAAATCTTTGCAATCTCCCTCCATTCTTCACTCTTCTGTTTGCTTTGAAAATGGTTTCAAACCACTTGTTTGCCTAAGTGTGAAATGGAGGTGTTGCACCTAATGGTTTAATCCCTTAGGGGGTTCGTTACCCACAGTGTAATGCCTCTTTTATGCCCAAAGAAACTTGTTGTTTGAATCATCTTTCCATTAGAGGACACTCACTAATGGACTTAATCAATTAAAGAATGGTTTTGGTAATTAAAATGAGTAAACAAAATTGGACAAGTAAAAGAGGCAAAATAAGTATCTTTTGTCTTGCATTGTATGTGTTCAAATCAGACGTTAGTTTGAACACAAGGGAAATGAGACATTTCATACTCAAAAGTGATGAAATGTGCCATTATCCTTGGTCTCCATTACCCTTGATCATGCATGATAGGGTGATGGTCCATCATTTTGCATTCATTGAACTTGCACAATTGATTTCACAAACCACCATGCAATGAAAATGCTTGATTGATGGTTTGTAAAACCCAAATTTTGTTCCTCATTTGATCTCCCCATGAAAAGGAAGGCAAAGTGTGCAAATAATCTGTGAGAATACGCTGTTTTGCTCTGTCTGCTCTTTGTTGTAGCAAAAAGAGGAGTTCATGTCATCAGTGGCCGACCGGCCACCACTAGCAGCCGACCGGCCACCATTGGTAGCCGACAGGCCCCTTGTCAGCCACTAATGAAATTTGCGTAGTGGGTTCCTGAAGTGAAGCAGAAGGGTTCTAGAAGTTGACAAATTTTTCAGTGATCAAATGCGTAAACAAAGGCTTACAGAAGCAAAACGGTGACTTTTCGGATGGAGAAACCGAGCATGCATGCATTCCTCGTTTCTCGAAGCCGTGTAGTTAACTTGTCTAGTTAATTAGTTTATTAATTCGTGTTGTAATTAATTAGTTTAGTTGTTTTGTAATTAATTAGTTAAGTACCTAGCTAGTTAGTTTATTTGTAATATTTAATTAGCTTAGAGTAGTTAGTTAAATATTTATGTTGTAATAGTTAGCTTAATTAGCATAGCTAGTTAGTTGGCTTATTCATTCGGATCCTCCTTTGCATGGATGTAATGTTGTAATAAGTGTGCATGCGTGTGTGTATGTCTTCCAACCCCACGTCTTTCTCCCTTTTATTTAATCACTTTTGATGGTTAGATTAGAGACATTTTCAATTAGCATACCTTATGCTTACATGTTTGCATCCATTCATTTGTCTTACATGCACCGAGGCTCAGTGCATCATTCAAATCGCATTGTCGTTTCAATATCTTATTTGAATACGTGTTTAACCGGAGGTTATCAAATAAATTCATATGCCATAGTAGTAGCCAAGCTTATTTAATTGCATATTGCATGTGTTGCATTTGGCATCTTGTATAGCTAGGATCATGCATCTTTCTAACTAGTTTTTGTTTTGGCTCAGAGTACTAGGTAAATTTTTACGCTTTAGCATACTTGCATAAGTGTGAATGTTGCCATGGTTAGCATGCTTGCTATGAGGCTATGTGCGTAAATGCTAAACTGCATGAATGCCTGTGGATGAAGGCTTGTTGTTTGAATTGAAACAATTCAACGAATGTGCATTTTAAGCCCACTTTGTTGAGTGGCAAATCATGTTTTAAGCCCAATTTGTCTAGTGGTAAATTCGTAATCTTTTAAGCCCACTTGAGGTGGCAAATTCAAACCATTTTTGCAAACAAACATGAGTTGAATTGTTCCAACTTGAGCAAACTAGTCTATACTTGCTTGTGCGCATCACGTAGTAATGCTAGTCTAATAACTAGAATAAGAACACATAATGTTTATAAAAATCATATCATGATTAGTAGAGGCCAATCTTTGATCAGGCGAGTGGGGGTGCTCAATTCATGACTTTCCCCCATCGTACCCAAGTTCTCGAGCCGAGGCAACTTTGGTGATGACGGACATGTGGCCTTCGACACGAGTCTGGGTTTCCTAAATTTTCCCAAAAACAAAATATTTAGGTGGCGACTCTATATCTGGCAAAGCAGTCCAATTCTAGCATTATTGGATTTAAAATCGATTTTTCAAAAAGTTTTGCCGGATTTGGACTCTTTGGTGTTTATCAGTTTTATATTGCACTTGTGAGACTAGATTCAAAACCACAGGAGTCTGAACTGTGAGGCCTTCTTTTCAAACCTTTCCGAAAGGGGGGTGCGAAAAAGGCGACTCCACACATGACTACCAACAAAGAGGTTTCCTTATGTGACAACCTTCCAACATAAGAATAACCCTCAAGATATTCTGCAATAGGATGATTATGCACACCACAAACAACCATCAAGATCCAATCATCATTTGTGGCTAATTTTTTGCCCTTCAATACAAAAAGGGCATGCACATTTTTTAGTACAAGTCAGTCTAGGTTTTTTTTTTTTTTTTTGTCTTTGGCGTGCTGTTTTTTCGAGTGTCCCTATAAGACCCACTCCTCTCACAAGCTACGCTAAGTCTTGGCTTCCTACCACGAATACCACCCCTATCTGATTTCTGCATGACAAAAACGAATCCATTTCTTTTTCCAACTTGACGTGCCCATCGAATTAACTCATCTTGACTCTTGAATTTATGAAATAAATAAATTTAACTAACTAATTATTGCACATAAAAAAGGACAAAAAATGTACATTGTTTGTAAAACAATCAAAGACTCACCTCATGAGTGACAAATTCATTACTATAATCCATTACAAGTTTTGAATCTACCTTACTGCCTCTAGTTGAAGCATCACCCTAAAAACACGTGTGAATGTAATTTCAAAATTGAAAAAATGATGTTTGGTTGAACAGTCCCAAAACTAATGGTTTTGTTCAGTTCAACAGTGTCGAAAATAAAGATTATATTTGGTTCAACAATACTGACTATCTACATTAATGTTCGGAACCTATGTATTAAATGAAAGGATTATGTTCACTATTGTATTACCAAACATAATCCTAACAGTCGGAAAATCAGTACCGAACAGTTCAAACAAAAGAAGAATGACTGAAAATGACCGAGAATGTTAATGCAAGACAAATAAACTTACCAATGGAACGCCGGTCGTATTAGAATTATTGTCCTCATCTTCCATTGCTCTACACGGTGAAATAAGTGATGAAATATACGTTATACTTGAAGCAAAACTTTCTGGTTCAATAGGGTTGATGATGGTGATGAAGATGACACATTCAAGGTTTAAGATGATTATGAAAAACAATTTAGGGTTAATGTTGGTTGGTTATGAAGAGTAATTGGTTTAGGGTTTACAAACATGGAATACGTATAGTTGGAGTTGGAGGTAGAGGTGGGGAAGGGAGTGGGTGTCCAATATTACAGAGTATTAGTTCTTATTTGATAGGTGGGTGTTCCATTTAATGTCTTTTAACGTAATTTTACTTTAGGGTATAATTGTAATAAAAAAAATTATAAATTGGGGGGTCCAAAGAATTTTGGCAGGTGCAAATAGCAACGCTCTTCTTTTGTGAGGACACTCTATATTCATTGTGAATGACCAACTTCTCCCTACTTTTTCAAGAAATTGCATCTAATCAATTCTTTTAGAATGAGTGGGATTAAATGAAAAATGTTTAAGAGCTCTAAATAGGAGCTCTAAGAGAGCTCTAATAGGTGGGTCCCACCTCTTGATGTGACGTTTTGGCCTTTTTTTTTTCTTTTTTTTTTTTTTTTTTTCTTTTTTTTTCTTCTTCATTGCCAGCTCATTAGAGCTAATTTCAGAGCTCATGTTTAGAGCTCTCTATCATTATTGGGGATTAAATTTATATTGATTTATATTTTGAATTATATTTACAATTTTTTTCTTTAGTTGTAACATTTGGACATTATATTTGGATCAAGAATTTTGACAGAAATTTGGAAAAAAAAAAATGAAAAGATCAAATCTTTATCTAAATTCATGATCTGAATTTATGAATTTGAAATGTATAGATTTGACATCAATAATTTAAGGAGAAAGCAATAAAAATAGTTCAAATTTAAATATGATAGCTTATCTATGTATTTTAAAATTATAGTAAAAAGCTTTATCATGCATTTGAAATAACTATGTCAAAGTTTGAAATCATGTTCTAGAATTTTTTAAGCTACAGAAATATTGATAAAATACATATTTTCTAGTCTTTCTATCTAGGGGTGAGTATGGTTTGAATTGGTTCGATTTGGTGTAAAACTAGAACCAATCCGTTATCTACGGTTCTATAAAAATTGGTGTTAGAAATGGTTAAGAAAATTCTGCACAAAACCAGAATTTTAGTCAACTTTGGGCTACAATTTAAATAGGACCCAAGTACCGGTTTATGGTGGGTATTGGTGGTAACGTGTTCTATGCCGCGTTGTGATCCATATAGTATATTTGGTTATTCAAAACTATTATCAGGTGAATGTGAAATTGATGCCAAAGAAAGCTCCGTGAAAATGGTGTTTTAGTGGGTTTCCTAAATTGAAAGAAGGAAAGCTTGTGCCACATTGCTTGGCTAGGCCAACATTGTATGGGTTTATAAGCCTTGAAATTGGACCTTGGGAAAGGCCCCAAGGGGCACCAAGTTTTGAAGAGGGAGAGGTTATGGGTAAAAGGGGTTAGACCTATTGGCCCCAAAACAAACACGTGCGCGCCGCTGCTGTCCATCTGTACGGGTGTGCTGGGCTTGGTTTGGGTACGGGTGCGATGTTGGGTTGGGCTTGTGTAGTCCAATGCTTATCTTTTTGGGCAAAAAAATTTGAGTTTTATTTTTTCTAAAATTAAATTCTTACCATTTGGAATTTCAATTTTGGTTTGAAATTCAAAATAAATTTCGAATTGACCCCAACGTTTCTGAATGTTGGTAGTTGGTTCATTGCACCTTTTCAGCTTTTTCCCTCTAACCCGAGCAGGTTCAAGTCTGTTCCGATCAGGTTCTTTGCATGTTCAAATCTATCTTGAATAGCCACAAATTCTCCTACAAATAGACAAGTCCTCAATTTGGTTTTTCAATCAATTCCCGCTTTTCCTTTTGCTTTTGCTTCCTGCATTTTGTTGCATTTATTTTCTTGAGAAAGAGTATAAACACAAAGTGTGTTCACTAGACATTTAGTTTGTAGTGCTGCTGCTAATTGTCATTAATCATTTTATCTTGGGAGATGGACGTCCACATTATGAAAGCACCGTAGAGATGACGAATCTATCTTAAGGAGACAGTATTGAACACTGGACTTGATTGAATTTCCAGAAAGTAATACTGTAAGTAGTTTGTTTATAATTTTCATTTCTGGTTTCATTTTTTATTATGTTGTTTTTAGATTCTGTTTTGTTTTGTAACAAAATAAGAATATGTTTTTTCCATATTTTATTTTCTACATTCTGTTTTGATTTAAGTAATCAAATAAACTTTCTTCTTCCTTAATCTATTCTTCGAATACAGTGAAGATTATTTAACAATCTTAAGATAGACTTTGTTTCTTCATTGTATTCAAAATTTTGATTTTCTTTTCTAGTTTTTGTAACTAAAAATTGTATTGCTTCTAATTTATTATCTGATTTTTGTAATCAGATTTGATGGCTACTGAAACTGGTACCTCCAATCCGGTTGTTACACCAACACCGTCCGTTATGCAGAACCCTGTTCAAATTCTTGTGAATCATGGAGAGAAATCAAAAAAATTTAATGGTATAAAATTTAAGAGAAGGCAGCAAAAAATGTTGTTCTATCTAACAACTCTTAATCTTGTCCGGTTTCTCCATGAAGATGCTCCAGTACTTAAAGAGGATGAAAGTGATTAGCAAGTTATTACCGCAGTGGATGCTTAGAGGCATTCTGATTTTCTTTGCAAGAATTACATCCTCAATGGCCTAGACGACATATTGTATAATGTTTACAGCCCTCTTAAAAAAGCAAAAGAATTGTGGAATTCTTTAGAGAAAAAATACAAGACAGAGGATGCGACATGAAGAAATTCGTTGTTAGAAAATTTATGAATTTTGTCATGACTGATTCTAAAATGGTTATTAGCGAAGTGCAAAGTCTCCAACTCATCTTGCATGATATTCATGCTGAAGGTATGTCTCTCAATGAATCTTTTCAAGTTGTTGCAATTGTGAAAAAATTACCGCCTTCTTCGAAAGATTTTAAGAACTACCTTAAGCATAAATGCAAAGAGATGACATTGGAAGAACTTATTGTTCGATTAAGGATTGAAGAAGATAACCGGAATGCTGAAAAGAGGAATGGTAAAAATCTCACTGAGTCTAAGGCTAATGTAGTGGAACAAGTGCCCAAACCACATAACAAGAAGATGAAGTTTGCTGGTGATGGTCTTAAACAAGGCGATAACAATGGAAATAAAAAGTTCAGAGGAAAATGCTATAATTGTGGCAAGACTAGACATCGTGCCTCTGATTGCCGACGCCCTAAGAAGGATTACTGAAGTACAAGCAAAAAGACTACTAATCAAGCCAATGTGATAGAACTAGATTACATCTCTAACAGGATAAATGACATCAATCTTTCTGTTACGGTGTCCGAGGCTAATTTGCTTAGAAATCCCAAAGAATGGTGGGTTGACATTGGAGCAACTCGACATATTTGTGCGGACAGAAAGATGTTCAGTACTTATAATGAGGTTACAAATGGTAAACAACTATTCATGGGAAATTTATCTACTTCTGCTGTGGCTGGACAAGGGAAAGTTATCTTGAAGATGACATAGGGGAAGGAACTTACCCTCAACAACGTGTTGCATATACCAAACATCGGAAAGAATTTAGTTTCTGATTCTTTGTTAAGTAAAAATGGCTTTAGGCTTGTATTTGAGTCTGATAAGTTTGTATTAACAAAGAGTGGTATGTATGTGGGTAAGGGATACATGAGCGATGGCCTCTTCAAGTTGAATGTAGTGACTGTTGTACCAAAATCTGTTATTAATAAGAATAACACATCTTTTGCTTATATTCTTGAGTCAAATTTATGGTATGGTAGATTAGGACATGTGAATTATGATGCTTTGCGTAGACTAATTGGTTTGGATTGTATACCAAAGTTTGGAATTTATCCTAATTGAAAATCCTAAGTGATTCGTGATTAGATCAAGATTTAAATATTCCAACTCCCAATTATTCAAAACACACAATCTAAATCATCAAGCACTTACGAAAGTGATTTAGATTGTTGTTTTCGAAATAAACAATACATCGACACAAACGATTTTTACGTGGGAAAACCACAATTGAAGCCCCCTCAATTGTGATAAAAAAACCACGGGCGAAACGCTACTAATCAATCCACTACTGAAGAAAGAAATATTACAAAGATAACAAACAAATTACCAAACGCATCCAATTTGTCTTCAAACCTTCTGTAAATCTTTCACCAAGCCTTCATCTCGGAATTGATTAACCTGAAGTTGAATCCATAACTTCACTTGTCGAATTAATGACTACGCACAATATCAAACTCCTTTGAAACTCCACTTTTGAATCTTCGGAATCCACCAAAGAAGCATACTCTTCAATATAACCAATCAACCTCCTTGATATGTGCTTATCAATACATGAGTTTAATACTCACTCAAATCATTACAGAAAACTCACAAAAACTACAAAAGAAAACTTTGGAAAACCTTAAAGTATATCTCAAAAATGTAATCCTAGTTTTGGACTAAAACTAGTACTTATAGAAATCTGGGACAGCGAAGCTCGCTCGAGCGAAGACTCTCTCGCTCGAGCGAGGAACTAATCTCGCGTGTTTTTCCATAAGTGGCTTCGCTTGAGCGTAAACTCTCTCGCTCGAGCGTACATTCATCCTTCTCAGGTTTTTGCCAGATGCAGCCTTCGCTCAAGCAAGGACTCCTTCGCTCGAGCAAGCAAGACAAAACAGCAAGGAAATTTACAACTCAATAACTTGAGTTTGTTCGCAGGATTGACAAGACTAAGGGACCTAACACTAATCACAAATGTGAGATATGTGTAGAAGCAAAACTAACTAAGGCTCTATTTAAATCGGTTGAAACAAAAACCGAACCTCTAGAATTAATTCATACTGATGTGTGTGATCTTCAATTTATTCAAACTAGATGAGGAAAAAAATATTTCATAACATTTATCGATGATTGCACAAGATATTGTTATGTATGTTTACTTAGAAGTAAAGATAAAACCTTGGAAATGTTTAAACTCTATAAAATTGAAGTCGAAAATCAACTTGGTAAAACCATTAAAATTGTTAGATATGATAGGGATGGTGAATATGATGCACCTTTAAATGAATTTTGTGTACAACATGGGATTATTCACCAAACTATAGCACCTTATTCCCCACAGCAAAATAGAATTGCTGAAAGGAAGAATAAAACCCTTAAAGAAATGATGAATGTCATGTTACTAATTTCAGGCTTACCACAAAACTTGTGGAGGGAATCAATTTTGTCTGCTAATTATGTCCTCAATAGGATACCGCAAAAGAAAACTAATAGCATTCCGTATGAATTGTAGAAAGGTCGACTACCTTTTTACAAATACTTAAAAGTATAGGGGTGTCTAGCAAAAGTAGAAGTTCATGTTCCTAAAAAGACTAAAATAGGACAAAAAACAGTTGATTGTGTGTTTATTGGTTATACACGTAATAGTAGTGCATATCGATTTTTGACTCATAAGTCAGAAATACCTGATATACATGTAAATACTATTATAAAGTCTAGGAATGTCGTTTTCTTTGAACATGTTTTTCCTCATAAGAAAGGACAGGAATTAAGTTCATAGAAAAAAACTTATTATTCTACACAAAGTCAAGATATTATTGACAATCAAGAACAAAAGACTAGTACTAGTCATGACCAATAGGAAATAACAGATGGTGAACCAAGACGTAGTAAAAGAGCGAGAACATCAAAATCCTTTGGTCTAGATTTTCTGACATACCTATTAGAAAGAGAGCCTTGGAGCTTTAAGGAAGCAATGTCAGGTCTTGAAGCACCTTTGTAGAAAAAGGCTGTTAATAGTGAAATTAAATCCATTATGCAAAATCATACTTGGGAATTAGTGGATCTTCTATCCGGTTATAAACCTCTTGGGTAGCATTGTATAATTTAGAGATATATCCAATGGATGTTAAGACAGCTTTCTTAAATAGTGATCTAAATGAAGAGATCTATATAGAGCAATCCAAAGGGGTTGTAATGCTAGGGAAGGAAAAAAAGTGTGTCGGCTTGTAAAATCCCTCTACAGATTAAAACAAGCTCCTAAGCAATGGCATGAGAAATTTGATCATGCTATGCTAACTAATGGATTCAAGATAAATGAATATGACAAATGTGTCCATGTTAAAAACACTGACAAAGGACATGTCATAGTTTGTCTTTATGTGGATGACATACTCATAATTGGTAGCAGTCATAATATGATCAAATCAACTAAGCAAATGCTAAACAAAAGATTTGATATGAAAGATATAGAAATAGCAGATGTTATTCTACGAATGAAAATTATTAGAACATCTAACGGATATGCTTTGTCTCAATCACATTATATTGAGAAAATTCTTGATAAATATATCAAGGATGATGTGAATGTAGCAAGAACACCTGTAGACATCAGTCTTTATTTATTGAAAAATAAAGGTGATGCGGTGTCTCAATTAAAATACTCTCAAATCATTGGAAGCCTAATGTACCTAATGAATTGCACGCGTCCTGATATAGCTTATGTTGTCAATAAATTGAGTAGATACACTAGTAACCCCAGAGGAGACCATTGGAAAGAGATCGTTCGAGTTCTTAGATATCGAAGATTTACAAGTGATCATGGCTTAAACTTTACTCGATATCCAGCAGTACTCGAAGGATATTGTGATGCAAATTAGATATCGGATACTAAAGATTCAAAATCCATTAATGGGTATGTCTTTACTCTAGGGGATGCAGCTGTTTCTTGGAAATCCATGAAACAAACATGCATCGCATGATCCACAATGGAATCTAAGTTCATTGCTTCAGACAAAGCATGAGAAGAAGCAGAATGGATTTGCCACTTCTTAGAAGACATTCCAATGTGGCCAAAACATGTGCTAGCTATTTGTATTCATTGTGATAGTCAATCTGCAATAGGAAGGGTATAAAGTCATATGTATAACGGTAAGTCACAACACATTTGTCGTCAACATAGTACCGTAAGATAATTGCTCTCAAATGGTATAATCTCAATAGCTTATATAAAGTCTAAGGAGAATATCATGGATCCGTTAACAAAAGGTTTAGCAAAAGAGGAAGTGTATAGTTCATCGAAGGGAATAAGATTAAGGCCTATTACATAAGAGTCATAATAATGGTAACCCTACTTAGATGACTAAAGATCCCAAGAACTAAGTTCAAAGGGACAACTAAGTTATGTGTGGCTCGTTAGAAATCACTAAGAGATTAAAATCCTTATCCATTCCTATGATGAGAGTGATATCTGCAACATGTGTTGTATGCAGGGAATTAAGGATGAGCTTTACTTTTAATGATTAATTATATCTTGACTTAGGAATAAAAAGTCAAGATGAGTATAAATGATACTCTCAATAAGAATCATCTATATGAGTGTCAAACTGGAGCCGGTTCTATGAGAATAAAAAGGCTAAATTCTCTAGAGTACTCATGAATAACCAAGAGTATTCAGGGCCAAAATGAACACAACCGTGAGAACCACGATTTGTCAGAAGATATTTTGTATGAAATCTATTGTCTTGCCTTACACTAATGGCTGAAAAATTCAAGGCATCACATCCATTGATTAACTAGTAGATCCGATAGGTTATCACTAGGGAAGGTTCAAGGTCAAAAGCTACCTGTCCTGATGCAAGATATTTTCGATTTATACTCTCTCGACAAATTATGCATATTGTTGCACTTCCGTTGTCATCAAATTCCATTCATGTGGGGGGTTGTTAGAAATGGTTAAGAAAATTCTACACAAAACAAGAGTTTTTAGTCAACTTTGGGCTACAATTTAAATAGGAACCAAGTATCGGTTATGGCGGGTATTGGTGGTAACGCTTTCTATGCCGCGTTGTGATTCATGTAGTATATTTGATTATTTAAAACCATTATCAGGTGAATGAGAAATTGATGCCAAAGTTAGCTCCATGAAAATGGTGTTTTGGTGGGTTTCCCGAATTGAATGAAGAAAAGCTTGTCCCACATTATTTGGGTAGGCTAACATTGTATGGGTTTATAAGCCTTGAGATTGGACCTTGGGGTAAGGCCCAAGGGGCACTCAAGTTTTGAAGAGGGGGAGGTTATGGGCAAAATGGGTTAGACCCATTGGACCCAAAACAAACACATGTGTGCGCACGCTGTTTGTCAATCCGATTAATCGGGGGGGCTCGGTTGGGCTAGGCTTGAGCGCGGGTGCGTGATGCGAGGTTGGGTTGAGCTTGTGTAGTCCAATGTTTATCTTTTTGGGCCAAAAACATTTGAATTTTATTTTTTCTAAAATTAAATTCTTACCGTTTGGAATTTGAATTTCGGTTTGAAATTCAAAATAAATTCCGAATTGACCCCAACGTTTCTGAACATTGGCAGTTTGGTCCATTACAACTTTTCATCTTTTTCCTTCCAACCCAAACAGGTTAAAGTCTGTTCCAAACAGGTTCTTTGCCTATTAAAATCTATCTTGAATAGCCACCAATTCTTCTATAAATTGATAAGTCCTTCATTTGGTTTTTCAATCAATTTTCGTTATTTCTTCTGATTCCGCTTCCTGCATTTTGCTGCATTTATTTTCTACGATAAAGAGTATAAATACAAAGTTTATTTGCTGGACATTTAGTTTGTAGTACTACTGCTGCTAATTGTCATTAATCATTTTATCTTGGGAGACAGACATATACATTCTGAAAGCATTGTGAAGAAGACAAATCTGCCTTAAGGAGACAGTGTGGAACACTAGACTTGATTGAATTTCTAGAAAGTAATACTGTAAGTAGTTTGTTTATAATTTTCATTTCTGGTTTCATTTTTTTTTTTATCTTGTTTTTTAGATTCTGTTTTGTTTCGTAACAACATAAGAATCCGTTTTTTTCCATATTTTATTTTCTATATTCTGTTTTGATTTAAGTAATCAAACAGACTTTCTTCTTCCTTAATCTATTCTTCGAATATAGTGAACATTGTCTAACAATTGGAACCTAACCAATCTGTTTAAATCATAGAACCAATCCAAACCAAACCATTTAAATGCGGTTCGGATCAGTTTGGAACCACGATTTCACATAATCTCAACATGTACACACAAGATTTGTTAAAACTATCTTGAATTATAGACTTTCCTACCAGAAGACTGGAACATAATTATGCATTGAGCGAACAAACAGAAAATTGGCCAAGTATAGCAAAATGAGCAAATATTTCCACTCCACCTTACCAATAAAAAACTAAAGAAACAGGACTTCAAAGGAGATGTTAAAATTATGAAACCTATATCCCAAAATAATTATTTTAAGTCACACAAACGGTCTGGATCAATTCTAATCCAGAACCATGAACTGAAAATCATAACCAATCTGTGAACTACGGTTCCTCAATTTTCCAATCCAAAACCGAATCGCGGATTCAAAACACCAAACCAAACTTACCAAATTGGACTGGACCGATTTGATTTGCAGATTATACTGACTCCTTACTCTGACATACTTCTATCCACTTATAATAACTCACTCTCTAATTTTTATAAATTCAACCTCAAATCTATTGATTTGAAATTCACATCTATCTTAATGGAATCTAATATTATTAGAACAATTTACTTAAAATCAATACCATGAAGCAATATGTATAAGAAAAATATTAGGATGATCATATTTTTTATTATGTTTTGTTGACTTTCTCATGTGACACATTCACACTTCTTAAATATAAATGACATTTTTTAGGATGATTATATTTTTTATTCTGTTTTGTTGACTTTCTTATGTCACACATTCGCACTTATTAAATATAAATGACATTTGTGTCGAACTAGCATTATTGCATAAATAAAAATGGTAGGATGGTCACTTTTTATTAGATTTAGCTATATTAGAGCATCTTTGATGGTTGAATAGATAAAGAATTAATTATTATTATGATATAACAATGAATAATGTTAAAATACTTGTTTTTGTAATGTCGTTCCAATAGTATAAAGCAAGTTTTATTTTTTATTTTTTTATTTTTTTCACAAAATGCCAAATAAAATTAATTTATTGGGTCAAATTCTATGTTTGATTTCTATCTTCTAAATTTGTTGAGAAAGTTAACTATATCAACTCTTATTGAAGAAATTATTCAATATTTTTAGAACAAGTCAAGTGGTATTCCAAAATAAGAGTTATTGGTTTAAACTATATTACTCATTACTTTTATGTTAAAATTTCAAGAAACAAAATAATAGGTGTAAGTTTGTAAATAGAATAGAATGTTATATTTTATCCTCCTATTCTCGTAAGAATAAAGATTGGGATCCCCTTTCCCCCACCCCCTTTGACCCCCTTTCTTTTTTGATTGGTCACTTTTTCTTTTTCTTTTTCTTTTTCTTTTTCTTTTTCTTTTTCTCCTCCAATCACCACCCGCCACATGTGTGTGGGGGTGGTGGGGGTTGAAATTTGAGGGGGTCTAAATCACTACTGTTCTCGTAAATGGGTTTTATGTACCATTAAATACACTACACGCTTTTATTTACGGTGGCTCTAAATACACTAAAAAAATTGGTTGAACCCCAACAAAAATGCTAGAGACCCCAAAAATTCTACCAAAAGTTTTACCAAATGTCTCACATGAGTGTCCCATGTGAGACATTTGGTAAAACTTTTGGTAGAATTTTTGGGGTCTGTAGCATTACTGGAACCCCAATTCTTAAGGCACTCTAGGCCTAAATTTAATTAATTTTTTTTTATTTTTTTATTTATTATTTTTTTTTGAACACTCCAATAATCGCAATCCTATCCCTCCCCACCTCAGCTAACCTCCCACCCAATTCAAACCCTAGCTCTAGCAGTTTCTGCCCATCCTGGCATCCCTCTGGCCAACCCTCCAGTCACCGTCGTGAACCCCTTCACTTTTTCTCTCTACTCTAGTTAGCCTCTCCCTTCTTTTGTACCTCCATTGGCCCCCATCTCCGCTACTCTCTACAACCCGTTGCCGCCATCGCCTCCAGATGCCCACCACACCCTTTTGGCCATTAGCGACCCATTCTCCCATTCGTTCTTTTTTTTTTTCTTCCTCATCCTTCTTCTTCCTCATTCTCTAGAACCCCTAGATCTAAATCTAAATCTTAGGTTTCTGGAGGAGGAAGAAGAAGGAAGAGAAGAGAAAGGACAAGAAGAAGAATAAGGAGGAGACGAAGAATGCGATGGTGACAACAAAAGTGAGAACAAGAAGAAGAAGAAGAAGGAAGAGGAGGAGGAGGGGAGGAGAGGAGAGAAGAGGAGAGGTGCGGTGGCGGTGGCGAGTAAAAGAAGAAAATTAAAAATATCATTTTCTCATCTATAGTTACGAATATATTCTCATTTATAGTTACAAACATTTATTTCATATCTATATATTCTGTGTTCCGTTCTTTCTGTATATCTAAACTGTTTTCTATTTGTTTTACATTGTACATAATGGTCTCATTTGAATGCTGTTTTGTCATTGGATGCTCCCAACGGTCAACTTTCTATATTCATCCATTTCTTCTAGGGTTAGTTCATGTCTCTGTATCGTAATCTATAAAATGAAACAAAAACAATTGAAACCACATCAAATTTTATTTATTTTTATTTTTTTTTAAGGTGATGATGGAGATTTGAACTTGATGGACTGCTTGTGCATAGTTTTTCATTTTTCATTTTTTTTTTTTTTTTTGAAAGCCAATTACTTTTTTGCTCAAGGATTTTTATTTATTTATAATTTTACTCCAATTATGCATTAACTTTTTTTATTATTATTTTAAAAGTTTTTGTCACTTTAATACAATGGCTCTTTATTGATGTAAGGTTACTAGTATATATATATAGTTGTGGAGTTGCCAATTAGTATTATATGGTGTAAAATATTACAACAAAAGTGCAACAAGCTTCCATCTATTCTTTTCTTTTTTTCTTTTTCTTTTTCTTTTTTTTTCTCTTTTTTGTTTTTGTGTAGAATATTGCAACAAAAGTGCAGCAAGCTTCCATCTATATATTTTTATTTTTTACTTATTTTTGTGTTTTTAATGCTTGATAATAGCTTTATCTAGGTTAATAAGATGAACCAAACTATTCAAACTCAATTAGTTTTTTATGCTTTAAAAATTTGTTTGAGATCAATTGATTTTGTAAAAAATTAAATTTACAAATTTTAAAACTAACTAAATTTTCAAGTCAATTTTGAATAAATTACTATTCGACTTCATAAACTTATATATATTATAACCTTATTTGTAACAAAAATGACAACCCAATGAAGGGTTGCCAGATGTGTCTTTGGTGACTCAAAGTTTGTTGTTTTGGCATCTCAAAATGTTGATAGATTTCGTCATGGGTTTGATGCAATCATGACTTGATTTGTGATCAAGTCCCTATAAAGAAGGGATCACGTGTATATATATGTATATATATGAATTAATTAAATGCATCCAGTGGGACAAGTGACAGCCACCCAGAAAGTTTAGCAACCATTTCCTATCTCATCAAACAGTCAAAATTAAAACTCCAAACGGCACCTTTGTTTAAAGCTTCACTTTGACCAAGGTGGGACAAGGGTCATCCATCCAAGTTGACCCACCATCCAATAGCCCAGATTTGAAAGAGGTTATGACAACCCCTATCCTTTAGGAACACTCAACCACCTGCTGAGAAGAAAAAGATAGATAGGACATATGACAGATTAGGAAAAACTCAAACAGCCCACTATCTAGAGGTAATAAGGATCATTCAGAATGTGGTTGTTGATTTTCATAGAGCAGTTTGTGATTCTCAAAAGGACTTAGTATCTATAAATAGTGCAAATGAGCATAGAACAAATCCCATTTAATCAATCAACACAATTATATAGCATCAGTGCTATTCATCCCTAGTCTTAGTTCCAATTTAGTAATAGATTAGCAGTAAAAGATATCTTGGCTAGAGATTTAGCCCTAGTTTTCTTGACACTAGTGTCAATTAGTTGTTTGGCCATCATTGGCATTTGTTTTGAAGCTATTGAATTGTGCTTACATCTCATTTGTAACTCACTTTTATGTTTTTCAACTAGTTCTCGTACTTTTGTATGTTCCATCCGTTTGAATCTATGAAAGTAGTTATTTTTTAGTTCATTTCCTTGTATTTATCTCTCTTCTTGACTTTATAAACTCTTTAGAGATTTTAAATCCTCTTTATTGAAGCAAAACAAGAATTGGGAAATTTTTATCCTTTTGGACCTCACATAATCCCCATTTTTTTAGAAGTTAGATATTTTCCATTTCCATTTTCATACACTTGCCTTGGCACGCCCGCAATTCACTAAATTGATCTGTGTTAGCCGAATTTTGTGCAAACAAACCCCAAGTTGTTGGCCTAGAAGGCAAAACATGGCACCTAGGGGTGTGTTTTTTCAAGTTCTCAAGTTCAATACTCACTAGTTACAATAAACTTTTTCGGGTCAGTCCATACAAGAGTTTGCTCTGCCTTTAAATAGGGACTCCACATGTGGACGGTGGGATTGGATCTCTAAGATTAGTTAATGACTCGGACACCCGATTATCAAAAAATAATTAATAAATAAATAAATAAAACTTATATATATATATATTGAAAAAACTCTAACTCATTGTTATCAAACTTGATTAAAAGTCATTTGAAATAAATTTAAAAAATAAATAAATCAAATTTGAACATTCTTTAAAATTCACTAAAATAAACAAATTAAGATTGAATAAATTCCCCTCAACCCAAGAAAGCCTATCAAACACGTTTAAAAAATAAATAAATAAATAAAGAAGAAGAAGAAGAAGCAGAAGAAGAAATTACGTGTAAATCTTAACATGTTGACTTATTATCTAATAGGTCATATAATAATTAACGGTATTTTCTATCAAACACTATTAAAAAAAAGTCACTAACTATTAATTTTCAACGACAGTTTAAAAATTGTCACGAAAAATGTCACTAATTACAAGTTTTAACAACAATTTAAAATCGTCACAAAAAATGTCACTAATTTTTAATTTTCAGCAATAATTTGAAAAATTCGTCATAGAAAAAACGTCACTAACAGTTAGTTTTAAAGACAATTTATAAAAATTGTGATAAAAAAAGTCACTACTTATCAATTTTTAGCGACTTCTGCAAAAAATCATCATAACAAAATTATTTTTTGCGACGATTTTGTTAGAATTTATTTTTAATTGGACTTAATGAAAATTAAGTCTAACTATTAAAACTTATTAATAATTTACTTTAAATAAAAAAAATTTAAAAAAAATGTAAAATAACAATTATGGGCAAAAGCAACATGATACAATATTCCAATGCGCAGCACTAAATGCATTGGTGTCGGTCAATTGATCACACTTTAAAAAAATTATTAAAATAAATTTTTAAGGTTACTTTCTCTCTAGATCCATAATAAATAAATTTTATATTTTAAGAATTTTTTTTGTTTTTTTGTTGCTAATTTAAGAACATTAAACATTTTTTTTTAAACAAAACTACCATTAGAATTACACCATACCCTTACTGTATCAGCCCTCATGACCTTTGACCGCCATCGATAACCTTCAGCTGTGGCGATGATTCCAGTGACCCCTCTGATCGTCGGTACTTTTCTTGCGACTCTAGGTCGCTAACACCTATCCAATGACTTTTCCAATGATGTAACATTTTATTTTAAAACAAAGAAATATGTAAAAGTTGCTCTCTTTAGAGCCCTCAATTACAATTTTTAACCATAAAATTTGGAATTAGGTACCCAATATGCATTTGACTATTAGTTTTGTAATATTTCTTTTTCAATTAAACTTTACTATCCTCACGCTAAGGGTGCTCACGGTTCGGTTCCAATCGATAAATCTTTAATCCGTCATCTGTTTAAAATTAGACGGATTGAAAAAAAATCATTAACAACCATCCGCCAGATTGGCTGATACGGATTAAGTGAATTAACCAAATAGATGCGAATCAGTTTAGCAATTTAGACTTCACAAATTTTCAACATTTTTTCAACTGAAAACTCTTTACTTTTTAGGCCTTATTTAGAGGCTCATGCCATACTCCCATTCATCATATAAAGGCTCCTTTTCATGAGTTCATGTAGCATTGGTCTAGGTGTCAATTTTATGCTCTTCTATGAAGAACCCACCAGCTACATAATTTTTACAGGTTAAAATTTATTTTAAAAAAACCACACTATGAAATACAAATTGTTTGATAAAAGGTTCAATAAACAGAATCCACCACATCAAAGTACAAAACATGAATTCGTTTGGAAATTAACATAGGAGATGATATATGGTAAATTACAAAAATAAAACATGTTAACAAAGGGAAAAACTTGCAATACAAAAAACTTTCCCAAGTCTTAAGTGTTCTTTGGATATGTTTAATTTGCAGGGATTGATTCAATAGGAATGGACATGAAAGACAGGAAATTGAGAAGAGAAGACAAGAAGGCCCATCAAAGAGAAGAAGAGAAGAGAAGAGAAGAATACCTTTGATGCGATCTGCACTAGCCGCTACTGCCGTTGATGGTCGCTTACTACCACTGACATTGACTGTCACTTGCCGTCGATCGAATAGTGTTGCCGATGTCGCCACTGCCGTTGATGGTCACTTACTACCACTGACATCGACTGTCACTTGCCGTCAATCGAATAGTGTTGCCGATGGGTTTGGAGAGAGAGAGAGAGAGAGAGAGAGAGAGAGAGAGAGAGAGAATGTGTGTATGTGTGTGTGTGTGTGTGTGGAATAGGCTTTTAGGGTTAGGTTAGGTTGGGTTGGGTTGGGTTAGCCACGTAACACTTGTGCTCCTTTAGTCCTTCTGACGGATTTAATTTCATTCCATCATGTCATTTAGATTCTTTGAGAGGTGTATCTGGATGTTGGTTGAGTGAATTCTGAGTTAAACTTGGTTTGGTATTGGTGTATTATAGTTTTGGGTTATTCTTTTGTGATTATTCTTGTCAAAATAGGAGTTTTGGCTTTGAAATTCTGCTCTAGGGGTCAACCTTAGGCTTCCTGGGGTCGACGCTTGCTCTTTTCTTCTTTCTTTCCTTTTGTTTATGTTTCTAGGTGTCGACACCGATTGTGCTGAGTGTTGGGAAAAACACTACTATTTTCTGTCGATACCTGGGCTTGCTAGTGTTGACACCTAGTTTGGTTTTAACTTGCATGTTTCACCACTCGTTCTTAGCGTCGACACCCCTCCTCTAGGTGTCGACACTTGACAGCAGATTTTAGAATTTGATGTGCGTTTTGGGCCCTACTTTTTAGGATTTTTCACTTGGGCTTGTTTGGGGTGTCCTAAATAAGTGCACTTTTTATCTTTTTGGACTAAAAAATTAAGAAAAAAAATATGGATGTTTGGGTTAACTTTTTGACTTTTTATAGAAAAATGTGTATTAAAAAATTGTAAAAATTGGTTTGTAGGGGAAAATTAGGATTGAGAGTTGTGCAGCCGTAATTGTTGACTTTTGGTGAATAGTATTAACTTTTTAACTTTTTGAGTAACTTTTTGACTTTTTGACTTTTTCTTATCTTCCCAAACTTGGCCTTATTCTTTTTGTTGACTTTGGGACTAATATTCTATTTTTTTTCCCCTAGCACTATATATAGACCCTTAAGACACCCTCTTTTCTTACTTTCTCTCTCTCTCTCTCTCTCTCTCTCTGAGCGGATTGTGGTTTTGTCGCCATTGAGTTTTGGGGTTTTCTTCTCTCTTTCTCCTCTTCACTTCAAGAGGTAGGGATTTATTTGCTCCTTCTTAATACCTCGTTATAGATGGACATGTGGTAGTTTTTATTGCATTAAAAACTTGTTTTACCATGATCTTTTCAAAAGCATGATTTGGGAGTTAGGGTTTTGAGAGTTTAAACCCTGTGTCATTGTTGTTTTGTGGATGTTATGGATTAGTTGAGTTCATGTTTGAGGATTGTGTTGAATGCCCTAGATTTTATTATTGTTTTGAGTTATGGGTTTAATTGGTGTTGTGTGTGGATTGGGTTATGATTGTATTCCGACAAAATTGGAGTATTTATAAGTTAAAATGGGGCTTTTGGCAAATGGATATGGATGTGAGGAATTGAAGTGATGGGTTTTGGTTTTGATATTAAAAGCAAAAATGTTTTACAAACTCTTTTGTAAAGTGAGAAAGAAAATGGATTTATAGCTTGGGTAAAAGGTTATTGTAAGAGTTTTTGTTATTATTATTGTTGTTGTTGAGCTTGATGCATTATGAGGATTATATTATTTTATTATATGGGTTGAGTGTTTATTACTTAGAGGTTTTGTTCTTGACCATCGGCGGAGGATGGTATTGATTGTTGTTGAATAGAACACACATGTTATGTCATATAGAATACCTGCGTAATTTGGATTTTATATGGATTTGTGATGAGTTGGATGAGTGAGTGCTATCTATAAGTTTCTCTACCTTTCGGTTAACACCCAGTAAAGTGTGTGCTTGGACAGAGGTCCCTCTCTCTTCTAGTTTGCGCTCGATAAAGTGCGGTAGGTCCCTCTCCCTTTCGGCTTTGATCCGGTAAAGTGCAGTGCATTGAGACAAATTCCCCTCCCCTCCCCCCCCCCCCTCCGACTCACTCCCGGTAAAGCGGGCTGTATTAGGAAGGGTGCATCATTTGTCTTATGTGCTTATGCCCGATAAAATATGGGTTTATGTTTCATTGTTGTTATGGTTTATTTTGGATGCATCTTGTGTTGGGTGTTTCTTTTGCCCTTGTACTTAAGGCCATAAAACATGGTAGTTGTCTTGGTATGCATGTGGTGCATTGGGATACGAGACAAGAGTAAGGTTGGAATGTGTGAACATGTTTTCAAAAAGAAGTGTTGATGTGAGATTCTTTTGAATTAAAATGGGACGGTTAAAAGATAAGATGGGTTATGTTTTGCATTATGGTCAAAGACAATCTTTTGAGAAAAAGTACGTAAGTATGTATATTTTGGATATAGATTTTTCATATTATTTATATAGTAATATAGTAATATAGTATAGTGTGAAGCATTCATGATCATAGCTATATGTATATTGTTATTGTTTAGGATCATTTGGGATTCCTACTTGACCTTTGTGTTCATCTGGCACTGTTGAAAACTTTTCAGGTACAAAGATAAAGAATTCCTTGGAATTGAGAAGCTCAATTTCTTGTTTGCCTCGGGGCTACCTTATTTGTTGGCAGAATGCCACTATAATTGTAAAGGGTCAATCCCTTCGTTTTGTTCTCAATGTAAGCCTAATGAGATTTTATTTAATTGTAGCTCATTTTGTGTTAGATTGTATGACCGAGTGGGGATCTCTATTAATTATTGATATTAATGATTCTAGCTTCCGTATGTTTCTATATGAATTGGTTAATAATAACGGAATGGTAATGCTATTTGAGTAATTAAAGTTGGGGCATGACAACTTGGTATTAGAGCGAGTTAGGTTTGAATACTTTGGGCTCGTAAGAAGTGATTTTTACCACAACGGGTTCTCTTTGCTTGGTGAGAACGTTTACATATAGATAGTCTAGGTGATACGACCTTATGTGTTGTATTTATATGAGCATGGGGTTAAGTTTCGTAGATAGTGCTTGTAGCCAATGAACTTACTTTGAGGTCTCGTTGGAAACGCGCTTGACTCGATTATGTGACTAAGTGTTTAAGTTGTTTATGTACAATGTGATTTGTACTAGAAGTGTCTTGTAATCTAGGGAAGGCTAGAGTTTTGTTTACTAAATTTGGTTTTGCCTTTTGGTTAGGATGTCTACACGACGGAATAGAAGATGTGTCGAGGGTAAAAGTGTCAATGGAGGCACAATAGTTAAGATTCGCTCTAGAGTTGGTAACAATAGTAGAGCGTCGTTCTCTTGAGTTCGAGAGAAGGCCATGCGACGATGTTTAGAAAAAGGTTGTTGGGGCTATGCATAGAGATTATCACACACTTGCAGAGGCAGCGGCTCCTTTGGAGGCCACTTGTTTTGATATTGGTTGGGATAGAGAGGAAAAGGGCATTTTGGCGATTCTTAGTTCGAAGGACTACTAGGCATAGTAAGAGCTGGAGAAAAGCGAGATCTCAGTCATAGGAGCAGTTTCTGCCTCAGTTTACCTTCGCTTCATCATAATCATCCTTTCGGAGGTCTAATTAGACTCAAACTTCTTCGAGTTAGTCTCAGAATAGGGGACCACCTACATGTTTTAGGTGTAATCAATTCGCCATGTTAGGCGTCGTTGCCCTTTGCATGGGCAGAGTCAGTCTCGGCAGTCTAGATAGAGACGAAGATGTTGTTGAGGCTGGTGGAGTGTTTTGTTGTTTTGGGTATTGTAATCTATTGTTATTATGTGAAGGGCTTTATTCCTACTAGTGTTGTATATTTATGTTGTTTGTTAATTCCAAGGAAACTGGATTGTAATGAATTGTGATTCTATATGTTTTAATGGAATCTTTGTTAAGATTGGTAATCTTAGTATTTTGTGGAAATGTGGTTGCTTCCAAAGTAAAGCAAGTGAGGGCTTACAAGCCTTATTTTGATTTATTTTGATTTGAGTGACTGTTGGGAACAAGTAAGTTTTAACTAGTTTTGGAAGGCAGTGAGAGAGGAGTTACATCATTCGAGGTGTGTATGGTTTGGGGTGGTATGACCCAATAGAGTTTATAGCATTGGTAAGAGCTACTTGGTGGGATGTTGAGAATGTTTTGAGAGAGTGTAAGACTCATGTCTCTTGATAATGAGGTAATGCTTGTGATTGTTGTTTTGTGTGTTTGGGTTGTGTGATTAGCGAGTTGTCGTTGACCCTATCGAACTCTTTGTGTGATGTGAAGTGTGTGAATGCCATATAAATCATCCCAAATTCCAAAACTCCAAAACTATTTTCAAAATATACAAACCAAACAAATTTGTAAAATTTGTAAACTCTTTCTAGAAAATTATTTTTCAAAAAATATCTCAAGAGACGAACCAAACAATGTGAGTGTGTTGTTGAAAAAAATAAAGTATTCTAGGGCTTTTTTAGTGTTCTGAGGCTTTCTTTGACTACTCATTTCATTATTATTATTATTATTATTATTTGAAATCTTAAAGATCTCACTAGCATGCAAACTTTCAATGAATTAGAACTTAACCAAAAAAAAAAAAAAAACTTGATGATGGATTTATTCCTAATTTTCCAATTTTGCTAATATATTTTAAAGAAAATTTGATCTCACTAACTTTTAAAAAAAAATTAATTCACTATAATATATGTGAATTAAAACATATGTATCTTGTATAATTGATTAATTTGGATTGCTTTTAGGCCTGTTTCTACTTTAATAATTCTGTTTTAATATAATATGGGCAAATTTTACTTTACTCCCTGTGGTTTGGGATGTGTCATGCGTGTGGTTTATCCTCTCTCCTCCCGACATTTGAAAATCACCACATAACCTCCTGGTGGTTATTGAATTGGAGTGCACAGTTAGCATTTCCATCTAACCTAATAACCGTGCATTACACAGGCAGAATGTGCAAATGGGCATAGAAAGATGGTTTTTCGTCCGAAATAAATGACTGAAATGCCCCTAGAGTTAGAAATAAAAGCTTACATATCAAGATGGCCTTTTTACTCTCTCTTTCATCTCTATGTGAAGTTGCAGCTGACCCTACCCAACAAAAATGTCGTCTTCAAGCAATATAGGTGGTGGGGAAGCACAATCTTGAGGTTTATCAGCAAAAAATGTGTTGTGGGAAAAAAACATCCATTACAATGGAAGAGTCCAAGAAGCCTTCGAAAGATAAGTTGTACTATGTGTGTGAAAAGAGGGGTCGATGTAGGTTGAAAGGTACTACATTGAGGTCACTTAAGTTACATTTATAGTCTTTGAATTTTGTGTATTTGGTGGAGATGATGCGTTTTGTGCACCTGTGCAGATTTTGCAGGCAACATGCAAATTCAAGCAAAAAGTGGCGCAAAAGCTGATTTTCCGTGCGAGTAGTGAAAATTCCCGACCTGCCACCTCACTGCACGTGCAGCCAGGCTCCACCGCACATGCGGCCCACCACCGCTCGAGTGGCCCACCTAGGGTTGCATACGCAAAAATTGAAGTTTGTTCTGCTGGGAAGAAAAAGAAGAAAAGAGCCTATTTTTAGGGTTGAAAAATATTTCAGAGAAAAGGGAGAGAGAGGCTAGGGTTTGGAAGAAAAAGAACTTGAAGTTTGAAGAATGTCTCCCATGGTGGCTTCTTCTCCCTCCACTTCTTCCCACTTCTCCATGAGTGGCTAGGCTCCTATTTCTACGGTTTTGATGAAACCCTAGCCAAGTAAGTAGGTTTTCTTTTTGGTTTTCTTTTATGTAATGGTTTGAACAGTTGTATGGTTCTCAAGAAGTTTTCTAATATAATTTTTCATTATTTCTTCGAGTATTCTGCTTTCTGTGATTGTTAAATGCTTTCCATACAATGGTTTTCTATTCTTTCATGTTCAAGGTATGAGACGAGCCATACTACGAGGGGTGAGTCATGTTGATACCCTAGTTTAGAGCGAACGACTCGTACTACTTGAGATGGTTCGTGCATATACATTGAACGTGTTAATTCTCTTGATAAATGCTTCGAGCTTATAGTTTCGAAGTATTATTTAGTTCAAACCGTAACATAATTGAGTTTCAAATTGAAGCCGTATTTATGTAACTAGTGGTGAATTCATTACGCTAGATTTTCTCAAAATCAGTAAATTCCAATCTTTATTTATAATTGCTAGTTTATTCGCTTTGTTTTATTTAATTATCAGTAGGTTATGAATCATCATCTTTTTAATCAAAAATTAAATTAGGAATTTAGCAATTAAATTAGTTTAATTTCCTGTTTGTCCCAGTGGATCGATACATGGACTTCTCGTTATTCTAAAGAATTTGGTATAGTTTAGTGTTTATTTTTGGTGTATGAAACGACCCATCAAATTTTGGCGCCGTTGCCGGGGACTTCTAGCAAAATTAATTATTTTAAAGTTATATTCTTATTTTAATTTAGGATTTTATGCTTTCGTATTACTAAGTGTATAGAGTTTTTGCAATTGGAGCCATCACCGAAGTGCAAGCGAAACGCAACCGAGCTTTAAAAACAAACCGCAGCACCAAAGTGCATAATAAAATAAAATAAAAAACTCGCAAGTAAAGCACCAAAGTGCTAAACATAGAGAGCTCAAGTGGAGATTGGAGACAACGGTCTACACATCAAGCACCCGCAAGACGAGTAAAGCGTTTTCGTTAAATCGTTGTGAGCATTTTCTCCTTTGGTATTTTGCTTTCATAACTTAGCGCACACGAGTTGGAACCTAGTGTGTGTGTGTGTGTGTGTGTGTGTGTGTGTGTGTGTGTGTGTGTGAGAGAGAGTGGTGTATGCACAGGCACCGTTCTTGCCGCCCTGAATTGGATAAATATGTTGGCTTATTTTAAATGGAAAGAATCACAACCTCTATCTGACCTCACTATTCTCAAAAGAAAAATATTAAATTTTACTCAGGAGCAGATGAGTTATTTTGTCATTGTTGGGAACGATACAAGAACTATGTAGATGCTTGTCTACAACATGGCTACAAAATGACTCAACTCATTGCTTTCTTTTACAATGGGTTGAACTCTCAAACAAGTCAATTTGTATACATAATGTGGTCAACTAAAAACTTTGAGATGTTCCCAGCTGAGGTGTGGATTTCTTTTGACCAACTCGTTCAAGACTTTCATATGAGTGCATGCTGTGAGATTTTTGAAAAAGAGTTGCAAATTGAACCTAGTAAAGCCACAACACATCTCTCCAGTGATCCAACAACTGATATGGAGTAAGTATTTTTGTCACTTGAACCTACCGTTGCACCCAGAGATATGACAGAAACTCTCCCCATAGTTTTTGGCCTCTCATGTGGACGAAATTGATAGGGATTTAATTGTAGAAAATTATAGTGATAAATTAAATCAACATGGGTGGGATTTTATTTTTGGTTTTGATCTTTTTGTTTCCACCCATGAGATTTCTTTACACACTATACTTTTCACACACACATTTCTTCACTCCGTTAATTATCCTCCCACAAGTCATTAACAACCTAGTCCCGCATAATTAGACGGGTTGATTTATTTTCGTTATAGGGAAAATAAGTTTGTGTTGATATTTAGTTGAAGACAATATATTTAGCTCTTCTCGAGAGAAAACCTAAGCATTTTAGTTTTATTTATTTATTATTTTGTGTGTTTTAAGTGTGGTGTGTCAGTCACCAAAAAAAAAAACACAGACCGCACGTGCGGCCCATCCCAATTTGGCTACTACTGAACAGTCACTGGAGTGGCCCATGATTCAGCGCACATGTGGCCAAAAAAAATAAATAAAAAGAGAAGAAGTGTGTGGGTGTGTGTTTGGTTCGTATCTACCTCGTGGGATGTGCACCTACAATGTCTGGTAATATTCTCTCTCTTCAATATTTACTTCGCATTTGTTTCCATTGAGACCAATCTCATATTCAAGTTGGGGGATGAGGGTATTTTCTTTTGTGTACTTCTACTTGTCTAATAATTCATAATTCATGTTTGTACTTGCTGCACTTGATTGCACCACTTCATTTGATGCTGGCTTGTTGCTAGTAAGGTGGTGATATAAGCATATGTTAATTGGGGAACATAGTAGACTTGTATGAAAAGGATTTATTGGGTAAATACTCGCATGTGATGTTTGCACTATGATAGTTGTTTGTATTTGTGGTATTAGTAGACTTGTCATGAGTATGCCTTGATTCACATGAACACACTTTCATAGAGGTAACCTCTCTATTCTAATCTCTTATGTACATCATTGATAATTGCTAGTGTTGCAGAAAAGAATAAATGAGTAACCTTGATTCTCACCAAAAAATAAATAAATAAATAAAAATAAAAAACTTGACTTGTTTGGGTTCATAGTCTCTTTAACTCGAGTTATAAAGCCCGTAGGGGTGTCTCTACACCTAGTGCCATAAAATCGTCTGGTTTGGAAGTCATTGGCCCAATACTTGCTACATGGGTTAATTAGAAAACTTAAGGAATCTAGACATTGCACAGTTAAGAAAAAATAAAGACTTGTTAGGGTTTGTAGACTTTTCAGCTCAAGTTATTAAGCCCGTAGGGGTGTTTTTACACCTAGTGCCCTAAAATCGTTTGGTTTGGGAGTCATTGGCCTAATGCTTGTTACATGGGTTGATTAGAAAGCTTAATGGATCAGGACATTGCACAGTCTTTAAAAAAAAAAATGAGAATCTTGGTTGTAAAAGTTTAGTTTTTCTGTATATGTTGGGTGTTATTATGAGTTACACTGAGCTATTATAGTGGACAGTTAACTAGTTATGGCGATTGAACTTTACACCGAGGATACTGATGATGTGTCTACTAGCATTCACAAGTACATGGAACTTAATTTTTGTAATACTAAATTGCGATCTTTGCTCAATAGATTCCTTCATACTTGTTTATTGTGCCTTCAATGACTCATCATGTCTTAATATTGCATTGTACTAGCACATAAGTTAATTCTTGAGTGGTGTAGTGTGATTGATTGTTATTGGGCAAATGTGAATATGTTAATGTTTGTGGGTATCATTTCTGGAAACCCTCAGGAGACTATACTCATCCACTTAGGGTAACTTTGTGATTTAAAGGCTTGTTGCATATGCTAAATGCAATTGTAATCCCTACAAAAGTGGCTTAAAGTATTTTTTTTTTCTTTTTTTTTTTTCTATTGTTTTGCTCGAGGACTAACAAAATGTAAGTTAGGGGATGTGATATAGGCCGAAAGGTACCACATTGAAACCACTTAAGTTACATTTATAGTCTTTGAATTTTGTTTATTTGGTGGAGATTATGTGTTTTGTGCACTTGTACAGATTTTGCAGGCAACACGCAAATTCAAGCAAAACATGACGCAAAAGCAGATTCTCCATGCGAGTAGTGAAAATTCTCAACTTGCCACATCACTGCACGTGCGGCCAGGCTCCACCGTACGTGTGGCCCACCTAGGGTTGCGTACGCGAAAATTGAAGTTTGTTTTCTTGGGAATAGAAAGAAGAAAATAGGTTGTTTTTAGGGTTGAAAAATATTTCAAAAAATAGGGAGAAAGAGGCTAGGGTTTGGAAGAAAAATAACTTGAAGTTTGAAGAATGTCTCCTATGGTGGCTTCTTCTCCCTCCACTTCTTCCCACGCCTCCATGAATGGCTAAGCTCCTATTTCTAGGATTTTGATAAAACCCTAGCCAAGTAAATAGGTTTTCTTTTTGGTTTTCTTTTATGTAATGGTTTGAACAATTGTATGGTTCTCAAGAAGTTTTCTAATATAATTTTTCATTATTTCTTCAAGTATTCTGTTTTTTGTGATTGTTAAATGCTTTCCATACAATGGTTTTCTATTCTTTCATGTTCAAGGTATGAGATGAGCCATACTACGGGGGACGAGTCGTGTTGCTACCCTAGTTTAGAGCGAACGACTTGTACTACTTGAGATGGTTCGTGCATATACATTGAACGTGTTAATTCTCTTAATAAATGCTTCAAGCTTATAGTTGCGAAGTATTATTTAGTTCGAACCGTAACATAATTGAGTCTCAAATTGAAGCCTTATTTTTGTAACTAGTGATGAACTCATTACCCTAGGTTTTTCTCAAAATTAGTAAATTCCAATCTTTATTTATAATTGCTAGTTTATTCGCTTTGTTAATTTAATTATCAGTAGGTTATGAATCATCATCTTTTTAATCAAAAATTGAATTAGGAATTTAACAATTAAATTATTTTAATTTCCCCATTTGTCCATATGGATCGATACCTGAACTTACCATTATTCTAAAGAATTTGGTATAGCTTAGTATTTATTTTTTGTGTGTGAAACGACCCATTAGGGGTTTTGGGGGTCGTGATTTATGGCCTTGGAGCAACCTAGGTGAATTTGCTCCCACCTATGGAAGAGATGAGATTAATGAGATGCTAAGAGTTGAGAGAGGTGAAGCCTACATGCACTTTAACGAAAGACTCATGAAGTTAGAAATAAAGATGGAGGCACTGAACATGATGATGAAGGCATCAATGGTGGTTTTTGTTGTGTATTTTATTAGCACCATGTTAATGTTCAGTATGAAATGAATTTGTAAGGTGCATTATACACTTGATCTATGTATGAAATGAATGAAATTTGTTTTGATAAATTTTTTTTTGAATTTTCGTTCTTTTGTTTACAGCATTCCAATGCCAAAAATACAAGCAACATAACAATGGCTCCAAAATTATTCCAAAATAGGTGATTCACCCCACTGAGTTTAATTCCAAAACAGTTTCATGAACCAATGCCACGAAAATAACAATTAATTCCAAAATAGTTGCCTTTTTCTTTTTAGTTTTAGGATCATCTTCTTCATTCAGTAATTGAACTCATTCACATTTCCTATGGATGCAGCTTTCCAAAACAGGTCTTTCAACATAGAGCCACTGTATTTTGCCTTGAAGTTGTTGTACATATGTTTGAGGTAGTTGTAAACACCACATTTTGACTGACCTTAAGACTTGGACGTTCTATTCGAAGACTCAATGATGAAAGTCGCAATGTGCAATCTTTTGAATTCCTCAACAGCGAAACCAAAATTCAATCTATAATCCCAACTATCCAAACCTATACTTGTTTTGGCAAAAAGCATTTTTTTTTTTTTTTGGTTTTTTGTTTTGTTTTGTTTTGTTTTGTTTTTTTTTTTTTTTTTGACCTTCTTAAAACCATTTTTCAAAGCATTTTGGGTTACGTGGTTCCAAACATTTCCACAATGTTCCGAGGCTCACACTTTCAAACTCTAAACGTTGTCTTTTTCAGTGGACCGACCAAAGGACAAAGTGTAAGTGAATGAAATGGTGGAATTCTTTGGAAATTTATGTTCTTCCTTTCAAGTTATGCTAGCCTTACACTATTGATCCAATGGTACATTTTTCTTACTGGCCGTATGACTACTTATGGCCAGATGAAAAATGTGGTCGGCTGGATTAATAATGGTACAATCAGCTAAATTGTTTGGGTATAGAGCATTTTTGGGAAATTTGGCTTTTTCTGTGAATTTTACATAAATATCTTAGATATTTTCATCCCAAAACTCTATATAAAAACGACTTAGCATCATTTGTTTAGGTTACAAAATTTCCAAAAGGCTAAGAGACTTGTTAAAGAGCCCAACACTCATACACCCTCGAGTCATCTTCAACCTCCACCTATCTTTCTTTAATTACCAAAACTCCATCCAACCTTGGATTGGAGCTCCTTGCTGAGTATTCTAAGCCACACTCGAGGTTCACCTTCTCTTCAAGAGGTGAACTTTTGATCCTTTTCATCAACTTCACTTCCCATTTCTTTCTTTTAAGCTTTGTATTTCATTGTTAGTGTGTTGTAATCACATGATGGGTCTCATGGATGTAGGAGGGGGTGGGAGAGAATGAGGGGGACTAGGATGTAGCCACCCACCCATTTAGTTGATCGAATTCCTTAATTTCTTACACTCTTGCATGCTCTTTCTTGCTTTTTTTTAGTGTTATAATTCGTTGTTGGTGTATGTGGATATGTAAAATGGAACCTCGTGGATGTAAAAGGAGTTAGAAAGTAGCCACATATCCACAAGTTTGATTATGTAGTGTAACTTCTTTCTTTTTTATTCACTTTTTCATCATCTTTCTCATCATCCAAGCATATTGGTTCATGTGTTTCAATCCATACTTAACTCTAATAAGTAGTTGTGGTTGTTGCATGGAGCTAGTTGGATGATTCTTTAGGTTTAGTGTTGAGAAAGTTGTTGGTTTCCTTTGTTGTTGTTATTTTCTTGGAAATAGAGTAAGAGCTTTTAGGTCAAAGGTATTGAATACTCTTTTCTCAATCCAAGTTGAGCATGGAAAGGGATGTCACATCCTTATTCCATTAGTAGGAAGACGAGTCTTCAATCACCTTTTCATGAATCTCTTTCGAAGCAAACCTTCTACCAAGAAATAGTGGCAATCTACTCTCTCCAACTGATAGCATGGATTTGGATATTAATTTACCCCTATCCACAAAGAGATGAATGTACCATTTATTTCTTGGACTTGATTTCTTCCCACCTCAATCTCTATTTCATTTGATAATTTATTGTAAATATCCTGTTGTACATAGCCTTTTGTGTTGTTAATTGAGGCTTGATGTCACGCCCTAAAATTTAGACAATTAAATATTAAATTAGGACTAAACCCAATCAATATTTCATCATCCAAATCCTAGGGGTGAAACAAAAAAATCTAAATGTTCTCGTCGCCATAAGGTTTAAGTAAATTTCAATGCTCAAAAAAAATACAAGATATAAAAAATAAATAAATAAATAACAAACGCCAACCAAACCATCTATCATAAATGCATGACTATCCAATATCTCCAACATTAAAGTAACAACAACTAGTCAAAACAACTTAAATAATGTAAAATTGAAAAATAACCCACAATGCCAAATTGTCAAAATACTAAGGTCATCAAAATAAAAAATAAAATACAATAAACTAATATCAACCCTAAGCTCAAGAAAACAAAAGAAGTTCAAGACATATGTCCAATAACTATAGTTATTTCTCGTCACCACCGTAGCTCCAACTAATCCTGCAAAGGAAGCTTGACTGCGCCCAAATAGAATGCACCCGAGATGCCAAGACACAAAACGAGTCAGTATACAACTATACTGGTATGGGTACAAATATTTGACACTCACGTGTCCACCAGACACAAATAAAAATACATTTAATTCTTGTTACGGGACAAAACAAGTAGTTCCACCCGCACCGAGACGAAAGGGTAGTTTCCCGAGATATAGTGGCATTTAGTTTCTTGCTCGTATACAACTAAATATAAATTAAGTATACCAAAAAAAATAAACAAAAAAATAAATATATGGTGAGTCAACCCTGCATAAAAAGTTATTAAGACCCACCATTTTGCAAAAATAAAATTAGTATAATTTAATCATAAGTAAATTGTTGAAGAAGTATAAAAACATATTGTTTCATACTTAAATCATTCTAATCAACCTAAACTCAAAAAATAAAAGTTGTACAAAATCAAATTTCCTAAAAGGTAGCGTGAACAAATTTATTAGAAAGATTGAGAGAAAAACTTGATACAAGAACCCAGACGGAATTCAACTGAAAAATATGAAGCTAAAAACGAAAAGAAACTGCCCTAAAATGATTTTTTTTTGGAAAAGTTCAAAACATGAAAAGTGTTCAGAACAATGTTTTACTTTAGTTTATAGGAAACCACTAAAAATGAGTTCGTTTTGTGGGTTAAAACAGCATCTAAAACCTACATTGCTAAAATGAACAAAAACTGTTATAACCAAGATAATCTGATTACAAGTTCTAATTTATCTTTTTAGTAAAAAGTTAAAACACAAAAGTTTTCTAGAATTACGTATACATACCTCTACCCAAATTTCGTAATTTAACGAGGTCATTACTATTTTTTCAAGATGTACAAATCAATACAATTCAAACTATACCAATAAGTTCATATTTAATTCTTTGTACCTTAACTCCACCAATTCGGCCCTTCACTTCCAGCCTACACAGATATCCCATATGCCTCCCGTATACCTAACACTGCTCCGAAGCTAAACTTGCATGGGGATATCGTCCCGAGTTTGACCCACACTCCCCGGATGGTTAGCATATATGTATACGCGTAAATTAAAGCACTCATCTACTCCTGAGAACGAGACAACAATATATATATATGCACTGTCTCTCATCTACTCATGACAACAAGCATAACAATGCCAAGCCTAAGGCATTTACATAAATCTCATAATCCTCACCCTTTTTTTTTTTTACACACTATTTCTCACCAACGCTTAAATAAAACAACAATCCATGGAGTCATGGTGGAGTGTAAGGAATTTATCTATGGGTTTGTAGCTTGCTTTTCGTGCTCCTTTCGGATACGACTAGCCCTACAATTCGGACCCCCATGGTTCTGAATCTGATTCCACAAGTGCAATGTGACATAGATAAACACAAATGAGTCCAAATCCGGAAAATCTTTTAGAAAATCGATTTTGAATCAAAATGCCAAGAATGGACTACTTTGCCAGATACAGAGTCGCCACCTAAATATTTTGGGGAAATTTAGGACTTGTGCCAAAGGCCACTTATCTGCCATCACCAAAGTGTTTCGACTCAGGAACTTAGGTACGAGAGGGGGAAGGTCATGAATTGAGCACCCCACTCGCCCGATCAAAGATCGACCTCTACTACGCATGATGTGATTCTTATGTACATTATATGCTCTTGTTCCGATTACTAGGCTAACGTTACTATGTGATGCACACAAGTATAGACTAATTTGCAAAGAATTGGAACACTTTGATTTCATGTTTGTTTTGAAAAGAAGGTTTTGAATACGTATCACTTAAAAAAGTGGGCTCATATGTACATTCATCAAATTATCCTGATTTAAGCAACTAGCCTTCATCCACAGGCATTCAAGCAAGTATATCGATTAAGCAATTAGCCTCATGGCAAGCATGCTAGTCATGGCAACAATTACACGCATGCGACATGCTAAAGCAGTAAACCTTACCCCAATTCTCGAGGCGAGCCAAAAAAAAGAGAAAATAGTTGAAAAAAACATGATCCTAACTATTGAAATATGCTTAATGCAATACATGCAAGGTGCAATTAATAGGCTCGGCTACCAATATGGCATGTGAATCAATTTGATAGCATGCAACTTAAGCACGTTTGCAAAGAAGCAATAAATGACAATGCTTGTTAGAATGATGAACCTAGCCTCGATTCATGCAAGACAAATGGATGCAAACATGGGAAATGCTAAAAGAAACATGTGGCTTGTATTTTAGAAAAAATTTTGGGAAAAATTTCTCTACAAACAAATTTTCAAGAGTAATCAAACCAAACAAATTTTTCCAAAAAAAATCTCTAAATTTTGTTTGGTTACCTACTTTCCAAAATCACACTCTCTCTCTCTTATGCACATCAAATCAATCACTTTTTTAAAACTCTCTCCCCAAAACAATTTTTCAAAACCATTTCTAAAAAAAGACAAACCAAACAAATTTTTGTACTTTTTATCTCAAAAACTACTCTACAAACACAAACCAAACACCCCCATGATGTTATAAACTACCCATTATAAGCAAGTAAATAAAAAGGAGAAAGACGTGAGATTAGAAAACATACACATTATTACATTGCTTGCCCTCATGCAAGAGGGTCTGAATGAATAAATTAGCTAAGCTACTTAACTAATTATTACAACATTGAATTTAACTAACTATCCTAACTAATTAAATAATTACAACACGCTCTAACTAATTAATACAAATTCACTACTTAAACTATTACGGAATTAATTAACTAAGTTATTAATTACAATTTCACTACTTTAAGTACAACATGCTACTAAAAACAAATGGAACGGGTGAGCTGAAATGCTAGGGATGGCTCATGCATGAACGTAGATTTCCACCCAAAAATGCTTTCGTTTGGCTGCCAAAATGCTTCTGTTTTGCAGTCAGGGAATTGCACTGTTTTTCTTTACCTCTGCCTCTGTTTTGTTCTGTAGGAAAAAGAAACTGCCTGGCTGAAAAACAAAAGTGGCCGGCATGCCAGAAGTGGTGGCCGGCCGCCCACTAAAGGTGGCCCGCTAGCCACTAATATTGGGTTTCTCCTACTGTAACAGACAACAAACAGAGCACAAACAGAGCATCCTCAAGAGATGTTTGTCCACCCTACCATTCCTTATCATCAAACAGCTCAAAGGAGTGGTAAGCTCGATTTGCAAGCCATCAATCGACGCTAATTCATTGCATGACAACTTATGAACCAAGGGATACAATTTCAATAAATGCACAATTTAAAGACTCACGAACCTCCTCCCTATCATGATATTGATCAAGGGAAGTGGTTGACATTGGAACTTGAACCATTTTCATCACTAGTTAGTATGAAATGCTTTCAAGACTCAACGGGTTCAATTAATGTCTGATTGAACCCAAACCATTTTATTATCTTACTCCATTTTACTCCGTTGATTACCCCTTTTGAATACCTTTCCATTCATTAGTCATTTTAGTCCAAAATGAGCATTAAGTCCACTAGAGGAGGGAAGTGTCAAACAAAGGGTTGTTTTGGGCATGAGAGAGATGTCATGTCGTTGGTAATGAACCTCCGAAGAGATTAAACCATTAAGCATAACGATCTCAATCTTGAGATTAAACAAATAATTGGTTGGAAACAACTCTCAAGGCAAAGAAAAAAGCCAATAAATAAGAGAAGTACAGAGATGATTAGAGATGAACACAAATATGGAAAGCTTGAAATAAATGCTATTAACTTAAATAGTTTGGTGTCTAATGTCTAAACCACCAAACCTATGAGGACTATTACACTACAAGCATGCTAAATAAAGCTCAAATGAAGCTAACAGCCTAAAACAGTCCCAAAACAATCAAAAATAGCATTGAAATTCATGTGGAAATGCATGAAAAAGTTAGCTACAACAATAGAGAAATTAAGCTAATAAATAAGCATAAGGAAGAGAGGCTAACCCCTCCATTTTTGGGACTTCAAAACCACTTTTTTAGCCTTTGAAAACCTTTGAAAATTAGTGAAAAAAAACTCAAAAAAAGTTGATGACAAGGTAGGAAACACAAGGGCAAAGGCTTAGAAAGCAAGGGGTCAAAGAGGGGTGGTCCACTCCTTTACCCTTAAGCCTCGTTTGGGAACAGGCTAATTTAGTAACTTTTTAGCTATTTGACTAAAATATGAGCTAAAAAAAACTAGTATGTTTGGGATGACTTTTTAGCTTTTTACGAAAAAATGTGCAAAAAGTAGAGAGAAAAGAGAATCTTTGACTTTTTTGTATGGGTTGTTGGCTTTTTGGTTTTTTTAGTAACTTTTTGGCTTTTCGGCTAAACCAGCCGCTTCCCAAATGAGGCCTTAATGGCCTCAACCCACAAGTTTCAGCCCACTAATATAGGTAAAAAAATAGTACAAAAATAGCAATCAATGATGGTAAATAAATAAGAGAAAGAAGCTTGGAGTTACACCTCTTGAAGAGGAATGACCCTTTGAATCACAAACCACTAATTTCACACCCTCAAGAGCTTAAAATGCAAGCTTAAACACCTCAGCCAAGAACCCTCAAGGTTTGATTTGGAGTGCTTTGAATAAACATGGAGACTCTCCCTCAATCAATGAGTTCTTTTTTATTATTATTTTTTTTTTTCTTGACTTTTCTTTCTTGTGGGCACTCACTGGTGGCATACACGCTCAAGAGTATGGAGACCAAACCAGAAAAGCATGAAATCAGTAAGGATGGCCTGGTTGGTGCCCTTGAGGTTGCCTTTTCCTCATGCCCGAATATCAATGAACCGAGAAAGGAACCATGGAAGTGAAAAATGATGGTAGATGGTTAAGAGACTCAACATCACCCATGGTATATCAGTATAGGTCAATTCCTCTGAAAATGTATAAGAAACACTATTAGTGGTCCATAAAGAACTTTGATCACTTGTGCGAAAACCCCTGCAACAGTTTAACTCAATGATGTGTATAGAATGAGATCATGAAATCAATGAGCATGGGCATTCAGAATGAGCTATGAACAAAGAAGAATCAAATCTTACAAGCAGCACAGGAGGTGTTCATACAAATCTAAATGCAGAGATGACAGCATCAATGAGAATGAGATTATAGCATCTAAGCACACATAAAACCAATCACTCTCACTCACTTAAGTAACAGGTAACACCCTAGTGACTGAGAACGACACCCAAGGTCTTCTAAGGAACTCAAACCTAAGAAGATCAAGGGGTTTTGTAAAAATATTAGCTTTTTGATGTTCAGTGGATACATGTTAAAGAACAACAAGGCCTTCTTCCACTAACTCTCAAATAAAATGATGACGAATGCCAATGTGTTTGGTGCGAGAGTGTTGGACAGGATTTTTAGAAATGTTAATGGCACTTGTGTTATCACAGAAAAAGGTGAGAGTGTTCTGGTCTATTCCATAATCATGAAACATTTGCTTCATCCACAACATTTGTGTATAACAACTCCCTATAGCAATGTACTCAGCCTCAGCAATCGAAAGAGAGATAGCATTTTGCTTTTTTCTATGCCAGGAAACCAAATTATTCCCAAGGTAAAAACACCCCCCATATGTGCTCTTACAATCATCAGCACACCCTGCCCAGTCAGCATCTGAAAAAACTAGTGATTTCAGCTGTAGTGTCGATCGAGAACCAAATCCCATAACCCAATATCCCATTAACATATTTGATGATGCGTTTGACTGCAAAAAGATGAGACTCTTTAGGACAGGCTTGGTAACGGGCACAAACACCTCCACTAAATGCAATGTCAGGACGACTGGTTGTGAGGTACAAGAGACTCCCTATCATACTCCTATAAAGGGTAGGATCAACATCAGTACCAGAGAAATCTTTGGAAAGGTGAAGACTGGTGTTCATGGGAGTGCGTGCATGTTTGGCAGACTCGAGACCGAACTTTGACACAAGGTTTTTGGCATACTTAGTCTGAGAAACAAACATAACCGAAGGAGGCTGTTTAATTTGAAGGCCTAAGAAATAAGATAACGCTCCCATCATGCTCATCTCAAACTCATGTTTTTGGTAGACTAGAGTCTTGTCCACACTACCCCTTTGAAAATCATAATTAAGAAGAAAGGTAATAAGTCTATCATAGTACGCCCGAGGGGCTTGTTTCAACCCATACAAAGCCTTGTCTAACTTGTAGACATGGTTTAGACATTTTGGGTCCTCAAACCCTTTCGGTTGCTCAACATAAGCCTCTTCTTTCAAGTACCCATTCAGAAAGGCACTTTTCACATCCATTTGAAACCAAGAAAACATACAACACCAAGTAAAATATGAATGCACTCGAGACGTGCAACTAGGGCAAACGTCTCATCATAGTCAACACCCTCTACTTGTGTATAGCCTTGAGCAACCAACCTAACTTTATTTCTAACTACAGTACCATTCTCATCAGATTTATTCTTAAAGATCCACTTGGTACCAATCACATTCATGTCTCTAGGTCTGGGAACAAGAGTCCAAACATTGTTACGTTCAAATTGACCTAATTCTTCATGCATAGCATTGACCCAACTATTATCTAGTAAGGCTTCTTTTATATTCTTAGGTTCAATTAATGAAACATAACACATATGAGATACCTCCTCCCAAATTTGTCTTCAGGTTTTCATTCGATCAGATACACTTTCAATCACCTGTTGGGCGGGATGATTCAGTTTCACCCTTGCTAATGGTTTGAATTCTGAACTTGTGGTGATAGAGGCATCAGAAGTAGTGTCTTTTTGTGCACTCTTTGGACTCTGACTTACCGGAGAAGTTGGTGCTGTCTCACTTTCTTGTGTTTAGACCTCAGCTTCTCTTTGACTTTGTGGTTCAGTATCCAAGATTGGAGACCCACCATTTTTTTTCCTTATTTATCGCTGAAGTAGAAGAACCTGTGTCATCTATAACCACATTGATCCTTTCCATTAAAGATGAAGTTCGCAGGTTATAGACACGAAAAGCTCTACTAGTGGTTGAATACCCTAGAAAAATACATTCATCACTTCGAGAGTCAAATTTTCCCAAGGGCTCTCTTTCTTTGAAAATGTAACATTTACTCCCAAAAGTTTTGAAGTATTTTACTTTAGGTTTCAATCCCTTCCACAATTCATATGGAGTTGTAAAGTGCCGAGCCTTAAATACACACGATTTACAACATAAACAACAGTATTTAAGGCTTCAGCCCAAAACTTTAGAGGAACTTTCTTACTAAGGAGCATGACCCTAGCCATCTCTTGAACAACCCTATTCTTTCTCTCAACACCTCCATTTTGTTGTGGAGTAATCGATGCAGAAAATTCATGCTTAATTCCGTGCATATCACAAAAATTCGAAAACGAACTATTTTCAAACTCACGACCATGATCAGTTCGGATTCTTATGATACGCCCAATAGAAACACCCTGTTCATTTTGGATTTTAAGGACTAAGGCCTGGAAAGCATCAAACGTATCAGATTTTTCTCTTAAAAAATTTACCCATGAAAAACGAGTAAAATCATCAATGGTTAAAAAAATATATCTTTTACCTCCAATACTTTCAGTGTGAGTGGGTCCCATAAGATCTATATGAACCAATTCGAGAGAACGTTTGGTTGTAAAGTTATTCACCTTTTTATGAAGGGCACGGGTTTGCTTTCCAAGTTAACATAATCCACACACATGGTTCATATTCTTACCCAGTTTAGGTACTCCTCTCAGAAGCTCTTTGTCGGCTATCTTAGTTAGGTCTTTGAAATTCAAATGACCTAATCTTGATGCCACAGATCAATATTACTTATGATGGCTGAGTAGTAAGTGAGATCATTCGTTGTAACAATCCCATAGTAGTTATCAGATGTGTAAACCCCATGCATGACAGTATTTCCCTTTTTATCTAAAATTTCACATTTATTTTTTGAAAATAATACTTCATGGTGGGAATCACACATTTGACTGATGCTCAAAAGATTTGCTTTAAGGCCATCAACAAGTAATGCATTTTTTATCTTGGGAAGACCAGCCACACTTATAGAGCCCTTACCAATGACTCTAGAAGTGCCACCATCTCCAAGGGTAACAATTCCTCCTTCATAGTTTTTAAGGGAGGTGAAATAGGATTTGTCACCTGCCATGTGACGAGAGCACCCATGTGTGAGTCACGTGCTTTTAGAGCAGTATGAACAACAAAACAAGTCAAGTCATCCTTTCTCACCCATATCTTTTTGGTCTTAACAAAATCAGAACTGGCGATTCTAGTAAATGTCTTCGCGTTGTAAACACCCTCATGAATCTTGGTGTTCCGTCTAGACATGTAAGGTTGTCTCCTAACCTAAAAATATTAGAATTTCTACCCTTTTGAGACACCTTACCAAACAACTCAAAACAATAAGGACAAATGTGGCCATACCTACCACAATGATGACAAACAAAAACAGGTTTTACCTCCATTTTGTTGATCTTACCCCCATTAGGCAGATGAAGAGAGGGATCACCCTGGTGCACCTTCAGCTTTTCCTTTGCTTGAGTCTTCAGGTCATGTAATGTAGAGGCATGTCCCTTGTGAGCTGTCGCATTAACATAGCCTAGCCCACTTTTGTCACAACCCATTTGTTGAGACCCAAGGATGTCTTCTAATGACTTGGAACCTTTGTTTCACATGGCAATTGTGGCTCCAGCATCTTTGAGTTCTTTATCTTTTTGGCCAACCATCTCTTCCAATGTAGCTTGTGACATCTCAGGGCTTTCTTTCTTCTCTTCATATATCGCATATATTTTCAGAAGTTCATTCCTTTTGGCCTCACAAGATAGAAGTTTCCCACATAGGTCTTGCCTATCATTAGAGATCTTAATGACATTGTGCTTTGCTGTTGCAATTTCTTCTTTTAGCTTGACATTCTTGCTTTCACATGCTTTGAGCTTGAGAATGAGTTTGTCATTGATCTTGGACAAATTCAGAGATTCACCGTAAAGCTTTTCATAAGCTTGTTGTAGGTCAGCACCATCAATCTCATCATTGTTTTCTAATGTTTCATCATCTTCTTTTTGCTCCTCTTTCTCCTAGACCTCATCCAATAGATGGTGGTGAAGATGACTCTTCTCTTTCATGAAATTGACTCAAAATGTCCCATGCATCTTTAGCCTTTGTGCAGTGAGTAACCCGTTGCTGTTCTTCATCGGCCCTGTTTGATAGAGCTATGGGAAAGTGATTATAGATTATAGCTTATAGCTGTGAACATAAGCTGGTAATCTGTTTGGTGCAATTGTAGGATTATAGATTTAAGCAGCAGAGTAGTATAGACGTCCCCGAATGCCCCGGGTGGATGAATCCCGTCTTGTTCATCTGTGGGTCTACTAAAGTTCGGACTCAAATTGTCACGGTTCTTAACCTGAACCAAAGAGTCCAAATCCGGCAAATCGTTTTGAAAAAACAGATTCTTTTGAAAGAAGTGCCAAACATGGACTGCTTTGCCAGATACATAGTCGCCACCTAAATATTTTTTAAATGGGGAATTTAGGAAACCCTGACTCGTTTGCCTAAGGCCACGTGTCCGTCATTACTAAAGTTGCCTCGGCTCGGGAACTTGGGTACGATTGGGGAAGGTCAGCTATGAGCACCCCCTCTCGCCCGATCCGAAGATCGGCCTCTACTAACCATGATATCCGATTTTGAAAACGTTATGTGTTCTTATTCCGGTTAATTAGCTAGAATTACTATGTGATGCGCACAACACAAAAGTATAGACGAGATCGCCTAATTTGGAACGAAGCATTGCATATCCGTTTGTCTGAAAAACGTTTGAAATTTGCTACTCGCAAGTAGGCTAAAACACGGATTTCAATGAGTTGTTCAAACTCAAACAATCCAACCTTCACCCACAGGTATTCAGGCAGTTTATATCACATAAGCATCTAGCCACCTGGTAAGCATGCTGTCATGGCAAACACTCACACTCGTGCAAGGTGCTAAAGCATAAAAGCTTACCGAGTACTCCGAGCCAAAACAAGGAACATGTTAGCAATCATGCATGATCCAAGTCCATGTTAAGTGGCTAATGCAACGCATACAGAATGTTGCCAGAATAGGCTCTGCTAGTCCTAGGATGGCATGTGGGATGCAACAAGTAGCACGTATTCAAGTTAGATTTGAAATACTATGCAGTTAGCGTGATACGCCGAGCCCGGTGCATGCAATATTGATGAATGATGCACGCATGCATAGCATAAGGTATGCTAAAGTAAATATGCCCTAATACTAACCGTCAAAAGCAGGTAAGTAAAAAGGAGAAAGAAGTGGGGGTTGGAAGACATGCACACACGCACCCACACTTATTACAAATTCGCCCTCACTCGGAGGGACCAAAAGAATAATACAATTAATTAACCTACAAGCTAATTAATTACTACAGACCAATTAAACTAGTTAAGCAAATAACTAATCTAATTTAAGCAATAAATAGCCTCGGGAAGAGGGCCCAATGCAATGCGTGCTCGGCTCTGCTCGGAAGTCCACTGCCATGCACAAGTTGCCTCTGTTTTCCCTGCCAGGCACCTCTGAAAATTGCACAAACTCCAGGGTTGCTTCTATGAGTGCTGTGGAACACCACCGGCCATGAGAAATGGTCATTGGCCATGGGGAATGGTCACCGGCCACTGATTAAGATATCGGCCACTGATGGATGGCCGGTCGGCACTGCAGATGGCCGGCCGGCCAAAGCTTCCTGCAGAATCCTGTTTTGACAACAGCAGAGGGCAAAACAAAGCATGGCAATGCATTTCAAGCAAATGTGTGCACCAACATATTCCTTATCATGTTTATGACTCAAAGGGACATGGTTCTCGATTCCCAGACCACCAATCGCGCATTTCAATGCGTGATGGCCCAAGAAACCAAGTATGCATTTTGATTTTAAATGAAATGCAATGCACATAAATAAACAAAGGGGCTCAACCTCTATCATACTCAACTTCAAGAGGTGAAGCATGCATGCCAATGCAATGCAATCCTAAGCATGTGAGCCTAAGTGTGCAAAATGAGCATGCAAACAAGCAATGTATGTTAGGCACACAACCTAGGTAAAGAAGCATGCAAGGCATGAAGCAATGCGAGCAACAATTATGCAAGATGCAATACGAGTGTTCAAGCATGCAAGCAAGCATGTGAATTCATTCAATCATGCAACAACACACAAGTATGCAACAACACACAGGTTAGCATGCACCTACATGCGAACTATGGACTTAAACTAATTTAGGCAGCCCCCAAACAAGCCTAAAGCAGTGGCCAAATGCTATGGAAATGAGGGCCAACACACACACATACATGCACATGTTGATGGGCCAACACTTAAGCATATAGAGACAACTTTTAAGCACACTTAAAAGAAGAACAACATGGACAAGTGGCATGCAATGTAAGCTCTGAAAACATGTAGGAAATGATGCCAAATCAACCTACTAATACAAGCTAAGCATGCAACCAAGCCCAAGGACCTAAAGCATGATCATATGACACATGAAGTAAATGACCAAAATGAACCAAAACAATCCCAAATCATGCTAAGGCAAGCCTCAAAAACCACTTAGATGGCATCTAAATGTCCTACACATGGGGGGGCATGCACAAATACTTAAACATGGAGCATACAACACAACCTCTTGAAGCATCAAAGGAGTATCAAATGCAAGCATGCAAGCATGTCACAAGGACTGAAATGGCATGATAAGTGGTTCCAAACCACTGAAATAATGCAAGTAAAGCATGCTACACACCCACACACCTAAGGCTAACAAGCCAAAATGCAAGGTGGCTACACTAACCATGTCATGGTCGGTGAAAACAACCAAACACAGAACTTAAGCATGCTAAAACAAACATAAAAGCTTCACAAAGCTAAGCCTAAATCATGCTAGAACAAGGGTCAAAACCTAAAGCATGTTAAGGCCAAAACATGGCATTACAAGACATGTATGCAAGGCATGCAAGGTGTGTCTAAACCAAGTAAAAACAGAGCTATATTATGACATAATAAGCACAAAAAAACAGCTAAGGCATGGCCAACATACACTTAAACATGGTGCTCATTAATGAGGCAAAAATGGCCCTTTTCAAGGACAACAAGGAGAGGGGGTGGCCCTCTCCTTCTTGGGACCTCAAGGCACCATCCTTACTACAATCCCTCAAGATTTCAGTGGTGAGGAGGTCCAAACAAAGTGGTCCCGGAGCTCACCAAAATAGCACAAAAATGAAGCCTAACAAGGCTTAAGAGGGGTCAAACAATCTCAAAGCACAAAACACTCTTAAACAACTATTTAGAGTAGGCAAAAACAAGACTTTTATATGTTATACACCAAGTCCAAAAATAGTTGCAAGGCAGGCTAAAGAGCTATGCAAAAATGGGGAATAAAAGGGGTAAGTTCTTACCCTTGTTGACCCTCTTCAAAAATGATGGACCAGCAGCTTCTTTGGCTCAAACCAACTCCAAAACTTCAAGAACAGCCTCTTAGTACCTCAGTAGCTAAAGGAAGGTGTGATGATGGGTGTTTGTGCACAAAAGTAAGACAAAACACACACAAAACACAAGAGAGAGGGAGATATAGATATAGGATAGAAACACAACTCAAACCCTAAAACCAGAGCCCTCTGAAAAATGTTGTCTAACCTAAAAGAGGGAGAAGAGGCTTCCTCTTGTAGAAGATTCAATTTTGTAAAGCTTCCAAGGCAAGCTAACAAGGTTGAAATCCCTCCATACACGTGTATGGAGGGGAGCAAAGGTGGGTGCTAGCTATCACAGCTGGCACAAAAATATCTACAAAAGCAGATGAACAGTGGTCGGCCAGCCAAAAATACAATTTGACCAAAAAAGATGGCCGGTCGACCATCTATAGTGCCGGCCGGCCAAACATTTGGCCGATGGCAACAAAACACAGCCGGTGGCCTCAAGCCATGGCCGGTGGAGTGTGGGGATGGCCAACAAGCCATTCCCTGCCCCCCCCCCAAAAGCAAAAACACAAGTGTTTGGTGTAAAACCAAACACAAAACAATCGAGTCAAGAGATCCTGAGGCAAGGCGCGTAGCCGAGACCTCCGGGAACTCAAGACGAACACAAACATGGATGATCACCGAGTGTTCAAACGGTGACGTCCAAGTCTTGAGGACGGTCAAAAATGGGGTGTCTACAGTTGCCCCTCTTTGATAGAACTCGGAAGTCATAGGAATGACGGGAGTGAATGTCAAAGCCCAGAGACGACCCATTTTTGACAAGGCCAAAGACTTAGACAAAGCATACAAGCTGCAGACAAGATATGCGCTCGAAAGCAGGGGCAAAATGCAAATGATAATGCAAGAAGCCGAGCATAACTTATGATCATGCAAAGAAAGCTGTAATGAAGCATAACATGCGACAGTTTTAAGCTAGCATACACCAAACTATACTACAATGTAGAAAGGATGTAAGAGAATTATGCAATTCTCGATACGTCTCACTCGGAGGATACAATACCTGTGCGGTTCGTCTGGTTGCACCAGCTTCAAATGAACCGTACATACAATATCGTGCCTGCAAAAGAAAGCAACTTAACAGGTACGATATTGTTAGTAACATGCATAACATGCAAAATGAATGCAAAATGATATGCAATATATACAAAATTATGCATAATGATGCAAATGAAAATGCAATGCTTACAAAACTATGTATAAACAATGCAAATGATGTGCAATGCAATTGAATCATGATCAAATCATGAGCGGTTCAAAACCACACAAATGTCAAATAGATTGATGGAGATGACAAGTCTGTCTACCATAGAAAAGGTCATACAGAACTATGAGTAATGTAGACGGACACAAGAACAAGTAATTGGGTGGAATGACATAAGTGGGGAAATAACCCGCTAACGAAAGAACAATGATCCTAATGCTGGATACAAAAATTACACTACAATGTAATATGTACAATGGATATGGCTCGCGGGCCAAAACATATCTTGCCTAGAAAAGGCACGGACACAAACAAACCACATCTAACACAGAAAATGGCGCCGTCACCCTCAAACCAACATACCAGCGTGGAATAGGCGGCGTACACCAAATCTCATAAGCGTGTTTCAACATGAAAAGTATGGGCACATACCAGACCAAGCTTAACATGGAAAGGCGCAAGCCATAGATGGAAGTGATGCAGTGAATGCATGCAAGCTACAATGCAATATATACAAATATGCAATGGAATGGATAGGATACAATGGATAAGGCCTGCAGCCAAATCGTGTCTTGCCTAGGAAAGGCATAGACACACACAAACCGCGTCTAACATAGAAAAGGTCATACAGAACTATGAGTGTATAGACGTGAAGAGTATGAGCACATACCAGACCAAGCTCGACATGGAAAGGCGCAAACCATAGATGGAAGTGATGCAGTGAATGCATGCAAGCTACAATGCAATATATACAGTGCATTGGAATGTAATATGCAATAAAATACATGACATATGCACTATTTACAATGATGCATGACATATGCACTATTTACAATGGCGCATGACATATGTAATTTTTTGTTTTGTTTTTTTTGAATGCATAAAAAAATGCATGACTTTGAAATGCGCGACAACGCGCGGCTTAAGATGCAAGACAATGCAGATAAACTGGAAATGCGCGACAATGTGCGTCGTTTGAAATGCATGAAAATGCGTACTGATTTTTTAACTTCATGAAAATGCATGAGTTCGAAATACGCGACAACGCACGGTTTTTGAGATGCATGACAATGCAGATAAACTGTGCATATCAATGCGTGCATGGCGTGCTTTACGATGCATGTTGACATGCAAACATTAACCGAGCATGTTTAAGGTCTCGCCAGACCATGCGTGTTTAAGGTCTCGCCAGACCATGCGTATGCATAACAATGCAAGTAAGATAATGCAAATGAAAGGTGCATATCAATGTGAATGAAATGGCGCATAACCAATGCATGTTCACGATAAAGCATTGCGAAGCAACGCATGCGGGGCAACTTTCGAATCTTGAAAGAGACAAAAGGATACAAAAGGGATACACCACACCCGTATTCAAGTGCCACGCACAGAAGATACGGTTTGGAGTCAAAATGGAGACCGGTTGAGCTTCGGAAATGCACTTTCCTTGCATTGTCTTGAGCAATGAAGGCCCCAAACTACACATCTGACCCAAACAAGGTTGTAGGAGGCTCACCGGCCATCAGGGGAGGTCACCGGCCATCCACCGGCCATCAAAACATTACACCGGCCAAATATTTGGCCGACCGGCCAAAAATGTGGCCGACCGGCCAAACATGCCTGAATCAGGGCAGTTTGGACTTTTGGCCTTGGGTCTTTTAAAATAGGGTTTCAAACCCTATTTTTCTCACTTTGCCTTGGCCGAAATTTCTTCCTCTCTCTCTCTAGAGTATTTCCCGAGCCTTATTCTCTGTTTTCCTTCATTTTTGTGTCCGTTTCATCGTTTGATTCGCGAAGTTCTTCGCGTTTCGAACATTTTCATCCGAACGAAACTTCGTTTTGGTGTCTCCTTTTCGATTTCCGCCTCTTGGGGTTTGTTTCCCCCGAGTTTTTCTTGATCTTCGTGTCTTTTCCGCACCCCGGCTTTTTCGGCCATTTTCCACCCTCTCGGGGTTGACTTTTCTTTGACCTTTCGTATTCTAGCCCGGTTTTCCCTCTTCTGGTCATTTTCTCATCACTTTTGACATGGTAGACGATATTCCACGGGGCGGGACTCCCCCGGAGCACGAGATGGATCCCGGGGCCGAGCTCCTCCCCTTGAGCATCCTCCCGTTCGACCCGGCGACCTACCGGCCGGCGATTCACATACTGCCTCCCGATGGACTTCGCCAGTTTAGGAGCTTCGATAGGACGGTGCCTCCAGAGCTTCTCCTGCGTGAGCCGGAGTCACATTTGTCATTTGGCGCTTCTGAGGTACATTCTTCCCCGTTTCGTTTTTCGCAATGTAGAACATTTTAACTGCCATAGTTGATTCCGTTCTTTAACTGCTTAGCCCGAATACACCGATACACTGTATATTGTAGTTGACTGTGAACACATTTGTACTTGATATCTGTTTGAATTGGAACACGCACACACACTGTATTTGCCCTGAACCACTCAAACACACTGACACATCATACACTATAGTTCACTGCGAGCACACCGGCACCCGATATCTGTTTGAACTTGAAAACGTGCACACACACTGTATTGTCACTGAACCACCCAAACACGCTGTCACATCACATGTTGTAGTTCACTGTAAGCACACCGGCACCCGATGTCTGTTTGAACTTGAAAACGTGCACACACGTTGTATTGGCCTCAATTTTGACTGTTCTTCAAAACTGTACATTTTATATTGCTTCGCTACTGTTTTGTTTTTTAATACAGGGAGATTCCCATGTCTTCCGGGGGTATGGGAACATTGCCGCCCGAGATTGGTACATGGAGCTGCCCGATGCGGTCCGCCAGATCGTGGACCAGGCCGGCTTCGGCGCATTCTGCAGGGGACTTTCCAGACTCACCTCGAGCAAGCCTCTCCTCGCCGCTCTGGTGGAGAGGTGGTGGGACACCACTGACTCCTTCCACTTCTCTGCTACGGGAGACATGACGATGACTCCCTATAACTTTTCGATGCTCACTGGCATCGGGGTAGGGGGTGATCCGATCCCCTTCGACACCGACATCGATGAGTGGGAGGCCGCTCAGATCTACTTGCTTGGCGAGGTGCCGCCTCTCGCGCGTCCTGGCTTCATCAGATATTCATGGTTCGAGGTCCAGTTCAGGGTTCAGCCAGCCTTAGTTGAGGAGGCACCGATGACCCAGGAGGCGGTGGAGCGGTATGCGCGCGGTTTCCTGATGTTTCTGCTGGGGACGACCATTTTCGCCGATCGGGCGAACACCGTGTCCCTCTATCTGCTCAGCGCTCTCGTGGACGTCACCAGGATCTTGCGCTTCGACTAGGGTGGCACTGCCTTGGCCACTCTGTACGGATATATGAGCTCAGCCTCCCGTTGCAGCGGACAGTTGCTCGGGGGCTACTGGTGAGCTTGGGAGGTACATTTTCTTCTTCTGTTTTTTCATTTCTGCTCTACATTTTCTGTACTCTGTACATGGCACACACTGTGTACTCTGCTTCACACCGACTGTATACTGCACACACAGTACACACATACTCTGCTTTACATTGACTGTACACTGCACACACTGTACACTCTGCACAATACGCGACTTTCTGATTTCTGCTTTATTCTGTGTTCTGCTTTATCTGATAAGCATACTGATATTTGCTCTGCAGTTGTGGGTCTACGCCTACCTTCCGAGACTTGCGCCCGTGCCAGACGTAGAGACCCCTCTCGGTGTTCCCTTCTCCCGCCGTTTCGACGTCAGGTGTGTGCGGAGACCCCGAGAGACGTTTATCTTCTTCCGCCGCTACTTTGACACCATCACCTCCGCAGAGGTATGTTTATAACTTGCAGTTCATTTAAGCTTCGTTTTACACTGTATTTTCTTATGACAGTAGATAACAAACTATATGTCATTCACAGATCACCTGGCAGCCTTGGGCTCCATTGCCCGCAATGATTCGGGAGAGGTTTGCCGGTGCTGAGGAGACCGCCCGGTTCAGGATCTTGCTAGACGGCCCGGTCTGTCGGGCTTGGTACCTAGGTGAGCGTTTCCTACGCCAGAACCTAGGCTTACCAGAGCAGATGGTCCCGATCCACCCTCCTAAGCATATGAGGGATACGGAGAGGTTCACTCCCGAGCAGATGGCCGACTACACGATCGGCTGGGATGCGATCTGCTTCAGAGGCATAGGCGACTACTCAGAGTACATTCGGACGTACATTATGCGGCCTCTGAGCGGTGGCCGTCGAGTTGAGCGAGAGAGGCCCGCGGCGCCAGCGGCTAGGACAGGAGGTGGGGTAGGGACATCGAGGACGGCTCAAGTCCATGGCAGGAGTGAAGCTCGGAGAGGATGGGGGGTAGTTGGCCAGCACTACCCACTACGATGACATGTCGAGGGCAAGGTGGGGAGACTTATCAGATCCCCATTGCTCCCCCTCCGGCTGATCATGAGTTAATCGGGTTCCATGACTTATCTCCGGTATGTAGTACTTCATCTTGCATCTTGCATCTTGCATTGCCATTTCATTTCAATTTATTTGATATTCCGCAGAATACTGATGCATCTAATACTTTTGCAGGCTTCCTCCGAGTACATCCGCCAGTCTCTGGAGCTGACTGCCACTGTGATGGGGATGTTCCAGCGGAGCCTCGATCTTCTGGCCATCTATGGTATTCCGATATGTTTTTTAACCGCAATCCCAAACTTTACACAATCAGATGCATCATACTACCAACACAACACCCAATACACGACCTTCACGGCATCTGATATACTGTAGCCCACAGACTGTTCACAGCATTGCTCACGGCATTCTTACATTGCACTCAAACACTGCATTCTGTACTGATACTCTGTTCGTAGTATTCACATATTGTACTCATACACTACATTCTGTACTGATACTCTGTTTTGCGTATACTGATGCGTTTGTGTTTTGTACTTTTCAGCCTCCCTTCCAAATCCCTGCCGTAGGAGGTGCTCCTACTAGACCTTCTGCCCCTACTCGAGACGGCAGAGTACACCCCCGCACCAAAGCGAGGCGCACTCACATTGGGAGTAGCTCACAGGTGCCAGTCCCTGACAACGATGAGTCTGAGGCGGAGGAGGAGGCAGAGTCATCTAAGGAGGAGACCGGAGATGGCACTGATTCGGGCTCAGATGACGATGCTGATGACAATGCTCCTGGACCTTCGTCCAGGAAGAGGACGAGGACGGACCCCTAGACCTGAGGCCGCTTGACATTGATCCATATTTTTGCTGTTTTTTCTTCCTTTTGTTTTGCTTTTCTTTTTTTGTTTTTGCTGGTAGCTAGAGTACCTTGTACTGCCGCAGGCAGGTTTTGTTTTCTCCAAAACTTTGTACTTAAAAAACATGATGAAATGAAACAAAGCTTTTTATCTGAAAAAGTGTTACCTTTTAGTACATTTTCATGCTTCGCATTGCATTACATCACATCACATCACAATGTAGATGGAATTGATCTCCTGTCTGAAAGTCAAACATTTGTATTGCAATAACCAAGTAACGAGCTGGCCAATGGAAAAACAACTCATACAACCCACTGCTCAGTTCGAACACTCGGCCTATACTCTGCTGGGGATTAATCTGCATACAGCGAATCCTGAACAAACAGTTCGATCTGACAAGATGGAACACAAAGGTAGAATCGGCAGAAGCTAAAACACACTCAGATGCCCCAAATCTTTCCTCCTCCTCTTTTGCTTCGCATAAATGTGGAGAATGGCACAGCACTCTGAGCACAGCACGATTAAAATTTTGAAATTGAAAAAGGGTTTTTCAAACCGGGGTATTGAGCCTACAACTAAACACAGTAAAAAAAAAGACTCAAATAGAAAGTACACAACCTAATCACAACGAGACACGCTCGGAAAAGACTTAAAAAAAAGACACGACATACAGACGTGTTCACAAAAAAAAAAATGAGAAACCTTAAATCACGAGGAGCTAGTTCCTTCGGGCATTATTTCCCACCCTTTCTCATTTGTGATTCTCACATCACTCGGCCCTCAGGCTCGATTTTTCTCTCAAAACCCTTTTCTCACTTTTCTCACATCGTACATCTCTCTATTCTTTATTCTCTCATTTTTCATCCCTTCCTAGGTATGGTTGATGGACAAATTGCAGGTTGTGGACTCTTGCCCAGCATACTCAGCTCGCGGTTATTTCCTCCCAGGACGTCTAGTCGATGTTCTAGATGGGGGATGGAGTATCTCGATCCATTCCAATTTGTGCTTCGCACTCAGCTTGATACCTCGTTGTTTGGAGGATGTGAGAGCTTTCAGCCCTTTTGTTGTTAACCTCAATTGTGCCTTCTTCTGGTGAATAGAGTGCCCTTCTGGCACGTATGTTGATGATGGGGGGGAAAGACAGAACATCTGACTCAACTGTGCCCCTAGTTCATCCCTTTGACCATTTTTTTGTTTTGGTTTTCTACTAAAACAGTTTTGATCAATATGAGAGTTAGGTTAACATACTTGTTCAATTTTGATTTGAAAATCATGCAAGTCAGGCTATGAGCATTGAAAATTTTCCTTTTTTGGGTCCAAGAAAATGGTCCAATTTTGGAAAAGATGGAATAATTTTTGAGAAAATAGTCAACCTCAGTAAAAATTCTCAAAAACTATTTTTGCAAACGGTCAATGCTCAACGAGCACAGAACTTACTCTTGAGATGCGCAACCTCGGATCGGAGGCAATGGAAAATTGCCCCTTGTGTAGATGGCACTGCACGGCAACGGAAAGTTGCCCCTGGTTTGAATGGCGACTCATGGCAACTTACGGCAACGGAAAGTTGCCCCTTGTTTGGATGATGCCGCAGCATTTTGTAAACAGTCCTCATTGATGATTACGACCGAACTCTCGGACACGGAGAAGACAAAGATGGTCAGAACCAATATATGGACACAGTCACTCTAAAAGCGTTGGTGGCTGGACTTCAGGATGAAGTTGCCTACGTATCCCAAACATGGGAATCAAGCCTACGTAGTTCCGGTGTCACAACCGAACTATCGGATTCAGAGAAGGCAAGGATGATCAAAACCATTACATGGACAGAGTCGCTATGAAAGCGTTGGGGGCTGGACTTCGGAGTGAAGTTGCCTACGTATCCCAAACATGGGAATCAAGTCTTACGTAGTTCCGGTTAGGGTACACTCGGGTATTTTAACCTTCACCTTTTTTTTTTTTTAGGCTCTAACTTTTGCCAAGGTGCCTGTTGCGGGTTTTCGACCTTGCGAGCTTCTGCCTTTCTTCTTTTCTTTTTTCTTTTTTCTCTTTTTTGCATTTTTTTTCATTTTGTATATATATTTTTGCTTTTTTTTTTTGTATATCTTTTCTTTTCTTCTTTTTTTTTCTTTTTTCTTTTGCTCTAACTTTTGCCTGGGTCGCCTTTCCGGGTTTTCGGCCCAGCGAGCCTCTCAAAGGGTAAAAGTGTAACAAGTCCATGCCAAATGGTTTTGAGATTGAAGCCCTCTGTATCCAGGAGAGTGGCTGTGGTATTGATTTGCAGGAGGACCCATCTTTGGCTCTCCAAGCACATCGGACATTTTTGCCCCTAGTTCGAGGGGTGCTTCCATTCTAGCTTCGCAAGCTTCTGTTGGCGACGTCTGACCTCTTGATCTGACTTTGGTGCCTCATGTTCGAGGGCTGCTTCAAATCTGGCCACACAGACCTCACATTGTGCTTGACCGTTGAACATTTTGAATGGGTTCCAGGTTCGAAACAAATGGATTGAATCTTGAGGCTGAGAACGATCCTAGGCTGCACAATCTTAAGAGTGATTCCACACAGGTCTTCACAAGACCGCGCAAAGCATTTTGTTTTTGAAAGTTTTTAAAAAAGCGACAAATCGCTCGCGCTGAAGATAGTGTGAAACCAATCTGGATCAAGCCAGGGTCCTTCTCAGTACTCACGCTAACAAGCACGATTTCATTCATTTAAAAGGCTTAGCATGCCTCACTTTCTCTCAAATTGATCAAAGTTTGCAAAACCCGAGGAATTCCTTCCTCTTCGTTTTCATCACTACAGTGTTCAAAAGGTTTTGTTCAAAAGGTTTTGAAAAACTAAAGATCAATGCCACGATTCTCAGGGCACAAGAGAGCAGGTGGCATGTACTGTCGTTCCATTCGAATCCTCTGGCACAACTAGCTCAATAACAGCAATAAGCACGGAAACATGATAGCCTCAGCTTGTTTCATTCAGATTTCCTGGTTGCAACTGGCTCCACAGCAGAGACAGACTCAAAAGAAGACAACAACGGTGTTCGAGGCAACAACCTCGGAGTCACCTTCTATACAAGGGGACTGACTCGCTACAACAAGACAGACCCTTAAGCAAAAAGGACTGACTCAAGATGATGAGACAGACTCAAAACAAAACAAAAGACTGACTCGACACCCAAGCCAGAAGTTACAAAACTAGCATTCGCAGATGCTCAAAAATGCGTGCTAGATGCCACATCCAAAATACCGAGGGTCGCCTGCAGGTGGTTCACTCCCCAATCACGTACTCATAGTATCCTCAAAATCCAACAACCCAGCAGTGACAGACTTCGTTAAGGTGGGTGGGAGGATAACTTCATTGTCGATCAAATCTTGCACTTCATGACGAAGGCGAAAACAGTTATCGGTAGCGTGACCGGTTTGCTGGTGGTACGCGTAGTATAAAGCAGCATCATGTGTGGGAGGAAGATTCTTTGGGAGAGGCCTAGGTTTGAGGGGTTTAAGGTGCCCCCTTTCGGCAAGGATCTGGAGTGCCCTAGACAAAGGCATGTAGAGAGCGTGGAAGACTCTGCGCCCTTGGGGCAGATACTTTGAAGTCTGAGAATTTTTGCTAGACGCACTAGGGAAAGGGTCGGCAGGCACTGCCTTGGCTTTCTGATCTTTCCCAGGTGCGGAGTTGGGAGTGGAGGGAACTGTTCTAGCATGACGGGGCCTATCCCGGTTTTCTGACTGGCTTGTACTGCCTTCGGTTGGAGTGGGGAAAACATCATCCACAATCTTGGCCACGACTGTGAATACCTGTTGCTTACTTATCCCCCCGGCTTTCAAAGCCTCGACTACCCACAGCAGTTGTTCAATAGGATCAGCATCTGTTCCCACTTTGTTCTTGCCTCTGGCCTCAGCCTGATCGAGAGTTTGGGTTGATGTTGACACGTCATTGCCGTAGCTGGAGGCAACCTCAGGTTGGCTAAGCTCGATCACAATTCGCCCCAATAGCGGGGGCTCATGCGGTACAAAATTCTCGACATATGGTGCGGCTGATGGCGAAGCTAACATTCCGTAAGCAAGATCCGCCACAGACCTCTGGAGGTCGCCAATCATCCCCATCAATTCGAATGTGGTGGGCTCACGAGCCTGATACAACTGGGGTTCCCAGATCGGGCGCGCAGCAGGCAACCTGGGTGGATGCGGCACATCAACATTGGTCTCACTTTGCAGGGGGATTCCTTGATCTAACGCTGCTGTCATAACCACAATTTCCTCTGAATTCTGTGTCATGAATCATGATAAGTCTGCTAATCTTTGAACAGTGACTAACGGATCAAATACCTGCCTTGCCTCAGTGAGGGAAAACACTGGCTATTCTATATCAACTCTCTGAACTGAAAGGAAAAACAAGCAACATTTCAGCCCAAACAGAACAAACACAGGTGTAGCCGAACAACTGTACTCTACTACTGATCACTGTTCCCCAAAATCACTGCCTCAAAACACTGAATCGGATACCCGCAGATATAACTGTTTCTCAAAAACAATGATACTGATGCCCTCAGGCCTGATACTCAAACTTGCAAACTGATATGTGCGTTCCTGTAAAGATACACTCTAAAAGCACATAGCAAGTAAAAAAAAGCCAAAACACCCCTATGTTGGGGTAGCGTTTCCCTGTCCTATTTTGTCAGGAGCTAGGGTTTCACTACACACGCAGCGGTTTCAAACAACCTAACATCGGGTAAGCGATCTGTCCTAGCTTGGAATGGTCACTACGGATTCCGAATATGTACTAGGTCGAATGGTCAAAAGGGTGCCCCGGTAAAACCGGGGTTTGTGTTCCCATACTGGCAGAGCCTGCAACCGGTCAGCCTCATGGCATGCTTTGACAAGACAAGCCTCCGGCAAACCGCTCAGGAATACCAGATGGCCAACACGGTGTCCTAGGCGCACCAATGCACATGCAATGCAAAGAAACACATAAGTGTAGTCAAAACAGGATATCACGAGTTCGAGTCAAGCTCTCTAACTCCCCAGCAGAGTCGCCAGAAACTGTAGACGTCCCCGAACGCCCCGGGTGGATGAATCTCGTCTTGTTCGTCTGTGGGTCTCCTACAGTTCGAACTCAAATTGTCACAGTTCTTAATCTGAACCAAAGAGTCCAAATCCGGCAAATCATTTTGAGAAAACAGATTCTTTTGAAAGAAGTGCCAAACATGCACTGCTTTGCCAGATACAGAGTCGCCACCTAAATATTTTTTAATGGGGAAATTTAGGAAACCCTGACTCGTTTGCCTAAGGCCACGTGTCCGTCATTACCAAAGTTGCCTCGGCTCGGGAACTTGGGTACGATTGGGGAAGGTCAGCTATGAGCACCCCCTCTCGCCCGATCCGAAGATCGGCCTCTACTAACCATGATATCCGATTTTGAAAACGTTATGTGTTCTTATTCCGGTTAATTAGCTAGAATTACTATGTGATGCGCACAACACAAAAGTATAGACTAGATCGCCTAATTTGGAACGAAGCATTGCATATCCGTTTGTCTGAAAAACGTTTGAAATTTGCTACTCGCAAGTAGGCTAAAACACGGATTTCAATGAGTTGTTCCAACTCAAACAATCCAACCTTCACCCACAGGTATTCAGGCAGTTTATATCACATAAGCATCTAGCCACCTGGTAAGCATGCTGTCATGGCAAACACTCACACTCGTGCAAGGTGCTAAAGCATAAAAGCTTACCGAGTACTCCGAGCCAAAACAAGGAACATGTTAGCAATCATGCATGATCCAAGTCCATGTTAAGTGGCTAATGCAACGCATACAGAATGTTGCCAGAATAGGCGCGGCTAGTCCTAGGATGGCATGTGGGATGCAACAAGTAGCACGTATTCAAGTTAGATTTGAAATACTATGCAGTTAGCGTGATGCGCCGAGCCCGGTGCATGCAATATTGATGAATGATGCACGCATGCATAGCATAAGGTATGCTAAAGTAAATATGCCCTAATACTAACCGTCAAAAGCAGGTAAGTAAAAAGGAGAAAGAAGTGGGGGTTGGAAGACATGCACACACGCACCCACACTTATTACAAATTCGCCCTCACTCGGAGGGACCAAAAGAATAATACAATTAATTAACCTACAAGCTAATTAATTACTACAGACCAATTAAACTAGTTAAGCAAATAACTAATCTAATTTAAGCAATAAACAGCCTCGGGAAGAGGGCCCAATGTAATGCGTGCTCGACTCTGCTCGGAAGTCCACTGCCATGCACAAGTTGCCTCTGTTTTCCCGGCCTGGCACCTCTGAAAATTGCACAAACTCCAGGGTTGCTTCTATGAGTGCTGTGGAACACCACCGACCATGAGGAATGGTCACTGGCCATGGGGAATGGTCACCGGCCACTGATTAAGATATCGGCCACTGATGGATGGCCGGTCGGCACTGCAGATGGCCGGCCGGCCAAAACTTCCTGCAAAATCCTGTTTTGACAGCAGCAGAGGGCAAAACAAAGCATGACAATGCATTTCAAGCAAATGTGTGCACCAACATATTCCTTATCATGTTTATGACTCAAAGGGACATGGTTCTCGATTCCCGGACCACCAATCGCGCATTTCAATGCGTGATGGCCCAAGAAACCAAGTATGCATTTTGATTTTAAATGAAATGCAATGCACATAAATAAACAAAGGGGCTCAACCTCTATCATACTCAACTTCAAGAGGTGAAGCATGCATGCCAATGCAATGCAATCCTAAGCATGTCAGCCTAAGTGTGCAAAATGAGCATGCAAACAAGCAATGTATGTTAGGCACACAACCTAGGTAAAGAAGCATGCAAGGCATGAAGAAATGCGAGCAACAATTATGCAAGATGCAATACGGGTGTTCAAGCATGCAAGCAGGCATGTGAATTCATTCAATCATGCAACAACACACAAGTATGCAACAACACACAGGTTAGCATGCACCTACATGCGAACTATGGACTTAAACTAATTTAGGCAGCCCCCAAACAAGCCTAAAGCAGTGGCCAAATGCTATGGAAATGAGGGCCAACACACACACATACATGCACATGTTGATGGGCCAACACTTAAGCCTACAGAGACAACTTTTAAGCACACTTAAAAGGAGAACAACATGGACAAGTGGCATGCAATGTAAGCTCTGAAAACATGTAGGAAATGATGCCAAATCAACCTACTAATACAAACTAAGCATGCAACCAAGCCCAAGGACCTAAAGCATGATCATATGACACATGAAGTAAATGACCAAAATGAACCAAAACAATCCCAAATCATGCTAAGGCAAGCCTCAAAAACCACTTAGATGGCGTCTAAATGTCCTACACATGGGGGGGCATGCACAAATACTTAAACATGGAGCATACAACACAACCTCTTGAAGCATCAAAGGAGTATCAAATGCAAGCATGCAAGCATGTCACAAGGACTGAAATGGCATGATAAGTGGTTCCAAACCACTGAAATAATGCAAGTAAAGCATGCTACACACCCACACACCTAAGGCTAACAAGCCAAAATGCAAGGTGGCTACACCAAGCATGTCATGGTCGGTGAAAACAACCAAACACAGAACTTAAGCATGCTAAAACAAACATAAAAGCTTCACAAAGCTAAGCCTAAATCATGCTAGAACAAGGGTCAAAACCTAAAGCATGTTAAGGCCAAAACATGGCATTACAAGACATGTATGCAAGGCATGCAAGGTGTGTCTAAACCAAGTAAAAACAGAGCTATATTATGACATAATAAGCATAAAAAACAGCTAAGGCATGGCCAACATACACTTAAACATGGTGCTCATTAATGAGGCAAAAATGGCCCTTTTCAAGGACAACAAGGAGAGGGGGTGGCCCTCTCCTTCTTGGGACCTCAAGGCACCATCCTTACTACAATCCCTCAAGATTTCAGTGGTGAGGAGGCCCAAACAAAGTGGTCCCGGAGCTCACCAAAATAGCACAAAAATGAAGCCTAACAAGGCTTAAGAGGGGTCAAACAATCTCAAAGCACAAAACACTCTTAAACAACTATTTAGAGTAGGCAAAAACAAGACTTTTATATGTTATACACCAAGTCCAAAAATAGTTGCAAGGCAGGCTAAAGAGCTATGCAAAAATGGGGAATAAAAGGGGTAAGTTCTTACCCTTGTTGACCCTCTTCAAAAATGATGGACCAGCAGCTTCTTTGGCTCAAACCAGCTCCAAAACTTCAAGAACAGCCTCTTAGTACCTCAGTAGCTAAAGGAAGGTGTGATGGTGGGTGTTTGTGCACAAAAGTAAGACAAAACACACACAAAACACAAGAGAGAGGGAGATATAGATATAGGATAGATACACAACTCAAACCCTAAAACCAGAGCCCTCTGAAAAATGTTGTCTAACCTAAAAGAGGGAGAAGAGGCTTCCTCTTGTAGAAGATTCAATCTTGTAAAGCTTCCAAGGCAAGCTAACAAGGTTGAAATCCCTCCATACACGCGTATGGAGGGGAGCAAAGGTGGGTGCCAACTATCACAGCTGGCACAAAAATATCTGCAAAAGCAGATGAACAGTGGTCGGCCAGCCAAAAATGCAATTTGACCAAAAAAGATGGCCGGTCGACCATCTATAGTGCCAGCCGGCTAAACATTTGGCCGATGACAACAAAACACAGCCGGTGGCCTCAAGCCATGGCCGGTGAAGTGTGGGGATAGCCAACAAGCCATTCCCTGCCCCCCCCAAAGCAAAAACACAAGTGTTTGGTGTAAAACCAAACACAAAATAGTCGAGTCGAGAGATCCTGAGGCAAGGCGCGTAGCCGAGACCTTCGGGAAAAGGCGAACACAAACATGGATGATCACCAAGTGTTAAAACGGTGACTTCCAAGTCTTGAGGACGGTCAAAAATGGGGTGTCTACAAGTAGTGTTTGGTAAATATGTTGTAAAATAGCTTTTTACTATGTAATTGTCATTTTTGCCCTTATGAACATAAAAATTGTAATTCTCTTTCTTCTTATTTTCTTTTCTCTTCTTTCTTTTTCTTTTTTTCTTCCCTTCTTTCTTTTTGTTAATTTTGTTTAATTTATTAATTCATTACAATTAATATCCATGTATTTATATTAATGTTGTGATGTCATTACATATTATTTTTCGTTATATTAATTTCAATTAGTTATTTAATAGAAATTATAATATTCATTTTTTTATTTCATTTAATATAAGTTATTTCATTTTGTATTTAATTTTTTTCTTCAATTTTAAATTTTTTTTTAAATGTGATTCTGTTTTCATTAATATTTTTTCATTACAATTAATAATATAACAATTGTCATTACAATTAGTATTAATTAGTATCAATTAATATAAAAATTTATACATTTGATAAAATTATTTTATTATAAATTAATTAGTGTCAATTAATGGCTTATTTTCATTTTTTCATTATAAATCAATTAGTATAAAATTATTTCATTATAAATTAATTAGTGTCAATTAATGGCGTATTTTCATTTTTTCATTATAAATCAATTAGTATAAAATTATTTAATTATAAATTAATTAGTGGTAATTAATGGCTTTTGTAATCAATTAATACTAAAATTATTAATTAGTATTAATTAATATAAAAATACTGAAATTAATACTAAAATAATTAACACTAAAGATACTAAAATTATTAATTTTTGTAATCAATCAATTTTAATAATTAATACTAAAATTATTAATAATAATGGCTTAATTATTATTATTATTAATAAAAAAATATTGAAAACCTCAAGAGAGAGAGAGAGAGAGAGGAAAAAAAAAAAAAAAAAAACCCTAACCGGCAGGAACGACGACTCTGGATCACCGGAAAGGGATGGAGATGGGGGACGACGATGAAGGTACGGCAGTCACGTAGCGATCGCGATTGCGAAGAGAGAGAGAGAGATCTACCGCGATCTGCCACGAACAACACTAGAGAGACAGAGAACTGCTGCGATCGCGAAGAGAGAGAACGAGAGATCTACCGCGATCTGTCATGAACAACGCCAGAATGAGAGAGATCTGCTGCGATCGCAAACACACATGCACAGCCACTTCAAACACACACACACACATACATATATACATATATAACAGATCTGATATAACATATATACATATTTGAGGCGACATTTCCACCCTCCGAACCCGAGTTCAACGACGAAAAACCCTAGGTACAGCGCCATGGACGTAGCAGAGAGAGAGAGAAAGATAGCGAGGGGGAGAGAGAGAGAGAGAGAGAGAGAGAAGAGAGAGATCTCTAGTTCATGTTCGTGCGAGAGAGAGATCTCTAGTTCGCCGGAAATAGCTCGAAATTGCCAGAAATCACCAGACAGCTTCGTGGAAGAGACAAAAATGAGAGTGTTTTGATTTATATACATAGTACACTTGTAATAACTTGAAATTGTGAGGGACATTTAAGTCATTTTGCCCCTCAAATTGTAGCTGCCCGGTTAAGCTGATTAGAAAAGCTTCTCCTCTCCCACTCAAAAAAAAATTTTGATTTTTGACTTAAAAAAAGCTATAATCTATATTATTAAGCTGAACCAAACACACTAAAATAGCTTTAATTAAGCTAAAAGCTGAAATAAGTTGAAAATAAGCCCTACCAAACAAAGCCATCAAAAATTGCTCCATGAATGGTAGTCAGAACTCTCTAATTGCTTGAATGGTCAGTGCTTTCAACATCCTCTTCAATGGCCTGCCAGCTCTCAGGGTCGTAAGCCCTCAGAAATGCCATCATTTTGATCTTCCAGTACAAGTAATTACTCTCATCAAGGTAAGAGTACGGTGTAGATTCTGACCACGATCAAATTCCACTGGCTTTGGAGGAGGTTGAGTAAGAGTGGACCAAAATGCCATGTAAGTACTATCTCCGTCTTCACCGGATTCGGTTTCTTTGGGTTCTTGCTTTGACCTGCTTTCATCATCCCAAGTCACTGTATAGACTTTCTTCCGATTCTTTTTCGATGGACATTCAAGAGCAATATGTCCAAATCCTTGACATTCATAACACTTGACCCATTGCCCCTTCACAATCTTCTTTTCAGTTTTTGAAGCAAGTTTTGGTGGAAAAGTTTTGGGTTTTTTATTACTCTTATCTTTTAAAATAAGGTCCTTGAAATTAGGCTTCTTTTTCTTTAAATTTTTTTTGAACTGTTTAGTAAACATAGCCGTCATCTCGGACTCTAGATCAAACTCAGTCTTAGGAGTTTTTGCAGTCTCATGAGCACTAGTGAAAGCCACACTATCTTTTTGTTTGTTCTTAAAAATCTGGTGGACTTCATAAGTCTGCAAGTTTCCAACCAACTAATCAAGCTTGAGGGTATCAACATTCTGAGCCTCCTCAATAGCTGTCACTTTTGATTAGAACCTCTCGGGTAAAGACCTCAAAAATTTTCCAACAACCTTAGCTTCAGGGATTTTTTCACCGAGTGTGAAACAGGAATTCACGATGTCACTAAGTTTAGCATAAAAATCATCAAACATCTCATCATCACGCATAAAAAGAGTTTCAAAGGTTGAGGTGAGACGTTGAAGTTTTGACCTTTTAACAGAAATAGTACCCTCATGAATTGTTTCAAAATGTCCCAAGTCTCTTTTGCTATCTTACACGTGCAAATACGACAAAACTCTTCAGGTATGATGGAGCAAAAAAGGGAATTGAGAGCCTTACTGTTCCAAATCGAGTTTTGATAGTCGAATGCGTCCCATTTATCAAGGGATTTGAGAATATCAACATCATCAATGGTGACAATAGGTTCACTCCATCCATAGATCACACAGTGCCAAACTTTCTCATCGATAGATTTTAAAAACGCTCTCATGCAAGCTTTCCAATAAGAATAGTTTGTACCATCAAGTAACGGAGGTCTATGGGTCGAGTCACCTTCGCAAATTGAATCCATAACACCAATCACACAAAATCACACTCCTATAGTTTTGATAAAAAAAAAACAAAGAGCGACCTGCTCTGATACCAATTGAAAAATCTAAGTGATTCGTGATTAGATCAAGAATTAATTGTACCAATTCCCAAACAACTAAAACTAACAATCTAAATTATCAAGCACATACGAACGTGATTTAGATTATTGTTTCCAAAATAATAAATCAACACAAACGATTTTTACGTGGAAAAATCACAATTGGAGCACCTCCAATTGTGATCAAAAAAACCATGGGCGAAACACCACAAATCAATCCACCAATGAGGAAAGAAAGATTACAAAGATACTAAACAAATTACCCAAACGCTGCCAATTTGTCTTCAAATCTTCTGTATATCTTTCATCGCAACCTTTTTCTCAGAATTGATTAGATGGATGTTGAATCCACAACATCCATTGTCGAATCAACGACTGCACACAGCATCAAACTCCTTCGATTACTTTGTGCTTAAATCTTCGGAATCCACCGAAGAAGAATACTCTTAAAGAAGATCAATCAAACTCCTTGATGTGTGCTTATCAGAACATGAGTTCAATACTCAATCAAACATCAAGGAAAACCAACAAACAAGCCCCAAAACCAAACCCTAAAGCTCCCAAAACAGATCTAGGAGTCTTAACCCTAAAAAAAGATATAAACACATATATATAGAAAACAGGGGTCGCGAACCCCGCTCGAGCGCAGAACTTGTCGCTCGAGCAAAGTCACTAAAACGCGTGCAATTAAACAGGTCTCCACTCGAGCGCCGGAACCCACGCTTGAGCGCAGAAACACACTTCCCAGTATATATATATATAAACTAGTTATTCAAAAAAGTCAAAGAAGAATGTTTTGAAGCTTCCATCCATCTACTTAATTACTTGAATATCATTTAACGTGTTTAAGCCCAGAAAACTTTATAAGTGGTCTAATTAAAAAACAATAGAAATCCACATAAGAAACCAATTTACTTTGTCTAGTAGAAATTAAGAAAAAAATTCTTATTTTTTTTTATAAATATTATTTCATATCAATCAAATAGACTATAATCTCTATTAAATTTTTTGAGGGTCATTACATTAGACATTTTAAAAAAATAACACCTATATAAAGTGAGATTTCTAAAATTTGTGGTATATTAAATTGAGTTTGGAGCAGGAATTTCGAAGGAGACAATTTTATGAAAAAATGCATGCATATATACATATATATATATAAATGAAGTTTGCTAAAACTTTGTATATATAAAAAGAAATTTCTCAACACGTGAATAAACTAGAAACAAGTGATGTGACTTTTAATGAATAAAAATCAACTTTAAGTAAGTGAATAAGGGATGGGGAAAAAAAATTAAACAACTTTCAATTTCTATAAGAAAATCTACAAATTTAAAGAACAACACATAGAATCCACAAAGGTCCAAATCAAACTCACAACAAAAAAGGGTGATCAAAAAGATGATTACGATGTATCTCAATTTCTATAAGAATCCCAAATTTTAGCGAACACATGGAATCTACAAAAGTTCAAATCAAATCCACAACAAAAACGAATATTTTTATATGTTTCTTTTCTCTTTGTAAAAATTAAAATTGTGTGGGTGATTTCCCGATCACACTGCCCGTTTAGTAATTCAGCTGTAGAACACTGGCAGAATAGATGGCACCCTGCTATCCTGCCAAGAAAGAGAAAGCTCAGGCGGTGGTTCTTCCACCCGGGGGTACTCCGACGATCAAGTCAGTACTCTCAAAGATAATCAATAGCTAAACTCATAAGCTTGAGCATAAAAGCATAAAATTGTGTACCTTATACCCACGGGGGTGTCTTTCTTTTATAGTTTACTCAATCCTAGTCCCACTAGAAGCCTGGTTTCTATGGACTCCAATTCAGTGCTTACTTTGGATTTCTCAAGAGATAAGGATAAACTCCCTAAGAGTATTACCCTTATCCATCCTGAAGTCTTTCTTCATCCTAGGACTCTTGTCCCTTATCCGCTTATCTCGGATTCCGGTATTCTCGCAGATAACCTCGGCAACTCCGAGATCACATCGGCATAACTACCACGACACGTGGCACCTCGGCAATCACGTCAGCGTCACCTTGCCACGTGTTGGTACTCTGAAAATATATCCCCACAACTGCCCCCTAGGTTCTATTACCTCGGCATTCTGAGGCGATAGAACCTATATCGTTCCTCTTTCCAGTACATCGGCATAAGAACTTTTCAGCCGAGATCGTTCATTCCAAGCCGACATGTCTTCTTCTAAGAACAAGAATTCTAATGAACTCTGCATGAGCTGTCATGCATCACTTTTCAACCGTTCTACTTACGTGTTTCACCTTCATTGGTTCGTGTCTGTGACGCGCTTGTAAGCCGTCTTGCATCTGTCTGTGCCGTCCGACGCATACGATATTCCAGGCGTATTAAATGCACTGCTTTTCCTGCCGTTTCAAGTTTTTGACAAAACTTTTTTTCCCTCTTTTTGCCTCTTCACTTTGCGCTTTGATTTACTTGCTTTCTCTCTCTCTAAACTCTTTCTCTTGAATCCGCCATTGCTCAAGCTCCAAGCTATGCAACTTCATTCGTCTTTCTGGTGAAGCTCTCGTTACTCGGTCACTTCTGTAACCGTCGTCTGTCTTCGGCGAACTTTATTTCGGCCTTACTTTGCTTGGTAAGCCTCTGTTCCTTTCTCAATTCTTCTATGTTCTTTGCTTACTTGCTGCCATTACTGCTTTGTTCAAACCTTCGATTTGCTGAACTATTCACCTGGATGTGTCTATTAAATGATCTTGCTCATGTCTTGAACACTTGCACTGTTTCACCACTTTCTTGCCATTGTTCTTGACCTTGTATTTCTCGTATTCTATATGCTTTTGAGAACCCTACCTCTGTTCTTGATTCTGAAATTTCATTCTTTGTTTCTTGTTTTCTGTGTTTCCTTCCAGATCTGTGCCCCCAGTCTTTATTTCCATAGATTTAGGTTTGGGATTTGTCTGTAGACTTCACCAATCTTTAGGAAAAACTGAAACAACCCTTACCAGTATTTACCTAGGTTTTTGCCGAGGTCCCAAAAACCCTTTAAGAACATCCCCTTTATGAAGTCGAATACCTTTACGCCAACATCATGGGCATGTGAAAACATAGGGTAGATACCCCAACCAAACTTGAGTACTTTAGGGAAGAATTCTCCATTCCTACCGATGTCTATCTGAGACTGGCTGGGGATGATGACTCCATTATGCCAACAGTTGATTCGATGCCCTTTCCCATTGTGGCTTTCACTGAATGTGGACTCCGGCTTCCACTTAATCCCCTTTTTCGTGAAGTTCTCCACTACTATAAGTTGAACCCCATGCAACTTACCATTAACTCCTATCGAGTGATTAATGGTATTATAGCCTTAGCTAAACAGGAAGATGCTAGGATCACCTTAGCTGATATCCAATACTGTTATACAATGTGTGCCCTCAATTTGAAAGAAAAAGGCTATGTCTATTACCTTAAGCCGAGGTCTACAGAATTCAAAATTGTAGCCGACCTCCCAGACTCCAACAAGGGAGCTGGGGATGACTATGTTATTGCTTCGGGAAATTGGGAGTTCGACTCAGACGAGGATGCCCATCTCTACCCTCTTCCTCGATCAGTTACAGAGGGCAAGGGTAAGAGCCCAGTGTCAATACATTTTTGTTTCTTTTCAAGTCATCAGTACTTTGTCTGTTTCTAATGTCTGTTCTTCTTGCAGATGTTCATAAGCCACCTAAAAGCTTTCGCCAATCCTACGTCCCTAGCAAGGATTTGAAGAAACTTTTAGACTTGCCAGTCCAGAAAAGGAAAGCGCCTTTGCTTCTTAACTTCATTCCAACATACAAGTCGATTTTGCCCGACGTCCCTAAAAGGAAGAAGAAAAACCTTTCTCCACCTTCTACCACAACCCAAACTGCGTCTGTATCTCGAACAGATCAAGGATCAACATCGAATCCAGCTGATCAGTCATCAACTTCGGCTCCATACTTGATCCCAATACCTGAACGGAAAAGGCGGCGCAGACTAGTCCGAACTGCTGAGATGGGTCGTCCGAAACCTGTTGCCGAAGATCTCTTAGCCGACCTCCCTACCGATGTTGACGCTCAACCATCGCAAACCATGCCCCCACCAAAGCTGAAAAAAACCAAGAAACTCAGTCAAAGGTTAAAGTAACTCAGATTGAATCTGAGGATACTTTACCTATCTCCAAACTGGCTGAGAGCGACAAGTCTCAACCTTCTGCTGGGAAGAGGCGTGCAAAAACCCAGCCATCAGAATCCACAAAATCAAAGAAGCCGAGGTCATCGTCTGCGACGACCTCGGGGCCAAAAATACCAAAAGTCCCCTGGACACCCGAGATCACTTTGGAGAATAAGCCTGTCCTGGCTAGTGATAGTGCCGATGACATCAATGTCGGCGTTGCCCTTAGCACAGCTCTACTTCTCCCAGGCGATCTGGAGAAGAACGCCGAGATGAGCGAGTACGAAAATTATGCTCTGATGCTTCAACGCTGTGTTCAAGTAAGTTTCTTCACTTGGTAACCCGTCTTTCTTCATCTTTTCATACTTGTAAACTTTGTAATAACTTTTGTTTTATGCTTTTTTAGGCTGTTCAGCGTGCCCATTCCTTCTCCATACAATCTTTTGAGAATAGGGAGAAGTTGTCCGATATGAAAAGGGAGTTAACTGCCCTTCAGAAAACCAACAAAAGTCTTCAATCAAAAATGAAGAAGTTGGAGGACTAGGCCGAGGCTGCCCTTAAAGCCCAAACTGAGGCCGAAGAGAAGGCTGATGCTGCTGAAGCTATTAAAAAGGTTGCCGAATCGCAGAGGAGAGAGGCCGAGGCAAAAACGGCCCAAGCCGAAAAGGAGCTTCAGGAGGCCCTGGCCATTAAAAATGCCGAAATCAAGGCGGCCGACGAAAAGGCTTACGCTCAGGGTATGGCCGACGTCACTGAGGAATATAAACTACAAGTTAGGCAGGCATGCAACAGGGGCTTCTCCCTTGGTTGGATGTCCCTGATAAAAAAACTTGATCTCCCTGCCGATTCACCCTTCCGCAATGCCGATGCTATCCCTCTTCCATTCCCACCACCTCTACCTCCAAGTCAACCTGAGGATGCTTCTGAATCTGAGGATGAAGATGGAGATGAGGACGAGGATGAGGCCTTAGTAAGGAAATCCAAGGATGCTGCTGGGGCCAAGTCCCTTCCTTCAACTGAGCAAATTATGGACTTAACTCAAGATGAAGTGGGTGATGAGGTCGCCAAGGAAACTACTCCTGAGAAGGCTTCGTCTGACGTCCCTCAAGTTAACAAGAGAATTGACGAAACTCTTGCCGAGATTGATGCAGAACTTACAACGGAGAAGGCGGACGAAGTAGTTCCTCAAGAATCTGCCGAGGTCCAAACCCAAATTACTCCTGAAGCTGAGAAATCATAACTTTAATGTCTTTTGTACTTTTTTGTTTCTTGGGCAGTACAAGCTTCTTTATGTGGCCGATATGCCTCCTGTTTTTTTTTGTTGAATGCTTTAATATAACTATCTTTCTTCGAATGACTGCACTCTCTTGTCTTTTCTTTGACTGTCTCTGCATGATTCTATACTTAGAATATTTTGTATGCCTTTCATACTTTGCCTCCTTTGTGCAATTTTCTCGGGGTTACATACCTCGGGTATAATAACTGATGATTTACCTCAGCAAGAACTTGACCTGTAAATTTAGCATAAATTTCAACAAGTGTAAAACATATACTTTTTTAAGTTTAACTTACTTTTCTCAAGTCTCAAACGACTGTAAAACAATGATCTTAGCTTTCACCTTCAACCTCAGCTTAACTTCAACTTGTAAATTGCTAAAAATTTCAACAAGTGAAGATAAGGAATAATCTCGGCTTAACTTCAACTTGTAAATTGCTACAAATTTCAACAAGTGAAGATAAGGAATAATCTCGGCTTAACTTCAACTTGTAAATTGCTACAAATTTCAACAAGTGGAGATAAGGAATAATCTCGGCTTAACTTCAACTTGTAAATTGCTACAAATTTCAACAAGTGGAGATAAGGAATAATCTCGGCTTAACTTCAACTTGTAAATTGTTACAAATTTCAACAAGTGAAGATAAGGAATAATCTCGGCTTAACTTCAACTTGTAAATTGCTACAAATTTCAACAAGTGAAGATAAGGAATAATCTCGGCTTAATTTCAACTTGTAAATTGCTACAAATTTCAACAAGTGAAGATGAGGAATAATCTCAGATTAACTTCAACTTGTAAATTGCTACAAATTTCAACAAGTGTTAAGTGTCTTTGTATTCTTTCCACCCCCAATGTGAACCTGAGTTCCACTTGGGTTCTCATTATTCATGTCTTCTAGAAACAATATTTGTATCTTTATCAGTCATATGTATTGAAGAATTCTGAAAAGATTTTATTGATGACATCGGTCAAAAACAATGCATATCTAATGATAGAAAATTTTCAAATTACAAGTGTTCCAGGGTCTAGGCAATGCTTTGCCCTCATTGTCTTGAAGCCGATAGGCTCCATTGCCTAATACCGAAGTGATTCTGTAGGGTCCTTCCCAGTTTGGGCCAAGCTTGCCCTCTCTGGGATCTTTCTTGTTGCCGACGACTTTTCTCAGGACTAGGTCGCCGACTTGAAAATCCCTTGGATTGACCTTCTTGTTGTAAGCTTTGGTAAGCTGTTGCTGGTATGCTGCGAGCTGAATTGCAGCTTTCTCTCTTCGTTCTTCCAAAAGATCCAGATCTCGGGCTAAGAGTATATCATTAGTCCCATTCTCAACTCCCTGGGTTCGGATCCTTGGGATGTCGACTTCTAGTGGAATGACTGCTTCTGTGCCATAAGCCATGGCAAAGGGGGATTCTCCTGTTGATCTTCTCGGCGTAGTTCGATATGCCCAAAGCACGTTGGGCAATTCGTCTACCCACTTTCCTTTTGCTGCCTGCAACCTCTTCTTTATTCCATCCAAAATTACTTTGTTGGATGCTTCAGCTTGTCCATTACTTTGGGGAAAACTTGGTATTGAAAAGTAATTCTTGATCTTGAATTTCGCACAAAAGTTCTTGATGAGTTTGCTGTCAAACTGCGTTCCGTTGTCGGCAACTATTGCTCTTGGAATCCCAAATCTGGTGATGATGTTTCTCCATATAAAGTTCTTGACATCCACATCTTGGATTTTGGCAAGAGGTTCTGTCTCTATCCACTTTGTGAAGTAATCTGTTGCTACCAGCAAGTATTTTCTCTACCCAGTTGCCTGGGGAAGTTGGCCAACAAGATCCATGCCCCACTGGGCAAACGGCGAAGGGCTAGATATTGGATTCAGGTCAGCAGCTGGCTGGTGTATCAAAGGTGCAAACCTTTGGCATTGTTCGCACTTCTTCACGTATGCTTCTGCATCTTTTTGCATGTAGGGCCACCAATACCCCTGGGTAATGGCCCTGTGAGCTAGTGATCTGCCCCCAGCGTGGCTTCCACAAACTCCTTCATGAATTTCATATAAAAAATCTTCAATTTGCAAAGGGTGTACGCACCTTAAAAGGGGTCCAGTGAAGGACCTTCTGTAGAGATGTCCATCTGCTGTTAGACAGAATCTTGCCGATTTCAATCTGACTTTGTGTGCCTCCTTGCGGTCTTCTGGCAGCTTTCCTTCTTTCAGGAATGCAACTATTGCATCCATCCAGCTTGGTCCCATGTCCACACACATTGCTTCCTGCTCTGTGTTCCATGGTTCTATGCTCGGGCCCGACATATAGTCAATCATTATTGTCCTTGTTTTTCCAGTTTGTATTGAACTTGCCAGGTTGGCCAACGCGTCGGCGTGGCTGTTATCATCTCGGCTTACTTGGAGTAGTCGGCAGTTCTGAAATAAGGCTGCCAATCTGATGACCTCTTTTGCATATGCCGACATCCTTTCGTCTCTGGCTGCAAATTCTCCTGTTGACTGGTTAACAATAAGCTGTGAATCACAAAAAACTATTACCTCATCTGCTTCTGCTACTGCTGTCAGTTTTAGCCCTGTAATTAATGCTTCGTATTCTACTTCATTGTTTGAGGCCTTGAACCCCAAACGGATGGACTGTTCTATTATTTCTCCATCTGGAGATATCAGTAGTACTCCTGCCCCCGCTCCTTATCGGTTTGAACTTCCATCGACAAACAGTCTAAAGGAGCCGCTGATGTAGATGCTGCAGGGTCTGAGTTTTTCCTTCCTTTGTTCTTTTGCCTTTGGCTGGGCTTCTCCTTGCTTGCTGGGACAACGTTCATCTTGGCTCAACGGAGCCCGATGTTCGATGGATTCCGCGGTGAACTCGGCCACAAAGTCGGCCAAAACTTGGCCCTTAATTGCTGTTCTCGGCCTGAACTCCAGGTCGTACTGGCCCAAGGCCACTGCCCATCTTGCTATCCTTCCAGTTAAGTCTCCTTGCTGTAACAAGGGTTTCAAAGGGTGCTCTGTTAGCACTACAATCTTGTGCGCCTGAAAGTAATGGTTCAACTTCTTTGAAGCCATCACTAAGGCTAGCATTAATTTCTCTAGGGGTAGATACCTTGTTTCTGCGTTGGCCAAGGTTTTGCTTACATAATAAACAGCCTTTTGCTCCCCTTTTTCTTCTCGGACTAACACCGCGCTTACTGCGTGTTCTGAAACTGCTAAGTACAAAAACAGCTCTTCCCCCGGTCCAGGTGTTGAGAGGACTGGAGCCGTAGTCAGATACTTCTTTAGGTCGGCCAACGCGGCCTCACATTCCTCTGTCCAGAGGAAATCCGTGGCTTTCTTCACCAGGCTGAAGAAAGGTTTACATTTGTCTGAGCTTCGGCTTATGAACCTGTTTAGGGCTGTGGCCCTTCCGGTAAGCATCTGTACCTGTTTTGCCGATGTTGGGCTCTGTAAATCTAGGATGGCCTTGATCTAATCTGGGCTGGCCTCAATGCCCCTTCTTGTCACCAGGTACCCCAAGAACTTACCAGATCCAACTCCAAACGAGCACTTTGATGCGTTGAGTCAGAGCCGATATGTTTTGAGGATTTCAAAGACCTCTTTTAGGTCAGAAAGATGACCCCTAGGCTCCTTGGTCTTCACGACCATGTCATCGATGTAGACTTCTACTGTTTGGCCAATCAAGTGTCTAAACATCTTGGTTACCAACCTTTGGTAAGTTGCTCCTGTGTTTTTCAGCCCAAACGGCATTACTCTGTAACAGTACAGGCCTTTTGGGGTGATAAACGTTGTCTTCTCTTCATTTGGGGGGTACATGGCTATCTGGTGGTACCCCCTATAAGTATCTAGGAAGCTCATCCTTCCATGTCTAGATGTGGTGTCCACCAACTGGTCGATCTTGGGTAGAGGAAAGCTGTCTTTGGGACAAGCTTTGTTTAGGCTTGAAAAATCTACACAGACCCTCCATTTACCGTTCTTTTTCTTTACTACCACAGTGTTTGATAGCCATGTCGGGTAATCGACTTCTCTGATGGCCCTGGCCTCCAGAAGTCTGTCTACTTCCTCTTCTACTGCTTTGACGTGTATCAACGTCGGTCTTCTGGCTCGCTGTATTACAGGCTTGGTCGACCTGTCGACGTTCAGTTTGTGGCATGTGACCTCGGGGTCAATGCCAGGCATCTCATAAGGTGTCCAGGCGAACACCTCAATGTTTGTTCTCAAAAAAGCTTCCAGCTCTCTTTCCTCTTCTTCGGCTAAGCCTGAGCCAAGAAGAAAGAAGCGTTCTTCATCGCCCTCCTGGACGAGGATTTTCTTTAGTGCTTCTTCACTTTTCTCGGCCGGCTCCTTGCCGACATCGTCTAGGACCTCCATGTCCTCTTCTTCGATTTCTGCCTTTACTGGTTCTCGGATGTTGCAGGTTGATTTCATTGCTGCCATGGAGCAAGTTTTTGCCTGCAGTTGATCTCCTCTGATTTCTTCAATCCCAAGCTCTGTTGGGAACCGCAATAGTTGATGCAATGTTAAGGGAACTGCCCCCATTGCATGCAACCATGGCCTTCCCAAGATGATGTTGTATGGTGAAGGTGTGTCAATCACAATGAATTCCGTCTTGATTTTCTTTGTGCCGGCTTGTACTTCCAAGCTTGTTGCTGTAGACACCCCATTTTTGACCGTCCTCAAGACTTGGACGTCACCGCTTGAACACTCGGTGATCTTCCATATGTGTGTTCGTTTGGAGTTCCCGGAGTTCTCGGCTCGCGCGCCGTGCCTCAGGACCTCCAAACTCGACCGTTTGTGTTTGGTTTTGCACCAAACACCTGTGTTTTGCCTTTGAGGGGCAGGGAATGCCTTCTGAGGTATCCCCACACACCACCGGCTGGGGCTAGAGGCCACCGGCTGGATGTAGTTTTCACCGGCACTATATTGTGCCGGTCGGCACTATTTTGTGCCGGTCGGCACTGTTTTGGGCGAAATGACCATTTTGCCCAGCCGACCACTGTGCACTTGCTTTGTGAGATATTTTCTCACAGCTGTATGCAACTTGTTTCCCCTCCATACACGTGTATGGAGGGATGAGCTTGCTTAGTGGCCAAGCTTGTAAGCCTTTGGCCTATAAGAGGGAAGGCTCTTCCCTTTGCTCAAGGGTTACAAAATCTGAGAGCTTTAGACATTGTTAGAGAGTTAGAGCTCTGGTTTTTTTAGGGTTAGAATAGATATACTTACTATCTCTCTCTTTCTCTTTGTAATCTAGGTGTTTTGTGCCTTACTATTGCACTAAAACACATAGTGTTCCACCTTTCTCTTGGTTCTGAGGTTCTAAAGGTTGGTTCTTGCTGTTTTTGGTTGATTTGAAGCTCAAAGAGGCCATCACTCCATCTTTGTTGAAGAAGGCTACAAGGGTGAGATACTAACTCCCTTTTTCCCCATTTTTGCACCTCGTTTTTACCTAGTTTAAAACAGTTTTTGTGCTTAGTGATTAACACATAAAATCTCTGTTTTTAAGTCCTCTTTATTGTTCATTAAGAGTGTTGTGAGGTTTGGGGAAGTTTGACCCCCCTTTAGGCCTTGAAAAGGGCCCATTTTGTGCTATTTTGGAGAGATCCGAGATTTTGGTGATAGGATCTCTTCACCACTGAAATCTTGAGGGATTTCAGTGGTGAAGAGCATGCCTTGAAGTCTCAAGAAGGAGAGGGCCACCCCCTCTCCTTGATGTCCTTGAAGAGGACAAATTTTGCTTCCTTAAGGAGCTCTATGCTTGAGTGTGTGTTGAGCTTGTTTGACTTGTTTTCCATGCTTATATTGCCATGATATAACTTGGTTTTAAGTTGGTTTTGGTCTCCTATACATGCTTAGTATAGTTGCCTTGTAATGCCCCTTTTATGCCTTAACATGTCTAAGTTGTTTGCCCTATTTTCTAGCATGTTTTAAGCTTAGATTTGTGAAGCTTGTGTGCTTATTTTGCCATGATTTAGCTCTGTCCATAGCCTTTTGGGTCGATCCTATCATGCATTATATAGCTCCTTTGTATTTGGCTTGTTGGCCTTGAGAATATGAGTGTATAGCATGCTATGCTTGCTTCATTTTTGGTGGTTTAAAACCATCCAACATGCCATTTCAGACCTTATGATGTGCTTGTATGCATGCTTTGGTTGCTTCTTTAATGCTTTAAAAGCATGTGTTGAATGCTCCTTGTTTTGGTCATATTGCATGCCTTTGCACTTGAGCCTCTTAGATGCCATCTAGGTGCTCCTTAGGCTTTGTTTAGGTCTGCTTGTGACCTATTTTAGGTCCCCTTAGCCTTGTGAGGCTTGGTGGATTTGGCCTTGGTTTAAGCCTTTATGGCTTGTTTCAAATGCTTGGGCCATTCATTGCATATTTGGCTTGTTTTGTTGCATGATTTGGCACCATGTTTAGCATGATTTTCAGAGCTTTAAAATGCATGCTATTAGTCCATGTTTGGCCTCTTTAAGTATGCATGAGAGTTGCTTATGAATGCCTAAGTGTTGGACCATAATTGTATGCATGTGTGTGTGCATTCTAGCCTTCATTTTCGAGCATGTTGGCCACTGTTTTGAGCCTTGTTAGAGCTGCCCAATTCATGTATAAGTCCATCCCATTGCTTAGCTAGCATACTTGCCTTATATGCTTGTTTGTATGCTTGCATAAATGCCATGCCATTGTCCATCTTGCATCCTAGATCACATGCTTAGGGTTGCATCACATGGACATGCATGCTAGGCCTCTTGACTAAGTCATGATGGAGGTTTAGCACCCTTATGTGCTTGCTTGGTTTGTGTGCATTTGACATTGAAGTTGCATTCTTGGTCCTTTAGACCATCACGCATGGAAATGCGCGATTGGTGGTCCGAGGATCGAGGCACATGCCCCATTGAGTCATAAACATGATGTGGGATGTGTTTGGTGCATAAATGGCTTGAATTGTATTGCCTTGTATGTTGTTTCCCTCTGCTGCTGTGAGTTGCAGGTTCTGCAGGAATTTTGTGCCGACCGGCACTTTTTAGTGCCGACCGGCTGCTCATTGGCAGCCGATAAGGAAATTTAGTGCCGGTGGCCACATCTTCTAGCCGGTGGTGTTCTATCCCAGCCGGTGGTGATCCCCAATGCCCTGAGAGGCACTCCTGGGATTTTGGTAATTTTCTGAAGAGGAGAGCAGAGGAAACAGAGGCAACCCGTGCACGGCAGTGCGATTCCGAGCGAGTCCCGGGCACGCGACGCATCCGGCCCTCCTCCCGAGGCATTTACTGCTTTAATTAGGTTAATTAATTAGCTTAATTAATTTATTCAATTTGTAATATTTAATTAGCTAGTTTAGTTAATCATTTATTCGGTTCTGTATTATTATTTCGGTCCCTCCGAGTGAGGGCAAATTTGTAATAAGTGTGGGTGAGTGTGTGTATGTCTTCCAATCCCCACTTCTTTCTATCCCTTTTGTTTACCTGCTTACAATGGTAGATTAGGGCATTTTCAATTAGCATACCTTATGCTATGCATGCGTGCATCCATGCATTTGTTGACATGCATCGGGCTCGGCACATCATACAAACTGCATCGTACTTTCAATTCCAAATTGAATACGTGTTATTTGTAGCATTCCATATGCCATGTTTAGGATAGCCGAGCCTGTTTAGATTACATCCTTGTATGCGATGCATTAGCCACTTAACATGAACTAGGACACGCATGTTTGCTAACTAGTTTCTTGTTTTGGCACGGAGTACGATGTAAGTATTTACGCTTTAGCATACCACATGCGTGTGAATGTTGCCATAATAGCATGACTACCATGAGGCTAAAGTGCTTATGTGATATAACTGCATGAATGCCTGTGGGTGGAGGTTGGATTGCTTGAGTTGGGAAAACCCGTTGAAATCCGTGTTTTAGCCTACTTGCGGGTAGCAAATCCCAAAGCATTTTCAAAACGAACGGATATGCAATGTTTGTTTCCAAATTAGGCAATCTAGTCTATACTTGTTTGCTGTGCGCATAACATAGTAATTCTAGGCTAATAATTGGAATAAGGACATGTAATGTTTTCAAAAACGGATATCACGGTTAGTAGAGGCCGGTCTTCGGACCGGGCGAAAGGGGGTGCTCATAGCTGACCTTCCCCGATCGTACCCAAGCTCCCGAGCCAAGTCACTTTGGTGATGACGGACACGTGGCCTTTGGCACCGAGTCAGGGTTTCCTAAATTTCCCATTTTAAAATATTTAGGTGGCGACTCTGTAATCTGGCAAAGCAGTCCATGTTTGGCACTACTTTTCAAAAAATCTGTTTTCTCAAACGATTTGCCGGATTTGGACTCTTTGGTTCAGATTTAGAACCGTGACACAAAATCGAGTCCGAACTGTAGAGAGGTCCCTCCCGCGGGCGCGTCTACAGTTTCTGGCGACTCTGCTGGGGACTTTTAGAGAGCTTGACTCGAACTCGTGATATCCTATTTTGACTACACTTATGTGTTTCTTTGCATTGCATGTGCATTGGTGCGCCTAGGACACCGTGTTGGCCATCTGCTATTCCTGAGCGGTTTGCTGGAGGCTTGTCTTGTCAAGGCATGACCATAAGGCTGACCGGTTGCGGGCTCTGCCAGTATGGGAACACAAACCCCGGTTTTACCGGGGCACCCTTTTTGACCATTCGACCTAGTGCATATCGAAATCCGTAGTGACCATTCCAAACTAGGACAGGTTGCTCACCCGATATTAGGTTGTTTGAAACCGCTGCGTGCGTAGTGAAACCCTAGCTCCTGACAAAATAGGACAGGGAAACCCTACCCCAACATAGGGTTGCATTGGCTCTCATTTACTTGCTATGTGCTTTTAGAGTGTATCTCTACAGGGAATGCATATACCAGTTTGCAAGTCTGGGAATCCGGCCCGAGGGCACCAGTATCAGTGTTGTTGAGAATTAGCCGTGTCTGCGAGTATCAGTTCAGTTTTGATAATGACTCCGGGGAATAGTGTTCAGTAGCAGAGAGTAGTTGTCTAGCTACACCTGTGTTTGATCTGTTTGGGGCTGAAATACTGCTTGTTTTCCGTTTCAGTTCAGAGATTCAGTGAGTTGACCCGGAACAGTTAGTGTCTCCCCCTTTGCTGAGGCAGGACTGAACATGATGCAGAACTCTGAAGAGATTGTGGTCATGACGGCCGCGTTAAGTCAGGAAACCATCCCACAGAATGATGCTACTGTTGATATGACGCATCCGCCCAGGTCGCCCGCTGCACACCCAATCTGGACCCCCCAGTTCTATCAGGCTCGCGAGCCCACTACATTCGAGTTAATGGGGATGATAGGTGATCTTCAGAGGTCCGTGGCGGATCTCGCTTACGGAATGTCAGCCTTGCCACCGGTTGCACCGTATGCCGGAAATTTCGAACCCCAAGAACCCCCGCTATTGGGGCGGATTGTGATTGAGCTTAATCAGCCGGAGATGGCCTCCACATACAACAGTGATGCACCGATATCCACCCAAACTCTCAACCCGGCTGAGGCCAGAGGTAAGGACAAAGTGAAGGCAGATGCCGATCCCATCGAACAACTGCTGTGGGCAGTAGAGGCTTTGAAAGCCTGGGGAATGAACAAGCAACAGGTATCCGCAGTTATGACAAAAACTATGGAGGATGCCTTCCCCACCCCGCCTAAGGGCAGTACCAATCAACCAGAGAATCGGGATAGGCCCCGTCATGCCAAAACAATCCTTCCCACCCCCAGCCTTGTATCCGGGAAGAATCAGAAATCCAAAGCCGCACCTGCCGACCCATTCGCCAGTACATCTAGCAGGAGTGTTCAGGCTCCAAAGTACCTGCCCCGAGGGCGCAGGGCCTTCCATCCTCTTTACATGCCTTTGTCTAGGGCACTTCTGATTTTGGCCAAGAAGGGGCATCTTACACCTCTCGATCCTAGGCCACTCCCCAAACCCCTTCCAGCGGACCATGATGCCACTCAGTACTGTGCGTACCATCAACAGTCTGGCCATGCTACTGATAACTGCTTCCGCCTCCGCCACGAGGTACAAGACTTGATTGATAACAAGATCATCCTTCCGCCAACCTCGGCCAAATCAATCACTACGGAGTTCTTGGACTACGAGGATACAGATACCGAAGGCACAGATACCGCGAGTATGTGATCAGAAGATGAGGCGCCTGCGGGCAATATTTGGTACATTTTTGATGTGGCGTTTGGCACGCATTTTTGAGTACCCGCCAATGCTAGTTTTGTAAATCCTGACTTGGGCGTCGAGTCAGTCTTCTGTTTTGTTGTTGAGTCTGTCTCATTGTTTTGAGTCAGTCCTTTTGTTTAAGGGTCTGCCTATTTGTAATGAGTCAGTCCCTCTTTTGTATAGAATGCTAGGTGACTTCGGGGTTGTTGCCTCAAGCACCGTTTTGTCTTGTAATTACTTCTCTTGCTTTCTTTTTGGGTCTGCCTCTGTTGGAGCCAATTTACATCCGGGGAACCTGAATGAAACAGCCGTGGCTACCGTGTTCCCATGTTTATTGACTGTGTTGGGCTAGTTGTGCCAGAGATTTCGAATGGGGTGACAGCGCACTCCACCTGCTCTCGTGTGCCTTAAGAATCTTTGTTTTGACCTAAGTTTTTCAAAACTATTCATACACTGCGGTGATAAAAACAAAGAGGAAGTAATTCCTCGGGTTTTGTAAAACTTTGATCAACTGAGAGAAAGAGAGGCACGCTAAACTTTTAATGAATGAAATCATGCCTGTCAGCGTGAGTACTGAGAAGGACCCTGGTTTGATCCAGACTGGTTCCACACTATCTTCTGCGCAAGCGATGTGTCGTTTTCTTTAAAAACTTTCAAAAACAAAATATTTTGCGCGGTCCTGTGAAGACCTGTGTGGAATCGCTCTTGAGATTGTGCAGCCTAGGATCGCTCTCAGCCTCAAGGTTCCATCTATCTGTTCCGAACCAGGAATCCGTTCAGAATGTCCAAGCAGTCAAACGCCTGTGGGGCCCTGTTTGAAGCAGCCCTCGAGCAAGAGGCACCAAAGTCAGATCAAGAAGATCAGACCTCATCAGAAGAGGCTTGCAAAGCTAGAACAGAAGCACCCCTCGAACTAGGGGCAAAAATATCCGATGTGCTAAGGTGGATCTTTCTGCAAATCAATACAATAGCCATTCTCTTAGATACGGATGGCTTCAAAACCCTACAACCATTTGGCATGGACCAAGCTACACTTTTACCCTTTGAGAGGCTCGCTGGGCCGAAAACCCGGAAGGGCGACCCAGGCAAAAGTTAGAGCAAGCAAAAAATACATACAAAAGAGAAAAGAAAAATGCAAAAGAGAAAAGATGAAAAGAAAAAGAATTGAAAAGAAAAGAAAAAAAGCTCGCAAGGTCGAAAACCCGCATCGGGTGCCTTGGCAAAAGTTAGAGCAAAAGAAAAAAAGAAAAATGAAAAAGAAAGAAAAGAAAGAAGAACAAAGCTCGCAAGGTCGAAAACCCGCATTGGGCGCCTTGGCAAAAGTGAGAGCCTAAAAATAGTGAAGGTTAAAATACCCGAGTGTACCTTAACCCCGAACTACGTAAGGCTTGATTCCCATGTTTGGGATACGTAGGCAACTTCATTCTGAAGTCCAGCCACAAACACTTCAAATTCGACTGTGTCCATGCAATGGTTCTGGCCATCTTTGTCTTCTCTGTATCCGAGAGTCTGGTTGTGTTCGTCGCTCTGAGGACTGTCTACAATGCACTGCGGTGCCGTCCAAACAAGGGGCAACTTTCCATTGCCATGTAGCTCCCCTCCTGCAAGGGGCAATTTCCCTCCAGATCCGAGGTTGTGCGTCTCAAGAGTAGGTTCCGTGCTTGTTAAGCATTGGCCGTTTGCAAAAATAGTTTTTGAAATTTTTTTTTTTTTTTTTTTACTAAGGTTGACTTATTTTCTCGAAAACTATTTCGTTTTCAAAATTGGGCCATGTTTGGACCCAAAAAGGAAAATTTTCAGTGCTTACAGCCTGACTTGCATGATTTCAAATCAAAAATCGAACAAGCGCGCTAATCTGATGTTCATTTTGATCGAAACTGTTTTAGAAAGAAAACAAAAAATGGTCAAAGTGACGAACTAGGGGCACAGTTGAGTCAGGTCTTCTGTCCTCCCCCTGCCAACACACTTGCCCGAGAGGCACCCTATCTACCAGAAGAAGTGGCTGCGAGCTAGCTGTATCGGGCGTGAACCCGTAACCTCTCACTTATCCATCAACCACTCTGGGGAGGGATGAAAAATGAGAGAATAAAGAATAGAGAGGTGTAAGTTGAGAGGAAAAGTGAGCAAAAAGGGTTTTGTGAGAAAAACCGAGCTCGAGGGCCGAGTGGCGTGAGGATCACACAAATCAGAGAGGGTGGGAAACCTGCCCGGAAGGATTGGCTCCTCGAGATCTTTTGTTTTCAAACACGTCCGTGTCGTGTCTTTTGATTTGTCGGTCTTGCTTTCGGCTTTGAGTCTTGTCCGAGCGTATCTCGTTATGTCAGGTCGCATGCCTTTATTTCTCTGTCTGAGTCTGTCTCGCCATGTCCTGTGGTAGGCTCGATACCCCGGTCGTGGAACCCTTCCTCACTTCGAAAAGGTCGTTTGTGCTCTGAATGCTGTGCCATTCTCTACATTCGTATGAGGCAGGAGAAGGAAAGGATTGATTTGGGACATCCGGATGTGTTTCGATTATAACTGTTTCAGCTTTCGTGGTCCGTCTCGTCAGATTGGGCTGTTGATTCAGAATTTGTTGTATGCAGGATGGGCCGAATGCCGTATTCCGGGTTGCGTACAGATCAATCCCCAGCAGATTAGTCCCCAGTAGAGTATTGGGCTGTGTGTCCAGTTTCAAGCAGTGATGTGTATGTTTTGTATTGCCGATTAGTCGGTGGGTTATCTGATTATTACAGTGCAAGTGTTCAAGTGTCAGACAACAGACCAATATCATTTACATTTGAGGTGTAAAATGATGCAATGCAGTGCGAAGTATGAAATATGCATATATATACAAATGTAACATTCTTTTCAAACAAAAGTTCATTTCATATCATCTTTTTCGAACACATAGTTTGAAGACAGCAAAACCTGCCTGCGGCAGTACATAGTACTCTATCTACCAAAAAGAGAAAAGTACAAGAAAAGAAATAAAGAAAAGAAGCAGCAAAATCATCATCATCAGCAGCAGGCCTCATGCCCGAGGATCAGTCCTCGCCCTCTTCCTGGGCAAAAGCACAAAAGCATCGTCGGAGCCGTCACTGTCAGAGCCCGAGCCTGAGCTATCCCCGGCCTCCTCCGCAAATGACTCAGTCCCCGCCTCCGACTCACCGTCTCCCGGAACTGGAGCTCGCGAGCTGCTCCCCACGTGACCACGTCCCCCTCTAGTACGAGGGAATATCCTGCCATCTCGAGTAGAAAGGGAAGGCCCAGCCGGAGGAGCGTCGCCCACTGGCGGAATCGGAAAGGGAGGCTGGAAAATATGAAGAACAAACACATCAGAATGCTGTGAGCAGTTTATCAGTATAGAATGCAGTGTATGAGTACAATGTGTGAATGCTGTGAGCAGTTTATCAGTATAGAATGCAGTGTATGAGTACAATGTGTGAATGCTGTGAGCAGTTTATCAGTATAGAATGCAGTGTATGAGTACAATGTGTGAATGCTGTGAGCAGTTTGTCAGTATAGAATGCAGTGTATGAGTACAGTGTGTGAATGCCGTGAGCAGTTTATCAGTACAGAATACAGTGTATGAGTACAGTGTGTGAATGCCGTGAGCAGTTTATCAGTACAGAATGCAGTGTATGATTACAGTGTGTGAATGCCGTGAGCAGTTTATCAGTACAGAATGCAGTGTATGAGTACAGGGTGTGAATGCTGTAAACAGTGAATCAGTGCCAGATGTAGTGTATAAGCACAGTGTATGAAAGCCGTGAGCAGTTTGTCAGATTTTTGTGCAGTATAGCAGACGGTGCGAAACAGAGTATGGTTTGAGACTGTGGTCAGTAGAACATACCGGCAAGCCGTAGACGGCCAAAGCGTTGAGAGTCCGCTGCAGCATCCCCATCAGGGAGGCATTCAGCTCCACAGACTGACGGGTATACTCGGAGGAAGCCTGCAGAAGTATTAAATACATCAGTATTCTGGGGGATATCTGAATGAACTGAAATGAAATAACAATGCAAGATGCAGAAATAAAAGTAATACATACTGGCGGCAAGTCAGGAATACCAGCCAGCTCATGATCAGCCGGGGGAGAAGCAAAAGGGATCTGGTAGGTCTCCCCACTCTGCCCCCTATAAGTCAACATAGTAGGCAAAGCGGGCCAGCCCGTCCCTCGCCCCCTCTGCACTCCCCTCCTGCCGCGAGCCCGAGCCCTCTGTGATGGCCCCGCTCCTGCTCCTACCTCTGCCCGGGCCGCTGGCGCCGCAGGTCTCGCTGGATCAGCTCGAGAGCCCCTGCTCAGAGGCTGCATGATGAAGGTCCGGATGTACTCTGAATAGTCGCCCTCGCCCCTGTAGGCATCTACGTCCACGGCCCAACCAAGGGTGTAGTCCTCCATCTGCTGGAAGCTGTACCCCTCAGTCTCCCTCACGCGCTCGGGAGGATGGATCGGAACTATCTGCTCTGGCAATCCTAGGGCCTGACGCAAGAAGCGCTCACCCAGGTACCAGGCCCGACAGACCGGGCCCTCCAGGAGAATCCGGTAGCGCGAGGTCTCGATGGCGCCGGCATACCGATCTCGTATCACCGCTGGTAGTGGAGCCCACGGCTGCCAGATGACCTGAAATGAAATACAGTTGATTATCTATGGATACAGGAATGTACGCCTGGAGGCGAAGCTTAAACGGGCTGTAAGTGAAACATACCTCGGTAGGGGTGATGGTGTCGAAAAAACGGCGGAAGAAGCTGAAAGTGTCCCGAGGCCTCCGGGTACATCGCCCGTCGTAACGGCGAGAGAAGGGGACGACCAGAGGAGTCTCCGCCTCCGGCACTGGCTCTAGCCTGGGGAAGTAGGCGTAGACCCACAACTGCAAGACAGATGTCAGAACATTTATCAGAAAAGCAGAATGCAGAATAAAGCAGAAATAGCGGAGCCGTGTGTTGTGCAGTGTATTGAGCAGAGTGTACAGTGTGAACAGTGTACAGTCAGTATAAAAGCAGCAGTATGTGTGTGCCGTGTGTACAGTATACAGTCAGTATAAAGTAGAAATATGTGTGTGCCGTGTGTACAGTATACAGTCAGTATAAAGTAGAAATATGTGTGTGCCGTGTGTACAATATACAGACTACAGTGTGTGCAGTGTGCAGAATACAGAAAGTATGGTGCAGAAATGTAAAGCAGAGGAGAAGACATACCTCCCAGGCTCGCCAGTAGCCTCCTAGCAGCTGTCCACTGCTACGAGAAACGGAGCTCCTGTAGCCATAAAGGGTGGCCAGACCCGCGCCACCCCAGTCATACTGCACAATCCGTCGGACGTCCACCAGTGCGCTGAGAAGACAGAGAGGCACGGTGTTCGCCCGGTCGGCGAAGAGGGTGGTCCCTAGCAGAAACATCAAGAAGCCGCGGGCATACTGCTCTACGGCCATCTCGGTCATCGGAGCCGCCGCCTCCAACGCAGGCTGCACCCTAAACTGCACCTCGAACCAGGAGTAGCGGACGAACCCTGGACGAACAAGCGGCGGCGCCTCGCCGAGCAAATGAACCTGAGCGGCAATCCACTCGTCCATGTCTGTGTCGAAGGGGATCGGATCACCCCCCACCCCGATGCCGGTGAGCATCGAGAAGTCGTAAGGGGTCATCGTCATGTCCCCGGTCGCTGATAGATGAAAAGAATCGGTGGTGTCCCACCACCTCTCTGCCAGAGCGGCAAGAAGAGGTCTGCAGGCAGAGAGCCTGGAGAGTCCCCTGCAGAAGGTACCGAAGCCGGCCCGATCCACAATGCGGCTAACGGCGTCAGGCAGCTCGGCGTACCAATCGCGAGCGGTAACGTTCCCATACCCGCGGAGAGTATGGGAGTCTCCCTGTAGTCAAGAAATTGCAAAGCCATATGAAGATATGCAGTTGGTGTAAATCTGGTATGCGTGCAGATTATCTTTAAAATTCAAACAAAAAAACCGGGTGCCGGTGTGGTTACAGTAAACTACAATGTGCGATGCGTCAGTGTGTTTTTTGTTTGAACGGTGCAAATCTGTGTAAGCATCGTGCACGTGTGTACGTTTCTCAGATGCAAGCAAATGTCAGGTTTCAGTATACTGCGGTGGAATACGGCCTGTGATGTGTCAGTGTGTTTTGTGAGAAACAGCATGCAGATATGGTGCACGTGTGCGCATTTTTCAGATTCAAGCAGATAACGGGTCATCGTGTGTCTGCAGTGAGCTACAGTATGTAATACGGCAGCGTATTCGAGTGGTTCGATTCAGTGCAAAACTAGCATGCGTGCAGGTTTTTTAGATTCAAATAAGCACCGGGTGTCTTTGAATTTGCAGTGCAATGTGTGCCGTGTGTTCGAGTGCTTGAGGATAATGTATTGTGTGTGCATGCGCGTCGGTCCTAAACAGATGTCAGTTATGAGTTTGTCTACAATCAACTACAGTACAGTACATCAGAACTAAGCAGTTAATGGGTTCGGTTAGCTATGGCAGTTGACAGGAAATCCTACATTGCAGAAAATAAAAGACCAGAATGTTACCTCGGTGGCACCAGCAGACAAGTGGGAGGCCGGCTCGCGCAGCAAGAGCTCCGGGTCCAAAGCCCTGTCAAAACCGCGGAAATGGCGAGTTTGTCTACAATCAACTACAGTACAGTACATCAGAACTAAGCAGTTAATGGGTTCGGTTAGCTATGGCAGTTGACAGGAAATCCTACATTGCAGAAAATAAAAGACCAGAATGTTACCTCGGTGGCACCAGCAGACAAGTGGGAGGCCGGCTCGCGCAGCAAGAGCTCCGGGTCCAAAGCCCTGTCAAAACCGCGGAAATGGCGAAGTCCATCGGGTGGTAGCACGTGGATGGTCGGGCGATAGGTCGCCGGATCGAATGGGCGCTCGCTCAACGAGAGGAGCTCGACCCCGGGGTCCATCTCATGGTCCGGGGGAGTCCCGACATGTGGAACATCGTCTGCCATGGGTAATGGTGGTGAAAAATGACCGAAAAATGAAAAATGGGCCGGAATACGAAAAGTCAACCGACAAAGTCAACCCCGAGAGGGTCGGAAATGGCCGGAAGGATCGGAATGTGAAAAGACACGAGAATGAAGAGAAAATCGAGGGGAACAAGTCCCGAAAAGGCGAAAATGGTGAAAAATGCACCGAAACAACGTTTTGTTCGGTCGAAAATGTCCGAAACGCGAAGAATATCGCGAATCCGACGAGAAAATGGGCGTGAAACGCGAAGAAATCGGCGAAAAATCGAAAGGAAAACACTTTAGAGAGAGAGAGGAGGAGTTTTCGGTGGCTTGAAGTGTGAGGAATAGGGTTTCAAGCCCTATTTTAAAAGACCCGAGGCAAAATGGCAAAACTGCCCCCGATCAGGCATTTTCTGCCGGTCGGCACTCTTTTGTGCCGGTCGGCACTATTTTGTGCCGATAGATGATTTTATGCAGCCGGTGGTAGCCGGTGACCACCCCACTCAGCCGGTGGTGTTCCCAAGGCCCTTTTTAGGCAAATTGAGGAGTTTTGGGTCTTTATAGCTCAAGAAAGTGCAAGAAAATGCATCCCCGATGCTCAACCGGCCTCCGTTTTGACTTCGGACCGTCTCTACTGTGCGTGGCACTCAAGTTCAAGCAAAGATTATATCCCTTTTGTATCCTTTTGTCGTTTACAGAGATTCAAAAGTTGCCCCGTGTGTGTCACGCGCATCCATCACATTGTCCGGCGCATCGTATCGCGCCATCTTGCACGTCCCTTGCGACTTGCACCGTCTTGCATTGTCGTATGGCACGCGTGTCATACTCTCTCATTTTGCATTTCATTTTGATCCACGTGAGGTGTACTACCTCACGTGTTTCATTTCGCATTTCATTGCATCCCGAGGTACGTGTGCCTCATTTTGCATTTCATTGACCATCAAATGAGGTATACGTGCCTCATTTTGCATTTCGTTGCATCTCGAGGTACGTGTGCCTCGTTTTGCATCTCATTTTGATCCACGTGAGGTGTACTACTTCACGTGCTTCATCTTGCATTTCGCATTCCATCGCGCTATTTCGCGCACCTTAGAGTTTTATCGCGGGTCCGGCGGGACCTTAAACACGTCCGGTCTGGCGAGACCTTAAACACGTACGGTCCAAGAGACCTTAAATCCTTCGAAGAGGCAAAACCTTTGGCGCATGCATTATTATGTATCATTATCTCAGCAGCCGCGCATTGCCGCGCATTTTGAAACCATGCACCCATCCGGGTCTGGCGAGACCTAAAAAAAAAACGTACGGTCTAGGAGACCTTAAATCCTTGGGAGGTGCAAGACCTTCGGTGCACTAAAGTTGCCCCTCATTGCATTTGGCATGCATTTCACCGCGCCGTTTGGCGCACCCCCATTGCACTTCATTTTCCATCCTTTGAGGCACGCGTACCTCTTTGCACTCCATTTTCCATCTTTTGAGACACGCACGTCTCGCCTGCCCCATTTGCACCCGCGTGCGTTACTCGTTTGCATCACATTCACTTAAGTGTTGCATAACAGTTACCCCGCTTGGTCTGGCGAGACCTTAAACACGTGCGGTCTAGGAGACCTTAAATCCCCGGGAGGCGCGAGGCCTTCGGTGCAGTAAGACGCACCTCGTTGCGTCTAGCGTGCGCTTCATCGCACCATCTTGCACCCTTCATTGCATTTGGCATGCATTCCACAGCGTTGTTTTGCGCATCTCATCGTTGCCCCCCGGGGTTTGGCTAGACCTTAAACCCGTTTGACTGCATTGTCATGCATTTCATTGCAAGCATTGTCATGCATATTCTGCTCTCTAACAGTTGCCCCTCATTGCATTTGGCATGCATTTCATCGCGCTATTTTGCGCACCACACTTGCGTTGCCCCGAAACGAGAGTCCGGCGGGACCAAAAGTACGCTCGGTCTAGGAGACCTTAAATCCTTGGGGGGTGCAAAACCTTCGATACATCGGCATGCGTGCCCCATCCGCATTATCATGCATCGCATTGTAAATATTGCATATGTCATACATTTTCAAAAAAAAAAAAACACATGCATGTGTCATGCATTTCAAAAACAACATACTGCATATGTCATGCATTCATTTTGCGAGCATCCATATCCATTGCATTTTAGTTACATGCATCCATTGCATCACCTCCATCTATGGCTTGCGCCTTTCTAAGTTGAGCTTGGTCTGGTATGTGCCCATGTTGTTCGTGTCGAAACACAGTTGTCGAGCTTTTGTGTCCGAGCCTTGAGGGTAGCGGCACCGTTGCTGTGTTAGACATGGTTTGTATGTGTACATGCCTTTCCTAGGCAAGATTTGGTTTGGCCCGCGTGCCATATCCACTGTATCTATTCCATTGCATGCATCCATTGCATCATCTTCCATCTATGGCTTGCGCCTTTCCTTGTTGAGCTTGGTCTGGTATGTGCCTATACTTTTCGCGTCGAAACACCGTTCTGCTTGTGTATCGCGCCTACTCCTTGATGAACTTGGTTTGAGGTTGCGGCACGTTACCCCTTTTCTGTGTTAGACATGGTTCGTATGCGTACATGCCTTTCCTAAGCAAGACTGGGTTTGGCCCGCGTGCCATATCCATTGTATCTATTCCATTGCATGCATCCACTGCATCTCCTTCCATCTATGGCTTGCGCCTTTCCAAGTTGAGCTTGGTCTGGTATGTGCCCATATTTCTCGCGTCGAAGCACAGTTGTCGAGCTTTTGTGTCCGAGCCTTGAGGGTAGCGGCACCGTTGCTGTGTTAGACATGGTTTGTATGTGTACATGCCTTTCCTAGGCAAGATTTGGTTTGGCCCGCGTGCCATATCCATTGTATCCATTTCCATTACATCGTAGTGTAATTGTTGCATCCGGCATTAGGATCATTGCTCTTTCGTCAGCGGGTCGTCACCCCACTTATGTCAATCCACCCAATACTTGTTCTTGTGTCCGTGCGAAGTACTCATAGATCAGACATCGATCTATGGGAGACGGACTTGTTACCTCCATCAATCTATCTGACATTTGTGTGGTTTTGAACCGCTCATGATTGAATCATGATTCAATTGCCCTGCATGTAGTTTGCATGTAGTTTTAATTGCGTTTTCATTTGCATTATTATACATAGTTTTGTATATATTGCATATCATTCAGCATTCACATTGCATATGACATGCATGTTGCTAATCATATTGTACCTGTTAAGATTGTTTTCTTTGCAGGCACGATATTGTATGTACGGCTCATTTACCGCTGGTGGAACCAGACGAGTCGCACAGGTATTGTATCTCTCCGAGTGAGACGTTTTGAGAATTGCATAATTCTCTTACATCCTTTCTACGTTGTAGTGTAGACTGTTGCATGTTAGCTTATAACTGTCGCATGTGTGCTTCATTACAGCTTTCTTTCCATGATCATAAGTTATGCTCGGCTTTTTGCATATTCAGTTGCATTTTGCCCCTGCCTACGGGCGCATATCTTATCGTTGGCATGTGTGCCTCCTGCATGAACTACGCTGGTTTGATTCCTTGCAAAGGGATACGTAGGCAGCTTGCGAGTTCAACCATTTGCGCTTTGTATGTTTGTCCAAGTCTTCGGCCTCATCAAAAATGGGTCGTCTCTGGGCTTTGACATTCACTCCCGTCATTGTTATGACTTTCGAGTTCTGTCAAAGAGGGGCAACTGTAGACACCCCATTTTTGACCGTCCTCAAGACTTGGACGTCACCGCTTGAACACTCGGTGATCTTCCATATGTGTGTTCGTTTGGAGTTCCCGGAGTTCTCGGCTCGCGCGCCGTGCCTCAGGACCTCCAAACTCGACCGTTTGTGTTTGGTTTTGCACCAAACACCTGTGTTTTGCCTTTGAGGGGCAGGGAATGCCTTCTGAGGTATCCCCACACACCACCGGCTGGGGCTAGAGGCCACCGGCTGGATGTAGTTTTCACCGGCACTATATTGTGCCGGTCGGCACTATTTTGTGCCGGTCGGCACTGTTTTGGGCGAAATGACCATTTTGCCCAGCCGACCACTGTGCACTTGCTTTGTGAGATATTTTCTCACAGCTGTATGCAACTTGTTTCCCCTCCATACACGTGTATGGAGGGATGAGCTTGCTTAGTGGCCAAGCTTGTAAGCCTTTGGCCTATAAGAGGGAAGGCTCTTCCCTTTGCTCAAGGGTTACAAAATCTGAGAGCTTTAGACATTGTTAGAGAGTTAGAGCTCTGGTTTTTTTAGGGTTAGAATAGATATACTTACTATCTCTCTCTTTCTCTTTGTAATCTAGGTGTTTTGTGCCTTACTATTGCACTAAAACACCTAGTGTTCCACCTTTCTCTTGGTTCTGAGGTTCCAAAGGTTGGTTCTTGCTGTTTTTGGTTGATTTGAAGCTCAAAGAGGCCATCACTCCATCTTTGTTGAAGAAGGCTACAAGGGTGAGATACTAACTCCCTTTTTCCCCATTTTTGCACCTCATTTTTACCTAGTTTAAAACAGTTTTTGTGCTTAGTGATTAACACATAAAATCTCTGTTTTTAAGTCCTCTTTATTGTTCATTAAGAGTGTTGTGAGGTTTGGGGAAGTTTGACCCCCCTTTAGGCCTTGAAAAGGGCCCATTTTGTGCTATTTTGGAGAGATCCGAGATTTTGGTGATAGGATCTCTTCACCACTGAAATCTTGAGGGATTTCAGTGGTGAAGAGCATGCCTTGAAGTCTCAAGAAGGAGAGGGCCACCCCCTCTCCTTGATGTCCTTGAAGAGGACAAATTTTGCTTCCTTAAGGAGCTCTATGCTTGAGTGTGTGTTGAGCTTGTTTGACTTGTTTTCCATGCTTATATTGCCATGATATAACTTGGTTTTAAGTTGGTTTTGGTCTCCTATACATGCTTAGTATAGTTGCCTTGTAATGCCCCTTTTATGCCTTAACATGTCTAGGTTGTTTGCCCTATTTTCTAGCATGTTTTAAGCTTAGATTTGTGAAGCTTGTGTGCTTATTTTGCCATGATTTAGCTCTGTCCATAGCCTTTTGGGTCGATCCTATCATGCATTATATAGCTCCTTTGTATTTGGCTTGTTGGCCTTGAGAATATGAGTGTATAGCATGCTATGCTTGCTTCATTTTTGGTGGTTTAAAACCATCCAACATGCCATTTCAGACCTTATGATGTGCTTGTATGCATGCTTTGGTTGCTTCTTTAATGCTTTAAAAGCATGTGTTGAATGCTCCTTGTTTTGGTCATATTGCATGCCTTTGCACTTGAGCCTCTTAGATGCCATCTAGGTGCTCCTTAGGCTTTGTTTAGGTCTGCTTGTGACCTATTTTAGGTCCCCTTAGCCTTGTGAGGCTTGGTGGATTTGGCCTTGGTTTAAGCCTTTATGGCTTGTTTCAAATGCTTGGGCCATTCATTGCATATTTGGCTTGTTTTGTTGCATGATTTGGCACCATGTTTAGCATGATTTTCAGAGCTTTAAAATGCATGCTATTAGTCCATGTTTGGCCTCTTTAAGTATGCATGAGAGTTGCTTATGAATGCCTAAGTGTTGGACCATAATTGTATGCATGTGTGTGTGCATTCTAGCCTTCATTTTCGAGCATGTTGGCCACTGTTTTGAGCCTTGTTAGAGCTGCCCAATTCATGTATAAGTCCATCCCATTGCTTAGCTAGCATACTTGCCTTATATGCTTGTTTGTATGCTTGCATAAATGCCATGCCATTGTCCATCTTGCATCCTAGATCACATGCTTAGGGTTGCATCACATGGACATGCATGCTAGGCCTCTTGACTAAGTCATGATGGAGGTTTAGCACCCTTATGTGCTTGCTTGGTTTGTGTGCATTTGACATTGAAGTTGCATTCTTGGTCCTTTAGACCATCACGCATGGAAATGCGCGATTGGTGGTCCGAGGATCGAGGCACATGCCCCATTGAGTCATAAACATGATGTGGGATGTGTTTGGTGCATAAATGGCTTGAATTGTATTGCCTTGTATGTTGTTTCCCTCTGCTGCTGTGAGTTGCAGGTTCTGCAGGAATTTTGTGCCGACCGGCACTTTTTAGTGCCGACCGGCTGCTCATTGGCAGCCGATAAGGAAATTTAGTGCCGGTGGCCACATCTTCTAGCCGGTGGTGTTCTATCCCAGCCGGTGGTGATCCCCAATGCCCTGAGAGGCACTCCTGGGATTTTGGTAATTTTC